>OU342638.1:38298702-39614927 GCA_910589415.1 Malachius bipustulatus | reverse complement strand
AGGGTTAACGGCATAATCCAGAGGTCTCCAGCCGTCACTATTCTCTGCGTTCACATCAATGTCTTGTTTCAACAAAATCTTCACGACCTCCGTATGATTGAACTCGGTCGCACGGTGTAGCGCGGTGTTGCCATACGAATCCTTCCGGTTCACTTCTTCGTATTTCAATTCGTCCAGGAAATATTCCACGATATCCACGTGACCTTCCATTGCTGCTCGATGAAACGGGGTGATCCCATCATAATCCCCTCTTTTATAATCACCCCCGTTCTCGATTAAAAAGCGAAGGGTCTCCAGGTTACCGTACTCACAAGCAAAAGCAATCGCGGTCATCTCGTCGGGGTTCACTTGATTGACGTTCGCTCCGTGTTCGATTAAGAGACGAACGATTTCTGGGTGGTCGTTTAGAATGGCTGAGTGAAGAGCGCTATCGCCAGCAAAGACACTTGTAAAGTTAAGTAAATGGGGCTTAAGTGTGTCGCTTACGTTCGTTAAACAGTTTCGAACGATTTCCAAAGAACCCTTTTTCGCCGCGAGCATGATATCATCAAACAGAACAATTTCTTTTTTTAATAAATCGACGATTTCCTTGACATTTCTTGCTCCCGCAGCGGGGATCCGAGCGATGAAGTTTTCAAGAGCCAAGGACTCCTGCTCGGACAGTCGATAAAAATGGGCGATTAAAATTCGAATCTGCGTTTCCGGTAATTGCTTTTCAAAGAATTGGACAAAGAAATCGATGAAGCGTGTCTGATTATCCTCACACGCGACAAAGAGGACGGTTTTTATAAGATAAAAGTTTACATCAGTTAATAACGATACGAAAGCCTGCTCATGATGTTTCTTGAATGATTCCAGGAGAAATATAGCGATACCCTGACAGTTTTCCAGGATTAATATGTAGAGTATAGTTACAAGTGAATACCCTGAAGTTGAGTCGTTAATCAACTTCAAAATTGTGCGAGAATAAAATGGAGCATGTTCAGGAGTTATTTGCGAAACGTACGTCTCCAGAAATATCCGGACGATACTAAACTCCCGAAACAAAAAGACTTTCTGCACGAGAAACTTTGCCAGTTCGGGTCTCTTATCCCCGTGTCTCCCATTACGTTTCTTCAACCAAAAAAAAATTTGACGGGCGAAATAAAACTCCTGGATCGTCTGATGGATGAATTCGGAGCCCTGGATCAACCCGGTCTCTTGCAGGACTTGCAGGGTTTCCAATTCGTCGAAATTGTCATCATCGAAACCGTACTTAGAAGCGGAGAAAGCTCGTAGTTGCTTATCGATCGATTTGAGGTAGACTTTCTTGAACGAGGACGACTCCCTGAGACCCTCTTTATTGCAAGCAATAGCAAGCTTCTTCTCAACGAAAGCTTCGTAGATCCCCGTTAAGCTGTCGGGAAGAACCAGCGAGATCCGATCGAGATTTTCCTTTGATAAGGACGAGAAATCCGGCGCCGCCACTTCGGCCAAGAGTTTCATTTGAAGCGGGATTCCGACGAAGTTGAGAATCTTCCTATCGAAGACCTCCGTCGCTTTATCCAGGAGTCTCATTATGTAATCGTCAAGACGTTTCGTTAACGTAACTAGCGTTAACGATTTCAGTTTCAAGTCGAGATGAAACAAGTCGCTCCAGTAATTCATCAAGTACCCTTCCACATCTTTTCGTTCTAACCGCTCGAATTGTATCGAAAAGGTTTTCAGGGCGTCCTCGAGCATCTCTCGCTTAGTTTCGCGAGATGTTACGATAATCAACGATTTCGTTTTGTGGCGCAGATACTGCAAGAACTCGATTATCGGTTTCTCGTATTTTTCATCGTAGGACGAGTCGAAAATCTCGTCAAACAAGAACACAACTTTGATCGGCGTTTTGCCGGCGAGATGATACTTGAGGAAGTCGAATTCATCGTTCGCATTGATCTCGAGTAGATGCTTGGAAATCTGATCGATCTCAAATTTACCGTTAAATTTTGTAACGATCCTAATGCAGTCGTTATAAGTCAGTTTGAAAACCCAACTGCTTTTGATTTCCGAGATTAACTTCGTTACGGTGGTCGATTTACCGAATCCAGGATCTCCCGTTATCAATATGAACCCACGATGAACTAGTTGTCCTTCCGTTAACGAACCGTCACGGGAGATCGTTAAGAAATCACGAATGTCTTCGATCTCGTTATTGTTATCATTCCCGTCCCAGACGTAGGTAACTTTCTTGCTTTCTCGATTTACCCTGAAATTGCACTTTACGGATCGGTTGTCAGTGTTCGTTAATTCAACAGTGACGCGGTTATTAGCACCTCCATTTTCTTGTCGCAATAATTCGTCTCTAATCGAATCCGTTACTTTCGTTTCGTCGAGAACCATTTCGTAATAAAATGTTCGGGTGATGTATAATTCGGGATTGTAAATTTGTTGTAAAGAGACGTTCTGATCGTAGTGGAACCAGTAAAACTTCTTCGAACTGTCCTCATTGCAGCGTTCCTTAAAATATTGCGACGCTTCGTTGAGATCGGCCGTTTGTAACTGATCGCAGGAGATTTCGAAGTCTAGATGGTCGCGGACGTGCGTTATTAGAATTTTTGATTCGTTCAGATCGCATTCGGGGTTCTCGATTAACGTAACGAAATCGTCACGCGAGTAACTTTGTTCTTTGTCTGCTTGAATGTAGAAATTTTCTAATCTCGAGAGATTGAGCGACTCGTACTTCAGTTCGATGCAACGATCGTTTAGTAACAAATCTAAGAATTGATAATCGTTAACGATTGGTGAGTTTTCTGTCCGGTCATCATTGGCCGCTTTGAAGAAAGTGGCTAAAGAGTAAGTCTCGTTCCGGAATTTAATTATTTCTTTATCTAACGCCTCCTTTTGACTTTCCTTCGTTAAAGCAGCAAATTTGTATTCGGGTGACGCGATTTCTCTTCTGCTGATTCGAGATAGATCAATATTTGAGCCGTTTACTATAACAACTTTACGATCGTCGTTCGCGAATCCCTTTATCAGATTCGAGACGTCGTCGTTAACGGTTTCGTTAAGTAAATCAACGAATAATAATTTTAATAATTGTGAATTTATAAATAAATCGATCTTGGTGTGTTTAAATATGGAGAGAAGATACGATTGATCAAAGAATAGAAAATTATCTTTCCCGGTGTATTGATTAACGTTCTGATTGGGTTCGATTTGTTTGAAAACGTTAAATAATCGTAACATCTCGATCTTATAGTTGTTAACATTCGGTTTGATCAATAAAACATTCTCTTCCGCTTCTAGAAAAGCTTCCAGTTCAATCGAATCGCTAAAATCAACGTTACAATTATTAAACGATTCGTTATAAGAGTCAACGGCGACCTTCATAATAGCATCGTCATAAATCGTTCCAAGCGAGTGTAAACACGTTTTGATATCTTCAAGATACCACCGGACGATCTGCTTACACGTTTTAATCGTTCGCTTCATTGACGCCTCGTCGTCAAATTTCAAATAATTTTCTGTTCGCTTGAATTCCGAGAACAAGGCATTAAACGGTCGTTTTAATGGCGAGAACATTTCGTTAATCGTAACGGGCGACTTAACGATCTTCAGCCAATGCTTCAGCAAGGACAGTTCGTCCTCTGAGAACAACGAGACGTTACAAGAGTCGAGCGAATGTTTTCTAGAGTAGTAACGAATCTTATTGAAATGATCGTCCCCGATGGGAACGACAGTTTCGTTAAGATCTGGGTAGAAATTATTTTTCCGATTGCTGCACTTGAAGAATTCGGACTTTTCTTTGGAATAGCCGTACGCAACGGGCCAGTCCAAAATTTGATCGGCTTTAACCGGAATTGGTTTTCCATCGCTGTGGAAGGCGGATTTGATGGTGTTCTTATCGTGGGTTTTTATATCGTAAAGTATTGGAGTGTGTGCGGTTATGAAACTCATCTTCTGGAACGGCAACTCCAATCTCAGCAAAACTCCGACGTGACGGTTGCACATGTTCACCATGTTCGGGGCGGAGAGGTAGGCGGTGATGTCGAGAGTGCTCGGGAAAATCGTTTTGCAATCATATCTCAGGTAGCAGTGGTCGGTTATCCAGTCCAGCATTTCCGCGCAACCCGGATTATCGAAGGTGACGCAGTGGCCGTGTACTCCTGCCACTGATGTTGCTTTCCGGAACATGTCGTCGTCGTGTCGTTGCAGGTATTTCACGCCGAAGGTGGTTATCTGCGCCAGAAAACCTCCCAACGAGTGACCGGTGAAGGACAGCTGGTACCGCCAGTTATTTTCCGAGCGAAGTTCGACAATTACGTCTCTAATGAAGTCGGCGAATGTTAAAGCGGACCAAATTTGCGGTGAGCTCGAGCTGGAGCACTTCACGACACCCTCCCAATTGTTCAACCAGGAATTGTGGTCCGAAAGGCCGTTCGTCCCGCGATGCGCGATGATTATTTGCTGCTGGACGGGGTTGAAGAACGCGGCCCCTACGTACCCGTTTTCGAATTCGGTGTTGGTGACTGTGATTAGTAATTTCCAGTCTTTAGGGATGATGAAGTCATTTTCGTTTTTGTAGACTTCGACGGCGAAATATACCAGAAGGTAGTCGCTCGGATGTGGTTCAAGGTCGAGTATGGCTTCACTGGTGATGGTGATCTTTCTTAGTTTGTCCTTTATTTCCTTTTTACGTTCTATGAGATCATTGAGGATTATTTCGTCGACTTTGAGTTCACTGGAGAAGGGTGCCGGTGGTGGTGGCGGCGATGACGGTGATGGGTTCATCGTGAGGCACTGAAAGAGATAAATAAACATGAAATAGCAAAGCCTCAATTTAGGAGAGTTCGGTGGAGAAGAGTTTGGGATCGGTCAGTTCAGAAACCAAAAGTATAACATTGAAGAAAAAGAAAAAGAATTATCTCTAGTTTGAGCTCATTCAAACATTCAAAAGTCTTTTGCAAAGCATGCGAAACGAGATCCATAGAAATATACGTGGACGTTTCGTCTTGCTGATGGACTCGTCAGTCTGTCACAATCACAACGACACCTACTTGACAGGGCACAGAAAAGGTCAGGAAGACTTTAAAGTTACTGACGCCCAATCGGAGGAGCTTCGCACGCTTTGCAGAGTTCATTTAGTTAAGCTCCTTGTCAAATTTTTGTTTTGTTTATTTTCGGTTCGAAAATTGTTCACTTTCACAAAACATTAGCGGTCGATTTGGATATTGTCGAATCGTGCGAGAAAATTCTCTCCAATTCAATACCAAAATTTGATTGTAAGTTCAGAGAAACTGATCAAAAAAATTGACGTTCCAATTCTTGTCAATTCAAAAGTTTGAGGGACATGTCTCAGACCTCTTTCAAAGGTGTTTTAATCATCGAAACAAAATTTATGTTAATTGCCAATTCTGTGACTATATGAGCTAGTTCTCGAAGTCAAAATTACAAGAGTGGGGCGACTGTGTCTTCTCTAATAGCAAAGTTCTTTCTTTTTATAAAAAAAAATTGATTTATTCCCCTAAAACGAGGATTTTTCATTTTCTGATATTAGACTTTGTTCCTCGCGATTTCGGTTCAATTTGATTGCTGTAGCTTTCCCTGCTTGCCACTATTTTTAGGAATGGCTTAATTACGATTTTTTAGGGAAATTTTACAAGTCTTGTGAATGAACTTTATACAATTTTTAAACATTTCGTCAACAATTGACTGTACAAGAGGAAGGAAATCAATTATCGAGAAGTTATCTAATTTTCTCTTTTTAAATAGTATTTCAGGCATAATGAAAAGTACCTACCTACAGATTCCAAAAGTTTTTCTGAGTATTTTGATATGTAGTTCAAATGGCTTCGTCCCATATTCAATTTAAGGCATCGAAAAATGAATAAGTGAATTTTACTCGTAATAAGTTAATTATTAAAACAGTTGATGGTGATTAATCTCGTTCAACAGCTTTCTGTCAGAGGTATAAGCTGTTGGCAAAAGGTGAAATTTTTCCTAAAAGATTGAATTCGAGTCGTAGGACGAACTGGCATGAAAATAACGGGTAAAGGTGAATCCGACCACAACAATGGCTAGATGATGTTGCAGAAATGAAGTCGCATGACTCTTCGGCGAACCGACGCTATTTGTGAAAATTTCGCGAGAAAAGAGAGACAGAATTAGGAAGCCGATGAGAGTTGGCAGTCAGACATGATCATCCTTGAGACCTGTCAACGGCCGCCACCTTCAAAGGTAAGTGTGAGAATTTTTATTTTTTTTATTTATTATATTGGAGACAAGGGTAAGATAGGGAAGTATCGCTGAAGGGGGAGAGAAAAAAGGCTTCAGTGCAAAAATTAAAAGGCGAAAATAAGAAACGTAACGATCAAAATTTCAAGAAAGGAAGAAATGAAATTAAAATCTGGCAATAAATAAAAAATTGTTCCGCCTTGGGAATTTTTAAGCAACTTGCGTGAGCGCTGTTGCGAATTTATTTTCCGTAAGGCGGGATTTCGGTTGTAACGAAGTTTTCCATGCTCACTCTCGCATATAGCGAAATTCAACTCCTGTAGCTTCATCTTTCAAGATTAGTGAACGAAATTTTTCACTCTTGTTAAACTTTGGAATGACGTTAGATTTTCGTTGAAAAAATTTACAAAAGTCTCATCACTTCTACAGGGTGTCCCTTCGAAATTACAGAAATCCGGTTTTTGTCATCTCATTTCAGGTCGCAGTTTTCAATCTAAGGGGCTGAATTTTTTGTGGGAGTAAGATATCCACAAGAAGTGATCTGGAATTTCACTTGAGCAAAATCGACCGAGCCGTTTCAAAATGGCAGATATTTGAATTTTTTCAAAATTTGCTATTTTTTGAACCTTTGTATGAGCAAGATGGCAATAAAACTTTGAAATCAAATTAACAGGATTGGAAGAAAATTATTTGAAATTTGAATTGATGCAATAAAATTTGCATTATTTATATTCATAAGCCAGGGGCGTGGGTAGGAAAAGAGTAAAACTGTCTAAATTTTTCTAACAATTTATGAGTTCATTTTTGAAGAAATTGAACTGAAATTTTTACAGTAGACAACCACACTAATAGCCTTTAATATTCGAAAATTTCAAGAAGTAAATAAGAAAAATGGCGGAAATATCTGTCATTTTGAAACGGCTCGGCCGATTTTGCTCAAGTACAATACCAGACCACTCCTTGTGGATATCTTACTCCCACAAAAAATTCAGCCCCTTAGATTGAAAACTGCGACCTGAAATGATGAACCGGATTTCTGGAATTTTGAGAGGACACCCTGTATAGAAGCAACGCGACTTTTGGAAATTTTTTTCAACGAAAATTTAACGTCATCTCGTCGAGTAAAAAATTTCTTTCACTAATCTTGAAAGATAAAGCTACAGGAGCGGTTTTCAAATCGAAATTTCGCGTTTTTGGAAAAATATACAGGGTGGCCATCGAAAAAGTAACATGCCTAATAATTTGGAAAGTGAAGATCTATGCAAAAAACGCCGAAACAGGTCGATTTTGTTATCGAGGGGGACATATTTTCGTGACGAATTTAACTACCCAAGTTCACCCCCTTGGCAGGGGTAGATACCCCTTTGCTTATCATCATAGGGAACAGCTATCGAGTGATACATCATTTAAAAGCTACTTGATATGTAGGCCATCCTGTATGTAAGCGAAACCCAAAATGTTGGATATCGTTGTAAAGAGAATTCAAGTAGCTTTCAAATTATGTATCACTCGATATCTGTTCCTATGATGATAAGCAAAGGGGTACCTATCCCTGCCAAGTGGGGGTGAACTTGGGTAGTTAAATTGGTCACGAAAATATGTCCCCCTCGATAACAAAATCGACCTGTTTCGGCGTTTTTTTGCATAGATCTTCACTGTCCAAATTATTAGGCTTGTTACTTTTTTTCGATGGCCCACCCTGTATAAATATATACAGGATGCACCATATAGGTATCCTTCTCTATATTGCTATCTCCTAAACTGTAAGAGATACAGGAAGGTTTAAATTAGAGAAAAGTTACGAAATTTTGTGACCATCTCAAATGCGTCAGAACATGTAAGATATCTGTGACCGTTCCTGAAATATCCTGAAAAAAACTGAAAAATCGAGATTTACTATTTTTGCCATATCTTTTTTATTATTGCAAATTAATAAATTACTTTTCGCAGGTTAACACAAGCCATCGAAAGCTATCCACTTGTCATTACAAAAATGTTCAAAGCCGACTAGATCCGCGAGTTTTCATGGCTAACTTTTGTTTTTTTTTATGGCCGCCATTATGATTTTTTATGTCATTCAGTATTAAAGAAATCATGGATTTGATTCATTTTATTGAACCTTCTTAATTGTTGAATGTTAATCTTCTAATTTAGAAAGTTTTTTTCTCTTAAAAGTCAATTTATTTTTTCTAAAATTTAAATTTAAAAATTTTTTCAACGTCATTTTACGACCAATTTTATTGTATTGATTGTAGTTTTTTAAAACATTTTAAGTTTTTTTACATGTTTTTACATTTTCTGAGTGAAGAATAAGGGAACAATCGGCCCCGAAACGTCTCAAACTTTTATAAAAATCTTTTGAATCCACGAAGAACCTAAAACCTAATAAATTAGAGGACTAACATTAAAAAATCATGGACACACCAAAAATTAGTAACAATAATCCTGTGCAAAGTCGAACTCTTTTGTCCGTCATTCCGCCATTTAACCCATTACAGAATTCAGTTCATGAATGGTTAGAACTCATAAGCCCGTATTCACAAACGATAATTTCCTAAATAATTACGTAATCAATTATCCCCATCTCATTCTATTGCAAAAAAACTGCATATCTCCATCTCACTCATTTAATTAATTACGTAATTATTTAGGAAATTATCGTTTGTGAATACGGGCAATAGACTATATGTTCGAGATATTAGTTCACCAGTGCGGTCCTGTACAGCGGCGTGGCGACTCTGACCGTGAAAGCCAGCCAGGGAGCCAGACGTTGAATGGGGAATCCCCGACTCGGACGGCGAGGCCGGGAAGGGGCAATGCGACACAGCAGCCGACCATTCTGGCAGTCTTGCACGTACCGTGAATGCTTCCGCTGCGAAGGCATTCCTGACCTGCTACTAGTCGAACCTTATTATTATATTCAATTTCAATTATTTACAATACTATTCACTTATCTAAGTTAATAATAAAGGTGTTGTTAAATACAAGACATTAACTCTGTTAAGCTAACATATAATGCATCCTTTTACAGCTTATGCCTGAAAGTGAAATCATTTATCAAGCGTTGAATAAATTATCTGGCTCAGCCAAAACTTGGTATAATAGTATAGTAATTACCGAACCCGGGTGGTCGGTGGTCGGCTTTTTCCTGGGAACTGGAAGACTTTTGCTCTATTTATGGACATTGCAAACCATCGACCAACCGCAGGTATAGTTCCTTATACGAATTCCATTTCCAACATATCTTATTGCTAAAATCGAAAAGTTGCGTGCCAAATTTTCAGATTCCGATAAAGTCTCATTGTGTAAAACGTAAATCTGATTCATCTCTTTCATTAAATATTTTTGGTATCGATGTAGGTATAAAATCCAGTAGATATGAAACGCAACCGGTCGCTTTGTTAATATAAACATCCGGATGCTGAAGAGTTAACGTCCGTTGCGTGAAAGAAATGAAATATCCATATTACGACCCTACTTGACTGTAAGACGCGGGAAGTACCTACTCCCGACCAGTTGTGCTTTGAACGTCGCCGAGTGAGAGTTGGTGATTTACTTGTGTTTGTGTTTGGTGCATTCTGGCGTTTTTTTGTAATAGATAACAGGTGAGTAGATGTACTCACTAAGTGTCCTATTCCTAAGATTAGTAGAGTTAGGATAAGCAACAGAGAGTTAAGAGAGGTAAATCAGTGAAAGACAGAATCATGATAAGTACTTATTGAGAGACAAATAAGGTTAATGAGTGCTGAAGATGTCTAAATTGCTGAAGCGTTAAGTAGAAATGAGCGTTGATCGTAGAGTTCTAGTGGGCCTGTGTGGCCTGTGCATGTTCATGTGTTTGCTTAAGTCCCTGAGAGAAGGTCAGTAGCCTGTGAGGCTGAGAACGGGTGTCGACCCGAGAGACCTGAGAGCGGCCCGTGTGGCCCGAGTGACCTGCATGTGTAGGTCAGAGTGGAGGCCAGTGTGGCCTGACTTTGTTCCGGGCGTGAAGGATCGAGAGGATGATCCTGCAGAACGCCTAGTGGTCTCTAACCGGACGTGAAGGATCAAGATGGATCCTGCTGACCGCCTGGTGCTCTCCCGGGAGTGAAGGATCGAGAGGATCCTGCCGACCACCCGTGAGCGACCTTGAGATCGGGAGGACCGAGGTGGGTCCTGGTTACCACAGCGTGCCTTGGCGCCGGAAACCTTGGCAAGGCTACGATCAACGACTAAAGAGCAAGATGTCTTGAGTAGAGTCTTGAGTCGAGTAACTTCAGCAATGACCTTGAACAGTGATTTACGTATCTTCAGCAAGGTAATGTCAAAGCTTCAGAGAGAGGTTACCAAGAAGGCTACGCGTTAGTTAATGATAAGCTTAAGTAAGCTTTAGGAGGAATAAGACACTTATGCAAGTTTTAATCTCTTTAGGGAGTGGGCCGAGACGTCGCAAGGCAAGAGAAACGGTGAGTGACTAGAAAAACGACGGCCCTGACGAAATAAATTTGTGTCTTTCTTTACATGTGAGTCTCTCCCTCTTTTCTGCGTTACAATTGATTTTGGGTGCTATATAGGTGATGAAAATATTACCTCTGCTGCTGAGGCTGCTAATATTTCCGACCCGAATTCGTTGACTTTGTACTTACGCAATACAACGCATAATATTACCACTTTTAAGAATCCTGTTGCATCTTTTAGGGATGTTTCTACTCATAACTTTAAAGAAATGGAGAAGTCAGTATCTACTCCTCCGATCCATGATTACGTTTGCAATGCTTGCGGACAAAAAAATCATTTACGACGAAATTGTAAACATCGTCACAAAATATGTAATTATTGTAATTTACAAGGTCATATTGAAGTGGCCTGTTACAAACGGGCACAGCATCCATTTCAGCAGATTCAAACGTTAAATACTTGTAGCGTGCGCTTTTCCATATTTATCCCGAATGAACTTACGTATAGAAAGGTTTACCAAGATGGCGTTTCGTTAGTTTGATACCCTCCGCAAGTTCTATAGTTTGAGGTATAGTAACAGGATCGAGTTATGAGTCTGTCAGTCAGAGTCTTGTCAACTGCCATTCGGTGAAGTGACCGACTGAGTTAGTAGACGGTTGGCCTTGCGCCGGTTTATCGATTAACGAAAGGGTCGAGAACCGGAAGGATGGTCGAGCAGCTCGCTCTCTGCTGGAAACACTCGTGAAGTGAAGGTGGTTTAGTGGAGCGATTTGTGGTGATGGTGGTGATTTCTTGTTGAAAATTCAGGTATGAAGTTTGTTCTAGTTTTATGTAGTAAAACTAATGCTCTATGTCATTCCTAAATAGACAGAATGAGACTCAGGATAACGATTATCACAGAGTGGAGTGAAGAAGCTCGATGAGGGTGATGTAAATCTGATCGGTAAGGGAAAATGGCGATTGGTAAAATTTCAGATAGTGATTATTTATTTTGTTTCAGAGCTTCTAGTTCTACTTCTTTTCTTTTCTTTTTTCATTTTTCCTTTTTGTCTACTCGTTTTTTTTTTCTTCTTGGCTGGTTTCGTTGCGGGTCCGAATTGTGGTGCTCCGTTTGGGGTTCAGGAAATCCTGTGTATGGTGGTGAGGATGGCGTCTTTCTGATGAATTGCAGCCATTTTCATTTTCTTTGTGGTCCAGACTGAAGATGGGCTTCTGACGTCATCAACCGAGGAATGAGGAAGCGTCGTGTTGCATCCTACTCTTCTGGTCATCCCTCTTACGGTTCTTCGAGTGGAAATGCGACTTAACCAACAAAAGGTACCTCGTCAATGTTATTTTGTGATTAATACATATTCTCCAAAGAAAGGAGAAGTATATAGGTACCTACCAAGTGTTGTTGTTATTTTGATTCAGTAAAAGTGTTTTGTCTATAGATGAGTTAAAGATCTCATAGAGATAATAATGTTAATATCTAGCAAAATTTGATATGCCAAGTTGTCATCATGTAATAGTTATTTTTAAATAATCATTAAGATAAAATTTTAAGAGAATTAAATAGAAATTGGCCAATTTAAGTAGGGTTAGGAAATCATTTTTAATTGACTTTCTATGAAGAGTATGGTGGTCCTACCTGGATCCAGCATTTAGTCTTATTATTGTTCTGTTTTCGAAAATTGTTTCTAGTATGTAGTTGATAAAGGAAGAATCCTATTTGTATTTATTTATCTCACAATACAATATCTCATTTACTGGGAAAATTAATGTTGTTACTTGGAGAAGTCCAATAAATTGTTATTTTTTTTTATGTGAGTTTTATTTTTGTATCTGTGTGGCCTGAATTTTAAAAAGACACAACGTAGGGCAGGTCAGTTATTTAAATTTTGAATCTTATATTTTTATATTTAGACGATCATGTTAACAAATTTGTAAGTTCATTTTATTTTCTTTTTAACACCCCTCTGTCCTGTTTTGGGTTCAAACAAATTTGAAAGTACCCAAACGGGGTCAGAGGGCAAGTACCTTCCTTTCGCTCATTTTTTTTTTGTTTTCTTTTTGGCCTGGTTAATTAAAATTTAATTTTTTTTTTTTGAGAACGAGCGAAGGGAAGGGTTGCATACTAATCCGAATAATATACATGGTCATGAGAAATTCTATAAACAAATAACTGTACATAATACTTTATGTATTGTTATGCTTTCATAGATTTCGGCAGTGGTTGCTCATTAATACAGAGATCGGTGGCACGTAAGTTAAAATTGCTTTTACATCCGCTAGAAACAGGAATTTCACTTTCAGAGTTCCTGGGCCTCAGTTTAATTGTTTCTGAATACGCGTCGAATGCGTGATTAGAATAGGAATTGTCGAGTTAAAAATAACTTTGTATATTTATTGACGATCCATATGTTCCTTGCATGCAGAGGTTCTAGTGGGTCGCAATTTTACTGAAGATGAAAAAATCATTTACTATCCAGTTGGTAACGAATTAACATTAAACATTCTTCTCAATTTCAGCTACACGAATAATACGATGCGCCTATAAATATTACTCATGGAAATTTATCACATTCACAACTAACAGGACCATTTATATAATTAATTTGATCTCTGAATTTAAACAATGCATTCGTAATTCCTTAACTAATTTAGGGAAAATTAATACCTTTCAGCTTGAAATTCCTACGACGTCCGAAATTCCAGTTGCATTTCGCTCGTACCGTTGTTCAGAACGAGATAAAGAGATTTTTCGAGACATCATAGACAAGTAGGTACTTAACTGCGAATATCATACGAAAAAGTAATTCTCCATAATATGCTAGTGTAGCTCTTTTAGTCGATAAAAAAGGTGGTGAGAAGAGGATGGTTATCGATTATCGGAAGTTGAATAAGCCGCGGAGCAGCGAGAGCCGGGGGCGGAGCCTAGCGCTCCCTCTCCTTTCTCTCTTCTCTCACAGTAACACACGCTAGATTAATTGGTTTACATATCACGTCCGCGTGCAGGCCCTAATTGAGATAGCGACATGGGGTAAGAAAATCTTGAAAGGGGACACTTAGCCCTAAAAAATGCCGGGTAGCGGAACCCGCTAACCCTAATCCTTGCCATTCTACAGGACCAAACGCGTTTGGTGACCCTGTGACCTTAATAATGGTCCGATCGAGGTCTACTGGGGCTCAAATCAAAGATAAAAAAAATTCCCGTCTGATGACGAAACATTTTTTACCCCCACCCCCTTCTTTCATGTCAAAAAAACAGTTTTAAGAAAAAAAAAGGGTGGGAGGGAAATCGGTTTTCTGCGGGCATCTTGCCAATATTGGCGGAATCGAAAAAAAAATACCATTTTAAAGTAGGCATTCCAAAGTGTCATCTCCCATTGGTTGGGCCCGAGGCCCCAATATTAGCGAAAGTTATAGCAATTTGAATTTTAATTATGATTTCCCCTCCCCCTACCCCTCTAATCGAGATAGCGACTTCAAAATTTCAGGCATCATTGAGGACACTGCTGTCTGTCGATGAAAAAAAAATTAAGTCCCTAAGTCGATTTTTTCCATGCAAAACACGCGAACACGGACGGCGGTGTATTCGCACCGCGGCGGAACCCCGAAGAAAGGGCCTTAAAATTGAAAATGCGATATCTCGAGAACCGTTTGACCGATTTGAACCAGTCAAAGTTCAAATTACGCGTCTTCGAGAGCTCTTCATTTTTCGACAGGATATTTACTATGCTCAGAGTTGAATTAAGCGAGTTATGTGCAAAAAACCCATTGCCGATGTCTTCGCATGCACATTTCTCCGCCAGGGCGTCGATTAAGTTTTTGAAAATGTCACCAAAATGAAGAGGGGGTCCAACTTCATGAAAAAAAATCAAAAAAAATTCTCGAGTTCAAGGCGGATGGAGCGTTTTTTTGACAGACCCTCTCCACTATTCCACAAAATAGAAGGATAGCATGGGAATCACGCACGTACATCCACGACGACTTGCGAAAGGAACCGAATGCAAGCAAATCATGGCTGAGGCGGGGAGGATGACGCCGTTGACTGGTTGATTTCTTGGCGGGCGGGGAATCACCTCGGCGGCTGAACTCGTCGAGTTATTTTCAGGACTGTTGTGAAATATTGTGCAATACGAGTTTGGCTGTCGGCCATTCTCTAGATGCGTAGGGAGATGACTTGATTGACGGACGTTGTACCGTACAGATGTTATTTTATTTGAAATATATTTTTATCAAATTGAGCCCTAACACGAGGGACAGAGGAAGGGGAATATGTTTATCCAGAGTTCTCTCTCTCAATAATGAACTAGCACGGTCCAGCCAGTGGAAATTACAGAACTCCCGCTAAATACGATTAGAGACACATGCAACAGCTGAGATTCTTGTTTTAAGAAATGATTTATTCATTTTTTTGTCACATTTTTCCAGAGATAATTAATCGATTAAGAGAAAAGCAATTATTAGGATTAGGTAATTTAAGTACTTACATGGATGTTGATGAATGATGAGAGTAGAAAAACAGTGTGGTTTCTTTCCTTTTCGATTCATTTATTATTAGATCGTCTAATCTTCTAAAGAAATCGCTCTCAATGCTGGATTTTATTCAAATGGATTATGGCACACATCAGGATCAATAACATAATATGTAACATAATATGTTATCAGTAACATAATGACAACAACACTGTGCACGTTTACCAAGATCAAGCAGTAAAAACGATTCTGAATTGCGACTTTACACACGAGGCAGCGGCAGGCGCAGGAATGACTTAACTTAAATGATTACTCGGACGGACGCGGACGGAACAGTCGGAATACCGGCCGGCGTAAATCTGGCGGCCGGGATCTGACGGAAACGCACGAAGGTTATAATAATAATAATAATAATAATAAAGTGATTTCATTTATTAGTACGGTAATATACAGTAGGTACTGATTACTGTCACAGACTATCATACATTACTGTATGAAAGAGGCGAAGTCTAGCTTGCGCTACTCTACTTAACCCCTTTATAATCTATTGAATAAAATGTAAACATACTATGACGTATGTTTTAAATTTGCCGCTATACTCAGTGATAAACTGATAACCTCGAAACCGATTAATTAAGAGAGAACGAGAAAGACCAGATATAAACGAAATCAGTCTGTAAAACTTGTTATTTAAAAATAAGGATTGTTATTGTCATAGATTTCGAATTATAATAGATTTTGCGGAACAGTAAACTTTAAATAAATGTCGTTTTCTGTTCTTTTCAGGTAACATAAATTAATAATTAAATAATAAGCTTGTAAATATTGTAAAATAAACTGTATAGGTATTCTGTTCTTTTCAGAAAACTCAAAGTAGTTTATTGATTCCCAGTACCTATTCCTGATTAATTATAATAACATAACATATTACATAAATATTACCCGTCAACCCGTCATTAGCCAAATGGACCCAACAAGAAGAATTAACAATAATCAAAATTAATCTACTTACAATAATGTAATAAGGGACGATTCCTGAAGCCGTCTCTACGACGCCAAGATAAGCTCTGACCGCGATAAGGTAAAATAAATCTGTCACAAAATATTGAAATTAGCATGTTAGGAGATCCTTTCAAGCTCTCGGAAGACCTGCAATATCTTTACACACACAACCTCTGTCGAGTGATATACTCCAGACTGTCCTCAAAAGAGACGTGAGAACACCACAGGGGTTGAATTTTATTTTATCAGTCAGTTGTCCCGACAGCGAGCGTGAGTTCGGACAGACCGTATGTGCTGTTAGTAATATCGAATTTGTTATCACTTACGAAAATAATACAATTTATGTTGAAAATATAAATTTTATTAATTTTGAGTAAGTACCTGGAAACTACCGCCGCTAAAATGTCTGTCCTCAGGTCTGTGGGTCTGTGACTTTTCTAGGAAACACTCTACAGTCGTAAGTTTTCATATGGGAAAGATGAAATTTGGCTCGATTGATGAAGCGGCGCACGGTCCCGCGATGCGTATTGAAAATGAGCGGGATCCGTTCCATAATTGCACCCTATGCTGCGACAACGTTGTAAGTGCCAAAAGTAAATTTTGGGGGAAGTCGAAATAAACATTTTTTTGTGAACCAATATAATATATCAGCTTACAAACATTCGTTCACAAAAAAATGTTTATTTCGACTTCCCGCAAAATTTACTTTTGGCACTTACAACGTTGTTGCAGCATAGGGTTCAATTATTGATTTTAAATTTCAATTTTTGAAAATATGGTGAATATTTTCAAAGATATTTCAATTTTTGTTGGTAATTAATTCTTCTACAAGGGAGTAGAGTTTCCAGCACTATTAGACCAATATTTTGATAATACAGGGCGTTTTTAAATTGACGATTATCTCACAGATTTTTAACTTCGTTCGTGCAACCGGGCATAAGTGTCTGAAAGTTACCGATCGGGACGAAACTTGGAGGTTCCCCAAATGCGACCTATTGAAAATGGGCCGAATCCGAGAATTTTAAGACCCCCGTTCAGGGCCGTACTTTTTCTTGCAACGTCCCACCTATACAGGGTGAGTTTTTTTTCAATGTTTAGTACAGGGATCTCGTAAACTACTGCAGTTAGAGGAACGGTTAAATGGGGAAAGAAGTGCAGTTTTATGAGCTTAATTCGAAACAGCTTTTGTTTTGTTGAAAATCTCCATGGCTTCCTAGATATTTAACATAAAGTAAATTCCGCGGATTTCTTTACACCGAGATAGCAGTCTTATTATTGGGATTAGAGAAAAATCGTAAAGGAAAACCTTTTAGACGATTTCATAGACAATAAAATGGCGTTACAATTTTTTTAATTTGTTGTGTCATTTTCGAGCTATGACGTAAACTTGTGTTTTTTTAAATGTAAGTCATAGTTGGCTATGACATCATTCAATATGTCTTTTTTTTCTGAATACAACGATATAAAACTCGATATCATTTTTTCGGGAAATAAAAAAGTTAGGACGGTTTTTAATTTTATTTCCTCAACTTAACTAGGCGGCCATGTAAGCATAACTGATAGACCTCAGTTAAATTTGAAATTACACATAGATAATTTTGCAGAATAATTTGTAATCCTCTATGCAAACAATTATACTTAATTAACTACAAATTTTCTAATAGCCATCTAGTAACTCTAGAAAATATTATGAAACATTTGAATATAAAAGGTTAACGACGATTAAAATATCTGCGAAAATATTGTTCCGCAGCCCTGACAGCATTCTTTTGACACTGAATATAACATTCTATCATATCACGCTTCTCTTGGTTGGAAAACTCCATACTAGTAATTCACCTTGCAGGTTATACGATTTAAGAACTTCTGCAAAACCTGACTTCAAACTTAAAGTTCAATGTAAATTATAAGCCTCTAAGTAACTAACTGTCAAATTTTATAGTTCCACTGTTTCTGTTACTGTTGCTAAGCAGCCGTCACATTTTGATATGAATATTTAGTCTAAAGTTCTACAGCGTAGGTAGGTATTGTTACAAGGTTTTTGAAAGATTAGAATTAAAATTAATATTTTTTTTAAAGTTCTCGAAAACTAGCTATCCCGTTGAACTATTAATTCATATAAGATTTTCAATTCAAAATTAACTATAAATTCAGCGCCTATACCACGTATTTGAGGAAATAAAATTAAAAACCGTCCTAACTTTTTTATTTCCCGAAAAAACGATATTGAGTTTTATATCGTTGTATTTAGAAAAAAGAGACATATCGAATGATGTCATAGCCAACTATGACTTGCATTTAAAAAAACACAAGTTTACGTCATAGCTCGAAAATGACACAACACATTAAAAAAATTGTAACGCCGTTTTATTGTCTATGAAATCGTCTAAAATATTTTTCTTTACGATTTTTCTCTAATCCCAATAATAAGACTGCTATCTCGGTGTAAAGAAATCCGCGGAATTTACTTTATGTTAAATATCTAGGAAGCCATGGAGATTTTCAAAAAAACAAAAGCTGTTTCGAATTAAGCTCATAAAACTGCACTTCTTTCCCCATTTAACCGTTCCTCTAACTGCAGTAGTTTACGAGATCCCTGTACTAAACATTGAAAAAAACTCACCCTGTATAGGTGCCATAGTGAAACTGTAGAAGCCGCGGATGCGTTTAGGCCTTTGCACCGCCTATGCTTTCTACGCCAAAAAGGTACTCTCGATTAACGGCTCTAAAATGAACCGTTTCCGAGAAAAACGTCATTTTATGAAAGAAAATGCTGTTGAAAAAACGTTAAAAAAGTGATGTTTTCTCTCGTAAAATGCCATTTTTCTCGGAAACGGTTCATTTTAGAGCCATTAACCAAGAGTACCTTTTTGGTGTAGAAAACATGGGTGGTTCAAGGGCGCATCTTAAAATCGCATTTATTCCAGTGGCGCAGAAATTAGGCGGCCGAAATCCTCAAAATATCCTAAATCTACGCCACTGAATTTTTTTAAACCTATATTCGGCGAAAATAAGGGGACCAGTGAGCACATAGTATATCGTCAAAACAACTGGAAAAAGAAGATTTCTTCGACACCCTGCATCTCAAAAAAGGGTGCATTTCCGGGCAATAGGAAATTTTTGTTTATTTTAGTCTGAAGAATCAACCTGTGAAGTTTAGGCACCCTGACAGTGAACACCCTGTATATTGCCTACGCTTGGTACGAAATACGAATACAGAGGGCGCCCAAAAGTAATCGGCTCTATTATTTTTTTAAATTAATTCAACTCATCGCATTTTCATGCACCAAATTCATAATCGGGGGGGTTTTCGGACATGCACGTTAATTACGGTTTCGATGAAACGTTTTCAAAAAACAAAATGGTGGATGATTTTAATTTAAATCCAAGTCGTTTCTAAGTTTCCAACTTTTTGAAAACACGATGGTAGAAAAACTCAAAAGCTATTACAGCTTTTGTCCAATACATTTTGCACACCCGATGGACCGTTTTGTTGCAAATGCAGCATACCCTGCCTGCTACTGAATTAGGAAAAAGGATAATGACGATCTGTGTAGGTGAATTTTATGAAACTCCGAAAATATGGTATACCGACTGTACGATTTCAGAGCATTCTGTCAGTAGTCGACTGTAAAAGAGAGGAAAGCGAGCGCACACCTAATGGAAGCAAAAAAAAATTTCAGTATTTATAAAATAAGAAATTGTGTGTAGGTTCAATCGTTTTCTTTCCTTAAATTACATTTTCTGGCGTACCTACGGGTTTCGGAATATTTTTCCACCATTAGGAAGCAACCAAGACAGGCTAACGGGTTAAAAATCACAAGGAGCTGTGACATAATAAGTATGGAGCCTTCCTCCCCCTCGCTTACTCCCACTCAAAAAGTTGAACAATAAAAAATATAATAATTCACTTACCTTAACCCCGAAAGGAAGGAGGTGGCTATTGACAGATCTCAATGTGACTAGGCAAATTTGTAACATTAGCCACATTGGCCTGTCGAGTGGAACATATCAAATTTGGAATGCCCCACCCAAATATTCTAAATGTCGAAACAAAAATAAACTTTAAATTTTGAAAAGTGATCGTCTAAAATTTCAAAGTATCAAACCAAAACCAAACTTAAACAAAAGATTCGTTGTGATTATCCAGCCCGGGACAGATAAATGTGGCCTTCCTCTGGAAAATCCAGCATTCACCGAACCAGACTGGACCCGTAGTAACTCCTAACAATTTTAAAAACAATAACCAAAAATTAATAAACCTCACCAAAATATACCAGGATATATCGCCTTATTCTTGATGTTACTCTACTGATTGAATAAATAATTTAAAAGAACATGAGGAGGGTTGATACTCAAAACTCTAAAATTGTTGAATTTTAATACAAAGATTTATTAAAATCAATTTCATCATCAGTACAATAGACTGGCAATCACCAATAGATCTTACATATCAACAATCAATTTAATAATTAAATTCAGTAATCCTGACTCAAATATTCGAACATAAATATTACCTTATTACCAATGATATCAAACTTACATGATTAAAATTCAAGATAGGTACCTATATCATTTCAATAGTTCTGATAAAAATTTCCAAAGCTCAAATTCTATTAAACAATTTCTAGTCTATAACACATAGGTATAATTCTGAATAGAACTCGGAGTTAGATCAGAGATTATTTATCAAAAATTTAAATTTATCTTAAGCAAAAGTTTCAATATAAAAACAGGTATCTACCTACAAAATCTGAAATTCAAAATGTAATTTAGAAAATGATCATCTCCAACTCGAAATCCTAAACACATACGATAAATTTAATAAATTATTTTTACACATAACCATTACATTAGTCACTTGTTGACCACAATAAAAGTTCATAACACATTACCACAAATCAGTTTCACTTAGAAAGTCATAGGTGATGAAATCAATTAAACACTGTACTTGAATTTATTTAATTTTCTGGATTGTCGGAAAATAGCAAAAGTTTATTCACTCATAAAGACATACCTTGTTCTTCAAAACTCCATCTCAAAAAACTGACGAACTAAGGTTCCTCTAACCTAAGCGCGATGATCAAAGACTAGGCCGGCATGGCTGCTGGAACTGCCTTAGCACTGGTGTTAGCACCCCTTGGTTGGTGCTCCAGGTGCCGGATGAGCTGGACTGCTCCCCCTGCTACCTTGGGACGACCAAATATAAAAGCGCTAGAACCTCTGCCTGATGAAACCTTCCATGTCTCCAAACTAAACTCCACCACTCTTCTTTATTTCTCCAAGCTTCTTCAAATATCACCCTTCACACAGGTTAGTATACCTACCTAGGTAGGTACCTACCTAAGCCTCCACATGATCGAATCTTTATGTAAACTTTCATGTGAATCAGAAATTTGAAAGTTGGAACTCAAAACTCAGAAACTAGAAGTTCGAAATTAACATTCAGGAATCAAAAGTTAAAACTTAGAAATTCAAAGTTCGAAATCAAAAACTGGAAATCGGAAATTAGTAGTTAAAAAAAATTGAAACTAGAAGTTGGAATCTAACACTCTAGAACTTGAAGCTCAAAAGTAAATCAAAACTAAAGTTCAAAACTACGTTCAAAACTAAATCCCAAAACTACGTTCCAAAACCTAATCTAGTAGGACGTAAGTCCAAAACCACGTCCCTTGTCTGTAAAGACAAGAAAGCGAACATTAGTTATAATGACCAAAATTAAATTCAAAAGATTACTCACGTAAGACTGCATCTTTCACGGAAACAACTTCACCATTACACAAGGGACTAATACTAATTTACGAACTTGTAGACAAGCTACATGTTCTTCCGAATTAAGACCCAAAAATGAACCTGAAGCGTCCTTTTACCCTTACTTATAATTTTTTGGGATGACGCTATCGCATGCGCCTTAACCACTGTCTAACCGAACTTGGTGACCCACTTTCACTCCAAATATCATCATCGACAGTATGCAACACTTAAAACTCGCACGCGACGGTGTCGGCTCTTCCGCCTTATACGTCGGCATACTCTCGACAGTACGATCAACCTCTCTCGTTCTCCCTTTATTCAAACTTAAATTTCACAATCGTGAATCCGCATATACTTGAGGCCTGTCGTGTCTCAGAACAAAACGCAAGTTCTTTATGGGTTCCTCAACTATCTTTTCATGTTTTTTTTAACCCACACCGAAAGAAATAATCTTTTAGGTTTTATCTGGATAACTAATCCGAAATCTAGAGTAGCAAGATGAGAGTGGTCTCATTAGACGTGGAAAATTAATTCGCATAAGATGATATACTTTTCAAACTCTGAAAACCCAGAACCGGGACAGAAAATCGACCAGACATGTTTTCTACGTCTTACTTAAATAACAAAGACAAGGATTTCTTAATAGCTGTCAGGTGTTCGTTCGTGATCTTTGCCTAATACAGCCTCCTACATCAGCGAAAATGTACAGTCAATCATAACTTTTCTGAACTTTATAAAAATATTCCAAATCGAGAATTAAAATTTTGAAAAAGAAAACGTAGCGTGCAAGGCACGCTGCAAGTAATCTGACAACCTTGCTCTCTCTGCCCGAACGGATCAATACTTTAACGTCCGCGCGATCTGTCTTTTCTCTCTCTGTTTGAAGTAACTTCACTGACATCGCTGCCTCTCGCTCAGCTTCAGACAGCTGGATGTGAAGCCCGACTACCATACAAGTCGAATCATATTAACCGAAAGAAGGTCCAACTGTATCAATTGTTTAGAAATACTCTAGTCCCGACTGAATTTTATCAAAAGGAAAAGCGAATTAGTCTGATAGGTTGGAAATTTTGAGTTGA
This sequence comes from Malachius bipustulatus, assembly GCA_910589415.1. Classification (NCBI taxonomy): domain Eukaryota; kingdom Metazoa; phylum Arthropoda; class Insecta; order Coleoptera; family Melyridae; genus Malachius; species Malachius bipustulatus. Next base: position 39,591,993 of record OU342638.1, on the reverse strand, counting down.
GTGAACATCAAGTTAAAATCATAGGTCGGAGTCAATTTTGGAAGGCCTCTGCGCTGTTGAAACTAGGATAGAAGTGACAACGTCGAACGTGGAAGCGGAAGTCGTTGAATCGGGCGATTTTTCAAACGGAGCATTACGATTGGTTAGAAGTTGACGGGAGAGAGAGATCGCGAACTCGAGTAGGACCGATCGGTTCCGATTTTCGGGGAGAAACGGATCGTCTTATCCGAGGACTTCATTTTTTTGGTGTCAGATCTTGAAATGATCAGATGCTGAGGCAGTTTTTCTACTGATGTGAGATTTGATCACGTTTTAAAAGAGCTTTTTTTGTAAGTTAATGATGAAACTTATTACTGTTACTATAAATTGAAGTTACTCTCAGGATTTCGATCAAATCACATTTTACCCTGTCGGATTTGGAAATAAAGGCACGTTACCCAGAGGCAACAGAGAGTCACGTGATAATGACGTCGTTTTTTCGTCATTTCTCAAACAAACTGAATTGTATAGGTATTTGAATGAATCTTTATAAGTTATATCTACCATACCATAGATAATGTTTATGCAAACTTCATCTTCTTTTTGCTTGTACAAAGTGCTCCTATCAATTTCTCATCGGACTTATAGTCTTGTAAGAGTGTTGCCATATCGCAAGAGCAAGCCCTTATATAATAGCAAAACCAACCCAACCGGTTGCTTACTTGTTTCTTCTTTTCTTATGTCAGTGATGCTGTCTTATAGTTTACTAACCTGGTTCTTGTCCAAGGGTATAAACGTTGGGGATGACCAAAAAATCACGTCACAGAGACGTGGCTCTGCTGCTTGGGTATAAGTTGCAAGTCAGTCTTCTCGGATCGAAATGTTTATTGCAAAAATTTAAAAATACAATAACTAATCGTACATTAGACATAGTTATAAGTACCTTATTTACATGAAAACACTAATATAAATAATATAAAATATAAATTAAACAGAGGTAGGCACATAGGCATAATGTATAGAAGTACTAATAATATAAACAGGGTGTTCGGATGTAACGGAGCGAAAAACTCGGGTAATGATTCTACTCGACCGATTATCACCTGCCTGCTGCTGAAAAAAGAAAATGCGACAGGAACTTGGCGGTGATAATCGGTCGAGTGGACCCGGCGAGTGGATAAGTTTCAAGTAAAGTTCGTTCGGTAACTTAACGGTGTGACACGTCACTGACACACTGAAATGGGAAGGACAGTCGCTTTTCGAATTTTTGTTCCGCCAATTCGGGTCGCTTTCCTTTCAGATCCTTCAAAAATTTGACAATGTCCTTCGGTGTGTACCTTCTGATCATTTTAATTGGTAGCGGTACTTTATTGTAATCGTCATCATCAATCGTTGCGCCCGCTTTCAGAAACTCATCATCGTAAATATCATTTAAACGTTCCCGATTTAAGAAAACTTGGAAAGGTCTGACCCCGAGACAATTTTTCGCGTTCGCGTCAATCCCGTCGTGTTCCAACAAGAGCTCCACGACCCCCATATAATTGTACCTGACCGCACGGTGTAGCGCGGTGTCGCCATACGAATCCTTCCGGTTCACTTCTTCGTATTTCAATTCGTCCAGGAAATATTTCACGATATCCACGTGACCTCTGCTTGCTGCTCGATGAAACGGGGTGACTCCTCGATTGTCCCCCGTTTTATAATCACCACCGTTTTTGATTAAGAGACGGAGCATCTCGAGGTTGCCGGTATCACAAGCGTGAGCGATCTCTGTTATCGAGTTAGTGACGTTTGATCCTGGCTCGATCAAGTAAGCGTCATCGTAATCATGATAGTCCTCAAAATCGATCGCTGCTCCCGCTTTAACGATCATCTCCATTAATGCAAAATTTCCCATTTGAACGGCATAATCCAGAGGTCTCCGACCGTAATTATTCTCTGCGTTCACATCAGTCTCGTCGTGTTTTAACAATAGCTCCATGACTTTCCTCTTATCTTCATCTGCGCATTTTATGCTCCTAATGGCATGGTGTAGTGCGGTGTCGCCATCCTGATCCGTCTGATTCACTTCTTCGTATTTCAATTCATCCAGAAAATATTTCACTATTTTCACGTGACCTTTGTATGCTGCTCGATGAAACGGGGTGATCCCATCATAATCCCCTTTTTTATAATCATCCCCGTTCTCGATTAAATAGCGAAGGGTCTCTAGTTTACCGCACTCACAAGCAGCAGCAATCGGGTTCAACCAGACCGTGGTCTCTTTATTGATGATGTTCAATCCTCCCTTAATTAAGGAATCGTCATCGTAATCATAATAGTTATCGTAATTTATCGTTGCTCCCGCTTTCACGAACATCTCGATTAATTCAAAATCTTTCGTTTGAACGGCATAATCCAGAGGTCTCCGACCGTAATTATTCTCTGCGTTCACATCAATCCCATCGTGTTTCAACAAAATCTCCACGACTTTCATCTCATCTACATATTTATCTTCGGGAATCGCATAGTGTAGCGCGACGTTGCCAAACGAATCCTTCCGGTTCACTTCTTCGTATTTCAATTCGTCCAGGAAATATTTCACGATATCCACGTGACCTCTGCTTGCTGCTCGATGAAACGGGGTGACTCCTCGTGTGTCCCCCGTTTTATAATCACCCCCGTGATCAATTAGGTAACGAAGAATCTCGAGGTTACCGCACCCACAAACAAGAACTATCGGAGTCTTCTCGTCGGAGTTCACTTGATTGACGTTCGCTCCGTGCTCGATTAGGAGACGAACCATTTCTGGGTGGTCGTTTAGAACGGCTAAGTGAAGAGCGCTGTCGTGGTAATAGTCATTTGTGAAGTTAAGTAAATGGGATTTAAGTGTGTCGCTTACGTTCTTTAAACAGTTTCGAACGATTTCCAAAGAACCGTTTCTCGCCGCGAGCCTGAAATCACCAAGCAGACCAATTTCTTTTTTTATTAAATCGGCGATTTCCTTGACATTACTTGCCCACGCAGCGGGGATCCTAGCGATGAAGTTTTCTAGAGTGTCCAAGGACTCCTGGACGGGCCATCGATAAAAAGTGGCGATTATAATTTCATTCTGCGTTTCTGTTGATTGCGTTTCAAGGAATTGGACAAAGTAATCGATGACGCGTGTCTGATTATCCTCACACGCGACAAAGAAGACGGGGTTTCCAAGAAAAATTTTTCCAGTTAATAACGATACGAAAGCCTGCTCATGATGTTTCTTGAATGATTCCAGGAAAAATATAGCGATACCCTGACAGTTTTCCCGGTTTAATATGTAGAGTATATGTCTAAGTAAATACCCTGAGTCGTTAATCAACTCCTCAACAATTTTGGGAGAATAAAATGGAGCATCTTGGGGAGTTATTTGCGAAACGTACGTCTCCAGAAACATCCGGACGATACTAAACTCCCAAGACTCAAAGGCTTTGTTCATGAGAAACTTTAGCAGTTCAGGTTGCTTATCCCCGTGATTCCCGTTACGTTCCTTCAACCAAGCAAAAATTTGACGGGCGAGATAAAACTCCTGGATCGTCTGATGGATGAATTCGGAGCCCTGGATCAATCCGGTCTCTTGCAGGACTTGCAGAGTTTCCAGTTCGTCGAAATTGTCATCATCGAAACCGTACTTGGAAGCGGAGAAAGCTCGTAGTTGCTTATCGATCGATTTGAGGTAATTTTTTTTTAACGAGGACGACTCCCTGAGACCCTCTTTATTGCAAACGATCGCGAGCTTCTTTTCAACGAAAGCTTCGTAAATGCCCGTTAAACTGTCGGGAAGCTCCAGCGGGATCCCATCGGGACTCGGCTTGGACAAGGACGAGAAATCCGGGGCCGCCACTTCTGCCAATAGTTTCATTTGAAGCGGGATTCCGACGAAGTTGAGAATCTTCCTATCGAAGACCTCCGTCGCTTTATCGAGGAGCCTCTTGATGTAATCGTTAAGACCGTCTAACGTTAATCGTTTGAGTTTCAAGTCGAGATGAAACAAATCGCTCCAGTAATTCATCAAGTACCCTTCCACATCTTTTCGTTCTAACCGCTCGAATTGTATCGAGAAGGTTTTCAGGGCGTTCTCGAGCATCTCTCGCTTAGTCTCACGAGATGTTACCACAACCAACGATTTCGTTTCGTCGCGCAGATACTGCAAGAACTCGATTATCGGTCTCTCGTATTTTTCATCGTAGGACGAGTCGAATATCTCGTCAAACAAGAACACAACTCTGATCGCCGTTTTGCCGGCGAGATGATACTTGAGGAATTCGAATTCACTGTTCGTTTTAATCTTGAGCAGCTGCTCGGAGATTCGATCGATCTCAAACTTACCGTTCAGTCTTGTAACGATCGTCGCGCAGTCGTTATAGGTCAGTTTGAAAACACAACTGCGTTCGATTTTCGAGATCAGGTTCGTTACGGTGGTCGATTTACCGAATCCAGGATCTCCCGTTATCAACACAAAGCCCCGATCAACTAATTCCTGCTCTGTTAACGAACCGTCACGGGATATCGTTAAGAGATCACGAACGTTCTCGATCTCGTTATTATTATCCTTGTCGTCCCAGACGTAGACAACTTTATCGCTTTTTCGATTTACCCTGAAATTGCACTTCACGGATCGGTTGTCAGTTTTCGTTAATTCAACAGTGACACGGCTATCAGCTCCTTCATTTCCTTTCCGCAATAACTGATCTTTAATAATCGAGTCCGTTACTTTCGTTTCGTCGAGAACCATTTCGTTGAATGATCGGGGGATGTATAATTCGGGATTGTAAATTTGTTGCAACGAGACGTTCTGATCGTAGTGGAACCAGTAAAACTTCCTGGAACTGTCCTCATTGCAGCGTTCCTTAAAATACTGCGACGCTTCGTTAAGATCGGCCGTTTGTAACTGATCGCAGGGGATTTGTAAGTTTAGTCGGTCGCGGATGTGCGATATTAGAATTTTTGATTTCCTTAAATCGCATTCGGGGTTCTCGATTAGCTTAACGAAATCGTCACGCGAGTAACTTTGTTCTTTGTCTGCTTGAATGTAGAAATTTTCTAATTTCGAGAGATTGAGCGAGTCGTTCTTCAGCTCGATGCAACGATCGTTTAGTAACAGATCTAAGAATTGATAATCGTTAACGAGTGGTGAGTTTTCTGTCCAGTCATCATCGGCCGCTTTGAAGAAAGTGGCTAAAGAATAAGTCTCGTTCCGGAATTTAATTATTTCTTTATTTAACGCCCACTTTTGACTTTCCTTCGTTAAGTCGGTGAATTTGTATTCGGGTGACGCGATTTCTCTACTGCTCATTGGAGATAGATCAATATCTGAACCGTTTACTATAACAACTTTACGAACGCCTTTCGCGAATTCCTTTATCAGATTCGAGACGTCGTCGTTAACGGTTTCGTTAAGTAAATCAACAAATAATAATTTTAATAATTGTGAATTTATAAATAAATCGATCTTGGTGTGTTTAAATATGGAGAGAAGATCCGATTGATCAAAGAATAGAAAATTATCATTCCCAGTGTATTGATTAACGTTCTGTTTGGGTCTGATTTGTTTGAAAACGTTAAATAATCGTAACATCTCGATTTTATAATTATTAGCGCTCGGTTTGATAATTAAAATATTCTCTCTCGCTTCTAGGAAAGCCTCCAGTTCAATCGAATCGTTAAAATGAACGTTACAATTATTACACGATTCGTTATAAAAATCAACGGCGAGCTTGATAATGGCATCGTGCAATTTCGATTGAAGCGAGTGTAAACACGTTTCCATCTCTTCAGGATACCACCGGACGATCTGCTTACACGTTTTAATCGTTTGCTTCATTGACGCCTCGTAGTCAAATTTCAAATAATTTTCTGTTCGCTTAAATTCCGAGAACAAGGCATTAAACGGTCGTTTTAACGGCGAGAACGTTTCGTTAATCGTAAAGGGCGACTGAACGATCTTCAGCCAATTTTCTAACAAGAGCAGTTCGTTCTTCGAGAATAATGAGACGTTACAAAACTTAACCGTACGTCTCTTTGAATAGTAACGAATCTTATTGAAATGATCTTCCCTGATAGTTTCGTCAGGATTTGGGTGGAAATGATTTTCCGTCTTACCGTACTCGAAGAAATTCCTGTACTCGTCATTACTGAAGATGATGCCAGTCAAACCTTTACCGATGACTGGCCAGTCTAAAATTTCATCGACGTCAACTGAAATTGTTACCTCATCCGGATCGAAGACGGATTTAATATTGTCCATACTGTGGACCTTTAAATCGTAAAGTAGTGGGATGTGTGCGAACAATAAACTCATCTCCTGGAACGGCAACTTCAGTCTCAGCAAAACTCCGACGTGACGGTTGCACGTGTTCACTATGTTCGGGGCGGAGAGGTAGGCGGTCACGTCGAGGGTGCCCGGGAAAATCGTTTTGAGATATCTCAGGTCGCAGCGGTCGGTTATCCGGTCCAGCATTTCCGCGCAGCCCGGATTATCGAAGGTGACGCAGTGGCCGTGTACTCCTGCCACTGATGTTGCTTTCAGGAACACGTCGCCGTATCGTTGCAGGTATTTCACCCCGAAGGCGGTTATCTGCGCCAGAAAACCTCCCAACGAGTGACCGGTGAAGGACAACTGGTACCGCCAGCTGTTTTCCGAACGAAGCTGAACAATTACGTCTCTAATGAAGTCGGCGAATGTTAAAGCGGACCAAATTTGCGGTGAGCTCGAGCTGGAGCACTTCACGACGCCCTCCCAATTGTTCAACCAGGAATTGTAGTCCGTAATGCCGTTCGTCCCGCGATGCGCGATGATTATTTGCTGCTGGACGGGGTTGAAGAACGCGGCCCCTGCGTACCCGTTTTCGAATTCGGTGTTGGCGACTCTGATTAGTAATTCCCACCCGTCAGGGATGATGAAGTCTTTTTCGTTTTTGTAGACTTCGGAGGCGAAATATACCAGAAGGTAGTCGCTCGGGTATGGTTCAAGGTCGAGTATGTCTTCATCGGTGATGGTGCTCGTTCTTAGTGTTTCCGTTATTTCATTTTTACGTTTTCTGAGATATTCGAGAATGCATTTGTCGACTTTGAGTTCACTGGAGAAGGGTGCCGGTGGTGGTGGCGATGATGGTGATGAGTTCATCGTGAGACACTGAAAGAGATAAATAAACATGAAATAGCAAAATCTCATAATAACATTGAAGAAGAAGAAGAAGAAGAAGAAGAAGAAGAATTATTTCTGGTTTGAGCTCATCCAAACATTCAAAAGTCTTTTGTAAAACATATGCGAAACGAGATCCATAGAAATAGGCATGGACGTTTCGTCTTACTCATGGACTCGTCAGTCTATCACAATCACAACGAAACCTACTTGACAGACCATAGCAAAGATCAGGAAGACTTTAAAGTTACTGACGCCCAATCGGAGGAGTTTCGCACGCTTTGCAGAGACTTCATTTAGTTAAGCTCCTTGTCAAATTTTTGTTTTGTTTGTTTTCGGCTCGAAAATTGTTTACTTTCAAAAAGTGTGAGCAGTCGATTTGAATATTTTCGAGTCGTGCGAGTAACTCCTGTCGATTTCATACCAAAATTTGATTGTCACAACTTCTTTGTCTTATCCTTCACCTTTTTACTTTGTGGTGCTCCATTTCAACTAACTTCCAATCTAAACTGACTGTAGCTACTGTCACAGCGCTCTTATATACACGCCGGATGTGGATTCTCGACGGCTCGGGACGATTCACTGGTGCCTCCAGACGCAGAATGTTCTAATATTCTGATATTCTGGATGGGAATATGACATTCTTGTCATGTCGGCGACACTTTCGCGAATCAGCTAACTAGACAGGCACTAATCAGGGAAGGTAAATGTAAACGACATGCCTGAATGGATAATTCCTCGGTCTCGCTTCTTCCGTTAAAATATTTGACGAGGTCAGTTTTATGTCACAAAAAGTGGGAAGATTCGTAGTGTAAAATTGAATCTAATTTTTTGCTTCATCCGATTGAGTTGTACCACAATATAAAGGGGAGGGGGGGAGCATTGGATGTCGTCGCACTGACAAACAGACTGTCAAATTTAAATTGTCACGGACTGCGTTTGAAATAATCAGCTTTACATCAAAAAGTCGTAAAATTATTGCAATTGGATTTGTGTGTTTTACGTCATCACAGTATTCATGCCAGATTTTTAAGGTTAAGTTTACTTTTTTCTCGGAGTCTATTTATTCATTTATTTACTAATTTTGAAGCGGACGGTAGCTCAGCGGGTTAGAAGTACAGACTACTAATCCGTTAACTCAAATCCCACTCTTCCCTTGGTTGTTGTGTTCGTCTAGATAACTATTTATATGATTAAAACCACTCTGCGTCTATATGAGCTAGTTCTCGAAGCCAAAATTACCAGAGTGGAGCGATTGTGTCTTCTCTACATATTAGCTCCAAGTTCGCTTTCTTAATATAAAAAAATTATTGGTTTATTCCCCTCGAAGGAAAATTGTTCATTTTCGGATATTGGACTTTGTTCCTCGCGATTTCGGTTCAGTTTGAGTGCAAAAATGAAAAGGGGAAATAAGAAACGTACCGATCAAAATTTCACGAAAGGAAATCTGGCAATAAATAAAAAATTGGTCCGCCTTGGGAATTTTAAATTACTTGCGTGAGAGCTGCTACGAATTCATTTTCCATAATGCGGGATTTCGGCTGTAACGAAGTTTTCGATGCTCACTCTTGCATATAACGAAATTTACAATTAAAACTTTTTTTTTCAGCTTTCCATTTTCCTGTTTCTTAAGACCGGAAAGGGCGAGACTTCTTTATGAGCTGGTTCAAAAATGTACAACGCATGCAGGAGGGCCTCGCGTAAGTTATTTGGAAATCTGAGAAACTTCAATAAGGATTTCATTCAATTCGTAAAGGAGATGCGTTCAGAAACCAAAACACGATTTACAGGATTAGAACTATTTTTTATTGGGGACACTATAAGGATACCCTAACCGTTGAAGACACGAGGTCGGTTGAATTAGAGAAAAGTTGCGTTATTTTATGCTTAAAAGGAATCTTGAAAAAAAAATCAGAATATTTTCAGTCGTTGCTGGAATATCCTGAAAAAACTGCAAAATCAAAATTTCTTATTTTTGCCATATCTTTCTTCTTATCGGACACTTATAAATCAGTGGCGGCTGCTGATACTTTTCATAGGCAGGTCATATAAAAATCGCGACCACCTAAGAAAGGAAAAAGGAAAACAGAAAGTAACTACCTAAATGCGCCGCAGGCGAAATTTTTTTGAGTGTTCAAGGTCACGCAATTTCCCAGTAGTTTAAATTTTACTCAGATGTAAAAACTAATAATTAATTTATTATAAATATTAAAAGTTATATTATTATTAATAGATTCTACTTGTTTGGTTTGGACCCTTTTTTATTTTATCTCAAGTCTAGACGCACCATTATTCCTGTCGGTAGTAATAAAGACTGCATAGTGCTGCACGCTGCACTGCTGCCTAACCATGGGCAGAGGAGCTCGTCGTTGCTCCCTACTACAACCCACGATCATCGCCCTTCGATGTCGCGACGCGAGACGGTAAAATGTAAAATTGTGATTGTGAATTTCATTATTATAAGATTTGGTTGCAGCGTGAACATGCACGCAAAATATCGCATGAAATATTTGCATTGTGTTATAAGTTTATTTCAATAATTATTTCATTTATTTTATTATTTATTATCATTTATACAGTCCACTTTTTAAATAAAATCAACGTGTGTACCTATACCTACGTGGTAATCACCGCCCACAGGCCCAACACTACTTACATATAATGAAATTAAGTAGGTACATAGTCCTAGTAGACAATTATTATTGTTTTTGACGGAAAAAAAATTATAGAGTTTGGTGAGAGTATGGTACTTTTTCCAATTACCTACGTATGTTTATTTAATTACTTACCCTAAATGACATAATTTTGAATTCATAATGGTTCATTCAACATAATATACAATTTAAATATGTGATTGCATACAATAATAATAGGCAATTTTATATAATAAAATTGCAAAAATGAAAAATGTACCAGAATAGCATTGAACTTTAACTTTAAAATGTAGTACCAGCGTACCAGCAAAAATAAAATGTACCAAATGTGATACAAATGTACCACCGCGGCAACACTGCACATCGAAATCTCTGGTCTGTGGTTAGAATCTTTGGTCCCGCCCCCACTGGGCGTTGACCTTCAAGTACAGAATGGGACCGTCTTAAATACAGGCAAAGTTGCTATTATACCTATCTCGCTCCAGCACATAGGCAAAGGCATCTTACTCTTTAAACCACGGTGGTCAACTGCTGCCTTGACCCACGTCCCAGATCCTCGCCACTATATTCCCGGGAATTACAAAAAAAAAACAACTACCTATATAAGTAAAGTTAATTACTGGAATTATTACATAGTTATAATATAATTATTATTAGTTTTACTTTTTTACTTTATGATACAGTATAAAATTACTTGAGTTGGTTAATTTATTTGGGAGGTCATTGACCAAATGACCTAATGTAGAAACCGCCACTGTTATAAATAATTGTTTGTAATAGGCTTAGGTAAGTCAGCAAGATCTATCCATTTGACATTATAAAAATTTCCAAAGCCCACCTAGATCCCGGAGTACTCATATAGCCTACTTTTGTTTTTCTTATGGCCCCCGTAATGGTTTTTTATGTCATTCAGTTTTAAAGAAATCATGGATTTGATAATTTTTATTGAACCTTCTTAATTGTTGAATGTTAATCTTCTAATTTAGAAAGTTTTTTTTTTCAAAAAGTCAATTTATTTTTTCTAAAATTTAAATTTAAAAATTTTCTCAACGTCATTTTACGACCAATTTTATTGTATTGATTGTAGTTTTTTTTTAAACATTTTATAAGTTTTTTACATGTTTTTACATTTTATGAGTGTTCAATAAGGGACCGATCTGTTCCGAAAACGTCTCAAAATATAAAAATATTTTGAAAAAATAATACTTTGATCCAAGAACCTAAAACTTAATAAATTAGAAGACTAACATTCAAAAATCATGGACATACCAAAAATTAGTAACAATAATCCGAAAAAAACAATTTTCAAAAATTTTAGTATTTTTTTCGGAAAATATAGACAACTTCTGAGATCGAATATCATTGGGAAATTTGAAAACCATAAAGAAAGTAATATGACTTTATATATATTAACGTAATTAAATAAGAAGTTTTTGTTTTTTTTTTCATGAAAAAAAGAATAAAGCTGAATTTTTTTAAAGTTTATTCTTTTTTTTCAAAATGTTTTTTTCAAAATTTTGTTTTCGAAATGTTTTCAAAATTGTTGGTTTGCATGCGTGGGCTTTCAACATTTTTGTAATGTCGATAGAATATAGCTTTCGATGGCTTGTGTTAACCTGCAAAAAGTAATTTATTCACTTTCAGTAGAGGTAAAAATACATACCTACAACTAAAATAAGATTTTTTTTTTGATCCTGAAAAAAAGTTTTTTAACGACTCAAAATTTCCTGAATTTTTTTAAGCTTTATTAAACATCAAATTGCGCAATTTTTCTTTAATTTAACCGACCTCGTATAGTGTTAACTATACCAGGATGTGATTCTGCGACTTATTCTAAGAAAAAAGGTTTCTATTAAAATGGGTCCGGTCAGCAAACGCCCCGTTTTCGAGATACAGAGGTTGTTCAAATAAAATTGTTTTTTCTTACTTTTTTGCGATATCTCAAGAACCGTTTGAGCTACAGGCTCCAGCTTTTGTGCAGATTTTTACATTAACAATAGCTACTTTCAAGGCTCCAAACTAATGTTCTAAGATATGGCAGTGGTGGAGATTTTAGGGTTGCGTAAGGGTTTCACCCCCCTAACTTTCATTGCACTGGAAAAATGATCATTTTGAGAGCAAGAGCAAATTTCACAGTGCCAATGTTTTTTCCACAAAAAAGTACTCCTGGTCAAAAGCTGCAGAAGCCACCGTTCTTGAGAAAAAAAAGGCATTTTATGATCAAAAGCGGGCAGAATTCAACATGAACAAAAAAATTATTTTCAAAATTTTCCATAGGTACTGTAACATGGCACAAATTCAAATTTGCAACTATTTTTCTTGTGCTTGTAGCCAGATTGTTTTCAACTTCGTCTAGAATAAATACATTAAAAATAAAATAAAATGAATACATTTATTTTATGTTTCCGTTCATGTTGAATTTTGGTGGCTTCTACAGTTTTTGACCAGAAGTACTTTTTTCTGTAAAAAACATTGGTGCTGTGAAAGTTGCTCTCAAATGACCATTTTTCCAGTGCCGTAAAAGTTAGGGGGGTGAAACCCTTACGCAACCCTAAAATCTCCACCACTGGCAAATCCTAGAACATTAGTTTAATTGTTTATTAAATTGTTCTAGCCTGCGGTATGTTTTATGCTCTTTAAATAGTTTGGGTTGGTCGATTCATTTATTACGGAAAGTGCGTTTTTATCGAATTTCAACGTGTAGAAAATAAATCCGTGCCTGAAATTCTCATTTTAAGACACTCGCATCAATCATGACCATCGTTTTAACACTCAAATCATTTCGTCACATTATACGATTAGTCACTGCTGCTACTGTGATTCTCGTTTTAAGAATTGATTTATGCATTTTTTTTTTGTTACATTTTTCCAAATATAATTAATCGATTAAGAGAAAATTAATTAGGTATAGGTAATTTAAGTACCTACTTACCTGGATGTTGATGAATGATGAGAGTAGAACAACAGCGTGGTGCCTTTCCCTTTCGATTTATTTATTACAAGATCGTCCGAAGAAATCGCTCTCAATGTTGGATTTTATTCAAATGGATAATGACACAGGGGACTGGTGTAACATAAGTGACAAAACTTTGCACGTTTATCAAGATCAAGCAGTAAAAACGAATAATTGCGAATTTACGCAGGCAGGAATGAATAAATGATTACTCGGAATCACATGATCTGAGATATTGAAATTGATGTTATCGGCCCTTATCAATTTCCTTTAATTTCCCCCTAATCAAATAATAAACAGAACACTTATGCATTGCGTTAATTATTAGTCCATCTAAATACAATAATAACGTATCTATACAGGGTGTCCCAGCTTATTCGAAGCGGTCTCTGTAGGCCAAACTACGATTGATTTTTTCCAAAAAATTTTTGCAAATGCAAGTACAGGATCACAATGGCCATAATTTAAAATTATTTTGGGGTATACAGAGTGTCCCATATGACAGTGGCATATCAAAGTTATGTTTTTTTTTTTAATGGAATGCTCCTATGTTATTGCATTTTTAGATTGTCAGAGAAGAGAAAATAAGATTGGCTTTTACAGTTGGTGTTTAAATTCAGAAGTTTTTGAGTTATAAACAAGTGAAAATCGTCATTTTTTAAGTTCAAGGCCCTGTACAACGAAAACGGCTGAAGATAGAGAAAAACGGCTTACATGTCCCTATTTTACTTTTTCATGTACTATCCTATCATGTAGATGAAATGTTTATACAGGGTGATAAAAAATTTGAAAAATTCTGAGAGTTCTCCACGCGTCGCCAAATAAAAAAATCAAAGAAAGTACAAATGTTTCTATACCATAGGATAGTACATGAAAAGTTAAAGTAGGGACATGTAAGCCGTTTTTCTCTATCTTGAGCCGCTTTCGTTGTACAGGGCCTTGAACTTGAAAAATGACGATTTTCACTTGTTTATAACTCAAAAACTTCTGAATTTAAACACCAACTGTAAAAGCCAATCTTATTTTCTCTTCTCAGACAATCTAAAAATGCAATAACCTAGGAGCATTCCATTTAAAAAAACATAACTTTGATATGCCACTGTCATATGGGACACTCTGTATACTCCAAAATAATTTTAAATTATGGCCATTGTGATCCTGTACTTGCATTTGCAAAATTTTTTTGGAAAAAATCAATCGTAGTTTGGCCTACAGAGACCGCTTCGAATAAGCTGATGGGACACCCTGTATAGGGTGATTCAGGTTTTACTTTGTTAACTCTAGTAAACGATTGAGAATCGAAAAATAATATTATGAGTTTGCTTCATGAACTATATACGTGAAATCGTTAAGAAAATACAGAGTGTTAAAGTTTTACGAAAAAATTTGTATTTTTGAAATATAAAAAAATTGGCTGATTGAAATAATTTGAAATTTTGAACAGTAGTTGTGCTAATTGAAGTATGTACATGATGTGATACTTCCGATGAAAAATTCGTCAATCCAGTGGTGGAGATCTGGGCTTGTTCTTACCTTTTTTTAATAAATAATTTGCACGCCACTGACTTTAATGCAAATTTGTCATTTTTGTTAGATACCTCATGTTGTTTAGAGAAGAAAAGTAATTTTACGTTTTTGTCGTAGAACGCACTGTTTCCGAGATACTTCACAATGTAGGAACCCGTACGAGGTAAAATATCCTAAAAATCAATGCTATTGAGTTTTTCCAGAAGTTAATCATTTTTTTGTGATCGTTATTGAACCGTATTGCATTACAAAAAGCTTGCATGAGTGCCAAAACATTGTAGAATATCTTGAAAAAAGTGCGTTCTACAACAAAAACGTAAGATGACTTTTCTCCTCTAAACAAAACAAGGTATTTACCATAAATAGCCAATTTGCATTGAAGTCAGTGGTGTAGAAATTATTTAATAAAAAAGGTAACAACACACCCATATCTCTGCCACTGGAGTGAAGAATTTTTCATCGGAAGTATCACATCATGTACATACTTCAATTAGCACAACACTACTGTACAAAATTTCAAATTATTTCAATCAGCCAATTTTTTCATATTTCAAAAATACGAATTTTTTCTTAAAACTTTGACACCCTGTATTCTCTTAACGAAGCATTTCCCGAATATAGTTCATGAAGCAAACTCATAATATTATTTTTCGATTCTCAATCGTTCCCTAGAGTTAAGTAGGTAAAACCTGAATCACCCTGTATTTAATACCTTTCTAAGTATACAGGGTGTTTTGTAATTAAATGTCAATATTTAAGGGGGTGATTTTTGGGTCCAGTTTAAGAAGAAAACTTCATAAGAACGTATGTCCTAAGACTCCTAAGAGTATTAACTTTTGAGATACAGGGTGTTGTAAAGTTTTTGAAAATAAATAATTTTTTCGTAATACCTATTTGTAATTCCGCTCTGGATATTTTAATGAAATTTCATAGACAGGTAGGTATTGCGCATCAAGGGGCATTTTTTCATGTACCGCATTTCGTTTTATCTCCACTGGTGACGATCGTGCAGAGTTTTACCTGCATATTTTTATATTTTTTATTGTCATTTAACGACAATCTTGTGATATTGTAGAGAAACAGATTTTATTTTTTTAAGCGAAAACCGTGCAACGGACTGATAAAAAATAAGTTTAAAAATTTGCTTGGAAACGAAACAGAAATCAGTGGCGTACCATAAAATATGTCTGCTAAAATATGCAGGTAAAATTCTGCACGACCGTTCACCATCGTCAGTAGTGGAAATAAAATGAAACTTCATAAATAACTTTTCAGGGCTATTTTTACGCTCTAATCTAGGGCTTCCTGAGGCAGACCAGACACACAGAGCCATCCAGTCATCTCAAAGCTGCAGACAACGCTGTTTCGGTCTCTTTATGACCTCATCAGTACAGCACGCACATTGAGAAATAACTATAGAGGATGCATGCCAGGTCAGTCCAGGAAACCTACTCTTAAATGAAAAATCGACACGGAACTCCGTGACTACAAGAGTTTATTGCCATCTACCGATGGAGACAAGAACTAACGGCAGCATGACTGCTTGCTTGTGTCCATCGGGAATAGGTAGCCCCATGCAGATTGCACATTTCGGGGCATTACCATCCGTCAGGCGGTGCTAGAGCAAGCTACCGATAGATGTCTCTCATCAAAGCCCATGATTATTACAATAATAATGATAATGCTAATAGAGCGCTGAATTATAAATAAATATAAATAAAAAGACTGGCCTGGCATGCATCCTCTAGTTATTTCTCGATGTGCTGTACTGATGAGGTCATAAAGAGACCGAAACAGCGTTGTCTGCAGCTTCGAGATGACTGGATGGCTCTGTGTGTTTGATCTGCCTCAGGAAGCCTCAGGTTAGAGCGTAAAAATAGCCCTGAAAATTTATTTATGAATTTATAATTCACCGCTCTATTAGCATTATTATTAATAAAATGAAACGTGGTACATGAGAAAATGCCCCTTGATGCGTAATACCTGTCTATTAAATTTCATTAAAATATTCAGAGCGGTATTACAGATACTACGAAAAAATGATTTATTTTAATAAAACTTTATCACCCTGTATCTCAAAAGTTAAGACTTTTAGGACATACGCGTTCTTATGAAGTTTTCTTCTTAAAATGGACCCAAAAATCATCCCCTTATGTTTTGTGCGCATGCGCATAAATCGACGAGTCATTTTAGTTATATTTAATATTCTTAATTTAATATTTTAATTAGTTATATTTAATACAGAGGGCGCCCAAAAGTCGACCGGCCCTAGTTTTGTTGTAAATGCAGCATGCCCTGCCTGCTACTGAATTAGGAAAAAGGTTAATGACGATCTTAATTTGTAGGTGAATTTTATGAAACTTGGAAAATATGGTATACCGACTGTATGATTTCAGAGCATTCTGTCAGTAGTCGACTGTACAAAAGAGGAAAGCGAACGCACACCTGGAAGCAATAAAGATTTCGGGATTTATAAGATAACAAATTGTGCGTAGTAAAAGGTTCAATCGTTTTCTTTCCTTAAATTTCATTTTCTGGCGTACCTACAGATTTAGGAATATTGTAGCGTGCGCTTTTCCGTATTTATCCAGAACGGATTTACATGTAGAAGGGTGTACGGTGTACCTAGATGGCGTATCTTTCGAATGATACCCTCCGCAGGTTCTATAGTTTGAGGCGTTGTAGCGAGATCCAGTAATGAGACCGTCAATTCGAGCCGTCAGCTGCCAGTCAGAAGAACTAAACGTCAGAGCAGTGAAGTAAGGTGACTGCGCTCGAATATTGATTTTTTTTAAGAGGGGATTTCAACGTCTCGTCAGTCGTCAGGTTTCGTGCTCGGTTCTCGAGGATGCAGGATGCAGGGGTGAAGTAACTTGTTTTGACTGTTTTGAGGTGGCGAGATTGATGATTGATGGTGATGGTGTTTCAGTGAAATGATGTTATTTCATTCGTTATGTCGTGTCGTGTGGTTTAAAACACAGGTATGAAGTTGTTGTTTTAGTCCTATTTATCAAAACTAATATTTTGTGTCGTTCCTACATACAGGATGAGATTTGTGGATACCCGTTATCATAGCTTGGAGTAAAGAAGCTCGATGTGGATGATGTAATCTGATCGGTAAGGGAAGATGGCGGTTGGTAAAATTTCAGATAGTAACTATTTAATTTGTTTTCAGAGCTTCTAGTTTCTTCCTTCTGTTTTCTACCTTCTACTTCTGGTTCTACTTATTCTTCTATGTTGTTTCTTTTGGGTCAACCCATCCTTTTACTTCTTGGATGATTTTATTGCGGGACTGATTTGTGGTGCTCCGTTTGGGGTGCCGGAACCTCTGCGTATGGAGGTGTGGATGGCGTCTTTCAGATGAATGGCAGCCATTTTCTTTTCTTTGTGGTCCAGACTGAAGATGAACTCCTGACCTCACCAACCGAGTCATGAGGAAGCAGCGTGTTACACCCTAATCTTCTGGTCATCCCGTTTACGTTCTTCGAGTGGAAATGCGAATTAACCAACAAAAGGTACCTCGTCAATGTTATTAATTGCGTGATTGATTTATGTTCTCCAAAGAAAGGAGAAGGAAATACCTACCAAATGTTGTTAATTTGATTCAGTAAAATTATGTTGCCTATAGAGTTGAAGATATCTCATCAAGACAATAATGTTACTATTTAGCAAAATTTGATTATGCCCAGTTGGCATCATGTAATTATTATTTTGATGAATATCTAGATGAGCGGCATGGTTATAGGGCGAAATGGCTTATACTATCGGATAGCTCGTGTCTCTAGTAGGAGTATCCAAGGTACCATTGAATTTTTGCGCCGGCAAGTAATAGTCGAGATATAAGGCCTTAAAGTTTCATCCTTGCCCTAATACGTGTATTCGAACATTATACGCGCGAACAGGCAGCTCGCTTATATCCGTCGGGCACACGACGATCGAGGATCGAGCGTTTCCTGTTCGAGCGCAATCATATGACGAATACACGTATTAGGGCAAGGATGACACTTTAAGGCCTTATATCTCGACTATTACTTGCCGGCGCAAAAATTCAATGGTACCTTGATACTCCTAGAGACACAAGCTATCCGATAGTATAAGCCAAATCGCCCTATACCCATGCCGCTCATCTAGATATTCATCATTATTTTTTTTAACAATCATTAAGATGAAATTTTAAGAGAATAAAATAGAAATTGGCCAATTTAAGTAGGGTTAGGAATTTTTTATTTAACTTTCTATGAAGAGTATGGTGGTCCTATTTGGATCCAATATTTAGTTTTAGTACCGTTCTGTTTTCGAAAATTGTATCTAGTATTGTAGTTGGTAAAAAGAAGAATCCTATTTGTATTCATTTATCTCACAATACAATATCTCATTTGCTGGGAAAATTTATGTTGTTAATTGGAGAAGTCCAATAAATTGTTATTTTTTTTTTATGTGAGTTTTATTTTTAGTATCTGTGTGGCCTGAATAAAAAAAAAGACACAACGTAGGACAGGTCAGTTATTTAAATTTTGAATCTTAAATATATTTTTTTTTATATTTAGACGATCATGTTAACAAATTTGTAGTCATCATCATCATTTTCTTTTTAATTTTTACACCCTCTGTCCTGCTTTGGGTACAAACAAATTTGAAGGTACCCAAACGGGATCAGAGGGATTGATACCTTCCTTTCGCTCATTTTTTTAGTTTTCTTTTTGGCCTGGTATATTAAAATTTTTTGAGATCGAGCGAAGGAAGGGTTGCAATATTTTTCCACCATTAAGAGACAATCAAGACAGGCTAACGGGTTAAAAATCACAAGGAGCTGTGACATAAGTAAGCAACCTGGCAACCTTGCTCTCTCTGCCCGAACGGATCAATACTTTGAATTCCGCGCGATCTGTCTTTTCTCTCTCTGTTTGAAGTAACTTCACTGACATCGCGCTGCCTCTCGCTCAGCTTCAGACAGCTGGATGCGAAGCTCGACCACCATACAGGTCGAATCATATTAACCGAAAGAAGGTCCAACTGTATCAATTGTTTAGAAATACTCTAGTCCCGACTAAATTTTATCAAAAGGAAAAGCGAATTAGTCTGATAGGTTTGAAATTTTGAGTTGAGTGAACATCAAGTTAAAATCATAGGTCGGAGTCAATTTTGGAAGGCCTCTGCGCTGTTGAGACTAGGATAGAAGTGACAACGTCGAACGTTGAAGCGGAAGTCGTTGAATCGGGCGATTTTTCAAACGGAGCATTACTATTGGTTAGAAATTTTGACGTGAGAGAGAGAGAGATCACGAACTCGAGTAGGACCGATCGGTTCCGATTTTCGGGGAGAAACGGATCGTCTTATCCGAGGACTTCATTTTTTTGGTTTGAGATCTTGAAACGATCAGATGCTGTGGCAGTTTTTCTACTGTGAGATTTGATCTCTTTTTAAAAGAGCTTTTTTGTAAGTTAATGATGAAACTTATTACTGTTACTATAAATTGAAGTTACTCTCAGGATTTCGATCAAATCACATTTTACCCTGTCGGATTTGGAAATAAAGGCACGTTACCCAGAGGCAACAGAGAGTCACGTAATAATGACGTCGTTTTTTCGTCATTTCTCAAACAAACTGAATTGTAGGTATTTGAATGTATCTTTATAAGTTTTATCTAATTTACCATATAATGTTTATGCAAACTTCATCTTCCTTTTGCTTGTACAAAGTGCTCCTATCAATTTCTCATCGGACTTATAGTCTTGTGAGTGTTGCGATATCGCGAGAGCAAGTCCTTATATAATAGCCAAACCAACCCAACCGGTTGCTTACTTGTTTCTTCTTTTCTTATGTCAGTGATGCTGTCTAGTCTACTACTAACCTGGTTCTTGTCCAAGGGTATAAACGTTGGGGATGACCAAAAAATCACGTCACAGAGACGTGGCTCTGCTGCCTGGGTACAATAAGTCAGTCTTCTCAGATCGAAATGTTTATTGCAAAAATTTAAATATACAATAACTAATCGTACATTAGACATAGTTATAAGTACATACATTATTTACATGAAAACACTAATATAAATAATATAAAATATAAAATAAACAGAGGTAGGCACATAGGAATAATGTATAGAAGTATGTATGTACTAATAATATAAACAGGGTGTCCGGATGTAACGGAGCGAAAAACTCGGGGAATGATTCTACTCGACCGATTATCACCTGCCTGCTGTTGAAAAAAAAAATGCGACAGGAACTTGGCGGTGATAATCGGCCGAGTGGACTCGAATGGATAAGTTTCAAGTAAAGTTCGTTCGTTAACTTAACGGTGTGACACGTCACTTAACACACTGAAATGGGAAGGACGGTCGCTATTTGAGTTGCATCAATTCGGGTCGCACCCCTTTCAGTTTCTTCAAAAATTTGACAATGTCCTTCGGTGTGTACCTTCTGGCCATTTTAATCGGTAGCGGTACTTTATTGTAATTGTCATCGTCAATCGTTGCGCCCGCTTTCAGAAACTTATTTTTAACATTACTGAAATATGTCCAATGGTAAGCAATTTGGAAAGGTCTGACCCCGAGACAATTTTCCGCATTCGCGTCAATCCCGTCGTGTTCCAACAAGAGCTCCACGACCGCCATATGTTTGCACCCGACCGCACGGTGTAGCGCGGTGTCGCCATACGAATCCTTCCGGTTCACTTCTTCGTATTTCAATTCGTCCAGGAAATATTTCACGATATCCACGTGACCTCTGCTTGCTGCTCGATGAAACGGGGTGACTCCTTGATTGTCCCCCGTTTTATAATCACCCCCGTTTTCAATTGAGAGACGGAGCATCTCGAGGTTGCCGGTATCACAAGCGTGAGCGATCTCTGTTATCGAGTTAGTGACGTTCGATCCTGGCTCGATCAAGTGAGCGTCATCGTAATCGCAATAGTCCTCGAAATCGATCGTTGCTCCCGCTTTAACGATCATCTCCATTAATGCAAAATCTCCCATTTGAACGGCATAATCCAGAGGTCTCCAACCGTCACGACTATCCTCTGCGTTCACATCAATCCCGTCCACTTTCAACAAAATCTCAACGACTTTTCTCTCATCTTCATATTTATCTTTATCTTCATCTCCAAGTGCGCATATTCTCCTAATGACCCAGTGTAGCGCGGTGCTGCCATTCCGATCCTTCCGATTCACTTCGTCGTATTTCAGTTCATGCAGAAAATATTTCACGATATCCACGCGACCCTTGGCTGCTGCTCGATGAAACGGGGTGATCCCATCATAATCCCCTCTTTTATAATCACCCCCGTGCTCGATTAAATAGCGAAGGATCTCCAGGTGACCCCACTCACAAGCAGCAACAATCGGGTTCAACGAGACCGTGGTCTCTTTATTGATGATGTTCAATCCTCCCTTGATTAAAGAACCGCTACGGTAATCATAATAATTATCGTAATTTATCGTTGCTCCCGCTTTCACGATCATCTCGATTAATTGAAAATCTCTCCTTTTTATGGCAACATCCAGAGGTCTCCAGCCAAAACAATCCTCTGCGTTCACATCAATTTCGTTGTGTTTCAACAAAATCTCCACGACTTTCTTCTCATATTTATCTTCATCTTCATCTTCATCTTCATCTTCTTCTAGGAGTATGCTCTTAATCGCATAGTGTAGCGCGACGTTGCCATACGAATCCTTCCGGTTCACTTCTTCGTATTTCAATTCGTCCAAGAAAAATTTCACGACATCCACGTGTCCTCTGTATACTGCTCGATGAAACGGGGTGATTCCTCGATTGTCATCTCTTTTATAATCACCCCCGTGCTCGATTAAGAGACGAAGAATCTCGAGGTTGCCGTTTTTACAAGCATAAGCGATGGGGGTAATCTTGGTGGAACTCTCTTCATTGACGTACGCTCCGTGTTCGATTAGGAGACGAACGATATCTGGGTGATCGTGTTCAACGGCTAAGTGAAGAGCCCTTTCGAAGCCATAGTCGAAGTCATTTGTGAAGTTAAGTAAATGGGGTTTAAGTGTGTCGCTTACGTTCGTTAAACAGTTTCGAACGATTTCCAAAGAACCATCTTCCGCCGCGAGCATGAAATCATCAAGCAGACCAATTTCTTTTTTTATTAAATCGGCGATTTCCTCAACATTTCTTGCCCACGCAGCGGGAATCCGAGCGATGAAGTTTTCAAGAGCGTTCAAGGACTCGATGACGGGACATCGATAAAAACGGGCGATTATAATTTCATTCTGCGTTTCTGTTGATTGCGTTTCAAGGAATTGGACAAAGTAATCGATGACGCGTGTCTGATTAAGCTCACAAGCGTCAAAGAGGACGATTGTTTCAAATGACTCTTTTACAGTTAATAACGATACCAAAGTCTGCTCATGATGTTTCTTGAATGATTCCAGGAGAAATATAACGATACCCTGACAGTTTTCCCGGATTAATATGTTGACTATATCTTCAAGTAAATACCCTGAGTTGTTAATCAACTCCTCAACAATTTTGGGAGAATAAAATGGAGCATCTTGTGGAGTTATTTGCGAAACGTACGTCTCCAGAAACATCCGGACGATACTAAAAGCCCGAAACGAAAAGACTCTCTGCAGGAGAAACTCTGCCAGTTCAGGTCTCTTATCCCCGTGTCTCCCGTTACGTTTCTTCAACCAAAAAAAAATTTGACGGGCGAAATAAAACTCCTGGATCGTCTGATGGATGAATTCGGAGTCCTGGATCAACCCGGTCTCTTGCAGGACTTGCAGGGTTTCCAATTCGTCGAAATTGTCATCATCGAAACCGTACTTGGAAGCGGAGAAAGCTCGTAGTTGTTTATCGATTGATTTGAGGTAGACTTTCTTGAACGAGGACGACTCCCTGAGACCCTCTTTATTGCAAGCAATAGCGAGCTTCTTCTCAACGAAAGCTTCGTAAATGCCCGTTAAACTGTCGGGAAGCTCCAGCGGGACACCATCGGGACTCGGCTTGGACAAGGACGAGAAATCCGGCGCCGCCACTTCTGCCAATAGTTTCATTTGAAGCGGGATTCCGACGAAGTTGAGAATCTTTCTATCGAAGACCTCCGTCGCTTTATCGAGGAGTCTCCTGATGTAATCGTTAAGACCGTCTAACGTTAATTGTTTCAGTTTCAAGTCGAGATGAAACAAATCGCTCCAGTAATTCGTCAAGTACCCTTCCACATCTTTTCGATCTAACCGCTCGAATTGTATCGAGAAGGTTTTCAGGGCGTCCTCGAGCATCTTTCGCTTAGTCTTGCGAGATGTTACGATAATCAACGATTTCGTTTTGTCGCGCAGATACTGCAAGAACTCGATTATCGGTCTCTCGTTATTCTGATCGTAGAACGAGTCGAATATCTCGTCAAACAAGAACACAACTCTGATCGCCGTTTTGCCGGCGAGATGATACTTGAGGAATTCGAATTCACTGTTTTTTTTAATCTTGAGCAGCTGCTCGGAGATTCGATCGATCTCAAACTTACCGTTCAGTCTTGTAACGATCGTCGCGCAGTCGTTATAGGTCAGTTTGAAAACACAACTGCGTTCGATTTTCGAGATCAGGTTCGTTACGGTGGTCGATTTACCGAATCCAGGATCTCCCGTTATCAACACAAAGCCCCGATCAACTAATTCCTGCTCTGTTAACGAACCGTCACGGGATATCGTTAAGAGATCACGAACGTTCTCGATCTCGTTATTATTATCCTTGTCGTCCCAGACGTAGACAACTTTATCGCTTTTTCGATTTACCCTGAAATTGCACTTCACGGATCGGTTGTCAGTGTTCGTTAATTCAACAGTGACACGGCTATCAGCTCCTTCATTTCCTTGCCGCAATAACTGTTCTTTAATAATCAAGTCCGTTACTTTCGTTTCGTCGAGAACCATTTCGTTGAATGATCGGGGGATGTATAATTCGGGATTGTAAATTTGTTGCAACGAGACGTTCTGATCGTAGTGGAACCAGTAAAACTTCCTCGAACTGTCCTCATTGCAGAGTTCCTTAAAATATTGCGACGCTTCGTTAAGATCAGCCGTTCGGTGTAACCGATCGCAATGGATTTGTAAGTTTAGACGGTCAGAGACGTGCGTTATTAGAATTTCTGATTTCATTAAATCGCATTCGGAGTTCTCGATTAGCTTAACGAAGTCGTCATACGAGTAGCTTTGGTCTTTGTCTGCTTGAATGTAGAAATTTTCTACTTTCGAAAGATTGAGCGACTCGTTCTTCAGTTCGATGTAACGACCGTTTAGTAACAGATCTAAGAATTGATAATCGTTAACGATTGGTGAGTTTTCTGTCCAGTCATCATTGGCCGCTTTGAAGAAAGTGGCTAAAGAATAAGTCTCGTTCCGGAATTTAATTATTTCTTTATTTAACGCCCACTGTTGACTAATCACCGTTAAATCAGCAAATTTGAATTCGGGCGACGCGATTTCTCTACTGCTCATTGGAGATAGATCAATATTTGAGCCGTTTACTATAACAACTTTACGAACGCCTTCCGCGAATCCCTTTATCAGATTCGAGACGTCGTCGCTAACGGTTTCGTTAAGTAAATCAACGAATAATAGTTTCAATTGTGAATTTATAAATAAATCGACCTCGGTGTATTTAAATAACGAGAGCAGATATGGTTGATTAACGAATAGAAAATTATTGTTCCCGGTGTATTGATTAACGTTCTGTTTGGGTCTGATTTGTCTGAAAACGTTAAATAATCGTAACATCTCGATTTTATAGTTGTTAACATTCGGTTCGATCAATAAAACATTCTCTTTCACTTCTAGGAAATTCTCCAGTTCAATCGAATCGTTAAAATGAACGTTACAATTATTAAACGATTCGTTATAAAAATCAACGGCGAGCTTGATAATGGCATCGTGCAATTTCGATTGAAGCGAGTGTAAACACGTTTCCATCTCCTCAGGATACCACCGGACGACCTGCTTACACCTTTTAATCGTTTGCTTCATTGACGCCTCGTCGTTAAATTTTAAAGAATTTTCGGTTCGCTCGAATTTCGAGAACAAAGCATTAAACGGTTGTTTTAACGGCGAGAACGTTTCGTTAATCGTAACGGGCGACTGAACGATCTTCAGCCAATTTTCTAACAAAAACAGTTCGAACTCTGATAATAACGAGACGTTACAAGAGTCGAGCGAATATTTTCTAGAGTAGTAACGAACCTTAATGAAACTACCGTCGCCGATGGGAACGTTAGTTTCGTTAAGATCTGGGTAGAAATTATTTTTCCGATTGCTGCACTTGAAGAATTCGGATTTTTCTTTTGAAGTAACGGGCCAGTCTAAAATTTGATCGACGTCAACTGAAATTGTTACCTCATCGGGGTCGAAGACGGATTTGATATTGTCCATACTGTGAGTCTTTAAATCGTAAAGTAGTGAGATGTGTGCGGTCCAGAAACTCATCTCCTGGAACGGCAACTTCAGTCTCAGCAAAACTCCGACGTGACGGTTGCACGTGTTTACTATGTTCGGGGCGGAGAGGTAGGCGGCCATGTCGAGAGTGCTCGGGAAAATCGTTTTGAGATATCTCAGGTCGCAGTGGTCGGTTATCCAGTCCAGCATTTCCGCGCAGCCCGGATTGTCGAAGGTGACGCAGTGGCCGTGTACTCCTGCCACTGATGTTGCTTTCCGGAACATGTCGTCGTCGTATCGTTGCAGGTATTTCACCCCGAAGGTTGTTATCTGCGCCAGAAAACCTCCCAACGAGTGACCGGTGAAGGACAGCTGGTACCGCCAGCTCTTCTCCGATTGAAGTTCCACAATTACGTCCCGAATGAAATCTGTGAAAGTTAAAGCGGAGTGGATTTGAGTGGAGATGGAGCCCCAGACGATGCTTTTCAGATCGGTCCAAACGGCGTTCAGGCTGTCCGTCCCGCGATGCGCGATGATTATTTGCTGCTGGACGGGGTTGAAGAACGCGGCCCCTACGTAACCGTTGCCGGGGCTCGTGTTGGTCACTCTTATCAGTAATTTCCAGTCCCAGTCGTCGGGGATGGTGCAGTTGTCACTGTAGACTTCGGAGGCGAAATGGGCCAGGCGGTAGTCGCTCGGATGTGGTTCAAGTTCAAGTATGTCTTCATCGGTGACGGTGCTCGTTCTTAGTTTTTCCGTTATTTTATTTTTACGTTTTCTGAGATATTCGAGGATGCATTTGTCGACTTTGAGTTCACTGGAGAAGGGTGCCGGTGGTGGTGGCGATGATGGTGGTGAGGTCATCGTGAGGCACTGAAAGAGATAAATAAACATGAAATTAGAAAGCCTAATTTTCGGTGGAGGAGAGTTTGGGATCGATCAGTTCAGAAACCATAAGTACAAATTGAAGAAGAATTATCTCTGGTTTGAGGTCATCCAAATATTCAAAAGTCTTTTGCAAAACATGCGAAACGAGATCCATAGAAATAGGCGTGGACGTTTCGTCTTACTCATGGACTCGTCAGTCTATCACAGTCACAACGAAACCTACTTGACAGTCCATAGCGAAGATCAGGAAGACTTTAAAGTTACTGACGCCCAATCGGAGGAGTTTCGCACGCTTTGCAGAGACCTCATTTATAGTTAAGCTCCTTGTCAAATTTTTGTTTTGTTTGTTTTCGGCTCGAAAATTGTTTACTTTAAAAAAATTAGCAGTCGATTTGAAAATTTTCGAGTCGTGCGAGTAACTCCTGTCAATTTCATACGAAAATTTGATTGTCACAACTTCTTTGTCTTATCCTTCACCTTTTTACTTTGTGGTGCTCCATTTCAACTAACTTACAATTTCCAATCTAAACTGACTGTAGCTACTGTCACAGCGCTCTTATATACACGCCGGACGTGGATTCTCGACAGCTCGGTATAATACGTTTCACTGGTGCCTCCAGACGCGGAATGTTCTAATATTCTGACATTCTGGATTGGAATATGACATTCCTGTCACGCCGGCGAGACTTTTTGCTTCATCCGATTGAGTTGTACCAAAATATAAAGGGGGGGGGGGGGGGGGGATTGGATGTCGTCGCACTGACAAACAGACTCTCAAATTTAAATTCAAATAATGTCATGACTTGCCATGTCATTTAAAACTTTCGCAGATGTCACGGACTGCGTTTGACATATCAGCTTTACATCAAAAATTCGTAAAATTATTGTCATTGAATTTATTTGTTTTGTTTAGGGGGAAGCACAGACTATGGGGGGAAGGCGGGGAGCGTTAGAGGAATGATTATCAACGTCATCATCACAGTATTCATGCCAGATTTTCAAGGTTAAGTTTACTTTTTTCTCGGAGTTTATTTATTCATTTATTTACTAATTTTGAAGCTGACGGTAGCTCAGCGGGCTAGAAGTGCAGACTACTAATCCGTTAACTCAAATCCCACTCTTCCCTGTTATGATGTTCGTCGACATAACTATTTATATGATTAAAACTACTCTGTGTCTATATGAGCTAGTTCTCGAAGCCAAAATTACCAGAGTGGAGCGACTGTGTCTTCTCTACATAGCTCCAAGTTCGATTTATTTTTTATATAAAAATATAAAAAAAATTATTAGTTTATTCCCCTCGAAGGAGAATTGTTCATTTTCGGATATTGGACTTTGTTCCTCGCGATTTCGGTTCAGTTTGAGTGCAAAAATTAAAAGGGGAAAAAAGAAACGTACCGATCAAAATTTCACGAAAGGAAATCTGGCAATAAATAAAAAATTGGTCCGCCTTGGGAATTTTAATCAACTTGCGTGAGAGCTGCTGCGAATTCATTTACCATAATGCGGGATTTCGGCTGTAACGAAGTTTTCGATGCTCACTCTCGCATATAACGAAATTTACAATTAGGATTATTTTTTCAGCTTTCCATTTTCCAGTTTCTTAAGACCGGAAAAGGCGAGACTTCTTTATGAGCTGGTTCAAAAATGTACAACGCATGCAGGAGGGCCTCGCGTAAGTTATTTGGAAATCTGAGAAACTTCAATAAGGATTTCAATTCATAAAGGAGATGCGTTCAGAAACCAAAACACGATTTACAGGCTTAGAAGTATTTTTTTATTGGAGACACTACAGGGATACCCTAAACCGTTGAAGATATACGAGGTCGGTTGAATTAGAGAAATGTCGTTGCGTTATTTTATGCTTAAATGGAATTTTGAAAAAAAATCAGAATATTTTCAGTCGTTGCTGAAGTATCCTGAAAAAAAAAATCAAAATTTCTTATTTTTGCCATATCTTTCTTCTTATCGGACACTTATAAATAATTGTTTGTAATAGGCTTAGGTAAGTCAGCAAGATCTATCCATTTGACATTTCAAAAATTTTCAAAGCCCACCTAGATCCCGGAGTACTCATAGCCTACTTTTGTTTTTCTTATATGGCCGCCATAATGGTTTTTTATGTCATTCAGTTTTAAAGAAATTATGGATTTGATCATTTTTATTGAACCTTCTTAATTATTGTTGAATGTTAATCTTCTAATTTAGGAAGTTTTTTTTCAAAAAGTCAATTTATTTTTTCTAAAATTTAAATTTAAAAATTTTATCAACGTCATCTTACGACCAATTTTATTGTATTGATTGTAGTTTTTTAAAGCATTTTCAAGTTTTTTACATGTTTTTACATTTTATGAGTGAACAATAAGGAACCGATCGGCCCCGAAACGTCTCAAAATATAAAAATATTTTGAAAAAATAATACTTTGATCCAAGAACCTAAAACCTAATAAATTAGAAGACTAACATTCAAAAATCATGGACATACCCAAAATTAGTAACAATAATACAATAAAAAAACAATTTTCAAAAATTTTAGTATTTTTTTTTCGGAAAAAATAGACAACTTTTGAGATCGAATATCATTATGGGAAATTTGAAAACCATAAAGAAAGTAATATGACTTTATATATTAACGTAATTAAATAAGAAGATTTTTGTTTTTTTTTTCATTGAAAAAAGAATAAAGCTGAATTTTTTTAAAGTTTATTCTTTTTTTTTCAAAATTATTTTTTCAAAATTTTTTCAAAATTGTTGGTTTCCATGCGTGGGCTCTAAACATTTTTGTAATGTCGATAGAATAGCTTTCAATAATGGCTTGTGTTAACCTGCAAAAAGTAATTTATTCACTTTCAGTAGAGGTAAAAATACATACCTACAACTAAAATAAGATTTTTTTTGATCCTGAAAAAAAGTTTTTTAACGACTCAAAATTTCCTGAATTTTTTTAAGCTTTATTAAACATCAAATTGCGCAATTTTTCTATAATTTAACCGACCTCGTATAGTGTTAACTACCAGGATGTGATTCTGCGACTTATTCTAAGAAAAAAGGTTTCTATTAAAATGGGTCCGGTCCGCAAACGCCCCGTTTTCGAGATACAGAGGTTGTTCAAATAAAATTGTTTTTTCTTACTTTTTTGCGATATCTCAAGAACCGTTTTTGAGCTACAGGCTCCAGCTTTTGTACAGATTTTTACATTAATAATAGCTACTTTTAAGGCTCCAAACTAATGTTCTAAGATATGCCAGTGGTGGAGATTTTAGGGTTGAGTAAGGGTTTCACCCCCCTAACTTTCATTGCACTGGAAAAATGATCATTTTGAGAGCAAATTTCACAGTGCCAATGTTTTTTCCACAAAAAAGTACTCCTGGTCAGAAGCTGCAGAAGCCACCGTTCTTGAAAAAAAGGCATTTTATGATCAAAAACGTGCAGAATTCAACATGAACCAAAAAATTATTTTCAAAATTTTCCATAGGTATTGTAACATGGCACAAATTCAAATTTGCAACTATTTTTCTTGTGCTTGTAGCCAGATTGTTTTCAACTTCGTCTAGAATAAATACATTAAAAATAAAATAAAATGAATACATTTATTTTATGTTTCCGTTCATGTTGAATTTTGGTGGCTTCTACAGCTTTTGACCAGAAGTACTTTTTTCTGTAAAAAACATTGGTGCTGTAAAAGTTGCTCTCAAATGACCATTTTTCCGGGCCGTAAAAGTTAGGGGGGTGAAACCCTTACGCAACCCTAAAATCTCCACCACTGGCAAATCTTAGAACATTAGTTTAATTGTTTATTAAATTGTTCTAGCCTGCGGTGTGTTTTATGCTCTTTAAATAGTTTGGGTTGGTCGATTCATTTATTACGGAAAGTGCGTTTTTATCGAATTTCAACGTGTTGAAAATAAATCCGTGCCTGAAATTCTCATTTTAAGACACTCGCATTAATCATGACCATCGTTTTAACACTTAAATCATTTCGTCACATTATACGATAGTCACTGCTGCTGTGATTCTTGTTTTAAGAATTGATTTATTCATTTTTTTACATTTTTCCAGAGATAATTAATCGATTAAGAGAAAATTAATGAGGTAGGTAATTTAAGTACCTACTTACCTAGATGTTGATGAATGATGAGAGTAGAACAACAGCGTGGTCCCTTTTCCTTTCGATTTATTTATTACAAGATCGATCGTCCGAAGAAATCGCTCTCTTTGCTGGATTTTATTCAAATGACATACGGGATTGGTGTAACATATGACAAAATACCACTTTGCACGTTTATCAAGATCAAGCAGTAAAAACGAATAATTGCGAATCTACACAGGCAGGAATGAATAAATGATTACTCGGAATCACCTGATCTGAGATATTGAAATTGATGTTATCGGCCCTTATCAATTTCCTTTAATTTATAATAAACAGAACACTTATGCATTGCGTTATTAGTCCATCTAAATACAATAATAAAGGTACCTATATTTAAGTAAATACCTTTCTAAGTAGGTATAGAATTTCGAAATAATACTTAAAAGTGTCTTATTGATCAACCTTAGATGACATTGCAATAAGTCTTATCGATAATAACGTGATTGAATTATTGTGTTTAATGGAACAGATAAAAATTTGCATCATTTATAAAAAAATACCAATGACAATAAAATAAATCCTTCAATATAATATTTGATATTAGTTGCTTCATTCCTCGATGACTAGAAAACGTCAACAATTACCATAATAGCAAGAAACCTGGACGGCAATTCTCGAGTTCGTGAGAATGGAACGATCACCGGAGATCGTTCCCATTGCAAACAAACAACGAGAACCTCACCTACAATTTTTCCAAGCTTCTGTTCAGTTTGCGACCGATTTCATTCTGATTTCACGATTTCATTGTGTTAATAATAATTATTATTCTCCAGATCAAAATTGATGACAGTGACTGACAGTACTAATAATCTTATGTGAACTCTCACGTGGGAATCGACTCTCACGACGACACGAACTTCTGTCACCTTGGCAGTAACAGGTCCATGAAACAATAATGATGGGTTATTGCGATTTGAAAAAATAGATGATGTGTTTACTGAGTCGAATTGTGAACAATCTGCATAAAGAATATCAATATAGTAAACAGTAACCACAGATAATATATGTAACGTCGTATAATAAGGTTAGACAGATAACTTGCTTTCAAAGCTTGTGCCACTTACTTATTTACATTTGTCACCGCCATGTCAAAAAGGCAAGACAGAGCGAATAATAACCTTTCAATAACGTTCAAGTAGAATTAGAACTGCGTGAAATAAAATGTAACGTGTATAAAAATGGATGGTAGCAATAACGAGTTGCTTTAATAGATTGCCCTTCCTGCAAATGGCGGCTTGAGTTGCGCGCTCTCATCAGTCCCAGTCGGACATTATCCCTAACACTTTTTATTATAGAAGTTTTTGCCATCTAGTCTTTTAAGGTTACATAATATTATGTGCTAGTGACGAATAAATTAGTTCGCTATATAAGATAATAATGACAGTTGTGTTGTAATATTGATTTTTGTTATCTTTTTGGTTTATTCTCATTTATTCAATAATAATTGACGGATAGTTCTAGTTGCTTCAAGCTTGAGTATAATTTTATATCTATAAATAGATAATACTTATTGCTTCATCAATTATATTTGAGATTAATAATAAATTATTAAAATGAAATCGGTTAAAATAAATAACAAGATAGCTGCTGTTAGATTTATTAGCATAACCATGTTTATTTAATTACGTCATGTCATTTGTCATATGTCATATATCAGTCAGTTTTACCGACACTGCTGACACAACGGAACAGAGAGAGATGATAAATAAGAGATAACGATAACAGATGTTAATTTTTGTTTGCATTGCAAAGTTTAAGACCATTTAAATGATTTCCTTATTTGTTTATTTAAATTATAAAGTACGTTTAAATTCATAATAGTCAAGAATGAACGCTCTAGGCTTAGCGATGATTCTAAAATCGGGCTGCTTTTGTATCAGGGAAACTGTGAGCGTGAACGGTGTGAAATACATAATCAAAGAGCAGCACCTGGGTGAAGGGTGAGTAACACTAACACTAGTAACAGAGAGAACTGGCTCAATTATTTATCATTATAGAAAATTGATCCCGATTGTTGCTTGTATTGATAATTATTAATTATTGACAGCGGTTTCTCCACGATCGACCTGATCGAAAATCCGACCACGAAAAAGAAGTACGTCTTGAAGAAAATCATCTGTCACAGCAAAGAGGACCAGGAAGTGGCCGCCCAGGAAATCCTCTATTATAAGAAGTTCAGGCACCCGAATATTATTGAATTGATCGATTCCACGTTTAAAGGTTGGTTTTATTCATTAATTAATTATTAATATTCATTTCATTCAGGGTAATCCAGTGTTATACGTCGCTGGTCGCTGGGAATGCGCATGCGTCCCATTTACCTTTGCATACTACGTGCGGTGTTGACAGACTGCTTTTTATTTACATTTAGACACCATAAATAAAAATAGCTAAACTAGAAAAGTTAACTTAAAAACTTAAATTAATAATGAAAAAATCAGTTAAAATGGCGATATTAAAAATTTTCCTGTTTTTCTATTTTATTTTTTCTATTCCAAATTGTACAAAATTATTATATATGGCAACAGAGCGCATCGATTCATATCCACATGAGTTGAAGCATCGCTATTTATGTAACCAATCAGAACAGTATTAGTTGGACAGAGTTATTTATATTCAAATTCTGCGGTGCATTATTTCTGTTAGAAGAGAATATGATGATGAAATTAAACATGATAGCTATTTTGTTTTTTATTTCTATGTATAAACTTTGTACTAAGGTATGAAGTATTGAGATACAAGTATTATAATTTAAATATTTCCTATACAAAAGGCTACAAGCACGAATTCAAGTCACTCCTTAACGCTATTGGCTGATCAAGCCGGTCATTCTTTATTTCAGGTGAATGAAATAACAACTGACTTCTCTTCTTCTTTTTTAATTTTTTAGTGTTTACAATTTATTTATATGGCCTTATCTTATCAACTATTTGGCTAGCACAAATCTACAACAACTACTCTTGAACAGAAACATAATAAAGATTTGACACTTATTCATATCTCAATAATAAGTCATTCATTATCAAATTTGACAGATTGTTTGATTGAATCACTTCAGTATTGCCATATTTAATTTTATTACCCCTCTCTCCCTCTCTCTCTAACATGCTAAAATCCAGATGAAGGAGGGCCCATTATTTTGTTTCCATTTTTTTTTCTCTTCAAAATAATAATTATTAACCATTTTATTAATTCCCCGACCAGGTTCAGCGGACATGTTCGTGGCACCCGACTCGACCCTGGAGGCGCACCTGGTGCTGCCGTACTATCGAAGGGGCACCCTCCACGACCATCTCGCCCTAAAATCGTTCGACAAGAGCTACATGAACGAGAAGGAGGTGCTGCGAATATTTTACGAGATATGCCTGGCCGTGAAGTGTCTGCACGACGGCGCCCCCGAGCCGATCGCCCACAGAGACCTGAAGACCGCCAACGTCTGTCTCAGCGAGACGATGAGCCCCGTTTTGATGGATTTCGGTGAGTTCCCGTTTAATTTTTCCTGTAATCCTACAGGACCTATCTTCTAAATGAGGTTTTTTTTTCAAACAAACAGGTTCATGCGCTCCCGCCAAGGTGCAAATCTGCGGCCCGCAGGACGCGCAGAGGCTCCAGGATCTGGCCGCCGAGCGCTGCTCGATGACTTACAGGGCACCCGAGCTGTTCTACGTCGAGAATTACTGCGTCGTCGATCAGCGGACCGATATCTGGGTGAGTGAAATCGAATCCGACCGTTTATGAAAAAAAAAAGAAGATTGTTATCGTTCCCGTTCCAGAGTCTGGGCTGTCTGCTGTACGCGCTCTGTTACTTCAAGTCGCCCTACGATATCGTCTACGAGCGGGGCGATTCCGTCAACCTGGCCGTCATATCCGGGAACCTGAGCTTCCCGGAAGAGTCGCCGTTCTCTAATGTGAGTGATTTTCTTGTTATTATAGAATTATGTTTGGCCGTTTCGATTTGCAGCAACGCTTGTCTTCTTTTTCACTTGTTGTATTATCGCTTGGATCAACTAATCATATAATTATTGCTTGTTTTGTTAAGAATGGCAACACTGTAACTATAACTAACATAGTTTGTGCTTGAGCGCTAGGGGTGGTTTTGTTTTGAGGTTATGTAGAAAAGTTGGCTTTTCCTGAGTTGTAGCGTGAATTTTATTTAAATAAATAAACCCCGAGTTGTTTGAGCTTATTTCTTCTAATTATTGGATTGGAAGAGATAAAAGGTGATACTTTTCTAATTCGACGATAATAAAATTTTTGTTTGACATTAAGGCCGGATTGAGCTATAATTTTAACATAACTATCTGCCATGCTCGTTGCAGCGATCGTGCTCCCCTCTCGCCGTTTATTTAATATCCGATATCTAAACGAATTTCCACTTTGACACGTTTCCCTAGTGACGGTTCCAATTTTTTTTTCGCGTTTCTTGCTCAACTATATCAGACCTGGACCCTGGAGTAGTGACTTTATTTTGACACTGTCATAAACATTTTATCTCATACTTTTGTAAAAAAAAAAAAATTTATTATTTATTTATAAAAATATTTATTAATAAATTTTTTGTTATTTATTTATACAATAAAAAATTTTTATTAAAAATTGACAACATATTCGAGCTATGCTACCAACAATAAATTTCACTTTGAACTTCCGCCTCAGTGCTATAGTTTATAGGGAAGAATGATAGGATCTGGTGAAAGTGGGACAAAAAAAAAACGGTTTTTTTTTGACTTGCGATAATACAGGATGTAGTAATGAAACGCCGAAAAAAAAGACAATAATAAATCAATTATTGCAGTTTTCGGTTGTTAGTAGTTGCAGTGAAATGGATATTAAATAAAAATTGAAGCCAGTTTGTGCAATATTTATTCATATAAATAATTTATTAATTTATAAAAAATCATTTATAAAAAAATAAATAAGAAGATGGTTTGAAGATGGAGCTGGAGCTTCTTTATGACTATAATTTCATTATTATTATAATATTTATATACCTACCTATTGAAATTAGTGACATTTTGTACTTTTATTTACTCTTAATAAAAGTGCAAAAAAAATTATAAAAAAAAATATTTATTTATAAAAATTTAATTATTTATTTATACAAAAAAAAATATTTATTTAAAATTACCGACAGATTCAAACCATCACAAAAATGAAATTATTTTGAACTGTTGACTCGATGACGCTAATTTACAGGGAAGAATGATAGAATCTGATAGAAGAGGGCAAAAATTCATTTTCTTTTTTTTTTGGCCTGCGATAATACAGGGTGTTTTAATGAAGCGCGCCAAAAGAAACAAGTCAAGTTTCGGTTGTTGGTAGTCGAGTGAAATGAATATTTATTGAACATTGAAGCCAGATTGTGCAGTGTTTATGAAAAAAAAATCATAAAAAATATTTATTTATAAAATTTTTGTTATTTATTTATACAACAATTTTTTTATTTAAAATGACATATTCGAGCTACCCCAAATAAATTTCAATGGAGTGCAATCAAATAACAATTCACAATAAATGAGTCATTGATTCCAGTTTTCAGTTAGTAGTCGAGTGAAATGGATATTTATTGAAAATTGAAGCCAGATTGTGAAATATTTATTCATATTAATCACTTATTAAATTGGAAAATATTTATTTATAAAAAAGTTAATTATTTATTTATAATAAAAATTATTCGTTTAAAATTACCGACAGATTCAAACCATTACAAATAAATTTTATTTTGAACTTTTTGACTTGGCGATAATTTACAGTGAGTGATAGGATCTGGAAGAAGGGAGCCTGAAATTTTTTTTTTTTTGGCCTGCGATAATTCAGGGTGTTTTAATGAAGCGCATCCAAATAAACAAGTCACAATAAATCATTGATTGCAAGTTAGTGTATTGGAGTGACATGAATTTTTTATTGAACATTGAAGTCAAATTGTGCAATTTTTATCAAGTAAAAAAATCATAAAAATATTTATTTATAAAAAAATATTTATTATTTATTTATAAAAATTTAGTTATTGATTTATAAAACGAAAAAAAAATTTAACTTTTAACTCGGCGCTAATTTACGTAGAAAAATCATAGAATCTGAAAGAAATAGGGAAAAAAGCGCTTTTTTTGCCTGCGAGAATAGTACAGGGTGTTTTAATGAAGCGCGCCAAAAGAAACAAGTCACAATTATAAATCAATTATTGCAGTTTTCGGTTGTTAGTATTCGAGTGACATGAATTTTTTATTGAACATTGAAGCCAGATTGTGCAATATTTATCAAAAACAAAAACATTGAAAATATTAATTTATAAAAAAATTATTTATTTATAACATTTTTGTTATTTATTTACTTACACAATGAAATTTTTATATTTAAAATTGACGACATATTCGAGCTATCCCAAATAAATTTTACTTACAGGGTGTTTTAATGGAGCGCAATCAAATAACAAGTCGCAATAAGTCATTGATTCCAGCGTTTTCAGTTAGTAGTGAAGTGAAATAAATCATTTAATAATTCATAAAAAATTATTTGTAAACAATAATATTTATTTATAAAAATTTAATTATTTATTTATACAAAAAAAATATTTTGAACTTTCGACTCGGCGCTAATTTACAGGGGAAAATGATAGGATCTGGTAGAAATAGGGCAAAAAATAGTTTTTTTGCCTGCGCTTTTTTGCCACCTACAGGGTGTTTTGATGAAGCTCACCAAAAGAAACAATTCGCAATAGTAAATCAATTATTATTACATTTTTCGGTTGTTAGTAGTCGAGTGAAATGAATATTTATTGACAATTTAAGCCTGATTGTGCAATAAATTCGAATAAATATTGAGATACGACGACGATCGCGTATACAGTTTATAAATATAAATCAAGGGTGATCATAAAGTGTAGCTTTAAAGTTGAAACCCAAATAATGGGACTTTCTATTAAACCGACTCAATTTTCGATAAAACGGCTAAATGGTTTAAGAAAATGTGGTTCCAAAGAGTGTTAGTGTTAGGTAAGCAGTAGCATTAGGTATCATTATTCATCTTTTTTATGCGGTTTTTGTTTTGTTTTTTGTTTTTTTGCCGTGTTTGCTTGCTTTTTTGTCGTTTTTGTTATTATTTTTTGTCGGCGTTGATTTTCTTACCGTAACTTTGACGTTTTAGGACGTCCACGAACTAATCCTGTTCATGCTGAAGATCAGTCCATCTGAGAGGCCTTTCATCGATCAGGTGATCGAGAGAACCGTCGATTTGAAAAATAAATTAGACACGATCGTTTGAGGTACGTATTTATTAATATTATTATTACTATTATTATTGTTACTGTAATAAATTGGGTTGTACATATTTTATTGTAAATATATTTGTATTTTTGTAATTTCCTTTGTATGTTTTATTGTTATTATTCTACTTGCAATATATTGAATCTTTCTCTACTCTTCTATCACTCATCCATCCCAGACCGTCCCGTCCCAAGCATACTTACCAACCTGATAATAATAATTAAAGTACAATCACAGAACAAAAAATAACAAATAAAAAGAACCAACAACTCAAATCACATCACACGTGACTGGGTTTCCCCTTTCCCAAACTTTTCTCCCGCCCGTTTTTGATCCCGATCCTCTCGACGTCGTCCTTCGATCCGTCCTCGTCATCTTTCTTGTATCTTTTGGGCGGCGGTTTGTTCGCGTTGATGTCCTGGATCACTTTCCGCATGTCCTCGATCCCGACCGCCCCGACCAGTCGTCCGTTCTCGGTGACGTACGCGTGGTTGATCCCGACCATCGAGAAGAACGAGTGCGTCTTGAGCAGCGAGGTCCCCTCGACCAGCTGGAACGGCGCCGGGTCGATCTTGCAGAGCGAGAAGTCTACCTGCTGGGACAGCTGGGACGATTCCCATTCGCGCCGCTCCTCGGGCGCCATGTCGGGACCCAATTGGAGGGGCTGCGCGTGTTTTTTGTTTTGTTTTAAAGAGTTTTTTCCGGGTATAAATTACTTACTTTCCGAAAGCGGCCGGAGGTGTCTTCGACCGGAATTATGATCGTTTTGTCCTGTTTCCTCTTGCGCCGTTTCTGCTGTTCGTAGAGCGAGCCCCGGTAAAATGGCGGTTGTTTCCTAGATCGGTCAATTAGTGGTTTACTCAGAAGGGAGAAAAGCTTACCTGAAGAGCGCGTCGAACGTTTTCTGTAACCGGCTCCTCCCCCCGGACTCTTCCGTCGAGAGGACGTACTTCTGGTCGATTTCGCTGAACGAGCTCAGGTCCTCGGGTAGAGCGGTCGTCTGAAAAATTAGCGTCAACAGAATTTCGAAGCAAGCGTGAGACGAGGAAACCTTTTTGCCGTCTTGTCCGTCGTCGAGGCCCAAGCCCAACGTCTCCTCGTCGCTGGCGACGCTGTCGTAGACCGACTGTTCCGATTCGCTCGTTTCCTCCTCGCGCTGTCTCCTGAACGCGGCCACCAGGAGCCTGCGCCGTCGGCCCAGCTGGCTCTCGAGGAGATCGATCAGTTTGTGTCTGTCGAATAATCGGTTCGCAATAATTATCGAGATCGAGAGACGATCGAACAACTCACCTGTGAATCGAACCAATCAGGAGCATCCTTTCGGGACTATCGACCAATGGAAACGAGAGAATGTCGCGGTGTTCTTTGAGCAAGTTCGTCAGATCACGGTACGTCATCCCTTGATACAAGTAGACGGGGGTCGTCATGAAGTCTTCCACGAAGATCGTGTACAGGGCTGTAATTAATTTTCGATTATGGTGTGAAACATAAATTGAGTTAGCTGAAGTATCAAAGAAAGGGGACTCACCGCTGCTGGTGGGTAGCAGCGCGGGCAGGTAGGGCAGCTTCTTCACGACGATTATGCTGTCGAACATGCTCGGCGCGATCAGGCTACCGATCCCGTTGGACACGAGCACGGCGATCAGCACGGGAATGACGTGGGTTAGTTGTCCGGTCATCTCGAACATGAGGATGGCGACGGAGATGGTGCGCGAGACCGATCCGGCGAAGGCGACTGCCGCGACGGCGGCGTAACCGCCTGGAATGATCGCCTTCCTGGGTCTGCCGTAACCGTACCAAGTACCTGCGACGTTGCGTTGTTAGTTATTCGGTTCCGTGGGACGTGCTACGTACCTTTGGGCCAGAACTGGTGCATCGCCTCGCCGATAATCCGGCCGAAAGCGCCGCCGGTCTTGAAAACCGGGATGAAAACCCCGCTGGGAACGGGCAGAGTGGCCGCCACTATCGTCGCGACGAACTGGAAGAATTTTTATATTTTTTTCTTCGCCGCACGCGCCACTAGACCTCACTCTCTATTGCTGAAGAATCGAAGAGACGAGACGATAAGACACGAAAGGAACATGAAACAAACACGTTATAAAGCAAGCGATAAAGTCGTTAAATCGTTGAAAAAAATACGAATATCAAAGCCAGATTGTGCAATAAATTCAATAAAAAAAGGAAGAGACTCACAGTGAACGACATGAACAGGAGCAGGTTGATGTACGGGCTGGTGTAGGGCGTGCTCCATTTCTTGAGCACCTGTCTCTGCTCGATCGTGTGGTTGTGATGGGTGAAGGGGAAGTTGCTGAAGAGCCCGTTCACGTGACCGCCGTGCGCCAAATCACCGGCTATGAACTGACCGAAACCGGGCGGAAACATCGCCGAGGAAATGGCCAATGCCACCAAGCCCGGGTACAGGAACCTGCTGATTTGACCATTAATGCGGTGAAAAAAAAATGGAAAAAGAAGATTCAACTTACTATTTCTTCATGATCTTGGTGACGTATTTGTTGGTCTTGATGAAGGTGACGTACTGTCGATGCAGGAAAACGAAGAGCGATCCGAACACCCCGCACGCCGCTCTAACCCGCGAAAGAATAAAAAGAGATCGACATAAAGCCTGCGGGTACTTACCCGATGAAACCGAAAATGATGAGCTCGTCTGGGTGGTAGGGCGCGTCCATCGGGAAGTTGGTCTTGAAGTTCGCCCCGAGGGTGCTGATGTCGTAGTGCCAGACGTAGATGAGCTTGTAGAAGGTGGCGCCGACCACGGCCGCGAAGAAGCAGCGCCAGTAGTTCCGGATCGCGTAGTAGGAGGTGGTCAGTTCGATGCTCATGCAGACGCCGGCGATCGGGGCGTAGAACGTGCACGCGACGCCGACGGCGCAAGCGCTCGCGAGCATCTCCGTAGCCCGGCCCTCGCTCTCGTACATCCCGTGCAGCCCCATCACCAGCTTGGTCAGGAGCCGGACGGTGACGCTCGCGATGTGGATCAGGGGGCCCTTCTTGCCGAGCGGCATGCCGCTGCCAACCGTCGCGCTCGCCCCCACCACCTTCGCGACGAGGGTCCGGAACGTGAGGAACTCCTTCATGGTGATGCCGCACAGGATGGTCTTTATCTCGGGAATGCCGGAACCTGTTCAAGTGGCCAGAGTTGTAATTTTATGTTTTGGCACGTTTTGGATCGGATTTTGAATTGGATCCAACATGGCGGATGCATGAACGTGGTCGGCTCAAGTTCTGCATGGATTCAATATGGCTGACGTTGACGTGTGTTTATAATTATTGTTGGATCTAATATGACCTAATCGAGAATAGATAATCAGCGGATTTGTGAACAAATCCAATATGGCCGATGAATTTGCATTTTTTCAAAATGGTTGAAGCATTAAGGCGGATATTCATATCGAGGGCTCTGATATGGCGTCCAACAAGCAATGCCTGTGGATTCATTATGGCCTATAAATTTTATTTAATTGAATTATATCCAATATGGCCGTTCAGAATGATTAATCAGCTACGAAGGCTTCAACATGGCGCGGAAAATGGCTCAGAAATTGAGAGAGCTAGTCGAGATTTATTACAATACCAAATTTGATCGAAATCGGTCCACGAATAATGATTTGACGGTCGATTTTTTGTTTTTTCGCGGCTGTAAAAGTTCACTTTTCGTACTACTTTTAGTGTTATAGAGCGATTTTCATGAAAATTTGTATATAAGGTAAATCGATCATGAGGATCTCATTAATGAAACCCATTGCGTTCTAGGAACTGCCGTTTTTGAGATGGACGCTCTAAAATTCGATCCTTTTCTTGTAGATCGGTTTTATTTTCAGCAATAGAGAGAGCTCGTCGAGATTTATTACAATACCAAATTTGATCGAAATCGGTCCACGAATAATGATTTGACGGTCGATTTTTTGTTTTTTCGCGGCTGTAAAAGTTCACTTTTCGTACTACTTTCAGTGTTATAGAGCGATTTTCATGAAAATTTGTATGTATGGTAAATCGATCATGAGGATCTCATTAATGAAACCCATTGCGTTCTAGGAACTGCCGTTTTTGAGATGGACGCTCTAAAATTCGATCCTTTTCTTGTAGATCGGTTT
This sequence comes from Malachius bipustulatus, assembly GCA_910589415.1. Classification (NCBI taxonomy): domain Eukaryota; kingdom Metazoa; phylum Arthropoda; class Insecta; order Coleoptera; family Melyridae; genus Malachius; species Malachius bipustulatus. The sequence goes on along the minus strand of OU342638.1, from coordinate 39,549,926 downwards.
TATTTTCAGAAATAGAGAGAGCTAGTCGAGATTTATTGCGATACCAAATTTGATCGAAATCGGTCCACGAATAATGATTTGACGGTCGATTTTTTGTTTTTTCGCGGCTGTAAAAGTTCACTTTTCGTACTACTTTTAGTGTTATAGAGCGATTTTCATGAAAATTTGTATATAAGGTAAATCGATCATGAGGATCTCATTAATGAAACCCATTGCGTTCTAGGAACTGCCGTTTTTGAGATGGACGCTCTAAAATTCGATCCTTTTCTTGTAGATCGGTTTTATTTTCAGAAATAGAGAGAGCTAGTCGAGATTTATTGCGATACCAAATTTGATCGAAATCGGTCCACGAATAATGATTTGACGGTCGATTTTTTGTTTTTTCGCGGCTGTAAAAGTTCACTTTTCGTACTACTTTTAGTGTTATAGAGCGATTTTCATGAAAATTTGTATATAAGGTAAATCGATCATGAGGATCTCATTAATGATACCCATTGCGTTCTAGAAACTGCCGTTTTTGAGATGGACGCTCTAAAATTCGATCCTTTTCTTGTAGATCGGTTTTATTTTCAGAAATAGAGAGAACTAGTCGAGATTTATTACTATACCAAATTTGATCGAAATCGGTTCACGAATAATGATTTGACGGTCGATTTTTTGTTTTTTATGCGTCCGTAAAAAGGCACTTCTCGTACTACTTTTTGTGTTACAGAGTGATTTTGTTGAAAATTTGTTTAAATAACGAATCGAATAAGAGGATCTCATTAATGAAACCAATTGCGTTATAGGAACTGCCGTTCTTAAGATAAAAGCTCCAATTTTTTAATTTTAAAATTTTAAACCTCGTACCTCCGGAATGGGGTGCCAGGAGAGTGATCCAGCCGTGGCTGAACATGATCAGGATGACCGGGAGGCAAATCCACCCGACGTACCTGGCGACTATGTGCGTCCCGATTTCGTTGCAGAGCCACACTCTCGCTGAAATCGAACAGGCCGCGCCGATTAATAATTATTATTGAATCACTACAACGACTTGGTAATTTTACCGATGTAGCAGGCCATGACCGCCTTGTCCATCAGCCAGCTGATGCTGGCGACGATGATCGCCATGAAGAACAGGACGATCCACTCCTCCCACAGGACGAACGTGTGCCCCCACACGTACTCCATCAGTCTTCCGAAGAGGCCTGAAAATCTTCTTTTTATTACCGATCGATCGAGAGGATTCTCTAATCAATAATAACCTTCTCGACGGTGCTCGACCGATTGGCTCTTTCTTCTTATCCAGTCCGTGTCGATCTTGGCGAACTGGCCCACCGGTCTCACGTATTTACCGCACATCTTTAATTAATTAATTGCGATTAGTGATAATAATTAATAATTGAGACTTGTTATTCGTACCTTGATGGTCGCGTAGCGGGACTCGTAGGCCTGCTCCGCAGGTAAGGTCATCCTTCTCGCGTGATGCATTTCGGTGGTGAGTCGAATTATTTTCTTCCGGCTCCGAATCACATCACATCACGTCGCCCCCCCGACTGGATGAATTATTGATGAAAATGCTGCCGTAATCAGCTCCCACTTTTCATCGTTGTCGCGCTGTTAAAATAAATATTTGCAAGAAGTGTCGTAAAACACTTCCCGGTTGAACGGGGACCAGGCAGCCAGTTGGTTTTGGTTGTCTTTGATGTTGTCTTTGCGTAATTAGCTGGTGTTGGTACGCCTGCCGCCGGTATTTGCTTTTGATCAATATTTAAGCGTGCTTGGCCCAGTTATTATTATAATTATTATTAAGGCGGCCGTATTAGTTTTAATATTGTCTCTGATTGCAATTTTAATTAGGTCCAATAACATTTTCGTGTGCCAAATTATTGTTCCTAGTATCGATGCACTCGGTATTTTACGTGCTTTTTAATTATTATTGAATCAAATTAAAACAGGCATTATTGCATGAAAGTAGGTTTTTATCCGAGTTTGCTACTATGTTAAATAAGCCAGTTAGGGGCTGTGGAAGTCAGAGAATTGACGTCACAACAGCCGCGGTTGCTCGCACAGCAACTTAAGTTGAATGTTCAGACAGTCGCGGCGATTGATAAATAATGACGTCACAGTAGACGATATTATCTAGGGGTGCATCTCGAGATAGGAAGCAGAAATCGAAGTGCCGTTTTTACCATTAACATGAAGGTAGTCGGGAGAATTAATGATTAAAGAAAAGTTGTTTTTCAAGTTGCCTTTATTCAAATACTCGCGCACCTAAATTTATTATGCGATTTGATTAACATGTTATGCATACACAACTGTAGACGTAACAAAAGCTTCGCCCGCCCATATAACCGTCTTGTGGACAGGCGTGTAACAACAGTTTGATTAAGGATTTATAAGAATAACAGTTTAGACGAGCTTATTTGATCAAGTCTGTTCCCAGAAGGTGTTTGCGTAAATATTTGCCCGTTTTTATTATTTATGATTCTTTTTTTATTATTAATAATTCTCGACAAACTATTTATAAGTACCTACGTTAACAGTCGAGGCACGCATCTCCGGAGACTTTTAAGAGACAAGTACTTCTGTAAAATTTGTCCCCTTTCTTGTGAGTGAGGTTTTCTTTTCAGAAATGGAGAGAGCTGGTCGAGATGTATTACAATACCAAATTTGATCGAAATCGGTCTACGGGTAAAGATTTGACAGCCAATTTTTGTTTTTTATGCTGCTATAAAGGTTCACTTTTCGTACTACTTTTATCATACCGGATGATTTTTATGAAAATTTGTTTATACATTGAATCGAATAAGAGAATTTCGTAAATTATCATGGTTGCTTTCTGGGACATGCCGTTTTCGAGATAAAAGCTCTAAAATCTTTCCTTGTCTTTTTAGAGCAGATTTCTTTTCAAATATTGAGGAAGCTAGTCGAGATGTTTTGAAATACCAAATTTGAACGAAATCTGTCCGCGGATAAAGATTTGACGGACGATTTTAGGTTTTTATGCGTCCGTAAAAGTCCACTTTTCGTACTACTTTTAACCTAATAGAGCGATTTTGTTGAAAATTTGTTTATACAGTAAATCGATCATGAGGATCTCATCAATGAAACTTCTTGCTTCATAGGATATGCCGTTTTCAAGATGGAAGCTCTAAAATTTGTTCTCTTCGTTATCAATAAAATTTCTTCTCAAAAATGGAGAGAGCTAGGCGAGATGTGTTGAAATACCAAATTTGATCGAAATCGGTCCGCGGGTAAAAATTTGACGGAAGATTTTAGGTTTTTATGCGTCCGTAAAAGTCCACTTTTCGTACTACTTTTAACCTAATAGAACGATTTTGTTGAAACTTTGTTTATACAGTAAATCGATCATGAGGATCTCATTATTGAAACTTCTTGCTTCATTGGACACACCGTTTTCAAGATGGAAGCTCTAAAATTTGTTCTCTTCGTTGTCAATCAAATTTCTTCTCAAAAATGGAGAGAGCTAGGCGAGATGTGTTGAAATACTAAATTTGATCGAAATCTATCCGCGGATAATGATTTGATGGACGATTTTAGGTTTTTATGCGTCCGTAAAAGTCCACTTTTCGTACTACTTTTAACCTAATAGAGCGATTTTGTTGAAACTTTGTTTATACAGTAAACCGATCATGAGGATCTCATTATTGAAACTTCTTGCTTCATAGGACATGCCGTTTTCAAGATGGAAGCTCTAAAATTTGTTCTCTTCGTTATCAATCAAATTTCTTCTCAAAAATGGAGAGAGCTAGGCGAGATGTGCTGAAATACTAAATTTGATCGAAATCTATCCGCGGATAATGATTTGACGGACGATTTTAGGTTTTTATGCGTCCGTAAAAGTCCACTTTTCGTACTACTTTTAACCTAATAGAGCGATTTTGTTGAAACTTTGTTTATACAGTAAATCGATCATGAGGATCTCATTATTGAAACTTCTTGCTTCATTGGACACACCGTTTTCAAGATGGAAGCTCTAAAATTTGTTCTCTTCGTTGTCAATCAAATTTCTTCTCAAAAATGGAGAGAGCTAGGCGAGATGTGTTGAAATACTAAATTTGATCGAAATCTATCCGCGGATAATGATTTGACGGACGATTTTAGGTTTTTATGCGTCCGTAAAAGTCCACTTTTCGTACTACTTTTAACCTAATAGAGCGATTTTGTTGAAACTTTGTTTATACAGTAAACCGATCATGAGGATCTCATTATTGAAACTTCTTGCTTCATAGGACATGCCGTTTTCAAGATGGAAGCTCTAAAATTTGTTCTCTTCGTTGTCAATCAAATTTCTTCTCAAAAATGGAGAGAGCTAGGCGAGATGTGTTGAAATACTAAATTTGATCGAAATCTATCCGCGGATAATGATTTGATGGACGATTTTAGGTTTTTATGCGTCCGTAAAAGTCCACTTTTCGTACTACTTTTAACCTAATAGAGCGATTTTGTTGAAACTTTGTTTATACAGTAAACCGATCATGAGGATCTCATTATTGAAACTTCTTGCTTCATAGGACATGCCGTTTTCAAGATGGAAGCTCTAAAATTTGTTCTCTTCGTTATCAATCAAATTTCTTCTCAAAAATGGAGAGAGCTAGGCGAGATGTGCTGAAATACTAAATTTGATCGAAATCTATCCGCGGATAATGATTTGACGGACGATTTTAGGTTTTTATGCGTCCGTAAAAGTCCACTTTTCGTACTACTTTTAACCTAATAGAGCGATTTTGTTGAAACTTTGTTTATACAGTAAATCGATCATGAGGATCTCATTATTGAAACTTCTTGCTTCATTGGACACACCGTTTTCAAGATGGAAGCTCTAAAATTTGTTCTCTTCGTTGTCAATCAAATTTCTTCTCAAAAATGGAGAGAGCTAGGCGAGATGTGCTGAAATACTAAATTTGATCGAAATCTATCCGCGGATAATGATTTGACGGACGATTTTAGGTTTTTATGCGTCCGTAAAAGTCCACTTTTCGTACTACTTTTAACCTAATAGAGCGATTTTGTTGAAACTTTGTTTATACAGTAAACCGATCATGAGGATCTCATTATTGAAACTTCTTGCTTCATAGGACATGCCGTTTTCAAGATGGAAGCTCTAAAATTTGTTCTCTTCGTTATCAATCAAATTTCTTCTCAAAAATGGAGAGAGCTAGGCGAGATGTGCTGAAATACTAAATTTGATCGAAATCTATCCGCGGATAATGATTTGACGGACGATTTTAGGTTTTTATGCGTCCGTAAAAGTCCACTTTTCGTACTACTTTTAACCTAATAGAGCGATTTTGTTGAAACTTTGTTTATACAGTAAATCGATCATGAGGATCTCATTATTGAAACTTCTTGCTTCATTGGACACACCGTTTTCAAGATGGAAGCTCTAAAATTTGTTCTCTTCGTTGTCAATCAAATTTCTTCTCAAAAATGGAGAGAGCTAGGCGAGATGTGTTGAAATACTAAATTTGATCGAAATCTATCCGCGGATAATGATTTGACGGACGATTTTAGGTTTTTATGCGTCCGTAAAAGTCCACTTTTCGTACTACTTTTAACCTAATAGAGCGATTTTGTTGAAACTTTGTTTATACAGTAAACCGATCATGAGGATCTCATTATTGAAACTTCTTGCTTCATAGGACATGCCGTTTTCAAGATGGAAGCTCTAAAATTTGTTCTCTTCGTTGTCAATCAAATTTCTTCTCAAAAATGGAGAGAGCTAGGCGAGATGTGTTGAAATACTAAATTTGATCGAAATCTATCCGCGGATAATGATTTGATGGACGATTTTAGGTTTTTATGCGTCCGTAAAAGTCCACTTTTCGTACTACTTTTAACCTAATAGAGCGATTTTGTTGAAACTTTGTTTATACAGTAAACCGATCATGAGGATCTCATTATTGAAACTTCTTGCTTCATAGGACATGCCGTTTTCAAGATGGAAGCTCTAAAATTTGTTCTCTTCGTTATCAATCAAATTTCTTCTCAAAAATGGAGAGAGCTAGGCGAGATGTGCTGAAATACTAAATTTGATCGAAATCTATCCGCGGATAATGATTTGACGGACGATTTTAGGTTTTTATGCGTCCGTAAAAGTCCACTTTTCGTACTACTTTTAACCTAATAGAGCGATTTTGTTGAAACTTTGTTTATACAGTAAATCGATCATGAGGATCTCATTATTGAAACTTCTTGCTTCATTGGACACACCGTTTTCAAGATGGAAGCTCTAAAATTTGTTCTCTTCGTTGTCAATCAAATTTCTTCTCAAAAATGGAGAGAGCTAGGCGAGATGTGTTGAAATACTAAATTTGATCGAAATCTATCCGCGGATAATGATTTGACGGACGATTTTAGGTTTTTATGCGTCCGTAAAAGTCCACTTTTCGTACTACTTTTAACCTAATAGAGCGATTTTGTTGAAACTTTGTTTATACAGTAAACCGATCATGAGGATCTCATTATTGAAACTTCTTGCTTCATAGGACATGCCGTTTTCAAGATGGAAGCTCTAAAATTTGTTCTCTTCGTTATCAATCAAATTTCTTCTCAAAAATGGAGAGAGCTAGGCGAGATGTGCTGAAATACTAAATTTGATCGAAATCTATCCGCGGATAATGATTTGACGGACGATTTTAGGTTTTTATGCGTCCGTAAAAGTCCACTTTTCGTACTACTTTTAACCTAATAGAGCGATTTTGTTGAAACTTTGTTTATACAGTAAACCGATCATGAGGATCTCATTATTGAAACTTCTTGCTTCATAGGACATGCCGTTTTCAAGATGGAAGCTCTAAAATTTGTTCTCTTCGTTATCAATCAAATTTCTTCTCAAAAATGGAGAGAGCTAGGCGAGATGTGTTGAAATACTAAATTTGATCGAAATCTATCCGCGGATAATGATTTGACGGACGATTTTAGGTTTTTATGCGTCCGTAAAAGTCCACTTTTCGTACTACTTTTAACCTAATAGAGCGATTTTGTTGAAACTTTGTTTATACAGTAAACCGATCATGAGGATCTCATTATTGAAACTTCTTGCTTCATAGGACATGCCGTTTTCAAGATGGAAGCTCTAAAATTTGTTCTCTTCGTTGTCAATAAAATTTCTTTTAAAAAATGGAGAGAGCTAGGCGAGATGTGCTGAAATACCAAATTTGATCGAAATCTATCCGCGGAGATAAAGATTTGACGGACGATTTAAAGTTTTTATGTGTCCGTAAAAGTCCACTTTTCGTACCACATTTAACCTAATAGAGCGATTTTGTTGAAAATTTGTTTATACAGTAAATCGAATAAGAGGATTAAATAAACAACCTCATTTGCCTTCTAGGACTTGTCGCTTTCAAGATAGGAGCTCTAAAAATGTGTTACTTTATTTATAGGTTAGATCCATTTTCAAAAATGAGAAGCGCTAGCCAAAATGAATCAAAATACCAAATTTGATCGAAATCGAGTTGCGGATAATAATTGGGACGGACGATTTTTCGTTTTTATGCGTCCGTAAAACTTCACTTTTTGTACAGTTTGAATGAAAATTGATTTCTCGGCTTGAAAAATTTTCACTTTCGTTATAATAATATGAGAGGAATCTCATGAACGAGTTATCTTCTCTCTAGAATTTCCATATTTTCCAATCAGTTTTCCTGAGAAATTATCTAATCAGGACTCGTTAAATAAAAGTTCTTCGACTGGTCTCTGCCTAAATTGAAGTATTGAAATGGAGGCGATTTATTATTTTCAAACGGCAGTGTTTGATCATAAAAAAAACTGATTGTAGATGGGAGATGAGCAAATAAACCGAAACGTCGATTTGATAAATAATTTTATTCGTCATCGAGTCAACAGGAGACTGAAACAAAATCAACAATGGTCTTGCTACTGCATCATGTAAAATAAATTTACCGACTATATCACATTTTTTTCTCTTACTGGACGGCGATTCTCGAGTTCGTGCATGGGAGTCGATTCCTACGAACTCGAGAATAGCCCCCCTGGTAGGTACATTTTTATTAATTTACTCGCATTAATTATTTTTTTACTTTATATTATTTATAAAGAAAATCGTCTTTGTTAATAATAACAATTATTATTATTAGTAATAATCTATACGGTGTATTATTTATAGTAAAGGCTAAATTTCCCCGGAAAGATTCTCATGAAATCGAAAATTGTTGATTACAAATTTGAAACATTCCAAAAGATACATTTCAAAAAAACATAATTATTTTATCACCCGACTTTTGCGCGCTTCGTCTATCTCTCTCTCTCTCTCTCTCTTTCTCTGTACAACTGGAAAAAATCAATCACTCAATCAATCACACCGAAGAAGCATTAAATCTAACAAGAACTGAACTACTTTAACAAACTTACAAAAATAATAATTATTGTTCGTTGTAGTATCAAATAATAATAATAATAGTAGCGGTAAATAGTAATAATAATAATAATAATAATATCTTCTTCTCTTCTTCTGTGACACAGTACGTCAAGTCGTAAAAAATATCATCACACCTTCGACACCAGTACAGTACTCGCGTCCGGTTCCTCGTCGCCGTCGTCCTCCACGTCCCCGTTCACGATCAGCTGCGGCGCTTCCCCGTTGGCGCCCCTGCTGGACGCGTAAGAAGCGCCGTCCTGGCCGCCCCCCTCGTGCAGGTGCACCGGCAGGTTTCCGCTGTTCGCGTCCTCGATTGCCTTGCGCAGCTCCTTCAGCCCGACCACCCCCACGAGCTTGCCGATGGCCGTGACGTAGGCGTGATTGATACCGACCATCGAGAAGAGCGAGTGGACCTTGAGGAGCGAGGTCCGCTCGACCAGCTGGAACGGCGCCGGGTCGATCCGACAAGTCGCGAAGTCGATCGGGAGGCGCATCTGCTCGTCCTCCCAGATCCTCTGGTCCTCGGGCGACATGTCGCACACCCGCTCTTTCGGCTGAAAATTTTTTTTTTGACTCGATTATTCCGCGTTTAATGACGATAATTATGAGACTTACCAATTGGACTTTCTTGGACGAGGTCGGACTCATCGGGATTATCTGCGGTTTCTTGCTGTCGATCGAGCTGCTGCTAATCGCTTGGCTACTTGAGGCGTCCACGTCTTGGAGCTGCGCCGATTTCCTGCGGTAATAAATAAATAGGTCGTGATATTTGACCCTGCCGGACTCCACGTGCTGCTCACCTGAATATCGCCTCGAAGGCGAGCCTGATCCGGCTCTCGGCCCCCGTGACCGTCGTGTAGGGAGTCGAGCCGGGACTGGTCGACATGAACGGGCTGAACCCTTTCAGCGTGAACGAGTTGGTCTTCTTCAGGATCGATTTTTTCGGCTGGCTCCCGTAGACCGGATTGTAGAACGGCTGGTGGAGCTGGTCCTCGGACAAATGCTTCACCCCGAGCATGTCCGGCGCCGGGGTGACCTGGAAGCGGCTCGGTCGCCGTTTCCTCTCTTCCGCTATTCTTCTCGCTTCCTCCCTGGCCCTCTCCTCGGCCTCTCTCTGTCTGATGGCGGCCACTTGGAGCCGCCTCTCTCTGCCGATCTGTTTGTCGATCAGCTGGATCAAGGGAAGTCGCTGCACGCTGCCCAGGAGGATCATGCTGGCCGGGTTCTCCACCAACGGGAAGCTCTGGAGCTTTCTGTTCTCCTTGAGCACCACCTTGAGCTGCTCGTACGTCATGCCGTAGTAGATGTAACGCACGTCGCGCAGCATGAAATCTTCCACGTAGATGTTGTACATGCCTGCGCAAAGACAAGGGTAACATTTGCCGGGTTCCGATTGTTCGGATCGATTGTCTTACCGCTGCTGCTCGGAAGCAGGTCCGGGAGGTACGGGAGCTTCTTGATGAGGATGATGCTGTCGTAGATGCTGGGCGCGAGCAGGCTGGCGATTGCGTTGCTGACGAGCACGGCGATCATGATCGGTATGATGTGGGTGATCTGGCCGGTCATCTCGAAGACTATGACCGAGACGGAGATGGTGTGGGTGACGGCGCCGGAGAAGGCGGCCGCGCCTACCGTGGCGTAGCCGCCGGGGATGATTTTGGCCGTCATACCTCCGTAGCGCATTCCTGTGTAGCAAACAATTGAAAGTCATAGAGAAGGTGTCTCGAATTGGGATTACCTGCGACACGTACCTTTGGGGAACCACATGTGCATGCACTCGCCGACCAGTCTGCCCAGAGCGGCGCCGATCTTGAAAACGGGGGTGAAGCTGCCGCTCGGGACCGGGACCGTCGAGCCGATTATCGAAAACACGAACTGAAATAATTGTTAACGGTCCGAGTCAGCTCATTTTTTGACAAGGGATTGAGACCCGGAGAAAAATCAGCCCAAATTCACTTACCGTAAACCCGATGAAGCAGACCAGATTCACGTAGACGCTGTCGAACGGCTCCACCCGCCAGAACTTGAGGACGTTGTTCTCGGCCACGGTGAGGTTGTCGCCCGTCCAGATGAAGTTGTCGAAGAGGTTGGTGACCTGCTGGTGCGTCGTCAGCTCGCCGGCGAGGTACTTGCCGGAGCCGAGCGGAAACGACACGGTGGCCACGACGAGGGAGACGATCCCCGGATAGAGGAAGCGGCTGCAAGCACCCTATGGCTTCATATAAAGCACGCGGGGAGGGGGAGAGTCCGGGTTTAAGGGGGGAGTGTACTCACTTCTTCTTCAGGAAGGTGTTGATGAGACGGTTGTTGCGCATGAACATCACGTACTGACGATGGACGAAGACGTAGAACGCGCCGCCAATGCCGCAGAACGCGCTGCAAAGAGACGAGCGTGAGCCGCGTGATCGGCCAATTTCCGTACAACTCACCCCATCAAAGCGAACACGAAGAGTTCCTGCGGGTCGAACGGGAAGTCCGTGGTGAAGCTGGTCTTGAACACGGCGGTGACCGTGTCCGCTTTGTCGAACCAAACGGCCAGTAACCTGAAGACGGTGGCACCGCAGACGGCGGCGAAGAAGCCTCGCCAGTAATTCCTGACGGCGAAATAAACCGTCGTTACTTCTATGCTGAAGAGGACGCCTGCGAGCAGAAAGGACCCGTCGAGTGACACTTTTTTCCCTCCGAACGGTCTCACTCACCTCCGACGGGCGACGCGAAACAGCTGGCGACGCCGACCGCGCACGCCGCGGCCAGCATCTCGGTGGTCCGGCTCTCGTTCTCGTAGATCCCCTGGAAGCCGGTGACGAGCTTGCTGAGCAGCGTCGCCGCGATGCTGGCGATGTGCACGAAGGGGCCCTCTTTGCCCAGCGGCATCCCGCTGCCGAGGGTCGCCGTCAGCCCGACCACCTTGGAGACGAGCGTGCGGAACGTGAGGTATTCTTTGAGGGCGACGCCGCGGAGGATCGTCTTCATCTCGGGGATCCCCGAACCTGAGATTTAAAGTTACGTCGAGTCCCGAGAGGAGTGGGGATAGAAGATGCGCTTACCGATCGATTGCGGTGCTATCAGATGAGCAAAACCTGCGCTGAAGAGGATCAGGCAGACGGGCAGCACCACCCAGGCCGCGTACTGCGCAAGCGGATGGTCCGAGAGGTCCGTGTACAGTTCTATCCGAGCTGGAATTATTTTTTTGTTGTAGCTTGGTAGGTTTAGGATTAATACCGACCTTTATTGCACATCGCTATGCCCCTGTCCATGATGAAGCTTATGATCGCCATGATGACACCCAAGAGCGCCAAGAACACCCAGTCCTCGCCCAGTCTGGCAAACGTGTGCTTCCATAGGAATGATATCGCTTTCGCTAGTTTACCTGCGGGGCAAGGTTTTTTTGGTTAAATAATCGAGGGATAAATAATTTTCTTACCTTGGTAACCCCTCAGTTCTTTTTTCCGAGCTTTTTCTTCTTTTAGTCTTCTTTTTTCTGCTTGCTTTAAACTCTCTAATTTCGCGAACTCTCCCAATTGCCGGCTGTACCGGCCGTACATCTGGAAAAAGAACGATCTCGTTATAACGGGAAAGAACGGGGAGTGCCTCGGGGGCGCTCGTGTCCACCTAAAATGTTTACTTGCATCTGGTAATTTTGTATCGGTCTGGCAACTTTGATTTTTTCTACTAATGGAAAGATAATTTGATTAAGAACAGAAGAGGGTATTGATCGGAACGAAAATTGTATAGAAGGAGTGCCTCAGGGGTGAGTATCTAGACCTCGTGTGATGATTATTGCGATAGATGGGACGATAATTTTGATTATGGTATAACTCGGAGGTCTCTTCTTCAACGTGAATTATTCATCGAACGCTATAATTTTGAAAGTTTTTCGTAGCAGCTCTTTTAAATGAATAACGGTCGAGATGGGATGATTATTTTGGTTATGGTGTACCTCAGGGGTCAGTTGTTTGACTAAATTATTCACAAAAGTCTACTATTTTGTAATTTTTTAGTGACTACGCTCTTTTAAATGAATAACGGTCGAGATGGGACGATTATTTTGATTATGGTGTGCCTCGGGGGTCTGTTCTTGGCCCAAATTATTCACAAAAGTCTACTATTTTGTAATTTTTTAGTGACTACGCTCTTTTAAATGAATAACGGTCGAGATGGGACGATAATTTTGATTATGGTGTACCTCGGGGGTCTGTTCTTGGCCTAAATTATTCAAAAAATTCTGTTATTTCGTAATTTTTTAGTGACTACGCTCTTTTAAATGAATAACGGTCGAGATGGGACGATTATTTTGATTATGGTGTGCCTCGGGGGTCTGTTCTTGGCCCAAATTATTCACAAAAGTCTACTATTTTGTAATTTTTTAGTGACTACGCTCTTTTAAATGAATAACGGTCGAGATGGGACGATTATTTTGGTTATGGTGTACCTCGGGGGTCAGTTGTTTGACTAAATTATTCACAAAAGTCTGCTATTTCGTAATTTTTTAGTGACTACGCTCTTTTACATGGATAACGGTCGAGATGGGACGATTATTTTGGTTATGGTGTACCTCGGGGGTCAGTTGTTTGACTAAATTATTCACAAAAGTCTGCTATTTTGTAATTTTTTAGTGACTACGCTCTTTTAAATGGATAACGGTCGAGATGGGACGATTATTTTGGTTATGGTGTACCTCAGGGGTCAGTTGTTTGACTAAATTATTCACAAAAGTCAAGTATTTTGTAATTTTTTAGTGACTACGCTCTTTTAAATGAATAACGGTTGAGATGGGACGATTATTTTGGTTATGGTGTACCTCAGGGGTCAGTTGTTTGACTAAATTATTCACAAAAGTCAGCTATTTTGTAATTTTTTAGTGACTACGCTCTTTTAAATGAATAACGGTTGAGATGGGACGATTATTTTGATTATGGTGTGCCTCGGGGGTCTGTTCTTGACCTGAATTATTCACAAAACTCTGTAATTTCGTAGTTTTTTAGTGACTATGCTCTTTTAAATGGATAACGGTCGAACTGAGACGATTATTATGATTATGGTGTACCTCAGGGGTCTGGTTTTCAACTAAAATTATTCATCGAATGCTCGAATCCTTTTTCGCTTGTTAAAGAGACTCGTCAAGGACTAACGAAGCGGAAGAGATTGTTCTGAAGGACAATGATTCGGCGTACCGCAAGGTTCCATACCTCGACGAAAAATGTTCCCCTCACATTCGTTACGTTCCGCCAGAGCCGGCAGCCTCGCCGTTGCAGTTTCGCCATCAGATTGATGAGCGGCAATTGTTATTTAATTTGGACAATTGATAGTTCAAATCACAGACTAATTTTGCAAACTAGATTTTATAAGGTTTCCGTTACACGAGAGCGTATCGATCAACAATGAAGATTTATTATCTATACTTAGTACATGGGTACATAAATAATAATATTAATAAACAATGGGAAACGGTTATTGGTCAAAAATGGTTAGTAATTACCCCGGTAAGTTCGAAATCGAAGACATTCCTGTCCATTCTCGAGCATCCATCCGGAGCGCGCACGTATTTTCAGTGTAACGAACCAAACTAACACACTATACGGCGATTGATCGCGTTTATTTTTCTCTCAAATTGAGATTTTCGTGACGTAAATAATTACTGATTGGAACGAGTGCACGGCCGGATCTGGAGGAATTTATCATCGAAACTTATTATTGTCATTGTGAAGTGGTTCGCGATGCTCGATTAAGTGGCAGGTTGAAGTGTCGGCGTCGGCGGTTGCGTGCGTCGGGAAAAATCACGAAAAATTACTTATTTTCCGATGACTGACACGAACCGGCAATCTCGCCATGTATTTATTTGTTTATTTGTTTATTTATTATTATTTACCACCGCTAAGAGTTTTTCCATGCGCTCGGGAAATAATAACAATAATAATGATCATGACGTTTCCCCGTTGACGTGTAAATGAAGCGTCAGTCTTAGGTGGGCTTCCCATTAGAAGAAATCGGTTTATTTGTGTACACGATTAAGTGGCGTCTGATTTACGGCGGCGGACTAGAGAGGATCCCGTCACCGGAGTGGTCTTTACGACGTACTAAAAGTCCGCTAATCTCCGATCGAAAAACACGATTAAAAATTATCGTTTTTGGAACCGTTCCAGGAGGCGAGTCAAGTCTATTGTTATTTGGTTCTGGTCCCGCGTCTTCCCATCATCGGGTTCTACCAGGTTTCTGGAGCGATTTATTTAATTTTTGAAATATTTATAAAAAAAAAGAAAAAAAAAGGAAATGACACCTCTCCGGATTCGAACCCGCTACGCTCTGGTTTATTAGTTTACGGCGCGGTTGGTGCGATCATTTTGTGTAGTTTTCAATTCTCTTTAATTTTTGTCTCTTGGCGTTTTGCGCTAAAATAATTATGGAAGCTGGAAATCGCAGAAAAATCATTTCGCCACGTGTCGCTGATCGATTCAACACCATGTAGATTCGATGATTTCATACATAGTAACCAGAATTGACAAGTACAAGCGACACATGACAGATGATGTCAAATGCTCACTTTGGAAGACTTCATTTTGACAGATTCAAAAAGGTTTACGTTTACGCAGGCGGGAGGTGTCGATCAAGTTTGAAAGGTGTTGGGGTTAGTTGATCGCGCGGTAATGAAAACTGGTGTTTGTCAAAGTTTGACTGGTGACATTTTTTGACAGACGAGATATGTCCTCTTTGATCCTTTGAAAGCCCAGATGTCAATTTTGAAACGTGACAAGGATAATCGGTAATTGATTGACAGGTGGCAGATTGAAGCTTTGAAATATAAAAGTTGACAAGTTTTTGACAGATGAGAGATATGGCAAGTTTTGCAAATGAACCGCTTGACAACCGTAACATCAGATAATCGCAAATGTCCAGTTTTAGAGTCGTCAAGTTTGCTGGGAGACGTTTGACAGATTTCTAGGCGACAAATTTCAAGGTCACACGAAAAATAATGACATATAAAATTTGACAGGTGACAGATCATTCAAAAAATATTGAATGATCACAAGTTTGACAGATAGTATTTTTGATGGATGTAGGTAAAAATGACGTTTAACAGATGACAGATTAAAGCTTCGAAAAATGACAAGTTTGACAGCTAAATAATTTTGACAGCTGAGACATTTCGAGTCACGCAAATGAAACGTTTGACAAGTTCAACATGTCAGATGATCACAAATGTCCAGTTTGAGATACGTCAAGTTTGATGCGAGACGTTTGACAGATGTCAAAGCGACAAATTTAAAGATAAAAAAGGCAAAAATAGCGACATTTATCAAGTCTGACAGGTGAAAGATTGATGGTAAGCGGGTAATGACAAGTGTCCAGTTTCAGAGACGTAATAGTTTGACAGATTTATGAATTTTATACAGGAGACAGATGTCAAGTTACTGGGTGAAAGTGACGTTTGTCAAGTTTAACAGATGACAGATTGAAACTTCGAAAGATGACAAGTTTGACAGACAGGTAAAAAAATTTGACAGGTGAGACATTTCAAATCGCTCAAATGAAATGTTTGACAACCGTAACTTGACAGATGATCACAAAAGTCCAGTTTGAGATACTTCAAGTTTGATGGGAAAAGTTTGACATATTTCAAGATAGAGAAAGACAAAAAAATTACATTTGTCAAGTTTGACAGGTGACAGATTGAAACCTTGAAAGATGACAGATGAGAAATGTCCGGTTTGTGAGAAGCCCAGTTTGGTGGAAGATCTTTGATAAGTTTCAATGTTTCACAGGCGATAGTTTGAAAAGTGACAGTTCAAACTGATATTGTCAAAGTTTGACAGGTGACGGGTTGAACGTTTGAGATGTCAAATTTGACATGTGATTTGACAATAACTAACAGGGATCCGGATAAGCTATCCGAGTTTTAAGGTCGACGTTGTTTTGAATAGGTTGAAAAGTGACAGGTAGGTAGTTTGTCATAATTTGACATTTGTATCGGTGTCAAAATTCTTATAATCGATGTAATCTGCGCTTTCGACTTTCGTTTATTTGACAAGTAAGATGTTTTATAAGAATATATTCATTGTGATAGCGCGCAAATTTGACAGAGGTGTCTGCGAGTTGTCAAATTATTGTTTTAAAGGATTTAGTTGTACGTGAGAAAGTTTCAGTTTTAATTGTCTTTATACGAATCGTCGTTTTCAAAGTTTGCTGACATTTTGAACCGTTTGAAAAGTGACAGATTAGATAACGACAGTTTGACAATAATTGCATCGGTGTCAAAAAAAAAATTCTTCGATTTAATCCGCCCTTTCGACTTCGTTTATTTGACACGTTCTCAGAAGACGTTTTAGACAAATTAGATAAATAATTTTTTGACACTGGGCACTTGTCATGAGATGTCAAGTGCTGTAGTGTGTTTACTGGTAGAACCCTCAGGTTTTTTGCGTTTTTCTTAGTCGCAAACTGAAGGAACAAGGTGTTTTTCGGACATGTGGACGGTTTTCTTTTGCGGTAATTTTGTTTGGAAGCGTGGAATTTTTAATATTAGCCAATGACATTCTATTTTCGTAGCCATAATTATGAAAATTTTATGAGGCTCCGTCGTCCAATCTCTCTTATCGTTCGCTGTTTTTATAGGATGATCGTAAAAAATTTTTATAAATACAATTTCAACAAGAAAAATCAAAAAATACTTCAATGAAGCAACTCACCATGGCGATAGTAACGAATAATCCCGCACATCCCGAATTTTAATCAAAAAACTGATTTTTCTCCTCATAACTGTTTTGAATCGATCAGGAAATCAATTAATTGGATCAAAAAAGGGGTTGAAAGTCGGATAAAACGTCAATTTAATAATAAAAAGCATCATTCAATGATCGATATGAAAGGAAGGCAGTTTTCACGAACGTTACTGGAAGAGACGGGAAAACTCGCGCGCGACCACCGTCGGCCGGCTCCAAGAAAACTACTGAAAAGTTTATTATAGAAACGCGCGCGGACTCTCCCGAAAGCGGCTGAAAAAAATT
The DNA here is from genome assembly GCA_910589415.1 of Malachius bipustulatus. NCBI lineage: Eukaryota > Metazoa > Arthropoda > Insecta > Coleoptera > Melyridae > Malachius > Malachius bipustulatus. Next base: position 39,532,538 of record OU342638.1, on the reverse strand, counting down.
CAGGGCCATCATTTTCGCGTCGGCCGCGTTACGACGTCACGAGACGCTGCTGTTTTTCCTCTCGTTACCGGAGCCGTTCTCCTTTGATCATGTTACGGGCGCCTGTTTTGATTTAAAACAAACAGAACGGGAAACAAACACTTTCCCGGGAAAACGCTCGTCGCGTGTCTATTATTTTTTTTTGTACAGACCCGAAAAAATCGCGCTGTGACCTTGAACTTGGTGAATTTTTCTCGTGCCGGTGAGTCATGAGCCATTTAATTGCCAGAACGATTGAAATAATTAGAAGATGAGAATAATTATAAAAACGAACGCTCCTGAGGGCACCGGTTGTAATCACGTCAAAGCCGTTTTTTTTTTCAATTTTTGGACGGTAATTTTCAAAGGCATCCCCCCCCCAGTCCAAATCTCGGTAAGTGTCCGCAATGTCGTAACGATGGCGCTTTTAGATGAGTAATAGACTCAACAGTTTTTTCTATTTTTGCAAAATTTTGATAAAAAAAAGTCAAAAAAATGCGTTCGTTTACAATATTATTGTCTATTTTGAGATCATTCATAAAAGTGGCGCGATTATTAATTAATTCATCAGGTTTAATAATTATTAATTTTTGATCATTTGTAGTTGAATGTATAATTTATCGTTCTCACATCAAGAATATTTTGACTGAGTTACAACGCAGTAAGTGCTGCCTTTTTTCACCCTGTCATATTTTCTAAGCTTGTTTGATTTTATTATCGGACAAGAAGCAGATTCTTGATTGTACTGCTTTCATTTTTTTCAATTTTGATGCAGTACCACTGTACCACTGACCGTTTTAATTTTATTGTTTTTGTTTTCGTTTACTTTTTCGGTACTTACTTTTTTAAATGGCTAAGCTAAAAGTGTAGTTCAAGGGCCAATTTCTTAAGAGTACTGCTTTCATTTATTCAGTTTCGATGCAGCACTGCTCTCTAATTTCATATATATTTTTTTACACTTTTTTAGTGTCTTTTTTGATTAATTTCATGATTTAGGGGCCGGTTCTAAAGAATACTGCTTTCATTTTTTCAGTTTCGATGCACTCTAATTTCATAGATTTTGCTTTTTTACATTTTTTAGTGGATTTTTGATTAATTGCGTGGTTTAGGGGCCAATTTCTCAAGAAACTTGCTTTACTTTTTGCGATTTCGATTCAGTACTGCTTTCAAACCGTTTCAATTTTATTGTTTTTGCGTTTATTTACTTTTTTTGATACTTTTTAAATAGACTGGGTAGTCCAAGAGCCAATTTCTTAAGAATACTGCTTTCATTTTTTCAGTTTCAATGCAGTACTGCTTTCTAATTTGGCAGATTTTGCTTTTTTACATTTTTGAGTAGTCTTTTGATTAATTGCGTGGTTTAGGGGCCAATTTCTCATGAGAATTGCTTTAACTTTTGCAATTTCGATTCAATACTGCTTTCAAACCGTTTCAATTTTATTGTTTTTGTGTTCATTTACACTTTTTTGATACTGTTTAAATAAACTGGGTAGTCCAAGGGATAATTTCTTAAGAGTACTGCTTTCATTTTTTTCAATTTCAATGCAGTACTGCTCTCTAATTTCGTAGATTTTGCTTTTTTACATTTTTGAGTAGTGTTTTGATTAATTGCGTGGTTTAGGGGCCAATTTCTCACGAGAATTGCTTTAACTTTTGCAATTTCGATTCAATACTGCTTTCAAACCGTTTCAATTTTATTGTTTTTGTATTCATTTACTTTTTTGATACTGTTTAAATGAACTGGGTAGTCCAAGGGATAATTTCTTAAGAGTATTGCTTTCATTTTTTTCAATTTCAATGCAGTACTGCTTTCTAATTTTGTAAATTGGGCTTTTTTACATTTTTGAGTAGTCTTTTGATTAATTGCGTGGCTTAGGGGCCAATTTCTCAAGAGAATTACTTTACTTTTTGCGATTCCGATTCAGTACTGCTTTCAAACCGTTTCAATTTTATTGTTTTTGCGTTGGTTTACTTTTTGTGGTACTTTTTAAATAAACTGGGTAGTTAAACGGCCAATTTCTTAAAAGTACTGCTCTCAATTTTTCAGTTTCGATGCAGTACTGCTTTCTAATTTCGTAGATTTTGCTTTTTTAAATTTTTAGGACTATTTTTACTGAATTCTGATCTTTAAGGGACATATTCCTGAGAGTACTGCTTTCATTTTTTCAGCTTCGATGCAGTACTGCTCGCTAATTTTATATATTTTGCTTATTTTATATTTCTTAGTTTTTTTTATGAATTGCGTATTTTAAGAAACAATTTCTCAAGAGTACTGCTCTCATTTTTCAATTATGATGCAGTACTACTGCTCTCCAATTTCCTTCATTTTATTTTTTCACAATTTAGTACTTTTTAATGAATTGTTGGGTATAAGAGACAGTTTATCAAAAGTATTGATGCTCTCATTTTTGCAGTATTGATGCAGTACTGCGTTTTATTTTTCATCCTATATTTTTTCAAGATTTTTTTGTCGAAAACAGGCGTTCAAAGGTATTGTAAATTTTGTTTTCAAGACGATTTATTTAATAATTCACTTTTGACAATTTGTAGTTGAATGTATCTTTTATCGTTCTCACATCAAGAATATTTAGACGTAGTTGGTTTAATGATGATCGAAAAATGATAATAAATAATAACGCAGTGGCAGTCAAGTGTTTTTTTTTTTTTTGTATAATTAAGTTCTCTCTTACCAAAGTGAAGTCCTCCTCGGGTGGCGGGCAGGGGTAAAAAGTGGGCTCCGCTTTCTTCCTCTTCTCCACCAGCTTGGCGAACTCTTCCCATTCCTTATCGACCGCTTCGGGATTCCCCTCGCCGTAGTGCGCTTCCGACATCACGGAAATGTTATCGTCCGCCATTTTTTATATACGTTTCTGATTTCCGTTCTTCTTTTTTTTATCGCGTATTACTTGAAGAGGGTTGACGTTCGGTCAGGTGGTTGTTTTGTGAGGTGAATTTCGTTCTTATTATTTCTCCTCGTTCGTTTATTTTTTTATTTGCGATTTTTCTGATTATTCTCGAGTCTGGCGGAAAGTTGGCGTGGCCGTTTCAATTAAGAAAAGTAACCAAGCGGACCTGTCATTAAAAATTTTACGGTCGCTAATAATTAATTGAACGCGGACGATCAATAATAAGAGCGTCGGGTTCTCAATTTTTTTTAATAGCACGCGCTTTGCTGGATTGGTAATGAAGACATTAAAAGGAGCAATAAAAAAATCAGGTTTTATTGTTTTATTGCTGTAATTATTACTTCGGCCGGGAACCTTCGAAATCAATTGCGGAGGGTGTGTCGAAGTTTGCATGTAAACGCGCTTCTTTATCGCGATCGTTAAACGTATATAATCATCATAAACGTTGATTAGCAAGTAAATTTAGCACTTCTCTCAAGTGAAATGCGTGTACTTTCGATATCACGGCGAAATTGCTTCGAAATTACTGCTACATAATATTTTTTTTTACAGTGTTGACGGGATCAATTGACAGTAGTTTGACACTATAGTGAGGAAATTGATAAGTCAAAAACTCAAGCAAAAATAAATTGGTTAGTAGTAAGGGATCTAGAAGGCAAACACGTTTGATAGATGTCATTGACGTCAACTTTGACATAAGTGTCAAAAATCACTATCTACGAACAACGCTAGTTTGATATGTCATAAATGTCAATTTTGACATCACTGTCAAAGAGCTCTATTAAGAAGCCAATTACGCCTGATACGTCAGTATGGAGACTAAGGAAATGGGTACAAAATGGCTGCGTACGTATGTCAAAAAAAAAAAAAAATAGTTTGACAGCTGTCATAGATATAATATCGAATTAATAATAATTTAATCTCCTGCCTATTACCATCATAGTAATAGGTAATTAAATCACGTATCCGCGGCCACGGTGATATAAATTTAAAAAAAAAAGATAAGAACAAAATTACCACACAAAAAACCCGCGACGAAAAAAAAAGACGGGATGCAAATTTTTCGCACTCGGACTCCCATTTGCCCGCACACCGACCGAGACTGGTCGCGGCTGGTAGCGTCGTCGACGAAAAATGCAACTCCGGAATCATCGCGTTCCCCTATCGGCGACGTACGTCCCGCGGTATCGCGGCCGTTCCTCGCCGTTCCCGGATGGCTGTCACGGGCGTCCGCACGTCTCTGATCGTTTCTGCCCGGGCAATTTTTCAATTACCGTGCCCGCGGTGGCCGTGTCGTCCGTCCTCTTATCCTATTAAGAAGTCTCGTAGGTACTCATTGGATGTGCGTTGTAAGTAAGTGTACGTGTACGTGTGTCACACTTTAATGCAATTGTTTCTATTTTATAAGTTTAATTATCGGATCCTGGCTGCCTTGGTCGTCGTTTGTTTCCTGTCCCTGTTGCTTCTAGTTGCGTTCGAGTAACTTGGCCTGCGTGCATGCCATCGGCTTTACTGTTGTACTGCTTTTTCTAGTTTCCTGTTTCAGCGTGTCGCTTTTTTTTATTATTTTTGCACACCTTAATCAGTCCAGTAACTATAATACCTATATCATCAGCTACATTGCTCTGAAGACATTTTCTAAAAGTAGTACTGCTTTCATTTTTTTTTTTTGACAGAATACAGTACACTACCACTCTAAAGTTGCTCTATGAAAATTAACGCATGAAACAACCTTTTGACGTTTTTTTTTAATTTATAGTTCAAGGAGCAGATTTTTAAAAGCAGTATGTACTGCTATCACTTCTCCAACGTTCGACGCGGTTGATACTGATTTTCTTTTTAATCCCAGTCCTGGTTATTAGTTTTATTACTTTTTTGGTTTTGTTTAATGATTTTGAGATATCAGTGACAGATTCTCCATTGTACTGCTTTCACTTATGCAGTTTCGATATTTTATTACTGCTCAGTACTACCACTTTCTAATTGAATTACTTTGTTTTTTTTCATGTTTTTAATTACTTTTGAAAGAATTTTGAGATTTCAGTAGCAGATTTTTAGAAGTACTGCTTTCATTTTTCGCACTTTCAGTGCAGTATTGCGTTTTATTCTTCATTCTTTTATATTTTTATCATTGCTTCGTCCTTTTGTCGTATAATTTTATCTTCAAGAAGCCGATTCTGGAGTAGGTACTGCTTTCATTTTCTCAATTTCGATGCAGTACTGATCTATGTATAATTTGATATATTTCACTTATTTTTAGTACTTTTCAAAATTGTGTGGTTGAGGGGACAATTTCTGAAGAGCTTTACCTTTTTTACATCTTTAGTACATTTTTAATACTTTTTTAAGTACTGCTTTCATTTTTGCAGTTTCGGTGCAGTACTGCTCTTTAATTTGATGTATTTTGCCTTTTTTACATTTTCAGTACTTTTTTAATGAATTGCATGATTTAAGGGCCAAAATCTTAAGAGTACTGCTTTAATTTTTTCAGTTGCAATGCAGTAAATACTGCTTTCTAATTTTAAAGATTTTTATTTAGCTTCTTTTAGTACTTTTTTTTGATGAATTTCGCGGTTTAAGGGCCAATTTCTCAAGAGTACTGCTTTCATTTTTTTCAGTTTCAATGCAGTACTGCTCTTCAATTTAATATATTTTTTATTTTTTTAATAATTGCGTGGTTTAAAGGCCAAGTTCTTAAGAGTACTGCTTTCTTTTTTCAGTTTCGATGCAGTACTGCTTTCTAATTTTATAGATTTTGCTTTTTTTTTATTACTTTTCTGGAATTACGTGTTTTTAAGAGTATGTCTGTGTAAACTGATAGCTCGCGCACCACAGACATATGCGAGAGGTAGCCTACGCCCGATTTGCGGGTATGGTACTTTAAGAAGAAGAAGAGTACTGCTCTCTTTGTTGCAATCTAGATGCAGTACTGTTCTATAGTTTCAGATTTTTTGGCTTTTTTAGTACTTTTTTGCTGAATTATGTGGTTTGAAGGACAATTTCTTGAGAGTACTGCTTTCATTTTTGCAGTTCCGCTGAAGTGGTGCTTTATAATTAAATCGATTTTTTCGATTTTTTTTCCATTTTTAGGACCTTTTCAATGAATTTTATGGTATCGGGTACAGTCTCTTAAGAGTACTGCTTTCACTTTTCGTACTTTCAATGCAGTAGGTACTGTGTTTTATTTTTCGCCCGTCATGTTTTTTCAGCATTTTTTGCCCATTTCTTTTATAATTTAATGATTAGGAACCAGATTATTGATGGTACTGCTTTCATTATTGCAGTTCGATGCAGTACTGCTTTCTAATTATTTTACATTTTAGTACTTTTTGAATTAACTGTGTGGCTTTAGATGCAGTTTCTTAAAAGGAATGCTTTCACTTACCAGTTTTTCGATTGATTTTTCTTTGTTTTTGAGATTTGAAATTGAAAATTAAGGTTTGAAAAGCATCCAGGAGCAATTACTGCTTTCAATTTTGGGGGTGCTTTCTCTTTGTTCCCCCTTTTAATTATTTCTTTAACATTTTAAGTACCTTACGAATAAAATTGCGAGACTTAAGACGCAAAATCGTGATAGTACTGCTTTCAATCGTTCAGTTCGATGCTGTACTGCTTTCTAATTTAATTACTTATGTTTCTTTGATATTTATCTTACTTTTTCAATAAATTTTTATAGTTTCAAGGGAAAATCTGGTAATCGAATGGCACTTGTACTGCTTTCAATTATTGTTTCAGCATATCGACATAGATGGCATATCGTTTGTGCGTAGGAATATGTTCAGTCTGACAAGGTTGCCAGATTCTTTCTCTTTTATAGTTGTTAAGCGTCAATGATTAGTTTTAATTATTTCGCGTCAAAGTTAGGCGTGTCTCAATAATCAGGTTTTCCATGTATAGGTGGGCGTTTTAAATAAATCAAGCCCCAAAGCTGGGTTTATTCAATTTATCATTTCTAGGTCGAGTTTTTTATGATTTATACTTCTTATTAATGAATTGTTTGCACAGATACAGTCACCGCGTTTATTTCTTAATCCACAGCGTTATTTCATTATCTTATCTGACGAAAATTAAGTGCAGAGATTTGCTTTTCTTATTATCTACTGTGTTTATGTAATTTTTTTTCTCATTATTTACTTTATTGTTATCAGGAAAATACTCTCATTATACGATTTTTTTTTCGACATACAATTATTATTAATCTTGACGTTCTCATCACCTTGGTTGTTTGTTTTTTAATTGGAGATTCGCTCGTGAGGGCGCATCGCGATCGTAATAACACATTTGACAGATTATCCCGCTGATTTTTGACAATTTTAAGTTTTGAGATCCGTCTTGAATAAAAAAATATTTTAGTATGATCAATAAGAAATGAACGAGTCGTGGGTTTTAACTTTTAATGTAATAAGACTCGAGCAGACACGTGATGTAAACATTGCAAAGTCTAGAAGCTCGCGGATTGACGGTTGCGGTGCAGTTTTATTTAAATAATAATAATAATAATAATAATAATAATAATAATAATAGATGCGGACGATTAAAGAGTAAAGAGAGAGAGAGCGCGCGAGAAAAAACAACAAAGCCACCTGTTTCTATGGATAAAGACGCCGTCATGCCGTGTGTTTTGTCTGCCAAGAAGTAATGGGCCGGTTTATATTTATAAAATTTCGCGTATTCTCGGGTCACTCGCGGACTTTTACAACAAAATATTATGTCCCCGACGATTATTTCCATCTCTGCACGTGCGTTGTGAGTGTATGAACTATGTTAAGAGAATTTTATCTTTTATTGCTCCGTTTAGCTGGAATGTTTCTGTTTCTTCTAAATATTTTGATCTCGAGTATTATTCATCAATAAGAATTATTATTTTTCTCTTGAGCTATGAGAAATTTTATCAACCAAGAGCAGTCGAGAAAGCTCGATTGTTCAAAATTGTTGCCATTTTTGTCAAATTTAGCCTGAAAACAAAAAAAATTGCTCAAAACTTCGATATTTTGAATAGACCACCCTGTATATTATTGCATTTTTGTACTCCTCATCACTTGCTCGTCTGGTTTGATATGTCGCACTTGGGGTCTAAGAGTTGTAGTTCCCGAGTTGTCGTCTTTCCTAGTAAATACGAAAAATGCGCATAACTGCGTTATTTAAAATGAAACAACCTGTATATTATCAATTTTTGGACTCCTATGGAACTGTTTCTGCCTCGAAATATTTCCACTTCTTCTAAATATTTTGATCTCGAGTATTTATCAGTGAGAATTATTATTTATTTCAAGGTATGAGAAATTTTATCAACCAAGATCAGTCGAGAAAGTTCGTTGCAAGGTAAAATTGGTGCAAGATTGTTCAAAATTAATGCAATTTTTCTCAAATTTAGTCTATAAACAATAAAATTGCTCAAAAATTCGTTATTTTGAATAGACCACCCTGTATATTATTGCATTTTTGTACTCCTCGCCAAGTGCTCGTCTGGTTTGATATGTCGCACTTGGGGTCTATGAGTTGTAGTTCCCGAGTTGTCTGCTTTTTTTTAAGAACATTCTGTATATTCGCTGTTTTGGATCCCCCTCAGACACCAATAAATTGTAACACATCACATCAGGATTTTATGAGAAATAAAAAAGCGATCATAAACAAGGTGTTTTATTTGAAATAACGATGTTCCTGCGGTTTTTATATCTGAGAGCGAATTTTTGCAATAACATTAAAATTAATATGATTAGACCATAAGTGTGACACATCAAATCAGACGAACTGGTGAAGAGGAATCCAAAAATATAAAAATATACAGTGTGTCACATATAAAAATAATAAGGTTATGAGCGATTTAACAAAAATTCAATAAAAAAGTCACCAGCGCAAAAACTATAGCACTTATAATACAAGTGCGACATATCATGTCAGACTGAAATTGTCTGATTAATCCAAAAATGCAATACTATACAGGGTGTTCCATTTGAAATAACGCAGTTAATTGCGATTTTTATATCTGATGGCGAAATTTTCGATTCGATATAGAACTAAAACTTGAACGTTTAGACCCCAAGTGCGACATATCAAATCAGACGAGCTAGTGACGGGGAATCCAAAAAAAAACGATAATATACAGGGTGTTCCATTTAAAATAACGCAGTTATCTGCAGTTTTTGTTTTTATAAACAAATTTACGACTACGCGAGAACTTAAAACTCTAAAATTTGATTTGTAACACATTAAACTAGAAGAGCACTTCATAAAGAAGCAAAATAATGATAAAATACGGGGTGTTATAAAAAAAAATAGTCAGTTATGATGGATTTTATATTCAAAAGGTAAATTTGACAACAACGCGAAAACTACAACTTGCTGGTTATAAGTGTGACCCATCAAACCAGACGAGCATTTGATAAGGAATCGAATAATGCGATAATATACAGGGTGTTCCATTTAAATTAACGGAGTTATCTGCAATTTTTGTTTTTACGGACGCATTTGACGACAATGTGAACGCACTTATAACTCTAAGATTTCATTCAAATTCGTCAAACCAGACGAGCACTCAATTAAAGAAGAAAAAAATTCATAAAATACAGAGTGTTATATTAAAAAAAAAAACACTCAAGTTATGATGGATTTTATATTCCAAAGTGAAATTTGACAACAACGCGAAAACTACAACTCGCTGGTCATAAGTGTGACCCGTCAAACCAGACGAGCATTTGATGAGGAATCCAAAAATGCAATAATATACAGGGTGTTATATTGAAAATAAAGGAATTTTCACTTATTTTAAATGAATTTTATTATTTTGCAAGTACCTACGTATTGAAAAGGGAAATATAAATTACCCAAATCGATTGCATTATCATCTGATTAGATTCGTAAATAAGAGGAAAAATAATTATGTATGATCTGTATCTGTGCACTTCAATTATTTGCATAATAAATGTAATACATAATAATTGAAGTAAATAGGTGAATCCTATGTATGTAGTTACAATTGTACGATATGAGATTGTTCCTAATTACAGAAACTGGAACACCAGAATTGAATAGAAATAAATAAATAACGACAAGAGTAGTCACGTGTCGGTGATAAGGAGTATACTACTTATATCTTTTTTACATTCTCGTGTATAGAAAAAAAATCGAAATGTTTATTAAATTTAATAAGAAAAAATATTAAAAATAACGATGACCGGTTTTAGAATCGCTTATATTATACAGTAGCGTTCGTTATAACCGGCAATTAAAAAAATATTGTTTCCACTGTCAGTTAATAATTTATTTCCCATCTCGCCATCGAGAAAAAAAACTCTAAAGCGACGAGGTAAAGTGTTAATTGTTTAAGTTAAGAACGAAAAAAAAAACAATGTTTCGGTTGTTTTCCCGACGGCGGTCGGCTCGATAAACAATAACAATTCGACCTCCGAAAAATTTACCAAATTACGGATTCGTCCCTCCCTTTGTTTGCTTGTTTGTTCATCAATTGTGAGCGCATGTTGATTATTGATTTATTGTTGCCAGATTGTTTAATTAAATAATAACGCACCTGTTTGACGGTGCGCGTAATAATTAGTAAATTAATCACGATGATCGAGTGCTAATCAATGTGACCATTGTCATTAATATAGGCCGGCGATTGTAATAATAGACATTCTGTATAAAAAAAATATTTGATGTCTTAGAATAACATAATGATAATACTCGTTAATCATAGTGGCCAGATTGTACAATTTTTTTATTAAATATTCAATAATAAACGTAAACTTACCACAGTGTTCTGGTAACCTAATCCGTAGCGTTCGCAAGGAACGCCCAGGCTATCCATCGTGGAACGTCCGTCCTCGCTCTTCGACTCGCTCTTTGACTCGCTCTTCTGCTCGCTCTTCTCGCTCTTTTCATTATTTTCGCTCTTCTCGCTCATCTTGGATGTCTAATAATTACACGATTTAATACTCTTCGGTCGTTCAATAAATCAAACGCATCTGAAAAGAGATATTTTTATTTAAAATAATATTTTTGAAAAGGTTGTTTGGTAATTAGAAAGAGGTTTTCTGGTCCGCTCCGGCCTAGTTTGCTTGCTTTGTGATAGTTTTAAAATAAATAATAAAAATTACCGAGAGATGCTCGTCCCGAGGTAGCCCGAGTGGAGAAAGTCGGCGTGATAATTCGATTTTACTTACATTTTGGTGCTCGCAACGATATTTTCTTCATTTTTTTTTTCACTTCGATTCTCATAGTCATTTGAAAAAAATAACTCTCACTCTCAAAAAGTATCTGCTTCTTAAAAGGTTCGTGAGGTATCTAAATCTACAGGATTTATATGAAAGGTACAAAAAAAAATTACATTAGAAAATTGTCAAACTAAATTCAGTTTACACAGAGGTGTACAATTTTTTTTTGTTTTTTTTACAAGGATTTTACACGCCACTGGATATAATTTCTCTCAAAGTGGTGCGGAAATATTTTTTTATCGAAACATGTCAGGTATTAACGATTTATAACGAAATTAAAATTTCAAAAATTCATATTAGTAAATAGAAAAAATGGGCACACTACTTTAACGTCTTTAAAAACGGCGCTATTTTTAAATTTTATTGAAATCTGTCGAGTATTAACGATTTTATTAACGAAGTATTCTACAAAATTCGTTATATCAATTTTTGAACTCTTCATTCGTCTATAAAGTCGTTAATACTCGACAGGTTTGGATGAAATTTAGTATAGTGCCTTTTTGAGAGACGGTGAATCCAGTGGCGTGTCCAGATTTTGTTTCTATAAAAGCCTCATTTTCTAGAAAAATCGTTAAATCAATTTTTTCATTTTTCATTCGTCTATAAAATCGTTAATACTCGACAGGTTTGGATGAAATTTAGTATAGTGCCTTTTTGAGAGACGGTGAATCCAGTGGCGTGCCCAGATTTTGTTTCTATAAAAGCCTCATTTTCTACAAAATTCGTTATATCAATTTTTGCACTCTTCATTCGTCTATAAAGTCGTTAATACTCGACAGGTTTGGATGAAATTTAGTATAGTGCCTTTTTGAGAGACGGTGAATCCAGTGGCGTGCCCAGATTTTGTTTCTATAAAAGCCTCATTTTCTAGAAAAATCGTTAAATCAATTTTTGAACTTTTCATTCGTCTATAAAGTCGTTAATACACGACAGGTTTGGATGAAATTTAGTATAGTGCCTTTTTGAGAGACGGTGAATCCAGTGGCGTGCCCAGATTTTGTTTCTATAAAAGCCTCATTTTCTAGAAAAATCGTAAAACAATTTTTTCATTTTTCATTCGTCTATAAAATCGTTAATACTCGACAGGTTTGGATGAAATTTAGTATAGTGCCTTTTTGAGAGACGGTGAATCCAGTGGCGTGCCCAGATTTTGTTTCTATAAAAGCCTCATTTTCTAGAAAAATCGTTAAATCAATTTTTTGCATTTTTCATTCGTCTATGAAATCGTTAATACTCGACAGGTTTGGATGAAATTTAGTACAGTGCCTTTTTGAGAGACGGTGAATCCAGTGGCGTGTCCAGATTTCTTTTCTATAAAAGCCTCATTTTCTAGAAAAATCGTTAAATCAATTTTTGAACTTTTCATTCGTCTATGAAATCGTTAATACTCGACAGGTTTGGATGAAATTTAGTACAGTGCCTTTTTGAGAGACGGTGAATCCAGTGGCGTGCCCAGATTTTGTTTCTATAAAAGCCTCATTTTCTACAAAATTCGTTATATCAATTTTTGCACTCTTCATTCGTCTATAAAGTCGTTAATACTCGACAGGTTTGGATGAAATTTAGTACAGTGCCTTTTTGAGAGACGGTGAATCCAGTGGCGTGCCCAGATTTTGTTTCTATAAAAGCCTCATTTTCTAGAAAAATCGTTAAATCAATTTTTTGCATTTTTCATTCGTCTATGAAATCGTTAATACTCGACAGGTTTGGATGAAATTTAGTATAGTGCCTTTTTGAGAGACGGTGAATCCAGTGGCGTGCCCAGATTTTGTTTCTATAAAAGCCTCATTTTCTAGAAAAATCGTTATATCAATTTTTGCACTCTTCATTCGTCTATAAAGTCGTTAATACTCGACAGGTTTGGATGAAATTTAGTATAGTGCCTTTTTGAGAGACGGTGAATCCAGTGGCGTGCCCAGATTTTGTTTCTATAAAAGCCTCATTTTCTAGAAAAATCGTTAAATCAATTTTTTCATTTTTCATTCGTCTATAAAGTCGTTAATACACGACAGGTTTGGATGAAATTTAGTATAGTGCCTTTTTGAGAGACGGTGAATCCAGTGGCGTGCCCAGATTTTGTTTCTATAAAAGCCTCATTTTCTACAAAATTCGTTATATCAATTTTTGCACTCTTCATTCGTCTATAAAGTCGTTAATACTCGACAGGTTTGGATGAAATTTAGTATAGTGCCTTTTTGAGAGACGGTGAATCCAGTGGCGTGCCCAGATTTTGTTTCTATAAAAGCCTCATTTTCTAGAAAAATCGTTAAATCAATTTTTGAACTTTTCATTCGTCTATAAAGTCGTTAATACTCGACAGGTTTGGATGAAATTTAGTATAGTGCCTTTTTGAGAGACGGTGAATCCAGTGGCGTGCCCAGATTTTGTTTCTATAAAAGCCTCATTTTCTACAAAATTCGTTATATCAATTTTTGCACTCTTCATTCGTCTATAAAGTCGTTAATACTCGACAGGTTTGGATGAAATTTAGTACAGTGCCTTTTTGAGAGACGGTGAATCCAGTGGCGTGCCCAGATTTTGTTTCTATAAAAGCCTCATTTTCTAGAAAAATCGTTAAATCAATTTTTTCATTTTTCATTCGTCTATAAAGTCGTTAATACACGACAGGTTTGGATGAAATTTAGTATAGTGCCTTTTTGAGAGACGGTGAATCCAGTGGCGTGCCCAGATTTTGTTTCTATAAAAGCCTCATTTTCTACAAAATTCGTTATATCAATTTTTGCACTTTTCATTCGTCTATGAAATCGTTAATACTCGACAGGTTTGGATGAAATTTAGTATAGTGCCTTTTTGAGAGACGGTGAATCCAGTGGCGTGCCCAGATTTTGTTTCTATAAAAGCCTCATTTTCTAGAAAAATCGTTAAATCAATTTTTGAACTTTTCATTCGTCTATAAAGTCGTTAATACACGACAGGTTTGGATGAAATTTAGTATAGTGCCTTTTTGAGAGACGGTGAATCCAGTGGCGTGCCCAGATTTTGTTTCTATAAAAGCCTCATTTTCTACAAAATTCGTTATATCAATTTTTGCATTTTTCATTCGTCTATGAAATCGTTAATACTCGACAGGTTTGGATGAAATTTAGTATAGTGCCTTTTTGAGAGACGGTGAATCCAGTGGCGTGCCCAGATTTTGTTTCTATAAAAGCCTCATTTTCTAGAAAAATCGTTAAATAAATTTTTGAACTTTTCATTCGTCTATAAAGTCGTTAATACCTACTCGACATTTTTATATAACAGTGGCGTACTAAGATTAAAAAAAAAACCGTTGATATGAATTTTTGATACTTGACTATTGAACAACTGATCTAGTAGGCCTTGGAATTTTGCAGGAACGAGACGCTTTTTGCTCCAAAAACAGTTCTAATTAAAAAAAAATAATAATAAGTTTCACTAACAAATTCACTTTCTTGAATTCATATCGCTCACCGGCTGCAATAGTGGCACAACTCAAAAATCCTTAAAATCGCACTAACTGTTGCATCAAATGTTAAATTTAATACCCTTTCTTGCAACAAGACTGGCACAAAATTAGGTATCATAGATTTCCCGATATGGCGAATTTTGTCACTAAAGCATTATAACAATTTGTGCTTCTAAGTCGGACCAACGCACATTTTCAGTATGCCACTGACTTTGTAGGAGGATGTCTTCTTGTGTACGTACAATAGTGACACTTTTGATTTGTGCCGGTATAGTACGAGTTTTATTATTTGATATAAATTTATTTATTTGTAAATCTTTAAAGTCAAATATCTCCAATATTACTATTTTTGAGTTGTGCCACTATTGCAGCCGGTGAACGATATCTCCCATAAAGTTAGCTCCCATATCTTTGAAACTGTTAAAGCCGAGTTAAAAAATCGCTGAAAAATCTTACAACTGAACAATCAAACAATAATGGCCAAAATACTACACGCTCGTGCCGGGGTCGCCTTAATGGAGAAATCGCCCCGTTGAAAAAAAAAGTTCTATTATTATAGAACTGGAAGTGGGACTGCGCGCATTGCTCGTTATTAAAGTGTTACTTTTAAAGCAGCTGCGATTAGTTCGATTAAGTCAAAAATAAAATTGCAATTATTTTATTCCGAGTTTTCCCACGAACGGTATTTTCTCAGGATCATCACTGGCAATGATAATATTATTGACACTTCCGACCGAAATTGCTTTTTTATTAGCGCGATTTGACGAGACAATTCCCTACTAGCTGTCGATATATTTATTATTGTGGCGTTTTAATTATGTCAGAAGTGATGCCGACGATCTTCGTTTATTATTATCTATAAGCGAAATTCTCACACCAATTATCATTTATCACTTTCATATTAATCACAAGAAGTTTCCCTCAATTTTACGATTTTTTATCGCTGCCAACCGAATTTTCAGCCTCCGTCGCCGAAGGTGTTCCTCAAGACTCGGTTCTTTAACCGGATCTTTTTATCTTTCTCGTACCCCAGCTAGAATTATCATTTCTTTCCCGGTTCAGCTCTGCTCGATTGAAACTTTCTTCAATCAAATGCTGCGGTGTATCTCAGGGCTGTATTCTTGAACCGCTCCGAGATTTTAAAAATCGTTTATTTATTTTTTATTAACCGTTTATTAGTCGCATGTGTGATTGATGATGATACTTCATGCACAAACCAGGAAGGAACCAAGAAATTGAATAATGTTTAATATGAAATAATGACTCAAGGACGATTATTTTATTATTATTTTCTCTCTCTCTCTCTCTCACACACACACACACTCTCGGGCTTAATATAAAAATAATCGCTTTTCGATTTGCTGCCGGGATTGTATCATATTATTGTAAGTATTTTATCTGCTTAATCACTGCCGATTATCGTTGGCGTGCGTACCGCGGCGGAACGTTTACTTGAAAATAAACAAAAAATTGTACACGCTAATAAACCGAGAACCAGGCTGCACGGAAATTGAATTTTCAAGTCGCTCGTTGGTTCATTTATTAGGAGATCGGGACTTGATCTTTGAGAGCAACAAATCGACTTATATTGTTGCTTTTTTGTCGTTTATTATAAAATGTTTATACACCGTGTTTTATATTAAGTCGGCACTATTGCTAACTTCGTTATTATTTAACCTAGAAAGTCGGTTAAATTAGCAAACTAGTATGTAGTATTTTTTCTCCTGAATAAAATGGCGAAAGCAGAAAAACAATAATTGAACATCGCGTTTTCGAGGTATTTAAAAAACTTGAATTTTTTTAATGGAACACCCTGTATATTTTTAGATGGATCGGTTGTAAATTTTTTTTTAAGGAAAAAGTCTTTATGCACTATGATCCTAAAATAATAAATTAATTAATTATTCATTATTTTATTACTCCCAAAGTAGGCTGCGACAATTGTTGTGATTTAGTGTACCTACGTAATGTAAGGTAAAAAAATTATGTCGTCCTCAATAGTGTATTTTTCAATAAAAAAATACACTAAAAATAAGAGTTGTTACTGCTTGATTTTTATATGAAGGCGAAGGCTGGGCGTGAACTACGCATCTTGCGAGCTTTGCTCACCGCCACTAATAATTTACACGTTCGATGAACGGCGGAGATACTCTTATCAGCCTTATCTGGTTGGTTGTTTTCTTAAGGTGGACGCCGACTAACATTGTTGATATTGGACAACAAATATTTATGGAGTCGGAGACGGTACCCACCCTTTTTGCGCAGTAAGAATTTACTCGCCTTCCTATAGTAACAGGACTATACCTTGAAAAGGATTTAATTTTACATAAACAAATAACAGAACTTGTTTGTGTGTAAAATTTTATTATTTTAGGATCATAGTGCATAGAAACTTTTTCCTTTAAAAAAATTTTTGCAACCGATCCATCTAAAAATATACAGGATGTTCCATAAAAAATATCAATTTTTTTAAATATATCGAAAACGCGATGTTCAATTGTTTTCCTGTTTTCATCGTTTTATTCAGGAGAAAAAATACTACTAGTTTGCTAATTTAACCGACTTTCTAACTCAAATAATAACGAAGTTAGCAATAGTGCCGACTTAATATAAAACACGGTGTATACCTACTTTCAATCAAAAGGCGATGTCTCGTTTGCTCTTGTCTTCTCACGTTTCGTTTTATAATAGTTGGCATTGTTGATGACAACAATAAAATAAAAAAGAGAGACAATTAGAAAGAATAATGATACTAATCACCGCAATACGCGTAATAAAATACGACCAGTTCTTTTTTCACGACAAGATTACGCTTACGTTACAATAATTATTATTTATTAAGAACGTTATTTGTTCCACATCTACATCTGCGAGCGAGTGCATAACACGTTTCGTTATGCATTACGACGATGCATAAATTCCGCGAATTATAATAATGATGGTAATAATAATTGATATGAGCTTGTTATTATTAAACGCTCGGTGTATAAGTTTTCATTCATTCATTCATTCATTCATTTGTTGGATTTTTTCGTCAATTCACTGATGATGAGAAAATTGAATCGAGTTTTATCGCGACCGTGACCGCCTATGGCTCTATAATTTAATCAGAATAATTGCTTGGAGTTGCGTTGCGAGTGTGCGGGTTCGAATCCCGTTTTAGAGAAGAATGTCGTTTCTAAAAAATGCAGTTTTTTTACTATAACGGTGTGTCTTGAAAGTAGACTAGCCTAGCGACTGTTTAATTCTATGATCGTAACTTTTCATAATTTATTTATTTATAAAAAACTTATTTATTTATATTTTGAAATTTATTTATTTAGATTTTTTATAATAAAATTATTAATAATTGCATAACGATAAAATTAAACTATCACTTGCAGGAGTCACAGTCTTAGGTTTGTTTTTAAATTTACTAATAAAGAGAGAATTAGACGAGTTTAGAAAATCTTCTTATTTTGTTTTTGCGCACGCCACTGGATTCACCGTCTCTCAAAAAGGCACTACACTAAATTTTATCCAAGCGTATCGAGTATTAACGACTTTATAGATAAATGAAAAGTTCAAAAATTGATCTAACGATTTTTCTAGAATATGAGGCTTTTATAGAAACAAAATCTGGTCACGCCACTGGATTCAACTTTTTTAAAAATGGCACTATACTAAATTTTATCTAAACATGGCGAATATTAACGATTTTATAGCCAAATGAAAAATTTTTCCAGTGTAAAATTGGTGCAAGATTGTTCAAAATTAATGCAATTTTTGTCAAATTTAGTCTACATATAAACAATAAAATTGCTCAAAACTTCGTTATTTTGAATAGACCACCCTGTATATTATTGCATTTTTTGTACTCCTCGCCAAGTGCTCGTCTGGTTTGATATGTCGCACTTGGGGTCTATGAGTTGTAGTTCCCGAGTTGTCCGCTTTTTTTAAAGAACATTCTGTATATTCACTGTTTTGGACTCCCCTTAGACACCAATAATAATTGTAACACATCACATCAGGATTTTATGAGAAATAAAAAAGCGATCATAAACAAGGTGTTTTATTTGAAATAACGATGTTCCTGCGGTTTTTATATCGAGCGAATTTTTGCAATAACATTAAAATTAATATGATTAGACCATAAGTGTGACACATCAAATCAGACGAGCTGGCGAAGAGGAATCCAAAAATATAAAAATATACAGTGTGTCACATATAAAAATAATAAGGTTATGAGCGATTTAACAAAAATTCAATAAAAAAGTCATCAGCGCAAAAACTATAGCACTTATAATACAAGTGCGACATATCATGTCAGACTGAAATTGTCTGATTAATCCAAAAATTCAATAATATACAGGGTGTTCCATTTAAATTAACGGAGTTGTTTGTAATTTTTGTTTTTAGGGACGCATTTGACGACAATGTGAACACTTACAACTCTAAAGGTGGATCCACATCAATACAAATTTTCGTTGTGCGTAGTTTTTGACACAAATTTGCTCGTGTGCTTTTCCAGTATTTATTATACTGTCATTGCACGTAAATAGGAAAAGCAATTGACATAAAGTGAAACTGATTTGACATAAAAGAAAATTGATTGATGAATCCATGACTACAATCGTTGATAGATAGAAAAATAAGAAAATCATTAGCGAATGTTATTATTTCAAATATCGACGATCCGCATCCCATAAGTGGATTCGCGCGCACAACGAACAAGATATAAAAATTACGTGGTAAAATATTTCATCAGATTTAAATTTTTGGCGCAAATTTTTCGTTGAATTTCAACACACAACGCACAACGAAAATTTGTATTGATGTGGATCCACCTTAAGATTTCATTAAAATTCATCAAACCAGACGAGAAGTCAATTGAGAAGGAAAAAATCAATAAAATACAGGGTGTTATATAAAAAACCACTCAGTTATGATGGATTTTATATTCCAAAGCTAAATTTGACAACAACGCGAAAACTACAACTCGCTGGTCATAAGTGTGACCCATCAAACCAGACGAGCATTTGATGAGGAATCCAAAAATGCAATAATATACAGGGTGTTATATTGAAAATAACGAATTCTCACTTTATTACTAAATTTTATCTAAACATGGCGAATATTAACGATTTTATAGCCAAATGAAAATCCAAAAATCGAAATAGCAATTTTTATCCAGTACGTCTCGTTAATAAAATCGTTAACACTGGACAGGTTTCGATAAAATTTCACCGTTATGAAAGATGGTAAATCCAGTAGCGTGCCCAATTTTTTTTATTGGCTAATATGAATTCTTGAAATAATTATTTTGGTTTAAATTAAATTGAATTTGCCTTTAAGATTGAAACGTGGAAAAAATTGACTATAGGTCGAACATAAAATTAGTGACGTCGTCTTCGTATATGAATTAAAATTTACTTTTGATAAGCAGCGTGAAAATTTTGCATGATTTGGCAACGTAACAGCAGCACCAGCGCCATATTTTGTAAGAAAATAATTTTTTTTAATTTTCGCAATGTCGGGGAAAAATTCTCAAGCGACAACGCTGTAGGCACTTCTAAGACGTGGAAACTTGGAAATGAAA
The DNA here is from genome assembly GCA_910589415.1 of Malachius bipustulatus. Classification (NCBI taxonomy): domain Eukaryota; kingdom Metazoa; phylum Arthropoda; class Insecta; order Coleoptera; family Melyridae; genus Malachius; species Malachius bipustulatus. The sequence continues at coordinate 39,512,378 of OU342638.1, read as the reverse complement.
ATTAAATTCTGAGAATAGTCTGTTTTCTTCCTGTTATGTCTGGAAAATATTGTGACCTGACCCGAATCGTATGCAATGAAACTGGCCTGAGTCGTTAAAAAATCGTTAAAAATCGATCTGACTTGTGTCGTTAAAAAATGGACGAAAAAGAGATTATAAAAGTGACGGCTTCAACTGATATCATAAAATATAATTGATTCCGGCCCTTTTTGCCGTGATGGTCCCTGAAGATTTGCTCCGAACGTGTCGTAACGTCCACAACTGCGGGTTACATTTCCAGCGATTGGGATAAAAATAGAAGCGCTCTTCACTTCCAACCATCAAGCCAGTTGTTAGTTAAAAACGAGGAGAGGAGCATGGTTCATGTTTACAGCAGTTTAAGGACGAAATATCGCAAGGACCAGGACCTCGACAAAACAGCCCGGAATCAATTTAGATTTCAATGTGTTTATGATTTAGCAAAATTGATTAAATTGAATTAAAAATTAATAAATTGAGACAAGGAACCATCTCCTGAGATTTTTCGCACTTATTCAGGATAACCACGAATTATGTTGTGGATTAGTGAAGAACACTAATAATTTAGGAGTCTAGATATACAGGATGTTCCAGTTTGTATGTTGATAACTCCGGAACTTCGGCAACAGGAGCACGTAAAAATAATTATACTTTTTTTAAAAGGTTTTGCTCTAAAGCGTTTTATTTTCGAGGTACTAGATGTGGGTGTTAAATTTGGAAAAAAAAGTCAATTTTATTTGATTTTTTTCTAAAGTATGAAAGATATTTTTCTCAATTTTGGTGTGGGTTGATATTAATTATTAAAACAGAAGAAACCAGTGTCGTAGTTATTAGGGTTCTTTTTTTTAAGCCGTAAAACTGCTATGCGACTTGGAGAAAATCAATTTTTTAAAACTTATTTCGAAATTTTATTGTATTACCTGAAAAAAAGATACTCGTAAAGATCTCTAGGAGATTAGTTTTTAAGATATTGTTACGGATTTCCTAACCGTAGGTTCGACGGATAATTGGGAAACACAAATTTACTGTTTAATTTATTTATTTTATGTCCACAAGAATTTCAGATTACAATGTTACAAATATCACTACTTCTTATACACAACAACTTTACTTGGTCTATAACACTTTACTACTTTTCACTAGTCACTTAGGAATACCGCACTGTTCTATATCGCCACTAGTCGCTTGGTTCTTTCGCTTGTTTCTTCGCACACTGCTAGACTAAAACTGCCTGAGTTCGCCTGCTTGCTGGCTATTTATATGACATCCCTACCTCTGGGAGTAGCTTCTGGAGGGTTTGCTGACGGCTCGCTTCGAGTTCCCGAACAAATCCAAGAGAAAGATCTCGAGAATATTCCCTTCCTAGACCTTCGGCTTCCAGACATACAAACATCCATTTCTGGAACTTCTCCACAGGAAATGACCAGAATTTTCCATTCATTTCCCGTGGTTTTCAGCGAGATCATTCCGTCGGGGTATCAGGGTTCCAGAAGTGTACAGGACGTCAGCTGTTGTTGGTCGCTTACTGGTCAACACAGAACGCTGGGGGCTGTCGCCTGTCGATAACTCATGGCTACCGTTGCTCTGTCCCGCCCACTTTCTAATACAGAATGCACCCTTTTATTTATTCGTAACAATATTTTGATTTTTTATAAGCGAGATTACATCATAAATACGAGAAAATATCTCAAAAACTAAGCCTCCTAGAGACCTTTACCAAGAGTATCTTTTTTCATATGAAATTTCGAAATAAGTTTTAAAAAATTGATTTTCTCCAGTGGCGTAGTAGCTGTGGGGCTTAAAAGGTTGGCCAAACTTGACAGGCTGATTCTTCAGACTAAAATAAACAAAAAATTCCCAATAACGTCGTGTGTCCGGAAATGTACTGTTTTTTGGGATACCTACAGGGTGTCGAAGAAATATTTTTTCCAGATTTTTTGACGATATCTCGGGAACCGTAATCTGAGATACAATGTTCAGCTCTTATACGCAAACACTATGTGCTCACTGATACCCTTATTTTCGCCGTAAAATGAAGGTTTTGAAAAAATTCAGTGGCGTAGATTTAGGGTATTTTGAGGGTTTCGACCCCCTAATTTCTACGCCACTGGAATACATGCAATTTTAAGTAGCGCCTTTGAACCGTCCATGTTTTTTACACCAAAAAGGTACTCTTAGGTAAAGGCTCTAAAGTGAACCGTTTCCGAGAAAAATGGAATTTTATGAGATTAAATTCTGTTGAAAAATCGTTAAAAAAAGTGATGTTCTCTCTCGTAAAATGCCATTTTTCTCGGAAACGGTCAATTTTAGAGCCGTTAACCAAGGGTACCTTTTTGGCGTAGAAAACATGGACGGTTCAAAGGCGCTGTTTAAAATCGCATTTATTCCAGTGGCGTAGAAATTAGGGGGTCGAAACCCTCAAAATACCTTAAAACTACGCCACTGAATTTTTTTAAAACCTTCATTTTACGGCGGAAGTAAGGGGATCAGTGAGCACATAGTGTATCGTCAAAAAAACTGGATAAAGAACATTTCCTCGACACCGTACTGTATCTCAAAAAGGGTGCATTTCCGGACACACGACGTTAATGGGAAATTTTTGTTTATTTTGGTCAACCTCACAGTAAACACCCTGTATAGTACCTCAAAAATAAAGCGTTTTAGAGCGAAACCCTATAGAAAAAATACGATTATTTTTACGGGTTTCTTTTGCCGGAGTTATAAATACAAATTTGAACAGCCTGTAGAAAGGAAAAATGGAATTATTTGACAAAAATCGGGGGAGAAATTTAACGATTTGGCAACGTTTCACCTGATATTTATTTTAAGAAAAATTTTAATAAAAGAAATTTTTACCATTTTACTTATTCAGTAACTTATTGTGATCGTGCTGGTAATAAATAATTAATAATTATTGTTGTTAATTCAATTTTTTGATTATTATTAAAAAAGTATCTAAGGTAGGTATACCTATAATAATAAGGAAGCGAGAATTGGTTCGATTCGTGTCGCAGCTAATTAAATGAAAACGGAATAATTAATAATAATTAACGCGTAATCATTCATTGATTGATTCATTCATGAAAATTAATTAAAATATCCACAAAGAAATCGAAAAATCTTCATAATTGTATTGTAACCTCTTTCATATCCCTATCGGCGCGATTACAAAAGCAAAAGCGACACCGCGACTAACACAAATTTAATAATTCTAAAATTAAACTCGCTACTACTACTACTAACTAAACTGGCTAAATCAAAACTTCATCAACTTACCTCATTATAATAGTTTGTTGTTGAGCTCCTTTATTATTATTATTATTATCAGTTTATTAAATATCAAAGCATGGCAATTATAATGTTGATCGATTGCTTGCACTCTCGTGATCCGCGATAACCGATGCTTGGTTACAATCAATGATGAATCACGAATGAAGCACCGAAATATTATAATCCAAATAAATAAATAATTAATTAAATAAATAATTAATTGTGTCCCTAAAACTGGAGTCGAGAGTTAAGTTTAGCTTATTGGTCTTAGCGGTCCGAGCGAGCGAACGATTTATTATTAAAAGAGCTAATAAGAGCTGCGCTGGCAAGACTTCCACTAATACTGACACTAACACAAAACAATCCAATGTAAACGTATAAGTATAATAAGAAGACAGACCCAAGACCGATGAATGAAAGAGTGACAGGAGCGAGACGGATTTCAGTTTTTTTCGCGCTTACGCGCGCTTTTATATTTCCCGGCGACCGGGCAATAAATTGTTGCGGCTCATCGTGATAATTATTATTATTGATAATCGAAACACACGCACACGTGAACGCGGGCAGACGGACCGGCAGCGCGGTCGCCTCGATTAAAAGTTCGTTTGAATAGTGAATTAGCGCCCGGCGTTATTTTTATTGTTGACATTTCGTCACGTCAGATGTGATAAGTAATGATGCTCTGGAACGAGATTTCGAGCCTGTCGGGGATGATGAGTCGCGTTTCGGTCATTGAAAGTCGAACCGGTGAATCCGTCCCTGGATCTGGGGAGATTCGGTAAAGAGCGGCAACGGCGCCTCGCGATTTGAATGTTCAAACTTGCGGCGCTGTGTTGTCTGTGACATCTGGCGAGGTTCAATTGAAGTTGTTGATTTATTTATCATTTTTTCTTATCTATTTTATTCAAAACTAGCTGTCTTCGCTCGCATTATTGTATAAATACATTATACAATAATGTTTTGTTCATACATTTGCGATTGTTGTCCGTCACGAACGTCTCTCATTGCAGCTCTATTCAGTTCATTCCGTAATCTTGTTTTTTTATATTCTTTATGTTTGCTTTGCTTGCCAAGTATTTCACTCCAGTCTCTGCCATAAAATCTCCTCGTTGTGCATCTGTCAAGTTTTTTAGATCAATCTATTCATGCAACATTTTTGAAAACGAACATTCCAGCGTTTCGAGTTTTTTTAATTTTTCAAAACATTCTCAATCAGAACTTGGTAGAACATTCTGGAACGTAATATAATATTATAGAACCGAAAATTCTACAACATTCTAAAACATCTTTTAACATTCTTAAACATTCCTGGACACTCAAAACCTTCTAGAACGTTCAGGAAACTGAAAAAATTCTATGATATATTCTACGAACATTCTGGAACTTTCTAGAACATCTCAAATCGAATTTCCTAGAAAATTAGTAAAAACTCTTCCTAACATTTCGGAACATTTTAGAACATTCTTCAATAATTTAGAGCATTCATATTCCAAGATATTTCAGAACTTGATGAAACATTCTCGAACTGTCTGAGATATTCTGGAATTTTTTCTAGAAGATCTCCAATCGATTCTTAAACATTAGTATGAAATCTCAATATTCCGGAACATTCTTCATGTTTCATAACATTCTATGGCATTCCAAGATATTCCAAAACTTTGTTAAACATTCTAGAATAATCTGAAACTTTGTAGAACATCCTGGTACATTCTAAATATTCTAAATACATTCTAGTACTCTCCTAAAACATCCTCGAACACCATAAAACACATTATAGGAACGTTCCAGAATATTCCAGATTATTCTAGAACTTTCCAGACGATTGGCTTCCTTGAATTTTTTTAGCACATTTTAGAACAAAAGGTGAACGACATATCGCAAAAAAATATGCCATTCATTTTTTTCATTCATCATTTTAGAACAATCCAGAATTATCATTAACTTTTTAAAACATTCTGGATTTTTCCAGATCCTTCTGTCACATTCTAAGACTTCCTCGAACATTCTAGAGCTTTCTCTCAGCATTCTATGACATTCTAGAACAAAACATTATAAAACATTCGAGAACATTCTCTAACACTATGAAACAATCTACAAACATTCCAGATCGTTAAAAAACTTTCAAACACATTCTAGAACTTTCCGGAACATCAAGGCATCTCTGAACCTTCTAAAACATTCTCAAACATTCTCTCAACATTCTGTGAACATTTCATATCATCCCAGAGAACATTCTCTAACAATCAAAAACAATCTGAAATGTTGTGGGACACTTCGAAACATTCTAGATTATTCTGGAACTTTCTCTAATATTCTAAAACATCCTCGAACACTACGAAACATTTCAGGAACATTCCAGAACACTTTTGAACATTTCTAGAACATTTTCGAATAGAATATTCTAAAATATTCGTAAGCATCTTAACATTCCGGAACATTTTTAAACATTACTAGAAACATTTTCTAACATTGCCAGAACTGTCTACAGCATTTTCGGACATTCTACAACAATCTGAATTTTTAGAAAAAAGTTTCTAAAATGTCCTAGTACTGTCAAATACATTCTAGAACTTTGCCGAACAGCAACATCCATAAACTTTTAGAACATTCTCTAACGTTCTGAAACAGTATAGAAAAATTTTACACTTTCTAGAACCTTCTGGATCTATTCTAGAACATTCTGGAACTTCGTTGATCATTCTAGAAGATTTTCTTAACATTATTCCAGAACTTTGGAGAACATCCTAAGATACTCCAGAATACTTTATATTAAATTTTATAGTGTCCTGGAACAATCTTAAACTCCTAATTTTCTTTTTAATCTATTGGAGATGAAGGACTATCACACCATATAACTCACATGAGGATGCGGGATTGGTTGTAGGTAGAGTTATAACTGAACTCGCACGAATTCTTAATCAGATCTGAATCGACTAGGGTTTGCCAGTTCCTTCCAGATCGCTCCTTGCTATTGTTACCGGAATTTATCATCCATTCTGGAGCAGTCTAGGAATGGATATCAAATAATGACAATCTGGAAGACATCACGTTTTCTTTTAATTTGCAATCGGTTTTCTTCCAATCGAATCCAGGTTAGGTGTCATTTTTTTTTTAATAAACTCGAAGAAAAGTAATGGTTGAAAGCGATTTTTAGGGAGATTTTTTTGGTTGGACAGGAAGTCTCAATAAAGCGGATTGATAATAATTGACTCTTCTCTTCTTCTTCTTCTTTTTTATTAATTAAAGAAAAAATGTGAAACTATTTACAGCGAAACGATTGTATCGAAAAATAAAATCACTGGGAGCGCCCTGCGCTTCCAATGAAAAAAATCGGACGATACAATAATAATAATAATAAAAGTAATAAATAATCGACATGTAAAATGGATCCAATATTATTATCGCAACCAATTTTTTTTGTTTTAATTAATCCCTCAACTAATTAATAATAATAATAATAATGGGGGGGGGTGGTATCAGCACCTCACCGTGGTCACCGTTATTATTAAAATATAATTTCATTAATACAAATATCACTAGAACTCCAGCACTGGCACTCACGCCACCACCGGAACACACTAAACTAATAATAATTAATAAAAACTAATCAATCAATCAATTAATTACACCCGACACGTTAAAAAAAAGTAAAATAAAACCCCCGAAATGAAATCAATCAATCTCATGTCTCGTCCAGAGTGTTCTCGAGGCTGGTCTCGATGCTCGACGTCGTCTCCTTCTTTTCCAGCTGCTGCCTCCACATCTTCGCGTACACCCCCTCCTGTCCCAACAGATGCTCGTGCCTGCAACATCAATTAATTAACCCAACAATTAATTAATTAATCGATCGGTACTTACATTCCTCTCTCCACGATTTCGCCGTCCTTCAGCACGAGGATCTCGTCCGCGTGGATTATCGTCGAGAGCCTGTGCGCGACGATTATGCTCGTCTTGTTCGCGCACATCCGACTCAGCGATTCCTTTAAAAAAAAAATCGATCGATTAGAGCGATTGGCGTTACGTTAATTATTATAAGTGGTGACGGACCTGTATGTTCCGTTCGGTTTGGGTGTCCAGAGCGCTCGTCGCTTCGTCCAGGAGGATTATCATGGGCGCTTTGAGCAGCGTCCTGGCGATCGCCACCCGCTGCTTCTCGCCGCCGCTGAGTCTCAGACCGCGCTCTCCCACCTGTTGGTCGACACGAGAGTTAGTAGAGATAGGGAAAAATCGGTTTTTGTGACTTGTTTGATAATAATTATTGACGATCAGGCTTATTGTCAAAATATGCGAATCAGAGCTGACCCGGGTCCATAAAAATGCGCTAACCCGGGTCCATAAAATGAGCTGACCTGGGTCCATAAGAATTAGCTGACCCGGATCGAGTAAAAGTGAGCTGACCCGAGTCCATAAGAATGAGCTGACCCGTAACAATTAGCTCACTTTTACTCGATTCGGGTCAGCTCATTTTTATGGACTCGGGTCAGCCCATTTTATGGACCCAGGTTAGCTCCTTCCTTATGGACTCGGGTTAGCTCAGTTTTATGGACCCGGGCCAGCTCAATTTTTATGGACTCGGGTCAGCTCAATTTTTCCCTGAATCATGGTCATCAAATGGCATGAAAGAGCGACAAGAGGTCAATTGATACCTGAGTCTCGTAGGCGTCCGGAAAGGTGAGGATCTTCTCGTGTATGTCGGCCCCTTTCGCCGACTCAATCACATCGGCGTCAGTCGCGTTCAGCCGGCCGTATTTGATGTTGTACCTGAAACGAGAAAATCAACGTTAACTCGAGACGATCGATCGACACCGGCGCTCACTTGATCGTATTGTTGAAGAGGACCGTGTCCTGCGGCACCACCCCGATCGCCCGTCTCAGCGATTCCTGCGTCACCGTTTTGATGTTCTGACCGTCGATTATGATCGAGCCGGTGTCGACGTCGTAGAACCGGAACAGCAGACGAATGATGGTGCTCTTGCCGCTTCCCGTCGGCCCCACCTGCAATTTATTCGTTCGTTAAGCTGTTCACGAACCGTCGTAACAATGAATCCGACTGACCAGAGCGACCGTTTTCCCGCTGGGCACGGCGAAGGTGACGTTCTTCAGGATGAGCCGTTCCGGCTGGTAACCGAACGAGACGTTTGTGAACTCGACGGCTCCCCGCTTGACGACAAACGGGCCGGCGCCCGGCGCGTCGATCACCTCCTGCTCCTCCCTGAGCAGATCGAACATGTTCTCCATGTCGATGAAGTTCTTCTGGATGGCTCTGGACGGGTCGAGAGAATAATGAATCAACGTGAAAAAAGAGTAGGACGACTTCTTACCGGTAGTAGGTCCCGAAGAAGTTCAACGGGACGTACAGCTGGACGATGTAGCTGGCGAAGAGGACGTAATCGCCGACCGTCAGTTTGTTCTCGTTGACGACGAGATGAACGCAGAGCAGGCTGCCGGCGAGCAGACCCGAGCAGATTATCACGTTCTGGATCGTGTTCAGCAGGTTCAGGGTCAGGTTTGTCTTGAACTCTTCTTTCTGTCAAATCAGATAAAGCAACGATCGTCATGATGGGGTTCGTCAGTTTAATAATGGGACGGGTAAAAACCTGATAAGCGAGGACGGCCTCCTTGAACGCCTCCACCTCGTACTGCTCGGCGCCGTAATACTTGACGGTCTCGAAATTGAGGAGCGAATCGACGCTGCGCGCTCTCGTCGCGTTGTCCGCCAGGTTCATGCGTCGCTGGAACTTTGTCCGCCATTCAGTAACCACGACCGTCAGAACTGGGGAAAAAGAAGAAAGTTAAAGTCATCTGTCAGTTGTCATACTTAGGTACGTTAACCTGGCCAAGTAGCTTGGTAAAACTAAAGGCCATAAACTCTAAAGAAGAAAAATATATTTTTAATTATTTCACTTTCGATAAATAACAAGAAGAACGACCGACTTACTGATGTAGAGGATCATCGTGACGAAAACGATCAGCCCGAACCAGGCGTTGAAGGCGGTGATGAAGAAGATGACGGCGACGATTATGTCGATGATGGTCGGTGCAATCGAGAACAGGATGTAATTGAGGAGATTGTTGATGCTGTCGGTGCCCCTGTCCATCACCCGCAGGACTTCCCCCGTCTTCCGACTGAGGTGCCATCCCAGCGACAGGCTGTGCAGGTGCCGGAACAGTTCGACCTGTCCAATAATTAAAACGACGTGAACGCGGCCACAATTATCGACAGACGACGGTCTCACTCACCTCGACCTCCCTGGTCGTGTACTGCTGGATCCTGATCCACAGGAACGACCGGAGATTGTTCAGGAGGCCCATGCCGCCCGTGCCCCCTCCCTGCAGGAACTTGAACGCGACATAAATGAGGACAAAGTCCCATCTGAACACGAGCTTGCTCTTCTCTTGTTTCTCGTCGAGGGTCATGCTGTCGACTGTCAACGGAACGCCCATTAAGGTTAGTTCTTGCAGACGGCGGACGACGCGAACTTACCAATCAGCTTGTTGTAGATGGGGACGTAGAGGTTGATGGCGCGGCCGCCGGCCAGCAGGACGAAACAGACCAGCACCCTCAACTGCAGGCAGCAGTCCTTCTTGGGCCAGAGGAACGGGGCCAGTATTTTGATCTTCTTCCAGAAGTTCTTCCAGGTCGACTGGGTCTCGCTGTTTCGTTCCTGCAATTGTTGTTGTTGTTGTTGTTTGTTTGAATTCAACAAAGAAGGCGTAAATGACAGTTCGATTATACCTCAAAATCGATTTTGATGTGCATCTGAACGAAGGAGATTCTCGGTCTCCCGGACGTCAGAGTCGTTATTTTCTCTGTTACTTTACTCTTGAACATCCTCGCTCTCCTGTTATCGTCGTTTTTATTTTACTACCCGACCCGGATCAAGAACGATTCAATTTTGAAAGGAAAAATAAGACAAAAACTGAAATAATAATTAGAGTACGTGTCGCAGGTAGATTGAATCGATCTGTCAAATGACAATCAGGTCCCAAATTTGAGCATTAAAAACTATTAAAGAAAAAACACATCAAGAGGGATTTTCTGGAAGTAATTATAAACTAAGAAAAGTGATGGGTTATTTATTATGGGAGGGTAAGTAGTGGTTTGTTTGAAAATTATTGAGAGTCAATGTACGGATTGATGGTAAAATTATTTTAACCGAGACGATAAAAAACCAATTAAGCTGGCCCGAGTCGTTAAAAATTGAGCTAACCCGAGTCATGAAAAATTACACTGGCCTGAGTCCATAAAAACGGAGCTGACCTGAGTCCATGAAAACGGAGCTGACCCGAGTCCATGAAAACGGAGCTGACCCGAGTCCATGAAAACGGAGCTGACCCGAGTCCATGAAAACGGAGCTGACCCGAGTCCACGAAAACGGAGCTGGCCCGAGTCCATGAACACGGAGCTGACCCGAGTCCAAAAAAAAAAACGGAGCTGACCCGAGTCCATAAAAACGGAGCTGGCCTGAGTCCGTAAAATTTGAGCTGACCCGGGTGAGATCAAATGTCAATTCTCAGCTCAGCTTGTTTTACAGACTCGGGCCAGTTCCGTTTTATGGACCCGGGTCAGCTCCGTTTTATGGACTCGGGTCAGCTCTGTTTTTATGTACTCCGGCCAGTGTAATTTTTCATCACTCGGTTTTTATTTACTCGGGTTAGTTCAATTTTTATGGGTCAGCTCATTTTTAATTCAAGTTGGTTCTATGAAAATAATTTTTCGACTGACTTTCTGGAAAAATCTGGAAGCTGCAGAGAGCTCGAAAATACTATTGAAGAGTTTTTATTCAAGGGAGAGATTTTACAACACTCCAACTTAATCGGACGTTAGAAAAACACTCACCGGCGGTCTGAGAGTCCTGGTCGCGTCGTTGAGGCTGAAATAATCGACGTTTTGCATGATCCCGGGCGCCTTCAGTCCGAGGAAGAATATGAAGAGACAGGTGACGTACCGTGTCACGAACAGCCCCATCTCGATTCTGTCCGTCAACCTGCAATTATGTTACAATCATTATCGTCGGGACGCAAAAGTTACAAGGCCACGCGCTACTAACGTCTTCATCTTGAACCACCACCCGTTCTGTCCGAGATTCAAGAAGCTGAGATTCTCGCCCACGAAGATCAAAGTCCAGAAGAGCAGCAGGACGATCCCGTGTCCCCTCGTCGGGACCGACGGCAGTAAATAGTTCCGTTCGACTATCAGGACCCGTAACGAGTACGGATAAGCGAACACCGTCAGCACCAGCGATAGAATCTGAAAGAACTTGCGGTAATTAAACGAAGAGCGAGGCGAATAGATGACTGACCATATAACCGTAGACGGTTTTATCCTGGAAGACGGTCCACTGCAGCACGAACCTCGTGATCTCCAGGACGGGCACGAAGAGGGTGACGAATACCTGGAGGTGGTAGAGCCGGGACTTGGGGAGGTGGTTCGGGGACACCTCGGTGCCGTACTTGCGGTACATGCAGAGCTGGAGCGTCCCGGCGATGAGGATGAAGGCGGCGATGACGGAGCTGGTGATCGTCTCCATGAAGCACTGCGAGGTGCCGTGGTCGATCCAGACGTCCCAGATGCGGACGCCCGGGGGGCAGTAGCTCATGTTCGGGGACATCTGCGTCGGGGATAGTTATTATTGTTAATTTAATAAGATTTGAGAGTTATTTAGATTGATGAGAGTGGATCGTTTAATAGGATGGTTAGGGGACATAATAATAATAATAAAGGGGGTGGTTTAATTGTATTATTGTAGTTGAGGGGGGGATTAATAAAATAGTCTCTCTTACTTCCTGGAATCAGTGAGCTTTGCTAGAATAATTGGCTGGCTGATTAATTCCATGTTTAATTAATTTATCGGGTTTTGACTTTGATAAAACTATTTACAAACATTGAACAATAATTTTTATTATTGCAGATAAGAATAAGAATGAGTGGCTTACCAGAAATGTGGTTTTGTTCTTAAATTAATTGCGTCGAAAGTGTAAGTAAAACAGTATAAGTAAACGTTCGTGCTTGGAGCCGAATAATTCAAATATTTATCCTCGTCGTTTCCATAATACTTGTTTAGTCATTCCGTACACCAGCGGCGATAATAATAAATAATTCGGTTGGAATTAATTTTGTTTTGTTCGGTTTTATTTACGCTGAAGCTCTGCAGTTTAGCAGCAGGGGACCGAGATAAAAAATCTTGGGTTATGGTCGTTTTTAATGTGACATGAGTGACAAGACTGACGTTTAACAATTGTGCCATTTGTTTGATTTTATTTGACATTGATAGTTGATATGACAGTGACATGCTGACGATACTCGTGGTTAGAGTGCCGATGATCATCAATAGTTCAGTTAACCTATTTAATATTTATTTTAGTATGGAATAAATAAACTGAATAATTTATTCTTCTATTAATGAATTAATCTGTGGAAAGTTGTAAATTCTATAATTTTGATTTTCGATTGCCTTTCTATAAAGTTTTGCTCTGCTATAAATAGTAGTATGTTATGTAATAGTAAAAATAAAGGTTGTGCGCATCTTGTTACTATATAGGTAGATATGACGTCACGCGCGAGATATTAACCCTACTATGGTGTTCCGTCCCCACTTCCCGTTCCTACACCCGCCTGTGGTCCGGACGGCATAGTGCAATACGACGCATCGATACTCGCCCCGCACCCCTGAAGGAAGAACCTACAGGTGACCAAAGAGACTCAAGATTAAGACTTCGAGACGGTCGCACGCAAAAATATCGCTCCGCGCTCCGCTATATTCGCACGCTCGCTGTTGTCATCCAATTGTAAGTACCCGCTTGTTTTTTTCCTAATTATTTCTTATCCTTATCAATATATAATTCTTTACCCGCATTTATCGCTACACCGCCACTATTCATTAATCCGCGTTTATTGGGAATTACAGGAACTAAAGCTGTTTTCTGTACCCTACCGCCGGCGTCTTAGACAGGTCGTAAAAATATAATTGCGTCTGTGATAAGAACCCCAAACATTGGTCCTTCGAGCCGGATTTAAGTCATTAATTGAAATCAGATCAATTAATCACATTTCAAAAAAAAATCATTCGCATTTCATTTTGTCAAAATTTCAATGCAATAAGTTACTTTGCATTGATTATTTACTTTCCGCACTTGTTATTCGCAAAAATAAGCTATAGATACTTGTTTTTCATTTTTTCGAAGTCACGAAGTTATTAATTAAATAACTTCATCGCGAAATTACAGCATTTGTTAACTTGCTACAAATTTGTAAATTTCATCATTCTTTAATTGTAATTGTGTTTAGAATATTGCATTCTAGAAAATAATTACCGCATGTAATAACTATTCGATCGATCTTAATTAATTAGGTACCTATACGTATTGCTGAAAAATATTTGGTGAATATTTTGTACCCACACCCCTTGCTTGAAAAGTGTAGTCTGCCTTGGGGTAATAAAAACCCGTCCTCGTCTCACCTCACACCACTACGTTTTATTCTCTCTCGCTACTGTGTTTGCACCTTGCACGTGCAGGCAACTTTTAACAATTTTACTAATCCCGGTCTCCGGAAATATTACGTCGAGGTGGTATACTGGTTTGGAAATTATTGATTATTTTCAAGCTGAGTTGGTGTTGGTGTCGGTAGGTATATACTTATATACCTATAAGTTCAGAGAAGAATAATTCTATTATTCACGCATCATCCTTCTTTACTCGCATTTTCAATTGAGAAAATTTAACTTTTATTAATTCGCTAATTCGCTATGTCTCTCACAATGGAAAAGGCTTTGTCTACCGGCAAAATTATGTTGTCTAGGCTACAGTCGATTTTAGATTTAGGTTCGAATGCAGGTACATCTGTTGTCGAAAAATTTAAATTTCTCGCAGCTTTAGACTCAGCAGAAAGTCTATACAGGGGGTTTCATTTAGTCATTACAGACACGCTAGTTGATGAAACATCAGATCAGTGGAAATTGTTCTGCGATCAAATCGCTCAAATTGATGGGGTATATTTTGGAATTAAAGGTATTCAGTTACGTCTATCGCAATCAGAACCTAAGGTTAAAGATTCTGACTCCTTGGTTGGGAAACCTGACGCTGTCTTGCCAGATGGGCGAGGTTCGAATGGGTCGCTAGAGTCAGTGGGTGGAACTCGATGCAATGTGCGTCTTCCTAAAATTGATCTTCCCCGTTTTGATGGAGACCTCAAATTATGGCATTCTTTCTATGACATTTTTAACTCGCTTATCCATAATAATTCCGATTTATCCTCAATAGATAAATTCCAATATCTAATTTCTACGCTGTCAAAGGAACCTCTGGATCTCGTTCGTCACTTGCCTTTAACCGAAGAAAATTATGTCATCGCTTATCGTACTTTGATTGATCGCTATCAGAATGACAGAATCTTAGCTACCTATTATTGGAATGCTATTGCTAATGCGCCCAAGTGTCGTCCAGACTCAACGCACTCCATGAGAGATCTTCTCAATTCTTTTACCGAGAATACCGCCGCGCTCCAGAAATTCCCGCAAGTTGATTTGTGGAATTTCACTATGCTAAATTGGCTTCTTCAGAAGACCGATGACTCGACTCGCAAGCGATTTGAATTGAAATTCGCGCAAGAAGACTTCCCTCTTTATGAGGATCTTTTTACTTTTTTGACCAATCAGTGTCGAGCACTGGAGACACATGCCTTGAGTTCTCCAGCCACATCTTCTTTCAAGCAACAGCCATCACATTCCAATAAAGGGAAGGTGAACTGGCGCACTGAGGACAGACGTAGTCCTCACGTGATGATGGTGTCTACCACTCGCGAGTCTCCCAACGCCGCTCATTTTATTTATTGTTCGCATTGTCGCTCCAAGTCGCACACACTTCAAAGGTGTACCGCATTTTTAGGATTATCTCCTCATAATAGATTTACATTTGTCAAATCCGCTAACCTATGCACGAACTGCCTGAGTTCGGTGCATTCGTTCTCCTCTTGTCGCTCTACATCCACATGCAGACATTGCTCAAGTAAGCACCACACTCTACTGCATTTCTTTAAGGAAAATGACGACAGAATTTCTAACAAAGAAGTTCAAACTCCAAATGAGTCTTCCGCAACAAGTTCTTTTAATCCGCATTCTTCGCCACCACTTGCCATGTCTTCCATTGGCGAAGCTTTAGGTACTCCTCAATCGATATTACTGGCCACGGTGCGGTTCCAGGTCCGTGATAAGTGGGGAAATTACCAATCTGTTCGAGCCCTCTGTGATTCGGGCAGTCAAACTAGCTTCATGACAGAAAGATGTCGTAAGCGTCTCGCTCTTGAACTCATTCCATCTTCATCGTCCATAACTGGAGTGGGTCATTCCGCTATCTCCTCTGCGCACGGATATGTAAATTGTTCAATCCGTCCGGATGGATCTTCTACCAATTTGGGTGTCGCTGCCATGGTGTTACCCTCTATCTGCTCGGAGTTACCGACTAGTCCGCTTTCAAATATTCATTGTTTCGAAAACTTGAAACTCGCTGATCCCTTGTGGCATTCTCCCGGTCCCGTGGATATGCTCCTCGGGGCTGAAGTCTTTTCCCGCATAGTCAAAGAGGGTGTCATATCTGGCGATGGTACGAGACCTGCTGCTATGAACACAATCTTTGGTTGGATACTTTTAGGTCCCACTTCTTCCAGCACAACGCATAAGGTGCATTCTTTTTTTGTCTCGACCGAATCTTGTCTTAATGACACGTTGAGAGAATTCTGGAAGTTGGAGGACATCCCCAATCGCTCAATCCTGTCGCCTGAAGATAAACAGGCGGAGGATCATTTCACAAATACGCACTACCGTGCGCCCTCTGGTCGTTTCGGAGTCTGTCTCCCCTTTAAGGAGTCTAAGTCGTCGCCGCCGTCGTTTCCTGGGTCACTCAAAATGGCCGATCGCCGATTATTGGCACTTGAACGTCGACTATCGAAGCAACCTTCGGTACGTGATCTGTATCACAACTTTATGCGCGACTATTTAGATGCTGGTCACATGACTAAGCTTTCTACTCCACCGCCGCCTGATAACTGCTATTTTATCCCGCATCACTGCGTTCTGAAAACAGAAGGCAGCACCGCAAAGATACGCGTAGTTTTCGACGCGTCTGCCAACGCCGAAAACGGAACTTCATTGAACGCATGTTTGCTCACTGGAAGCAAGCTTCAATCAGATATTTCAGTTAAACTCTTACGCTTTCGCTTGTACAACTATGTTTTTACATGCGACATCCGCCAAATGTATAGACAAATTTTAGTCTCTCCGCCTCATCGCGTATTTCAAATGATTCGCTGGAGATTTTCGCCGCAGGATCCCGTCGAGACTTATTCCTTGAATACCGTCACCTATGGGGTGTCAAGTAGTCCTTACTTGGCGATTCGCTGGTTGCTACAATTAGCAAAAGAAGGTCAAAATCAATTCCCGCTAGCCTCTCGTGCCATTAATAATAGTCTTTACGTGGATGATTTGGCATTGGGTGCCGATGACATCGCTTCCGCCATAAAACTTAGGGACGAGATTGTCCAGTTATTGAGTTCAGGTGGCTTTGAGCTCCGTAAGTGGGCGTCTAATCACGCAGCTGTGTTGGATGGTATTCCTGAGGATCATCGTCAGACCAGTTCGTCTAATTTTGATCCAGACGCAGAAATGATTTTTAAAATTCTTGGCCTCCAGTGGCAGTCCAATCCGGACGTTTTCACCTTTCATATCAACGCCGTCCACACACAGTGCTCCAAGAGATCTATTTTATCGGAAGTTACCCGTATCTATGATCCTCTGGGGTTTCTGTCACCTTTAACATTCTTCGCTAAACATCTCATCCAGCGCCTATGGTCTTTGGCATTGGGCTGGGATGAATTACCGCCGGCTGAAATATGTTCTCAATGGCAGAACTATAAGGCCTCTTTATCGCAGCTGTCTCACGTAAAGATAAATCGGTGTCTTAGACCGCAATCTTTCGTCGAGTGTCAACTGCCCGCATTCTGCGACGCCTCTTGGCGCCATGTCAGGTCAGCTGACAATCCCGCTGATCCCGCTTCTCGAGGTCTTTCGCAAGAGCTGTTGTTGTCATGTTCCCGTTGGTGGGCGGGGCCTCCTTGGCTTAAAGAACCGCCATCCATGTGGCCTGACGATCTTCTCGTTTCCGCTGTCTCCGCTGACTCTCTGCCTGAGGGCAAGGTCGTCTCTTTAGTCGCAGAAGTAAGTACTTCTATTGTAGATCATTTACTTCTTCAACATTCTTCGCTACTAAAAATACAACGCATCCTGGCATATTGGTTTCGATTTGTCCAGAACGCTCGAGGACACGATCGAAAGTCACTCATTTTAACTGATGCTGATTTACACCAAGCCTTAATGGTCATGGTCAAGGACGTTCAGTCCTCATATTTCAAATCTGAAACTGCTCAGATACGCAAGGGACAGTTGTGCCCAAAATATTTACAGAAATTATCGCCTTTCATTGATGCTGACAGGATATTTCGAGCAGGTGGTCGTTTGGTTCATTCCCCTTTGTCTATGGAAGCCAAGCATCCTGATCTACTTCCGCAGAAACACAAACTCGCCGACAAGGTTCTAAGAAGACCCTTAGTCAAGCTCTGCCCATTACCCTGTCAGTAATGAGCAGCCTCTTATCAATTTATAATTTGTAAATATCGCAACTGCTGTAAGTTTTAAGAAATTCACATTTAATTCACATTCTTCGCTTATTATTCGCTACGCAAGTGCTGCAAAGTAAATCTTTATTTTAATAGTAATTTTTCAAATTCGCAAATTCGCTTTCACTTTTTTCGGAAAATTACATTGTAATTTTGGTGGGCGGTAATGTTCCGTCCCCACTTCCCGTTCCTACACCCGCCTGTGGTCCGGACGGCATAGTGCAATACGACGCATCGATACTCGCCCCGCACCCCTGAAGGAAGAACCTACAGGTGACCAAAGAGACTCAAGATTAAGACTTCGAGACGGTCGCACGCAAAAATATCGCTCCGCGCTCCGCTATATTCGCACGCTCGCTGTTGTCATCCAATTGTAAGTACCCGCTTGTTTTTTTCCTAATTATTTCTTATCCTTATCAATATATAATTCTTTACCCGCATTTATCGCTACACCGCCACTATTCATTAATCCGCGTTTATTGGGAATTACAGGAACTAAAGCTGTTTTCTGTACCCTACCGCCGGCGTCTTAGACAGGTCGTAAAAATATAATTGCGTCTGTGATAAGAACCCCAAACATATGGTGTTGGTGTTATGCCCATATACCAACATCGGGAAAAGTAAATTAAGTAGAGAATTTTTAATATTGTTAAAATAGTGATCAGCAATAATTGTTATGGTAGTTATAATTTTGTTGGGTCATGAAAGGTAAAATATAGTTAAATCCAAATGTTAAAACGGAAATTTACGGGTGGAATTACCGTCTCACCTTTATAGCTACCATAGTGATTTTTTACGTGTTTTTAATGCAGAATTATTTCTTTCAGGCACCTCTCGGTTCAAATTGATATTCGCACCGGGACCACCATTCTCGATAAAACGTTTAGAGAGATGCGGACGTGAAGTGCTGGTGCTGGTACTGGAGGAGTTATTGATTCGTCACGCTCACGATGCAAAACGAGTGAAGAAGTTTACTGAACCAATAATTACTTTGGAATTGAAAAAAAGCAAGATTCTGCTGCGTTTAAGATACTTGAATAAGGTATTTTGTATTAATTTTTGATTGTTTTAAGATATTTAAATTGTGAAATAACGCATATTTATTAGTTACTAGAGTCATTTGGTACTACAAAGTAGTGACCGTTGATAACAAATTGGTGGCCGTTGAAAACATAAAACTATACGAAGGTTTTGTGTTTTTAGGCACCACCGACTGTCACTCATCTGAGTAGAAACACTAAATAATCTTGACTATAACACGTGCAGCTCTCGGATATTTACGACAAAGCCACGATGATACAAACTTCATAGTCGCTGCAATATTTCCACCTGTGTTGGGGACATGCTCACAGAAACTTTCAGCTTTTATAAAATAACGAAGGTCTGGCAGTAGCGGGCTCTATTAATTAGGGAACCTGTATTACCGCTTTACTAGGGTAGCGCATTCTCATTCTCACAAAAAGTTGGAAATGTCAAATTTAACTTCATAAACCTCAGATTTTCCACGAACGTACAACTGTCTAAAAACTAAAAATTCACATAATTATTTGTTATTAAGTCTCAAATTATACCTAATACTAAAGTCTATATAGCTTCGTGATCCTATAAACCCGTAATATGTTTTTAAATACCCACTGAAAGAAGATTCGCGATTTCTATTCGTGTTATTATTTTGTTTCATTTTTCAAATTTCTCTTTTTTCCACTTGATACCTACGCCTGTGACTAAATGTGCCAAAAGTATGACATCCAGCTGTTCAAACATAACCGTGTTTAGTAAACGTCAACGAGTGAATGCGCTAGCCTAGTAAGCGTTAGTGTCGGTAATGCAGGTTCCCTACTATTAGTAGTCTACATCGATGTTGTCTTATGTAGCTAAGTGGCCGATTGACTGAGCCCAATATCGCATTCTGTAAAGAAAACGGGAGGACGACCCTGAACTTAGCGCCGAAATTAACTAATCTATATCCCCGCACTGTTGCCACATCCGCGCGAATTTCTTCAACCAGTTCAGTAGGGTTTTAAATAACTTTCAAGCGTTTACTTGGCAGTATGGCAGTCAATGAACCTTGAAATTATTACAAATTGATATTTTTGCTTTATTAGATGTAGGATGTAGGTTCTTCCGAGCAATTTATTAATTTCGATTAAATTTCCCACACGAACTTGTCTTCCGATGTGCTTTCGAATAATAATAACTTTGAATAGACAGTCAGGTCTGTCTATTCAAAGAATAATAATGACAATGAGTCACAGTCCAGTCTAGGGGCGGAGATATGATTTTTGTTTTAATTTTTAGGCGCTAGCTTTGAATGCGAACTTGTAAGGAATTAAAAAAATCATATCCGCCTCTAGGCACTTACGCACCATATTTGTCGGAATTTCAAGGTTCATTGCCAATAATTAAACGCCTCAATGTTATTTAAAATCCCATTGAACTGAAAGTAGAAATTCGCGTCGACGTGGCAACACTGCACGGGAATATGAACCCTCGGCGCCGGCGCTAGCTCTTGGCGCTATCTTCAGGTTTGTGATCGTGAAGGGAGTCGGACTCGGAAGTTTCTAGGTTAGGTGGTAACTGGTAATTATTTTTAATTTTACAAAAATCGAAAACGGTGCGATTGTTTTATGTTGGTGTTGGTCTGATTTGAAATCATGAATAATAAGACTTACGCTTCCGTACGAGTCGAGTATTGATCATTAAACGACTTGGTAGTGCATTATAGTCGTTGATTTTGTTTACTGAATTCACTGAACATCAACATGAGCTCAGAAGAAGATGGTTTTGCTCCTCCAAATCCAGAAGAAGTCATCCAAACTCAAAGAGTAGAAGATCGTAAATTTGATTGCGACTCCGAACTCCCAAAGTTGAAACGTGAAGATGAAGAAAGTGATCCCACGACTCACCAGCAGGAATTTCCTCTTTTCGGCAATTATTATAATTGTGGCGATTCCGTTTTCCCTGCTGCTTATCCCATAAAAAAGGAACTAAAAACGGAAGACTCCCAGTGTGATGTTGAAATGCTCCCAGAAAATGATGTGCCCTTGAAAGAAGAAGAAGAAGTCGACATTGAAGAGCATAAGCCCGGACGGGAGTGGATTGCGGGGACGAGGGCTAGGAATACTGGAACACTTAACGATGAACTCGACTCTGCTGCGGGGAGTAAAAGTGAAGAACAGGCGAAGTACAACTGTGCTCATTGTTCGCTTAAAACAAACGATAGATCTTATTTTATCAGACATTTTAAATGGAAACATTCAAAACATGCAGAAGTGTATAAATGTAGACAATGTTCATATGAAACAAACAATAAAAGTAGTTTTACAAGACATTATGATTGTAGACATTCGAATGAACATGCAGAAGTGTACAAATGTCGAGAGTGTTCTTTTCAAACAAAATATCAAAGTAATTTTAACAGACATTATAAACATAAACATTTCAATAAGTGAGAGTGCGGACAAAAACAGTGTAAAGAACTGTCTTGTGTAATCTGTACAAGAACGTGAATTCATTTAGCATTATGAATAATAATTCTCATCGAAATTATCCGAGAATGCCAAATAAATTTAAAACTAATTTTGATAAATGAAATGTCGGAAGAGTGAACTTTTTGAAAAAGAACTAAATAATTATGTGTCGTGTTATTTTGGCAATAATTGTAATAATTAGTCCGCTTTGGTCTTGGTCAACATACGCATCCAATTTTCCTCTTCATTTTTGGCACAGAGGGAGATTAAGGAGGAGACGTAAATTATGTCCAAAACAAGCTGAAGTGTGTTAATTTTAAAAATATCGCATGTACTCACCCACAGTGTTAGTATAGTGGATACAGGAAACTAATAAATAATAGTATACAGGGTGCACCGCTGTCTATCCTTCTCTATATTGCTATCTCCTGAACGCTAACAGATACAGGGTCGGTTAAGCAAGTCCAAAGAAGCGCAATTTTGTGGCCATCTCGAATCCGTCGAGACATACAAAATATCTGTGACCGTTCCTGAAATATCCTGAAAAAAATTGAAAATAAAAATTCCTTATTGCAGCCATAACTTTTTTATTACTTATTGGTTGGAGATTAATAAATAATTTTTTGCAGGCTTACACAAGTCGCCAAGAGCTACTCATCTGACGTTTTAAAAATTTTCAAAGCCGACTAGGTCCCAGGGTTTTCATAGTCAACTTTCTTTTTTCTTATGGCCGTCGTTATGTGTTTTTATGTCGTTCAGTATGAAAAAACAATGAATATCAAAAATTAATAAACTTAAAAAAAAATCCAAAATTTTTATTCTAAAACAAATAAAATTTTGGAAGTGGAAATACGTTGTTATGTTGTTAAAATATTCCGAAATAGTGCTTGCCTTATGGTTTTTTAATTTCTCCATGAAATTCAGTCTAAAAAGTATTTTTTATAGAAAAAAGAATAAAAATTTTTGAAATTTATTTTCAAGTTTAACAATTTTTTGGTTTCTATTATTTTTTGTATACCGAACAACATAAAAAAACAAATAGTGGCCATAAGTAAAACGAAAGTTGATTAACGACCACAGATTAATGCACATTTAAAAAAAAATTATAACACAATTGGCTGCAATATGAATGTGTGCTTTAATTGAAATTAATATTCCGAAAACGTCAGATAAACTTTTCGATTTTACTGTTTTGATATCAATAAATGAGAATCAATAAACTTTATAACATAAAAAACCGTAAAATAGTGTTATTTAAAATTCTACAAGATCGAAAAAGTTTCAGAAAGTTGGCAAGACCTTATGCATAGCTGTATTATGGGCTGCCTAAATGAAGGGGTAACAGCTAACCTATTGATTAATCATAATTATCTCTCGTGTGATATTTTACTTTTCATCTATAGAATGATTTTTATGTCATTTTCGCAGGTGATCGTGGGAAAATATGTCTTTGTCTTTGGGCATGAATTATGGGACTTTTTTGTGTTTGCCTGTGTGAATTTATTGCAATGAGTTTTTTTGCAAAAATAGATTTTGAATAATATTATCGAATATGTATCCCCGCAACGATCTTTGTTGGACTTGCCATTGCATTATGTTTCCATGGTAACATCTACCTGGACTGGGTATTATTGACCCAACACTACTATTTTTCTGCCCGAAGAAAAATGTTACAAAAATGGTCTTTGGAAAAAAGAACTTACAGCACTGCCGTAAGAAAATTTACTACTCTTATTAAAAAGTGAAGTTTACCGCAGCATGCTCTGAGTGCGCGAGTTACTGATCATCCTGTATGTAGGGGAAAAAATTAAGATTTAAAAAATCCAAGAGAAATAGAAATGCTGGAAAGAATAAATGAAATACCTATACACCGTTCACTTATTATAAAAGAATTGGGTTATGGTGTAGGGTGATAGAAATCACTGGGTATAACCGCTGTCAATCATTGGCTGGAGTTTGGTTATGTCTCTTTTTTATGAGGTTGAAGTTTTATGGCAAGGAACAGGACATAGTTGCCAGATGGATTTTTGATATTTTTGGTATTCTTCTTATTATATTTATATTTACATCTTTGGGGGCTTTTTATTTTGAATAATTTAGTCACATATTGCAATCTTTAACTAGAACGCAATGTCGCTGGATCTAAGATCTTAAAATCTTAAGCTTTTCATAAGAGTTTGAGAAAAAGGTTGTCAAAGGTTGCAAAATCATGTAATTTTGCCAAGTTAGGAAAATACACGAATGTACTTTTTGAATATAAAATAAAAAACGTGAATCAATTATATTAATTTACTTTTAATAAATACATATAGCAGGTAATTAAAATATATCGGTGCGTTTATTAAAATATTAAAATATAAGTACGTAAATGACAAATATTTTTCGTCAATTCGTCGGTTATTCGGTATCGTAGTACTGTGTCAGAAACCAGCCAAAGATTCTAGACTTGAGAATGTTTTACACAAGACACAAGATACTTTTCAGTTTTCGCTTCTGGCCCAAAATTATCCCCCATTATCAATAATCGCGACTGCATCCTGCTTAGAATCAGAATCATCCCAGGGCTCTGATTTTAATCAAAACAAGATTTTTTTGTTTCGTCCAGTCCTCCGAAATAAGTTTTTCACAATGATTATATTAATTATGTCACATATCAGGTGTACTTACATTTTGAAAGCTCTTCAAGACATACATTCTTTACTTTATCCTTAGAGGGAAGCTGCTAATTTACGTGCTTGTATAATGAAGTTTACAATACCCCCATGATTTCGATTGGGTTTGTATTGGAAATAAATTATTGCAAATCTTCCGGAAACACAATATTTTCATAATTCGTGCCTGTTTTAGGCGGACTGCCCAAAGGTGTAATTTCACATTTGACCTGTCTAATAATACTCGCTAATGCACGGTCTGACTACTATATCAGAGACCGCATTACTAGCAATTTAGCAAATACACATATTTTACTTAATACTTACATCCCAAATATATTTTACCTTCAGAGAATGACTTAAATGTTTGCTCAAGTTTGGACTTTCTGGATCTTAATCATTGAAATGCTTTCCTAATGCGGATTTATCCATCAAAAGATATTATTTTCGTCATTTTGCTCTTTCGAAATTTAAAATGTCAAAAATTTAATAATTTTATTTGTCAGTTTGAAAAAAATTAATCAGAGTAAAAAATTACCTATCCTAGATACCCCTTCTTCTAAAACTTCAATTAGACAACAAGGCTGTTAATCAGCTGAGACAATTTGAGTGATTTGACAAATGTCAGTGTTTACTTAACCTTTAATATTTCGATCAGCTGATATTGTCAATCGAGATCTAGGGAGTTTTCATTTTTGCAAACCTAAAAACAAAAGTTCATGGCCACCTAGTTCTTTTTTAATATGTGAACGGTGTATAGACAAAAAGGTAACTTTCCCAATCAAAACGAGAAGAATGTATGGCTAAATACACAGGTGTGAGAAAGTCATTAAAGCCACAAGGAAGAAGAAGAAGGGGGTAAATTCTAGGTTAGGTGCTAATTTTAATTTTTCACTTAGTCACTTAGAGGGATTGTTATGTTGATCTAATTTGGTCTAATAAAAATTGTAAGAGATTGTGGCGACTTGGAAAGAGTCGGGTAGTGCATCATCATCATCATCATAGTCAGTTGATGCTTTTGTTTTGCCAGATTAACTAAACGTCAATATGAGTTCAAAAGAAGAAAATTGTTTTGCCCCTCCACGTCCAGAAGATTTCATCCAAGTCCAAATAGTGGAAGATCGTAAATTTGATTGCGACTCCCAACTCCCAAAGTTGAAACGTGAAGATGAAGAAAGTGATCCCACGACTCACCAGCAGAAATTTCCTCATTTCGGCAATTATTATAATTGTGGCGATTCCGTTTTCCCTACTGCTTATCCCATAAAAAAGGAACCGGAACCGGAACCGGAAGATTCCCAGTGTGATGTTGAAATGCTCCTAGAAAATGATGTGCCCTTGAAAGATGAAGAAGTCGACATTGAAGAGCATAAGCCCGGACGGAAGTGGATTGCGGGGACGAGGGCTAGGAATACTGGAACATTTAACGATGAACTCGGCCAAAATAGCAACTCTGCTGCGGGGAGTAAAAGTGAAGAACCAGCAAAGTACAACTGTGCTCATTGTTCCTATAACACAAACATTAAATCTTATTTTATCAGACATTTTAAATGGAAACATTCAAAACATGCAAAAGTGTATAAATGTAGAGAATGTTCATATGAAACCAGATATAAACATGATTTCACCAAACATTTCGAATGTAAACATTCAAAAGATGCAGAAGTATACAAATGTGAAAAATGTTCGTTTCAAACAAGATATAAATGTCATTTGACTGTACATCATAAACGTAAACATTCCACCAAAGGTGCTGAACTGTACAAATGTCGGGAATGTTCTTATGAGGCAAAAATTAAAAGTGATTTGACTCAACATTATAAACGTCGACATGAGAAAGATGTTGAAATGTTCAAATGTGCTGAATGTTCATATGAAGCAAGACAAAAATATAATTTTATAAGTCATTATAAATATAAACATTCAAAAGGACCAGCAGAAATGTACAAATGTGAGCAATGTTCATTTGAAACAAAAAGGAAAGAATGTTTGAGTAAGCATTATAAAATAAAACATTCAAAGGACGCCAAAGTGTACAGATGTGACAAATGCTCATTTCAAACAAGACGTAAATATCATTTGAACTCACACTTTGAATTTCATTTGAATGGAGAGTGTAAACTTGAATGGTACGTATGTGACATATGTGGTGTAGAAACAAAATTTAAAAGGTCGTTGATCCAACATTTTAAATATAACCATTCTAAAGAAGTGAAAGTGTACAAATGTGAGGAATGCTCCTATGAAACTAAATATAAAGGTGCATTGACATCGCATCATAAATATAAACATTTCAAAGATGCGCAAGTGTACAAATGCGCTGAATGTTCATTTGAAACGAGATATAAACGTTATTTGAATGGACATTGCAAAAGAAAACATTCCAATAAGTGAGAGTGTTGGTAAAAACAAGAGCGCTGAACATTCTTAAATGGAACAGACATTGGGACGTGATTTCATTTGGCTTTATGAATTATTATCATTGAAGTTATTCGTGAGAGACATATAAATTTACACCTAATTTTGATAAAATGTCTGCAGATTGGAAGTCGACTGTGCGGCGAACTGTTACCTCGCAAGCAGCGACAATGTCGTGGAAAGTCCTTACTACCCCCACAAATACTGTAAATGGACTTTGGAAGGCCCGCAAGGCCACAACATCCTGCTGCAGTTCCAGGAGTTTGAGACTGAGAAGACTTTCGATACGGTGTAAATTTTGGTTGGTGGCGGAACCGAAGACACGTCTGTCAATTTAGCAACGCTTTCCGGGAAACAAGACTTGACAACGGAACTGCAATCCTGCGGCGGTACTTTGAGAGCCACCCCTCAGGGACAGGTTCTCACTTCATCCAGATATCCGGAGTAATATCCCGCAGGATTGGAGTGTCTCTACATAATCCAGTCACAAAACAGGAGAATAATTACTCTGGAGGTGGACGATCTAGATTTAGATGACAGTAGAGATTATATTCTGGTAAGGGATGGGGATTCCCAGAAAGATTTTATAGAGGATTAATTAGAATTCAATATACTCAAGGTAACGTGTGTTGCCAAAAAATTAGACAAGAATTCTTAATTTTGTTTTCTTGCAGGGTGTAAAGCGACAATAATAGCGAGTAATGGTACAGTTCTCTCCCCGGCTTTTGGTTTAGCTGAGTACCCAAACAATCGGGATTGTTTATATAAAATAAGGAATCCTCGAGATGGTCCATTGTCTTCAGGTAATCTCTTCAAATCAAAAAAACCGTCCAGGATCATATAACTCAATAATTATTCTTCCAGGTTTACGACAAATCCAACACCAGCGGCCTGAGACTTCATTCGGGAGACGGATTCACGGCAACATCCAGGCCCAAAATTACCCCAACAGCCTCAAGCGGGGAGTTGCTTATCCGGTTTGTCACTGACGCACTTCACGGTGGTATCGGATGGAAAGCTACCTTCTCTGTTGGTAAGAGCACACCTCAATTTTATAACCCTTATAACTCACCAGAAATTACTCTAAACGATACCTTCCCCCCTTCCGCAGATTGTCCACCATTGCAACCAGGCCTTGCAGCGATCGCTTCATTCCGGGACAACACCTTCTCAGTTCGCAACCGGACCATCTCGCCTCACTACCACCTGCCTTCCGGGCGGGAACTGGTCGACGGCTTACATTCCGGCCTGCCAAGAAGTTTACTGCGGGCCAGTACCGCAAATCGACAACGGGTTCTCTATTGGCAGCACCAACGTCACTTACAAGGGTCAGGCGATGTATCAGTGTTACCCTGGGTTCGCTTTCGCGAGCGGGTAACGAGTGGAGAGGATCAGGAGCGATGGGAGATGGGGGAAGAAACCGACTTGTTTGGGTGAGTGAGATTTGGAATCAATTGACATTCACCATAGCGATACCTGCAGTTGTTATAAAACCAATACTGCTTTGATCCTGGTGCTGATCTTGGTCTTGCAGAAAAATTTTGGGAGATTAGTTAAGAGATAGATTTTAAGAGGATTGAATTAGAAAAATCAAGACCAAGAGCAATCTGGGCCTGTAGTAGCTATAAAACCAAGACTATCATGGTTATAACTCTCGTTAATAAGAAAATTATTGTTTAACGACTCATAATTTCAACTTCACAGGCACCCAGCAAGCCGATTACCAGTTCAAGGCGAGCGTCACTTACCACGCTAACGGAGCTGTCGCCACTTCCCGCCTCAATCGATACACCGACGTCTTATCTCAATATTACAACCGACTCAACACGATTTTAACGGAGCGCTGCTCGGCAGTCAACATTAAGACTAACGTGTTGTTTATTAAATCCATGTCGTCTTTTCTTGATGAGAACCTCGTTAATATCGGTGAGACCGGTTTTATAAACATAACATAACGATCGTTACTTAATTAATTTCAATTCTATTTCAGATTACGTCCTGGAAGTGGTTCCGGTGATCCGGGATCCCAAACTGTACGACATCTGCTGGTCCTCGTTGGGTTTAATGTTCGATTTATCCGTCCCTTACGCCAGCGTCGTTATAGAGCCGTTATTAAACGATTCGTCAATCGGGAATTTATGTCCTGCCCTGAGAGCTATGAAATCGACCGGCGACAGAGGGTTCGCTTGCAACTTCGGAGAGGTACTCAATATGGAAACCAATGAAGTACCACGGTGCTAATTCCCTCCACTCCCCTCTACCACATCTACAAGAAGGAAGGGAGAGGGACTAATTTTCAAACTATATGATTCCCCCCCACTCAATTTTTTCTTCAATTTTTCATAACAAATTCCAGTGCACTGTCCAGCGGGGGTACCTCAGATGGCGAGCACCAGACGGAATGCACGTACTGCCCGAGAGTTTCCTACCAGAACCGCGATCGGCCGGGATCGTGCGTCCGTTGCCCCCGGGGAACCTACACCCGCGAGGAGGGCTCGAAATCTCTCAGCGACTGCACACCCGTCTGCAGATACATAACCTACTCTCCCACGGGACTGGTCCCATGTCTGGAATGTCCCAGGAACAGTTACACCGGTGACCTGCCGGTGGGAGGTTTCAAGGACTGCTAGGCATGCCCCGCCTCGACCTTCACCTACCAATTGGCCGCTTCTGGGGTGGAGAAGTGCAGGACGAAATGCAGTCCCGGCATTTACTCTCCGACGGGACTCGCCCCCTGCACGATGTGCCTGAAAGATTTCTACCAGCCGCTTTCCGGACAGGTTGGATGCATCGAGTGTCCCACTAACATGAAGCCGAAGTGCCCGGAGCGACTGGTGAGTGGATTTTTATTTGTCTGTAACCCGTTTTAACTGATGACTCGTTAGGTCGGGACGACTGTCGTCCGGTTCAATGCTGTTATAATGTTATAACCACTTAACCACACTTTAAGAGGGAAAAAAATCTCGATTAATTCGCGCCCCGACCAATGAGCAAGTTTACACCCTCACCAATCAATTTTTCTAGCGATCCGGTTATCAACTCGAAGACAAACGAAAGATCGTCCGTTAAGCAACTCCTCGAGAAGCTCATCCTGGAAGAGCATCAATTCGACGTCCGGGACATCCTCCCCAGCACGGTTACCGACTTGTTGACTCTCTCCCTGGAATCGGACTACGCTTGCCCTGTTGGGTCAAATCGTCGAAGCTCCAGACTGTGGTACGATGTTTTATTCAATCAGGTTTAATGCCCATCAAACTCAATAATAATAATAATAATAATAATAATAATAATAATAATAATAATAATAATAATAATTTTATTCTGAGAAATCCTCCAAATACATAAATGTGTAATCGGACAATTGAACAGCATAACGTCAAACAAAAAAAAAGAAAAAATCATTCACTTATTATATAGAAAATCATTTAAATTATATGGCTCTAAATTGAGAAGTAAAATACAGATTTCTCTACGGAATGAACTTTCATTATCATACAATTTCTTAACATGTTCGGGTAACTTGTTGAACAATTTAATACACATATACAACACTCCGTTTTCTGTTACAGTTAATCTATGTACAGGATAATTGAAATTTATTCTTCTGGATTCCCACATATTATTCGACTGCAAGTGTTCAAACAAGTACTTGTGATGTACTAGAAAATTTAAACATTCTTTTATATACATTGCTGCCACTGTTAGAATTCCTAACTTTTTAAATTCTCCTCTACATGAGTCAGAAGTTTTTTTATTTAGTATAATTCGTATAACTTTCTTCTGAATCCGGAATACCCTCTCTATATCCCTGCTTGCACCAAAGAAAATTAAACCATATTTGAACCGAGACTCAAAATTACAATAGTATACAGTTTTCAGTGTTGCTAAATTTACATATTTACAAAGAATTTTTACAGTGTAACATACCGTATTTAATTTTTTGCACGTATTATTTACATGGTGATTCCAACATAGAAAGCTATCAATGTATATTCCCAGAAATTTGGTGCATTCACTGACATCAAAACTGCATTCATTCAATATTACACTACTTGGCATATTAGCTCTGTCATAGTTTGTCTTGAAAAGAACCACATTTGTCTTTTCTTCATTCAGTTTGAGACTGTTCATTCTAAACCACTTACAGACATGATCAAACTCATCATCTGTTATGGATATTAGATCGTTCATATTCTGAGCTGTGATTAGCATATTGGTATCGTCAGCATATTTAATTGTTTTACATGCGTTATTTATAATACTTCTGTCTAAATCATTCGTATACAGAATAAATAGTAAGGGGCCCATCATGCTTCCTTGAGGTACGCCTATGTTGGTGGTTTCTGTATTTGAATATGCCACTTCACCATCCCTTCTTACACATACAACCATCTGCCTGTCTTTTAAATATGATTTGAACCATTGTAGTGCGGTTCCACGCACCCCGCTACATTCCAGCTTTGATAACAGTATTTCATGGTTCAACACATCATACGCTTTGGATAAATCGAGAAATAGTCCAAGAGCTATTTCATCCCTCTCCAAGCAGTTTAAGATATCCTGGACAAGACTAAAAATAGCGGTCAGTGTGGACTTACCTTTTAGGTATCCATGCTGGCTCGTCCCCAAGTAGTTGCAGGATATATAAAAGCTCATCAGTCTGTTACACATTGCCGATTCAAATACCTTTGAAAAGGAAGACAGAATACTTATTGGACGATAGTTGCTAATTTCAGTTGGATCTCCTTTTTTGTATACAGGTGTTATAGATGCTAATTTGAGTTTTTCGGGAAATACACCATACCTAAACGAATTACTAATCATGAAAGCAAGCGGCCCAGCAATCTGCCGTATGCAAAGTTTCACCAGTTTGGTTGGTATCTCATCTACCCCACAGCTCATCTTGTTCTTTAGTTTTTTGACAATATCGAAAACCTCACTTTCTGAAATTAATGTTAAATATAATGACTTCATATTTCTCTTTATGTTGTCTGATACAGACCCTTTATCTGATGGCATCTTTTCAATAGGGTTTTTAAGAGAATTTAAAAATTCATTTGCAATATATTCTGCCTCTCCTGAGACTTGAATTGATTTATTTTTTGTCCTACCATTTATGTGATTTATTATCTGCCAAACAGTCTTTCCTTTGTTATCTGAATTGTTTATTTGTGTTTGATATTTTTTAGATTTTTCCATTATAAGTTTTTTGTTGTATTCCCTTTTAGTTTGTTTGTACATGTCTATGAAACTATTGTCTATTCTACTTATTGTATATAGAATATTTAGTCGGTTTTTACATTCATTTATATTTGGATCAGTGTTGTGTGTTTTTTTATTTTGGGATTTACCAGTCGATATTTTCTTCAGAGGAAATGACAAATAAAATACGCTCTGAAAGAAATTCAAAAACATTTCCCATTGTTCATTTACACATTCATCTTTGATTCTATAAATTCTGTCCCAATTTACTTCATTTAATCTGCCTATAAATGATTCAATATTTTGTTCACTAAAAATTCTAATTATTTTTAATCTACTTGTTGATACCATTAATGCTGGGAATGTTAGCTTTTGAGCTAAGTGGTCTGATATACCAGTACTGAGAACATCGGCTGATACACAGTTCTGAATATTAGTTAATATATTGTCAATGCATGTTTTACTGCTCGATGTTATTCTAGTATAATCAAAGATTTGTTGATAGATGTCACAAGAACCTATCATTGAACAAAACCTAAATTTGTCTTTTGTATCCTGTTTTAAATCTATGTTGAAATCACCGCAAATTATTACTTTACAGGTCACCTCAATGACTACCTCCAATATGTGTTCGAATTTAACAAAAAACATATCCACATTGGCACCAGATGGCCTATAAATAGTTATAACAATCAGTCTTTCACTTCCCATCTTAAATTCACATGCTGCACACTCGATTACATCACTAATAGATAACTGCTCTATATCGGTTCGTTTTTTACCCACCAGATTGTTTTTTCCATAAATTGCACATCCTCCATGTTGATTGATTCCTTTCCTGCAGAAACTTGTAATTAGCGTAAAGTTTCTTATGCCATAGGTTGTTAGTTGTTCCTTAGTTTGCCAATGTTCTGTCAAGCAGAGAAAACAGCATTCCGGGTGTTCTTCCACCAATTCCTCTAATTCATCTAGAGAGTTTCCTAAGGATTGTATGTTTTGGTGAATCAAACTCACAATTCTCTCATCATTTGTCTGCCTGGCATTGTTTTTGGATGCACATAGCTTTAGGTTCTTCTTATTCATTAAAAATTTTCAGTAATCACCCAATTATTTTATTTTCCAGTACCATGTGCCATAGGAACATATTACAACACGGACACCAAGTGTTGCATCTCTTGTCCCCGGGGAATTTGCCAGAGCGAAGCCGGTCAACTTCAATGCATTCGGTGTCCCTGTCCCATAATAGCGGTACGGTCGGGTGTTACGGTCGGCGTTGGCGCTAGAAGTGCCGGTGATTGTAAAGGTAAAAAATAAAACGAGCTCTTTGTTATAGAATTTGCGACTTATAATTTACCAACAACCTAATGTTTAGAAAAACGGAGCTTTATGAGATGAGACCTTGACAAAAGTGACATTTTAATCATTTATCCCATTGCAGAGCGCTGTCCGGTGGGTAAATACTACGACGACAACGCCGGTCTCTGTCGCAGCTGCGGTCACGGGTTCTATCAACCGCGCGAGGGCTCATTCTCCTGTCAATTATGAGGACTGGGTAAAACGACCCGTACCGGTGAAGCGGTTTCCAGCAAAGAATGCAGAGACGAGTGCGAAACTGGTCAGCAGTTGGCGTTGGATGGAGAATGTCAACCTTGTCCTAGGGGAACTTACAGAACAAAAAGGGTGTACAGGTAGGGATTCTTTAATCAAAGACGCTGTAAAATTCACTTGACGTTTACAAATTTTTTCATCAGGCCGCATGTCAGGCATGTCCGTCCGGACGTACCGCACCTAAATCAGGAGCGATAACGATTGAGGAGTGTTCCCTTCCCGTTTGCACGCCCGGAACTTACCTGAACGGCTCTCTGAACAGGTGCGTTGAGTACAAGAAGGGCTTCTACCAGTTCGAGTCGCAGCAGACCAAGTGCATCATCGCCTGTCCGCCAATGCATAAATAATGTGTAAAATATTATAAGACTGACTGAATAAATTAATTAAAACAACAAATTTTTGTAATTTATTTTTTATCAAAAGAATTGAATTTCCTATTTAGAATTGAAGGGAAAAGATCTCCTCGCGTTTCTGTGATCCTGGTCGGAGATTTTGAAATTATTATTTCATGAAATTCGTTGCCAGCCATGTTTGAGTGGAATCGAAAAATCCCCATCAGGATCGCAGAGACGTGAGGAGATCTTCTGCCGAATTGGAGGGAAAAGCACCTCTGTGATCCTGGTCAACTAGAGCAACAATAAAACAGCACGAAACTTTAGTAAAATTATTGTTTTATTAACTCAAATAAGTTAGGTCACAACTCCTTTTCGAATAACAATAACAGGTCTCTATTATCAACTACTCACAGATCAATTTTTGTGTATTTACAAGTTTCTTTAAATTATTGGCAGGGAACTTTATAATAATTTATAATACGTACACTACAAAAAACAATCGCGTGAACGAGAGTGTGTGAAAAATGGAGAAAGAGATAGGTAGGCTGGTCGAAATGCAAGCACGTGTGATATAAGGGGAGGCACGCTCAGTAACAATGTTGCGACAACCGAAGGCGATGTGGGGGCGGGGTGGTGAGCACTCAGTGGGGACGCAAGCGGGCCGGCACCGTCCACACTGGCGAAGTTGAAGGTCACAGCTTCTCCTTCGCCGGCACCCAAATCGTTGAGCCGGACTGCTCTCCGATGATCTCATTCGCTTGGCCGTAGATGCCTTCCGGTGTGTCTCCTTGCACGACCGCTGGAAGGAAATTCAAAATATTTCATTAGTTTGTTTATTTATTTATTCGCTCCGAAATAGACAGTCATGTTAATCAGGGGTGTTAAACAATTGAAATACTGAATCTTTCTTTTTCCATCTTTACGAAATTCTTACAAAAGATAAAAAAAGAAAAGGAAAAGAAAATCAGATAAGAAACAGAAAAGATCACAATAAACAACCAGGAGAAGTAAAAAATCAAAGAAGCACGGACAATAATAATAGTTTAACAGCCTTTATTATTATTTTTTTTATATTAAATATTTAGAGCAATATTTACATTGTGTTGAGCAGCACTGGGCAACTAGCACCAGCATCAGTAAAGAAGGATTAGAAAAGCTTGTTTAATAAAGAAAAGAGGTTGAAATTGGTGGAAACAGGAGAAAAGTCTCTACAGTGACCTCAGAAACAGTGACAGGTAAAAAAGCTGTAATGATACATGGAGTAAAAATGAGTCGAGAGACGGATCTTTATTTAGGGAGGTAATGAAAAAAAGATAACAGAGATTACCACAGTTTTTACAAAAAAAAAACATACAATAAACAACAACCGTGGTGATGGTGGTACTACAATGTAACAGCAGAGATTAAACTCCATGCAGAAGGGTGACATCGGGTTCAATAACCAAACATTAAAACCAGGTTTTGGAATTTGTTTTATCCGCGTGGTGATACAGGTTTCCCGGAAAAAATACTCCTTCTGGTTTCAGGTCCATTAAAGTGTTCACTCAAAAATGTCCAAGACAAACAGCAACTCATTCAATAAAACTGGTTTAATTTTTAATTCACTGGATAAATAAGGGCCTGTGTTCGAATTTGAATTCTTACAGTTTCGGGCCACCTTCCACTGATCCTGCGGTCCTTGAATGTCACTCAGACCCCATTGAAGATCATTTGGTATCAGGAGAGCATAATTTGAAGAGGGTGAACTGTGCCGGGCGCACGGCGCGCATTACAGAGTTTCACTTCGCGCATTTTGTCGCGCTGCCATCTAGCGATGAGAGATTGAACTGAGCTTGCATCCAATAGCACGGTAACCTGCATTATCGACACTGACATTATGTCGCGCTGCCATCTAGCGATGGGAGATTGCTCTGAGCTTGCATCTAATGGCACGGAAACCTGCATTACCGACACTGAAATTATGACGCGCTGCCATCTAGCGATGAGACATTAAACTGAGCTTGCATCTAATAGCACGGAAACCTGCATTACCGACACTGGTATTATGTCGCGCTGCCATCTAGCGATGAGAGATTGAACTGAGCTTGCATCCAATAGCACGGAAACCTGCATTACCGACACTGATATAATGTCACGCTGCCATCTAGCGATGGAAGATGAACTGAGCTTGCATCTAATGGCATGGAAACCTGTATTACCGACACTGAAATTATGACGCGCTGCCATCTAGTGATGAGACATTCAACTGAACTTGCATCAAATGGCATGGAAACCTGCATTACCGACACTGATATTATGTCGCGTTACCATCTAGCGATGAGAGATTGAACTGAGCTTACATCTAATGGCACGGACAGATGTTGAACGTAGCAAACCTGCATTACCGACACGGATATTTGGTATTACTTTAAACTGATGACATTAATAATAATTATTAATATAGCGAATTGAGAAACAACAATAAATAATACCTAAATAAAGCTTGAAATTATGCTTATTAACAGAAAGTGACAGCCAATCCAATCCCACATGAGGGCACTGTCACTGTGCGACTGTGCGTTGTAAAACTTGTTCGATTTAAGGAAGAATGTCCAGTGTCCGGTGTTATTGCTGTAACACACGGACAGCAACAGCAGGGTGCAGTTGGGCGCATGTACTTACAGGTCTACATTTTACCATAACAAAGCAACACGTCTAAATAAAATTAATCTAAAAAGTAAAGGTACTTGGGCCCTTAAATTCATTGAGAAAACAAAAAAATGCGATTACTAGACCAGCAGTATTGTTTATAAATATGCCACGTTATTAAAAACCAATTGGCTGTTTAATAAAAATCGATTTCTTGCTTTCTGGTTTTCTCAATGGACAATAAAAAAATACTTTTCAATCTTTTTATGAGTAACTCAATAATAATGAATGAATAATTGTGCTCAAATTGATTCATGATTCACTTATTGATTGTGTACTCTACTAACTGTGCAAGAGGTGTAAAAAAAAAAACAACGAACCATTTGAGCAAGATGAAACAAAAAGGTAAGAGAAGACCTGACTCTAAGGAACTAATAAGACATGCAGCTAAACTCTAGTGCTTACTTTATTGCTGGAAATGAGATCTCTATATCGTAGGTGTCACTGGTGGATTGACGTCCTTGTCTGGGTGTTCTACAATACACAAGACATGCGTTTTTGCTACAGGACTGACTAAACTACTGACTATACAGGGAAGTCTTTACCTGGTCACTTCATTTACGGTTGTAATCACTGATTAATTATTACCAGAACCAGATAAAGACTCACCTAGCAAAACAATAACACATACCTACGTGCAAAATTATTAATGAAAAATAAATCATGCCCTAATATGAATGAATCACTACAATAATTAGGATAAAATACGACAATTACCATTACTAACTTTTCAACAGGAACCGAGGTCGATACCACATGGTTTGCGCTTCTAACCTGTCGATCGGCTCTGAGATGATCGCATTTAACGTTAATGGTCAATTCTTTGCACTCCCTGGTGCCCTCGACGGACAAGGAGCAGAAATTCCAGTCCCTGTTCAATCCGTTAATAGCGTTCCGGACCCTCTGTCGCAGAACACCTTGACCGGTTTCGTTGCAGAGCACCGCAGTGGGAAACATCGTTTCCACGTTAAACACCCGCTGCGCCGGTTCAGCGGCTGTGGAAATAAATTATTGAGCGAATTTAATTGTTAATAATAGAAAGATTCTTACGAGAGCAAGCGGGGAAGACCATGGGAAGTCCCGGGTTGTTGGTCGGTCTCCAGAAACCTTCGCCACCGCAGGTGTAGAATTTGGGGATTTCTTGAGAGAACTTCAGTCCGGGATTTCAGTCGATCTCGCACACTTTGAACTGACCTCCCGTGCCCCAGTCCCTGCACGTCTGGAAACCTCCGGGTTCAAGGCAACATTCGGCTGCAAGGAAAACAATTAAAACTGTACTTGAGAATGACTTCGAATTAGCCAAATAAAGGCTGTTTTAGGGGAATTTTTCCTGCAATTGGGATTTATTCAAACAAAAGGGATTATTGGGAGTATATGAACATAATTTTCACAAGGTGGACTAAAAAAAAGGGTGTCTGTCGAGGAATAGAATTATTTTTTGCTCTCTTTGTGTTTTGAAGAAATACTATGCATTTTGGGGACAGGTACTATTAGAAGAAAATTGTAGGGTGAAAAATTTCCTACAACTTTGGCCCCTAAACATTTTTGCAAATTCCCCATCGTTTTGCTGCAAGGGGGCGCTAAAATTTTTGCATAAATTATGCCTGAGCGAATTAATTTATTTGGATTCCAGACCAAAACCAAGCATTTTGGAGGAAAATGCCATGAGATGAGAATTGGAGAGCAGGAAATTTCCTACAATTTTGAACCTTTACAACGTTTCAATAAAATTCATGATTTGATTAAAAATATGAAAAAAGTCTCCAATTTTGTATAAATACATTTTAACGCCCTCTAGCGGCTAAACTACGCGGATTTTCAAAAAAAGTAATGGAAAAAAAATTGTAGAGAATGTTTTGCTCTACAACTAAAGTGCCATGAACTTTTCCACCATTACATCGTTTTCCATTAAAACACAAAAAACAGAAAAAAATCGCCCTCCATCTATGTTGCTCAGAAGACACCCTTTTTTGGGAAAGCGCCTTATGAAAAACTATTACATTTAAGGGGCGATTGATTATATTAAATAAACTCACAGAGAACGGACACTTTAAAAGTACAAGTAGCAGTGTTTCCAGCTTCATCAGATGCGACGTAAGCGATCTGCTAAATCCCCCAAAGCAGCGTCTGTCCAGGTCTGCGGTTATTCTTCTTGGTCACATTAACAACCCCGACGTTGTCACTGAAATGGGGCTCATCCCACGAGACAATGGCCAAGCCGTTCTTGGTGACAATCCACAAATCTCCCGGGTTATATTCAATTTTCGGAGGAATCTCATCGACCTGCAGCTCTTGGCACTTGGCGCCGATGTATCCCGGTGGGCAGTTCATCTGGCCGCAATGCGAAGGCACTATCCTCTCGACGCGGTACAAGACGGACTCCGTGCGACAATCCCTCACTTGTTTCTGGATTTCGTTGGTCACTTCCAAGGCTCTTCCCCAAATCTGCACTTTGGTCAAGTGACCTTGGAAACCGGACTCGGTGTAGGCTGTCGGGTTGCCAGATTGCGGTCTCCCTAGAGTAGCCCAAGCACTGAAAGTAAGAAAGTTTAGGAGTGAGCGTGGTGGGGGGTGAAATTGATAGATCTTACTATTCCGGTAGCTGTCTTCCTCCGCCGTAACCCGTAACCTTCAACTTTGCTCGCAATCAGACCTTAGGTGATCAGTTTAAGCTCGCCTCCGTTTTCTCCGTCACAGACGAGCGCGATGTGATGCCATTGAGCGTCGTTCACGGTCGTGTAGTCCCGGTAGCTCAGGTAAACGTCCTGGAGATCAGGGAAATGGACACTTGCACCCCGTTCGAATGGATCTGGACTATCGGTCTTCTATCCTTTGGTATATGTTTCGCTCTACGAGAAAAAATTGAATAAGAAATCAGGTCCTGTTGGTAATGAATCATAAAACTTACGTGTACAGGGTGAAGAAAATCCCGTTTTCGTCTCTCTGAGTAAACTGCACCCACATAGCTATGGTCATCCGGTGTAGAAGGGGATGATCTGGGACGCCGAGCTGCGAGTGGCGTCACTGAATTATAAATTGTAATCCACCGAAATAGCTACAAAAAAATTAAACATCACAGTAGTTATGAGCGTGCAGAAAAAAAAACGACTTACTTTTTCTGCAGTCTTCGCCGGTCAGATTGAAGAGACACTGGCAGAAGAATCGTCCGGTCAGATCGACGCAAGTGGCGCTGGGAGGACACGAGTTCTCTTTGCAGTCGGGGATGTCGTCTTGGCAATACTTTCCGGTGAAACCGGGCGGACAGATGCACTTGAAACCGAAGGAATCGTTCGTGCAGGTCGCCCCGTTCATGCAGGCGTTCTCGCGGCAAGCGTCGTATTCGTACTGACAACCGACACCTGTCAAAAAATTTAATGTTCTTAAAATGGGCAAGAAATTAAAAAAAAAATGACAATTTCATAGAAAAGAGACCCCCTCCCCCCGGTTTTTTTCTTACAACTAGGGAAACCCTCTGGATCTCACCATAAAGCTGGATGAAC
Source organism: Malachius bipustulatus (assembly GCA_910589415.1). Classification (NCBI taxonomy): domain Eukaryota; kingdom Metazoa; phylum Arthropoda; class Insecta; order Coleoptera; family Melyridae; genus Malachius; species Malachius bipustulatus. Next base: position 39,472,550 of record OU342638.1, on the reverse strand, counting down.
CCCCAAGGTCCTCCATAAAGCTGGATGAATCCCCAGATCTTTTCTTAAGACTAGGGGAATCCCTCATTACATGAACATTATAATATAAACCTACCATTCAGAGACGATACTTGAATTGTGATCCATCAGAACAGGAACAATTCAAACCGGATCCAAAGTCCTGACATTTTCCTCCGTGCATGCACGGATTGCCGATGCAACGTTCCGGAGCCGTCTCGCATTGTTTACCACCAGGTTCCGGGGGGACATCTAAAGATGAAGAATAGAAAATTTACCATCGATTTGATACCGTAACTGAGGAAAACAAACACTTACACGCAGAAGTAATCCTGGAACAGATTGATACATTTCGCATCGTTTGGCAAGGTCGGTTCTGGCAGCTTCCGACGTCCGTCTCGCAATTTTCGCCCGTCCATCCCGGTTGACAGATACAACGGTACCCGCCCACCTCGTCTCTGCATTTACCATCGTTCAGGCACGGATTCGATTTGCAATCGTCGATGTTTTCCTGAAAAATGATCCCTCGTATTCTCCTAATCTAAAGTGAACATTTCATAAAGACACACAACTCACCACAGTGGCTTCTCTCCCGCTCTGACCCGCTATTCCGGATTGAGGGCTCCCCGGCTGAGTATCTTCGGACTTGTCGCCGGCACTCTGGATGACCAGGAAGGGAGGCACCGTCGGATCGGGACAGTCCTTTGTCAGATTCAGAGGATGTCCAGCTCGCGCTCGTCTTCCAGCCAAGCGGGTAGTTCCGGCAGCAAGGAGATGTCCATCTCCTGAGAAGCTCTCTGGGAGTGGCGACCGCTATCAATCCGGGAGTTACCTGAAAACTCGAAATTGTCTCATTTTTGTTGCAGAATGCGGTCCTTCAGGACACTCAGAACAAATGTGAAGTCAAAACATCATTTTTGAAGTTCAAGGCCCCCTGTACAACGAAAACGGCTGAAGATAGAGAAAAACGGCTTACATGTCCCTATTTTAACTTTTTCATGTATTACTTATCCTGTGATGTAGATGAAATGTTTATACAGTGTATATTCATCAATAAAATAATAACCATCAGTATTATCTTCATTTGGTTCTCTCGCATCAAATACTACATTCCCTTCTAAACACATACTCTAATTAATGAGCATACAAACACTGGATTATACTTGCACTTCTTTCTTTTAGCAAACACCTAAATCTCATTTTTAGAAATCCGATACACCGTTCGATACAATTTCTGGCACGTTTATGGGTATTGTTGATTGAATGTAGTTTCTCGTTCATTCACAAGTTGTTTAAAAGGTGTTATAAGATGAGGCAACAAAGGATACCCCGAATCTCCTATCAACCAGCTCCTCTCATTTGGATTCAGCATTCCAAGATACTGGTCAAGAGCTGAATTCATACCTGAATTATTCAAGAGCTGAAATACATTCCTAATTCTCAAATTGTGATCGCATACAATCTGTGCATTATTGGAATGATATCATTTTCTATTTATAAAATTATGTTCCTCTATGGAAGGCTTCAAGATGGATACGTGAGTCTGAGTACAATCTACAGACCGATAGTTCCTGGAAAGCCCCATCGTTGTAAGAACTTAAACTTAATTTGATCTCTTTCATTCAAGTTCTGTGCGTGGAAATAGAATTTTCAGATGAACGTACTTATGAATGGTACTTTGTGCCATTCCAATTATATTCTTCTCCAAGGCACCTTTGATAGGTACCTGTGGCATAAAATCTAAGGGCACTAAATCTATTGCCAAGTTGTGTATCTCTCAGGGATGTTTTTATTATTGAAACGAAATAACTCCGTAAACCTCGCTTCTGGCAAAGCAAAAGGATCATGCTCCCTTCTTAAAGATTGTCGGCATCGGTGAAGTCGTAAATTTTGCCGTTGCCTTTCATTTCTTACTAGCACTAGCACTAGCACTGCATGCACAATCGAAAGCATCTTTCCTAATTCGTTGTAATTTCAGACTATTAATTATTATTAATCAACTAGGACTGTAGTGTAATGAAGTCAATATTCAGTTAAATAAACTGCAAGAATGTTTACAAAAATTATTCAAAATCACCCGCCCTAGGCAAACATAACCTTATTCGATAGATACAAAGGTATCGTGAATTTTCGATCGAAAATAATCGATTCATCGAGTGTCATGAATCAGTTTTCCCGATTATCGAGCAAATATGGCGACTTTCAATCGAATATCGAGTGTCATGATCCGTGGCCAGTGATCAGCTGGAAGTTTAGAACAACAAATGCATGCACAGTTGCCAGCTTTATTTACAATACCTATATTTGCAGGATCTGTTAAATAAAGAACTTTTTAATCATGACATTGTTGATAATCAACGAATTATTATTAATGCATAATAAAAACACATTTCATGTCAGGTCCTTTGGTCGAGGTAGTTTTTTTTTCATTTTAAGAAAATTTCGGCCAGCTGAATAACAAATGGGATCACTAAGTCAGGTCTTTGGCCTAGGCCTACCACCTACATATTTCCCTATGCTGCGTATTATTATGAATTGTTTAAATAATAATTCGTTGGGTAATCCTGTTGTTTAGTCTTCCAAAACACCCCTCACATGCCCATTCCACTTTTTCCACTCGCGTCTCTCACAGCAGTCACAGTGTTGCCGATTAAATCAGGTCTTTGGTCAGGTTAGGTTTTTTTTTTCATTTTAGGGGCATTTAAAGGAAAAAAAACCTACCCTGACCAAAGACCTGATTTAATGCAGCAAAGCTGTGACTGCTGTGAGCGACGCGAGTGGAAAAAGTGGAATGGGCATGTGAGGGGTGTTTTGGAAGACTAAACAACAGGATTACCATTCGTTGATTATCAACAAGGTAATTATCATCATCAAGACTTAAAGTTTCATCATTATTTTTGATAATAGATCCTGCAAATTTAGGTATTGTAAATAAAGCTGGCAACTATGCATGCATTTGATGTTCTGATCTGATATATTATATTCCGCGCACGCGCAATATAGCGGAGCGGCGACATTATATTTAATAATAATAATAACAAATACGCTAGACTATAATAGCTTTATTCGGGTTTCATTTCTTGAATCGTTCAAGAACCGTCCTGGGATTGCGCAGAACTAGTTGCGCAATCGTGCAGTTCTAGGAACCGTTCTCGGATTGTCCTGGAAGTGTCCGCGACTTCACAAAACTCGAACAATTCCGAACTGTTATAAATCTTGTAAATGAAAATCTTTAAAAGAAGAAGAACTTAGAACCTAACCCTACTTTTCAATATGTAAAATTCAAATAAAAAACGCAAAGCAAAGCATATACTGCTCAACTTTTCTTTTAGTGAGAAAAGCGCTTTTGTTTGCGACACGCAAAACACAGTTTATTTATGTCTTTGTTTATAATTTTTGTGAATTTACTCAATTTTCTGATAACCCAACCAGTACCTAGGTAGGTACTTAATAATGGAAAGTTCATCTTGCTCTTCCGAAGAGTCTGATGAGGATAATGATGAATTGAAAAGGATATTTTGTATGTAGTCATCCATTATTACCTAGGTATGCCTATTACCAATTACTTCTCTAATAATTAACCTGATCAATAATAGTAAAAACAAAACAACAAGTTTAAGATCAACAAACGCCAGCGAGTACCGTCCTACCGTCGTCGTGTATCGTGTAAAATGAAAATGGGCATGCGTGAATTGACAATCCGAAATCAGTTCTTACTCCAGAGCGAGGACTGGTTTGGACGGTTCTTGAACGGTTCTAAAACGGTCCTGAGTTAAACCAAAACAGAGAACTTCTGACTCAGAACTAGTTCAGGATTAGTTCTACAAAACCCGAACGCATGAATTTCGACTGCGCAAACTCCTGACAGTCCTAGAACAGTAATAGCAAAAACCCGAATAAAGCTAATACGTCCAACTTCGACTGAAAACCGGCAGCGAGGCGACGCTAGCGAACCTGGCGGCTCGAGGACCGCTACAGTTGTTCTACTGGGCCCGGAATAGAGATGGGAAATACTGTTACCGAAGAGTACGACCGTTCCAATCCAACTGGTACCGCGACAAAATATGTACCGGTATTTTGGAACTGTTTAGCCATAGCCACATCGCCGACTGGAGCGGAGCCGTAATCGCGACACGCATACCCTGACCCTCGGAACGGTATCTCTACTATAAACTCCTGCTCCTGGAGTGCTGGAACTGAATTATGTATAATCATAAGTTCCTTGTTCCACGTGATGTTTTAGCCCATATGGCCTTGTATCTTGTATTGCATCTCTGTCCGTACTTCGGTTCGGTAGGTACGTATACCTATGTAGGTATCTTCATTTTTTTTTCTTACAAGACTGAAGTAAATGAAAAAATTTTTTTTTGCTTATTTCACATTCCATCTCAAGTATTTTTTCATTATATATGTAATACAGTTACATATTTACATTTTTATTTGATAATTATTATGTTATTACTTATAATTTTTAAAGAGTCAAGTATACCTATAATTATTCCTTTTTTGTTTTCTGGCTTGAAATTTTTACTTTTTTTAATTTTCTTAGAGGACCGAAGTAGCCTTGCATAACTAGTCAGTAGGTACTCAACGATCCCATAGAGAAATATCGGGTCCGGGGTCTGGGTATAATGATTAAGTATCAAGCAAGCAAAAGTAATCAAGTAATCAACTCAACGTATCAGATACTTGTGACTAATGTATCAATATCTACTCGATACTGTTATCTGTTGCACATCACTATGGTGCAGTGTGTTAGTTACAACTCGCGACAGTAAATGGCGCTGCCACAGCGGCTGCCTTCGAAATGCATGTAAAATTGCCGGAGTTGGACGTATTAATAGTCTAGTGTATTTGATAATAATAATAATAATAATAATAATATCTCTCTTTATTGTACGTAAAATTACAACAATCATTGCATCAGTACAATAGTGTTAAATAGAGTAAAATGTCGTGAAAACAAACAACGAACTAATCCAAACAAATCGCATGCGTATTCAAAAGGTCGTACGCACGCGATTGAACAAAGAAAGCTTGAACATAGCAAAAAGTGTACATTAAAACATTAATCTATCTATACATAGTACCTAATACTATATCGTCATATTAAGTCGAATTGACCAGATACTAGCAAACGAAAGTATCTATATTTTCAAGTGTTTAAGTCGGGAAGGAAGGGGGGGGGGGGGGGTGGAAGACAGTATGTCCATGGTAGTATATTATATGGTTCAAGCTCTGTGAGATGTTTCCGCAGATATAACTTGAACTGAGAGAATCTGACGGTTGAAGGGTCAAGTCGGAAATGGTTTAGGTATTTTATAGACGCGTATGTAAACGTCTTTTCAGAGGACGAGAGGTGGTGGGTTGGTAGTTTAAATAGATTGAATCGAGTATGGTAGTTGTGTGAGAATCGGAAAGGATCAAGCTTAGCCTGGTTTTTGTAAATAAGTTTGAGGAGGGAGAAGACATACAGGGCGGGCAATGTTAGTAGACCAAGTCGTCTGAATTGTCCCCTGCAAGACTCGCGGATGGATAAGTCTGCCAGGATCCTGAGAGCCCTCTTCTGAAGAAGGAAGACTTTACTGAGGGACTTCTCAGTGCTGCCCCAGACGGCGATGCCATAGGCTACGTGACTATAAAAATGTCCATAATATGCAGAGAGCAGAATTTATTTTTAATGCCTCATTCATTTTTTTCTCACCCTCACAAACACCCTGTCTAGTGTCTATATACTGACTATACTGCCACTACTGCCAGTATTACCTACATAAATAGTCGGCAGGGCAGAATCACGCAAAAAAAACTGCCACACATTTACCAAATTATAAGCGGCCAGTCCCAGCATGGTCTTGGAGCCCTGAAGGCTGAAGGTTGATCCTCTTGCAGGTGGAAGCGGCCGGGTTCCCTGAGACGTCGAGGCTCCGGGTCTTCGAAGACGGTCGAGAGGATCTGCTGGGTGCCCGCAGGGCTCGGTGCCATGAAGCACCCCGACGAATACGCAGACCTTGCGGGTGCTCAAGTTCTCGATTATCGTACCAGGCATTTTTTGTGCCATTATTTTCTATTCACACTGCACTTTTTCTTTGATATCTTATTACTTTGGTCCCTAACTTACCGTCAAAATGTTATGAATTGTATGGGGCTCTCGAATAAGAGGTTTTCCGCTTTTAATTTCCAGTTTAATGGGATTTTGGATTAGAATTATTAGAATAAATAAACAAAAAACAAACACCGAATCACCACAATTGAATCGAATCCGAATCGAATCGGATCGAACTAATTCGAGACTCGATTTTCATTCATCCCTGCTAAAGCGCCGATAGATCCGCATGCGCAATAACTATTACACATATTTGTGGGGAGAATTATTAATATAGTATTGATAAAAACTGATTTTTTTCACATGGTAATGACTAACTAGAAAGCGTTCAACAATCTTGCTTATTATTGATGATTTTCTTTTGAAATTTTTTTAGAATATAACTCTACCGTGGATTTATTATGTGAAAGTTATAATACTCGGTACAATAGTATCAATATTGACATTGACATTTCTGTTTGCGACGATTAATTTTTTTCTTAGATAAGGTAAACTCTCTGGATGATAACTATTATGGTATATAATGGCCAACTGCTGCCATAATTATTACGATTACGTCAGAGGCGTGTATACATACAATACAGAGCAACCACAGATTACTGAGGTAAAAAAATGTCTTGGTAGACAGACACTCAAATGGCAGTGTGATCTTAGTATCGCATACTGATCCTTAAAAACAAGATGTAATAAAACTTACCTGACAAACTTCCAGGAATATGGAAATTCTGAGCTCCGTATATTTTCTGCAATCATAACTGTCTGCTGATGGGGCTGGGTGCATTTTTTGTCCGGAATATTCCAGTAATAACAGGCAAGTATTGATGGACTCTAATGACTTTAAAATATTAACAAAGTTTACCTTTAGGCAACGCGAACAAGTAGTGGAAAGCCCTATCCTCTAATAACGCAGCAAAAGTTGACCTTTTTTTTTAATACGCGGACTTAATAACAAATTATAAATGAAAAAAAAAATATAAATTATATGTGAATTTTCAGACAGTTGTACGTTCATGGAAAATCTGACGTTTTTGAAATTAAGTTTGACATTCACAACTTTTTGTGAGAATGAGAATGGGCCACCCAGTAAGCGTCAGTGTCGGTAAGACAGGTTCCCTAGCCCTAGCTCGGCCCACTGACGGCGACGGCGTCACAATATTATTAATGTCATTTAAGCGTTACGTCAAAGTCGCGTCACGATGATAACGTAACTGTCACTGTCAGCGTGATGACGTTGTTGTTGTTTGTAATGAACTGTCACATTTCAGATCAGACCGAACGAACTGAACAAAGTAAAGTAACAAAACAAGTGCTCCCTGCTACGTTTCCGTTTTTCGCGATTATTTTTCCTTCGTTATCTTTTTAGTTAATTAATAAAATTCCGTTCGTCATTTCGTTCGGTTAATAAATTAACGGCGCGGCAATAACCGGGCGCGGTGCACACACATCTGTTACTGGCTTCAATTCAAACACCCCGATTCCCGGAAACTGTAAGTGCTTACCAGAACTGGAACAATAATTATTATTAAGCTGCCTGTTAATTTTTTATTGTCCCCGTAATTGAGTCACTCTACTCGCTCCATCTCGCTCCGTCTCGCTAATTAATTATTCAAATGATCGGCTCGAGTTTGATGATCTGATCATTTTTTACATTTTATTGTTTACGTATCACTCCAGGCTCGTCTCTCTCCGTTAAGGTTAATTTGATTTTTTTAGCTCGATAATCATGGACGCGCCGCAGAGCAGCACGGCGAGCGGTCGCCCCCAGAACAAGAACAACCTGCTGGAGCAGACCCAGGCGCAGGTGAACGAGGTCGTCGGCATAATGCGGGTGAACGTGGAGAAGGTGCTGGAGAGGGACCAGAAGCTGTCTGAGCTGGACAGCAGGGCGGACGCCCTGCAGGAGGGCGGCAAGCGGTTCGAGCAGCAGGCGCAGAAGCTGAAGCGGAAGTACTGGTGGAAGAACCTGAAGATGATGATCATACTCGGCGTGATCGCCCTCATCGTTCTCATCATCATTATCGGTGCGTTTCACTCTTATCTTGCCCTCTTCAAGTCGAGTGCTATTGTTTGTATTCTGATCGTTTGATTGGTTGTTTCAGTGTCGATCACGAATTCGATGGGAGGCGGAGACGATCCCGTAACGAAGAAACCGGTCGCCTTGGAAGCGACTCCCGCTCCGGGAACACAGGAGAATAAACCCGGTGCTTAATTATTATTGCTTAATGTTTATGTTGTGTCGATTATTATTAATTATGTCAGAAACAGAAACGTACAGGTCTCAGGTTTTCTTTATTCTTTTTCAATTGTTCTGAGAAGGGGAGCTTCTCTTTTCAAGCGGACCTTTTTTTTTGCATCTTGTTGCTTGCTGGAATTAGCTCTAAAATCATAATAATTGTTAAATAATCACACCTTACTATGGAGACCGGTTCTTTAGACTCTTCCTAGACCTGTTATGAATGTCAAAAAATGATCTTCTCTTCTATGCTCTTTCTGTATTTCTGTTACTTCATATTAATGTCAGATTTTCTACCGAGGGTCAGGTCTTCTTTATCTGTCAAAGTACTGTTGAAGAGACAATTGACAACTCTGTCAGTACCGGTTCGTTTATAATGTCAATGTCGTTCTTCTTATTTTTTTTTACATTTTGACACTTATTGAAATTGTTAGTCTTGGAGTGAAATCGATTATCTTGGTCCGGAAGTGTAAAAAAATTGTTTTTTTTTTTTAAGGGATGTGGGAAGAGGCGCTGTAATAATTGGGTGGTTGTGAGCGCAATTTTACTGTTTTGGAGAGCAGGTCAGGTCTTCTTCAATCACCTTGATTGCTCCAAGAAGTGGATCTAGTTTCATTGTTTTCCTCTTGTCTTTCTATTTTTTTTTTAGTTCTGTCGCTTCATGTTATTGTCAGATTTACTGTCAAGTTAAACATACCAAGGTATCGTCATTTGTCAAGGTCATTCTTATTATTTTTTCACAATTTGATTGACACTTATGTATTGAAATTAATTTGTGATAGAATCGGAGTGAAAATTATTTCAATTTTTTTTATTGTCTTGTCAGGATCAGAAGTGCGTAGAGAACCTTTTTTTTAATTTAATCCTTTACACTCTTATTATTATTATCATAAATGTCGCTTGTCATTTCAAATTGTCAGAGATGTTTTTATAAACAAGCAAGTGAAGGTCTTGAGCTTTCCGGTTGAATCTATTTTTAATGGGAAGAGTCTAAAGAAGTGGTCCTCTCTTATACTATAATAAGTCGCTTTTTTTAATTCTGAGAGCTCTGCTACCAAGAAACAAAAACGGACAATATTTGTGTGCCTTCTTGTAATTTGAAATTTAATCAAACGATCGTCTTCCAGACATTTGCCAAATTACTTAACGAATCGTTAAACCTTGTACCATTAGTGCTTTACTTGTTACTTGTTACTCGTCTACTAGCATGTACAATAATCATTATTACACTAAATAATAATGGACCAAACAAGAAAAAATAATAACAATAATTATCATTATGTAGGTGCTTATAAGAATTAGTCTTTTATTTATAATTTTATGAATAGCACCGGCACCGGCACTGGCACTGATAAGAAGATGTGCCGGTTCTCCGTGCTTTTAAAATTTAAACTAAGCAGGCCTTGTTTCGGTCTGAATGCAATCTTTGTTTTTTTCGTGGCAGTGTCACTACCTAATCGGTGATTAACGTTCCAATTAGCAATTGGATTTCATATTTACCAGCAGTTCTTCTTCTATTATCTCGTGTCACGACCCGTTACAATAAAACTGTCTGAGCCTCTTTAATGTGCCTTGTTTGTTTGTTTGTTAATCGTTTGCTACATAAAATTAATACCGGCTGTCTAGATAAAAAAGATAAAATATTAATAAATATTTGTCATAGTTTTATATCATATAATATTATATACATCTCATTATACAAACAATATATCAACTGTTACTATTGTATACATCTATTCTACATTATGTACGTACGTCCATGTATACAACACTACTTAGGGTATTCTTATTTTCTTATTATACAATATACGGTGTTATTATTATTATTATAATGTAGATGATTACTAATTTTAGAGTTTTGTGATGTATAATTTAATTGATCGATTGGTTAATATGATGATGATGATAATATCAAAAAAATATATATATTTATTTAAGTGGTATGGGTAGATTTATTGAGGGAGCCCCCGTCCAAGTCTCTAATTTTGCTTTATTACATATTGAGATTTTCATACCATGACTAAATTCCGAACTTCCTACTCTGCGCTCTTCTTGACAAAGGTGAGGCAGTGCATCTAGTGGCGGCCATTTTGTGTAATGGCAAGATCCTATGAAAAATACTAATACCATTCGCACTAATTAGATAACTACTGTAGTGTAAACTACCTTTAAATCCTGAGATCCTGCGTCATGCGCACAAATCTGTAATGTAACATGCCTAAATTGAATGACTGAATGGTTTTTGAAAAAGAAGAACCCCTTTGACGTTTGAAATGTGAACTTGTCTGTCATGAGTGACTGTTTGATTTTCCCGCCCTGAATATTTGATTTGAATTTAAAGTTCTCCCTCCCTGATTTCAAATAAATGACCACATCACTTACTTACCGTTTGTAATTGTTATTTACCTTGGCTCGTGATTTACCTGTGTTCGTAGTTTTGGCTCGTGTCTATTACCTGGGCTCGTGTTCGTCTAGTTTTTACCTTGTTTGGACCTTGTTGTTGTGTGTAGTAACCTTATTTTGGTTCGTTCGTAGCAAACGCTACGAAAATACTTTGAGAGAGTCTTTTGTTGAGAGATAGGAGATTTAATTTAAAAGACAGAGTTTCCCCTTTGAATGAATCGATTTATTGACTTTTAAATTGATTTGAATGTTTAGTCTGTTTACCCAGTGATCCCAAAAAGGGTTTTCCTCCTAAGAAAGTTTATAGTCACGAGGAAAAAAAGAAAACCCAGTAAAAACAACCGACCTCGGACTTGCAAAGTGCCAAGAAATAAAATACAAAAACATACAAGAAAAACACACAACGAAACACATACAATGAAACGACGACATGTTAGAATCAAGCATTTGCTTGGGCGTTGAGGGGTGAGAACTAAATCTCTTGTATTATGGTAACCTGTCATTTTAACGTTAGTCTTTGCGAACCGTTTAGTACCTGTAAAGAAAAGACATAACAAAACACACATAAATTTAGACCCTTTGATGCACGAAGCCCAATCGACTTTCAATACACCTCCGCAGACTAATAGAAAAGACGTAATAAAACACACACAAATTAGACCTTGTTGATGCGAGAAGCCTCATTGACTTTCAACACACCCCGGACTAATAGCAAATAAATAAAATCGATTCCAAAGGACATCCAACGTTAAAATGAGACATAACCCATACAACAGATTGAAGCGTCGCTGTCTGACGTTGCGATTCGTAAATCAAACATGCAAAATCATATCGCCGTTTCATTTAGAATTTTACATAAAAATACACCAGGACAAAACATAAAATACAAGAGACACAACACATAACATCGTCACCGTTTTGGTGCAAAATTGACATTGATAAACAAATCTGTTATATTCAGGAAAGACCACATTTTATCTTTCTATTTCAAGGACTCATACCTCCTGAAAAGGAAACAAGACACACAAAAATGCATAAAAACAAATAAATAGATCAGGCGAGTAAATAAATGGCAGCAAGTAAATAATAGATCGGGCATGTAAATCAGTAGCAATAAATAAATAGGTCAGGGCAAGTAATCAGTAGCATCAGAATAAATAGATAGTTTAGAGTCCAGGAAATATGAAATACAAAATGAGGCCAAACATATTATATAGCAGAGGCGTTATCGATCCGTAAAAAGACAGTCCTCGATAACAATTTAGAAAAGAAATCAAATTCATCTGTACGTGTGTCCGCTCGCATTCCAAAACGATAAAATTTCAATTTGAATAAAATGATTAATGATCAAACAAGTCACAAGTGAAATTAATTTAGCATAAACAAGATTAAAATAAAAAAAGCAAATGTTCATTAAATTGACGATAATGACAAAGAAGTTAAAATTCACCAATAAAATGCAATCAAAGATATAATAAAATTATACAGTGTGATCGTTTAAATAGTTTCATGAATAAAATGTAAATAAAATTGTTGAGAGCAGAAAAAGTTGAAAATACAAAGAAAATGTGATCATGGTAAAATAAATTGGTAGAGAAATGTGCTTGATCAAAATAATAATGATAATAATAATAATCAAAAGGGCATGTGCTGATTCAAGATTTCAATAAATAAATTTAAATAATTCAAATAAACCAAGAGATTGAATGAAAACGTGGGGGTTAAAAATGAATCATGCTTTCTGTAAAACGTGGTGTTATACAATTGGTGCAGGTAGCCTACGATCAAGGAGGGCCCCATTTGATTTTAATGAGATAAAATTAAAAGTCGAGCAGCACGTGTTAATTTACCAATTAAAATAGATAGCAATTGTAAACCTCTTTACACACAGAAATAATTATTAAAACACTATGGGGATGGGCCCCCTTCATAAGAGTACAAAATTAACCAAAGGACACGTGGGCCTTCCTACCATTGTCTTTTAAACAAATCATGTTTCTAACAATAAATAAACAGTAAAAGGTAAGAGCTAGTCTCTTGTAATATAGCAATAACAAATAAATAAATAAAAATAAACTCACGTGCTATAAATAAACAAATAACAAAATGCGGGGAGAACTTTTAGATAACCAAAACAGCTGAGCTTACGACTCGTGTTCACTCTCTCGTTGTCAGCAATAAAGTGAAGTCTGACCGCTGAGGGTTCACTAATGACAATTGCGTATAGTAGGATTAACTTTAAAAAGTCAGATGTGACGTCTTACTAACCGTCCGAATTAATATTTTTAATTTCACCAGAAAATGTCAAAAGTTAATTGTCAAGTTGTGAACGAGCGTAATTATTATTGAAGGAATCATTCAAAAAATGAATTGAACCGCTTACGTCAGTTTGAGAGCCACTGACAACTACATAAAATTTATTCACGTAATGACATTCTATCCTCTGTGTTGTGCATTTAATTCTCATTCAAACCCAATGTTGACGTATACTTATTTATGCGGGATGGAGTGTTTAGACAAACTGGACGGTTACTATAAAAACACGTACATGAAACAAAATAAATCGAACTATCAAAAGGATGTGTATTCTTAATCGATACGTATGACTTTTTAGACTTTATTGGACTATAGCACGTTTTTGGATACGTTGAGTGACTGACAAAAATGACGTTTCTGCTTTGAAAGCTTGAAAAGTGACAAGTGACATTTGAATTCATAGAACATAACTGAATAGGATCGACTCTTAAGTTTACAATTTTTAACATGCGCAGTTGTCATATGGTTTGGGTCCTTTCACTACACAGTTTTTCGATATAATTTAATGACTTATAAACATTTAATCAGCATTTTAGGGTGCGTGCACAACTGCACAGTGACAAGGCGCCCCTAGCAGAAAAATTTGAAATCGGAGACCAGAGTTTTGACAACATATCCGCCAGAGAGCGCTTTTTTCAAGGTGCATGCACACTAGGGTACCCACACCAGAGTCGGTAATTCAGGTTCCCTAGTGCACAGTGACAATAAGTAGCACCCTTTTCATGAAATAGACGCAAGTTATTTTCCGTAAACGTAACCTTAATATTGAAATATTTCAACTTTACGTAAAATTATGCGTCGGCCCCAGTACGTGACGTAGCCGTAGACATAAGTTTTTTTTTATGTAGCACCAGTCATAAGGTAATAACATAGCATTGAATCTTGTGGTTACGTTATCGCTTACGACTTACGTTTTACGCCGTGTCCTAGCTGCATCCGGGTAATGCGTTGCGTGCGATGCGGGGAACGCACGCAACGCAAACTCGCACGAGAAATTTTGAGTGTGTCCTAACTGAATGCGTGCGGTGCGGGCGAGAAAATGGTTTCCAATCCAACTATTTCTGGTGCAGCTTCAGATTAAATACGTTTTAATTTGGAAACCAGTAGGTTGTTGGAGCTTGAAAGACTTGAAAATCACAGAAAGAAACATGTTACTTAAGAGAAAGAAACAATAAGACGCAAGTAATCTGTAGAAATAGGCATAGATTTGATAGATAGATAAATAGCAGGTAGGTTAAATATAAAAAGGTCTACAATAGAAGTTAATAGACCTCATACTTACTTTAAAAACCTAAATTCGAGACATTTTCACATTCCCAGTGTACCTTGACTCTTGTTCTTGTAAAATAGATTTCTCTTATTGCACAAAATGTTTCGCTTTGGCACGAAGGCAATCGAAATTTAAAAAATTTCCTGCCCGCCGCAAAAATCGCAAGATTTTGACAGATGAAAAAACTAAATATTTCAATTTAAAACAATGCGTGCGTTGCGGTGTCGTTTTATCGTACGACTTTGCGGGCAAACGCGTCTACTGAGGACACTCCCATTGCTTTGCATGTGTTTTATTTTAATCGTTCCCCGCAACGCACGCACGCAACGCAGTCCCCGGATGCAGCTAGGACGCGGCGTTAGTCGAATGTGAAGGGGCCAATACCCAAACAAATTTATAAGCTGGCTAAATTCACAAAAATTCGAAGGCCGTGTCGAAACTTAAGAAAAAGAAGAACAGATTGGAGGTTGCATTGCGCATGCGCACAAGTGCAATAATAAGAAATAAGCAAAGCAAAATAAGTAATAACAATTAAAAAAATCTATACAAAAATAAATCGGAACTGAGAAGAAATAAGAAATTTCAAATCAGACCAATTCTTAAAGAAAAATTAACGTCATGAGTTGTCCAAATGAAGGCGATTATTATTGTCCTGTTAAACAGGAAATAGAAAAAGAGGATGAGTTTATCCAGTCTGATGAAGATGGCCTCCTCTTCATCTCAGCAAAGTTGAAAAGCGAACAAGATGGAAGTTATTCACTGAGCGATCGATCTTCTGAATTCAACAATTTTGAGAAGATCTCTCCATTTTGCCAGATGAAGATAGAACCTGAGGACTCGGCACCAGGACCAGATGACCTTCATCGAGCAGAAAATTTTACATTGAAAGCAGAAGAGGTGGATATCGACATCCAAGAACATAAACCGGGCTGGGAACAGATTAAACGGAGTAGTAGTAATGTTGGATCTGTTCAACAAAGTCAGTCAGGATCATCTGAAAGTAAGAGGGAAGAACAGGCGATGTATAATTGTGCCCATTGTTCCTATAAAACAAACAAGAGAGGTAACTTTTTCATGCATTATAAACGTACACATTCGAAAGAAGCAGAAGTGGTTTTTAAATGTGAGGAATGTTCTTACAAAACAAAATTGAAAAGTAATTTGTCCAAACATTATAATTATAAACATTCCACAGATGCGGTAGTGTACAAATGTGATGAATGTTCAATTGAAACAAAATATAAAAGTGTTTTGATCCAACATTTTAAACATAAACATTCCAAAGATGTTGAACTGTTCAACTGTCAGGAATGTTCTTACCAAACAAAAATTAAAAGTGCTTTGACTCAACATAATAAACACAAACATCCCAAAGATGCAGAAATGTACAAGTGTCAAGAATGTTTATTTGAAACAAAATATAAATGGTCATTGATCCAACATTATAAATGTGGACATTCTAAAGATCCAGAAGTGTTCAAATGTCAGGAATGTTCTTACGAAACAAAATATAAAAGTGCTTTGACTCAACATTATAAATGTAAACATTCAAAAAATGCAGAAATGTATAAATGTCGGGAATGTTCTTACAAAACAAAAATTAAAAATTATTTGACTAAACATTATAAATACAAACATTCCAAAGAAGCTGAAGTATTCAAATGTCAGGAGTGTTCTTATCAAACAAAACATAAATGTCATTTCACTCAACATTATAAAATGGAACATTCAGCAGAATCTGAAGTGTACAAGTGCCAGGAGTGTTCTTACGAGACAAAATTTAGAAGTTATTTGACGAAACATCATAAACGTAAACATTCCATAGATGCGAAAGTGTACAAATGTCAGGAATGTTCTTACAAAACAAAAGATAAAAGCAGTTTGACTGCACTGTAACGTCGTTAAAGGTTTTATTCTTTAATTGGCTCCATTTAAAATTATTAAATGGGACCACATTCTCTAAATCCTTGCTATTAAGGTTCCGAAAATATGAATTTTGAACTAACATCGCCACCTGTTGCCGAGTGGTAAAACTAACTAAACTAGGCAAGTTCAAGATCCCTACCTTTAGTACAATCTGTAACTTCCTTCTCTTACAATCTTCCTTTTCGATAAATTA
Organism: Malachius bipustulatus; assembly: GCA_910589415.1. Lineage (NCBI taxonomy): Eukaryota > Metazoa > Arthropoda > Insecta > Coleoptera > Melyridae > Malachius > Malachius bipustulatus. Next base: position 39,456,109 of record OU342638.1, on the reverse strand, counting down.
GAAACACAGATGTCGCTGTGATGTAGTTTCGCAAATTTAAATACAACAACCCTTTCTTCGAGCTGCGCGGAAAAGGTGCTCCGCACTTTCTGGACAAGTTTGTTCGTCTTCCAATCTTGGTGCTTGAAGCGACAAGTCGCACCCCTACCTTTTCTCTTTATCTAAGGACCGATTAATAAATCGGGTAAGTAAATTGTTCAAACTATCTGAAACTTTCTCTAATAGAGTTTATATATTGTTATAGTTCTTTCTACCTACCCTATCAATCGGGGTACTATCTTATCTCGTCGGAAAACCTATTTACGGAGTTGAACCCCACCTGTCTTCACGGACGCCATATTGGTTTCCACCATCTCTACATCTGAATATCCGCTTTTATGGAAGGAATCTCTTACATTATCTGAAGGTTTTGCTGCTACCTGCCCCTAAATACTGGATCTCATCATTCGGAGCCTCATATTTTCATCTTTCATCTAACTTCGAAGGACGACCACGCTACCAGTGCTAGGCACGTGTTCCCACGGGACACGACCCCATCCACCAGTCTTTCTGCCACCCCAGAGGGAGACCACGGTCTCTTATCCTGAGATTTCGTCCAGGGCCCCGCTCTCCAGTCTCGGCACGACATTCCAAGGATGGCAAAATGCCGTATCAGTAAGCAAAGTGTGACATAACCTTTTATTGCTCAGAGTGATATCAGAGAAATCTGTTAGGATTTTTGTGTCGTTCTATTGCCTTATCTCGTCGAGAGATTGATGTTTTATTAATTAAAACTTATATTAATAATAACTTTGAAATACCTGATATACAATCATTACCATTATTATTCAAGTAATACTTGAAATGAATTTGTCATTTATTGTGTGAAGGAAAGATAGATATCTATTTTCTCTACCAGTTAAACTGTTAAATGAGATATTTTGCAATTAACTTCATGATCAATTAATTAGTAATTTCATAACCATAGAATTTCAATCATTTATTTTGTAAACAGAATTCATAAATATACTTTTCATTAAAAGATCAACTTTATTATTCAGTAGGTAGATACTACAGTAGTTAGAAATAGTTAACATCTCATAACCTGAGTGAATTTTGATGCCTTTATAGTTCAGGTTACTTTAGATCAATTATTCAAAAACCATAAGGCACTGGCATCCCACTATCTTTTATCTTAGAGGAAATTAAACCGTACCGCTTTATGCTGCTGATGTTACCACAGTCGCACGAAATCTGGGTGAGATTTTGGTGCATCAATTAATACTTCGGCCCAACGAAGGTAAGTCGGCAATTATTTCAACAACGATCGAATTTTAATTGGCCAAGAATCATTTTAATTGGCCCAGAGCCTAATCTAATTAGCCCGACCGCAGCAATTGGCACTCCCCGGTGTGGAACGTTTACTTCTTTGAATTAGAAATCCAATTTATCTTTATCTTATTTGGCTTTTATGTATCTAGGATTTTCATAAAATAAATCTCATAACTATTTGAACTTTACGATTTGTCTGCGATATCACTTGATATTTATATAAATTTCTCTTGTTGCTTACTGCATGAATTTTTTATTGAAAGCTTTGCATGATTTAGTTTTAAGCATTATTGTTCCCTAATATATGTGTACCTACCTAATTATCTTTGTGCAAAGTGCCGTGCCGCGAAAATACCTACTTTTTCTTACCGCTACACTGCCGCTAAAGGGTAACCCGTCAGGGAGCTTTACGGAGTGGTTGATTATACCGTCGTGATGTCTCGAGCATGTTTTAGAGAAGCTTAATTCCGTACAGAGAGGATACTCGATACGAGAGCTCTGTAGTTAAGCTGTCTTTGAAAACTGTATCCAAAAATCTTTCCCTGAAAATTACCTTACCATTTTCTCATTAAGTTAGGTTAGGTTTCCATTAATCTTTGACTCTCCAGTCAGCTGTTGATAATAGTGCCGACGAGCGCTAAAGCTACGAGCAGTGTTGCGACGTATCCCTTGCATTCTTTACGTCAAACGTAGAAAACGAATTCTTTACGTGTAAAGATACATCATAGCGTCACATAGCTTTTTCGATCCCTACCTTACCGACTTTAGTAGATTTCAGTCATGAATCCAGTCTTGACTCTAGTTAGTGACACGATCACTCATGAGTTCTTCCTAAGGAAATAAATTCCTTATTTATGCATAATAAAATGCATGTTCAGTCTAGTATGCTCCTAGACAAGGAAAATGCATCAGGATTAATTATTCCTGAGTCAACATACCCTTTCGATCCCGGTATACAGAAACCGATGAATAGTTTCCTATAATATCTTTTCTCTTTAATTTTATTTCCCTACCTATCTTTATCTCTCTTTTTGTATTTGACAAAAATCCGTTTAGAAAATGAGGTCTAGCAATATGAGAATTGAGAAAGCTCCGTTTCTTGTCGTATCTTAGAATGAATGAAGAATGTATGCAGAATGAAAACCGTATCTTTCAAAGCATTTCTCAAGGATCTCGAAACTAGCTGTGTGAATGTGGTACCAAGCGTAAATGTTGCTAATTTTGGGATCGGTATCTGCTATCCTCAGGCTCTCATTTTATTTTATCGCTCGAATTTTGAGAACCCGTATCTTTCTGGTTATCTGAAATCATTACCTTGAAAAGTAACTATTCGCCTATCTTGTCTGACTATGTTTACAGGTCTAATGTTATCTCTTAAAATTTTCTTATGTTCAATGAACTAAAGAAAATGCTATCTTGCCGTTGTATCTACCTTATCCTATCTTTTACCTTTATCTTATCTTACCATCTCTTTCAAAAACGGGTGCTTTCCCGACAGTTTCCGCCCTGCTACGTGCTAAAGTGAAAACTGCCCTGTTTGTCCAAACAAAAGACAACAGGTTATCTTTATCTTACCCACCATCTTTTAAAGACGGGTGCTTTCCCGACAGTTTCCGCCCTGCTATGTGCTAAAGTGAAAACTGCTCTGCTTGTCAAATCAGACGACAGCAGATCTCTTTTATCTTTGTCTTACCCACCATCTTTCTAAGTACGGGTGCTTTCCCGACAGTTTCCGCCCTGCTATGTGCTAAAGTGAAAACTGCTCTGCTTGTCAAATCAGACGACAGCAGATCTCTTTTATCTTATCTACCATCTTTCCAAGATTGGGTGCTTTAAGATTTTCCGCCCTGCATGGCTAAAGTGAAAAATCCCTCTGTTGTCTCAACGGAAGACAACAGAATATCTCTACCTTATCTTACCTATCTTTCAAGAAAACGAAAATTGAATTAGCAAATTTTCTTCTTGATAAAAATGACAGGCGTAAGCTTTAGTCAAAGCTTCGTGCCTTTCTTATCTTAAATTTCTTTTCAAAGAAAAGGAATTACCTTATCTTACCTTATCTGTACCTGTTAGTACCATAATAGAATGGTAGCTAATACTTATCTTCTCTGCGAATATTTTCCAAAATGGAAAATAAAAATCTATGTGAATTCGAGCTACGAATTTACAAAGATGAATTTTGATATTCAGTGTTAACGTAAATGAATTTGAACATGGATATCGAATGCCCCCTACCTTAGCGATGAAAATGGTTGTTCCATTTTTCTTATCTTACCAAGTGATGATGTAATTTATCTTACCGTTACCTTAATGTTTATCTAATGATCCAGGAGATTATTGATGTTTTTTCTGTGCGATTATCGAATGTTTATCTATGCGATTATTGGATGATTTATCGATATGATTATTGCGATTACGCTATCTGATAAGCTACGCAGTGATTATCTGCGAACTTCCTTTCTCTCAACCATTTATTATGGAGTCGCATAGACGATGACATAGTCAAATTTTGACTGGTTCAAAGATGAAAAATCTTACTCATGGATTACCCTTGTGGACTCCAAAAATTTATCTTTCCCTGTACATAGATGTTTTGATGCCCAAGTTTGGACAGCATCAACCCCCTTGAGGATCGAGTTTCACTTTTCCTTTGTTAGACTTGCTACTTGACCTCGACAGTCTCATTCCAGATTTTTCCGCGCCCCACTGTTTCAGTGGCGGTGCATGCTCCAAATCAGAATGCAGGGTTGTCATTGGTCAAGGAAACACCATCTAAAGGCAAAGGAGGAAACCGTGCCCACCTCAGGAGATCTAATTTTATCTTAGTATGTATCTTATCTTATATTATCTATCTTATCTTATATTATCTAACCATATCTTATCGTATCTTCATATCTAGTTATCTAGAAATTATTCCTTTGTTTATCGACATTGTTCGGCGAGAACAATTACCATTTAAGAAAGTTATCTTAATTATCTTATTACTACCGTTACTAGCATATCTTTTATTTTATTGCCTTTGCAATGAAGCATGAATATTTTATTTTTATACCTTATGAATAATTATTACCTGGTGCTTAATATTTAAGTTGCATGTAATTTTAGTAAACCTAACGCTATTCCCTTTTTGAAAGTTGCATGTTACCTTAGTAAGCATATATAAGAGAAATTTTATTCATTCAATGAAACAGATCAATGATGTCGTTGACAGTTTGTTCGTTCAGAATTGTTATCTTATTTCTTCGAAAGGTTCATGTTATTTATGAACGTGATTTCTGAATCATATTCTCTAAACTTATCGTCACCTAGTTGTCCCGCAAACATACCCTTCTTCGGGTATAGTAACAACTTGAAATACGCCTGTGCTTTTTCCAGTTGGTTTATCTTTAATCCTTTCCTTACCCCGGTAAAGAGAGGTGTGTAACGTCGTTAAAGGTTTTATTCTTTAATTGGCTCCATTTAAAATTATTAAATGGGACCACATTCTCTAAATCCTTGCTATTAAGGTTCCGAAAATATGAATTTTGAACTAACATCGCCACCTGTTGCCGAGTGGTAAAACTAACTAAACTAGGCAAGTTCAAGATCCCTACCTTTAGTACAATCTGTAACTTCCTTCTCTTACAATCTTCCTTTTCGATAAATTAGAAACACAGATGTCGCTGTGATGTAGTTTCGCAAATTTAAATACAACAACCCTTTCTTCGAGCTGCGCGGAAAAGGTGCTCCGCACTTTCTGGACAAGTTTGTTCGTCTTCCAATCTTGGTGCTTGAAGCGACAAGTCGCACCCCTACCTTTTCTCTTTATCTAAGGACCGATTAATAAATCGGGTAAGTAAATTGTTCAAACTATCTGAAACTTTCTCTAATAGAGTTTATATATTGTTATAGTTCTTTCTACCTACCCTATCAATCGGGGTACTATCTTATCTCGTCGGAAAACCTATTTACGGAGTTGAACCCCACCTGTCTTCACGGACGCCATATTGGTTTCCACCATCTCTACATCTGAATATCCGCTTTTATGGAAGGAATCTCTTACATTATCTGAAGGTTTTGCTGCTACCTGCCCCTAAATACTGGATCTCATCATTCGGAGCCTCATATTTTCATCTTTCATCTAACTTCGAAGGACGACCACGCTACCAGTGCTAGGCACGTGTTCCCACGGGACACGACCCCATCCACCAGTCTTTCTGCCACCCCAGAGGGAGACCACGGTCTCTTATCCTGAGATTTCGTCCAGGGCCCCGCTCTCCAGTCTCGGCACGACATTCCAAGGATGGCAAAATGCCGTATCAGTAAGCAAAGTGTGACATAACCTTTTATTGCTCAGAGTGATATCAGAGAAATCTGTTAGGATTTTTGTGTCGTTCTATTGCCTTATCTCGTCGAGAGATTGATGTTTTATTAATTAAAACTTATATTAATAATAACTTTGAAATACCTGATATACAATCATTACCATTATTATTCAAGTAATACTTGAAATGAATTTGTCATTTATTGTGTGAAGGAAAGATAGATATCTATTTTCTCTACCAGTTAAACTGTTAAATGAGATATTTTGCAATTAACTTCATGATCAATTAATTAGTAATTTCATAACCATAGAATTTCAATCATTTATTTTGTAAACAGAATTCATAAATATACTTTTCATTAAAAGATCAACTTTATTATTCAGTAGGTAGATACTACAGTAGTTAGAAATAGTTAACATCTCATAACCTGAGTGAATTTTGATGCCTTTATAGTTCAGGTTACTTTAGATCAATTATTCAAAAACCATAAGGCACTGGCATCCCACTATCTTTTATCTTAGAGGAAATTAAACCGTACCGCTTTATGCTGCTGATGTTACCACAGTCGCACGAAATCTGGGTGAGATTTTGGTGCATCAATTAATACTTCGGCCCAACGAAGGTAAGTCGGCAATTATTTCAACAACGATCGAATTTTAATTGGCCAAGAATCATTTTAATTGGCCCAGAGCCTAATCTAATTAGCCCGACCGCAGCAGCACATCATAAATGTAAGCATCCCAAAGATGCTCAAATGTACAAATGTCAGGAGTGTTCTTTTGAGACGACATGTAAACGTTATTTGACTAAACATTATAAATATAAACATTCCAAAGATGCAGCAGTGTACAAATGTGCTGAATGTCAGTATGAAACGATCAATAAAATGACCCTCAAACGACATTTGAAGTCCATTCACTCAACCAGAAGAAGCTAACGAGTACCAAGATACAATGAACGTTAATAGGAAAGGAGACCAACTGAAGTGTTTGTTTTCGTGTTTGAAACGTTTTGTATGTATGTTCATGTAATTTGTTATTCAGTTAGCTTTGTTACCTGCCGGATAATATGTTAATAATTGATGTAGCTATTTTGATGTTTTATGTAACCGTGATCGTACAATTATTAAAATGTGTGTCATTGCGTGTTGGGAATAATGAATAAACTTATTTGTTAATTATTAATTTAAACCTTCCATAGTGTTGTGCTGAATTTCTTTTTAATTAGAGAGTACCTATGTATGTAAAGAAAAAAAAGACACTTGTATACTCCTGTCGTCATCTTCCTTTAGGTCGAATGTGCCACTCTAACGTAAGCGAAAATTCCGCATTAAAAACAGATTGAAAGTGGACTTCTTTAAGGAGTTCAAATGGGCCATGTAGGACAAAACCTGGAATAAGTGCTGAGCTGACCTGACCACCTGAGGTGTGATGATGTGAATAATAAACTTTTCCTGGAGAAATAACAAGACCTGAATCGGAGGCTTTAATTTAAATGTTGTTTCTTTAATTTTTACAGGTGAATAAATCTTTTATTTATTGATAAGGAAAAATTAATCAATTATTAGTTTAGATTTTATTAACTTGATTGTTTTGGGGAACATTTTGTAAATAAAACTTTATAATAAATAAATGGGTTATCACTTTGTGACGTTACACCGTTAGCGTCGAAAAATAATAAATATTTGTTAATATAAATTCAGGGAGAATCAATTTGCAGAAGAGCAAGCGACAAAAAAAAGGCCAATTTAACAGGTACCTAAATCTACACTTCCAGTGTAATTTTTTATTCCAAATAATATCCACTAATAAGTAAATCAAGATTTAATCGGTCGTTAATTTTGAAATACTTTCATTCTATTGATTAACAGCCAGTATTATAAAGGCTCATTAAGCTAACGGGCAGATTTCTATGAGCGTTTTCGAAGGTATAATCGACGTTAAATGACTTTTATTAACATTTTTGTAATCCCTTTCATGCCAAGAATAACTAAATTGCCATTATTTTCTCCATAGAGTCGATACCTTTTTCAGAAACGGCTACAGAAATCTGACCGTTAACTTAATGAACCTTTATAATACTGGCTGTTAGTGTTGTAAGTGTTAAATAATTATTTATTTATTTATGTATTTATTATACCATATTGAATACATAGTATTAAAATACAAAAATGTAAACAATCCTACAGAGATAATCTTGTTATCTGTTCGTAGGTAAGGTAGGAACACAAAAAAAGCAATAAAAAAAATAAACCTACAAATCAAAAACCTAAAAACAACAAAAAAATAAAACTTAAACTAATATATGTATTTAAAAACAAATTCCTATCTCCCTATATATTCTCACTACAAATGTCCCCCCAACAAAACAAAAACGATGATTACAAAAAATTATTCCCAAACAAAAACCTCGACAAAAACAATTCATAGAGATTCCTAGACATTGCACCTTATCCACATTTTAAATTTATCTTTATTAGTTTTGGACCGTACATTTTTGACAGTCTTAAGCTCTTTAGGTAACATATTAAAAAGCTTTATAGAAACTACATAACTACTCTTACTATAAACAGTTTTATTAATTTTTGGCAATTGAACACTCCTATGCCTGGTAATGCTAGAGGATTTAACAAAACCATCACTCAGGCAGTCATAATGAAACAACAGGCAGTTATATGCAAAGGATTGAGCAACATTAAGTGGGTATTCAATCTGAATAGATCCTTTTTTGCTTATTATTTTCAAAAGTTTATTTTGAATGTGTTGCAATATACTTAAACTGTTATCATAAGCCCCTCCCCATGCATTTATACCATAATTTAAATAACAATGAAAAAAAGCATAATATATCATCATTAGTGTCTTTGCATTCATTAACCTGGATAATTTATAAAATACAAAAATAAGGTACTTGGTCCTGCTAACAATATATTCAGTATGTACATTCCATTGTCACTATAGTAATAATTATTAATTAGCCTCAAAGCACTATACATATTATTATATCCCCTTGGTTTATATCTTTATGAAACAGACGTTATGCTAGCCTCGACCAGTTCAAAAATACGCGAGCGCTTATAAACATTGTAAATAACCAATTAATAAGAGATCTAGGTGTGGCGTGTGGCTTGGCAAAACCTAGTTGGGATATAAATAAACGCTTCCCCAATGTACTTTTCGAATATAAAACATCCGGAAGTACTATATTGTTCAAGTAGCCGCGACCCCCAGAAATAGGGTATCTGTATTACCGACACTGGCGCTTATCGTGCCAGGTAGTGGTACGATCAGAGTAGACGTCTGAAACCTTTCATAATGCACGCCGTGTGAATATACGCACGACAACTTCCATTAAAATAAATTATGTGGATGAAACACGGCTGACGTCCGTTATTCGCAGATCAACTGATCGAAGTTTTCTAGATCTTGATTCCATTTAATTAACAAAAAATGGAAAAAACGAGTTGGGTTGTGTACGACAACTGTTGATGAAGAACTGATGTTGAGTTGAAGAACTGAAACTATACTGAAAGGGATTTTGAAACAACACGGCAGGTTGTAATTATGTTAATGACTTTGTGAACGCGCACTCCAGGGGGTTATTTGACGTTCATAGTATGAGTGTTCAATCAACGGTATGAGTGTTTGACGCTTGACTTCTTGACTAGAATTCATAGAAAATGATTGGAATCTGGATTTCGAGAGTTCGGGAGTCGAAGCTGAAAGTGATGAGATTGGTAAGATTGCCCACGCGTCACGCCATTCAATCATCACCAGTCTAGTGTCAGTTGTCACGTATTCAAAAAACGACTAGTCTAGACACTAGACTACTAGACACTGTCAGTTGTCACTGTCTACTGACTGTCTTCTAACAACAACTCAAGCCCAAGGCCTGACTCTATACTCAAGCCCAAGGCCCAAAACAAAACAAGACAAGAAGTTAAAATATCTCTAAACAATAATAACAAGATAATCAATAATTATTATTATATTACATAATAATAAAATAACTGAAAGGGAACTGAACTGGACTGGGTTGTGGGTTACTGTACTGGTTACTGGGTAGGGCAATAAGAAGAGGTAGTACTAGTAATAGATATCAGCAAAAGAAAAATTAACCATCATGAATTTAAATGAGGGCAGTAATTATTATCGTCCGGTTCAACATCAGCAGGAGGTGGAGAAAATGATCATCAAAAGGGAAAACTCGGATGATGATGATCAGTTCATGGAGTCCGAGGAGGAGCAGGACTCCTTGCTACTCAACTCGGCGAAGTTGAAGTGTGAAGATGAACAAAACGAGGACGCTGGTTGCGGGGAGGCACCTTTTCCAATAAAACTTGAACTCGAAGGCTCATCGACGTCGGCCTTGAAAGAAGAGATCGACTTCGAAGACCACAAACCGGGCTGGGAACAGTTGACTGGGAGTCGTGGTAGCATTGGAATTTCTAAGGATCGGTGTCAGTCTGTTCAAGAAAGTAGGACACTTGCTGAAATGTACAAATGTCAAGAATGTTCTTACAAAACAAAATATAAAAGTGCTTTGACTAAACATCATAAACGTAAACATTTAAAAGATTTAGATGTGTACGAAATGTACGAATGCCAGGAATGTTCTTATGAGACGACATGTAAAAGTGATTTGACTCGACATTATAAACGGAAACATTCCAAAGATGCAGATGTGTACAAGTGTCAGGAATGTTCTTACAAAACAAATTATAAAAGTGATTTGACTCGACATTATAAAAGAAAACATTCCAAAGATGCTGAAATGTACAACTGTCAAGAATGCTCATATAAAACAAAATATAAACAGCATTTGACTCGACATTATAAACATAAACATTCCAAAGATACATATGTGTACAAATGCCAGGAATGTTCTTATGAGACGACATATAAAAATAATTTGACTGGACATTATAAACATAAACATTCCAAAGATACATATGTGTACAAATGCCAGGAATGTTCTTATGAGACGACATATAAAAGTGTTTTGACTCAACATTTTACATCTAAACATTCCAAAGATCCAGAAGTGTACAAGTGTCAGGAATGTTCATTTGAAACAAAATATAAAAGTCTTTTGACTCAACATTATAAACATAAACATTCCAAAGATGCTGAACTGTTCAACTGTCAGGAATGTTCTTACAAAACAAAAATTAAAGGTGAATTGACCAAACATCATAAATGTAAACATTCGAAAGATGCTCAAATGTTCAAATGTCAGGAATGTTCTTACAAAACAAAATGGAAAAGTGCTTTGACTGGACATTATAAACATAAACATTCCAAAGATACATATGTGTACAAATGCCAGGAATGTTCTTATGAGACGACATATAAAAGTGATTTGACTCAACATCATAAACGTAAACATTCCAAAGATCCAGAAATGTACAACTGTCAGGAATGTGCTTACAAAACAAATTATAAACGTTATTTGACTCAACATTATAAATATAAACATTCCAAAGATCCAAAAGTGTACAAGTGTCAGGAATGTTCTTACGAAACAAAAATTAAAAGTGACTTGATTCAACATTATAAACGTAAACATTTAAAAGATGTAGACATGTACGAATGCCAGGAATGTTCTTATGAGACGACATGTAAACGTTATTTGACCATACACAATAAACGTAAACATTCCAAAGGTCCAGAAATGTACAACTGTCAGGAATGTTCTTACAAAACAAAAAGTAAAGGTGAATTGACCAAACATAAACGTAAACATTCAAAAGATGCTCAAATGTACAATTGTGCTGAATGTCAGTATGAAACGATCAATAAAATGAACCTCGTCCAACATTTGAAGTCGATTCACTCAACCAGAAGAAGCTAACGAGTACCAAGATACAATGAACGTTAATAGGAAAGGAGGCCAACTGAAGTGTTTGTTTTCGTGTTTGAAACATTTTGTAGGTGAGAGAGAAAGAGGGAGACCGTAACTTGGATAGGTTGTAGTCTGAAACAAAAACCAAACATTCAGTTAGCTTATCTGTATAATGATGTTAATAATTGTTTTGGCGTTTACTAAAACCGTGATTGTACAATTCTTAAAATTTTGGTCATTGTGTGTAGAAAATAAATAATAAGCTTATCTGTTAATTATTAATTTAAATATACTATATAGTTGTTCCAGTGCTGGTATTCTAGTTGGTATTATTCCAGAGTACAGCCCGTACGATATGTCATCATAAACCGAAATTCTCAGAAAAAGATAAGCCGATATAACGGTCCCTCCTAGAGACTAGCGTGAACTGGTGAACGACGTGCCGCTACTGTCTTTTTGTTCTATTAGGGTTTGTTCTATTGAAATATTTCCGAGAGAGTGACTTATTAGCGCACTTCCAGGAATTCTAGCTCATATGACATTTCGGACGGGCTATATGTATTCATATAATTTGTAAAAATAATAATTATGATTAATCGATTAATCAGGTAATTCTTATTCAATAAAAATGGTATCTTTTGGAATCCAGATCCTCATTTTAAGTTACTTCTGTTTTTCTATCACTTCTGGCGGTAATCATGGCAATATAATAAATTCATTTATTCAGCGGCAGGCTTTAAATATAAAGTTTTCATACAATTTATGTTATTAAATGATTTCGTATTTCTCAGAATAAACCCCAACATTTTAAATGCAGCAGCGCTGTTTTGTAATATCGATATGTCGATAGAAAGTAAGCTCACCGTCAAAATTAACTACCGAGTCCCTTATTGCAAGTATAGGTAGCGTTCCATTGAGCATACATTGATATATGTAAAGTACGACCAGAAATATAGTGCGTTTACGACTTTACGGTTTAATATGGGTAAAGATAGCTTAACGACACCCCGGTGTGAGTACTAATAACAAACCCCTTAAGAAATGATGGGTGAGGGCAGGTACGGTCTATATGGACCGTATTTAAATTTTGTGAACCTTAGGAATATCTCTTAAATAAAGTCACAGGAAGGCAACCTACCTACTTATAATTTATGTAAGTAATATGGGGTTTTCCCGGAATATCTGAGAGCTATTAGTAGTTATAATGAAGACATTAAGCTTCTACACTGTTAATGACCAAGACAGGCAGTTTAGAATCAGTTTGCTGTTCTTGCTCACAAGTCGTGCTACAATATTTCGAGTGTTGTGTCATATTAACTTCGTATTTTTATATGTGTATTATTGTACTCTATTACTCTATATAAGTACCATAATATATAAAAAATATTGTAATTTTTTTCAAATTTTGTGCAAAATGTGGAGACCGTGGACAAATGATGTAACGAGTACTTCGTCTCGCGTGCATTTATCTGTTGATTGCAAACAATTGATTTTGAACGTTTACGAGTATGTGAAAAATACCGAAGGTGAGGGAATGGCAATTGCAAAAGTGTCAAAAATGACTAAAGTTCCAAGTTCAACAGTGAGAAAAATAATTAAAGGTGGTGTCCAAGAAAGAAAAACAAGGAAAGACGTCGGCTTAGTTCGAGTTTTGTGCAATGGCGATGCTGATGTGATAAGACACTTAATTATTTATGATTCCTATAAAAATAACGATGTCTTAACTATACAAGCGTTACACGAAAAAGTGGTGAGTGAGCTAGAAATAAGCTGCAGTAAAGAAAGCCTACGAATATTTTTAAAGAAAATCGGTTTTCTCTATAAGACATTGAATAAACGTCAAGTGCTTATGGAGTCGCAAAGAATTTCGGAGTGGCGAGTGAGATATTTAAAAGAAATTGAAGAGATTCGAACCAGAGGCACACCAATAATCTACCTAGATGAAACATGGTATGACAGTCACGACACCGTGAAAAAAGGATGGACTGATGGAAGTAATAAATGTCTGCTTGATGTACCCCCATCGCGTGGAAAGAGAATTATAATTTTACATGCAGGATCGAATAATGGATGGGTGGAAGACGCTTTATTTTTGTCCGCTAAAAATGTTCGCGAAGCATCATTGGATTACCATGACAACATGACGGCTGAGATTTTTGAAAAATGGTTTGAGGAAAAGTTGCTACCAAAATTGCCCCAAAATAGCGTTATAGTCTTGGATAACGCAAGCTATCATTCTGTGCAGTTAACGAAAATTCCAAACAGTTCCTCAAGAAAAGAAGATATTGAAAACTTTTTACTTGAAAATGATTTATACTTTGAAGAAAGTTATAATAAAAAGCAACTGATAGAAGTTTTAAAAACGAAAGAAGTTTTCAAACAGTACAGGATTGACGAACTTGCAAAAGAACGTGGTCATAAAGTAATTCGTCTGCCACCTTACCACTGTAAATTCAATCCAATTGAACTTATTTGGGCACAACTAAAAACTAACATTAGAAGAAAAAATTTGGCACCAAAATTTAGTGACAAAACTATTGAGTTAATCAAAGAAGAGGCAGACAAAATAACAGCCGCGAATTGGAACAAATGCGTGGAACATGTTATAAAGGAAGAAAATGTTTATAGACAGTTTTTAGTTCAAGACCTCATTATCAACATTAATGATGATTCGAGTGATGAGAGTGATTTTTATGTCAGTGACTGATGATGTTGGTAAGGGTTTTATATTTGTCTAGTTTTAGCTAAGTGGCCACGTTGTTAGCAATTTTTAACAATTTGAAAATGTCTAAGCTTTACAGTGCAAGTTCTGTTGTAATGTCAATTTCAACCTGTTCTCAGTTTTTCAACTGACGTTTAACTGAAGTTATTTTAGAGTTTTTTTTTTTTACTAATTTTGTTCGCCAAATACCTACCCATAGGGGCAGTACTAATCATGATATGAAAATTTATGATTTAGTATAGTTGGACCTGAGATATAACGAGACTTCTGTCATTTTATCAATTTTTGGAGTATTGAAATATTGTTTTTTTTTCAATATTCCATCAACAACCAAAATATTTACTTAACGATGAGAATCTTTTTCTTTATCAAAAATAGAATTTCGTATATTTTTTTTACTTTTTTTATTCCTATTTTCCTTTTTTTATTACTTTTTTTTATTTTTATAAAGTGAATACGACTTCGTTATTAAAGTATTGTCGTATAATTTTAATATAAGTAAACTATAAAAAATATAATTTACAAAAATTTTCAAACGTATTTAAAAATATTTTTTTTTTACAAAAATTAAATTATAACTTTATACTTAATTTTGTAACTTATTGTTGTTCATGTTCCAAAAAAATACGCTAATATGTATTTAAAATGAGAGAATAAATGGTGTTATATATTGTTATTATTATTAATTTATTAATTTTATATAATAATAATAATAATATTTATTAATTAATATTATTATTAAAGTGCGCGTAATGTTCCACTCGCGAATAATAATGGCTAACCTATTATCCATGGAATTATTATTACAGCACTGGGATGCGGCTCCTGCCGCTCCTGCTGCAATTTCCATCTTCAATAATAATAATTATCATTATTTATAAAACTTACCAAATATATAAAAATAAAAAAAAGTTACAATGCTCTGGCGGTATCAGTTTTTAAATTATTGAGTGCGGACCTGTATTTATTTGCAAATCTTCGAGTCCGACTTCCTACTAAGTAAATCTTGCTGGCATCTCCAGTGGTCTATGCAAATAAACAATCAGTATAAGTTGATATCCGTGAAGCTGTAAACGCACTATATTTCTGGTCGAACTTTACCTAATATTGCATGGGTCCCCCTTCAGTGCATAAGTTATTATTTTGTATTCTCCAGTATTCAGTGTATAGATCATTCCCATTGCACCAGGTCTGCAATCTGAACAATAAGTCCTGGCAAGTCATTAATAGAAAGTAGAAATAGAATGAGACCTGGGGTGGACATGGATCCCTGTGGCACCGGCACCGGCACCCCAGATATGTAGCCAAATATTTGACAGAGGAATACCGAATAACCGTTATAGAAGAGACGTATACAATAATTATTATAGCCACCTGCTACCATTCACTTATGTAAGATTTCAAAAAAGAAATCAGATCATCGCTCAGGCCATAATTATATAGTTTTCTTAGGATGACCTCATGATCCAGACGATCAAACGCCTTAGCAAAAGCTACCTGTGTGAATTTTTACATAAATTAGTTACCGCGCGTGGACCTATTCTCCACAAAGCTTATGCTGCTCCGGAGATATAAAACATATTTAACATGATTATCAACATATTTATGTAAGAGAAAATCTTAAAGACTTTGGAGAAAGAAGATAGCAGTGATATCGGTCGATAGTTGAAATTTCGTTACTATAGCTAGCTATACTTTCCACTTTCCAGATAGATGGAAAAGTGTGGGTTTTCAAGCAGCAATCAAACATGAATAATTATTGCAACTGCTTGTTGACCAGAATAACAGAACCACAGTCATTGACTAAGAAGCCAGGAATCTGATCATGTCCAGTCCAGATGCTGAAGTGGACTTGACCACACTTGACGACCTGACCTGACTCTATACTGTGACTTGACTTTCCTTAATGCAGTTAGGACAGGACGTCATTCACAGTCACAGCTACAACTACAAGACTCTCAGCGTCGTGGTGGCGGTGGGTCATCCACAGACATGCATCCTGCTCGAAGAAGCCGAGGCAGCAGGAGTTACTGAATTTTTTCGGGACGGTGTTATTATGCTGCATCTTGCCTGAGGTATCCTAGATTTAGCCCTGATGTAAATCAATAAACGAGAAGAGTTTTCTTGGATCAGTTAAAAGGGAGTTTTATTGCACCTCGATTAAGTAAGACTTATAATAATTATTCAGTTCTGATCTGTAAAGATAAAGATGTAGTCGAAGGATTTACTAAAACGGGCATACAAATATAAATTTCTTTCGGTTCAAGTGGCTATGAATATTTAATAAAACAAAATTTCCCATTGCCGACGATTCGAACTTTTCCGAGCTTCCGTTAGCGCTAGGATTACAATTATTTCAATCACCGTAGTGATGTCATGCGCAGCGCGGCAAGGAACCTCACAGTAAAACCACAGTGTAAAACTAACAAAATTATAAAAAATGTATACTGTTGTTATTTTTTTATAAAAAAAAAAAAAACTAGACGCCGTCAGTGTGACGTCACAGGGCGGGGGCTAAGTGGTTCTGGTTCCAAAATTAAAGCCGCTCACATGGTCATTGTTGTCAGTTGTCGTGTTTTATCCTGAAGGTTTACGTGATGTTTTCTCGCCCGCCACCGCCAGATTGACATCGAAGTGATTACTGAAGCAGCCATTAATTACTGAAGTAATTAGTGATGCCATTAGTGAATGAATACCTGAATATTTTAGTTTAGTTAAAATTATACAGTTCAGTTACTTTAGTTAGTCCGTCTGTCGGTATATTTATTTATTGATTGAGTGAGTGGTTTGATTTGGATGTCCCCGTAAAATTATAAGTTTATAATGTCAGTGAAGTAGGTGAATCCAAGTAATAAAATAAAAGTATGTAATATATATCTGAAAAACATTTCCCTAATAAATATGTCCACCATCCTCAGTTTGTTTTACGAAGAAACTAAAGCATTTTCCAAAGGTGAAATTGCTGTGGAATCTGGCCATGTTGAGAGAATGAAGTTCGAGGCGGAACTTAAAATAATTCGTGGAACAATACAAACACGCCAGCATGAAAAACAAAACCTAATAGACGCCGTCAGTGTGACGTCATAGGGGGGCTAAGCGCTTCTGGTTCCATACAAACAAACCCTTCACGTGGTCATTGTTGTCAGTTGTCGTGTTTTTCCTGAAGTTTGACGTGATATTTTACCCCCGCCCCCGTCAGTCGCCAATCGCCATTGACATCGAAGTGATTAGTGATGCCATTACAGAAGTCATTAGTGATGCCAATGATGCCATTAGTTAGTGAAATGAATACTGAATATTACAGTTTAGTTAAAATTAGGCAGTTCAGTTACTTTAGTTATAGTTTATATATAGTACGTCTGTCGGTATTTATTTATTGATTGGTGGTTTGATTTGGGTATTCCCGTAAAATTCCAAGTTTATATCCTCTCTATGTTTTACGAGAAGAAACCAAATCATTTTCCAAAGGTGAAAATGCCTGTGGAATCTGGCCATGTTGAGAGAATGGAGTTCAAGGCGGAACTTAAAATAATTCGTGGAACAGTACCCGCCAGAATGAAAAACAAAACCTAATGCCTAGCGTTGAGGTAAGAATATCCTGCTAGCAAATTCAACAGGTAGTGGCAATGGGTTAATTGTTTTTTTAATTTACAGGTTGAATTATTGAAGGATGATTATCTCATTGGGAAAAGTATATTTTGTTGTTGTCCTAAGGGTATAAAATGCCATCATATTTGCAGCACTTTTGAAGTTCTACTAATGAGAGACCTCATTAAGAGCTTTGATGTTCGACGAGACAACTTCCATCAGAGCTGGCAAACCTGTAAACGTCAAACGTTTGTTTGTATGGAACCCTGGCCGTTGGCCCCGCCCACTGACGTCATCACTGTCGGCGTCTATAGCGTTGAGGTAAGAATATCCTCCCAGGCAGCAGAGTCACGTCGCTGCGACGTGATTTTTTGGTCATCCCCAACGTCACTATGACCTAAGAAATGACGGCCATGTTACAGCCCCACGACGTCATTTTTAGACGTCCGTACGACGTACACACCTGACGTCATAGGAACGTCATCACTGACGTCCTAATGACCAAATACTGACCCAAAAATAACGTCATAAATGACGTCAAAAGTGACCTAAAATTCACCACATAAAAAGTCAGGTGTTTTGCCATATTGCTTTTCTATTTCATTCGGTATGAAAAAAATAATGGAAACCAAAAACTAATAAATTTCAAAAAATAAATTTCATAAATTATTATTCTTATTTTTCCTTAAAAAAATACAACTTTTTAGATAGAATATCATAGAGAAACTAGAAAACCGTGAGGCATGCAGTATGACTTCAAATTGACGTATTTCAGCGGATTTTTTTTTGTTTTTCTTCGAAAAAAGAAAAAAATTTTTGAAATTTATTAGTTTTTGGTTTCCATTATTTTTTTCATACCGACTGACATAGAAAAACAATATGGCGGTCATAAGAAAAACAAAAGTTGGCTATGAATACTTTGGGATCTAGTTGGCTTTGAAAATTTTTGAAATGTCAAAAATTTCGGGTTTTCAGTTTTTTCGGAGTATTTCAGCAACTACTGAAAATATGTAAAAAAATCAAATTCTTATTAAGCATCAAATTGTGCAACTTTTCTCTAATTTATCGCCACGCGCTATTCATCTGGCACACTGCGCCGCTGTCTGCCCATTCCACAATAATTAAATATGTCATTATAGTGTATGTTTTTAAAATCTTGCTTTCTTGAAAGAATTTATTTATTTAATAATCTAATAAGATTTACGATTTACTTGATTTTATTGATTATGAATAAAACACTATTAATAGTGTTTTATTCATAATCAATAAGTATGCAGAGATTCTACGAAGTAAGGGTTGAAAACATAAATTTTATGATTTACTTGATCTTCAGGAACACACGTAAACGGCGAGGTAATTGGTAAACGAAAAACACGTGACTGTCGGTGACTCGGTGGAGTGCTAGAACGAGATCTGCCAGATAATTATTGCTGATTTCAAAATGTCCTGTTGCTAGCAAATTCAGCAGGTAGTGGCAATGGGTTAATTGTTTTTTTTTATTATTTACAGATTAAATTGAAGGATGATTATCTCATTGGGAAAGTAGTTGTTGTCCTAAGTGTATAAAATACCAGCACTTTTGAAGTTCTACTAATGAGAGATCTCATTAGAGCTTTGATGTTTGACGAGACAACTTAATAATAATAATAATAAGACTTTATTCTCTCACTTCAAATACAAATAGTACCTATATAAAACAAAAGTTATCCTAAACTAGATTGTAATGTAGTGTAAACTACCTTTAAAAATTTGAGATCCTGCGTCATGCGCAGTCAAGCCATTAATGTGGCCCCCAGACTGAATGGTTTTGAAAAAGAAGAACCCCTTTGACGTTTGAAATGTGGACTTGCCTGTCATGAATGACTGTTTGAAAACCCGCCCTGAATGTTTGATTTGAATTTAAAGCTCTCCCTCCCTGATTTCAAATAAATGGCCGACATTACTAACTTACGTTTGTGGTCGTCTTTTACCTTGGCTCGTGTCTATTACCTGGGCTCGTGTTCGTCTAGTTTTTCACTTTGTTTGGACCATCCGTTGTGTTCGTAGTAACCTTATTTTGGTTCGTTCGTAGCAAACGCTACGAAAATACTTTGAGAGAGTCTTTTGTTGAGAGATAGGAGATTTAATTTAAAAGACAGAGTTTCCCCTTGAATGAATTGATTTATTGACTTTTAAATTGATTTGAATGTTTAGTCTGTTTACCCAGTGATCCCAAAAAGGGTTTTCCTCCTAAGAAAGTTTATAGTCACGAGGAAAAAAAGAAAACCCAGTGAAAAGAACCGACCTCGGACTTGCAAAGTGCCAATAAATAAAATACAAAAACATACAAGAAAAACACACAACGAAACACATACAATGAAACGACGACATGTTAGAATCAAGCATTCGCTTGGGCGTTGAGAGGTGAGAACTAAATCTCTTGTATTATGGTAACCTGTCATTTTAGCGTTAGTCTTTGCGAACCGTTTAGTACCTGTAAAGAAAAGACATAACAAAACACACATAAATTTAGACCCTTTGATGCACGAAGCCCAATCGACTTTCAATACACCTCCGCAGACTAATAGAAAAGACGTAATAAAACACACATAAATTAGACCTTGTTGATGCGGAAGCCTAATCGACTCTCTCAACACCTCCGTGGACTAATACCAAATAAATAAAATCGATTCCAAAGGACATCCAACGTTAAAATGAGACATAACCTATACAACAGATTGAAGCGTCGTTGTCTAACGTCGCGATTCGTGAGTCAAACATACAAAATCATATCGCCGTTTCATTTAGGATTTTACATAAAAATACACCATGACAAAAACGTAAAATACAAGAGACACAACATAATATCGTCACCGTTTTGGTGTTAAATTGACATTGATAAGCAAATCTGTTATACTCAGGAAGACCACATTTTATCTTTCTATTTCAAGGACTCATACCTCCTGAAAAGGAAACAAGACACACAAAAATGCATAAAAACAAATAAATAGATCAGGCGAGTAAATAAATGGCAGCAAGTAAATAATAGATCGGGCATGTAAATCAGTAGCAATAAATAAATAGGTCAGAGCAAGTAAAATCAGTAGCATCAGAATAAATAGATAGTTTAGAGTCCAGGAAATATGAAATACAAAATGAGGCCAAACATATATTATATAGCAGAGGCGTCATCGATCCGTAAAAAGACAGTCCTCGATAACAATTTAGAAAAGAAATCAAATTCGTCTGTACTTGTGTCCGTTCGCATTCCAAAACAATAAAATTTCAATTTAAATAAAATGATTAATGATCAAACAAGTCACAAGTGAAATTAATTTAGCATAAACAAGATTAAAATAAAAAAAAGCCAATGTTCATTAAATTGACGATAATGACAAAGAAGTTAAAATTCACCAATAAAATGCAATCAAAGATATAATAAAATTATACAGTGTGATCGTTTAAATAGTTTCATGAATAAAATGTAAATAAAATTGTTGAGAGCAGAAAAAGTTGAAAATACAAAGAAAATGTGATCATGGTAGAATAAATTGTTAGAGAAATGTGCTTGATCAAAATAATAATAATAATAATAATAATCAAAAAGGCATGTGCTGATTCATTATTTCAATAAATAAATTTAAATAATTCAAATAAACACAAAGATTTCGGTAAAACGTGGAGTCAAAATGAATCATGCTTTCTGTAAAACGTGGCGCCAAAATGGGGCCCTCCCTGACTATAAACTATCTGCACCAATTGTATGATTTTCAGAGAGATAAAATTAAAAGTCGAGCAGCACGTGTTAATTTACCAATTAAAATAGATAGCAATTGAAAACCTCTTTACACACAGAAATAATTATTAAAACGCTATGGGCATGGGCCCCATAACAATTAAACAAAAGCCACGTGCGCCCCCTTACCATTGTCTTTTAAACAAATCATGTTTCAAACAATAAATAGACAGTAAAAGGTAAGAGCTAGTCTCTTGTAATATTGCAATAACAAATAAATAAGAAAAAGAATAAACTCACGTGTGTAGTAGGCACAAATAAACAAATAACAAATGCTGGGAGTGTATAACCAAAAACAGCTGAGCTTGACGGCCCGTGTTCACTCTCTCGATGTCAGTAATAAAGTGAAGTCTGAACGCTGAGAGTAGACTAATGACAATACGTACCACGTTTTTGGATACATCGAGTGACTGACAAAAATGACGTTTCTGCTTTGAAAGCTTGAAAAGTGACAAGTGACATTTGAATTCACAGAATATAACTGAATAGGATCGACTCTTAAGTTTACAATTTTTAACATGCGCAGTTGTCATATGGTTTGGGTCCTTTCAGTAAGTTTAAAAATTTTAAATTTCTATTAGAACTGGCAAACTTGTAAACGTCAAACTTGTAAACATCGTTTGTTTGCTTGGAACCCTGGCCGTTGGCCCCGCCCACTGACGTCATCACTGTCGGTGGCTATTCGACCATTAATGACTTTGAATAAATGTCAGTTTTATGAAATAACGACAATGACATTGACATATAGCAGCTTGTCACATGTCAGTCAATGCAATGAAACGTCATTTTACAACCTAACCTAAAAAAGTTTCAGGAACAACGCAACGGCGCAACGTTGCTTACAAATCTTACAATAATTGCATACCAGCATACCTAATAAAAACTTAATAATTCTTATGAAGTTGTGTGTGATCCATTGAGCTAATCGACAGTTTATCCTACCCTCAAATAAGTACATAATATTAATAATAAAATAACTGGGAACTGGACTGGGCGATTGGTAGAGGTAGTGAGTTAAAGTTCAAATAAAAGTTGAGGGTCATGAATTTAAATAAGCACGGCAGTAATAATTATTTTCGCCCCCATCAACATCAGCAGGTGGAGAAAATGATCATCAAAACGGAAGCCTCAGATGACGAGGATGATCAGTTCATGGAGTCCGAGGAGGAGCAGCAGGACTTCTTGCTACTCAACTCGGCGAAGGTGAAGTGTGAAGATGAACAAACCGAGGACGCTGGTTGCGGGGAGGCACCTCTTCCTATAAAACAAGAACTCAAAGACTCATCGACGTCGGCCTTGAAAGAAGAAATCGACATCGAGGACCACAAACTTGGCTGGGAACAGTTGACTGGGAGTCGTGGTAGCGTTGCAATTTCTAAGGATCGGTGTGAGTCTGTTCAAGAAAGTGGGGCACTTCAGGCACGATCTTCTGAAAGCAAGAGCGGAGGAGACTTTAAGTATAACTGTGCGCATTGCGCGTATAAAATAAATGATAGATATTATTTTATCTGGCATTATAAATCTAAACATTCCAAAAATCCAGAAATTTACAACTGTCAAGAATGTTCTTACAAAACAAAAATTAAAAATTATTTGAATGGACATAATAAACGTCAACATTCCAAAGACACTGAAATGTACAGATGTGGAGAATGTTCATATGAGACCAGAGTTAAAAATAATTTTACTGTACATTATAAACGTAAACATTCCAAAGATGCTGAAGTGTACAACTGTCAGGAATGTTCATATGAAACCAAAGAGAGAGGTTGTTTGACTCAACATTATAAACATAGACATTCCAAACATGCTGAAATGTACAAATGTCAAGAATGTTCTTACGAAACAAAATATAAAGGTCATTTGACTCATCATAAACGTAAACATACAAAAGATTCAGATGTGTACAACTGTCAGGAATGTTCTTACAAAACTTATATTAAAAGTAATTTGACAAGACATATATGGAAACATTCCAAAGATCCAGAAATGTACAACTGTCAGGAATGTGCTTACAAAACAAATTATAAAAGTTATTTGACTCGACATTATAAACGTAAACATTGCAAAGATGTAGTTGTGTACAATTGTGCTGAATGTCAGTATGAAACGATCAATAAAATGACCCTCAAACGACATTTGAAGTCCATTCACTCAACCAGAAGAAGCTAACGAGTACCAAGATACAATGAACGTTAATAGGAAAGGAGACCAACTGAAGTGTTTGTTTTCGTGTTTGAAACGTTTTGTAGGTGAGATTGATTGATTGATTGATTGATTGATGCTTTATTTATAGACCTGTACAAAAATAGGACTCATGGTCCTCTCTACCTTTCTGACAGGAATTCTACAATAATGTTATAATTACGCACAGTCTTCAGTAATATTTGACAGTTCATATAAACATAAAAATAAGTAATAATGTGATAAAAGATAAAAATGCCAACTTAAAGCTAAATAAAACTTAAATAGAAAAAATTAATGGTTTAGTCTAGGTATTACCACTAACAGAAACAACAAGATAAATCATGACAAAAAATGAACTTTACCCTTTATAGTAACACTCTCCATATTAATACAAACTAAGCAAACACAGTATTGTAACCTTTCGATTGTCCATGGCTTTTCGCGTATCGTCCAATACTTTTATCAAAGCGGTCTCAGTACCACTTCCTGCACGAAATCCAGACTGGTAGATATCCAAAATGTTATTATCGTTAATGTATTCGGTTAAGCTCTCATACATACAAAGGTCAAAAATTTTCCCAGAACGCACAATTTATTGATTCCACGAAAATCTCTAAAATTCCTAGGTTTGTCAATGTTTTTTAGTGGAAGAACAAAGGCTCTTTTTCACTGCACAGGATAAATACATTGTTCTAGGGAAGAAGTAAATATATGTAGGACCTACAGCACCGGAAGAAATCAGGTTGAATCACGTATTAGATAAGGGATTAGATTAGATTAGATTGGTTTTTGGGGGTGGTCCACGTACTCCACGAGAGTTTTTATTGCACAGAAAAAGATCTTGAGGATTATGTGTGGTGTCAACAGGGGGCGGTCATGTAGACCATATTTTAAAGACTTGAAAGTATTGACTGTACCGGCTTTGTTTGTGTTTGAGTTGTGTGTTTTAGCTTTTAGGAAACGTGAGCAATTGTCCCTTGTGGGAGATCACTCGGTGAACACCAGACAAAAATCACTTTTGCGAGAGATACGATTTAAGACCAAGATAGCCAAAATTAGTCCCAATTATTTGGGTATAAAATTATATAATAATTTGCCACAATATCTGAAATAATGTGAGAGCTTTGTAGTATTTAGAAAGGCACTGAGATGTTTCCTGAGTGATCTCTGCTTGTATAGTGTAGAAGAATATTTAGATCGAAGATTTTAGTTACGTGTTGGACAGTAGTTTTAAAATTTTGTGAAGATTGTCATGTGTGTAGGTTTATTTTGGACTTTTCAACTTTATTAAGACGATTCCTATACAAACCTGATGTTTGTCATAATATGGAAAATAAAGTTTATTATTATTATTATTATAAATCTTAAAAAGACATTTGTAAACTGTCTCATCATGTATTTCCCTTATTTCAAACCTACCTCTTAAATTAGGTCTCACATTATCTTAGTAATCAAATACCTTTTTCATTCTCCCCTTTACGAAAGTGTAACTTTCTGTCTTGATAAGACGACCGAAAGCGAAAGTAAAACATCTGCAGCGTGCCTTGCACGCTACGTTTTCTTTTTCAAAATTTTAATTCTCGATTTAGAATATTTCGATAAAGTTCAGAAAAGTTATGATTGACTGTACATTTTCGCTGATGTAGGAGGCTGTATTAGGCAAAGATCACGAACGAACACCTGGCAGCTATTAAGAAATCCTTGTCTTTGTTATTTAAGTAAGACGTAGAAAACATGTCTGGTCGATTTTCTGTCCCGGTTCTGGGTTTTCAGAGTTTGAAAAGTATATCATCTTATACGAATTAATTTTCCGCGTCTAATGAGACCACTCTCATCTTGCTACTCTAGATTTCCGATTAGTTATCCAGTTAAAACCTAAAATATTATTTCTTTGGGTGTGGGTTAAAAAAACATGAAAAGATAGTTGAGGAAACATATAAAAAACTTGCGTTTTGTTCTGAGACACGACAGGCCTCGAGTATATGCGGATTCACGATTGTGAAATTTAAGTTTGAATAAAGGGAGAGCGGGAGAGGTTGGTCGTACTGTTGAGAGTGTGCCGACGTCTAGGGCGAAAGAGCCGACACCGTCGCGTGCGAGTTTTAAGTGTTGCCTACCGTCAATGATCAGATTGGAATTTGAAAGGAGGTCACCAAGTTCGGTTAGACAGTGGTTGGGGCGCATGCGATAGCGTCATCCCAAAAAATTATAAATGGAGGTAAAGGACGCTTCAGATTCATTTTTCGGTCTTACTGCGGCAGATCATGTAGCCTGTCTACAAGTTCGTAAATTAGTATTAATCCCTTGTGTAAGTACATAGACGTTATTATGGTGAAGTTGTTTCCGTGAAAGATGCAGTCTTACGTGAGTAATCTTTTGAATTTAATTTTGGTCATTATAACTAATGTTCGCTTTCTTGTCTTTACAGACAAGGGACGTGGGTTTAGACGTAGTCTTGGACGTAGTTTTGGGACGTGGGTTTAGACGTAGTCTTGGACGTAGTCTTGGACGTAGTTTTGGGACGTGGGTTTGGACGTAGTTTTGAACGTAGTTTTGAACTTTAGTTTTGATTTACTTTTGAGTTTCAAGTTCTAGAATGTTAGGTCCCGACTTCCAGTTTTGATTTTTAACTACTAATTTCCGATTTCCAGTTTTTGATTTCGATCTTTGAATTTCTAAGTTTTAACTTTTGATTCCTGAATTTTAATTTCGAACTTCTAGTTCTGAGTTTTGAGTTCCAACTTTCAATTTTCTAATTTACACGAAAGTTTACATAAAGATTCGATCATGTGGAGGCTTATGTAGGTACCTACCTAGGTAGGTACACTAGCCTGTGTGAAAGGTGATATTTGTAGAAGCTTGGAAAAATCAAGAAGAGTGGTGGAGTTTAGTTTGTAGACATGGAAGGTTTCATCAGGCAGAGGTCCTAGTACGTTGATATTTGGTCATCACAAGGTAGCAGGGAGAGCAGTCCAGCTCATCCGGCACCTAGAGCATCCACCAAGGGGTGCTAACACCAGTGCAAAGGCAGTTCCAGCAACCATGCCGGTCTAGTCTTTGATCATCGCGCTTAGGTTAGAGGAACCTTAGTTCGTCAGTTTTTTGAGATGGAGTTTTGAAGAATAAGGTATGTCTTTATGAGTGAATAAACTTTTGCTATTTTCCGATAATCAAGAAAATTAAATAAATTCAAGTACAGTGTTTAATTGATTTCATCACCTATGACTTTCTAAGTGAATTTGATTTTTGATAATATGTTATGAACTTTTATTGTGGTCAACAAGTGACTAATGTAATGGTTATGTGTAAAAATAATTTATTAAATTTATCGTATGTGTTTAGGATTTCGAGTTGGAGATGATCATTTTCTAAATTAAATTTTGAATTTCAGATTTTGTAGGTAGATACCTGTTTTTATATTGAAACCTTTGCTTAAGATAAATTTAAATTTTTGATAAATAATCTCTGATCTAACTCCGAGTTCTATTCAGAATCATACCTATCTTGAATTTTAGTCAAGTAAGTTTGATATTATTGGTAATAAGGTAATATTTATGTTTGAATATTTGAGTCAGGATTACTGATTTTAATTATTAAATTGATTGTTGATATGTAAGATCTATTGGTGATTGCCAGTCTATTGTACTGATGATGAAATTGATTTTAATAAATCTTTGTATTAAAATCCAACAATTTTAGAGTTTTGAGTATCAACCCTCCTCATGTTCTTTTAAATTATTTATTCAATCAGTAGAGTAACATCAAGAATAAGGCGATATATCCTGGTATATTTTGGTGAGGTTTATTAATTTTTGGTTATTGTTTTTAAAATTGTTAGGAGTTACTACGGGTCCAGTCTGGTTCGGTGAATGCTGGATTTTCTAGAGGAAGGCCACATTTATCTGTCCCGGGCTGGATAATCACAACGAATCTTTTGTTTAAGTTTGGTTTTGGTTTGATACTTTGAAATTTTAGACGATCACTTTTCAAAATTTAAAATTTATTTTCTTTCGACATTTAGAATATTTGGGTGGGGCATTCGAAATTTGATATGTCCTACTCGACAGGCCAATGTGGCTAATGTTACAAATTTGCCTAGTCACATTGAGATCTGTCAATAGCCACCTCCTTCCTTTCGGGGTTAAGGTAAGTGAATTATTATTTTTTTATTGTTCAACTTTTTGAGTGGGAGTAAGCGAGGGGGAGGAAGGCTCCACATCCTAGGTGATAGGTTGCTAGGTGGTTGCTAGCTATGAAAAACTTTCGTGGCCTGGACAAAAAAGTAGAAATGTCAGTTTGATTAACGTTTATTTAGATGGAAAATTAAATGTAAAACTACAATAAAAATTCCAGTAAATCTTTCTGGTACATACAAATAATTATTATTGTATGTTCCAGAAAGATTTACTGGAATTTGCAGCAGCTTCTTGAATGAAATTCATTTTGAACTAAACTACGATCAAAGATTCTGAAATTATAGCGGTACAGAGTTTTAAACTTGACAGTGTCATAAATTAATAATTATAACTATCGTTATATACTATGGGAATGTTAAAAACATGGCACCTTATAATAATTCCATTGTTATCACTGAATCGTATTATTTTACTCATTTCTTCTTAATCCGTGGTTCAATATGGCAAGGGGAGAATGAAAAGTTTAATACATTACACGCTACGAAAGCTCTTTCAGGTGCTCGGAGTTTTAAATACCCTCGGCTACGCTACGCTTCGCCTCGGGTATTCAAATACACCTCACACCTAAAAGTGAACTTTCGTAGCTTGTAATGTAAATAACTATTCATTGATACCAATACCACTGTCTGTGCTGTGACAGAAAAATTGATTCACAGAATCAAGATCGAAGGTTGAATTTATTTCCTGCATTTTAACTTTACCTAAGCCCTGTCCCTTAATTATCTTCCAAAACTTATCAGACTTTAGATTCATAGAAAAAAGATTCCGGAAGTGACTATATTTGCCATTCCTCAACACTTTTTTACTCTATTCCTAATTTTTCTATACTTCACAAGGTCATCCTCCCTTCCACTAATCACATATTATATTCTGTAAGCTTGATCTCTACAAAACATGAATTGTCTAATTTCTGCAGTAATCCACGGGCAGGTGGTCGATTAATTTTAACTTTCTTGTATGGCATAATTATGTTTGTCTAATAATCGTCCTAGTAACCCAGTCAAAATTTCCACCTTTTGATTAACATCGTTCTCAATAGAAATCGAATTCCAAGCAATTAACGAAGCATCTTCCAACAATTTTGCATTGTCTAAATGCTTCATTACACGCGTCATTTTAGTGTCATACTTACATTTATTCAGCCTGCATGCTTTCAACTGTACAGTAAATCAGATCATGTTTAGATAGGCCCAGTGCATGAAAATTGTCCAAAGGCTGCAATTATTAAATTTGGATTATTTACTATAATATGATCAATTATTTGAGTTTCGGCCGAAGGAAATACAGAAAAATGAGTAGGTCTCAAAGGTAACACGGTCAGGTTATACATAGCCAAATTATCTACAAAGTATTTTTTATCAAAAGAGTTCGATAATAAGATAAGTCGATGTTCCAATCTCCCACAAAAACAGCAAATGAGTAATTATTAATCACTTTTGACAATTCACAAAAAACCTAATCTATTTTGCTTGATTTAGGAGGCGTGTATACAACTACAACACCCACTAAACATTTAAAATTATTCTTTTCATTCTCCCCTTTACGAAAGTGTAACTTTCTGTCGTGATAAGACGACCGAAAGCGAAAGTAAAACATCCTAGGTGATAGGCTGCTAGGTGGTTGCTATACACCGTTCACATATTAAAAAAGAACTAGGTGGCCATGAACTTTTGTTTTTAGGTTTGCAAAAATGAAAACTCCCTAGATCTCGATTGACAATATCAGCTGATCGAGATATTAAAGGTTAAGTAAACACTGACATTTGTCAAATCACTCAAATTGTCTCAGCTGATTAACAGCCTTGTTGTCAAATTGAAGTTTTAGAAGAAGGGATATCTAGGATAGGTAATTTTTTACTCTGATCAATTTTTTTCAAACTGACAAATAAAATTATTAAATTTTTGACATTTCAAATTTCGAAAGAGCAAAATGACGAAAATAATATCTTTAGATGGATAAATCCACATTAGGAAAGCATTTCAATGATTAAGATCCAGAAAGTCCAAACTTGAGCAAACATTTAAGTCATTCTCTGAAGGTAAAATATATTTGGGATGTAAGTATTAAGTAAAATATGTGTATCTGTTAAATTGCTAGTAATGCGGTCTCTGATAGTAGTCAGACCGTGCATTAGCAAGTATTATTAGACAGGTCAAATGTGAAATTACACATTTGGACAGCCCGCCTAAAACAGGCACTAATTATGAAAATATTGTGTTTCCGAAAGATTTGCAATAATCTATTTCCAATACAACCCAATCGATGACATGGGGTATTGTAAACTTCATTATACAAGCACGTAAATTAGCAGCTTCCCTCTAAGGATAAAGTAAAGAATGTTGTATGTCTTGAAGAGCTTTCAAAATGTAAGTACACCTGATATAATATGACAAAATTAATATAATCATTGTGAAAAACTTATTTCGGAGGACTAGACGAAACAAATGGACATGGTGAAAATCTTATTAAAATCAGAGCGCTGAAGATGATTCTGATTCTAAGCAGGATGCAGTTAGCTGTTATTGATAATGGGGGATAATTTTGGGCCAGAAGCGAAAACTGAAAAGTATCTTGTGTAAAACATTCTCAAGTCCAGAATCTTTGGATGGTTTCTGACACAGTACTACGATACCGAATAACCGACGAATTGACGAACAATATTTTTCATTTACGTACCTATATTTTAATATTTTAATAAACGTACCGATATATTTTAATTACCTGCTATGTATTTATTAAAAGTAAATTAATATAATAATTGATTCAAGTTTTTTATTTTATATTCAAAAAGTACATTTGTGTATTTTCCTAACTTGGCAAAATTACATGATAACCTTTTTCTCAAACTCTTATGAAAAGCTTAATATTTTAAGATCTTAGATCCAGCGACATTGCGTTCTAGTTAAAGATTGCAATATGTGACTAAATGATTCAAAATAAAAAGCCCGCAAAGATGTAAATATAAATATAATAAGAAGAATACCAAAAATATCAAAAATCCATCTGGCAACTATGTCCTGTTCCTTGCCATAAAACTTCAACCTCATAAAAAAGAGACATAACCAAACTCCAGCCAATGATTGACAGCGGTTATACCCAGTGATTTCTATCACCCTACACCATAACCCAATTCTTTTATAATAAGTGAACGGTGTATAGCTATGAAAAACTTTCATGGCCTGGACAAAAAGTAGAAATGTCAGTTTGATTAACGTTTATTTAGATGGAAATAGTTATTTACTTACATTACAAGCTACGAAAGTTCACTCTTAGGTGCGAGGTCTTTTGAATAGCCGAGGCGAAGCGTAGCGTAGCCGAGGGTATTTAAAAACTCCGAGCACCTGAAAGAGCTTTCGTAGCGTGTAATGTATTAAACTTTTCATTCTCCCCTTGCCATATTGAACCACGGATTAAGAAGAAATGAGTAAAATAATAGGATTCAGTGATAACTAATGGAATTATTATAAGGTGACGGTTTTTAACATTACCATAGTAACGATAGTTTTAAATTATTAATTTATGACACTGTCAAGTTTAAAACTCTGTACCGCTATAATTTCAGAATCTTTGATCGTAGTTTAGTTCAAAATGAATTTCATTCAAGAAGCTGCAGATTCCAGTAAATCTTTCTGAAACATACAATAATAATTATTTGAATGTTCCAGAAAGATTTACTGGAATTTTTATTGTAGTTTTACATTTACAAGAGGTTAGTATATCATTGGTGTCAGTCTGTTCAAGAAAGTGGGGCACTTCAGGAACGATCTTCTGAAAGCAAGGGTGGAGGAGAGTTCAAGTATAATTGTGCGCATTGCGCGTATAAAATAAATGGTAGATCTTATTTTATCAAACATTATAAAATTAAACATTCCAAACATGCTGAAATGTACAAATGTCAAGAATGTTCTTACAAAACAAAATGTAAATATAATTTGTCTGTACATTATAAAATGAAACATTCAAAAGATGCTAAAGTTTACATATGTCGGGAATGTTCTTATGAGACGACATATAAAAGTGCTTTGACTAAACATTATGAATATAAACATTCCAAAGATCCAGAAGTGTACAAGTGTCAGGAATGTTCATACAAAACAAAAATTAGAGAAAATTTCACTCGGCATTTTAAACATAAACATTTCAAAGATGCTGAAGTGTTCAACTGTCAGGAATGTTCTTACAAAACAAAATGGAAAAGTGCTTTGACTGAACATCATAAATGTAAACATTCCAAAGATCCAGAAGTGTACAAATGCCAGGAATGTTCTTATGAGACGGCATATAAAAGTCATTTCACTCAACATTATCAAATGAAACATGATAAAGAAGCAGAAGTGTTCAACTGTCAGGAATGTTCTTACAAAACAAAATGTAAAGGTGCTTTGACTGAACATCATAAACGTAAACATTCCAAAGATGCTCACATGTACAAATGTCAGGAGTGTTCTTATGAGACAACATATAAACGTTATTTGACTCAACATCATAAACGTAAACATTTAAAAGATTTAGATGTGTACGAATGCCAGGAATGTTCTTATGAGACGACATGTAAACGTTATTTGACCAAACATCATAAACGTAAACATTCCAAAGATCCAGAAATGTACAACTGTGAAGTGACCCAGTTTGCCTTTACAAATGTCAACAATACGCATGTTAAAATCGAAAACGTAAAGTTTCTACCATTCACGGATATTCTGTGTATTCGATATGTCAGTTGTCAAGTTTTCAAACCTAGAAACGTCAGATGTCATTTTAGTAGGCCTCGTTTTTTTGGTTGGGTTACGGATTCCTGAAGGCACTTTGATCCGGGTCGTCGAGAGAAGCAGTCGGTGTCATTTCCGAAAGAAAACAAAGGTCTGTATTTATTTCTTGTTTGTAAGTAAGTAGTCACGTGTTATTGAAATCATATTTCCATTTTGCATACAACTACTTATTGTTTAATTGGTTCTGTCTGTTTAATCATTATCCTTCGTAGTACCTACCTACCTACCGTAAGTAAATTAATTAATTTGAACCTCCAGATCTTAAAGCAAAAAAATTGTTATTCTTTCAATACAATTAGGGTTGAACCTCATCACGTTTTAAATGCCATGCTTTATTTTTATCTGCAGTTCATTCAGCTGATTTTTGTTTCAATGAATTTATTTCACCTTTTCTAAATAATGAGTTTTGATTAAGGGATAATTTATAAAATAAGGGTTAATTCTAAATTGGTTTAAAGTAAAGTTTATTGAATAATTTAACTTCCATCCCTGTAGGTAGATAGGTACCTACTAAGGGTTATTTTTTTAACGATCTTATTTTTAATCACATTTCTCACACCTGCATGGTTTTTATTAGAAATGGATTAACAAACTATAAAGGATTTCTTTCTCATAATTCTATATTTTCTGTATGATTCAAAACATGTGCTATAGGGCACACCTTTTATATTTATCATTATTTTGCGATCCACATGACTGCTCTATTTATTTATTTTTACAATTCATGCCTGCATTATTTAACCTGTGTGTGTCAAAATGTTTATTTAATCCTTCTACTTTTTGCTTTATGATTATTTACTGCGAACGTAACTAGACCATTTATCGAACCAACCATTTTGTTGTATCTCCAGAATAATATTTAGTCGACCCGCCTCATTTATTTATTGTATATGTTTTAACCATTTTCTAAACATAAATTGCTGCCGTTCCCCATTTTATAACCACGTACCTACTAATTATTGTTTTGTCATGCTATTATCTCAGGTCACATGTTCGTTCTTGATTCTCATTTTTCATGCTGTTTATTTAACCATTTATTTTGATCGCTTATTTAATTGAGGTCTTATTTAAATTGTCTACTGAACATTTTTGATTTAATTGTTGATAATTAACTTATGCTATTTTGATCATTTATTTATATTTCATGAACATATTTATTCAACGAAACTGTCCAATTGATTATTGTGTATCTTGTTTTCAAATTGATCTATGTAATTGTAAAGTCAGGTTCTCTTATTTTTCTGTGAAACTAATCAACGTCAAGGTCATTTCTCATTCTTCGTCAAACTCAATTCAAAAGGGTGGATCATTCTGAT
Organism: Malachius bipustulatus; assembly: GCA_910589415.1. NCBI lineage: Eukaryota > Metazoa > Arthropoda > Insecta > Coleoptera > Melyridae > Malachius > Malachius bipustulatus. Next base: position 39,422,097 of record OU342638.1, on the reverse strand, counting down.
TGCTAATTGTTTACCGAACTGTTGAACTAGAATGTATGAGCCTTATGTGAATCTAACTAACATTTTCGACCTTGCCAGGGGGGCCATCAACAGCCAACGGGAAGTTTCCTAATCGGACCCCATATAATAAAGGGGCCCCTCCAACTCAATAGGCAGGTAGTTTCCTCGCAGGGCCCTGTTACACCGTTGAAAGGACCCAAACCATATGACAACTGCGCATGTTAAAAATTGTAAACTTAAGAGTCGATCCTATTCAGTTATGTTCTATGAATTCAAATGTCACTTGTCACTTTTCAAGCTTTCAAAGCAGAAACGTCATTTTTGTCAGTCACTCAACGTATCCACAAACGTGCTACGCAATTGTCATTAGTGAACCCTCAGCGGTCAGACTTCACTTTATTGCGGACAACGAGAGAGTGAACACGAGTCGTAAAAGCTCAGCTGTTTTGGTTATCTAAAAGTTCTCCCCGCATTTTGTTATTTGTTTATTTATAGCACGTGAGTTTATTTTTACTTATTTATTTGTTATTGCAATATTACAAGAGACTAGCTCTTACCTTTTACTGTCTATTTATTGTTTGAAACATGATTTGTTTAAAAGACAATGGTAAGGGGGCGCACGTGGCTTTTGTTTAATTTGTTATGGGGCCCATGCCCATAGCGTTTTAATAATTATTTCTGTGTGTAAAGAGGTTTTCAATTGCTATCTATTTTAATTGGTAAATTAACACGTGCTGCTCGACTTTTAATTTTATCTCATTAAAATCAAATGGGGCCCTCCTTGATGGTAGGCTACCTACACCAATTGTATGACGCCACGTTTTGCAGAAAGCATGATTCATTTTACAACACGTTTCATTTTTTTAATGTCTTTGTTTATTTGAATTATTTAAATTTATTTATTGAAATCTTGAATCAGCACATGCCTTTTTGATTATTATTATTATTATTATTATTATTATGATCAAGCACATTTCTCTAAAAACAATTTATTCTACCATGATCACATTTTCTTTGTATTTTCAACTTTTTCTGCTCTAAACAATTTTATTTACATTTTATTCATGAAACTATTTAAACGATCACACTGTATAATTTTATTATATCTTTGATTGCATTTTATTGGTGAATTTTAACTTCTTTGTCATTATCGTCAATTTAATGAACATTTGCCTTTCTTTTGTTTTTAATCTGTTTTGTGCTAAATTAATTTCACTTGTGACTTGTTTGATCATTAATCCTTTTATTTAAATTGAAATTTTATTGTTTTGGAATGCGAGCGACACACTTTACAGATGAATTTGATTTCTTTTCTAAATTGTTATCGAGGACCGTCTTTTTATGGATCGATAACGCCTCTGCTATATAATATGTTTGGCCTCATTTTGTATTTCATATTTCCTGGACTCTAAACTATCTATTTATTCTGATGCTACTGATTACTTGCCCTGACCTATTTATTTATTGCTACTGATTTACATGCCCGATCTATTATTTACTTGCTGCCATTTATTTACTCGCCTGATCTATTTATTTGTTTTTATGCATTTTTGTGTGTCTTGTTTCCTTTTCAGGAGGTATGAGTCCTTGAAATAGAAAGATAAAATGTGGTCTTCCTGAATATAACAGATTTGTTTGTCAATGTCAATTTAGCACCAAAACGGTGACGATATTATGTTGTGTCTCTTGTATTTTATGTTTTTGTCATGGTGTATTTTATGTAAAATTCTAAATGAAACGACGATATGATTTTGTATGTTTGATTCACGAATCGCAACGTCAGACAACGACGCTTCAATCTGTTGTATAGGTTATGTCTCATTTTAACGTTGGATGTCCTTTGGAATCGATTTTATTTATTTGCTATTAGTCCGGGGTGTCGATTAGTCGATGAGGCTTCTCGCATCAACAAGGTCTAATTTATGTGTGTTTTATTACGTCTTTTCTATTAGTCCGGGGTGTTGAGAGAGTCAATTAGGCTTCCGCATCAACAAGGTCTAATTTATGTGTGTTTTGTTATGTCTTTTCTTTACAGGTACTAAACGGTTCGCAAAGACTAACGTTAAAATGATAGGTTACCATAATACAAGAGATTTAGTTCTCACCCCTCAACGCCCAAGCGAATGCTTGATTCTAGCATGTCGTCGTTTCATTGTATGTGTTTCGTTGTGTGTTTTTCTTGTATGTTTTTGTATTTTATTTCTTGGCACTTTGCAAGTCCGAGGTCGGTTCTTTTCACTGGGTTTTCTTTTTTTCCTCGTGACTATAAACTTTCTTAGGAGGAAAACCCTTTTTGGGATCACTGGGTAAACAGACTAAACATTCAAATCAATTTAAAAGTCAATAAATCAATTCATTTAAAGGGGAAACTCTGTCTTTTAAATTAAATCTCCTATCTCTCAACAAAAGACTCTCTCAAAGTATTTTCGTAGCGTTTGCTACGAACGAACCAAAATAAGGTTACTACGAACACGACGGATGGTCCAAAACAGGTGAAAAGCTAGACGATCACGAGCCAAAAGGTAAAACACGAGCCCAGGTAAATCATGAGCCAAAGGTAAACGACGACCACAAACAGTAAGTAAGTGATGTGGTCATTTATTTGAAATCAGGGAGGGAGAACTTTAAATTCAAATCAAACCTTCAGGGCGGGAAATCCAAACAGTCATTCATGACAGACAAGTTCACATTTCAAACGTCAAAGGGGTTCTTCTTTTTCAAAACCATTCAGTCTGGGGGCCACATTACTGACTTGATTGCGCATGACGCAGGATCAGGATTTTAAAAGGGTGTTTACACTACAAAATTGGTTCCATGTGACCAGGATTATTTTTAGGTATGTTACACTACAGAATTGGTTCCATGTGACCAGGATTATTTTTAGGTATGTTACACTACAGAATTGGTTCCATGTGACCAGGATTATTTTTAGGTATGTTACATTACACCGTCTTTACTAACAAAACCCATTTTTGCTAAAAACTGGCACCCAGCTTTCAGGGATTATGCTTAAACCCATTTTCGTTGAAATCTGGCAATCCCAGCTTTCTGTAAAAATGCTTCAGTTTAAGATGATTCGCGCAAATGAGTCATGAATGAGGGTTCAATAGTTTTGGTGACAGTTGTCGAGACGATTGATCTACACTTTTCAGGCCACCGTTGATTCTTTTCATTTCGGGATGCTGATCGAGGTTTTTCTTGGCCACGCTCTTTTTACTCGGGAGTCCCAGCGAGCGTAAAAGGCACTGCTAGGTTTCTCTTAGAATAAAGTAGGTGTTTTTAAAATGCATTTGTTTCACTAATCTCAAATCTCCCACCTTTTGCTTCATGTCTGTGTATAAAAGAACCAATAACAAGGTAAGAGGTTACTACGAACACAACGGATGGTCCAAACAAGGTGAAAACTAGACGAACACGAGCCCAGGTAGATAATGTCACGAGCCAAAAGGTAAAACACGAGCCAAGGTAAAAACCCCCAGAATGTAAGTAAAGTGATGTGGCCATTTATTTGAAATCAGGGCGGGTTAATCTTTAAATTCAAACATTCAAGAATTCAGGGCGGGAAAACCTCAAATTCAAATCAAACATTAGAGCGGGGATCCAAACAGTCATCCACGACAGACAAGTTGACATTTCAAACGTCAAAAGGGTTCTTCTTTTTCAAAACCATTCAGTCTGGGGGCCACATTACTGAATTAACTGCGCATGACGCAGGATCTCAGGATTTAAAGGTAGTTTACACTACAACTGTCAGGAATGTTCTTACAAAACAAAAAGTAAAGGTGATTTGACTGAACATCATAAACGTAAACATTCAAAAGATTCAGATGTGTACAAATGCCAGGAATGTTCTTATGAGACGACATGTAAACGTTATTTGACTGGACATTATAAAAGAAAACATTCCAAAGATGCTGAAATGTACAACTGTCAAGAATGCTCATATAAAACAAAATATAAACAGCATTTGACTCAACATTATAAACATAAACATTGCAAAGATGCAGCAGTGTACAAATGTGCTGAATGTCAGTATGAAACGATCAATAAAATGAACATTTGAAGTCGAGTCACTCAACCAGAAGAAGCTAACGAGTACCAAGATACAATGAACGTTAATAGGAAAGGAGACAAACTGAAGTGTTTGTTTTCATGTTTGAAACATTTTGTAGGAGAGAGAGAAAGAGGGAGACCGTAACTTGGATAGGTTGTAGTCTGAAACAAAAACCAAACATTCAGTTAGCTTATCTGTATAATTATGTTAATAATTGTTTTGGCGTTTACTAAAACCGTGATTGTACAATTCTTAAAATTTTGGTCATTGTGTGTAGAAAATAAATAATAAGCTTATCTGTTAATTATTAATTTAAATATACCATAGTTGTTCCAGTGCTGGAAATTCTAGTTGGTATTATTCCAGAGTACAGCCCGTACGATATGTCATCATAAACCGAAATTTTCAGAAAAAGATAAGCCGATAACGGTCCCTCCTAGAGACTAGCGTGAACTGGTGAACGACGTGCCGCTACTGTCTTTTTGTTCTATTAGGGTTTGTTCTATTGAAATATTTCCGAGAAAGTCACTTAGCGCACTTCCAGGAATTCTAGCTCATGACATTTCGTATTGACTGTATCCATATAATTTGTAAAAATAATAATTATGATTGATCGATTAATCAGATAATTCTTATTCAATAAAAATGGTATCTTTTGGAATCCATATCCTCGTTTTAAGTTACTTCTGTTTTTCTATCTCAATCAACACTATATTTTTTCCGACACACTTTGCTTTAGCATTTTAAATAGGTTATCACTTATGGCGGTAATCATGGCAATACAGGGTGTTCTACAAGCTCTATGACAAACTTTGACAGATGGTAGGTTGCTTGATTTTAAACATATTTTTTTTAATAAACATGGGTCCGATTCGTTTTTGTTTAGAAGTTACAAGCATTTCTTAGAACACGACCTTTTAGAGTTTATTGATGACGTGCAACTCAATATTATTCAAAATATGTGGTATCAGCATGACGGTGCACCACCACATAGAGGAAGACAAGTTGCTGCTTGGCTAAATGAACATTTCCCGAATAAATGGATAGGTCAAGGAGGTCCAATATCATGGCCACCTCGTTCTCCCGATCTGAATCCTCTGGATTTTTATTTATGGGGACACATGAAGCAGCTGGTCTACCATGTTGAAATCGCTACCCATCAGCAGTTACTTGAAAGAATTCAAGATGCAGCTAACCAAATAAGAAATGATCCAAATCTCATTCTTCGAGTGACCGAATCTTTAGTTCGTCGATGTGGGGCTTGCATTCAAGCTGAGGGTGGACATTTCGAACAATTTTTACAGTCTTAAGTTTTGTGATTATCATTTAATTTAAATTTTTATTGTTGATTGTTAATAAAGGTTAAATGCTTGTAACTTCTAAACAAAAACGAATCGGACCCATGTTTATTAAAAAAAATATGTTTAAAATCAAGCAACCTACCATCTGTCAAAGTTTGTCATAGAGCTTGTAGAACACCCTGTATAATAAATTCAAATTATTCATTCATTTATTCAGCGGCAGGCTTTAAATATAAAGTTTTCATACAATTTATGTTATTAAATGATTTCGTATTTCTCAGAATAAACCCCAACATTTTAAATGCAGCAGCGCTGTTTTGTAATATCGATATGTCGATAGAAAGTAAGCTCACCGTCAAAATTAACTACCAAGTCCCTTATTGCAAGTATAGGTAGCGTTCCATTGAGCATACATTGATATACACATATGTACCTAATATTGCATGGGTCCCCCTTCAGTGCATAAGTTATTATTTTGCATTCTCCATAGTATTCAGTGTCTAGATCATTCCCATTGCACCAGGTCTGCAATCTGAACAAAAAGTCTTCTGGAAGAGTTAACTTATCAGAATTGTTGAAAATGCGTCGAAAGATCTGAACGTTTAGTAACATCAGCAAACATTCGGAGCTCTTCTAACGAAGGAAAATCTAAATGTGAGAAATACAATAAGCCCGCTGGCTTCAGTGTTTGGGACCGCATAAACCATCTCTCAGATTTAGTTAAAATACCAATCAGCAAACATTAGTTTTACACCGACTATATTATCTGGCAAGTCGTTAATAAAAATAAGTAGAAATAGAATGGGGCCTGGGGTGGACGTCGACCCCCTGTGGCACCGGCACCCCAGATGTAGCCGAATATTTCACAGAGGAATAACCGTTATAGAAGAGACGTATACAATAATTATTAGCCACCTCTGCTACCATTCACTTATGTAAGATTTCAAAAAAGAAATCAGATCATCGCTCAGGCCATAATTATATATGTAGTTTTCTTAGGATGGCCTCATGATCCGGACGATCAAACGCCTTAGCAAAAGCTACCTGTGTGAATTTTGACATAAATTAGTTACCGCGTGGACCTATTCTCCACAAAGCCTTATGCTGCTCCGGAGATATAAAACATTTAACATGATTATCAACATATTTATGTAAGAGAAAATCTTAAAGACTTTGGAGAAAGAAGATAGCAGTGATATCGGTCGATAGTTGAAATTTCGTTACTAGCTAGCTACTTTCCACTTTCCAGATAGATGGAAAAGTGTGGGTTTTCAAGCAGCAATCAAACATGAATAATTGCAACTGCTTGACCAGAATAACAGAACCACAGTCATTGACTAAGAAGCCAGGAATCTGATCATGTCCAGTCCAGATGCTGAAGTCGACTTGACCACACTTGACTTTCCTTAATGCAGTTAGGACAGGAGACAGGACGTCATTCACAGTCACAGCTACAGCTACAAGCTACAAGACTCAGCGTCCCACAGACATGCATCCTGCTCGAAGAAGTCGAGGCAGCCAAGGAGTTAACTGAAGTTACATCTGCAGAAGTCGGTGAAAGTGTTAACAATTTTTTCGGGACGGTGTTATTATGCTGCATCTGGCCTGTGGTATCCTAGATTTAACCCTGATGTAAATCAATAAACGAGAAGAGTTTTCTTGGATCAGTTAAAAGGGAGTTTTATTGCACCTCGATTAAGTAAGACTTATAATTATTCAGTTCTGATCTGTAAAGATAAAGATGTAGTCGAAGGATTTACTAAAACGGGCATACAAAATATAAATTTCTTTCGGTTCAAGTGGCTATGAATATTTAATAAAACAAAATTTCCCATTGCCGACGATTCGAACTTTTCCGAGCTTCCGTTAGCGCTAGGATTACAATTATTTCAATCACCGTAGTGATGTCATGCGCAGCGCGGCAAGGAACCTCACAGTAAAACTAACAAAATTATAAAAAATGTATACTGTTGTTATTTTTTTATAAAAAAAAAAAAACTAGACGCCGTCAGTGTGACGTCACAGGGCAGGGGCTAAGTGGTTCTGGTTCCAAAATTAAAGCCGCTCACATGGTCATTGTTGTCAGTTGTCGTGTTTTATCCTGAAGGTTTACGTGATGTTTTCTCGCCCGCCACCGCCAGATTGACATCCAAGTGATTACTGAAGCAGCCATTAATTACTGAAGTAATTAGTGATGCCATTAGTGAATGAATACTGAATATTTTAGTTTAGTTAAAATTACACAGTTCAGTTACTTTATTAGTTAGTCCGTCTGTCGGTATATTTATTTATTGATTGAGTGAGTGGTTTGATTTGGATGTCCCCGTAAAATTATAAGTTTATAATGTCAGTGAAGTAGGTGAATCCAAGTAATAAAATAAAGGTATGTAATATATATCTGAAAAATATTTCCCTAATAAATATGTCCACCATCCTCAGTTTGTTTTACGAAGAAACTAAAGCATTTTCCAAAGGTGAAATTGCTGTGGAATCTGGCCATGTTGAGAGAATGAAGTTCGAGGCGGAACTTAAAATAATTCGTGGAACAATACAGACACGCCAGCATGAAAAACAAAACCTAATAGCGTTGAGGTAAGAATATCCTCCCAGGCAGCAGAGTCACGTCGCTGCGACGTGATTTTTTGGTCATCCTCAACGTCACTATGACCTAAGAAATGACGGCCATGTTACAGCCCCACGACGTCATTTTTAGACGTCCGTACGACGTACACACCTGACGTCATAGGAACGTCATCATTGACGTCCTAATGACCAAATACTGACCAAAAATGACGTCATAAATGACGTCAAGGGTGACCTAAAATTCACCACATAAAAAGTCAGGTGTTTTGCCATATTGTTTTTCTATGTCGTTCGGTATGAAAAAAATAATGGAAACCAAAAACTAATAAATTTAAAAAAATAAATTTCATATTTTATTATTCTTATTTTTCCTTAAAAAAATACAATTTTTTAGATAGAATATCATAGAGAAATTAGAAAACCGTGAGGCATGCAGTATGACTTCAAATTGACGTATTTCAGCGGATTTTTTTTTTGTTTTTCTTCGAAAAAATAAATTTTTTTTTGAAATTTATTAGTTTTTGGTTTCCATTATTTTTTCATACCGAATGACATAGAAAAACAATATGGCGGTCATAAGAAAAACAAAAGTTGGCTATGAATACTTTGGGATCTATAGTTGGCTTTGAAAATTTTTGTAATGTCAAAAATTTCGGGCTTTCAGTTTTTTTGGAGTATTTCAGCAACTACTGAAAATTTGTAAAAAAATCAAATTCTTATTAAGCATCAAATTATTGTGCAACTTTTCTCTAATTTATCGCCACGCGCTATTCATCGCAGGCACACTGCGCCACAGTCTGCCCACTCCACAATAATTACATATGCCATTATAGTGTATGTTTTTAAAATCTTGCTTTCTTGAAAGAATTTATTTATTTAATAATCTAATAAGATTTACGATTTACTTGATCTTCAGGAACACACGTAAACGGCGAGGTAATTGGTAAACGAAAAACACGTGACTGTCGGTGGAGTGCTAGAACGAGATCTGCCAGATAATTGCTGATTTTAAAATGCCCTGTTGCTAGCAAATTCAGCAGGTAGTGGCAATGGGTTAATTGTTTTTTTTTTATTATTTACAGATTAAATTGAAGGATGATTATCTCATTGGGAAAGTAGTTGTTGTCCTAAGTGTATAAAATACCAGCACTTTTGAAGTTCTATTAATGAGAGATCTCATTAGAGCTTCGATGTTTGACGAGACAACTTAATAATAATAATAATAATAAGACTTTATTCTCTCACTTCAAATACAAATAGTACCTATATAAAACAAAAGTTATCCTAAACTAGATTGTAAGTTTAAAAATTTTAAATTTCTATTAGAACTAAACCTGTAAACGTCAAACTTGTAAACATCGTTTGTTTGCTTGGAACCCTGGCCGTTGGCCCCGCTCACTGACGTCATCACTGTCGGTGGCTATGCGACCATTTATGACTTTGAATAAATGTCAGTTGTATGAAATGACGACAATGACATTGACATATAGCAGCTTGTCACATGTCAGTCAATACAATGAAACGTCATTTCACAACCTAACCTAAAAAAGTTTCAGGAACAACGCTGCTTGCTGCTTGCTTACAAAAAATCTTACCAATAAATCCAAACCAATAATTGCATACCTAATAAAAACGTAATAATTCTTATGAAGTTGTGTGTGATGTGATCCATTGAGATAAGTTTATCCTACCCTCAAATAAGTAGTACATAATAATAATAATAAAATAACTGGGAACTGGACTGGGCGATTGGTAGAGGTAGTGAGTTAGAGTTCAAATAAAAGTTGAAGGTCATGAGTTTAAATAAGCACGGCAGTAATAATTATTTTCGCCCCCATCAACATCAGCAGGTGGAGAAAATGATCATCAAAACGGAAGCCTCAGATGATGAGGATGATCAGTTCATGGAGTCCGAGGAGGAGCAGGACTCCTTGCTACTCAACTCGGCGAAGGTGAAGGGTGAAGATGAACAATACGAGGACACTGGTTGTGGGGAGGCACCTTTTCCAATAAAACGAGAACTCGAAGACTCATCGACGTCGGCCTTGAAAGAAGAGATCGACATCGAAGATCACAAACTGGAATGGGAACAGTTGACCGGGAGTCGTGGTAGCGTTGGAATTTCCAAGGATCGGTGTGAGTCTGTTCAAGAAAGTGGGGCACTTCAGGCACGATCTTCTGAAAGCAAGAGCGGAGGAGAGTTCAAGTATTACTGTGCGCATTGCGCGTATAAAATAAATGATAGATATTATTTTATCCGGCATTATAAATCTAAACATTCCAAAGATCCAGAAATGTACAACTGTCAAGAATGTTCTTACAAAACAAAAATTAAAAATTATTTGACTGTACATAATAAACGTAACCATTCCAAAGACACTGAAATGTACAGATGTGGAGAATGTTCATACGAAACAAAAAATAAAAGTAATTTGACTAAACATCATAAACGTACACATTCCAAAGATACATATGTGTACAAATGCCAGGAATGTTCTTATGAGACGACATATAAAAGTCATTTCACTCAACATCAAATCAAACATGATAAAGAAGCAAAAGTGTACAACTGTCAGGAATGTTCTTACAAAACAAAGCGTAAAAATAATTTCACTGAACATCATAAACGTAAACATTCCAAAGATCCAGAAATATACAACTGTCAGGAATGTGCTTACAAAACAAATTATAAAAGTTATTTGACTCGACATTATCAAATTAAACATGATAAAGAAGCGAAAGTGTACAACTGTCAGGAATGTTCTTACAAAACAAAGTGTAAAAATAATTTCACTGAACATTATAAACGTAAACATTCCAAAGATCCAGAAGTGTACAACTGTCAGGAATGCTCTTACAAAGCAAATTATAAAAGTGCTTTGACTAAACATCATAAACGTAAACATTTAAAAGATTTAGATGTGTACGAAATGTACGAATGCCAGGAATGTTCTTATGAGACGACATGTAAAAGTGATTTGACTCGACATTATAAACGGAAACATTCCAAAGATGCAGATGTGTACAAGTGTCAGGAATGTTCTTACAAAACAAATTATAAAAGTGATTTGACTCGACATTATAAAAGAAAACATTCCAAAGATGCTGAAATGTACAACTGTCAAGAATGCTCATATAAAACAAAATATAAACAGCATTTGACTCGACATTATAAACATAAACATTGCAAAGATGCAGCAGTGTACAAATGTGCTGAATGTCAGTATGAAACGATCAATAAAATGAACCTCGTCCGACATTTGAAGTCGAGTCACTCAACCAGAAGAAGCTAACGAGTACCAAGATACAATGAACGTTAATAGGAAAGGAGACCAACTGAAGTGTTTGTTTTTGTGTTTGAAACATTTTGTAGATATGTTCATCTAATTTGTTATTCAGTTGGCTTTGTTACCTGCCGGATAATATGTTGATAATTGATATGTAACCGTGATCGTACAATTCTTAAAATGTGTGTCATTGCGTGTTGGGAATAATGAATAAACTTATTTGTTAATTATTAATTTAAATATACCATAGTGTTGTGCTGCATTTTCTTTTTAATTAGAGAGTACCTATGTATGTAAAGAAAAAAAAAGACACTCGTATACTCCTGTTCATCTTTCTTTAGGTCGAATGTGCCACTCCAACGTAAGCGAAATTTCCGCATTAAAAACAGATTGAAAGTGGAGTTTGTTCAGGAGTTCAAATGGGTCATGTAGGACCTGACCACTGAGGTGTGATGATGTGAATAATAAACTTTTCCTGGAGAAATAACAAGACCTGAATCAGAGGCTTTAATTTAAATGTTTCTTTAATTTTTACAGTTGAATAAATCTTTTCTTTATTAATAAGGAAAAATTAATTAATTATTGATTTATATTTTATTAACTTGATTGTTTTGGGGAACATTTTGTAAATAAAACTTTATAATAAATATCACTTATTTTTATCACTTTGTGACGTTATGCCGTTAGCGTCGAAAAATAATAAATAATTTTTAATATAAATTCGGGGAGAATCAATTTGCGGAAAAGCAAGCGACAAAAAAGGCCAATTTAACAGGTACCTACACTTCCAGTGTATTTAATGGCTTTTTAAATGGTATTTAATAAATTAATAGCAGAGCTAAGAAATGTGGCGTGTGGCTTGGCAAAACCTAGTTGGGATATAAATAAACGCTTCCTTAATGTACTTTTCGAATATAAAACATCCGGAAGTACCATAATGTTCAAGTAGCCGCGACCCTCAGAAATAGGGTACCTGTATTACCGACACTGGCGCCTACCGTGCCAGGTAGTGGTACGATCAGAGTAGACGTCGTGTGCACACGGCGATGTCTGAAACCGTTCATAATGCACGCCATGTGAATATACGCACGACAACTTCCATTAAAATGAATTATGTGGATGAAACACGTCCGAAGTCCGTCATTTGCAGATCACCTGATCGAATTTTTCGAGATCTTGATTCGATTTAATTAACAAAAAATGGAAAAAACGAGTTAGGTTATGTACAACAACTGTTGTTAAAGCCCCACAAGTTGTAAATATTGTGGGGCTATTGTAAATAGTTATTCTTTTTCCTTTTTGTTTTGCGGGTTTTCCACTGTCACAGAGGTGCCTTTATTTGTTGTTTATTTTATTTTTAATTTGAATCGGGAGTAGTTATTGCCTGATAACCCCACTCGCCGGATCGGAGCGAGGGCAGATCGAGCGCCTACTTGGAAATCGTCGGTATTAGGAGTCATATTCGCTGACCAAAAATTCGGTGCGCCGCGACAAAATTATTGTTTGTCATTCAGTGGTGCGTTATAAGTTTTTTTCACACTGTTGTTCGTTCGAGACCACATCGGAGCCAGACTCATCACTCATCACCTAGGCCTAGGATAGGAAGCCCACTCTTCAGTTAGAGAAGGTAGGTGGATTTTCAGGCAGTTTCGTATAGGTACATACAGTCCATTAATTTAATTTTCAAAATAGGTATAGTGTTTGAGGCTGTACTTAAACAACTGTTGATGAAGAACTGATGTTGAGTTGAAAAGCTGAAACTATACTGAGCGGGATTTTGAAACAACGCGGCAGGTTATAATTTTGGTGTTTCCTAGTCTAATAAGGTGTGAACGCACCACAGGGGGCTATATTTGACGTTCATAGTATGAGCAAATACGCTAAAATAATTTTTAGGTATTTGGTATGAGTGTTTAACGTTTGACGCTTGACTATATAGAATTCATAGAAAATTGATTGGGATCTGGACTTCGAGAGTTCGGGAGTCGAAGCTGAGAGTGATATTGGTAAGATTGCGCACGCGTCACGCCATTCAATCATCACCAGTCTAGTGTCAGTTGTCACTTAATCAAAAAACGACTAGTCTATCACTGTCTAAGTGTCTACTGACTGTCTAGTGTGTCTAGTCTAAAGTCTAACAACCCAAGCCCAAGCCCAAGGCCCAAGACAAGAAGTTAAAAAATCTAAACAATAATAACAAGATAATCAATAATTATTATTACATTACATAATAATAAAATAACTGAGAGGGAACTGAACTGGACTGGGTTATTGTACTGGTTACTGGGTAGGGCAATAGGTAGAGGTAGTACTAGTAATAGATATCAGCATCAGCCTCAATTTCAAAGAAAAGTTAACCATCATGAATTTAAATGAGGGCAGTAATTATTATCGCCCCCTTCAACATCAGCACGTGGAGAAAATGATCATCAAAACGGAAGCCTCAGATGATGAGGATGATCAGTTCATGGAGTCCGAGGAGAAGAAGGACTTTTTGCTACTCAACTCGGCGAAGTTGAAGGGTGAAGATGAACAAAACGAGGACGCTGGTTGCGGGGAGGCACCTTTTCCTATAAAACAAGAACTCGAAGGCTCATCGACGTCGGCCTTGAAAGAAGAGATCGACTTCGAAGACCACAAACCGGGCTGGGAACAGTTGACTGGGTGTCGTGGTAGCGTTGGAATTTCTAAGGATCGGTGTCAGTCTGTTCAAGAAAGTGGGACACTTCAGGCACGATCTTCTGAAAGCAAGAGCGGAGGAGAGTTGAAGTATAACTGTGAGGATTGCGCGTATAAAACAAATGATAGATCTAATTTCATTGTGCATTATAAACGTAAACATTCCAAACATGCTGAAATGTACAAATGTCAAGAATGTTCTTACGAAACAAAATTTAAAGGTAACTTGACTCAACATTATAAACGTAAGCATTCCAAACATGTTAAAATGTACAAATGTCAAGAATGTTCTTACGAGACGACATATAAAGGTCATTTGACTCAACATCATAAACATAAACATTTAAAAGACGCAGAAGTGTACAAATGTCCAGAATGTACTTACAAAACAAAGCGTAAAAATAATTTGACTGAACATTATGAACGTAAACATTCAAAACATCCTGAAATGTACAAATGTCAAGAATGTTCTTACGAAACAAAATTTAAAGGTGACTTGACTCAACATTATAAACGTAAGCATTCCAAACATGTTAAAATGTACAAATGTCAAGAATGTTCTTACGAGACGACATATAAACGTTATTTGACTCGACATTATAAACTTAAACATTCAAAAGACGCAGAAGTGTACAAATGTCCAGAATGTACTTACAAAACAAAGCGTAAAAGTAATTTGACTGAACATTATGAACGTAAACATTCAAAACATCCTGAAATGTACAAATGTCAAGAATGTTCTTACGAAACAAAATTTAAAGGTGACTTGACTCGACATTATAAACTAAAACATTCCAAAGATGCTGAACTGTTCAACTGTCAGGAATGTTCTTACGAAACAAAAATTAAAGGCGACTTGACTCGACATTATAAACTAAAACATTCCAAAGATGCTGAACCGTTCAACTGTCAGGAATGTTCTTACAAAACAAATGTTAAATATTGTTTGACTCAACATCATAAACGTAAACATTCCAAAGATACTGAAATGTACAAATGTGCTGAATGTCAGTATGAAACGATCAATAAAATGAATCTCGTCCGACATTTGAAGTCCATTCACTCAACCAGAAGAAGCTAATGAATGCCAAGACGAAGACACAACATGCAACTGAAATGTGAAGAGTTGTAGCACCCCTTTTTGGGGACACCTAAATTTGATTTTTCTAGATTGATTAATTCTCAGGGAGGTCCTTTTGAGGATTACTTTACATCAATTAAGGGAAGAGTTAATTAATAATACTTCACTATTATAATTGTTTCGTATTGTATTTAATCGTATTTTCTCCAATGTGAGTAACTTATTGCCATGTGGCAACGTTCGCCTCAGATGGTGGTCCGGAGAAGGGTGTATTGTACCTTCGAGACGCACCATCCAGGACTTTCAGACAGACCTCCTTCATGAGAGGATACAATTTTCAATTTCAATTTTTAACCTGTCTATTTATACAAGCGAACTTTATTATTATTATTTGTTATTCCCAAGAATTGTCTTTACTTTTAACATTGTAGTTTATTATTACTATCTAATTAATAAACAATTAATATATCTCAAGTGTTTGAAACACCCCTAACAACCGTAATCAAAATCAAGCGGCATTAACATTAACATCCATTATCTAGTCAGTCAATATAATGAACTAGCGCAGTCCAGCCTCTGGAAGTTACAGAGCTCCCGCTCAATAATATTATATTATGACATCAAGTTTTGTAGCATGAAATCAATAAAGCTCAATATGGTTAAACACTCACGGTGCCATCCAGGGTTGGGGCGCTCTTGACTGCCACTTTTACTTTAATTATTAAAAGTAATATCCCTCAAACTGATGAGTATTCGCTGTTTGGTAATTATTAATTATTGTTAAACTGAAGAATACGCTGCTTTCTAATTCCTTATAACTGAACGATGAATACTGCAGATCAGGTACGAAGTATACCTAATTATACTTGCTTGGTACACTTATTAACTATTATGAAAATTAACACTTCTGTATATTTATCCCGGCAACCTTTTTAAGTTGACCGGACATTAACGCTCAAGATATACGCAAGAGAGACACCGACACCGCACTTACTATCTTGCAGGAAAGGGTCTACACACCTTCCCCGAGCACCGCTAGTACCCGACTCCCTTCACAATAGTAGAAACTCGCATTTCTCTTACACAATCCAGCTTCGTGGTGGTCCTTTCCTTAGTTTTACCCCACCTCACTGTAATTCACTCTTAGTCTATACAATACCAGTGTCCAAATCGTTGGCGTGCTCCAGTGTTAATACTTTTACCCAAAAAATGAACAACAAACCGATGAACGTTAATAAGAAGACAAACTGAAGTGTTTTGAATGTTTGGAGAGTCCTTTTTTGCTTAATCAGATTTTTTCTCGATTCACGTGTATATGTTATTAGATGATTTATTACATGGAACAAACAGAACACTGGCTGTATTTATTTTGCATCAAACGCCTTATTAGTTGCTGCTGTTTCCGGAGGACGATAATTGAAGACCTATTTTCCTATTCAGAAGCACCAAGTAGTAACCAGAAGAATCTCTTCTTCTCATTAATTAAATTTTTAATTTTATTGTAATAAACGGGTTATTGGTTTAGTAATGTGTGTGTTTGATTGCTGCATTTATGCTGCTCCTTCTCCTATAAACCATCCAAGCGGCAGTTCAAAGTAGCTATGGTCAATTGAAAAATTTAGACAAAAGTCAATATTTTCTTTGTATGTATGTGTTTGAGCATGATATACGAGTATTTCTATGTTAACAGATAGGACTTCAGTAAGAGCAAGACATTCAATGCCGGTGGAAAATTCTCCATTTCGGGACATTGATTCCAAGTAATCATCTTTTGGTGTCTGCTAACAGTTTTCAAACATTGGCCAGTTTTAATAAAGATAATTTAACAGCAAGCTTACGGAGAACATGGTGATCCTCTTGATGGCCATGAAGATGCAGACTAACAGCTCTGAACATACAATTTCCGTGGGCTTTTATCTTGTGCTTCGCAAAAACATTAATTCCATTTGACAGTGACATTATTATTACAATGATTAATCAAATTGTTGCAAATAGGCTGCTAGAAGTGGTGCATATTTAAATAAAATTTACAAAACAAGTTTTTCAACACCCTGTTAAAAAAAAAAACAATTTTTTAACTTTCTTCACATTTTGGTGCGACCCACTTTTCAATTTCTCCACCAGGAGGAACACAAAAGTGTGTTGGTTGGTCATTCTTAACTTCTCAACCATCATCTGCGTAATAATAAGCCAAAGGCACATTCGTTGTACCCTTACAAATTAAAATAAGTCTCTGAAACGGTCCGGGAGGATCTAAATCTAAACCATCACAGGTACGAACCAGTCTACTAAATTTAATTTTCATTCTTCAAGCTTCAAGTACATGTACAGCATAAACACATCACACAGTAAAAAAAAATAAAAACAGAATTCACAGGGGATAATTCAACATGACGTCTTGCTTGGCCAGCTCGAGCAACATGGGATCGTCGAAGAACTTGTTAATGGAAACGTCCTGACTCAATCCCTTGCGCCGCCTCGTCTTGATCATGAACTCCCGGGCCAGATGGGTGGCCGGCTGGGGCTCCAACGGACGGATCACGATGCTCTTATCCAACGGATCACCCGGAACTATCTGCAAGCAAAGACTCGATTACCACTTGATAAACACGACACTGCAATTATAAGCAAAACGATACGAACCTGCCAATGATGGAACACCGAGAGACAGAACGCTTGTCCTTGGGTGTGCGTCCGGAGGTCCGTCTCGAACCCGAAACTGTCGATGGCGGGAATGAATGCTTTGATCGTGTACAGAGGGGATCCCGGCACGGGAGCGTCCTGGGTCACGTGCCCCCTGTCGATATAAAAAAATCGTTATTACTCGGTCGGGGAACGGGAACAGTTCGATTCGTACCTTCGCTTAGCCAAGACGGTGTAGACGGCCGAGACGCAATCGGCCGGGGCCTGCACCTCGACAAACAGGTAGGGCTCCATGAGACGCGGCGTCGCCATCAGGAAGGCCGAATAGACGACCCGGCGCGCCGTCGGGATGATCTGGCCGCCGCCGCGGTGCAACGGCTCGTTGGCGATGACGGCGTCCAGTATCTTGAACTTGGTGTTCCTGATCGGCTCCTCGCAGAGCGGGCCCTCCCTCGTGCCCCACTGAAAACCCTGCACGATCGAATCCTTCACCGAACTCAGCAGTCCCTTGTCGACTTCCGACGGAAGGGTGTCGTCCACCAGGATGTTCGGACCGGTGACGTCCGGCCCGAAAGCCCAGATGCTCCTGGCGGCCAGCAAGTCCCAATCGTACTTGGTCTGGAAGAACTCGCCGAGCTTCTTCTTATTCCAGCCGATCTGGACGTTCTCGTTCTCGATGTCCTCGGCCAGGCCCTTCTCCAGCGGCTCAGCGATCATCGTCAGCTTGTTCTTCTTGTTCGGCGTCTCCGCGAAACACTTCAAGCTGGACGTCTCGACGACCGTCTCGCAGAAACAGACCACCGGGTCGGCCACTGGAAATGTCAAACGATTCGATCCGGGCAAAGAACACGAGCCAAATCGACTCACTCACCTTTAATGTCGATCTCCGAGTACATTTTCCTCAAATCGTGCATCACGCAGTCGAGGTACAGCTCGCCCGTTCCCAGGACGACGTGCTCCCCGGACTCCTCGACACGCGTAGTCAACAGCGGGTACGATTTGTTCACCTTCCGTAAACCGTCGAGCATTTTCGGTAGCTCCGACGGGTTCACCGGTTCGACTGGAATTATCAAAAATTAGCTCCTCCTGTGAGACAGGAGATCGTAGAAATCGTACCGGCGATCTTAATGATGCTCTGAGTGTTGAACTTGAGCGGCCTGAAAATGTACAGCTCCTCGTGGATCGTCAGATCGGTGATGGTGGCGGTCTTGACGATCGACTGATCGATACCTTCGATCAGGACCCAGTTGCCGGCCGGCACCCGGTTCAGCTCGATCTTGTACCGCGACTCGAATATCCAGAGCCGGCCGACCGTCAGCACGCGCGAGTCCTCCTCGTCCTGCAGCGTGTAGTTCTCGCCAAGGATCCGGACGTCCGTCCCGGCGTACAGGGTGCCGCTCATCACCCGGCCCAGGACCTGGAAGAAGGTGCAGTCCTCCGTCGGGTACATCTTCGAACTGTGCACCTGCGAACAAACAGTCGTTGTGAGACGTTAACCAGACGGGAGGGTAACAAACCGACCATCAGTAGACCGTCCTGGTCGCAGCTGATCATGTCGTCGTAGACTTTGCTGGTACTCGGGCCCGTGTAGATGTGCTGGATCTTGTTCTTCGCGTTGTCCAGGGGCGAGTTTATGTGCTCGACGCACATGTTCACGAAACCTGTGGGATTATTCATTCAATTATTAGAAAAAAAAAAAAACAAGAAAAAAGATGGAGAATCTGATGACAATCATAATGTGACACTTCTATAAATGAAACTGTCATTCTTCTGATTATAAAATAAAATGCGCTTCATCTTGCTCTCGTTCCCAGTTCTAACGGCCCTCCTCTCCATCCCACCTCCCTCTCGCCCCTACCTCGACTTCTGTCGACTATCCTGCGGCTCCGATCCGAACCCGGCCTGCGATAAGGGCCTCTGCCACGCCACCCGATGCGCTCCAGAGTACCCCGACCGGAACTGGAGGGACAGCATCCTCCGTCATCACAACCGGTTGGTTCAAGTAAGTAGCTCGATTCAAATTCAGATAATTAACGACCGTCGACCGATTAAGCCTACGCAGCGATGTCGCCACCGGTCGTTATCTCTCCGACCCCGAAAGCAACGACACGCTCACGGCGGCCAACATGAGGACCCTCAGCTACGACATGGAGCTGGAATTTGCGGCCGGCTGCGATCTGTACACCGTCCGGCAAACGATCGAGGGAACCTGCAGGAGAACGAGCGCGTTCAGGGACATCGCCAAGCTCCATTACAGAGGCGAAGCCCTGGGAAGGGACGACGCAGAGTTCGTCGCGAGGCTGCTGGAGAAATGGGCGGACAAAGCGATCCCGGAAGCCGAAATACGGAATTTCACAGGTAGTGGTGCTGGTGAGTCCTCCAGTCATATCGATACAATACTACCGAGGATGTTCATCTCCAGGTGACCCGGTGCGAGCCTCGGCGACCCAAATCATGTGGGCCCGGACCAGTTCGATCGGATGTGTTCGCTGTCTCGATCTCGGCAAAGACGTGCGTCAGCTGGTCGTCTGCTATTACGCCCCCGCAGGCAACGTGAGAGGCGAGAGCGTCTTCGAGGTGGGAGAGCCGCGCTCGACCTGTCCAGTCGACAACCCCCGCGACTCGGATACACCGGCGCCACCGGGGCTGTGCGGCGGTGAAAAGAGGCCGCGGGGGTTCAACGTGACCGGGCTGTGGGCCGTCGCGGGGGCTCCCCGGGCCAGCTCGCGGAGCCGTCGGGGGATCCCGGTGGTCGTTTGGGTCAGGTGCGGGGTTTTCGTTTTCGTGTGGTTTTGCGTTTTGTAACGCTTCGTTATTTTTTTTGTAAGCTGTGTTTAAGTTGTCGCTTTTTAACTTATAAATTTAATAAAAGCGACATTTCCTCTCTTAATTTTTAATTTTTAGTTGCTGCTGGGGAGAGAATTTTTTGTAGGAGACAAGAATCAGATAAAAATTTGCAGAGATGTTTAAATTACAACCCGCTAATGCTACAAAAACGACACCTTCATTTTATAAGTCGCTAGAGAGTAAGATAAATTAAAATATAAGTCGCTATGTAGAGAATTATAAGTTGCTATGTAAAGAAAATTGAATTACAAGATGCTAGAGAGAGAGATAGGCATTGAAATATGAGTCGCTGGAGAATAAGAGAGATTGAATGAAATATAAGTCGCTATGTAGTGAAAATTGAATCATAAATCATCACAGAAAAAGCATTCAAAAATGAGTCACTGGAGCAGAAGATAAATTAAAATATAAGTCGCTATGTACAGAAAATTGAATTATAAGTCGTTAGATAGTAAGATTTATTAAATTAAAAGTCATTATGTAGAGGATATTCATTTATAAGATGCTAGAAAGAGTGAGACGCTTTAAAATTAAAAATATAAGTCGCTATGTAGGGAAAATTGATTTATAAGTCGCTAAAATGATGCAATCCAAATTAAGACGTGCTGGGAACAGAGTTATATCGATCTATAAGTTTCTACAAATTAACAAAAAATAAATAAAAGAATCGCTGTCGCTATAAAACGAATCAAATCACCATTTTTCTTTTTTCCCGAGAAAACCTCACCGTTAAAACTGCCCAAGAATTTACAGCAGACCAGCCTCAGCAGGGGCCTTATGTTCAGCTTCATCTCGTTCTTGGTCAGCTTGATGCCGAGCTCGTTTAGTACGTCGGGCAGGCTCGAGTCGACGTCGCCCACCACCTGCGCAAACACCTTGTAGAGCGGCTCCAGAATGAACTCGACGAAGCTCCTCTGCGCCGAATTGTGGGGGGCCTTCTTTGTGAACTTTCGACTGCAACCAAACGATTATCGTAAGCCCATCGATCAACCCCATCGAAGTCGACTCACGTCTTGCTGTTGAAGTAGATGTCGCCCCATAACCTCTTGGCGAACTCCTCCACGTTCACCTCCTCGTAGTAGAGGTTGTAGATGTTGGCAAACGATTTCAACGTGAAGCAGACGTCGTACTGCGAACTGGCAAAGCAGACGTTGCCCAGGACAGGCGAGACGATCTGGACGTCGTCCGAATACAACCTGGAATAATTATCGACCGTGTTCATGCATTACTCGCGACGGGGAAACTGAACAAACTCACGCGAGCAGCCCGTTGATCTCCTCCACGATGTGTCTCAGCTTGTAGTAGGCGTCCTGCGGGGGCAGCTTCAGCTCCAGGATCAGCCGGTCGATCTTATTGATGCAGATCGTTATCTGCATCTTCTCCTGGGCGGCGTGCTTGAGCAACCGCTCCGTGTTCAGCATGACGCCCTCGGCCGCGTCCACGAACAGCACGATCCCGTCGCACAGCCGCATGGAGGCGGTCACCTCGTCCGAGAAATTGACGTGACCGGGCGTGTCGAAGATGTTCATCAGGTAGCTCTTGTTCTTGACGTCCTGCAGGACCAGGGTGACGGGGATCGCCTTGATCGAGCAGCCTCTCTCCTGTTCGGTGAAGAGGGTGTCCGTGTAGCGGAGGTTCCGCTCCTCGTAGTCCTGGTGACAGGGGTGCGTCTGACGGATCAGGCAGTCGACGAAGGTCGTCTTGCCGTGATGGAGGTGCCCGACGAGGGCCACGTTACGGATCAGCGACGTGTTGTCCATCAGATCCGCCAGGAACCTGTTCCGGAGAGAGGGGGGGGGGGCGGCGGCAACGATTGATTAATTAATTATTTATTAATTGGATATGGGTGACTTACTCTGTGCTGTATATTGTGTCGGGGAGATCCTGCTCTCTGAGCTGGAACTTTTTCTTTTTCACCGGCTCGATTAGGGGTTTCTCGAGCGGCTGGGCGTCCTCCTCTTGGACGATCGTCTCGACGTCCGGCCCGTACACTTGTTCCGCCGTCGGGTAGTACTGTTTGTCCTCGTGGAGGACGATCTGCATCTGCTGCGGCTCCGAGTCGTCCATTTGCTCATCCTGGTGGGTGAGGTGTAAGTCGGTTTATTAGAGAGGTTGTTTGGGGTCTTCGAGATGGGGTGTATGAATGGGACGGGATGGATGACATAGGAAAAAAAGATTATAGGAAACTATGGGTTGTGTGGGTACAGGGACATGGAAATATTAAATAATAAGCTTACATCGTATTCTTGCTGGTCGTCATCGTCAGGTTGCTCGGCTTCTTCTTCTTCCTCGTCGTCGCTGTCCAATTCGGGGCCGATGTAGTTGCCGAACTCGTCGTACAGATCCGTATCCATGTCGCTTGCCGCTTCTACTTTTGCGCTTATATAAAATGGGGTACTCGGTTACTACCCAAATCTCACCTTACACTCTTTCCTTGTCTCGGTCCAGCTTAACACAATAACGCCATTCGACTGTTGATTGATAATAATTGAAGATTCTTGTAACCTTAATGGAACTAATTAATAATTAACTTGTTCCGAGTTAAAATAAAACATTACCGGCCCGGCATTAACAATTTGAAAGCAACAAAAAACAAACAAAAACGTTATAACCTAGAAAATGTTATATATAGGTTAGATTGCGCATTGATGTAAGTAATAATGACAGATTGACGCGTTATTACCGACTGACCTATGCAATGACAGATGGCGTTAAAGGTTGACACATTGAATATAAACCTGAAATGAGCTCTGGCTCTTGTTTTGAAATAATTAATTAAGGAAATTACTTTCTTTAATATTTGACACTAGCAAAAAGGTAAATTGCGACTTTATTTCATTTTTTTGATTATTATTATTCAAAAACTACGATTAGTTTTTCCAATATTTAGTTTCCAAATTAAATTTTGTTATAATGCGCATGCGCGAGAGCGGCAAATAAACGTCCTTACTAGAGCGCCGATAACTTGTCAACAATAAATACGCATGCGCATTAACGTTTTATGGACTTTCCTTTCGAATAATTGATGAATAATAATTATTATTATGATGACTTTGAATTTTAAATGTTGAGTTTCTTACGTGGAGATGACTGACTAGAACCTGGTGGGCAGTTTTTTGTCATTAAGTTTCGCTTTTCCGCCTAAAATTAAAAAAAAATTGCGGTCGCGAATTTATTATTTTGCTGCAATTACTGGCGCTTTAGCATCGGGAAAAATTATGTGAAATGGTGTACCTACCTACAGCTATAGGAAATCTCTCGAGAAATCGGAAAAATATTATTGCGGTGAAATTTATTTCAGATTTTGCAAAATCACCGCAGCATGTCTCCTAAGTCCTAACCTAAAATTTAAGCAACAAACTTATAAAATGTTCGGGAAATCAAAAAATTTCCCCTTTTTGCCGATGAAATACTTAATATTGGAGATATGACAAAAAATGTGAAAGAAAAAATTTAGATGGGCAATAAAATAATGAACAATTTTTGCAATAATTACCTTGGGTATGAATTTTTGTCAAAAAAAGGTTTTTCAAGTTTCCATTTTTTTAAGATGGCACTAGAATTCTTTATTGTCTTTCTTTCATAAATTATATTTAAGGATTCTATACAGGGTGATGTCTAATATAGGTGTATTACAATAAAAAAATTGGTTCTACTCATTTAATTTTTTTTTAATCCTCTTTTCTTTATAATACTTACCTACGTCCTACGTCACTGAAGGAAATTATACCTACACAAAGACCGCGTGCGCAGAAGCGCAGGAATACCTAAATAAATATGATAAAAACGTTCAGGGACTCTACTGATAGAATCTACTGAGCAGAATTCTAAATGCACGGACATAAATAGAAAATGCAGAGTGCTTAAACCTGAAGGTAAAATTAATGTGACACATGCGCAATTAAAAATTTATATTAAATTGCTTTAATTTGGATTAGTTATTAATCAAATCGAAAAAATTCATATTTTCTCTGGTGAAATTAGTCTTAATTTTACAAAATTCCTTAATCCTGATTTTTGGTCTTTGTATCAAGTTATTTTACGAATTTCCAGTCGATATTTGATTTTATTAGGTACTATCTTTTTTAAATAGATAGGTAGGTACCTTAGGCCTATTCTCTAAAAGAATTTTTGCGTTTTTTCAATAGGTAACCAAAATGTTTGTTTATTAAAAGATGGAACCATTTTTTACAAATAAAACCGCTAGAGGTATAGTCGTAGAAAAAGTATAGCATTCCACACGCATAATAGATATACGCATGGCAAAGAGTATAGGTACAGGTTAGGGTACGGATAATACTGTAATAATGAAATAATTAAGTGATCTTGACTTACCTACCTTAATATGGAAAATTGATCCATATACCTACTTACCTAAGTATTTTTTACTCCGCATGGCAGAATCTGCAGGTTTAGTCATTTTGAAACCATTTTTTTTTGCAACTGTCGACTAATTTCATTTTTTTAAGTTCAACTTACATTTAGAAATTTTAAGACAATTTTGCCAGACTCGCGCACTTAGGTACCTATATACGAGCCTTAATTAAGTACCTACCTAATTGAGGTTTCAGTGAAGGTGTTTAGCTATTTTCGTGCTAAAAGTGAGGTTATGGTGGAACTGATGATAAAATGCATCTACACAAGGGTGTCCAAGCCCTAAATGAAAAATAAAATACCGCCATTTTTAATGGTTATATTGTTTTTTCTTTTCATACCTTTAATTACTTCTAAAGTGCGTCCGGTTCCATAATAGAGCGGTTGTCGCTCATAAAACACCACTATCAGGAGCACTTAAATCGACCCCACGCAACCTCCTCACCGGACGACCAATCCCCTCAACCGCTTCCAACATCGCCACTTTATTGGACGACCGATCGACCAGTCGCGGCGGGGCCCCGCCCATGTACTCCTAGCCTCGCGCCCATTCGTCCCACTCCACTCCGAACGAGCGCACGCCCATCGCTCCTCGCACGAATGACGCCGCCGGGATCAGTCGGGTGGGGGAACAATATCCCCAATGTACGCGAGGTTGCCGCGCCCTCACGTTTCCGGTTCATTGCTTCTCTAACCTTCTATTATAATAGCTGGCATAGCCGGGCCTGGCTGGGAGTGACGGGAGACGGACTTAGATGTCGCTGCGGTCGCAAAAAAGGAACAAAACCAGCCACAATCAGATCGGTAATTTTGTATTGAAAATGCAAAATACGATTCACAATAATTAATAATAATATTTTCCTTATCAGACTAATCAAAATGTTACAATAGTTTACAATATAATACATCAGAGCAGGTCGCACTTATTTTATTTATTTACCCTATAATAGGGTAAGGTAGATAGGTTTATTCGATAGGTAAAAGGTACAACAAATAATTTATTCTTTAAAGATAAAAGGTACCTAAATAAAGTGTATTCAGCAGACTTGCTGTAGTCAGTAAATAAATCAATAAAAAATTACACGCTCAACTTACCTACCTACCTAGGTACCGCATGCGCGGACATCACGAGAAGAACAGAACATGCAGTAGGTAGATAGGTTCTGGCTGGCGTAGGTATATAGGTAAGTAGATAATAGATGAGTAAGTAATAATAAATAAAAGGGCATGTTCGCTTAATAGGTACTAACAATAATAATTCATGGGTAGGTAGGTATATCAGCCATCTATGTATAAGTAGGTACCTAATCAAGATGAGAAAACGAAAGAAAAACGGCTGCTTTTGGTTAATTAATTTTTTTTTAATCCCACTTCTGACGTGTAGGTAAGTATATTCTTTTTTATCTGTTTTTTCTTTTGTCAATGGCGTCAACATAATTTTTTTAACAACTCGACATAAATTTTCAAAATACCTGAATAGGTACCTACTTATAGAAGCGAGAAAACTGTCAACATAACAATTAATTATGACCCATTAAGATGACTGATAATACCGGGCGAACTAATACCCTAAAAAGTAACAGTGGCGCGCGGACGATGCGCGCACGCAGCGCGCTCGCGCGCGCAAACAAAAAAATTATACACTCAAAAATCGAACAATAAAAAAACAATCAAGGAAGAAAACGAAAACAAAACAAACCTCAGTTCTCTTTAATGTTACCGAGGAGATGGGCGGACGGCGGCGACGACGCCGCCGACGCCTGCCCCAGACTCTTCAGGTAGTTCTCGTACTGTACGCCGAGCGGCGGCGAGCCCATGTTCAGCCAGTTCTGGCGGTTCTGCTGCTGCTGCTGCTGCTGCTGGTGCATCTGCTCGATCTGCTTGAGGAAGACGGCCTGCTGGAAGGCGGCCAGGTTCGGGCTGCCGGGGCCGCCGAAAGCGGCCGGCGCGTAACCGCTCAAGCTGGCCGTCAGTTGCGCCAGGTTCTGAATGTTGTACTTCTCCAACAGCTGACTAGGGTTTAGGGCGGGCGGCGCTTTCGGCGACGGCGTCGACGGCGCGCCGTCGATCGAGGTAGATTTCGGCGGCGAGCCGCCGCTCTTTTTCGTTTGTACTTTGCTTATTGCGTCTAAATTACTGGGGCGGCTGGCGGAACTGGAACCAGAACTAGAACTAGAACTATTAGAACTAGAACTGCTGGCACTTGCACTGGTACTGGCACTGGTACTGGTACTGGCACTGGTACTATTAACACTGGTACTTTTATTATTATTAACATTATTGTTATTACTGACAACGGAAGACTGGTTACGGTGATGGTGATGGTGATGGCGATTTCTTTGCTGCTGCTGCGCTTTCGCTGATGTCGCTGATGACGAGATCGACATCGTCGGTGGTACTGCCAGCACGAGTGGTCCCTGTCCCGGCCCCTTATGTCCCTTACCGTCGAGATCGATCTTCTTCTTGATCGAGTTGTTATTGTTCTTGCAGCCGGGACGCGGTAACAGCTTCACCTCTTTTTTGACAGGCGAAGATGACTCTATCTTGGCCGCCGCGTCTGCGCACGCGCCGTTACCATTGCTGCCGTTATTGAAAAACTGGGTCGCTTTGTTCGGAGTCTGCGTGATCGAGACGGTGTAATTGAGACCGAGCGCGCTCGAGTGCAGGTTCGCGTACGACTGTCCGCAATTGTTCGCCAACAGTTCGCTGTATTTCGGCGGCTTCTTCGCGATCTTCGGGACGTTCAGACGAGGGATCGCCACCTTCAGCTCCTGCTTGCCGCCGTTATTACTGTTGTTCGCTTGCTGATGCGCTGCTTCTTTCTTCTCGTTATTGCTGCCGGGGGCGGGTTCGACCTTCTTGATCGACTCCTCGAAAATCTTCTGGAACGACTGCGCCCTGGCCGGCGATTTCCCCTGCTTGTTCGCGGCGGCGGCGGCGTCGCCCTTCTCGTCGCCGCTGCCGCCGGCCGCCTCGTCGGGCAACTTCAGGATCTGTATGTAATTCTTGACGGGCGGCACGAGCGTCTTCCGGTCGCCCTCCGAGCCGTCCTTGAGCGTGATCGAGAGGGACGACGGGATGTTGATCTTGCACGAGTCGAACAGCGACTTCAGCTCGCTGCTGCTGCTGCCGCCGCCGCCGGTGGCGGATTTCGGCGGCGGCGGCGATGACGTTCGATCCAGTTTCGGTTTCTTGTTGTTCGAGCAGCCCTGCTCGCCGCTGGCGAGACGCAGCGGCGACGGGTTTTTGCGCTTCTGCGCGTTCGACTTGACCGGCTGCGGGGGCGAGAGCGTCGACGGCTCGTGCTTCTTGCCGTTGTTGCTCGCGGCGGTCAGCTCGAACGACTTGAGAAAACGCGATTTCTCCTCGTCGTCTTCGCGATGATGAGGCTCGATCGAAGATATCGCGTTGTCCTCGGTTTGCTTCGGGTTGGGCACGCTCGGTTTATTGGTGACGGTGACGCTCGGTTTATTGGTGACATCGGTGCAATCGCCGTCACCGTTCGTAGCAACTTGAACGCTCTTGCCGGCATCTTTTTTAAAGACGCATATTATCTTCGTTCCCGCCGTCGACGCCGTCGACGCTGACGACGGCGATGCTTCCTTTTCGGGTTTATGAACGATCTCGCTGATACTTTCTTTATTAATGAAACCGCCGGCGCCGGGTATTGCACTTCCAGCACCAGCACCAGCAGCGATCTTGTTCCCTTTCTTCACGGTATGCTTGATGATGTTCAAGCCGATCGGTTGTCCTTCCTTGTTGGACACTTTCTGGATCTTCGTGATGATCTCGACGTTGTCGGTTCGATTCAGGGTGATGTTCGTGTAGAGCGCTTTATTGCTGCTCTTGATCGGGTCCGCCTCGCCGACTTGAGTCGTTTTGGTCGTCTTATCAGTCGCTTCTTCTTGCTGTGCGACTTTTTCGTCGCTCGCATTCGCGTCTTCTTTTTTGTTTACGATTTTATCGTCCTCGTCACGATCAGTCTTATTATCGTCATTGGTCATCACCGTTTCATCAAGAGCGGCTTCATCTTTCTCTTCGTCTCGCTTTACCGGCGGCGCCGTCACCGTCACTCCTTCGTCTCGCTTCACCTCGTGATTGTTATTTTTAACTTTGCTCTTGGTCTTGCTGCCGTTGTTGGAGACGATTTTCCCGGATCTGTTATTCCGGGCGGCGGCCTTCTTGCCGCCTCCTCTGCCGCCGCCGCCGTCGGCGCGCTGATGCTTGTTGTTGTTCGGCTGCTGCTGCTGCTGGTGGTGATTGTCGGTACGCGGACGGACGGGCGGCGGTTGAACGACCTCGGCGACTGGCTTTGAGGCGTCGAAGTAATCGAACCGTTCCGCGACTTTGTTTATGTCCGTTATCCGGAAATAGAATTTCATGGGCGCGTTCTGAAACCGCAATAAGAGAGGGATGGTTGTAAAAATAAGTATTTATAATGCGACTATAATAAAAACATGCGACATAAATGCATTATAGTATCATGCATGCATTATAATAAAGCAAATAAAGCAGGATACCTACATAGGGTGTCCTAGAAATCAGTTTTTTTTTTTTTTTTTGGGAGGGGAATATATTTTAATGCTGAATATCCTGAACAAAATTGAAAAATCCGGCAGTTTTATCCATCTTTTTTAACTCTATAGAAAGTTGTTCTAGTTATTAATTAGATAATGATCTCAGATCATTATCATTTCGTTATCGTTAAGTAGATAAATAGTACTTAGTTATAAACAACTTTAATTTATCAAATTCCTATACTCAAGCTTTAACCTATCACCCTACGGCGATCCTGACCCTATTCCAATCCTACCAGCAAATCCTATCAGGTTGTCGTCAAGTTTGACCTTGTCAATTTATCACATGGCCGCAGGATGTCAAGTTTAACATTGGTAAATCGCCATTTGACGTTTAAAATATTTTCAAAGCCTACTAGATCGCACAGTGTTCGCATAACCACCAACCTATATAGTCAACTGTTGTTATTGTTTTGGTCGCCATATTGTTTTTTTTTTTGTTGGTCGGTAAAAAAAAAGTCGACAAGGAAGACAAGAATCTAATAAATCCAAAAAAAATCAAAGTTTTATTCTCCCCCCTTTTTTAAAAAAAAAATTCACCAAATTTGATAAAATACCATTTTGTCGGTGGATTTTTTTTTCAAAACAAGGGGGAGAATAAAACTGATTGTTATAATTTTATTTTTTTGTCAAGTTGTTTTTTTTGTCAATTTGTTTTCCTGCGAATTTAATTTTTGTCATTTTGGTTTTTTGCGGATTTGGTTTTTGTCAATTTGGTTTTCTGTCAATTTGGTTTTTACCAATTTGGGTTTTTGTCAATTAATTACGACATACAAAACAATACTGCGTCATTAAGTAAAGCAAAAGTTGAATATTCAAGAATCTAGGCGGCTGTCTTGTAATCGTAAAGCCAAAAAACAAGAAGAAATTTCGATTTTTCGGGTTTTTCGGGATGTTTCAGCAACGACTGACGAAGTTGGCCTAAAAACTTTACAGAATGTGACAAACAGTCACATGCAAGTATTCTGACGTCATAATATTGACATCATTCAGTGAAAACAAAAATCGAAAAAAGGTCAGAAATTGAATTTTTTTCATTTATTGTTTTTTAACAATTTTTTTTTTGTAAATTTGATTTTGTCAATATGCTTTTGTCATTTTTTTTTGTAAATTTGTTATTTTGTCAATTTGGTTTTTGTAAATTTATTTTTATGTCAATTTGGTTTCTTATCAATTTGTTTTTTTGGGTTTTCAATTTTTTTCAATGTTTCAATTTGGTTTTTGTCAGTTTGTTTTTCTGTCAATTTGGTTTTGTAATTTTTTTGTAAATTTGGTATTTTGTAAACTTGTTTTTTGTCAATGTGGTATTTTGTCAATTTGGTTTTTTGTCAATTTGGTGTTTTGTCAATTTGTTTTTTGTCAATGTGATTTTTTGTGAATTGGTTTATTAATGTATTTTTTTTTTGGTAAATTTGTTTTTTTGTCTATTGGGTTTTTGTAAATTTGTCAATGTGATATTGTCAATTTGTTTTTGTCATGTTTTTGTAAATTTATTTTTCTGTCAATTTGGTTTTTATAAATTTGTTTTTTGTCAATTGTATTTTTTGACAATTCGTTTCTTTGTAATTTTTTGTAAATTTGTTTTTTTTTGACATTTTGGTGTTTGTAAATTTGTTTTTTTGTCAATTTTATTTTTTGACAATTCGTTTCTTTGTCATTTTTTGTAAATTTGGGGTTTTTGTCAATTTGGTTTTTGTAAATTTGTTTTTTTGTAAATTTGGTTTTTTGTCAATTTGGTTTTTTGTCAATTTATTTTCTTTGTACAGAACGGCATACAAAAAGAAAATGGCGTAAAAAAAAGCAAAGGGAAGACCACGCCACATTTGTTTGGAACAAGAACAACGTCACGATCAAGAGCTCAAGAACGACGGGGAATCTTTCAAGCGGCTGCGCTTGATTTTTATTAGCGTGGCCCAAGCTCAATAACGCTTTAGAGAGATTCGTAAAAAAACGTCCAGCCGCCATTGCTATATCATGGAGTCCCACAGGGTTCAATTTCATCTCCCATTCTTTTTCCTATCTCCAGGAAACAACATAAAATCCTGATTTTATAATGAAAATACTCTCTTGAATATCTTCTTATACCATGGAGGCAAAAACTAACATATTTTTTTTATCTCAAAACAGGAACAAAACGTGCAAGAACGGTAAAAGAAACAGTGAAAGCTTATAGGTACGCATACTAGAATAAGCAAAAATCTACCAGCACTAATTACTACTACTTTTAAAACCCATCAGGTATCAGGAACACGTGATAATGACACGTGATTATTACGTCATTTTTTGGGGAAAATTGGAAAAAGACGTCAGCAACCTATTAATAGTGATTTCGAAAATACGTCATTTAAGTGCCAGATATTATACCACGTAATGACGTAATTGAAGACAAATTAATATGAGACGTAAAAAAGACCTTAAAATGACTTAAGGCCCAAATACGTGTTTTCTAGGTTCACTTGACGTCTTCAATTCGATACTTTTTACGTCGCTTTGTGACGTGATTTTCACGTGAATAAATGACGTCATTTTCACGTCACTAAACTCGTCATTCGACTCTTTTGTCCATTTTGTGAGAGTTTATAATTTTATTTTTTATGACTTTGTAAAGAAAGTGTACCTTAATGCAAGTGTTTTCGTAAGAGACGTCCCAAATACGTTTTTATAGGTTAATATGGCGTCTATAATTTGGTAGTTTTCACGTAGTTTTGTGACGTGATTATGACGTGAATGAATGACGTCATTTTCACGTCACTAAATTCGTCATTCGACAGGAGAACAAAAAAAAATGACGTCATATTGCGTTTTTCTGTTACCTGGGTATGCGCACTATACTACAATAAAACAAAAAAACAACCACCATTAAGGGATAAGCTAAAATAATAACAAAAATAGACTCACCCTCTTCCAGGAGTAAATGTAAGCGATATCGATGAGGGTGTAATGGTCAGGCAGCGGCACCCTCTTGTACAAAATATCGATCTGCGAGCAAAAAAAAAATCAATCAGATCGACGGTGATGGATGCGGGGCGAAACAAACAAATAACGCAAAAAAAAAACACTCACGTGAAACGAAGCGGTGTCGACCTGGTACTTGTTCCTGACGAACTTCTTGAGCACGTCGACCCGGCACATCCCCGGACACTGCAGGTACCGCTTCATCTGCGATTCTTCCGCGATCGCCGCGCCCGACGACTGGTCGAGCAGCGTCGTCGTCGCGGGGATCGTTATCGCGCCAGGCGTGGAGTCGTCGCTGCAACAAGAAGAAGGAAAGATCTCATCAGTTTATGAGAAAAAAAAAAAAAACGCGAACGCCACTGTATTATTATTATTATTATTACGTAATATGAACGTAATAATAAGAGAGTGGTACTGGTACTGGTACAACAACGACCTCGTCTCGCGACTGGCGCTAGAGCTGGCGCTGCTGCCGCTGCTTCCTTTGTCTCACGAGCTACCGCGGCTAATAATAAAATAATAGTTAGAGAGAGAAAGAGAGACGGGGCGCTGTTGCTTCCGGTCAAATCAACCCTTCCTAATAGCGACCGTTGAAATCGTTTTCAATTCGAAAGGTTCACAATTTTCTTTATTTCCATACGATTCGGTCTCGGTAATTTTCAAAATATCTGCAGCGAGGTTCACATCAGCGCCGCGACTCTATAATAATCTCCTCCAAGTGGGTCCACAATTTCTTCATTTTGGCAAGAAAGCCCTGAATCGGCCACAACTGATCCAGAAGTTATAGTCTTCAAATTTCTTCATTTTGGCAAGAAAGACTGAAAAAATGCCGCAAAATCTTCCGCGCAAGGTATAAATCTTCATTTCGAGAACTGAAGCAAATCTTGCGAAGAAGAAATTTGTATTTTTCATTACCATACACGATTTGACCAAAATACGACTTGAAGAATCCCATGAAGAGTTCGCTTAAATGCAGGCAAGATCTTCAAATCTGTATCTTTGTTTGCTCTTAGAAAGTTGCTTCTTTCTTTTCTTCTTTTTGGCAAAAGCATTTCTTCTTTTTGGTTAGAAAGCGCACATAAACCGGCTCTAAATAACCCATAAGGTACCACAAGGTCCGCAATTTCTTCATTTTGACCAAGAAAAACCAAAAAAATCGACCGCAATAAAGTAAAGGTCCATTTCTACATTCTGACAAGAGTGAAAAAATTTGCCGCAAATATAACCTGCAATAAGGTAAAGGCCCATTTCTTCATTTTGGCAAAAAATAAATAGAAAATCTGCCGCAAATAACCCGCATGGTATTATATGTATATCTCCACAATTTCTTCATTTTGGCAAGAGAGTCTGAAAGAATATGAGCGCAAATAACGCGCAAGAAGGTCCACGCATTGCTTCATTTTGGCAAGAAAGCCCCACATCATCGGCCAAAAATAACCCGCAAGGTATAAAGGTCCACAATTTCTTCATTTTTGGCTAGAGAGTCTGAGAGAATATATGAACGCAAATAACCCGCAATAAGGTCCACGCATTTTCTTCATTTTGGTAGGAAAGTCCCAAATCATCGGCCAAAAATAACCCGCAAGGTATAAAGGTCCACAATTTCTTCATTTTGGTAAGAAAATCGACCGCAATAACCGGCAATAAGGTAAAAAAGCCTAAAAATCGGCCGCAAAATCTTCCGCAAGGTAAATAAATCTTCATTTTTGCAAAACTGGCTGCTGCCAAACTGCAGGGCTCCATAAATTATTGCAGTAATTCTTCCGAAAAAGCGAATAGTTCTTTGCACGCACGATTCGACCGAAATGTCTGAAGAATTCTGAAGAGTTCGCTTAAACGAAGCAAAATCTCCAAATCTGGATCTTCATTTGCTCCCAGAAAGTTCAAATAATTGCCGCAAATCGTTTATCGTTTGCAAAATCTTCGTCTGCACTATGCAACGCTTCGATTGAAAAAGTTAAAAAGTTAAAAAAAAAAGTAATTTCCACAATTTGTACATTTTTTGCAAAACTGCCGCAAATATTTCGGCGTGCCTGGGAAAATCTTCAATTTTATAAAAAGAAACTAGCAAAAAATCCCTTCCAAGATCCATAGCTTGTGCACAGTTTTATTCATTTTTTGCAAAACTCTTCTTACCTACCTATACCTAAACAAACTGCTACAAATCTTCAAATCATCTTCTTCTTTTTTATACAATTCGGCCAAATGAACTTCTATAGAATCGGCAAGAACCATAATCTTCCATTAAAACACACCAACACCTCAGAAAATCTTCTTTTTCCCGCTAGAAAGTCCAAACAATAGAACCAAATCGATCACAAAGTCTTATTCAGTCTTCTTTCTTCATCTCTACGATTCGACCAAAATCCACGATTCCAATTTTCTTCCAAAATAGGTGCGCAGTTTTCTTCATTTTGGCAAAATTCTTTACGAAACTGCTATATACAATCTTCTGCTGTAAAAATTTCTTCCTTTCTCTTTTAAAGAAAAACAAAAAACAAAAAAATGAGTGCGCCGACAATCGTTCGCAAAATGCACATCATTTTTTCTTCTTTTCTAGACGATTCGGTCAAACGAACCTATATGACGGTTTAAGAGTGCCACAAAACTCTAGACGGTATACTTATAAGAGGCTAAAGCAGCTCTCATCATTTTTCCAAAACTGCTCAAAAAACTGCAACATATCTTTCCAACATCTGGAATAATCTTCCATTGTTAAAACGCACCAAGACCTCAGAATTTTTTCATTTTCGGCTATAGAAAGTCCAAATAATTGAACCAAATCGGTCACAAAGTCTTTTAGTCTTCTTTCTTCATTTGCATGGGATTGGTCCTCCAAAAAACTGCTGCAAGATCCACAATTTTTAAACATTTCTACGCCACGACAGTCTTTCTTCATTTTTGCATCACAAATCTTCAAAATCTTATTTTTACTACGATTAAACCAAAGGAACCTCCCGAAATTCTATCGCAAGATTACTTCATTTCTTCAAGAAGGTCTATTATAGGTGAGAGCCGCAAATCTTCCGGGAGGCAAAATTGTAGAAAATCTTCCTAAGAACCCAAGTCCAGATAATCAAAAAATCTGCTGCATGGTCCCCATTTTCCTATCCATTTCTTCATACCGACGTTCAAACTACCCACGCGCAAAATCCACTATATCCACAATTCTTCAACAAGGTTCACTTCTTCACCTCCAATAACAACCGAACCAACAATAAAATCGCCTCCCCTTTCCCCTGTCCCAAAAAAATCACCCCCCAGCCTCCCGCCAAATCTCACCTGACATACTCCAACGACAAGCTGACCTCGTCCTGCGGATTGAACACGATCCTCTCCGTGTCCTCGCCACGTTGCTCCGGCGTGACGCGCTGGGCGAGCCCCGGATGGCGCTGGTAGAAGCGCTTCCTGGCGAGCATCTCCCTCGTGAACAGCCCCGGGACCAGCTTGTAGACGATGTCCTGCAGGGTCTTGTCCAATCTGCAAGAAAAAAAAAAATTCGGCATCATTCCGTGTCATGCCGTGCAGCAGTTGCGGCATCATCCCACCCACGCGTATCCGGCCGGGGGACCTATACCCCGAAGCGTGAGTCATCCCGAGCGCTATTCCCTAATATAACATTCCTCCCAGCTCAACTCGCAGATCCGGCCGGCCGTGCATCTGGCGCCGGAGACATGCGCGTGCACAACGGGACGACATCAATAACGGCCTAGAGCAGATAGGGCCGCACGTGGCTCGAGATGGGGGATACGAGCGAGTTAAATGCGAGAACCGGGAACGGTCGCTCTATATCGGAATCGTCGGTGCTATGACATTGTAACGATTAGGAACGACCGGTAATCGTTACTCACACCAACAGATATAGATCTCATCATTAATAGCGTCAGGTGGGAGTAGAAATGACATGATAAAATGCAACTCACTTGAGATTCGGCTTGGCATTGTTGATCAGCACCTCGCAGACCGGACAGTAGCTGTTCTCTTCCAGGAACTTGATGATGCAGCTCCGGCAGACTGAAATCGAAGCGGAATTAATGAGAATCGCGTCAAAAAGAGACGAAGCACGTTTCGATAAAAGACGCATCATCAGGGATCGTGATACTCACACGAATGCAGGCACTCGGAGATCGCGGTCGCGTCGATCAGGTAACCCTTGCAGAGATAACAGGTCAGGTACGAGTTGATCTCCAGCAGTTTGATCTTCTGCGGCGGCGGCTGGCACTGATGGTCCTCCATGGTCGTCTCGCGTCCTTGAAACGCTCTCGCTGTGCTGTAACAATATAACGAAACGTCATAATTAATAATTAATTAATTATTAGGTAAATAATAAAAAGAACATCGTGTTATGGTGATATTTATATCCAGATAAAGGGAGAGTCCTGGAAATTTCTCATCAAGACCGGCGCCCGCGGGCACGATCTGGGGTAATAACGTCGCCCCAGTCTCGGGTTCGCCCCTCTGCAACTGAAGCGCAATATGCCGCGGCCGTGCGGCCGTCAGTTTTCCGTTGCGTGAACGATTTATTAACGTCATCATCGGTGCGGTCCCGGGAAAACGCATCATCTCGCCGACGGAAAACGTCGCTGGCGTTTCTTTTATTTTATTTCGTTATACCTTATTCGAGACGGAAAAATAATTAAAAATGCACCTCTTTTATTTATGGACATTTTCGTTGCCACTGCATGCAAGAAGAGCAAAAAATCGCTATTTTTTATGGGACACCCTGTATATTATCGCATTTTTGAATTCCTTGTCACTTGCTCGTCTGGTTTGATGCGTCACACTTGGGGTCTGCGAGTTTTAGTTTTCGCGTTGTTGTAATATTTCGCTTTTGAAATAAAATCCATCGAATGAGTGTTTTTGAATATAACGCCATGTATTTTATTGATTTTTTCCTTCTTAATTAAGTGCTCGGCTAGTCTGATGTTCACAATCATTGAAATCTTAATATTGTATGCCTTGTCGTCAAATTTATTTGGAAAAACAAAAATTGCCCTGTATATTATCGCATTTTTGGATTCCTCAGACAATTCTAGTCCGACTTGATATGTCGCACTATGCGAGGGTAAGAGGCCCTTAAAAATTTTCTCTCTATTTCTCGTCAGTGCATGTTTTCCAAAAATAAAACAATTTGGCAACAGCGTATTAGATACTTCAATGTTTAAAGCATAGGGTAACGCGAAAACAGCCACGGCTAGAGCCCATGTGTGACCTATCAAATCAGACGAGCGGGTGAAGAGGAATCCAAAAATGCGACAATATACAGGGTGTTTCATTTGAAATAACGAAGTTATCTGCGATTTCTATATCTGAAAGAGAAGTTTTCAATGGTTTTAAAACAGAAAAGTTTAGACCAATGTGACACATCAAATCAGATGAGAAAAAAAACACGATAATATACAGGGTGTTTCATATAAAAATATCAAGTTATTATCGGTTGAGCGATTCATCAGCTCTTTTTTGTCGCAAGAAACTTTAAAGTAGTACGCTAGAATCATACGCCATAGCGCCAGCGCTAGCGCCATATTAAAGTCAAATTTTCATTCAAAGTGTCAAAAAATTAAAATAAGAATAACTCGAAAAGTACCACCCTTAGATATAGACTGTGACCTATCAAATCAGACGAGCCGGTGAAGAGGAATCCAAAAATGCAATAATATACAGGGTGTTGCATTTGAAATAACGAAGTTATCTGCGATTTTTATATCTGAAGGCGAAGTTTTCCATACTTTTAAAACAGGAACTTTTAGACCTCAAATGTGACATATTATCAAATCTGACGAGGATGAAAGACAAATAAAAAACAACCGATAATATACAGATACAGGGTGATTCAAATGAAAATAACGGTTAAGTGTTTTATTAACTTTTTTTTGTCGCATGAAACTTCAAAGTAGTACGCTAGAATCATATCCCATAGCGCCAGCGCTGGCGTCATACCAATGTCAAATTTTCATTCTAAATGTCAAAAATTTCAATAAGAATAACTCGAAAAGTACCACCCTTAGATATAGACTGTGACCTATCAAATCAGACGAGCGGGTGAAGAGGAATCCAAAAATGCAATAATATACAGGGTGTTTCATTTGAAATAACGAAGTTATCTGCGATTTTTATATCTGAAGGCGAAGTTTTCAATACTTTTAAAACAGGAACTTTTAGACCTCAAATGTGACATATTATCAAATCTGACGAGGATGAAAGACAAATAAAAAACAACCGATAATATACAGATACAGGGTGATTCAAATGAAAATATCGGTTAAGTGTTTTATTAGCTTTTTTTTGTCGCATGAAACTTCAAAGTAGTACGCTAGAATCATATCCCATAGCGCCAGCGCTGGCGTCATACCAATGTCAAATTTTCATTCTAAATGTCAAAAATTACAATAAGAATAACTCGAAAAGTACCACTCTTAGATATAGACTGTGACCTATTAAATCAGACGAGCGGGTGAAGAGGAATCCAAAAATGCATCAATATACAGGGTGTTCCATTTGAAATAACAAAGTTATGAGCGATTTCTCGTAAAATCGGCGACTTTGAAGCAAATAGATAGCGTTCAAATCAAACTACAACGGCCAAGTAACATTTTATTAAAACACCTACCCTCTTCATTCATCCCATCTCTCTTTCTACATAATTACAATCACAATCACGCCAATTACATGCATATACAATATACATGCACCTCAACAAGAATAATTGCTTATTGTCTCTTCACTCATCTCTTCTTCCCATTCCTTCCGACGATCCGCGATATTTATCCTCATCCAGCTCAACGATCGCAATTTTATCCTTATCATCATCTACACCTACACCAGTTCTTAACAACCGGATGAACGGGAAAGAACGAACGAAGGCATCACTCCCGTTGCCGTGGCGACGGCACGAGGATTCCCGAACGGGGTCCGCGCGCGGGAATAAACACCCGGCTGTATACATGGGGGCGCCCCCGGGGGGGCGGCGAGCGGACGCCCGGAGCCGGGGATGACGTATGTCGGAGCGGTCCCAGAGCGCTGTTGTTGCACCATGCCATGCATGCATTCACGGAGGTCCCTTTATTGTTTTGAAGTGTTAATTGCCGCTTGATCGCGTCATTTACATCATTTACTATTAAGTACTTGTTGTCGGATGCATGGGCGCGCCCCGCTCAAGTATAGGTACCCCGACGACCTTCTCATCTACTGCACGATGATCTGTTTGTCGATAGTTGAACGATTTATATGTTCGTTCGTCTGTCTATGTTTCGTCTTTACCTACATTATAAGTATTATACAGGGTGTGTCATCAATATACAAACGCGAGAGCAATCTTCGCAGATTCATCATCAGTTAAAACTTAAAACAGCAACGTTCTTTTGCAGACAAATATGCAAAATGATCTTGATGACGTGCGCAAAAAAACGTGCAAAAAAATTTAGTAAAACCGTGCATGTTGAACTGATGTGATTAGGCCCATATTAACATAACGGCTAAAATGCATGCACCAGCATGAAACCATGAAACTTCAAGACGCTTTCAAGTTTTAATCATTACTGAAGGCCGTATACCTATACCTACCTACCTACATATAAATACCCGACCTATTATTATCTCCTCTTGATATTGAATGCCCATTATACCAAGAACGAGTGTATAGGGCTGATGGTCCCCCGCACGTGACGTCATACCTGGTGATAAAACCCGTATCGCCATATCACCTTTATAAAAAAAAAGTCAGTGGCGTACGTTTTTTTGTCAAGCTTATATTCATGAGACTGACCCCTCCCCCCAAAAAAAATTGTAGAGGCCAAATGACATAAATTTTACATTTTTTATTTGCTTAAACAGCTAAAAATATACAACTTTTTTGTATCTTAAATTATTTTCCTATATCTCACCTTTTTTCGAGAAAATAAATTTAAAGCCTCAATGCGTGTCAAAAAGTGCTGACGTCTCGGCTGACGTCTAGGTGGTGACTGGTGAGTCAGATGGGGAGGGAGAGAGAAGGTCCTAATTTTGGGGTTTCGGATCATAACTGCAAGCCCATAAAATTATCTACAACTTTTATTTTATGCGTGATTCTCAACCGTTTTTGAGTTACATGCTCCACAATTAATTAAAAAAAAAAAATTTAAAATTACCCCTTTTGAGTTTTTCGGTTATATCTCAAAAACGATGCATCGTTTTGGAACATTTCCCGAAAATAAATGAAAGCCCATAAAATTATCTACAACTTTAGCTATATACGTGATTTTTGAATTCTCAACCGTTTTTGAGTTATACGCTCCACAATTGATTAAAAAAAATAATTTTATCTTTTTTGGGTTTTTCGGTTGTATCTAAAAAACTATGCCTCGTATTGGAAAATTTCACAAAAATAAATGAAAGCCCATAAAATTATCTACAACTTTAGCTATATACGTGATTTTTGAATTCTCAACCGTTTTTGAGTTATACGCTCCACAATTGATTAAAAAAAATAATTTTATCTTTTTTGGGTTTTTCGGTTGTATCTCAAAAACTATGCCTCGTATTGGAAAATTTCACAAAAATAAATGAAAGCCCATAAAATTATCTACAACTTTAGCTATATACGTGATTTTTTAATTCTCAACCGTTTTTGAGTTATACGCTCCACAATTGATTAAAAAAAATAATTTTATCTTTTTTGGGTTTTTCGGTTGTATCTAAAAAACTATGCCTCGTATTGGAAAATTTCACAAAAATAAATGAAAGCCCATAAAATTATCTACAACTTTAGCTATATACGTGATTTTTGAATTCTCAACCGTTTTTGAGTTATACGCTCCACAATTGATTAAAAAAAATAATTTTATCTTTTTTGGGTTTTTCGGTTGTATCTAAAAAACTATGCCTCGTATTGGAAAATTTCACAAAAATAAATGAAAGCCCATAAAATTATCTACAACTTTAGCTATATACGTGATTTTTGAATTCTCAACCGTTTTTGAGTTATACGCTCCACAATTGATTAAAAAAAATAATTTTATCTTTTTTGGGTTTTTCGGTTGTATCTCAAAAACTATGCCTCGTATTGGAAAATTTCACAAAAATAAATGAAAGCCCATAAAATTATCTACAACTTTAGCTATATACGTGATTTTTTAATTCTCAACCGTTTTTGAGTTATACGCTCCACAATTGATTAAAAAAAATAATTTTATCTTTTTTGGGTTTTTCGGTTGTATCTAAAAAACTATGCCTCGTATTGGAAAATTTCACAAAAATAAATGAAAGCCCATAAAATTATCTACAACTTTAGCTATATACGTGATTTTTTAATTCTCAACCGTTTTTGAGTTATACGCTCCACAATTGATTAAAAAAAATAATTTTATCTTTTTTGGGTTTTTCGGTTGTATCTAAAAAACTATGCCTCGTATTGGAAAATTTCACAAAAATAAATGAAAGCCCATAAAATTATCTACAACTTTAGCTATATACGTGATTTTTGAATTCTCAACCGTTTTTGAGTTATACGCTCCACAATTGATTAAAAAAAATAATTTTATCTTTTTTGGGTTTTTCGGTTGTATCTAAAAAACTATGCCTCGTATTGGAAAATTTCACAAAAATAAATGAAAGCCCATAAAATTATCTACAACTTTAGCTATATACGTGATTTTTTAATTCTCAACCGTTTTTGAGTTATACGCTCCACAATTGATTAAAAAAAATAATTTTATCTTTTTTGGGTTTTTCGGTTGTATCTAAAAAACTATGCCTCGTATTGGAAAATTTCACAAAAATAAATGAAAGCCCATAAAATTATCTACAACTTTAGCTATATACGTGATTTTTGAATTCTCAACCGTTTTTGAGTTATACGCTCCACAATTGATTAAAAAAAATAATTTTATCTTTTTTGGGTTTTTCGGTTGTATCTAAAAAAACTATGCCTCGTATTGGAAAATTTCACAAAAATAAATGAAAGCCCATAAAATTATCTACAACTTTAGCTATATACGTGATTTTTGAATTCTCAACCGTTTTTGAGTTATACGCTCCACAATTGATTAAAAAAAATAATTTTATCTTTTTTGGGTTTTTCGGTTGTATCTCAAAAACTATGCCTCGTATTGGAAAATTTCACAAAAATAAATGAAAGCCCATAAAATTATCTACAACTTTAGCTATATACGTGATTTTTTAATTCTCAACCGTTTTTGAGTTATACGCTCCACAATTGATTAAAAAAAATAATTTTATCTTTTTTGGGTTTTTCGGTTATATCTCAAAAACTATGCCTCGTATTTGAAAATTTTACAAAAATAAATGAAAGCCCATAAAATTATCTACAACTTTTACTCTATACGTGATTTCTGAATTCTCAACCGTTTATGAGTTACATGCTACACAATTGATTAAAAAAAAAATTACCTTTTTTGGGTTTTTCGGTTATATCTCCAAAACTATGCCTCGTATTGGAAAATTTTACAAAAATAAATGAAAGGCCTTAAAATTATATACAACTTTTACTCTATACGTGACTTTCGAATTCGCAACCGTTTTTGAGTTACACGTACCGCAATTGATTTTTTTGTTTTCCGGCTATATTTCAAAAATTGTGCGTCGTAAGGAAAAATTTCCTAATAATAAATGAAAGCCCATAAAATTATCTAAAACTTTTATTCTATGCGTGATTTTCGAATTTTCAACCGTTATTGAGTTACACGTTCTACAAAAGTTGATATTTCTGAAGAAAAAAAAATTAATCACATTTTCCCAATTTTTGGTTTTCCGGTTATATTTCAAAAACGATGCATCATATTAGAAAATTTCCTATTAATAAATGAAAGCCCTTAAAATTATCTACAACTTTTGCTCTAAAAGTGATTTTTGAATTCTCAACCGTTTTTGAGTTACACGCTCCACAATTAATTAAAAAAAAAAGTAAAAAATTAAAATTACCCCTTTTGAGTTTTTCGGTTATATCTTAAAAACTATGCCTCGTTTTGCAAAATTTCTTAATAATAAATGAAAGCCCTTAAAATTATCTACAAGTTTTATACTATACGTGATTTCTGAATTCTGAACCGTTTTTGAGTTACACGCTCCACAATTGATTTTTGAAAAAAATATTTCACCTCTTTTGGGTTTTTCCGAGGGTTTTTCGGTTATATCTCAAAAACTATGCCTCGTATTGGAAAATTTTACAAAAATAAATGAAAGCCCATAAAATTATCTACAACTTTTACTCTATACGTGACTTTCGAATTCGCAACCGTTTTTGAGTTACACGTACCTACCGCAATTGATTTTTGATAAAATCATTTACATATTTTTCCCTTTTTTTTTGTTTTCCGGCTATATTTCAAAAATTGTGCGTCGTAAGGAAAAATTTCCTAATAAAAAATGAAAGCCCATAAAATTATCTACAACTTTTATTCTATGCGTGATTTTCGAATTTTCAACCGTTATTGAGTTACATGTTCCACAAAAGTTGATATTTCTGAAAAAAAAAATTAATCATATTTTCCCAATTTTTGGTTTTCCGGTTATATCTCAAAAACGGTGCATCGTATGGTAAAATTTCCAGAAAATAAATGAAAGCCCATAAAA
This sequence comes from Malachius bipustulatus, assembly GCA_910589415.1. Classification (NCBI taxonomy): domain Eukaryota; kingdom Metazoa; phylum Arthropoda; class Insecta; order Coleoptera; family Melyridae; genus Malachius; species Malachius bipustulatus. Next base: position 39,378,148 of record OU342638.1, on the reverse strand, counting down.
TTATATACAACTTTTATTCTATGCGTGATTTTTGAATTTTCAACATTTTTTGAGTTTCTCCCTTACAAAAGAAGATATTATTGAAAAAAAAATCATTTTAATCACATTTTTCTTTCTTTTGGGTTTTCTGGTTATATCTCAAAAACGGTGCATCGTATGGTAAAATTTCCAGAAAATAAATGAAAGCCCATAAAATTATCTACAACTTTTATTCTATGCGTGATTTTCGAATTTTCAACATTTTTTGAGTTACACCTCCATAAAAGAAGATATTTTTGAAAAAAAAATCATTTTACCTCTCATTTTCCATCAAATAGTCCTTATTCACATATCGTCTATAGGCTCGAAAACGTTTGAGAATTGGAAAAAAAAAACACGAAATAAGAGCTTCAGATAATTTTATGAGTTTGTATTTATTTATAAGAAAAGTTTCCTCTAACATGCACCGTTTTCAAGATATAAGCGGAAACCCCAAAGGGGACACATTCTTTTACTGAACTCAGATCAATTCTTTGACATGATGCCAAGCAAGAAGCGCCTGTTATTTTTTTTTTTTCTCAAAAACGAAGCAAGATACGGAAAAACATCAAGGTTACTTCATCTAAAAAAAAATTAAAAATGCAAAAAGTTAGCAACAAACTCTCAAAATTTCATTAAAATCGGCTGAGGCGTTTTTTAGAGATTAATTTAAAAAAGAAAATGATAAACTCAAACTGTGACACCCTGTAGTAGGTATTAGGTATAGGATAGATATCTCGAAAACGAACGGTTTTTGGAAAATACTTTGGTAAGGTATATTGAAAAAAAAAGTTTTATTTGACACCCCCTATAATACTACCCACGTAACAGTTTATCGGTATTTTTACGATGCCATCCTGTATAAAAGACTGCTTTCTTTCCATTTACTGAGAGATACAAGGCATTTTTGTCTCAATCTACCTGTTTAAATTAGAGCGTTTGCGCACATAAAGCGATTTTTCACGCGGTAATTTCGAAAATAGTGCGCGAGGTAATGAAAGCTGAATTATGAGTGAAGTTATCCACGTCAATCAAACAAGCTTATTCCTGAATAAGTGAGTCGAGAAGAGTCGTGAAAAAGCACGCTGCTAGAGAGCATTAGATTGACCATCGCTTGACCACGTCCAGAAAAAAAATCATTCCATTTTCTGTTATTCCAGCTGATTTCATACCTAAGTAATTCTGATGAAATCGTTACTTATTATAAGTATTATACAGGGTGTCCGGAAATTATGCGCAAAAAATTAAGGGGGCCGGTGATTCTACTTGATGAAATACATATTGCCAAAAGTATCTATAAATTTTTTTTCGAAAACTGACAAATATGAAAGTTATAAGGCTCTAACCAAAGTTGATTTTGTTAAATCAATATTTTTCTATAACTTTTTTTCATGTGTACGGATTTTCTTCAAATTTGACACACTTGCCACTGGTGCTGCTTTACATCCTTGGTCCAAATTAGACTTGAATCCCTTGAAATCGAAAGGCCTTAACTGCCCTTGACCTTCAAAAAAGGCTTATAACTTTTTTCATAATATTTTTTTCTGCGTTTTGAAGATGCACAATTGAAGAACATGAAGAAATCTTCGGAAAAGGTCCTCTTTGTCTATCACGATAAAATGACCTGTTTCCGAGTAAAACTGTTTTAAAAATTTGCTTGCACTAAAATTGATCACCATAAATTATGATCATTCTGCAACAATACCAAAGCATGCTTTGGAAACAACTGCAGGGTTGCCTAGGAAACAAGATGTTTGCTTTGGATTTCATTTTGACAGCAATTTTTTTTTTATTATTTTATTATTTTATTTAAAAAAAAATTATTAAAAAATTAAAAAATTTTATCATTTATCAAATTTTCAAATTTATCATAGGCAACCCTGCAGCTGTTTCCAAAGCATGCTTTGGTATTGTTGCAAAATGATCATAATTTATGGTGATCAATTTTAGTGCAAGCAAATTTTTAAAACAGTTTTACTCGGAAACAGGTCATTTTATCGTGATAGACAAAGAGGACCTTTTCCGAATATTTCTTCATGTTCTTCAATTGTGCGTCTTCAAAACGCAGAAAAAAATATTACGAAAAAAGTTATAGGCCTTTTTGAAGGTCAAGGGCAGTTAAGGCCTCTTGATTACGAGGGATGCAAGTGTAATTTGGACCCAGGATGCAAAGCAACATCAGTGACAAGTGTGTCAAATTTTAAGAAATTCCGTACACTAGAAAAAAAGTTATAAAAAAATATTGATTTCAAAAAATCAACTTTTAAGGCTTACCGATAACTTTCTTATTTGTGAGCTTTCGAAAAAAAATTATAGATAATTTTGGCAATATTTCATAAAGTAGAATCACCCCCTTAATTTTTTGCGCATAATTTTCGGACACCTGTATAGCTTACTCGGCTTGAGTTCAGCAACCAGAGAGAAATTGTAGAATAATGAAGTTAGCCCCGGAAAAACTTATAAAATCGTTTTTTTATGGATGTGGTCGTGTGGATAACTTCACCCACAGCAGTATTGCTCGGATTACTTCGGAATTACCGCGTCCAATATGTCCGATGTTCTCTCTCTTTTCAGTTTTCACGCGCATCTTCCCCTCGTATCAAGATCAGTATTCTCTCTCTCACTCCTCAAACCTTAGTGCGATTAATTAAACGGGCTAACACGCAGGCGCAGTAACATTTTTACTTCTTATAATATAATAATAAAGACTGATGTAAAAATTGAATTTGAAATCTTCTGGTAAGAATAATAAGGAATAACCTTTCATACTTAATAATAACCTAAAACGAATAATAATAAAGAAAGAATAATATGAAGAATGAAAATGACATACCTCCTCATCTATAAGTAGGTAGGTACTTATAACCTAAAAAATTAGATCCAGTGACTTATCCCCTTCCCTAAGATTTATACTCTACGGTGCCGGTAATATTTTTTTATTAATTATAGGTTAGGTACTTAGGCATTCTTCTTTTTATTTTTATCACCCTTATAATAATAATAATAATAAGAGAATCGTTTCTCTCTTTTTAGTTTTTAGTTTTCATCCACGCATCTCCCTCCCCCTCTTATTGTTACAATCAAGTCTCACTCTTTCTCACTCTTCAAGATAAGCGAACGAAACAACTGAAAAAGAAGACTCGCGTGCCTCATAAAAAAAAATAAAGCCGCTAATGTAAACAAACAAAAATACAATAATAACGAACTTCGTTATTCCATCAATTTCATTTCATCATCTCCATTAGCTCCCACAACCACAAGAGCAACCACAACCAGAACCAGAAACAGTAATCAATACAATAATAAATAAATAAGTAGCAAAAATAACTCACCTCTTTTTTTATTTATTTATTAACGATCCAGTCTATCTCTAGGGGTGCTTGTAGGGTATCTGAGTCCTAGTCCTAGTCCTCTCAGCTCATCTCCAGGCACTATTACAGCACTATAATAGCACCATTTTCTTCTTAATCAGGTAATTAAACCTCCTCGAATTAAACGTTCACAGGAATCACAAATCACTGGTAAAGGTAAAGGAGCGACGCGCGGATCTCGTTGTTTCAATCGAATCAACAACCTGTCACTATCAATTATTATTATTATTAATCGGAACTGTCATTTTTACACTGTTCTTATTTTTTCAATTATTGTTATTGTTGCTGGTCCCTTTTGTTTCTATCAAGCAGTTCTACCACCACCACTACCATGACTGTCACAACCAGAAGTGACACCACCAGCACCATGGCTTGCTTTTACTTATTTATTTATTTATTTATTTTTTTTTTTTATTTTTTTATTATTATCAGGTGACTACGTGTCACGATCACGGTATTATTATTGGTCAATCAATAAAATCAATTAATTATTATTATTATTGCAATCTAACCAATCAGGTTGTTGTTGTTTTTTGACAATTAGTAAAAAAGGCAACAATGTCAATTAAATCAGATGATTGACGTTAGTAATAATAATTATTATTAGGGTACAATGGGGTGCGTTCTGTTATTACTACACTATTATAAACGTCACTGTTTAGATAGAGTTACCTACCTAAACCTATAAAAGGAACTCATAATAATGATAAAAGTACTTTTATTATTAGAGAACTGAGCACTGGCAATAGGTTTTCAACTTAGCACTAGCACTAGCACTATAGCAACATTAGCAACATTAAATAACAACAACAAGAACAGAAACACAAATCCTCCATCTCCAGCATTGGTGTTGGTGTTTATTCGTTTCGACTGTTTGTTGGTGTTGGTCGTCCGTTCCCGACCCGACGGTACGTACATAACCTAGAAACGCGACCGAAATTGCCGGTTTTTTCGCCTCGCTCTCGTCCCGATCATCGCGGCCGTTATCTCGGCGTCTCCTCAATCGATCGATCCGTTCCCTCGCACCTATCCCGCTTTGTTTATTGCTAATTAGATCACACCGCGACGGTAATAACAACGACCAAACGGACCCGCTGCACTCCCCGACGTCTCTATAAACTGAAAACTGAAACTGGAGAGTAGAGAACTACTGGCACTGGCACTGGCACTAGACGGAGACGGAGGGATGCCGGCCGCGGCCGCGGGAGCGAGACGGCCGACCGTCTCTATGTACCCGATTTCCCCTTATGTACCGGTCGGAGCGGAGTACATAGGCAGCTTGGCTCTCGCTCGCAGTGTGTAGGTAAGTAAATAGAAATACACGGACGGAGCCAGTTGTTGTCGAAGGAATATTTCTACACTGTTAAAATTCAGTCTGTTGGTGAGAATCGCGGGGGGTTTTTATTGGGACTGTGAGTGCTGGTGCTGGTGCTGGTGTCGGTGCCGGTGCTGTTTGTTGTTTGTAGTTAGTTCGTTTCGTAGGAATCGAAGGCTCTCTTCTATTATTTAGCCTGGCTCGCTCTCCGCTCTATTAGCAGATGTCTTATTATTTTCGTTTCACTCGTTCTTCTTTATTATTATTATTATCGATGCTTGATGCCTATTTACTCTGCTAATAATCGTTTTATAAAAATGATCGATTCATAATAATTACAATTATGAAATAATACGAATAATCGATTTTCTTACTCGTTCCTAGGTAAACGTGGCAATTTTGCAATTTCATTCAATAATTAATTATTATTGTGACGTGGGAGTGGAACGATCGATCGTTGCCTGTTGTCAAATTATAACAATTAACTTCTCTCTTTATATAGCTGACTTAATGTACAAAAAGGCCATTAAAATAATACTAATAAGAAGAAAAATTTATCTCTTACACTGCCCTGTCAGCTACCAAATCAAAGCAATTTTATAACTTCTCTCTTTATATTGCGAGCTGGCTAAATTCACAAATGTGCGAAGACCATTAAAAAAATAATAAGAAGAAGAACTTACCTATCTCTTTACACTACTTTACCTGTCAGCTACCTAATCATAATCAAGGCAATCTTATAGCTTCTCTCTTTATATTGAGCTGGCTAAATTCACAAATGAGCGAAGGCCATTAAAAAAATGATAAGAAGAAGAACTTACCTATCTCTTTACACTACTTTACCTGTCAGCTACCTAATCATAATCAAGGCAATCTTATAGCTTCTCTCTTTATATTGAGCTGGCTAAATTCACAAATGTGCGAAGGCCATTAAAAAAATGATAAGAAGAAGAACTTACCTATCTCTTTACACTACTTTACCTGTCAGCTACCTAATCATAATCAAGCAATCTTATAGCTTCTCTCTTTATATTGAGCTGGCTAAAGTCACAAATGTGCGAAGGCCATTAAAAAAATGATAAGAAGAAGAACTTACCTATCTCTTTACACTACTTTACCTGTCAGCTACCTAATCATAATCAAGGCAATCTTATAACTTCTCTCTTTATATTGAGCTGGCTAAATTCACAAATGTGCGAAGGCCATTAAAAAAATGATAAGAAGAAGAACTTACCTATCTCTTTACACTACTTTACCTGTCAGCTACCTAATCATAATCAAGGCAATCTTATAGCTTCTCTCTTTATATTGAGCAGGCTAAATTCACAAATGTGCGAAGGCCATTAAAAAAATGAAAAGAAGAAGAACCTACCTATCTCTTTACACTACTTTACCTGTCAGCTACCTAATCATAATCAAGCAATCTTATAACTTCTCTCTTTATATTGCGAGCTGGCTAAATTCACAAATGTGCGAAGACCATTAAAAAAATAATAAGAAGAAGAACTTACCTATCTCTTTACACTACTTTACCTGTCAGCTACCTAATCATAATCAAGGCAATCTTATAGCTTCTCTCTTTATATTGAGCTGGCTAAATTCACAAATGTGCGAAGGCCATTAAAAAAATGAAAAGAAGAAGAACCTACCTATCTCTTTACACTACTTTACCTGTCAGCTACCTAATCATAATCAAGGCAATCTTATAGCTTCTCTCTTTATATTGAGCTGGCTAAATTCACAAATGTGCGAAGGCCATTAAAAAAATGATAAGAAGAAGAACTTACCTATCTCTTTACACTACTTTACCTGTCAGCTACCTAATCATAATCAAGCAATCTTATAGCTTCTCTCTTTATATTGAGCTGGCTAAAGTCACAAATGTGCGAAGGCCATTAAAAAAATGATAAGAAGAAGAACTTACCTATCTCTTTACACTACTTTACCTGTCAGCTACCTAATCATAATCAAGGCAATCTTATAACTTCTCTCTTTATATTGAGCTGGCTAAATTCACAAATGTGCGAAGGCCATTAAAAAAATGATAAGAAGAAGAACTTACCTATCTCTTTACACTACTTTACCTGTCAGCTACCTAATCATAATCAAGGCAATCTTATAGCTTCTCTCTTTATATTGAGCAGGCTAAATTCACAAATGTGCGAAGGCCATTAAAAAAATGAAAAGAAGAAGAACCTACCTATCTCTTTACACTACTTTACCTGTCAGCTACCTAATCATAATCAAGGCAATCTTATACCTTCTCTCTTTATATTGAGCTGGCTAAATTCACAAATGTGCGAAGGCCATTAAAAAAATAAGAAGAAGAAGAACTTACCTATCTCTTTAGGTACACTACTTTACCTGTCAGCTACCTAATCATAATCAAGGCAATCTTATAGCTTCTCTCTTTATATTGAGCTGGCTAAATTCACAAATGTGCGAAGGCCATTAAAAAAATGATAAGAAGAAGAACTTACCTATCTCTTTACACTACTTTACCTGTCAGCTACCTAATCATAATCAAGCAATCTTATAGCTTCTCTCTTTATATTGAGCTGGCTAAAGTCACAAATGTGCGAAGGCCATTAAAAAAATGATAAGAAGAAGAACTTACCTATCTCTTTACACTACTTTACCTGTCAGCTACCTAATCATAATCAAGGCAATCTTATAGCTTCTCTCTTTATATTGAGCTGGCTAAATTCACAAATGTGCGAAGGCCATTAAAAAAATGATAAGAAGAAGAACTTACCTATCTCTTTACACTACTTTACCTGTCAGCTACCTAATCATAATCAAGCAATCTTATAGCTTCTCTCTTTATATTGAGCTGGCTAAAGTCACAAATGTGCGAAGGCCATTAAAAAAATGATAAGAAGAAGAACTTACCTATCTCTTTACACTACTTTACCTGTCAGCTACCTAATCATAATCAAGGCAATCTTATAGCTTCTCTCTTTATATTGAGCTGGCTAAATTCACAAATGTGCGAAGGCCATTAAAAAAATGATAAGAAGAAGAACTTACCTATCTCTTTACACTACTTTACCTGTCAGCTACCTAATCATAATCAAGGCAATCTTATAGCTTCTCTCTTTATATTGAGCAGGCTAAATTCACAAATGTGCGAAGGCCATTAAAAAAATGAAAAGAAGAAGAACCTACCTATCTCTTTACACTACTTTACCTGTCAGCTACCTAATCATAATCAAGGCAATCTTATACCTTCTCTCTTTATATTGAGCTGGCTAAATTCACAAATGTGCGAAGGCCATTAAAAAAATAAGAAGAAGAAGAACTTACCTATCTCTTTACACTACTTTACCTGTCAGCTACCTAATCATAATCAAGGCAATCTTATAGCTTCTCTCTTTATATTGAGCTGGCTAAATACACAAATGTGCGAAGGCCATTAAAAATCAAACGAAGAAGAACTTATCTCTTTGCACTATACCTGTCAACTATACACGGTGGGCCATCGAAAAGGTAACAAGCCTAATAGTTTGGAAAGTGAAAATCTATGCGAAAAAAGCCGAAACATGTCGATTTTGTTATTGAGGGGAACATATTTTCGTAACAAATTTAACTAGGTACCCAAGTTCACCCCCTTGGCGGGGATAGCTACCCCTTTGCTTATCGTCATAAGGAACAAATACAATATCGAGTGATAGGTACCTACATCATTTGAAAGCTACGTTATCGTTGGGCCATCCTGTATGTAAGCGAAACCCAAAATGTTGCGGATATCGCTGTAAATAAGAGATTTCAAGTAGCTTTTAAATGATGTATCACTCGATATCTTTTCCCCATGATGATAAGCAAAGGGGTGGCTACCCCTGCCAAGGGGGTCAACTTGTTGTCAACTTGTTTCAACTTGTCAAAAATCGACCTGTTTTGGCGTTTTTTGCAAACTATTTGACTTGTTACCTTTTCGATAGCCCACCCTGTATAACCTATATAATCAAGGCAATTTCATGAACAGCACAATAAATAATGAGAGAAGAAAATAGAAGTAAACTGACGTGTGTAATACCTATATGACGTGTGAGTGAGAATATCGATCGTTGTCTTATTATAACAATTATCTTCTATTTTTATATAGGTACCTAAATGCACAAGTGTCCGAAGGCCATTAAAAAAAATAATAAGAACAAGAACTTATCTCTTTACACTTTACCTGTCAGCTATACCTAATGCAAGGCAATTTTAACTTCTCTCTTTATATTTGGCTAAATTCACAAATGTGCGAAGGCCATTTGAAAAAAAATTAGAAGAATGACTTTTCTCTTTACACTATACCTGTCAACTATACAACCCAATCAAGGCAATTTCATGAACAGCACAATAATATTAAAAGAAGAAAATAGAAGTAAAGTGACGTGTGCATGACGTGTGCGTGAGTGATCGTTGCCTTATTAATAACAAATTAACTTCTCTCTTTAAATAGCCGGCTAAATGCACAAAAAGAAAGCCATTAAAAAAATAAAATGAAGAAGAAAAACTTCTATCTTTATACATTGCGCCTGCCAACTACCTAATCAAGGCAATTTTAACTTCTTTCTTTACCTATAAAGGTAGCCTGGCTAAATTCAAAAGTGTGCGAAAGCCATTAAAAAAATAAGAAGAAGAAGAAGAACTTACACTGCTCTCTCTCTCTTTGTGCTACATATCTCTTTACACTTTACCTGATGTCAGCTACCTAATCAAGGCATTTTTTACTTCTCTCCTTTATATTAGCTGGCTAAATTCACAAGTGTGCGAAGGCCATTAAACAAAAATAATAATAAGAAGAACTTCTCTCTTTATATTATACCTGTCTATTTTAACATAAACTACCTTACTTATAAAAGTAGATGAGACTGATGGAGAAATATTACAGAGAAGAGCGGCGACTAGAAAAATTCGAAACTGGTTAAATAGACGATCGTGTAAAGGCCATATTAAGTGAAATTGTTTGAAATTGAGTTGAGCTATTTTTTTAACCACCCCCTAACTACTGATGCAGAGTAAAAATAAGACCGCCAGAGGTTTTGGTACAGTATATACCTACCTAATCACGGCCATTATTTAATTAATTACCTAATTACCTATAGTTACCTAATTAATGACCTTCGCACACTTGTGCATTTAGCCACTAAGTATATACTACGTTTTCTCGCTTTTTATAGGTATCTTTTGTTTCTCATTTTTGAGACAGAGCAGACAAATTAATTACCTATGTATTAGGTATTAGATTTGAGATTTGACATGACGTTTCATTGACATTATAATTAAGAAATGTAAAATGAAATAAGTAATTTTGGCATTATTTCTTGTTCGGGGTTGTTTTATCTTAATTGACATGATAAAATGAGGTATAGGTATAACAAATCGTCGTCTATACATTTATCTGATTCTCTTAAATCAATCAGGATATGACACTATAATTGCGACAAGAAAAAAATTGACTTTTTTAAGATCTGACTAAATGTGCAAAGCGTGGGAAGTCCATTATTAATAAAGTATAGCCAGGCTATGTTCTTCTATGTTTCAATTTATTTTCTGGCTAAATGCGAAAGCGTGCAAAGGCCATACATTATTAAAGTATCAAAGAAGTATATTAAGTACAGCTCCTTTATATAGGATAGCTGACTCGTCCGCCATTACGGGTCCAACTAGAGCGCCAAATTCAAATTCCATACCCAAAAGTAATGTAATTTGTACTTAGTTGTAAGCATGTTTTAAAACTTACCTTTTTTTTTAAGTAAAAAACCAATGCTCGAGACTGATAATTAATTATTGCTACGTCAATTCTGTGAGCTTTACATTCACATTATAATAATAATAAACAAAAGTTGAACTAATTTAATGCTGACATTTTTTTTTATTTGGAATTTTAGTTTGCAGATTTACCTACTATTAAATAATAGTCCTGGCAAAAATTATAATTTTTGCTTATTAATGAATACCTAAATATCCAGTTTTACTAAAGATATTCCTGAAATACAAAATCATGTTTAAATAAAAAATGGACAATAGGAACGTCTTTCAGAAACTTTTTTTGTTTAAAATGATAAAAAAAATAAAACAAATCTTTTTACGTGTTATTTTTTATTTATTTATTTTTATTTACAGTGAACAGGTGGAACCCTTTAGATACATTTCAATAAATACTGAAAAATTTAATCATAAAACATCATATGGTTTATAAAGGTTTACAAAAATCTAGTAACTAGGGTTTTAAGCCCCTTTTTAAATGATGAAACATTATCAAGCCCTAATAGGTGGGAGGGAACAACTATTTTATTCCATTTCCTTCTCAAGCGAGGTATTGTTGAGTGATAAATATAATTTCTACTCGAAGCTCTCTCAGCCAGTTCACGAGTAAGCCTTAAATGGTAGGGAATATCCCTTATTTCAAATAAACCTTGTATTTCGTCACAATTAACAAGCTCAAGCTTAACTATATATAAACAAAATACATCATAATAAACATGCGTAGTGATTTAATGAAGCTTAATTTTAGAGAACAGGCTAGAGCTGAGTAATAATGATCATCGTAAGACATTGGATTCCGAAGTTTATACGACAAGTATCTGATAAACCTATGTTGTACAGATTCCAATTTATTAACTAAATATTCTTTGGACGGAGACCATATAATTGATCCATACAACAAAATAGGTCTAACGATGGCATTGTAAATATAAATTATAGCCTCGACAGACTTGAATTCAGACAGTTTTTTTTTTTTAAAGGAGGGAGCATCGGTCTTAACTATGTAGGTAAGACAAAGTCGCTCCACTCCGGTAACACGGGATTTCGAGCTCTTACTCATTCACACAGCCTCAAGTATGCCATTTAAATTTAAACGTTCAGTCGCTTGTTTTATTTTTCACATACATTTGAAAATGCATCCGAAAAATAACACGAGCCGGTGAGTTCCGAACTCGCGACCTTAGGCTCGGTAGGCAGCGGACTGAACCGCTAGGCTACGCAAGTCTAATTCAGACAGTTATATTTAATTTTTGGTATGTTATTAGTAATTTACATAGCAGTAGCAAAAAACAATAATTATATTAATGATTAAATAATTAATTATTCGTTTTAATTACTCGATTCAATTCTTCGTTTTTTTATTCACCGATTTTGATGAAAAACTTTCCAAAGCTCTTCTTTTCCCTAAAAGCGAACTCTTGATTGAAAAACCCCTGACAGTTGTGTAACGTGACAAAATTTTTGTTACTATATGGCAACACGATGGGAATAAATCGTTTAATTTATGACAGCTGAAATCTTCAATTTGCCTCATCGACATATTACCACCAAGCAGTTCAACTTTAAACTTTTGAATACAACTTTCTGCTGCCAGCAATAAATTAATAACTGCCTGTGATGGTTTTAGAAGTCCTCCTAGATTGCAGCAGTCCGTCAAAATGGAATCAGATAACACGTAATCGTGATCCATGTCAACAGAATATGGCGGTAAAATAAAATTCTTACAAGTGTCACATATATTGTCTTTAGAAAAAATAAATTTTATGCAGCTGCCGGCTATATAATAAATATTTGTTCTTTCTTGATTATTAAAATTATCAATAGATATATTCTGCTCAGTAAGAGTATCATTTTCAACAGAATTTTCTGCAACCGCAACTACCTTGTAATCTAGTGACTCATCAGTATTGTTAATATCAGAATTATCAGTTTGCACAGGGTTTCCTGCAACCACTTCATAATCCAGCAAAAAAAAATCGCTGTCGGAACAATAATTTGTATTATTTATGTCGGAAATATACTGCGACAAACAAATTAGTTTGACAGCTTTTCTAGCGTCTAATGCAGAAGGTTTCATCCCGCATTTCCTTCTCACTCTAGAAAATATGTTTTCAAGTCCATCCTGACTTAGCCGAGACCCTGAAAATAAGAAATTAAATTAATGAAATAATAAAAAACATAAAAAAAATATAGCCTTACCCAAAATGAATTTGTAGCCTCTATCAAGGCATGACTTCGCAACATTTAAAAAAGACAATGTACTTAAAATGCTGCCCGTGTTTAGTGGTTTCCATCCCTTCTTGATGACGGTGCCTTGGATTATATTTACAAAATTCATCAAAAATTTCTCTTTGCTAGCAAAGTTTCTTGAAGTTACAGATGTGCATCTTTTTCTAGAGTTAGTTAATTCAAACCACTTCACCAGAAGGCGTATAAACCATGCAGTTGAAGATGCTTCTTTTGGCAAAATTTTTTGAGCTACAGCAGTGTCTAGTGCTCCAGCCGTTTTAATAGAAATAAACTTCATAGCTTTTCCTACATGCATTTTGGAAAATTGAGTAGGATACAAAATATCACTGGATAAATGGTATAGAGACTTGAGATGGCTGTCTTGTTCAGACTCTACTTTGAAAAGGTCAAGAACATATTTACCATTTACCACATTCGTTGGTAAGTTTTCACCCGCAACAATTTCATTGGGCAAATAAATGTCAGAGGAAAGCAGAGCAGATTTCCAATTCTTTAAGAGATGAGGAACATCTGCCATGACATTTATATCTTCACCGGACGCATGAAAATCACATTTTCTCTCCAACTTGGACACTTTTACGTTAAGCTCTGCCCAAAGCGCTTTGTTGTTGCCACCCATGTCAGAAACAACTGACCTCACATGAAGACCAGCCATTGTCACGGACTCAATTACTTCTATAATAAAATTTTTCATGTCAGTTCCTGTTGTTGACGGACCTGTGACATGAAAAGCCACCACTTGTTTCCAGGAAGTATTTAACCCTCTCAGAGCCACGACAGTTAAATGATTTCCTCTTTTACATCTGTCACCCAAAGTTACTTGCCCTACAAATTTTTTTTTTGGTTTATCGAAATCTAAATCTCCTGAGATCTCCATCTCGTCGATCATCAGAGAGCAATCTTTTTCAATAGGGCTCATTGAAGAGATTTTGGATTTTAGTAACTCAATGATTGGTTTCAAAATACCAAAATCAACATCAACATGTTGAACTCTTTTGTTGAGGGTGGAATATGAAGGCAATGGATAACCTGTGCCACGTAAATAGGTATATCCATTTTTGCCTAAAGCAAATCTCATTTTCAGACCCATTATTATGCCTTCCTTACTCCATTTGGTAATAAACTTTGGTCCCAGAAGAGAATTTTTTTTTTGCTCATTGCTTAAAAATTTTGTTTTTGCATTTTCGTTTGCCAATTCCTCTTTGAGTGTTTTCACTGTATCTTTCAACTTCAAAATTTCATTTTCCAGCTCAATGCAATGTCGACAGTCATTCACTGTTGCAATGTTTATATTTTCGTTATCGTTACCATTATTTTCCAGAACGTGAATATTTAATGGTATACATTCCTGTAACATAAATAAACTAATTACCATCACGTTCGACGAGATAGTTGAGAGCAGCTATCGTGAGACTGACCACAAGTGTTACCTTGAAAACGGGCTATGATAGTATAGTCGACCAAGAGATATAACGAAATGATCTAATTGTTAAACTGTCATATTTTATGACTTCACAATATTTCAATAATCCAAAAATTTATAAAATGACAGAAGTCGTTTCGATATATCTCTGGTCCAACTATAACTCTCTGGGTGGAGTGCTAGAATGCTTATTAAAAATGATTATCCAATGATCTCCGCAGTCGGTAATTATGGAGATGAGCGGCATGAGTATAGGGCGAAATGGCTTATACTATCGGATAGTGTCTCTAGGAGTATCAAGGTACCATTGAATTTTTGCGGCGGCAAGTAATAGTCGAGAAATAAGGCCTTAAAGTGTCATCCTTGCCCTAATATGTGTGTTTGTATATATACGCTCGAACGGGAAGCACGCACTCCATCGTCGTGTGTCCGACGGAGTGCCAGCTTCCTGTTCGAGCACATCTGTACGAATATACGCGTATTAGGGCAAGGATGAAACTTTAAGGCCTTATTTCTCGACTATTACTTGCTGGCGCAAAAATTCAATGGTACCTTGATACTCCTAGAGACACAAGCTATCCGATAGTATAAGCCATTTCGCCCTATACCCATGCCGCTCATTCCAATAATGACCCCGCAGTCTAACTATCCAGTATTGGTTTAATGAATGGAGTGATGCACTTGTCATAAAGCATAGAAACGACAGTAAATTTTTCAACATGTGATTCATGTAAACAGCGGGGTTGAATTAGCTGGATAACTACAAGAACATAAAACAATTTATTTGTTTCACTCACTCTTTTAGGTAATGTTCTAATTCCACTGAGCTTTTTTGGTGGATTCGGCACATCAAATATTGTTGGAACTGCGAGAGGTTTCAATTGTCTTTTTCCATCTTGCCTGTGCTGCTCATATTGAGAATCTTCAAAATGTTTCTAAAAATAAATAAGTATAGGTAGGTATTAATCATTATAAATGTATGAAACTTAATCACTGTAGAAGACCTACTACTTTAATAAAAATATACTAATGAGGTGTTTGCAAAAAAATACAAGCCCTGCTTTAGTAGATACTCACTGAACACAAACGGTCATTTGGTTTTGGATTCCACTTTGCTCTTCTACAATTTATTAACCACCTCTTTCGTCTTTCAAGGTCTGTAGGGAACCTTTAAATGGTAGTAGAAAGAAAGGATGATTAATTTCATATAAAATTAATTACAGGAATTAGAAATTAAATACTGGAATAGTATTAGGTTAAGTTAAAGATATTGATCTATTCATTAATTTATCATGATTATACTACTTTCTTACCTATGAAACTTGTCACCTTTATTTGAATGTGCAGTACAATTGGGAGCTGAACAACCAGTCATTGTTTTTACTATCAACAATAATCACTTATTAATAAAAATAGAAGCTAAAAAACCGCCTTAACGCGTGTTACAGTAACTATGGCTATGGAATTCTGGACCCGTAATGGCGGACGAGTCAGCTGTCCTATATAGAGTAGCTATAATATTAAGTATGTAGGTATAGGCAAGTTAAAAGAAGAATAGTTTTTTTTTTAATTAGGCAATGACCTTTGCATATTTGTGCATTTAGCCAGGCTATGTTTTTCTAGTTTTATTTGGGGAATTTATTGACCTGACTATAACTGCCAAAGCAAAGCGTGCGAAGGAGATTATTTAGGTATCGAAGTAGGTAGGTATATAAGAATTTTTTTTATTACCTAATGACCTTATTTGTACACTTGTGCATTTAGCCAGACTATTTTCTTCTAATTTTAATTGTGAACTTAATTTCCTGCACGCATGGCTAAAGCCGAAAACGTGTGAAGGCCATGCATTATTAAAAAATAGTTTTTCCTTTTAATAAATGACCTTCGCACACTTGTGCATTTAACCAGGCTATGTTCTGTGCTTCTAGTTTTAAGTGGAAAATGTATTTCCTGACTAAATGCTAATGTGTCAAAGGACATTACCTATTAAAGTATATCGAAGAAGTAGGTACCTATATATAAGGAGAACAGTTTTTTTTAACTAGATGACCTTCGCACACCTGTGCATTTAGCCAGGCTATTTTCTTTTAGTTTTAATTGTGAAATTAATTTCCTGGCTAAAGCCGAAAACGTGTGAAGGCCATGCCATTATTAAAGGATCCAAAAGAAGTAAGTTGGTAGGTATAAGAAAAATAGTTTTTTTTTTAATTAATGACGTTCGCATACTTGTGCATTTAGCCAGGCTATCTTTTTCTAGTTTTAATTGCGAAATTTTTTTCCCGGCTAAATAATGCGAAGGCGTTCAAAGGCCATTATTAAAGTATCGAAGAAGTATATACCTAGTTATAAGAAGAATTTTTTTATTATTAATGACCTTCGCACACTTGTGCATTTAGTCACGCATTAGTTATAATATGTTCTTCTTATAAGTTTTAATTGCATGGGAAAATTCCCGCCCTTATTTCTAAAAATACCGTAGAGCAGACAATATTTGATTTGAGAAATGACATGACGTTTCATTAACACGAAGTGTGTGTAGGGTGTAGGTATGGGTCAAATAAAATGTAAAACGAGCCTTTTTTCTCGAAGAAAAAATTTCTTAGAATTTATAGGTATCCTAATTTATACTGAATCTATAGGTGACTAAATGCGCAAATGCGTGAAGACCATTATCGAAGAAGTATAGGTATGTAGATGAATATTTTTTTTAATAATATGGTCTTCGCGCACTCGTGCATTTAGCCATCTAATGTATGGCTAAATAGGTATACAGGTATATTTTTCTCGCCTTGACTGATGCGGATATATTTTCTATGCCATTTGTTATACCTACCTATACGTCATTGACAAGAAAAGATGGGTTAAAATTCTCCAATTTTGTTCTTCTTTTCTTCTTCATAATATGACACCATGACAAATCGTCTACAATTTTCTGATTCCGGCATAACAGTCACGATGACAACTGACAATAATATCTACATGCATATAGGAAACTCATTCTTAAAATCTACTGAATCTATACCTAGCTGACTAAATGCGCAAGTGCGCCAAGGCCATTATTTAACCAATTAACCAAATTTACAATAACCGTGAACCGGTTATGTACCTATTAATATCAAGTACCTATACATACATAGGTAATAGGTTCCAATACCTACACCAGAATTTTTTTGCCGCGTTTCGAATCTTCGAAAACCATCATCAGAGCTTAAAAAAAAGGAAATTTCATAAAAGCGCGATTCGGTTTGATATATTTCTGTTTTTTATTGTTTTTAATAAAATAAATGCTTTAGATTCGCCTTTGAGCAGGTTGGGGGCGTGAAAGTAAAAAAAAAGTCTGTGCAACCAGCACCAGCACCAGCACCGAACGACTGATCGTGGAAAGCGCATCAACCCCGCGAGCAGAGTCCTTAGGGCTTATTATAAAACTAATGCGATAGGGAACTTTCGCATCGATCTTTACGCGCGCTTTCTTACCTACCTACTTATTATTATTATTATTATTATTACGTGCATGCGAGTGAGTGAGAGAGTGAGTGAAGTGAAGTGAAGTGAAGCCACCCTCCATCATCAGTATACATATTAGGTATTATTCTTACCTCCCTGTATACCTATAAAGCTTATTTACCTATCTAATTATCTATTTATTTTATTTGTACTTATACCCTTTTGCTTGATATTAGTCATTATCTAGTACCTAAGAAAGAGTTGATCCGGCTCGAAGGATCAATTAGTTACATAGAAATTCAGGAATCGCTGTTTTCGCTCAAATTTTGACCATACACTAAATCAAAATTGATCGTTATTTGATGGTTGATCGTGATCAAATTGATGATAAAACCAATCCAATGATCGAATAATGATCAAAATTGGCCAATCGTCAAGCTATTTTGTAATATTTTGGCACGAATTTTGCCTTTTTTAATTTGTTTGCGTCATTAATATCAAAATTGTCAAATAATAAAATAAAAAAAAATTGAAAATCGAAAAAAAAATGAAGATACAAAAATCGAATCCGGCTCGAAGGACCAATCGTTCAGTGAATTTTTTTGCAGTTGAAATTATCGTTTTAACATCTCATTTTGAAAAAGGATTCTCTCAAATTTTGACGTTTCGTCTTCAATTTTGACATTTTGAGACGGATTTTATTTATTTTTTCTATGGCTTTGTTGGCGTCATTGAAAAAAAATTATTATTTCTACTAAAAATTTGACTATGCGAAAATCGAATCCGGCTCGAAGGACCAATCGTTCAACTGCGGTTGGAATTCTCATTTTCGTATCAATCTGCGTATTTTTTAATCAATTTGCGTATTTTGAGAAGAAATTGTCTAATTTTTATTCTTTTGCGTAA
Organism: Malachius bipustulatus; assembly: GCA_910589415.1. Classification (NCBI taxonomy): domain Eukaryota; kingdom Metazoa; phylum Arthropoda; class Insecta; order Coleoptera; family Melyridae; genus Malachius; species Malachius bipustulatus. The sequence continues at coordinate 39,359,658 of OU342638.1, read as the reverse complement.
TATTAACCGTGTGGTAAGCTTTGAATACAACCGACTGAATCCGGTTCGAAGGACCAATAGTTACATAGAAATTCAGAAATCGCTGTTTCCTCTCAAATTTTCACAAGTCAAGAAATAACCACTCATAAGTGACAACTGACAAGTGACAAGTAGGTAATAAGGGACACCATGATATTGTCAATTGTCTAATTAGATATGACACTGACAGGGTGGTATTTTGACGTTTTAGACTAGCAGCAAAGCGCGATTTTCATAAGCAAAACTTAACAATCTTCTTTTGACAGATTGACAATGGTAGCTGAAAGCAAATTGACAAAATTTCTAGTAAGCATGCGCGTCATAGCTCGGGTATACTTTGAGGTCCTGATGGCCATATTTCCCATGGGATGAGGCCGTTCATTTGTAACGTAATCTCAGACTCAGTTAAATAATTATATTTATAAAAAAAAATTCCAACACTACACTGCACATCAATTATTTATCTAATTATTCATTTAACTTACACGGTTAGTTTCAAGGCTGTAATTTGACAAATGACGTCTCTAAAAGCCAGCTGACAGTTCAAACTTATATGTAGTACATCGTTCCCTAACAAATATCAGTAAAAAATCCTAAAAGCAGCATTACTCCCTCGAACTTACATCATCTATTATTGAGCAGAGATATTGATGTTCATTATTTGAGTCCAAATTACCTACCCTTAATAGTTATAGAAACGCCAACGCGCGGGGGTGAATCATGTCGTATATTCGAAGGGTGACGAATATAATAATGGACTTCTTACTGACGTCGTAATGGTCACGTATAAGTGCCGGGGTTTATATATAAAATATAGAAACCCTGCCGGGGGGTGGAAGCTGGAAGTATAAAGAAAGAGGTGCGCAACAGGTGTCAGATTGGTTTATAGTCGAGAGACTATTTATTAAGCGGTAAAACGGAGTAAAACTTCTCTTATCGCCGAGTTCCGGGGGTTGTAATGTGCCCTTACACTTACCTAGCTATACGAGAGAAGAAGCGGATGTTTCCGGGACGCTTTAGGACGGGGAAAAGTGGTTTTTCCCCGCTCGATCGTTGAGTAAATCTTCGTTGAGCTCAACCATCATTTTAATTAAAAGACGCGCAATTCGTGTCGTGTTGTACTTACCGGTCTTTCTGAAAATACCGCAAGCAAAAATTCGTAAACAAATAAGTGCAAAAAAATTAATCTGATTAATTGTATGAAGCTTGGCAACGCTGTCTTAATTAAATTGCATCATTGCCACGTGTTTTTTTTCATGATACTCACCTAAATCGGATCGATTATTGCTGCACTTGTCAACTGTCACTTGTCACTTATCACTTATATAAGTCATTATCACCAAAGACTCTAAAGAAGACTAGAGCTAGAACTATCAAATTGAAATGTCATTAAAACGTCAAAGTGGTCACGCATAGTCTATAAAAGACTGCGAGGTGAGGGAAAAGGGAGCGAGAAAGGTAAACAAGCCGAGACAACTGAAACGACAACTCTCTCCCTGTACTTTTATTATATATGTATATAATAATGAAGGAACCAGATCGCCTACCTACCTACCTCGATTTCTTCGACAACCCCGAGCTTATCTCTCCTCTGTGGCATGTGCCCGAGGGTCGCGGTTGTATATAAGCCGGAACATAACAGAGAGGTCCGCTCTCAGAGCGCACGCACCCACAGAGGGAAGCGCTCTTCTAAAATCGCCCTTACCAATTAAACCCAGCCAAAACCCTCTTAAAATTTATACCCACCTTACACTCCCCTAAGGACACTAAAAGAAAAAATCTAATTTTTTAAGAAATTTTTTTATAGCCCAAAACGAGGTAAGAGATAATAACGACTCCCCCGGGCAGCGTTCTTGCTCTAGGACGAGCCCACAGCGACGAAGAGCGAGAGAGAATGAACGAGAGAGACGCAGCGAGGCCCTCTAGAGCAACGTTCAAAGCTGGTGTCATCAATTACTGGAGGGTTTGAAGGCCGCGCGTGGAGGCAGCTACCTACCTACTGACGCAAATGTCACTCAACTCGATCGAAATCGCCCCTTATTGAGCTATTTCAGCCCTAAATTAACAAAAAATGTGAAATCAATAATAATAAATTTTTAGAGCGTAGCTGCCTTTAGTGTAACTAACAAATCCGGCTTTAACTCTTGAACCACGCCACTTAAGGCTGCAGTGTGACACGTTAAATCAGACGAGCGCTTGTAGAGGAATACGAAAATACAATAATATACAGGGTGTTCTGTATGAAATAGCGAAGTTATTAGCGATTTATTTGATATTTAAGAAAAAAATCACTAGCGCGCAAAAACGATAACCCTTCATGCTAGTGCGACATATTAGGTCAGACTAGAATTATCTGATTAATCCAAAAATGCGATAAGATACAGGGTGTTCCGTATCCATATAAAATAGCCATGTTACAAGCAGATTAGGAATTATATCAAAAAAACGATAATTTCGCAAAAACGACACCTCTCAGATACCAAGTGTGACCCATCAAACCAGACGAGCGTTTGTAAGGGAATCCGAAAATACCATAATATACAGGGTGTTATATTGAAAATAAGCGATTATTTACCAATATCCAGTCAAATTCGATAAATATTTTCAATCAAATAAAATTGCTCTCACTACTCACTATTTGGAACATAAAGACGGGGGTCTGCCTCTGGAGACCTGAAAAGTCCAAAGTACCGTCAGCTGCCGTCGTTACCACGGCATAAAAGCCGACCGTTCCTCTCTCGCTCTTTCGCCGTAGGCGACGCTCGGCGGCAAACGTGCGCGACCGAGACGGACATAGAAGGTGGATTATGAATGAATGGGGAGCTAGGCTGGCTGGAAACGTACAAAATCCCCGAACGAACGAACGAACAAACGAACCTGCAGCGCAGAGCGAACATAAACCTGAAGATGTTGTTAATTAATTTAAAAGGAATCAAATGGTTTATGAATAAAAAAATGAACAACTCGCCCTGTCACTTGTCAATTAGCGTTATTAATGGATCGGGATGAAGTCTCAGCGGGCTCTATCTTCATCTTCTGGTATCTCCAAATCCTACATTGAATCTGATTTTTTATTCAAATTCAGGGAGTTTATGTTGTTATCAGGATATGACAGATGGCTTATGTCAAATTGTCTTTCAAACGGTACAAATTATGTCGAATAAAAAGACGTCACGTCAATTAAGTCGTCTCGATTTGAATTGAAATCCCATCATATTTACCTACGTCAAATGCCAAACGTCATAGTTTGATAAATATTGAAATTGTCGCCATTTTTACGTCATATGTCAAAAGATATGTCACATGTGACATTATTTTCACCAAAACTAAAGACAAATATCTCAAAATCATTTATTTTGGAAATGGTAAAATGATCGCAGTTGTAGTTAAACGTGGCAAAGTGTCAAATGTCACTGTCGAGAGTCATAATTTGACAACTGAATTTATCAAAAACTCTCCCTCTATTCTCTATTTCTATTATAGGTACTCAATCGTGGCATATAATTATGTCGAAACGTCAACTGTCAGATGTCAAATATGACACAATTTTTCTCAAATTGAAGTCAAAAATAAGTACATCGTTTGGAAACGAAACACGACTTTGGAAGAGGAAGAATGAGCACTTGTAGTCAAAGTGTCATATTATCACAGTCAAAATCAAATTGTCACTGTCAATATTATTATAGTTTGACAATTATTATTGAAACTGTCATCTTTTTTAAGAATCTAAGAGCTCTAGCAAATTTTTTAGGTTTACTAGAAAAATCTCTCCCGACTGTAATTCATAATGACACATCAAGTGTCAAATATGTCAAAGATTACATTATTTTTCTCAAATTAAACACTAATATAACAAAAATCGTTTATTTAAAAAACGGAAAAACGAGCAGTTGCAGTAACCGTGTCAAAGTGTCAAATGCCACTGTCAAAAGTCATAGTTTGACAACGGAATTTATCACAAACCTTTTTAGAATCGAGCAGAGTTTTTTTTATGTTAATGTATAAAAAATCTCTCCCTCTGTCCTTTCTCTCTATTACAATTACGCCATGTCGATACGTCAACTGTCAAATATGTAAAATATGTCAAATATGACACCATTTTCCTCAAATTGAACAAAAATATAACAAAAATCGTTCGTTTTGAAAACTGGAAACTGAGCAGTTGTAGCAAACGTGTCAAAGTGTCAAATGTCACTGTCAAAAGTCATAGTTTGACAATGGAATTTATCGCTAACATTTTTAGAATCGATCATAGTTTTTTTATGTTAATCTATAAAAAATATCTCCCTCTGTCCTTTCTCTCTATTACAATTACGACATGTCGATACGTCAACTGTCAAATATGTCAAATATGTCAAATATGACACCATTTTCCTCAAATTGAAGAAAATAACAAAAATCGTTCATTTTGAAAACTCGAAACTGAGCAGTTGTAGCAAACGTGTCAAAGTGTCAAATATCACTGTCAAAAATCATAATTTGACAACTCAATTTACCACAAACTTTTTTAGAATCGATCATAGTTTTTTTTAATGTTAATCTATAAAAAATCTCTCCCTCTGTCCTTTCTCTCTATTACAATTACGACATGTCGATACGTCAACTGTCAAATATGTAAAATATGTCAAATATGACACCATTTTCCTCAAATTGAAGAAAAATATAACAAAAATCGTTTGTTTTGAAAACTGGAAACTGAGCAGTTGTAGCAAACGTGTCAAAGTGTCAAATGTCACTGTCAAAAATCATAGTTTGACAACGGAATTTATCGCTAACATTTTTAGAATCGATCATAGTTTTTTTATGTTAATCTATAAAAAAATCTCTCCCTGTTCTCTCTCTCTGTTACAAATTATGACATGTCGATACGTCAACTGTCAAATCTGTCAAATATGACTTTATTTTTATCAAATTGAAGTCAAATACGTCATTTACCTTCTTTGGTAAAAACGGGAAAATGATCACTTGAAGTAAATAAGCGTTTCAAATGCCACTGTCAATATTGTCATAATTTGACAACTGAGAGCAAAAATATGCGTAGGAATTTTCTTAATCTTAAAATTAATGAGATAAATAGCAAATGAATGACATATTATGACATATACATAACTGCTCGTTATTTGACGCTTGTGACAAGTAAAAAATCTTCGCGTTGAAATAAATCAGAAAATTCTCTCGACGTTGCAATTTCAAACAGTGCGACATTCAGTTCCGGTTCCAGTTTGATCAGCGAGCCAGGATATAGAAAAACGGAACGAATTTCTCTGGTTTGGAAGTGCGGGCGGATGGAAAGGGGGGCGCGTAAATCCCGTTGGAATTACGGGAAATCGAGAGAAAAGCCGCGCATTATTCGTTATGAATATATGAAACAGGAAAACGGGGAAAAGCGTCATCGCTTTTCCGCGGTGTGCTGATGTCTCTGGCTGGGACATTATTCAAAGAGACTTTCATGAAATATTCAAGAAGTGAACTTATGGGTGTTATAAGATATACAGAGGGAGAGGGCGAGTGAGGGTTGTAAGAAAATAACGAAATAACGAGAAATAAAAAGAAGAACTATTACTTATGCTGCAGGAACTTTAAATCTTGAACACCTTATTGAAAACGCCTCATTGATCAATCAATCCCAAGATTCTGAACACTATTTTGACAATTATTTGACAACTATAAGTATATTTATTGCAGTCATTATGTCTAACAATAAAAAGAACATCGCTTAAGACATTTCTCAATAAGCTTTCTAGAAATTTCGTCTTTCTTTCTTTCTTAGTGTTAACAATAATGGACATAAGTAACTATTTGACAACAACAACTATTTGACAATCATTTGATTAGATGCTTAATAGCAACGTTTATTTATTAGCCTGAAAATTGACCGCTACCATTACAAATACCATAAAATTTTGACACCACCAATTTTGACAGTTACAAGTCAACACAGGCTTTTACTTAAACTGTCAGAACCGTTTTGACAACTTTTTTGTTTGGATTAAAATAACCCAATGACAAGGAATTAGGTAATCAGGTATAACTTGACACCATTTTTGGGCGTATAAATTTTGACAAAATAAGACTGTTTGACTAGTCTGGGCGCCCAAAAAGCTACCTAACCTAGGCACCCATAAACTTACTTAGATCGCTTTTTTTACGTACCTAACCAGGTTGAGTGGTTTTTGAGAGTTCATGCCAAGCAGTTTTTTTCCCGAGCACGCGAAAAAAGATCTAACCACACCGTTCAAAAATCGATCTAGCCTGATGTACCTACACCCAAAAAAACCACCTAACCTGGAACTTGATAAAAATATCAAAATTCTGGCATCCTCAGGCTAGATCGCTTTTTGGGTGTCCAGGCTAGATGGTCTTCTGAGAGCGGTAGATTTTTTAGAGTCCAGAAAAGTGATCTAACCTGGTCACCCTAAAAACGATCTAGCCTGGACGTTCCCAACATTGTTACAAGAATCCAGGCCAGATAGTTCTTCCAGAGTACAGGTTAGATCGTTGATAACACTTCATACAAGTGCGACATATCAGGTCAGACTAAAATTGTCTGATTAATTCAAAAACGTAATAATATACAGGGTGTTCCATTGGAAATAACGAAGTTATGAGCGATTTATTTGATATTTAAGAAAAAATCACCAGCGCTAAAACGATAACACTTCATACAAGTGCGATATATCAGGTCAGACTAGAATTGTCTGATTAATTCAAAAATGCGATAATATACAGGGTGTTCTAATTGAAACAATAAAGTTATGAGCGATGTAAGACTTGAAGGTCGTTTTTTAAAGGACTGAGGTAACTCGGTGGGTATAATTCTTTGGTACAAGGATCAGACAAGGATGAGAAGAGGAATAATTAGAAAATGTTAAAATATACAGAGTGTTGCATATAAATATGGACGACTAAACGTTCGGGAAATCGTCATGGGCCACAGAAAAAAACAGTTCAATTATCATTTCAAAAGCTTCTCGAACCTTTTTTAAAACATTTTTGACACAAATGAGATACAAATTATGACATATCAACGCCAAAAAAGACTTAAACTGACATTTCTGGATCTGAACATTTCTCAGCTAATCTTATAATCTAAAAAACCGCTTCCCAGCTGCAGATAAGGACAACATTAACAGGTAAGTGGAGAGAAAAAGAAGAATCGACATTCTGAAAAGTAAGCGATAAGCTAAATCTACCTACCTACTTGTAATACAAAGAACGTCTCCGTCTCAGTTCTCAGTCTCAGACAGAATGTCGAAATTACATGTTAGGCTCGTTTGACAGTCACCACGTCAACCGACCGCGTCTCCCCTCTCGCTCTTGCACGCGGTCACTTATGAGGGACGTGGAGGAATCGAGAACGAGAGGGGGAACGTTCGTTAACTCTGCGCTCAGGGAGCGAGCCGGTGTATAGAATTGCGAGTACCACGGTTACACGCCAGTCATAAAACGGTCTAACCAAGACGGAAGGGACTTTTGCATGGATTAGCAGTGAAAACGTTCTAAGGTGTGATGTAATCGCGATGCGTAACTTGACGTGCCGCCTAAATTTAAAGCCAGTGTGAAAGCTGGTAATTATTTATGCTTTATTGTCGACGTTTTTAGTACATAAGTCACGTAAAATCCAAGGTTAGACTTCTTTATTTTTACACTATTTCTTACTGCGTACTGGGAATGTACGACGCGTAGTATACCTACCTAATAGTTGTGCTAACAATTTTCAAATCATTCGCTCGTTTCTATAATAAATTCCAACTTTCTACCTATTTGAGTTTACATAATTACTACTGAAATTGTTGCTATTTTCGGTATTTTATACGCAACACCCTGTATATTATTACATTTTCGAATTCCTCTTCTCATCCTCGATCGATTTGATATGTCACACTTTGTATCAAACAATTACACCCAAAGAGTTACCTCAGTTTATAAAAAAATACCTGTAAGTCTCAAATCGCTCATAACTTTGTTATTTCAAATAGAACACCCTGTATATTATCGCATTTTTGGATTAATCAGACAATTCTAGTCTGACCTGATATGTCGCACTAGTATGAAGTGTTATCGTTTTAGCGCTGGTGATTTTTTCTTAAATATCAAATAAATCGTTCATAACTTTGTTATTTCAAATAGAACACCCTGTATATTATCGCATTTTCGGATTAATCAGACAATTCCAGTCTGACCTGAAATGTCGCACTTGTATGAAGTGTCATCGTTTTAGCGCTGGTGACTTTTTCTTACATCAAATAAATCGCTCATAACTTTGTTATTTCAAATAGAACACCCTGTATATTATTGCATTTTTTGATTAATCAGACAATTCTAGTCTGACCTGATATGTCGCACTTCTATGAAGTGTTATCGTTTTAGCGCTGGTGATTTTTTCTTAAATATCAAATAAATTGCTCATAACTTTGTTATTTCAAATGGAACACCCTGTATATTATTGCATTTTTGGATTAATTAGACAATTCTAGTCTGACCTTATATGTCGCACTAGTATGAAGTGTTATCGTTTTAGCGCTGGTAATTTTTTCTTAAATATCAAATAAATCACTCATTACTTTGTTATTTCAAATGGAACACCCTGTATATTATCGCATTTTTGGATTAATCAGACAATTCCAGTCTGACCTAATATGTCGCACTAGTATGAAGTGTCATCGTTTTTGCGCTAGTGATTTTTTCTTAAATATCAAATAAATCACTCATTACTTTGTTATTTCAAATAGAACACCCTGTATATTATTGCATTTTTGGATTAATCAGACAATTCTAGTCTGACCTGATATGTCGCACTTGTATGAAGTGTTATCGTTTTAGGGCTGGTGATTTTTTTCTTAAATATCAAATAAATCGCTCATAACTTTGTTATTTCAAATGGAACACCCTGTATATTATTGCATTTTTGGATTAATCAGACAATTCTAGTCTGACCTGATATGTCGCACTTGTATGAAGTGTCATCGTTTTAGCGCTGGTGACTTTTTCTTAAATATCAAATAAATCGCTCATAGCTTTGTTATTTCAAATAGAACACCCTGTATATTATCGCATTTTTGAATTAATCAGATAATTCCAGTCTGACCTAATATGTCGCACTAGTATGAAGTGTTATTGTTTTAGCGCTGGTAATTTTTTCTTAAATATCAAATAAATCGCTCATAGCTTTGTTATTTCAAATAGAACAGCCTGTATATTATCGCATTTTTGGATTAATCAGACAATTCTAGTCTGACCTGATATGTCGCACTTGTATGAAGTGTCATCGTTTTAGCGCTGGTGACTTTTTCTTAAATATTCTTTAAATCACTCATAACTTTGTTATTTCAAATAGAACAGCCTGTATATTATCGCATTTTTGGATTAATCAGACAATTCTAGTCTGACCTGATATGTCGCACTTGTATGAAGTGTCATCGTTTTAGCGCTGGTGATTTTTTCTTAAATATCAAATAAATCGCTCATAACTTTGTTATTTCCAATAGAACACCCTGTATATTATTGCATTTTTGGATTAATCAGACAATTCTAGTCTGACTTGATATGTCGCACTTGTATGAAGTGTCATCGTTTTGGCGCTGGTGACTTTTTTCTTAAATATCAAATAAATCGCTCATAACTTTGTTATTTCAAATAGAACACCCTGTATATTATCGCATTTTTGGATTAATCAGACAATTCTAGTCTGACCTGATATGTCGCACTAGTATTAAGTGGTATCGTTTTAGCGCTGGTTACTTTTTCTTAAATATCAAATAAATCGCTCATAACTTTGTTATTTCAAATAGAACATCCTGTATATTATTGCATTTTTGGATTAATCAGACAATTCCAGTCTGACCTGATATGTCGCACTAGTATGAAGTGTTATCGTTTTAGCGCTGGTGATTTTTTCTTAAATATCAAATAAATCGCTCATAACTTTGTTATTTCAAATAGAACACCCTGTATATTATTGCATTTTTGGATTAATGAGACAATTCTAGTCTGACCTGATATGTCGCACTAGTATTAAGTGTTATCGTTTTTATGCTAGTTATTTTTTCTTAAATATCAAATAAATCGTTCATAACTTTGTTATTTCAAATAGAACACCCTGTATATTATCGCATTTTTGGATTAATCAGACAATTCCAGTCTGACCTGATATGTCGCACTAGTATGAAGTGTTATCGTTTTAGCGCTGGTAATTTTTTCTTAAATATCAAATAAATCGTTCATAACTTTGTTATTTCAAATAGAACACCCTGTATATTATTGCATTTTTGGATTAATCAGACAATTCTAGTCTGACCTGATAAGTCGCACTTGCATGAAGTGTTATCGTTTTTGCGCTAGTGATTTTTTCTTAAATATCAAATAAATCGCTCATAGCTTTGTTATTTCCAATGGAACACCCTGTATATTATTGCATTTTTGGATTAATCAGACAATTCTAGTCTGACTTGATATGCCGCACTTGTATTATAAGTGCTATAGTTTTTTCGATGGTGACTTTTTGATTAAATTTTTATTAAATCGCTCATAACCTTAAATATTTAATTTTTTGTTCAAAAAATTGTATTTTTTTTTTCTTTATTCCGTCATAAATTAAAAGAATGAGTAATAAGTATAAACAGTCACCTCTGTTTTCGTGTAATAACAGGAAATCTTGATCGAGAATGTTGTAAGGGTTGAACGGCGCCGGTGTTATTATGACACCGGTAAGGTGGCCTGAATCAGGAGTGGTCGAGTAACATAGACTGAGCGTGTAATTTTCAATCTATTGGCATTGCTGCGCCATATTTCACATCTGCACAAAAAAAAAGGTACAAGAACCTAATATAAAAGAATACTAGAGGAGTAAAACTGGTATATTTGGCTTAAATAATAATAATTAATTAATGGAAGGGATGCATACCGGGGACTTGGTAGTCTACAGAGAATCTCAGTGGCGTTCAAGCGATAAATTCAAGGCGAGTGGATTGGAGGCGAGAAAAGCATAATACTTGGAATATAAGTGTGATGGATCGAACCAGACGAGCGGGTATAGAGGAATCCAAAAATGCAATAATATACAGAGTGTTCCATGTGAAATTATCAAGTTTTTGTGTCAAAAAAGTGTCAAAAAATTAAAGTAAGAATGGCTCGAATAATATCCCCCTTAGACATAGACTGCGACCTATCAAATCAGACGAGCGGGTGAAGAGGAATCCAAAAATGCAACAATATACAGGGTGTTCCATTTGAAATAACAAAGTTATGAGCGATTTTTATATCTGAAGGCGAAGTTTTCAATACTTTAAAACAGGAACGTATGTGACATATAAAATCAGACGAGGATGGAAAGATAAATAAAAAAAAAACTTAATATAGAGGGTGTTTCATAAGTATGAAAATATCGAATTATTATAGCGCTACTATAATAATGTCAAATTTTCATTATAATAGTAAAAAAAATTAAGTAAGAATAGCTCGATAAATATCACCCTTAGACATACAGTGTGACCTATCAAATTAGACGAGCGGGTGAAGAGGAATCCAAAAATGCAATAATATATAGGGTGTTCCGTTTGAAATAACGAAGTTATCTGCGATTTCTATATCTGAAAGAGAAGTTTTCGATAGTTTTAAAACAGAAAAGTTTAGACCAATGCGACACATCAAATCAGATTAGAAAAAAAAAGAAAAAAAACACGATAATATACAGGGTGTTTCATATAAAAATATCAAGTTATTATCGGTTAAGTGATTTATTAGTTCTTTTATTGTCGCACGAAACTTTAAAGTAGTACGCTTAGAATCATACCTACCTCATAGCGCCAGCGCTAGCGCCATACTAAAGTCAAAATTTCATTCTAAATGTCAAACAATTTAAGTAAGAATAGCTCGGAAATTGCCACCCTCAAACATACAGTGTGACCTATCAAATCAGACGAGCGGGTGAAGAGGAATCCAAAAATGCAATAATATACAGGGTGTTTTATTTGAAATAACGAAGTTAGAGCTATTTTTTCTATATTTATTGTGGAAACGTGCGAATAAAACAATTTAAATTAAGTAGGTAATCATTCTGCAAAACATAAACAAAACATAAGAACACCTTGTACTACGTAGGTATATAGAAGGATACTCTTACTCGTGCAACAAAATTTAATCAAATCATCCCACACCCTCCACCTCTACATAGACAACAGACAACAGACAACCAACCCCTCAACGATTACAATCGACCAGATAAAAACTCATCGCATTACTTTGATCGCATAGGTTAATAAATCTCATAGGTATTACTAGAAATAGAAGAACTAACTAAACCCTCTTAAATTCGAGTTTTTGCAAATGGAACATCATAATCAAACCACCCCCTCACCACTCCCAATCCGATAAGTCGAGTAACGAGCAGGTCCATCACATCTTCGCATCAGAAACAGATAACCGATCGATACTTACGAGGGGTTGGCGCACGCGCCCCTAGCCGAACAACGCTGACAGGGCCACAGAAAGGTTTCGATTTTGGCCAGGTCCTATACTGGAATTTGCCGGAAATAAAGTTAGGTGTATTCGATAAGGACGCGGGAGGGAGGGGGAGGGTGCGGATCGATATTGAAACTTTAAGGGGTTGTTATATATTATGTATGTTATTGCGATGAGTTATGTTATGATGTCCTGGCTTATTGCTGTTTCAGTCAGTCCTGGGGGTGTGAGTTTATTACTCGCAATTCCAGAAGAGAGATAGATAATTATACGTATTATCACGACTTGTCACTTGTCACTTATTGTCAATTAGTTTAAATTTCAATACCCAAGTACCTACCTACCTATGATCCTAATTTTTATCTTTTAAGCCAGGATGAAGCCTGTGAATTTCTAATAGGTCTACATAAGTACATACTAATACTTTAGCTGTAATAATTGATGCCAGATTGTTATTACTTTTTAACTTTTACGTATCTATGGCAACGTAGTTGGAGCTTCTTTAAAAAAAAAAGCGCAATCAATTGAAACGCCGGAAGTAGGAGCGTTTGAAATTTGGGCGTGCCGTTTGTACCTACGCAGAATAATTTTCTGTTCCTTTTTTTTTTTAATTCCAATTTTCGATTTTCAAAACGCGCCTGTAGCTTTACGCTTTACCTTTCAAACTGTAAGTGCTAAAGTTTAATACCTATAGCTTGTAAAACTGCTTGTAGTGCCTACCTATAGAGGGCAGATTTTTGTTTAACTGATGTTACATTTGAGCAAAATCAGTCGAGCCGTTTCAAAATGGCGGCCATTTGAATTTTTTGAAGAAATGTTTAAATTAAAAAAAAATTTGTTAACCCCCTGTATATTATGCATGGAAGATGGAAAAAGTTTGAAACAAAATTGACAACATGGGAAGAACGTCTTTCGCGTGCACTTTTAGGCAATAAAAAAATATTTTTTTCTGGTAATAAGTACCTATAAGCCAGTGGCGTGGATATACTTGGTAATAGGAAAAGGGTTAAAATGGCTAAATTTCTATAACCGTTTATGGGCACATTTTTAAAGGAATTGAACTGAAATTTTTACAATAGACAACTACACTAATAACCTTTGACCTTGAGAAATTTCAGGGAGCAAATATTAAAAATGGCGGAGACATTCGAAATTTTTATATCATGATGTTAATTTCTTAAAAATTTCGAAAATCGATTTTAAAATCGCCCCTACTTTTCAATCTTTGAACCTTTTACAATCATATAGAACCTAGAGAGGAATGTGAATTTTTGTTAAAAAAGGCCTTCTAAGAAACCGTTGTATATACAGGGTGTCCTTACAAATTTACAAAAATCCGCTCTTATATCATCACTCGAATATACAGGCCGTAGTTTTCAAACTAGGGAGCTGAATTTTTTTTAATAGTTGAATATCTGGAAGGGAGTGGTCGGGTATTGCATTTCAGAAAAATCGGTCGAACGGTTTCAAAATGGCGACTTTATGAATTTTTGGAAAAGTGGCTATTATTTGAACCCCTGTTATAATAAGCAAGATAGAAAAAAACTTTTACTCCAAAATTGTCAAGATTGAAAGAAAATTATTTGAAATTCGAGTTAATGCAACAAAATTTGCATTATTTCTATTAATAAACCAGTGGCGTGGGAATAGGAAAAGGGTAAATGGGCTAAATTTCTATATACCGTTCATGAGCGTATTTTTGAAGAAATTGAACTGAAATTTTTCCAGTAGACAACTATACTAATAGCCTTTAACCTTGAAAAATTTCAGAGAGCAAATATTAAAAATGGCGGAGATATTAATTTCTCAAAAATTTCGAAAATCGATTTAAAAAACGCCCCTATAGCTTTACCTTTCAATATTTAGACAATAAATCTTATAACCATGAAGAATCTATACAGAGGGGTGTGGATTTTTGTTAAAAACGCCTTCTAAGAAACCGTTGTTTATACAGGGTGTCTTTTCAAATTTACAAAAATCCGTTCTTTTCATGAACTCGAATACTGGCCGTAGTTTTCAAACTATTAGAGGGAACTGAAGTTTTTTTAATAGTTGAATATCTGCATGGGAGGGAGTGATCTGGTATTGCATTTCAGCAAAATCAGTCGAGCCGTTACAAAATGGCGGCACGTAAAGTCTGTTATTTTTTTAACACGTTCACATGCAAAATAAACATAATTTTTCAATCAAATTAACAGAATAAGCAGAATGTTATAGAGTTGTATAGTCAAAAAAGTTGTATTATTCAGTGTTAAGTTTCCACGCAGTGGCGTAGAGAACTATAGATTTTAATTATAATTATAGAACTAGAAAATCGGCCAAAATTGCTATAATTTTCAAATCACTCTTAAGGCACTTTTTCCAATAATAATAAAGTTTGCACCAGTATAGACGCAACTAACGCTAATAGCTGTCTATGAAAGTACCATGAAAAAATCAACAAGCCTGTTTCCAAAATGGCGGTGAAATATTCATTATATTGAGACAATAATAATGTATAAAAAGACACTTTATGCTCTTATACCTATAGATAGGTATATGGGATTAATGTCCAAGAAAGGTTTTAATTTGTGTTGCATTATGTTGGTGTTATATATTTTCCCTTTAAGAAGAGCGCCCATTATACACATTAATAACAATACAACGTCCAACTTGGCAACGTCGCTTCACTTCTAATCACTTACGAAATGTCACAAGGTCAGCGTAGCGGAGCGACGAGCGAGGAGCGGGCAACAACAAAGCCGAGCCAAGTCGCTTATTTGCTTCGCTTTTAGAGCCGAGGCGAGCCCGATCCGAGTTATAACGATGAGCAAGTGAGCAAAAAGGACGCATTATCGCCAGTAACTCGGTTTATATTTTTTAGACATTTATTAGGTTAGGTAATTTATATTAATTAGGTAGGTACTTACCAATTTAATTAACCATCCTCTTCCTCGTCCAATAACGAAACAAAGCGATCATTATCTAACATTCTGAAACAACCAAGCGTTTAATTATTTAAATATAAATCCGGGGATAGGTACCTACCTATACTGTATATATACCTACGAGAATATAAAAATCACTCTCGCATGACGTATACTTAGGTACCTTCATATACCTACATACAGGCTGCCCGGAAATACCTATCTACATACTTAAAAGTAGGTGATTTTACTTTACATACCTAAAAAAAGGACTTTTTTATGACCTAAAATTAAGTGACTTAAATTTTAGGTGCTTTGAGGTCCACTAACTTCTACGCCATTGGAGTATAAGTGCAATTTTAGGGAGCGCCCATGTTTTCTATACCAAAAAGGTACTCTCCGTTAAAAGCTCTAAAGTGAACCGTTTCCGGGGAAAATGGCATTTTAAGTGAAAAAACATAATTTTTTCAACATACGGCAAGCAATATGACGTCATATCGACATCATTTGGAGAAAAAAAGTTCTTTTTTCGAAAAAAATAATAAAATATTAAAGAAAACTTGACGAGATAGATGTTTTTTGTTCTCCTTTATATTTCTTGGATCGTAGAAGATTAAAAAAATAAATTAAACAATATGGTGGCCCATAAAGAATCGGCTTTAAAAATTTCCTAAATATCTCATTTTATTTTTTATCTCTTTAAACTCTGGCGACTGTTGAAGGTAGAAAACAAAGATATTTGACTTATCTGTCACCTGTCAAAAAAACCCAACTCGACGTCTCTAAATCGAGTTGTTAGGAAGATATTTGCGATCAAAGCTCTCCAAGAAAGAGCAATATGAAATATTAAAACTATTACTTCAAGAGCAGATAATCGTTTATTTTATACAAAACACCCTGTATATTTCACAATTATTTGAAAGATTATTGACTTACCTGATGTCACCTGTCAAAAAAACCCAACTCGACGTCTCTAAATCGAGTTGTTAGGAAGATATTCGAGATCAAAGCTCTCCAAGAAAGAGCAATATGAAATATTAAAACTATTACTTCAAGAGCAGATAATCGTTTATTTTATACAAAACACCCTGTATATTTCACAATTATTTGAAAGATTATTGACTTACCTGATGTCACCTGTCAAAAAAACCCAACTTGACGTATCTAAATCGAGTTGTTAGGAAGATATTCGAGATCAAAGCTCTCCAAGAAAGAGCAATAGGAAATATTAAAACTATCTCTTCAAGAGCATATAAATCGTTTATTTTATACGCAACACCCTGTATATTTCACAATTATTTGAAAGATAATTGACTTACCTGATGTCACCTGTCAAAAAAACCCAACTTGACGTATCTAAATCGAGCTGTTACGAAGATATTCGAGATCAAAGCTATCCAAAAAAGAGCAATAAGAAATATTAAAACTATTACTTCAAGAGCAGATAAATCGTTTATTTTATACAAAACACCCTGTATATTTCACAATTATTTGAAAGATAATTGACTTACCTGATGTCACCTGTCAAAAAAACCCAACTTGACGTATCTAAATCGAGCTGTTACGAAGATATTCGAGATCAAAGCTATCCAAAAAAGAGCAATAAGAAATATTAAAACTATTACTTCAAGAGCAGATAATCGTTTATTTTATACAAAACACCCTGTATATTTCACAATTATTTGAAAGATTATTGACTTACCTGATGTCACCTGTCAAAAAAACCCAACTTGACGTATCTAAATCGAGTTGTTAGGAAGATATTCGAGATCAAAGCTCTCCAAGAAAGAGCAATATGAAATATTAAAACTATTACTTCAAGAGCAGATAATCGTTTATTTTATACAAAACACCCTGTATATTTCACAATTATTTGAAAGATTATTGACTTACCTGATGTCACCTGTCAAAAAAACCCAACTCGACGTCTCTAAATCGAGTTGTTAGGAAGATATTCGAGATCAAAGCTCTCCAAGAAAGAGCAATATGAAATATTAAAACTATTACTTCAAGAGCAGATAATCGTTTATTTTATACAAAACACCCTGTATATTTCACAATTATTTGAAAGATTATTGACTTACCTGATGTCACCTGTCAAAAAAACCCAACTTGACGTATCTAAATCGAGTTGTTAGGAAGATATTCGAGATCAAAGCTCTCCAAGAAAGAGCAATATGAAATATTAAAACTATTACTTCAAGAGCAGATAAATCGTTTATTTTATACGCAACACCCTGTATATTTCACAATTATTTGAAAGATTATTGACTTACCTGATGTCACCTGTCAAAAAAACCCAACTTGACGTCTCTAAATCGAGCTGTTACGAAGATATTCGAGATCAAAGCTATTCAAAAAAGAGCAATAAGAAATATTAAAACTATTACTTCAAGAGCAGATAAATCGTTTATTTTATACAAAACACCCTGTATATTTCACAATTATTTGAAAGATAATTGACTTACCTGATGTCACCTGTCAAAAAAACCCAACTTGACGTATCTAAATCGAGCTGTTACGAAGATATTCGAGATCAAAGCTATCCAAAAAAGAGCAATAAGAAATATTAAAACTATTACTTCAAGAGCAGATAATCGTTTATTTTATACAAAACACCCTGTATATTTCACAATTATTTGAAAGATTATTGACTTACCTGATGTCACCTGTCAAAAAAACCCAACTTGACGTATCTAAATCGAGTTGTTAGGAAGATATTCGAGATCAAAGCTCTCCAAGAAAGAGCAATATGAAATATTAAAACTATTACTTCAAGAGCAGATAATCGTTTATTTTATACAAAACACCCTGTATATTTCGCAATTATTTGAAAGATTATTGACTTACCTGATGTCACCTGTCAAAAAAACCCAACTTGACGTATCTAAATCGAGTTGTTAGGAAGATATTCGAGATCAAAGCTCTCCAAGAAAGAGCAATATGAAATATTAAAACTATTACTTCAAGAGCAGATAATCGTTTATTTTATACAAAACACCCTGTATATTTCGCAATTATTTGAAAGATTATTGACTTACCTGATGTCACCTGTCAAAAAAACCCAACTCGACGTCTCTAAATCGAGCTGTTACGAAGATATTCGAGATGAAAGCTCTCCAAGAAAGAGCAATAGGAAATATTAAAACTATTACTTCAAGAGCAGATAATCGTTTATTTTATACAAAACACCCTGTATATTTCGCAATTATTTGAAAGATTATTGACTTACCTGATGTCACCTGTCAAAAAAACCCAACTCGACGTATCTAAATCGAGTTGTTAGGAAGATATTCGAGATCAAAGCTCTCCAAGAAAGAGCAATATGAAATATTAAAACTATTACTTCAAGAGCAGATAATCGTTTATTTTATACAAAACACCCTGTATATTTCGCAATTATTTGAAAGATTATTGACTTACCTGATGTCACCTGTCAAAAAAACCCAACTTGACGTATCTAAATCGAGCTGTTACGAAGATATTCGAGATGAAAGCTCTCCAAGAAAGAGCAATAGGAAATATTAAAACTATTACTTCAAGAGCAGATAATCGTTTATTTTATACAAAACACCCTGTATATTTCGCAATTATTTGAAAGATTATTGACTTACCTGATGTCACCTGTCAAAAAAACCCAACTTGACGTATCTAAATCGAGTTGTTAGGAAGATATTCGAGATCAAAGCTCTCCAAGAAAGAGCAATATGAAATATTAAAACTATTACTTCAAGAGCAGATAATCGTTTATTTTATACGCAACACCCTGTATATTTCACAATTATTTGAAAGATTATTGACTTACCTAATGTCACCTGTCAAAAAAACCCAACTCGACGTCTCTAAATCGAGCTGTTACGAAGATATTCGAGATCAAAGCTCTCCAAGAAAGAGCAATATGAAATATTAAAACTATTACTTCAAGAGCAGATAATCGTTTATTTTATACAAAACACCCTGTATATTTCGCAATATTTGAAAGATTATTGACTTAACTGATGTCACCTGTCAAAAAAACCCAACTTGACGTATCTAAATCGAGTTGTTA
This sequence comes from Malachius bipustulatus, assembly GCA_910589415.1. Lineage (NCBI taxonomy): Eukaryota > Metazoa > Arthropoda > Insecta > Coleoptera > Melyridae > Malachius > Malachius bipustulatus. Next base: position 39,340,227 of record OU342638.1, on the reverse strand, counting down.
GGAAGATATTCGAGATCAAAGCTCTCCAAGAAAGAGCAATATGAAATATTAAAACTATTACTTCAAGAGCAGATAATCGTTTATTTTATACAAAACACCCTGTATATTTCGCAATTATTTGAAAGATAATTGACTTACCTGATGTCACCTGTCAAAAAAACACAACTCGACGTCTCTAAATCGAGTTGTTACGAAGATATTCGCGATCAAAGCTATCCAAAAAAGAGAAATATGAAATATTAAAACTATTACTTCAAGAGTAGATAAATCGTTTATTTTATACAAAACACCCTGTATATTTTGCAATTATTTGAAAGAAAATTTACTTACCTGTCACTTGTCAAAAAAACTTAACTTAACGTAAGCTAAATTCGACACTGAAAAGCTAAATCTAAAAGAGCACAACTATTTGAATTAAAAAGTTATACTTGAGTAATATCGTAGAGAAACAAGAAACAAGGCGAGACATGTTACTTTGACGTACGATTTATTAATAATCGTATGACGTCCATCATCTGTCATTCGTTCATTATGATAAGTGTCATTATTCTGTTCATTTCGACCATTTTGTATCCCATAAATGCAATTGCGGATAGATATCGTGCCAATTTCGGTTCGATTAAGCCGAATAACTTCATCTTTAGCTTTTTTCAGAAAACGCAATCCTTAAACGTCGTTATAATTATTTTATCTGTCATCGATCATGTGTCATTTAATAGAAAAAAGCAGTTTTTTGAGCACTTGTTCAATCAAACAAGCAAAAACAATTTTTTCCAAAGTAGGTACTCAATCTAAAATAAACTGTTCCCGATTTAGAGAGAATAAAGAATGCGTGCACGGTAATATTTATCGTAACTTCTGAATTTTATCGTCATGTCCCGTAAAAGCGTATCGTAATTTAATTGTCAATTAACGATCGATTTACTACCTATGAGTCATTAGTGATTAGTGCTAGTGCTAGTGCTGGTGCTATTGCATAAACAGTGCTAAGTTCGCCGTTAATTGTTGCTATTACGATACAATTGCAATTTGCAACGTCGCAATAATTGCCGTCGAGTGCAGAAATAAAGAGCGCGTCATCAGGCAAATAAAATGCCAAATATAATGGCTCTCGGCAGGTTTGGGGGAAGGTCGTAAAGAATTCGTAATGGACGGTTCCTCGTTCCTCTGCCTGATGGTTTAACGACTGCCGCGTTGCCAGATTTCATAACCACCGACACCGACACCAATTCCCTTTTTTCTTCTATTTTAATTAATATTTTATTATTTTAATAGAAATATAAAATTAATCATATTTTTGGTTAAATATTTACACTTTTTTATATTACGATAATAACGCAAATTATCGTAAAATTGATCGAAAAAATATCTTAGGTATATCGTAGGCTTTAATAATAATAGTAATGGTAACTGATTGAATTAATAAACTTGCTCAGTTTATTTATTTTTTATCGTAATCGCCTCGTTACGATAAAGTTGTGACATCCTATTTTTATGTCAATCATTTTATCGTAATGATCTGCTACTGCTAACCTCATCATATTTTATAAACTTAATATGGAAATTATTTTATTACGATAACGCAGTGACAATCTTCTTTACAAAGTTGCCAGTAAAATTATCGTAATAGGCCTACTTCCAACAAATCCGGATATTCTGATGGTTCTCTAGGTATAAGTAGGTACTTCTTCTGCATGTAGAATGATTCAATATAATATTATTAGCATTGTTACAACGTTGCCAATTAATTTATCGTAATAACTATGCTCCAATTTATTATGAATCAATCGAGTTTTAATCAATTCTTTTATAGCGAGAGACGTTTCTTCAATTAATTGATGGATGATCGATTCTTGTTCGGTTTTTCATCATTGTTACAACGTTGCCAGTTAGTTTATCGTAATAACTATGCTCCAATTGCTGTATTATGAATCAATCGAGTTTAATCGATTCTTTCATCGAAAGAGGCGACGTTTCTTCAACTAATTGGTAGGATGATCAATTCTTTTTCGTTTTTTCATCATTTTGTTACAACGTTGCCAATTAATTTATCGTAATGGGCGTAAACCATGTAAATTCTACTTTTACATCGAAAATTGTATTGTTTCTTTACCTCATATTTATATAGGATGATTCAGTATAATAATCGTCGTAATTACAGCGTTGCCTGTTGATTTATCGTAACTGCTGATGCAATTCCTGTATAATGAATCAATTTATGGTTTCTTATTGATCGAATTGATCAATTATTTCGTCGTCATTGAAGGTTGATTGTTTCTTCAACTCATTAGGATAAATTTTTTTGTAATAATTGTTACAATGTTGCCAGATAAAGTATCGTAAAAGCTCGTGAATCAATTAGAACGCTTCATTTTAATATTCCTGAAAACTAATCAAGAAGTTAAATTAATTTGACAATAATTAAGTACTTGTGTAGTTTTTTACCAGAACGCACCTGTATTTTTTTCAGCTACTTCAGAACGCATCCAACTTTGTAAATTAAATGTAAATTAACATAAGAGAGTATAAAACGTAGGTAATAAAACGTCTCATAGCGTTTTTGTATGATTTTTTTGCGCCCACGTTGGGCGCCACTTTGTAACCTCACCCGAGTAGAACCGAAATTACTACAATAATTAGATTTTCGACAACTTTCTGATTTTAAAGACTATATTACTCGCTTATAATACCTACTCGAATCTAATTATTTCTGCGGCACGAGATCTGGCAACGCCGCCCACCCGATATTAATGCCCCCCGACTCGCCCAGGCTATTATCCGATCCGATCCCAAGTCGTCTGTTCTCGCTGTCTTTATAACTCTAACTCTGGCTCTGCTTCATATTCTGCGTTCTTTCATGACCTCTACAACTCCTAAACATTTGTTCTCTCTCTCTCTCGCTCTCTCTTTATGCGATCGTACGTCCGTCTCGCTTTGTTGGCGCGGGATAGACCGAGACCACGATTACCACGAAACGAACACGCATCGCTTTTATTTAACACAATACACGAGCTCCAATAATAATAATAATAATAATAATACCAAGCTACGAGTAGGTGTTTATCACTTATCAGTATAGGTATAACGATTTATGCTGGTAAGTATAGATAGAATAATATACAGGGTGATTTCGTGATTTGATTGTAATTAACGTTTAAATTATGTCACAATTAATGAAGAATAAAAAAAAAGAAGAAGGAGGTGAAAGTTTTTCGAGTTGTAATAATGACGTGTAAATAAATAAAAGAGAAACACCGAGTATGTATATCGTTATGAGATTTGCTATTGGTATGTAATGAGGTTAATCGGTTGTTATTTATGGTAATTATGGGAACTGTACTCGTTTCGTTGTACTCGTTGAATTCTACTCGCAGTAGTGTTATAAACAGTCGGTCGCTTTCTTTTTTTATTCTTCATTGTTTGGTAATAATAGCTAACGTTTTACTTAACTTTAAGTAAGACTCGCTCGACTTGAACGGGCTCTCATTGTAGTACAAGTCACTTTTGTCAATTTTCTTCTGTCTCTTTACCTTTTTTTTTATCACAAATTCAAGTATCACTGCGTAAAGAACGGATTGAAGGGACTTGAACGGGTTTACGCGAGTAGAATTGCGTCCTAGCTGTTGCAAGTGCAATAAAACTGGACATCTTCTTCAAGATTGTCGTTATTGCTCCCCGAAAACGCTCCAGTTTGACATCTGTCATAATTATTCTTCCGTCGATTGTCATAATTTCGATCATTTGTCATTCTTCTGTCTCTTTACCAATTTTTTCAAATCACAAATTCCATTTGTACTGATTTAAAGAACGGATTGAAGGGACTTGAACGGACTTATGCGAGTAGAATTGCGTCCTCGCTACTGTTGCAAGTGCGATAAAACCGGACATCTTCTCCAAGATTGTCGTTATTGCTACCCAAAAAGTCTCCAGTTTGACATCTGTCATAATTATTTTTCCGTCAAATGTCATAATTTCGATCATTTGTCATTCTTCCGTCTCTTTACCAATTTTTTCAAATCACAAATTGCAGTTGTACTGATGTAAAGAACGGATTAAAGGGACTTGAATGGGTTTATGCGAGTAGAATTGCGTCCTCGCTACTGTTGCAAGTGCGATAAAACCGGACATCTTCTCCAAGATTGTCGTTATTGCGCCACGAAAATCCTCCAGTTTGACATCTGTCATGATTATTCTTTTGTTAATTGTCATATTTGTCATAATTGTCATATGTCTGATGATAATTTTAAGATAATGTCGATAATTCTCAAATGGAGAAATGACAGCTGCTGTTATGGACATGCATCATCTGACACGAGAGAGACCTGTATAGGCTTTGAGAAGACTTGAACGTTTTTAACGTTTCTGGAACTGGAACGGTTTCATATTATTTCGAGTGCAACGATACCTTCAGGGACGGTTTGATCTCTGAGTGTGTAGATCTTCTTTCACTTTACAGCGATCGACAACCTTAAAAGGGCCTCTGAACTTCGGCCAAAACTTCTTGCTTTCGTTGCTTGCAGGAATTATGCAGGACTTGAACCAAAATTATGATATTGAGAGAAATCTGGTTTGGTTAATACTCATTAACTTGTAGCCTTTCTTCTGATTCTGCATCCAGGAAAAAGGTAAATTTTTGTGGTACTTACAGGATCTTTGGCAGCTGGTCGGCGTCTGTAATTAATTACCTTCCATCTCAATTCTCGAACATATTCGTAAAAAACTGGGGATGCTTATTTGAGCTGGGCAGTTTGTTTCTCCTTGATTGGACACTAGCATGTCATGTATTAGTTACTCGCCAGTATTCTTTTTATTTCAAGTTTTGTAGTTTATGTAGTAAAGTTTACTTCCAAGTAGAGCACATGAACGCAGCCATCAGATTAAAAAGAGTGAAAATATGGAATGGAATGGAAATATCCCCGTTGTTGATGTAATAAGTGTGACAAAAAAGGCCACAACCTTTATAATTGTTGCTGCTTTGGCGCGTCGTACATGAACGTTTCAGTTTTCTAGATATTCAATGACATCTGTCAAACGTAGCTGCCACTGTCACATTTTTATTTTCCAGTTTTGACTGAAACGTTGGAAGTGAGCAGCAACTGTCCTTACTGTTGCAATTGTGCTCAAGATGGACATCCGCCTGTTTCTTTCATCGAGCACTCAAATTCCTGTCATCTTTCATACCGTTTCAGTTGCGCGTTGAGAATGATCTATAAAATAACATCAATTATTCTTCTTTTTATTTCATTTATATAAAGATATACCTGCTTCAATCAATACTATAGGCTGATAAATACAACTGCTGGTTGTTATGCTATTATTATTGTTAGCGTCGTATAATTACTTGATTTTTAAATGTCAAATAAATAGTGAAATTTTTTAAAAATAAATAATTTTTATTTTTATAAATAAATATTTTCAAATATAAAAAAATTCTTGTAACTTCTAAACAAAAACGAATCGGACCTATGTTCATCATTAAACTTTATAAAACATTTATAAAACAAATATATGATCAGAGAAACTAAAACTATTAGAAATGAAAGCAACAATAGGGCGTTACGATAAAGTAGAAATAAATTGAAGGCAACACTGATCCCTGAGGGACACTTGATGCACCTTCTTGGCGAGGAGAAGACGCTATTTTCTCCACGACTTTATGAGAAAGAGTCGCTTGCGGCTTTTATGCGCTATTATTACTAAAATACCGACCGTTAAATAATAATTGTTAGTTGGAGTGCGATCGTGCTGGTGCTGGTGCTAGTGCCTACCTTGTTACCGTTCGAATAAGGTGTCCATGACAATATCATCTTACTTACGTGTTATTTCCTTCAGTATTCTAGTGCCCTATATGAACACGGCGTTATATTGATATCAAACCGTGCATGATTTAATGTATCTGGAAGTTGTAATTGGCTCTGACTCGTGATTTTTTTTTTCATTATTATTTAACCTGCTGATCTGTGATTGACTCATATCCATTGTTTAATTGGGTATATGGGCAAGGAGAAATTTATTTACATTTACATTTACATCCAGGGGAGATGAACAGAGAAGGGGCGGGAGAGGAAGGTAGAAGGGATCAGTTTTAAATTGAAAAAGAAGACCGGGAGAAGTACATCAAACAAAAGAGACAAGCGGAGAATTAACAACCGAATCTATGCGACGAGAGAGAAGCGGATGAGGAGGAGAAGAAGCAGCAGCGACGAGAATTCGTGCATGCGGTCGCGGAGAGCGAGGGGCAAGGGGAACGCTTATTGATCGTCGGGCCTTACACGCCTACGCTGATGATGAACCTTTTATAATCCGCGGAGCGCCAGGACGAACGAATAAATCAGACAGACACCGACACGACACGGACATTACGCGCATAAATTCGACCACGATCAGTCCAGATCGAACTTTAATTTTTTTATTGTTTGATCTGAACGATTTGTAGTGGATGAGAGGTTATGACGTCATTATTATAGCGATCTTGGCTGGTTTATAATGATATTGGATCAATCGGAACGTAAAAAGATTGAAAAAAGTGCGAGAATGATGGAATCGAAACGATTGGTCCTTCGAGCCGGATTTGATATTTCTAATCTACAACGAGAATCGTTATAATCAAATAAATGCAATAGAATAGAGTGGGAATAAAATAATTATATATCCGGATCAAAACGTTCAAGTTTTTGGATGTAACGATTTTAATCATTAATCATTGGTCCTTTGAGTCAGATTATCCTTGACTATTATAATAACAGAACAGAAGAAAAATAAGATAAGTACGATTAAGGAAGTCAGAAATTCGAAATAATGACTGCGATCAAAATCCAATGTATGGTCCTTCGAGCCAGATATGTTTTTTATTTTTCGGTAATAATTCCGGTAATTAATAATAATAATAATAATAATATTTATTGAGCAATTATTTATAAATTACCCAAAAGGGCTTACAACAGTAAAACTGATTTTAAGTAGCCCTAACAATGAACAGGTATCAAAACAGAGATATATCAATACCAATATCATCCAGGCCACCAGACATAATCACCCGCTTAAGAGTTTTCTTCAATGATGCAAGAGACCGGTCCGGCAGCCTGAATAGCAAGCCATTGTATAGGTATGCTGACAAGTAAGTAAAACTGCATCTGAAAAAAGATGTTGCATGCCTCGGGATTGCAATAGTATGATCAACATGACGCATAGCATGACGTAAATTAACTTTACTTATATAGGTAGGTAGTAGTTTTTTTGTAATTCCCGGGAAGATAGTGCGAGGGTCTGGGCCTTGGGTCAAAGGTAGCATTTGACCTCGTTGGTTTTAATAGGATTAAAGAGTAGGATGCCTTTGCGTATATGCTGGAGCGAGATAGGTATAATAGCAACTTTGCCTGTATTTAAGACGGTCCTATTCTGTCCCTTAGGTCAACAGCCGATTGGGGCCGGCCCAGAGATTCTAACCAGAGACCAGAGATTTTGTTCTAGCACATGTTTTAGTGTCGACTGTCGGTTGATCGGTTGATTCGGCATAGAGGGGACACGTTATAGTCTAGGATCATTTCGGCTGTGACCGTTTACTATTATTTGATTTGATTTTTTTCGTGTGTGTTGACTGATTTTTACATCTGAGTAAAATTAAACTACTCGGAAATTGCCTGACCTTGAACACTAAAAAAAAATTCGTCTGCGCCGCATTTCGGGAGTTACTTTCTTTTTTCCTTTTTCCCTTATACCTACCGCCACTGGTAGGTATGTTAATTGACGGATACGGGCATAAGAGAAACATTGAACGTAAATATTTTCATCTAAATGCAAGCAAAATCGAATCGATTGGTCCTTCGAGCCGGATTTGATTTTACTAAACTCATAGAACGACAATCATAATTCAAACAAATCCAATAGAATAGAGTGATGATAATAATTATGAGAAATGCTCAAGACACGATAACTCGCTTATTTTAACGATAATGCATGAATTTTTTTGTGTTCATCTGATAGAGAATAACAAAACATTTAATTAGATGCCCAACTTAATATGTCTAACTTTATTAGTTTCTTAGTTATTCCGGTTTATTTATAAACGGGTGGGAACTGCACTTAGATTTCTAATTAAATAAAAATATCTACTATACGGTTTGATTTAAGTCTATCGAGTCTGGTATCATTTTAAAGGACTTTAAGTCTTCTTTCGAATTCATTCAACGCAGCTACGACGTGGATTGAAATTATTTGGCACAATTTTTTGGGATGGAGACGGTTTTTTGAAAAAAAATCCTAGAAATTTTTTCATAAGACACGCATAACTCGCTTATTTTACCAATAATAATACTCATTGTTAATTGGTCCTTCGATTCGGATTTGGAGGCAATTTTAAATTTAATGTTAATTAATAAAACATGATAGACATAATGGGAAAAACTGTAATCATAGAAATCGAAGGACCATATAAGAAAAATGATTGTGAGTTAGGTACTTACCAAATTCGTGGTAATGTGGTAGCGCACTCCCGCTCTCCGTGGTACCGTTCTTGCAGGCCTGCCGGTGTCCGACGACGAGTTTCGTAATGCATCTATAACAGATTGTCACTATATTGTATTATATCGGAAGTCTGGGTTTACTGATTTTGAGCACGAATAAACTTGTAATTACAAAGAAACGATGGAGTAATACTATCGAGAAAAAGAGAGAGAGGGCCGTTCGTCCCGCGTGAACCGACGCGCGCTTGTTGAGGGATTGATCTTATCTCTTTTCTATATAAAAAACTTAAATGATATTGTAGATAATAAATAATGAGACAATTTCAGGGTTCGAAACATCAAAAATTAGGCCGTAATTGTGAAAAAATTAACGCAAAAACTGTTTTTTTGAATCATTTATTATCGCTTTATATTGAGGAACTCGATTGATACGGAACGCAATAGCAATTAATAAGAAAATTTGCAGAAGCGAGGAAAATGTAAACAGTTAATTGGTCCTTCGAGCCGGATTAATTTTATATACCAAGCGACTATTATATCTTCGTAATTAACACCCACAACTGTAAAGTTGAAAAAAAAATAATTCTGCATGCGCGGGAATTGAGTTATTGCATTTTTAAACAGCTATATGAATTTTTAACCAATCGCATCATGTCCTGTTTTCATTTCTGGACGGATACCTATACGAGAAGAAGAGAAATATTAAAACGTAGCATGATGATGCAATAAGCAAAATGGAATACTTTTGGTCCTTCGAGCCTGAATCTTTCGAATTGATTCAGAATTTAATCGATTGATCATTGGTCCTTCGAACTGGATTTCATATTTCTTCAATACCTCAAACACGACTTGTTTTGTTTCTGTTATTAAATTGTTGATGGAATTTGAACCGCAAGCAATGTAGAAACATTCCCGAAGCCTCAGACATGCTTGCCACACGTTATTCATTTCATTTCATTACGCATTTACATTTACATTATTACACTTGACTATACTTAATGAACATATTTTGAAACATTAAACCTGCATCGTTAAAGTGTAAGTATATATTTACGAGCGCCGCTATATATACTTATTCATTTATAGAGCGTGGTAGTGATAGACTCTGGTATAGAGGTTGTTTCTACGATGACGTCATAATAGATTCTTATACGCAGCATAAATACAGACGACGCATTCCTCGAAACTATTAATTTACAATTTATTACTCAGGCATACAGAACGTGACCGTTAATAAGTATGAAAGAATTTATTAATAATAATAATTGCTGATAAAACGTTATAATACTCGTTCAACAATAACAATGAAAATGTGGAAACATAATATCCTAACACGTATACGTATTAGGTACAATAATTATCCATCATAATAAACATTCTACTGATAAAACAGGATAAGCAGGAGAATTCTCCTTATTACATATAATAATAATACCGCAATTCAAGCGATTATTTTATCTTATCTTTACTCGTTACTCGTCGTTCGCCATTACGTCATCGTTCCGGCAATATTTTTTTAAACAAACAAACAAACAATTCCCTTTTCTCTATTAAAAAAAAAAATCAAGCATAAAGAAAATTAAATTGTCAAAGAGATATATGAAAAGAGAACGACAATTCCCTGACCAGTGTCCTGAATTCAGACATTTCCATCTCTCGTTTTTTCTTATTATAATAATAATACGTCAAAAATATAACTCGCCTCATCATATATCTGTCATTTACTTATCATCGAGACAGTCAGAACAATGGCAGATTGACACATTGTCAAAATGACAGATTAACAGATCGGAAATGGCGACCAGTTTATTATTAATTTTCTAATCAAACATTTCAGAAAATCACCCAAAACTGATGCTGCAAGTGCAACGAATTCGGACATTTCATAATCACTCGCGTTTTACGTTTTTTATTACGTCATAATAAATGACTCGCCTCATCGGATTTGTCATTTAATTGTCATTGAGATATTCAGAACAATGACAGATTGACATTCATTTATTGACAAAATGACAGATGATGATTGCGTTATTAATTGAACTCGGGCGCACTTTTTTCACTCAATTTATGTTTAACTTGCCTCGTATCTGTCATTTTTTATCGTAGTGGAAAATGACAGATTGACAGATACGAAATGACAGTCGGTTCCTCCATTTTTTGTCCAGAAATTCATAAAAATCGCTCAGAAATGCGACAATTCCCTTTTAAAGTGTACTTTACTCACTCAAATGACGTTTGAAAAAAATTGACTCGCCTCACATCTGTCATTTTTCATTACAAATGACAACGACAGATTGACAGACACGAAATGACAGTCGGTTCCTCCATCTTTTGTCCACAAATTCATAAAAATCTCTCAGAAATGCGACAATTCCCTTTTAAAGAGTACTTTTTAGTGCACTTTACTCACTCAAATGACGTTTGAAAAAAATTGACTCGCCTCACATCTGTCATTTTTCATTACAAATGACAATGACAGATTGACAGATACGAAATGACAGTCGGTTCCTCCAGTTTTTGTGCAGAAATTCATAAAAATCGCTCAGAAATGCGACAATTCCCTTTTAAAGTGTACTTTTTAGTGCACTTTACTCACTCAATTGACGTTTGAAAAAAATTGACTCGCCTCACTTCTGTAATTTTTCGTTACAAATGACAATGACAGATTGACAGATACGAAATGACAGTCGGTTCCTCCATTTTTTGTCCAGAAATTAATAAAAATCGCTCAGAAATGCGACAATTCCCTTTTAAAGTGTACTTTTTAGTGCACTTTACTCACTCAATTGACGTTTTAAAAAAGATTGACTCGCCTCACATCTGTCATTTTTCATTACAAATGACAATGACAGATTTACAGATACGAAATGACAGTCGGTTCCTCCAGTTTTTGTGCAGAAATTCATAAAAATCGCTCAGAAATGCGACAATTCCCTTTTAAAGTGTACTTTTTAGTGCACTTTACTCACTCAATTGACGTTTGAAAAAAATTGACTCGCCTCACTTCTGTAATTTTTCGTTACAAATGACAATGACAGATTGACAGATACGAAATGACAGTCGGTTCCTCCATTTTTTGTCCAGAAATTCATAAAAATCGCTCAGAAATGCGACAATTCCCTTTTAAAGAGTACTTTTTAGTGCACTTTACACACTTAATTGACGTTTGAAAAAAATTGACTCGCCTCACATCTGTTATTTTTCGTTACAAATGACAATGACAGATTGACAGATACGAAATGACAGTACGTTCCTCCATTTTTTGTCCAGAAATTCATAAAAATCGCTCAGAAATGCGACAATTCCCTTTTAAAGAGTACTTTTTAGTGCACTTTACTCACTCAATTGACGTTTGAAAAAAATTGACTCGCCTCACATCTGTCATTTTTCGTTACAAATGACAATGACAGATTGACAGATACGAAATGACAGTCGGTTCGTCCATTTTCTAGCCAGAAATTTAAGAAATCGTTCTAGACATTCGCGGAAATATCCACCATGCACCCATTTCAGTTTGCTATAAGTAGGTATAGCTTGTTTCAAATCTATAGGGACTACCCGATAAGACAGACAGAAAGGAAAGAAAGAATGACAAGATGACAGATAAGAAATGCATTATCCTTGACGAGAGAATTCTGACAGGTCTGTCACTCATTTTACGTTTAAAAAGCAGTAAGAAACCCATAAACTCGCGTCAGATCTAAGAGCAGGGTATGACATACGCGGAATAGTGAGAGATTCCTACGTCAAACAATATTGGCGAAGCTTGATGGACGATCAAAATAAATAAATAAAATGGCAGGTATCTACTCGTTTCCTTGCATCAGCAGTAAACGTCATAAAATCAAAAGTCTCATTTAGACAGACAGACGACAACATGGAGTCACCCGTCCGTCATCCGGGCGGCTCTCTCGATTCACGCCAGTAATGGACCCTCGACCGTAAAATTCTTTTATTATTCTTCGGGGCCATAAATTATCGCTCATCGCTCGTCGCTCGTCAATCCCATCAGTCCGGCGTGTAAGAACAACATTCGTTCCCGGTGGCGTCGGGCGTCGCAACGAGCGTCGAGTGCCCCCGGATCGCGGGTAAGTCGTCCGCATGGCAACAGCCGAAAATAACAAAATCCAAAGACTCCAGGCGGCCGGGCGAGATAATAGTCAAAGTCCGTAAAGCGAATTTAAACGATATAACAAAATGGAATGCCAGCGCCAGCGCCACAAGCTGCAAGGGGAAACAATCTCCGAGCGGTATCGCCGCCGTTCGGCTGCCGTCGGTCTGACGTCAATACAATTTCTCGTTTATTATTGGTTAGGGGCGGGGCCTGCCGCGAACAGCTAGCCGCATCGTTGTCCCGAAACCTCGTAGAAGCGGCGAGCGGCTAGTGTATTCCGATTCTTCGTTTGGTGAATACGCGGCCGTTTGATCGATCAAATTCGCCATTAAGTGTTTAACTAGGAGTTCGGCGTTTGCGGCAGTGGAAAGGACGCTTCTCCGAGGATGCACTGTGCGAATTTGACGCGATTTCCTCGATCGGAACGTCTTCGAATCGGCCGTTGAAAAAGGGATGAATTTAACTTCAGTATGTATCTCCGAACTAGGCGAAGCGACGTTGCCGGACCTGACGCTGCCCACGTTGCCGGGTTTTGAGCGCGCCGTTGCGGAGAGTGAACCTCTCTCGTCGTCGAGTCGACAATAATTTTATTGAATCGAAATAAGGTTGCGCAAGCTGTCCCCGTCTCGCTCGCACTCGCACTCGCTTGAGGTAAGTTTTGTTTATCATAGTTGGTAGCGCTGGCGCTGGTGCGCTGGCGGTAGTGCTGGTATGTTCAATGTTTATGTTTATGGAATCCTAAGCTGGCTCGCTCGCTTGGCTTGCTGCAAGCGGCAGTCAGTCGTTGTACTTTAATAACTTTTTCAATTATTCAACCTCGAGCCTGTCCGGCTTGTTTCGGACCGAGACCGAGAGACGGGCGTGTGAATTGATTGGAAAACAAACCAATTAACATAATTTATGTCTTCTTGTTTGTCTGATCGAGGCATCGAGCATCGATCACTCGTTCCTTCGATTTGTAATTTATTCTTCTTATTAGAAAGGTGGCTTGCGCCATTTGAATTATTGTCGCCCCGATCAGCGAGAAACTGTCGTCGGGTGTGTTCGTTAATGGACGACGACACGTGGCGCCGGTCGAAGGTGACAGGGCGGGAGAAAAAATTCGAGATGCGAGGACGACCGGCTCGTTTTAACGCAACTTAATGCTAAGATCGTTTTCTGTCGAAAGATAACGAGAATATTTAAATAAGTCAAATCGTGAAAATCGATCGATCTTTTTTACAGCCGTAGTAAACCCCCCTTCCCCCCAAAAAAAACAACCCCCCCCCCAAGTTCGATTTTTTGCAATTTTCCAGAAAATCTTTTCGCAACTAAACGATCGAGTCTCCTCTCCCCCTTCAAATTCCCTCCCTCACCCCCGCTCTTCTTCCACTACAATCCCTGAAAAGATGAAACGATTAAAACAATAACGTCACCTCTGACAGCTGTCAGTTGCCATCGATCGTTACAATTAGCTCCACGTAAGTCATTCCCCCTCCCTGAATTTTTTTCTCGGCAGTTTTGGAATCTCTCCTTCCCCATATCCCCTCCCTCACTCACCTGTTTCCTCTTCTTCAACCCGTGCCATCTCTGACAGCTGTCAAACTATGAGTTGGAATCGATCGTTGCAATTAGCTCTATACGTAAGTCATTCCCCCTTCCCCAATTTTTTTCTCGGCAGTTATGGAGTCTCTCCTTCCCCAAATTCCCTCCCCCTAACTCCTATTCTTCTTCTTCAACTTTTAAAAGAATGACACCATCAAAACAATAACGTCATCACTGATAGCTGTCAAAACAATAACGTCATCGCTGACAGCTGTCAAAACAATATCGTCATCCCTGACAGCTGTCAAAACTTAAACTTGTACAATCCCTTCCCCCCATTTATTCCCAGCAATTATCGAGTCAAACCTCCCGCTCCCAAATCTGCGCACTCCCTCACTCTTTTTCTTCTTTAACCCAGCTGAAAAGATGAAACGATTACCCCCCCCCCCCCCACTCCCGTGTTTTCCTCTTCAACCGCTAAAAAGACAATTGAACCAGAAAACCATGTCTGACAGCTGTCAAATCGTGAGTTTCCCTGGATTATAGATCCTCGATCAATTTTTCTGTTTTGGGGTACAATAGGTACCCCCCCCCAGCAACCCCCTTCTTAACTCGCACTCTTCTACTGCAACCCCTAAAAAATCGAGTCAAAAAAGGCAAAAACACCAACACCACCACTGTCAGATGTCAAAACGTGACGTTTCTGACGATCGTTTCAAAGTAACAGTCAAGATCGATCGATTTTTTCTGTTTCTGGATAACAATCGACTTTTTTTTTCCACCCCCAAAGAAACCCACCCACCTCAACTCGCTCTCTTCTACCTTTTATACTTCAACCCCCAAAAAGTTGAGTCGAATTAAGGTAATAACCTCCCCCCTCCCCGGTTAGTGATCCCCCCCGAATCTATTCCCCTATCAGTTTAAATCAATGATGAAGGAGCATTTGATACACACCAATCTATCTAAGCACCAACAGGATCTCCTTGTCTTGGTGCAGAAGGCAGGAGGTGTGGAAAAAAAGTGTCAAAACTCGATCTGAGGGTGATTTTGCACTAGCAGTACTAGCACCCATCCCTCTGTTTGGTCCTTTGTAGTGTCTCGAAGATGACAAACGCTCTTTTTCCATAATGAACCGAATAAGGATGTCGCTTGGTGTGGCTCGCCCAAATCTGGCTATATCGCAGATTTGATTTACCCCATTATGGATCTCTGATTTTGATGAAGTTGTACTTAGAGCTGGGTAGGACTTGAGCAGGGGTTGTGGCTTCTTCTCTTCTCTTCTCTTATAAAATTGACTTGCGCAATCGTGGAGATGCGAAAAAGAGCTCCAATTCCTTTCTGAGGGCTGTGAAAGCTTCACGGTGCTGGTTTAGGAAAGCTTTGGACTTGCATTGAACGTCAAATTTTTCATTTAATTCTTTTATCAATTTCTATTGAAGCCTATTTCAATATTTTCGAGCTTTTAGAAGACTTTTCTATGGTCAATACAAAAGGACCAAGGTCTTTTGCCTCTTAGAGAGCTTCAAGTCCTTCGCAAAAAGACTTTGACTTTCTTTAAGTGAATTATGCATTGAAAGGTTCTTCATGTCAACAAAAAAAAAAAAAAAGAAAGCTGAGCTGACCTGACTTGTCAAAAAATGAGCTAACCTGGATTGTCAAGAAATGAGCTGCCCTGGATTAATACAGATTGAGCTAACCCTGATTGACAAGTCAGATTAGCTCATTTTTTGACAATCCAGGTCAGGTCGTATCTTGACAATCCAGGTCAGCCCATTTTTGATTGATTATCAAAGAGGAGCTGACCTGGATTGTCAAAAAAAGAGCTGACCTGGATCGAGGAAAAGTGAGCTGACCTGGATCGAGGAAAAGTGAGCTGACCTAGATTGAGGAAAAGTGAGCTGATCTGGATCGAGGAAAAGTGAGCTGATCTGGATCGAGAAAAAGTGAGCTGACCTGGATCGAGGAAAAGTGAGCTGGCCTGGATCGTGGAAAAGTGAGCTTACCTAGATTGAGGAAAAGTGAGCTGATCTG
Source organism: Malachius bipustulatus (assembly GCA_910589415.1). Classification (NCBI taxonomy): domain Eukaryota; kingdom Metazoa; phylum Arthropoda; class Insecta; order Coleoptera; family Melyridae; genus Malachius; species Malachius bipustulatus. Next base: position 39,324,096 of record OU342638.1, on the reverse strand, counting down.
GATCGAGGAAAAGTGAGCTGATCTGGATCGAGGAAAAGTGAGCTGACCTGGATTGAAGAAAAGTGAGCTGACCTGGATTGAGGAAAAGTGAGCAAAGAATTGAGGAAAAGTGAGCTGACCTGGCTTGTCAAAAAGAGAGCTGACCTGGATTGAGGAAAAGTGAGCTGGGTGGCTTTTCTCATAAGTCGATCGTAAGTTTTCTGGACCAACACAGTTTGGCCTGCCAGAAGAAAAGGAAGAAAGGTTGCCCAAATGTTCTTTGGCACTTGGACGCATGTCCTCGACCTGCTTGATGTGGTTTTTGGCTCCCTCAATTCCACCACCGCCATAGTGTCAGTGTTCGGTCCATTCCAGATATTTTGTTGAATTTTCGTGCAATTTTTATGACATTTTTGACTAAGTTTTTCACCCCGGACACAATTAGCCGACCTGGATCCAAGTTGGGCGCCATCCGATAATCGTGTTTTTTTCCTGAGCCAGTCTCGAGACTCCTTGGTCCCGCAGGTGATCTCCCCAAAGCGCGGGAAAACTTTCAAGGTTGTTTGAGAGTTTTTTTACGGGGACCAGTGATCTTGGACCCCAAATAGCAACCCCTAAAAAGAAAGACGAGTGTTCAAATCTAAAATTCCTGCATCAAAAAAAAAAAAAATTGAACTCAACCGTAAACAACAAAACCAGCCCTCAGCCAGCACCCATCACGAGGGTCGCAGCGCAGAGTAGACATGCACACGAAACAATTCCATAACATCATCATCACTAACCATCCCTTCGCTATCGCTGCTCGAATCCCCTGCGGCCCTACGGCCGTGTCGGAAACAGAACGGGACGACGAAACGGCGTGCGGCGCGCCGAGCATGTCGATATGGAAAGAGCGAGAGAGAGACCGGCCAGGGGTGAGCGCGCGCGAGAGAGAGACGCGACGAGAGAGGCCTATCTCGGAATGTTGCCGATGGAATAACAGATAGCCTACAAATTAACTAGAGAGAGAGGAGGGGGAGCGGTGCGTAAGAGTGCGTGCTTTGAAGGGAGACGCGAACAGAGTTAGGGACCGCGTGGATGTAAATTATCGCCGTGAAGGATGCTTGTGGCAACAGGGACGGATTGAGGCTGACGATTTTATTCCTTTCACTCCCTTTTTACCATTGAAAACTTTTGAAAAGTAAATGAGACTCTTTTCTTCTTTTTATTATTATTCTTGGGCTTCTTCTTCTTATTTTTCTCGAAGCTAGAAGTCGCGTTTTTTGGCAAAGCAACCGAATCCGGCTCTGTTCGACTGATGGAGATGAATAATAAGAAAGAGAGAAACAATAGATCAGTGACGCCGCTGGAGGTGGAAGAAATAACAGGCATTAAATGAGAAAAACGACCAGCTATTGTGCTCGACAGAGAGAGAGGTCTACCGACCTGTTGGTGCCCAAACAAAGCCCTCGAAAAGCTGCACCGGAAGAAGTGATCACTCGAGCGCTGCCGACTTGAATAAGTAATGAGGAAGCAAGATGAGAACCGAGAAACTGTTTTGTTTAATTTAATGAAAGACGTCCCGCTGGGTTAGATTCCAGGGCCTCTGTTATGTTTATTCTTAGACGTGAGGAGTTCATTTGTCAAAAAAATGGATGAACAAATCTCGCGAGTAAACCTGCTTGATCGTTGAAAAAAGGAAACGAGAAAATTATTACGCCTCGCTGATGGGGAATTTTCTTGAAAGCGTCCCTCAGGATCACGTTCCAGGGCCCCAGTTATGTTTCTTCTTAACGTGAGGGGTTCATTTGTCAAGAAATGGGATGAAACAATCTCGCGAGTAAGCCTTGATCGATGTAAAGAGGAAACGAGAAAATTACTCTCGCTGATGGGGAATTTTCTTGAAAGCGTCCCTCAGGATCACGTTCCAGGGCCCAAGTTATGTTTCTTTTTAACGTGAGGGGTTCGTTTGTCAAGAAATGGGATGAAATAATCTCCCGAGTAAGCCTTGATCGATGTAAAGAGGAAACGAGAAAGTTACTCTCGCTGATGGGGAATTTTCTTGAAAGCGTCCCTCAGGATCACATTCCAGGGCCCAAGTTATGTTTCTTCTTAACGTGAGGGGTTCGTTTATCAAGAAATGGGATGAAACAATCTCGCGAGTAAGCCTTGATCGATGTAAAGAGGAAACGAGAAAATTACTCTCGCTGATGGGGAATTTTCTTGAAAGCGTCCCTCAGGATCACGTTCCAGGGCCCCAGTTATGTTTCTTCTTAACGTGAGGGGTTTGTTTATCAAGAAATGGGATGAAACAATCTCGCGAGTAAGCCTTGATCGATGTAAAGAGGAAACGAGAAAATTACTCTCGCTGATGGGGAATTTTCTTGAAAGCGTCCCTCAGGATCACGTTCCACGGCCCAAGTTATGTTTCTTCTTTACGTAAGGGGTTCATTTGTCAAGAAATGGGATGAAATAATCTCCCGAGTAAGCCTTGATCGATGTAGAGAGGAAACGAGAAAATTACTCTCGCTGATGGGGAATTTTCTTGAAAGCGTCCCTCAGGATCACGTTCCAGGGCCCAAGTTATGTTTCTTCTTGACGTGAGGGGTTCGTTTGTCAAGAAATGGGATGAAATAATCTCCCGAGTAAGCCTTGATCGATGTAAAGAGGAAACGAGGAAATTACTCTCGCTGATGGGGAATTTTCTTGAAAGCGTCCCTCAGGATCACGTTCCAGGGCCCCAGTTATGTTTCTTCTTTACGTGAGGGGTTCGTTTGTCAAGAAATGGGATGAAATAATCTCCCGAGTAAGCCTTGATCGATGTAGAGAGGAAACGAGAAAATTACTCTCGCTGATGGGGAATTTTCTTGAAAGCGTCCCTCAGGATCACGTTCCAGGGCCCAAGTTATGTTTCTTCTTGACGTGAGGGGTTCGTTTGTCAAGAAATGGGATGAAATAATCTCCCGAGTAAGCCTTGATCGATGTAAAGAGGAAACGAGGAAATTACTCTCGCTGATGGGGAATTTTCTTGAAAGCGTCCCTCAGGATCACGTTCCAGGGCCCCAGTTATGTTTCTTCTTTACGTGAGGGGTTCGTTTGTCAAGAAATGGGATGAAATAATCTCGCGAGTAAGCCTTGATCGATGTAAAGAGGAAACGAGAAAATTACTCTCGCTGATGGGGAATTTTCTTGAAAGCGTCCCTCAGGATCACGTTCCAGGGCCCAAGTTATGTTTCTTCTTGACGTGAGGGGTTCGTTTGTCAAGAAATGGGATGAAATAATCTCGCGAGTAAGCCTTGATCGATGTAAAGAGGAAACGAGAAAATTACTCTCGCTGATGGGGAATTTTCTTGAAAGCGTCCCTCAGGATCACGTTCCAGGGCCCCAGTTATGTTTCTTCTTAACGTGAGGGGTTCGTTTGTCAAGAAATGGGATGAAATAATCTCGCGAGTAAGCCTTGATCGATGTAAAGAGGAAACGAGAAAATTACTCTCGCTGATGGGGAATTTTCTTGAAAGCGTCCCTCAGGATCACGTTCCAGGGCCCAAGTTATGTTTCTTCTTTACGTGAGGGGTTCGTTTGTCAAGAAATGGGATGAAATAATCTCGCGAGTAAGCCTTGATCGATGTAAAGAGGAAACGAGAAAATTACTCTCGCTGATGGGGAATTGTCTTGAAAGCGTCCCTCAGGATCACGTTCCAGGGCCCCAGTTATGTTTCTTCTTAACGTGAGGGGTTCGTTTGTCAAGAAATGGGATGAAATAATCTCGCGAGTAAGCCTTGATCGATGTAAAGAGGAAACGAGAAAATTACTCTCGCTGATGGGGAATTTTCTTGAAAGCGTCCCTCAGGATCACGTTCCAGGGCCCCAGTTATGTTTCTTCTTAACGTGAGGGGTTCATTTATCAAGAAATGGGATGAAATAATCTCCCGAGTAAGCCTTGATCGATGTAAAGAGGAAACGAGAAAATTACTCTCGCTGATGGGGAATTTTCTTGAAAGCGTCCCTCAGGATCACGTTCCAGGGCCCCAGTTATGTTTCTTCTTAACGTGAGGGGTTCATTTATCAAGAAATGGGATGAAATAATCTCCCGAGTAAGCCTTGATCGATGTAAAGAGGAAACGAGAAAATTACTCTCGCTGATGGGGAATTTTCTTGAAAGCGTCCCTCAGGATCACGTTCCAGGGCCCAAGTTATGTTTCTTCTTTACGTGAGGGGTTCGTTTGTCAAGAAATGGGATGAAATAATCTCGCGAGTAAGCCTTGATCGATGTAAAGAGGAAACGAGAAAATTACTCTCGCTGATGGGGAATTTTCTTGAAAGCGTCCCTCAGGATCACGTTCCAGGGCCCCAGTTATGTTTCTTCTTCACGTGAGGGGTTCCTTTGTCAAGAAATGGGATGAAACAATCTCGCGAGTGAGCCTTGATCGATGTAAAGAGGAAACGAGAAAATTACGCCTCGCTGATGGGGAATTTTCTTGAAAGCGTCCCTCAGGATCACGTTCCAGGGCCCAAGTTATGTTTCTTTTTAACGTGAGGGGTTCGTTTGTCAAGAAATGGGATGAAATAATCTCCCGAGTAAGCCTTGATCGATGTAAAGGAGGAAACGAGAAAATTACTCTCGCTGATGGGGAATTTTCTTGAAAGCGTCCCTCAGGATCACGTTCCAGGGCCCCAGTTATGTTTCTTCTTAACGTGAGGGGTTCGTTTGTCAAGAAATGGGATGGAATAATCTCCCGAGTAAGCCTTGATCGATGTAAAGAAGGAAACGAGAAAATTACTCTCGCTGATGGGGAATTTTCTTGAAAGCGTCCCTCAGGATCACGTTCCAGGGCCCAAGTTATGTTTCTTCTTAACGTGAGGGGTTCATTCATCAAGAAATGGGATGAAACAATCTCGCGAGTAAGCCTTGATCGATGTAAAGAGGAAACGAGAAAATTACTCTCGCTGATGGGGAATTTTCTTGAAAGCGTCCCTCAGGATCACGTTCCAGGGCCCAAGTTATGTTTCTTTTTAACGTGAGGGGTTCGTTTGTCAAGAAATGGGATGAAATAATCTCCCGAGTAAGCCTTGATTGATGTAAAGAAGGAAACGAGAAAATTACTCTCGCTGATGGGGAATTTTCTTGAAAGCGTCCCTCAGGATCACGTTCCAGGGCCCAAGTTATGTTTCTTTTTAACGTGAGGGGTTCGTTTGTCAAGAAATGGGATGAAATAATCTCCCGAGTAAGCCTTGATTGATGTAAAGAAGGAAACGAGAAAATTACTCTCGCTGATGGGGAATTTTCTTGAAAGCGTCCCTCAGGATCACGTTCCAGGGCCCAAGTTATGTTTCTTTTTAACGTGAGGGGTTCGTTTGTCAAGAAATGGGATGAAATAATCTCCCGAGTAAGCCTTGATCGATGTAAAGGAGGAAACGAGAAAATTACTCTCGCTGATGGGGAATTTTCTTGAAAGCGTCCCTCAGGATCACGTTCCAGGGCCCCAGTTATGTTTCTTCTTAACGTGAGGGGTTCGTTTGTCAAGAAATGGGATGGAATAATCTCCCGAGTAAGCCTTGATCGATGTAAAGAAGGAAACGAGAAAATTACTCTCGCTGATGGGGAATTTTCTTGAAAGCGTCCCTCAGGATCACGTTCCAGGGCCCAAGTTATGTTTCTTCTTAACCTGAGGGGTTCATTTATCAAGAAATGGGATGAAATAATCTCCCGAGTAAGCCTTGATCAATATAAAGAGGAAACGAGAAAATTAAATCTCGCTGGCGAATTTTCATCAAAAGCGTCCCGCAGGGTCACATTCCAGTACCTAAGTTATGTGTCTTTTTTACGTATAATGAGTTACAATCTACATAATTCTTTGTACTTATATTATTTTATAAAACTTTTGATTGCTCTATCCTTAAATAATTGCACACCCTCTCATTGTAAATTCTGTTTCTTCAGAAACCCTCGAGCCGCCCCTGATCGGCAGGCAATTTAATATATATTATTAATAATTTTACGGCCCCGTTTTAACATAAAGTGAAAGTTGGGAACAGCTGCAAAAATACCAATTATTAGAATAGGCGAGCAAGCGAGCGAGCGGCAGGGGTGCGTTCTACCCTCGTCCCTCGTCTGTCCTTCCCGGTTACACAGAAAGAGACACGATGAGGCTAGCGATCCCGGGGTGAGTTAAAAATACGACACAATGAGAGAGCAATATTGAAAAAGCGCCCATAGAGAGACCTTTTATTTATAACACTCGAACGTCCGTCAGAAAATGCTTCTTTTGTGCTTCGGTGCTGCCGTATAGTGCTCTCCTTTTCGTCATAAAATGACATCCCAGGTAAAGATTGGCCCTAATTTACTCACTTCTCTAATGCTACACGATGTTTATCACCGTACAAATTAGATAGAAACCAGAAATTTTGCTATTAAAATTGTTTAGGTCCATCAATGATATTAGATCCTTGCGGTACACCAATTATTTAAGGTCGATCTTGAAAACGAAATGGATGCTGCGAGATCGTATAGTAAAGGAACTGAACTTTAAAGCAATCTCTAAACCTTATGGAACCAGCAATTTCACTTTAAAGTTAATAGGTCAAGAAATGGACCCTTGCGGTACTCAATATTTAGACACAATTTGCTAAAAAGTCATATTTGTGGATCAACTCTTTCAAATTCGACCTTAAAACAAACGATTCTTGAATAATAAGACCTGCGATATTGAGTCTTGAGGTACACCTTTTTTAGGTGTTTTAGGGCGCGCGATCGTGAAATTGGAACGGAAGATCGCTCTGCTATACCTATAGTGAAAAAGAAACACGAAATTTAGAGCAATCCTTACACCTTTCTTCCTTTATAAAGTTTAAAGGTCAAAAAATAGACCCTCGAGGTACTCCGGTATCAGCAATACAGCAATCAATGCAAACAAAAAAGTCTTAAACAAAAATATTCTTTATGTCGATATTTTCAAGGCCCTCAAATAGACCCCTGCAGGACACCAATTCATGTCACCAACACCGAACTCGTGCAACTGCGCAGCAACGACCCAAAAATCGATCTTGCTGGATCAAATTTTGAGACGAAGCGCCCTAAATCAAAAAATCTAAACCCATCTTAGGGGCTGTTGCTTTATAGTGTTGAAAATGACGAATTTGAACGGTTTGGGAACCGATCCCTGCGGTACACCAATCATTTTTAATATTTTATTAATCGGTCCATTCTTTTAATGAATCTTTACTTCAGAAAATCGCCATGCAGGGATTGAGATTGGTTGTTTAGGAGAATTGACGTTACCATAGTTCTATCGGGTTTAAATCGCTTTCTAATGGCATTTTTTGTGCTTGAAACTTAATTTAGAGAGGGTGGTTTATGCAAAAATCCCTAATCTCTCGATTGAACCCTTAATCAAACCACCCCTTGCCGTAATTATGGAGAAATGGCGTCTCAAAGTGGTGTGTTACTGTTTATAGAAGAAAGTGACGTTACCCGTTCTACTAAAATGGAAATAGCTCTTTAGTCTCATTTTTTGTGCTTAAAACTTAATTTAGAGAGGGTGGTTTATGCAAAAATCCCTAATCTCTCGATTCAACCCTTAATCAAACCACCCCTTACCGTAATTATGGTGAAATGGCGTCTCAAAGTGGTGTGTTGGTGTTTATAGAAGAAAGTGACTTTGCCTGTTCTAATAGAGTGGAAATCGCTCTCTAGTGGCGTTTTTTTGTGCTTACAACGTAATTTAGAGAGGGTGGTTTGTGAAACAATACAGAATCTCTCGATTGAACCCTTAATCCAGCCACCCCTTGCCGTAATTATGGAGAAATGGTGTCTCCAAGTGGTGTGTTACTGTTTATAGAAGAAAGTGACGTTACCATAGTTCTAATAGAGTGGAAATAGCTCTCTAGTGTCGTTTTTCGTGCTTAAAACTTAATTTAGAGAGGGTGGTTTATGAAAAAAGACATCATCCCTCGATTCAACCCTTAATTAAACCACCCCTTTTCGTAATTATGGAGAAATGGCGTCTCAAAGTGGTGTGTTACTGTTTTAGAAGAAATGACGTTACCATAAGTTCTATCAGGTTTAAATTGTTCTGGTGACGTTTTCTGTGTTACGAAACATTGCCCGAGGGGGTAGTGAATAGAAAAGGCACCAGTTTTTCTATTATACCTTTAATCAAGCCACCCCCTTGTCTAATTTTTGAGAAATTTGATCTCAAATTGTAGCGTTTAATAGCGTAAAGAAAAAGTGACCTTGCTTGTTCTCACCAGTTTAAATAGCTATCTAGTGTCATTTTTTGTGCTTAAAAACAAATAGAAACAGAACAATTTACAGAAAAGACCCTAATCTCTCGATTCAACCCTTAATCAAACCACCCCTTCTCATAATAATCGAGAAATTACGTCTCAAAGTTGGTGTTTATATAAAATGAAAAATGACGTTACCAAGTTCTATCAGGTTTAAATTGCTCTGGAGTCGTTTTTTTGTGTTATAAAATAAATCTAGAGGGGGTAGTTTATAGAAAAGGCACTAATTTTTCTAATATACCTTAAAAAAAACCACCCCTAATGCCTAATTTTTGAGGAATTTCATCTTAAAGGTACCTAAAGGTTGTGTTATTATAAGGAATAAAATTACATTTACAAGCGAATTTCGTATACCCATCATAGGTAGTAAGTATACGATAATCCCCCTCCCTCCACTCGTACCTACGTAGGTACGTGCAATATACAACGACATTACGTTCCCCCATTACATTATTATTATTAACGACAGTCGACACGCCAAGCTCTCATATCCGGCGGAACGTTCTAATGGCTCCGCTCTCCCTTCACCTGTTCCCCGAGACCGCGCGCCATTGGCTTCCCCACTTCGCGTTTAAGGGCGCGCGCCACCTCCCTCCGGTTTCTGCTCGCCTGTTACCCGGCCCTTCGCCACCACGTGCGGGGCTTGCACGGCAAGGTCACCGCCGATGGAAAGGGCTCCCTTTACGTCGTGATTCTCGCGCTATTTAGCCCTCGCGCTCCGCGCCAGACTAGACGCGTCTCGGATCAGTTCGGCTTTGGTCGGGCGGTCGAGGGTGAGTATGAAGGGTGAAGGTGGCGGCCGTGGATAAGGGCAATAATAATAATAATAATAAACATCAACCCCTCTTATTTGATTCTTGAATAACTTCTACTTATTACGTTGTAGGGGGGATAAATTGTTATAATAATTAAGGGGTGGGGGTGAGTTTATGTATATTGTTTTTTTTTATGAACCAACCCCTCTGTATTTGTTTTCTTATTGCAATGAAAACGCCAAAGAAACGACATTTTATACTCGATATAGAACTTGGTAACGTCCTTTTATCTAAACACTATAAGAACACTTTGAGACGTCATTTCTCGATAACTACGGAAAGGGGTGGTTTGATTAAGGGCTCAATCCAGAGATTAAGTATTTTTTTCTAAACCATCGCCTCTAAATCAACTTTGAAGCACAGAAATGAATATTAAAACGCAATAGAACTTGGTAACGTCAATTTTTTTTCCAAGACTTTACACACACATTTGCGATGTAATTTCTCCTTAATTAGGTAAGATTGTGGTTTTATTAAGGGTGAAATAGAAAGACTAGAGCCTTGTCTATAAACTACCCCCTTTAGATTCATTTTATAACACAAAAAAACGACACCAGATCAATTTAAACCTGATAGAACTTGGTAACGTCATTTTCATTTTATAAACACCAACTTTGAGACGTAATTTCTCGATTATTACGCAAAACGGAGGCTTGAATAAGGGTTGAATAGAGGGGTTAGGGGTTATAGATATTTCTAATAACAACCCCCTCTAGATTTATTTGATAACGCATAGAACTTGGTAACGTCTCTGTTTCTAACAATTTTGAGACAACACACCACTTTGAGGCGTTATTTGGACATTTACACGCGAGATGTTGATTTCATTAAGGGTGGATATGAAAGAGAATGGTCTTTTCAAGAAAACAACCCCCCTAGCTCTATTTTCAATCACTCACAACGACACTGGAGCTCTTTAAACTCTTTTGAAATTTTAATAACGTCACTTTTATCTCTAGACACTGACGCACCACTTTTAGACGCCATTTCTCCATAATTATACAAAAAGGGTGGTTTGATTAAGGGTTGAATGGAGAGACTAAGTATTTTTTCATAAACCAACCGCTCTTAATTAATTTTTAAGCACAAAAAACGCTACTAGAGAGCGATTTAAACTCAATAGAACTATAGTAACGTCAATTCTTCTAAACACCAGCACCAGCACTTTAAGACGCCATTTCTCCATAATTATGACAAAGGGTGGCTTGATTAAGGGTTGAAATGAGAGATCAGGTATTTTTTCATAAACCACCCTCTCTAAATTAAGTTTTAAGCACGAAAAACGACACTAGAGAGCTATTTCCACTCTATTAGAACGGGTAACGTCACTTTCTTCTGTAAACAGGAACACACCACTTTGAGACGTCATTTCTCCATAAATATGAAAAGGGGTGATTTGATTAAGGGTTGAATCGAAAGATAAGGTATTTTTTCATAAACCACCCTCTCTAAATTAAGTTTTAAGCACGAAAAACGACACTAAAGAGCTATTTCCACTCTATTAGAACGGGTAACGTCACTTTCTTCTGTAAACAGGAACACACCACTTTGAGACGTCATTTCTCCATAATTACGGAAAGGGGTGATTTGATTAAGGGTTGAATCGAAAGATAAGGTATTTTTTCATAAACCACCCTCTCTAAATTAAGTTTTAAGCACGAAAAACGACACTAGAGAGCTATTTCCACTCTATTAGAACGGGTAACGTCACTTTCTTCTGTAAACAGGAACACACCACTTTGAGACGTCATTTCTCCATAAATATGAAAAGGGGTGATTTGATTAAGGGTTGAATCGAAAGATAAGGTATTTTTTCATAAACCACCCTCTCTAAATTAAGTTTTAAGCACGAAAAACGACACTAAAGAGCTATTTCCACTCTATTAGAACGGGTAACGTCACTTTCTTCTGTAAACAGGAACACACCACTTTGAGACGTCATTTCTCCATAAATATGAAAAGGGGTGATTTGATTAAGGGTTGAATCGAAAGATAAGGTATTTTTTCATAAACCACCCTCTCTAAATTAAGTTTTAAGCACGAAAAACGACACTAGAGAGCTATTTCCACTCTATTAGAACAGGTAACGTCACTTTCTTCTGTAAACAGGAACACACCACTTTGAGACGTCATTTCTCCATAAATATGAAAAGGGGTGATTTGATTAAGGGTTGAATCGAAAGATAAGGTATTTTTTCATAAACCACCCTCTCTAAATTAAGTTTTAAGCACGAAAAACGACACTAAAGAGCTATTTCCACTCTATTAGAACAGGTAACGTCACTTTCTTCTGTAAACAGGAACACACCACTTTGAGACGTCATTTCTCCATAAATATGAAAAGGGGTGATTTGATTAAGGGTTGAATCGAAAGATAAGGTATTTTTTCATAAACCACCCTCTCTAAATTAAGTTTTAAGCACGAAAAACGACACTAGAGAGCTATTTCCACTCTATTAGAACAGGTAACGTCACTTTCTTCTGTAAACAGGAACACACCACTTTGAGACGTCATTTCTCCATAAATATGAAAAGGGGTGATTTGATTAAGGGTTGAATCGAAAGATAAGGTATTTTTTCATAAACCACCCTCTCTAAATTAAGTTTTAAGCACGAAAAACGACACTAGAGAGCTATTTCCACTCTATTAGAACTATGGTAACGTCACTTTCTTCTGTAAACAGGAACACACCACTTTGAGACGTCATTTCTCCATAAATATGGAAAGGGGTGGTTTGATTAAGGGTTGAATCGAAAGATAAGGTATTTTTTCATAAACCACCCTCTCTAAATTAAGTTTTAAGCACGAAAAACGACACTAAAGAGCTATTTCCACTCTATTAGAACAGGTAACGTCACTTTCTTCTGTAAACAGGAACACACCACTTTGAGACGTCATTTCTCCATAAATATGAAAAGGGGTGATTTGATTAAGGGTTGAATCGAAAGATAAGGTATTTTTTCATAAACCACCCTCTCTAAATTAAGTTTTAAGCACGAAAAACGACACTAAAGAGCTATTTCCACTCTATTAGAACAGGTAACGTCACTTTCTTCTGTAAACAGGAACACACCACTTTGAGACGTCATTTCTCCATAAATATGAAAAGGGGTGATTTGATTAAGGGTTGAATCGAAAGATAAGGTATTTTTTCATAAACCACCCTCTCTAAATTAAGTTTTAAGCACGAAAAACGACATTAAAGAGCTATTTCCACTCTATTAGAACAGGTAACGTCACTTTCTTCTGTAAACAGGAACACACCACTTTGAGACGTCATTTCTCCATAAATATGAAAAGGGGTGGTTTGATTAAGGGTTGAATTGAGAAATTATGTGTTTTTTCATAAACCACCCTCTCTAAATTAAGTTTCAAGCACAAGAAACGACATTAGAGAGCTATATTTCCACTCTATTAGAACAGGCAACGTCACTTTCTTCTACAAACACCAACACACCACTTTGAGACGCCATTTCTCGATAACTACGAAGAGGGATGGTTTGATTAAGGGTTGAATTGAGAAATTATGTGTTTTTTCATAAACCACTCTCTCTAAATTCATTTTAGAGTACAAAAAATGACATTATAGTCATTTATGTCTTTAGTAAACTTTTCTTTCCTCTAACACATACACACAATTTTGAGATGTAATTTCTCAAAAAATAGGGTAGGGGATGGTTTGATAAATTGATAAGGGTTGTAATATGGAAATTAGAGTCTTTTTTATAAACCACCCTCCTCTCGATTCATTTCTTTACACAAAAAAGACACCAGAGGAGAACTTGGTAACGTCATTACTTTCTAAACATTAACACTGCCCCTTTTTGAGCGTCATTTCTATTTTTTTCAAGCGAGGGGTTGGATTGATAAGGGTTGTAATAGAAAATAGAGTCTTTTCTATAAACTACCCCCTCTAGATTCATTTTATTTCACAAAAAATGCCACTAGAGAGCAATTTAAACCTCATAGAACTTGGTAACGTCACTTTTTTTAAACAGTTTAAATTTTTAGGTGAGGGGTAGTTTTATCAAGAAGTATGTTCAAGAAACTATTCCCCCTTCCATCAGCTCTATTTTCATCTACTCATAAAGAGAGAGAGAGAAGGAGGAAGAAAGAGAAAGACGTGAAATCTAATTGCCTATTTACAAGAAAAGGTGGTGGTTTTATTAAGGGTGAAATTGGTTTTTATTTAGAGCGCCTCGATTCAATTTTAATGCGATATAGCGCCGAGGTAGCAGCTGTTAGGGAAGTTTGAATATAGGGCATCGGATTCGTCCTTTATTTATGGATCGAGCTAAGGGCGAACGTAACGGCGCGCCCTCTTCCAACCTCCTACTCTCCTGGTAATGGAGAAATATCGCGTCACCTCGTGCCCGCGCGTCATTCCCTCATATTAATCCCGAACGTCTCTCTCGCTTCCAGGTGGACCGGACAGCGGCCAGACGAGGAAAATGACGCAGTTGGGGAGAAAAATGGACACGAAAAGGAGCCTCTTGGTGAGGGAGCTGAACGATTTTTTGACGTGCTCCCTCTGCAACGGATACCTGATCGACGCCACCACTTTGGTCGAATGTTACCACATCTGTAAGTGTCCCTTTTTCTTTCTTCTTTTTCTTTTTCTAACGATTTTTCTTTTATATAGTTTGTCGAAGCTGCATCCTCAGATACTTCGAGAACTGCAAGACGGAATGCCCGAACTGCAACAAAGTCTACAAGAAAACCTCCCAGGTTTGGTACAGGTGAGAGCACCACTAAATTACCCCCCCAATACTGGGATTAAACAAACCCTTCCTTTCTAACAGATCTGATCCCCAAATCCAATCGATGGTTTACAAGATCGTGCCAGGATTGTACTCGAAAGAGATGCAGAGACGGGAAGACTTCTACAGGAGCACCGCGGTGCGTGCCAGCAGCTCCTGCAGCGACGACAGCGTCCTGGAAAGGGAACGGGACAGCCTACAGGAGCAAGACGAAGCGGTAAGTGCTTATCTTCCCTTATCCCCCCCCCGAGACTCTCATACCTACAACTTTCTCTCCCGATTATTTCAGGTTCAGTCCTACATCGGGGACAAGTCGCAGTTCTTCAGCCCGGACGACACGATCTCGTTATCGCTCGAATATTACCAAATGCACCTGGACGACACGTCCGTCGAGGACGCGAAACCGCCGCCGATAGTGAAATTGACAAGCAGTGAAGAGACCGATCTGAGCGGCGGCGACTTGAACGATCAAACGTGCGCGGAAAAAGTGACGATGACGACGAACGATCCGGTTCAAAACGCGAGTGAGACCAAGCAGGAACCGATCGGCTGCGAGGTCAAGAAGGAAGACGGGCTCAAGGAGAGCAAGAGGTACCTGCAGTGTCCGGCGGCGGTGTCCATGAAGCACCTGCAGAAGTTCATCAGGATGAAGTTCGCCCTCACCAATGAACACCGGGTAAGTCGATTCGAATTTTTTTTTTCAAACTGTTTCCAAATGAACGAATCAAATGATTCGATTCAAATGAACGAATCAAATGATTCGATTCAAATGAACGAATCAAATGATTTGATTCAAATGAACGAATCAAATGATTCGATTCAAATGAACGAATCAAATGATTCGATTCTTTCTATTGATTCGATTCGTTCGTCTCGTAACCTCGTAATCGGTTATTATGATGTCACGGCCAATTTGATTTTTAATATTTTATAACGAGATCTACCTGAGTAAATTAAGTAGAATAACTGTGCGGTTTTCTATGTATAGGTACTTAGATAAATAAGGAGTCCTTCACGCTTTCGTAAACAAATAACTGTTCGTGACAAAATAATAACAACAAACAACGAGCTACGACGACAAAACGCACTGCTCGACGGCTGTTCTCAGATAATTATTATTTTCCAGCTCGCCGAACAATTTCCATGTAATTCTTATGATTTCATTGGATTAATTTGCAACGAGGCAACGTTCATTTAAAAATAATTAAGCAAAGGGTTGATTTATGATTTTATTAAGGGCGCGGAAGAGAGGGACTATAGTCCTTTCCTGCCACTCAAAACTTCAAGAGTCGTTTAGGAGCCGAAGAACTTACATTGTTTCTTTTTAAAAACACTCAAACGCAACTTTGACACGTCATTTCTCAATAATCATGCGAGGGGATGGTTTAATTAAGGATGGGATGAGAGACTGAGATTTTTTCTCTAAACCACCCCCTATTTTAACCCGCTCAAAATGACTTTACAGCTGTTTAAACCAGACAAAACGAAAATTATCACTTTTTCAAAACGTGTGCAAGCAACTTTGAGACTCAATTTCTCGAGAATTAGGCCAAGTAGCGCGATGAACTTGGGTGGAAGTGACAGAGAATGGCTTGTTTTATTAATCACCCCCTCTGAGAGCTAAATTGAACCACCCAAAACCTCATTAGAACTATTTAAACCTGACAAAACGAAAATCGTCACTTTTTCAAAAATCGTGCAAGCACTTTTTAGACTTAATTTCTCAAGAATTAGAGTCGTTGGTGCTAAGATCGAGGGTTGAAGTGAGAGAGAATGGCTTGTTTTATTAATCACCCTCTCTAAGAGCTATTTTGAACCACTCGAAATGACATTAGAGCTGTTTAAATTTGACACAATTCAAATCGTCACTTTTTCAAAATTCGTGCAAGCAACTTTGAGACTCAATTTCTCGAGAATTAGACGCGGTGGTGCTATGATCGAGGGTTGAAGTGAGAGAGAATGGCTTGTTTTAATAAAATCACCCCTTCTGAGAGCTAAATTTCACCACCCAAAACGTCATTAGAGCTATTTAAATTTGACAAAAAGAAAATAGTCACTTTTTTAAAACGTGCGCAAGCAACTTTGAGACTAAATTTCTTGGGAATTAGAGTAGGTGGCGCTAAGATCGAGGGTGGAAGTGAGAGAGAATGGCTTTTTTTATTAACCACCCCCTCTGTAGCTATTGTGAACCATTAAAAATGACATTAGAGCTGTTTAAATTTGACACAATTCAAATCGTCACTTTTTCGAAATTCGTGCAAGCAACTTTGAGACTTAATTTCTCGAGAATTAGACGCGGTGGCGCTATGATCGAGGGTGGAAGTGAGAGAGAATGGCTTGTTTTATTAATCATCCCCTCTGAGAGCTAAATTGAACCACCCAAAACGTCATTAGAGCTATTTAAACCTGACAAAACGAAAATCGCCACTTTTTCAAAACTCGTAAAAGCAACTTTGAGACTTAATTTCTCGACAATTAGACGCGGTGGTGCTATGATTGTGGATGGAAGTGAGAGAGAATGGCTTGTTTTATTAACCACCCCCTCTGTAGCTATTTTGAACCACTAAAAATGACATTAGAACTGTTTAAATTTGACACAACTCAACTTTTTCAAAATTCATGCAAGCAATTTTGAGACTTAATTTCTCGAGAATTACACGCGGTGGTGCTATGATCGAGGGTTGAAGTGAGAGAGAATGGCTTGTTTTAATAAAATCACCCCTTCTGAGAGCTAAATTTCACCACCCAAAACGTCATTAGAGCTATTTAAATTTGACAAAAAGAAAATAGTCACTTTTTTAAAACGTGCGCAAGCAACTTTGAGACTAAATTTCTTGGGAATTAGAGTAGGTGGCGCTAAGATCGAGAGTGGAAGTGAGAGAGAATGGCTTGTTTTATTAATCACCCTCTCTAAGAGCTATTTTGAACCACTCGAAATGACATTAGAGCTGTTTAAATTTGACACAATTCAAATTGTCACTTTTTCAAAATTCGTGCAAGCAACTTTGAGACTCAATTTCTCGAGAATTAGGCGAAGTAGCGCGATGAACGAGGGTAGAGGTGAAAGAGAATGAGTTGTTTTATTAATCACCCTCTCTGAGAGCCAAATTGGACAACCCAAAACGTCATTAGAGCTATTTAAACGCGACAAAATGAAAATCGCCACTTTTTCAAAACTCGTAAAAGCAACTTTGAGACTTAATTTCTCGAGAATTAGACGCGGTGGCGCTATGATCGAGGGTAGAAGTGAGAGAGAATGGCTTTTTTTATTAACCACCCCCTCTGTAGCTATTTTCAACCACTAAAAATGACATTAGAGCTGTTTAAATTTGACACAATTCAAATCGTCACTTTTTCAAAATTCGTGCAAGCAACTTTGAGACTCAATTTCTCGAGAATTAGGCGAAGTAGCGCGATGAACGAGGGCAGAGGTGAAAGAGAATGACTTGTTTTATTAATCACCCTCTCTGAGAGCCAAATTGGACAACCCAAAACGTCATTAGAGCTATTTAAACCTGACAAAACGAAAATCGCCACTTTTTCAAAACTCGTAAAAGCAACTTTGAGACTTAATTTCTCGGGAATGAGGCGAGGTAGCGCTATGATTGAGGGTGGAAGTGAAAGAGCATGGTTTGTTTTATTAACCACCCCCTCTGTAGCTATTTTGAACCATTCGAAATGACATTAGAGCTGTTTAAATTTGCCACAACTCAACTCGTCACTTTTTCAAAATTCGTGCAAGCAACTTTGAGACTTAATTTCTCGAGAATTAGGCGAAGTAGCGCTATGAACGGAGGGTGGAAGTGAGAGAGAATGACTTGTTTTATTAATCACCCTCTCTGAGAGCCAAATTGGACAACCCAAAACGTCATTAGAGCTATTTAAACCTGACAAAACAAACAATCGACACTTTTTCAAAACTCGTGCAAGCAACTTTGAGACTTAATTTCTCTGGAATTAGGCGAGGTGGCGCTATGATTGAGGGTGGAAGGGAAAGAGAATTGCTTGTTTTATGAATCACCCCCTCTGTAGCTATTTTGAACCACTAAAAATTACATTAGAGCTGTTTAAATTTGACACAACTCAAATCGTAACTATTTCAAAATTCGTGCAAGCAACTTTGAGACTTAATTTCTCGAGAATTAGACGCGGTGGCGCAATGATCGAGGGTTGACGTGAGAGAGAATGGCTTGTTTTAATAATCACCCCTCCTGAGAGCTAAATTTCGCCACCCAAAACGTCATTACAAAAAAAAAATAGTCACTTTTTTAAAACGCGCGCAAGCAACTTTGAGACTAAATTTCTCGGGAATTAGAGTAGGTGGCGCTAAGATCGAGAGTGGAAGTGAGAGAGAATGGCTTGTTTTATTAATCACCCCTTCGGAGAGCTAAATTTCATCACCCAAAACGTCATTAGAGCTATTTAAACCTGACAAAACGAAAATCGCCACTTTTTCAAAACTCGTAAAAGTAACTTTGAGACTTAATTTCTCAAAAATTATGCAAGGGCTTAGTTTGATTAAGGGTGGAATTGAAAGATTAGAGTTTTTTCCATAATAAATCTCATACAGCTTGCAACAAACAACACTCCTTGCTCAATAATGACAACAAAAACAGCGCAATCAACGACATTTTCTATTCATTTCAATGAGGTAGGCTCGGGCACATTTATATTTATTAAACATAGAACGATAATTTGAATAACGGGACGTGCATGAACAGGTGATAAGAGTGTAACGATCGACGGTCACTTTATGGCCTTTCGAAAGCCAGGCGCTGTTCATTGTTTCGTTCGCTCTATCGCCGGTTTAATTGCGAAAAAACTTTCGCAATAACAATAACAATAACAATTATCCATTGTTGCTACTGTGAATAATTTATTCTAACGCTTCGTTCAATGATTTACTCGGAGTTAATTAAAATTGAAAAAAACTGCCTGCGATTATCATACCTACGAATCACCATAACTTACCATGTTGTATTATTCCTCGGATTAGCATAACCAGACTTGGAGGTTTTATTGCAAAACTGAAAATCTCGAGAAAAAATGATTTTAATCTAATCGCTGTTTTTTGTTTTTTGTTTCAGGTGGACATTATCTACAGGGGCGAAGTACTGCCGCTTCATTTCAGTCTCATGGATGTCGCTTACACATTCAAATGGAAAAGGGTGAGTATCTTTTGTACTTTGAAACTCAAAACTCGGTTTTATAAAGTTCTAAAATTCCTCTGTCCTGTTTCTGTTAAAATTTTGAAAAAAAATCACTAAAAATGAGTTCCGATTGAAGTTCTGGATATAGCTCTAAAAGAGTTATAGAGAAAAGCTTCCACTTTGACGAAAAGTGGATCGTTTAATTATTGTTAAATGCGGAAATGAGTGCTAATTTTGAATAATCGATTATGATGTACTTACACATTTTTAGGGCCCCTACATAGATCCCTCAGGTACTCCTTGCTTTTGTAATAAGGAATAAATAGCTTCATGTACAGCTTCAATTCATGCATCCTCACAATTTCGCCATAAACGTTCTGTAAGCAAAAAATATGGTGGCTTTAAAACTCATCCCTGCGGTACGCCTTTTGGCAAAAAAACCCAATCCCCGTTTGTTAAAAGTGTCAATAACTTCGATAACGAGACGTAATTTGAACTTCAACCACGATCCAGGGCGCTGTTAGTCTTGAAAGTGGTAGAAAATTTCAAAGGCCTGAGAGGTGATCCCTGCGGTACGAATTTTATGAAACTAATTTTTCCGAGTGCGGACTGGCCTAGGAGCTCTCTTAGTTCATAAATGGGTAAAAGAGAATTAAAGCGAGGCCAGTTTTATCGGGGATCCTCGGGAGTTCCTCTGGGATCGATACCTCCACCCATAAAATTTCTATTTTTTTTTTTGTTATACGACTTGACGTGAGATTAAAAAAAATCAAGCTAGATAGATAGTTATTGAATATCCGAGCTTTTCGTCTCTCTTATCAACCGCGGAGAGGCGTTTTTTTTATCAGGCAACGGCGACAACAGAACAATAAAAAGAGGACAATCGGTGATGTGGAAATCGGTCGAAGAACTCATCGACCCCTCTCTCTTGGTCTTAACAGTTATTTGTTGTAATAGTGAAGACCGAGAGAGAAAGAGAGAGAGGTAACGGAATCAGGAGCTCGCGCTGCTGCATTAGCGTTAACGTTAACAACTGTGAATGGTAAAACGATGATCCACATTTATTTTATTTCACTTGCAAATTTCGTAGTTTCTTTTATTCTTTTATCCGTTTTATTTTAATGAAAAAATAGAAAAAACCTCATTCGTCATTCTTTATTGTACTCATTAAAAGGTTCCAACGTGATGGTACCTCACCCCATCCATCCCTGCGCAACCGTTATAAGAACGAATCGTTTCTTCTCACTACTTGAAGGTTTCAACGGGACGATAGTTCTCCTCATTTGTCCCTATTTTCTCTATTTTTTTAACCAAAAAAATATCTTTCAACCTAAAAAAATTGAGAGTAGACGCTGGAAAAGCGGGACGACATGATAATAAAGAACCGTCTGGAAAAGTTATCCCCCAGTTCAGGAGTCCCAAAAAGTTTACCCTAATGAAATTAACTGAACGATAGTAGAGACAAAGAAGAAGAACAAACAACAAACTGCGTTACGCCGTTATTATTAGGTAAGGTATTCGGGGTCCCTTCAATTATTCGCGTTTATCTGCTTGGAGCTGCGGTTGGCGGAACGAGCGAGGGGGGAACGGCGCGCGGGGGGAGCCACGTCGAGTGGAGAGTAAGTGCTCCGGCTACGGCTGCGAAATCACGTAAAATTGAGAGACACTCCGGTCGGATATCCACGCCGCGTTGCCGGAGCCGCGTTTATTTCTCGAGGTCGTACCTCTCGATCTCGAGACGATCGATCGCATTTTAGTCCTTACTCCTTCCTTTCAGGGACGTCTTAAGGATTCATTCCAACAAACGCATTAGTCTTTTTGTTTGTTTGTAGTCTGGACGTACCGAGGTTTGAGGGCGTGGTCAATCCGTCCAGGTTCAAGAAGAACGTTACCGAAGAGGTTTCCTTGATCAATAAAAAAAGACCGAGCTACATGGTTATATTATAAAGCAGACAAAGTTGGTAATAACCCGTATAATTGATTAGTTAGCAAAGAGAATAAAATGCGCGTTACGTTATTGATTTACGTTTTATAAAAAAAATACGTTACTTAACGTTCTATAAAGCTGTCTACGACGTATAAATGAAATTTTAGTGACGCTTCCATTTCTTATAACGATAATAAAACGTTATATATAACGTAATGTTTACGTTACGCAACGTTATTCGGTCGTTATCAAGAAACAGCGTCACGTTGAACGTTGATTTTACGTAGAATGATATCGCTATCCACAAATTTCTCTTTGTATTGCGTTTCTCGTTAAATGACGTAATGCAACGTTCAGTAAAACGTTTCTTAATAACGTAATGTTTACGTTATGCAACGTTATTCGGTCGTTATCAAGAAACAGCGTCACGTTGAACGTTGATTTTACGTAGAATGATATCGCTATCCACAAATTTCTCTTTGTATTGCGTTTCTCGTTAAATGACGTAATGCAACGTTCAGTAAAACGTTTCTTAATAACGTAATGTTTACGTTATGCAACGTTATTCGGTCGTTATCAAGAAACAGCGTCACGTTGAACGTTGATTTTACGTAGAATGATATCGCTATCCACAAATTTCTCTTTGTATTGCGTTTCTCGTTAAATGACGTAATGCATGTTCAGTAAAACGTTTCTTACGTTATACAATGTTTAGTAAATTATACGTTCGTATATAGAAACATCAGCGGTACGTAAAATGATATCGTTATTCACAAAGTTATTGGATAATCGTTACGTTGTATTGCGTTCTAAAGAAATGTTACTTTACGTTATTAAACGTTCTGGAAATAAGCCAAACGTAGGCATAACGATACACGTAACGTTGGTGATACGTGTTCTTTAGAAGAACAGTTGCTACGTAGGAATTGCAATTTTTGTAACAGGAAAGTTTAAATTTTAGCGACAATGAAAATAACGTAATGCTACGTTCTGTGAAACGTAGCTTAGATTATCAAATATTACATAAGAAAAAGATCGCCACACAAAAATAACGTAACGTCGATGAAAATTACGTTATTGGCGAGGTTACGTTTTCTTACGTTTTACTCAATAAATTTCACATTACGTAATCCGCGTTCTGGAATATAAGCCCGCCTTATAGACGTACCGCTGAACGTAACGGTGGTGACTCACGCTCCTGGAAAGAATAGTTACGTTGTCTGAGTACCTACGTAGCGATAATGCAGTGTTTGCATTACGTTTAACATCTTATTTTCATAACGTTTATTCACAGATTATAACATTACGTTATCAAATCCCAAAGAAACGTAGAATAGGGCATTACGCTACACTGACGTGAAATGAAATTTACTGGTGAATTTTGATGGTGAAGGTGAAACGTACCTAAGGATTTACGTTGCAGAATTATACGTCAACTACGTTTATGGTTTTCAAGAAAAGCCTTAAAAAAAGCGAGGACGTGAGGACGTTGGGTGAGTAATTTTCGAAAAGCAGCTGTTTGACGGTATTACCTACGTGAGATTTGGTGGTGTAATAAAAGAGAGAGTAGCGGCAACGCGGCTCGATTCCGTATCGAACCGAGGCCGTCTCTCTCTCCGCGGGCCGATGCAGCAGGTCCGTCGTCTATATTCGGGCTCTTTTATCTGTCAACGCTGCGTTATTACGACGTTGAGCGTTGTTGCTCGTTCCCCACCCACCCCCGATCGCGGGGATCTTAAATTCGTTACGTCACGATTTATTACCTCGACCGCCAGCCAGCCAGCCGTATTATACTTGCTTGTCCCTGTCCCAGATAAACACGCTTTATGTCACCTCTCTTATTACGCAATAAACCCGAATAAGGCGAATTATCGTCGCCGGATCGTTATGACGGCGAGTGAGAGGGGTACCGTCCTGGAGACACCCCCTGATGGTAAAATATACTTTATTGACGGTGTTTTTTTTTCTGAAACGTTTTAATATCCGAGAGACGGTCGATTTAGTTTACAAAAGCAAACTGATAAGGTGTAAGTGGGTATTATTAGAAATCCGACCACGTGCCAGTTCAGTGGCTGCACAATGAGCTATTTACGGCGGCCGAATGAATGCAAGCCGGTTGGTTTGACTTGACAGTTCAAAGCTATGCCTGACTCGGCGCTGATATAAACGGGAGCTGTGTGCTGTGTGTGTACATAGACAGACACATACGTTTACGTACAGTAGGCTTAATGAGCATAAAACGACTCCCGTGAAGTTAGCACCCGGAATTGTCTCACAACAAGCGGTTTTTCAGAGCTCTGAATGGAGCTACTTAGAATAGTTTGGGGCTCACTTCACTCTCTTCCTGAATAATCAATTAATAAAGTTGTGGAAAAAAAATCGTCAAAAATGAGTTTTGATTAGAGTTCTGGGTAGCTCCCAAAGAATTCTATAGAACAGACCTCTTCCCTTTTGTCTATAGAACTATAATATCCAAAGGCTCTATACCCAGAACTTTAATTGGAACTCATTTTCGGCGCTTTGTAGAAAGTATAGCATGAAGCTTGAAGTAGACCACCCCTAGGTATGGCAAACTCTTTTCAAAATTAATTAAAATAAAAATTAAATATATAAATTAAATGACGAGATGGACTACGTGGCAACATAGCAGAATCAAGCTGTACCATCATTCATACAAGATGTAAGTAAAGAAAATTATTGAAATCAAGCTACACCTTCGAAATTTTACATGATGATAGTGAATAAGTTAGACAACTTGAGAAAAATACCAGAAACCAGTTATCAACACGGAAAACCCTTGAAAACTCCAATTAAACATTTGAAACAATGAAAACTACCCGAAAACGTCTAGATAAGCCAGCGAATTTTCATACACAGCTACCCCTGATAAATGCTCAAATTTGAAGATATCAATTAAGAAAATCCCATCACAGACAGCACCAGAATAAACGAATAAAGTTTGAACAATCAATAAACCTAAAACCGCTAATTAACCCGTTAAAATGCGAATTTCGACTTGCAGAAAAAAACACCTACCTATAGAAAATTCTCATACACATACTTCCAGCTGCTTTCCCGATCCCAGAAAAGCAGGGAAAGCTGAAATAATTTGGTTTCTCGGATAAAACACAAAGCAAGCTCATAACGGTAAAGAAGTAACGGAAGTCGAATACAATACATCGGATGAAGACAAGGGATGTCTCAACTATAAATAGGCTCGATTTTTCATGAGAAATTCATTCAGAAATCTGATCCAGATCCTGAAACACCCGAGTTACTAAGCCTAGAAAGAAGCAATTCTCCGCCTAGAAGAAGTAACTCATCCTCTCATTACCTGCCTTACGCCGAATATACCTATCTATCTTCATGCCAAGACCTGCCCTGTAATTTGGAAAGCTTGTCTATTTAAGAGAGCCAGTCATTCTGGAACGCTTAACTACCCAAGAGAGCCGATTATAGCTGTCAGGTTTGACTGATTTGGGATTTCCTATAACAGTTTCCCTCGAGAAGTTTTCTGTTGATAAGTAACAACACCGTCAATCAGTCAAGTCACTGCCAAGTCTCGCCACTGTCCCGCAATGTCAGATCTACAGTCAACCACCGATGCCGCCGCCCTCGTCGACACCGCCTCCAACACCGCCGCCCCCGATGTCGCCGTCACCGATGCTGCAAATGGTCCAGAACTAGCCCAACGGTATCCTGTCACTCCATCTGTTCGAGAAGGGGCCAATATGCAATTCTACAGTCTTCAATCAGGTGGTAACCCAAATCCGCACGCCATCATCCAACAATTGAATACAGGTCAATAAAAGTCGGTATTGTATCCAAATTTTATGACACCTCTTGTTTATTTACTTAACAGTTTTTCTTTTGTTCACTAGCATCAAAGAAGGAGCCGGGGTGAAAGAAAAGCAGGTTACTCGACTACCCTGTACAATGTTGCCTAACTGTACGAATTTTCTCAACTTTTAATCCACTTTAGAAAATATTTGTTAAAATACGTCAATTTTCCACTTTACGTCGAATTATCACTGTAAGTCAAATTTCCACTTTAGTTTGGTCAAAATGAAAATGAAAAGGTAAATCTTTGAAATCACAAACAAAATTTGGTTTTTCCTTGGACTGAAATTGGTACTGATTTTTATTTGCAAAAAGCCATTCAAGATTCATGAAGTTGTTTTCTCAACTTAAAAAAGGGTTATGTGCACGACTTCTTTTACCTTAAATAATCTCAGACGTCCTATTAACGCGAGGTATACTCTTTTAAACTAACTCGCATCAACAAACACTTACTAACAAAAGGGTATACCGCCGTTAGGAGAAAAGTGATCACTGACTAGGTTGATCATTCCTCTGCAGGCGGGAATGAATCGCAAACATGGCCGGCGGTGAGTTGAAGACCTTGCACTCTCGTAAAGTGTTGATATGCCGTTTATGGTATTATTTAACTGATGGAATTCTAGCACAATAAACTCCACCCAATTTCCAATTCAAAAAAAAAAAAAAAAAGAAACAAAAAAAAAAAAACACAAAAAAAAGAAAAGAAAAGAAAAGCAAATAATATAATAAATGAGGTACACATTTCATAACCAGGTGAAAATGGTCAAAATAGCAAAGGAAAAGGAAAAGAGAGATTGCCGTGTTGCAATTGGTCTGAAAAGAAGGTGTGGTTAAAATTTTGGGAAAATTCCTCCTGCGTTGCCGAAACTCCGGCTACCTTAGTTTATCAAAAGTAAAGTAACTTAAATTAAATACGAATTTGTCTGAGGTGAAATAAATGTATTAAACTATCCTTTTGTTTTCTTTCCACCATTATTTCTGCATACCTTATCCAGGAACCTATGAGGTTACCTACAAAACAAGGCACAACTCATTTGGGGGTTTTCAAAAAAAAAGAAAAATAAAAGATTTTTCTAGACGATCATCGAGCCAGGGGGGTGAGTGGTCACAAGCTATCCACTTCTTCTTCACTAACTCTCCCCTAACTATTTGTTTACTTTACTTTCTCGAAATCATCCCGAACCCTTCCCAAATCCCTCTCTAACATTTCCTTATCATTTCGATATTAGTTTCCTGATCATTCCCTAAACTTTCCCTTTCTAAACCGTTCCTTAACTCTTCCCTAACTCTCCCATAACAAACTATTCCTTTACCTTTCCCTAATCTATCTTTTTCTCTAATCCTGCCGTAACCTTTCCCTAATCCCTCGTTAACATTTCCTTATCCTTTCCATAACCATTTCCTAACTTTTCCCATTTTTAATAATTTCTTCACTCTTCTCTGATTCTCCCCTTACCGTTCCCTAATCTCTCTTTTTCTGAAAATCATCCCTAACTTTTCCCTCAACTTTTCCTTCCTTATCCATTGCTTCACGTTGTCCTAACTCTCCTCTAACTTATCCCTTACCTTTACCTTATCTCTCCCTTTCTTTAACCCTTCCCGAACTCTCCCATAACTGTTCCGTTACCTTTCCTTTCTCGAACCCTATCCTAATATGTACATCCTTATCCTTTGCATAACCATTTTCCAACCTTTCCATTCCTCAACCATTTCTTCATTCTTCCCTAATTCTTCCTGAACTATTCCGTATTTTTTCCCTAATCTCGCACTTTCATTAAATGTTTCCTAACCCTTCCCTAATCAATCACTCCCTAACAATTTCTTATACATTCCATAATCATTTTGCAACCATTCCCTTCCTTAACTATTCTTTCACTCTTCCCTAACTTTCCCCTTACCGTTTCCTAACCTTTCCCTAATCTCTCTCTTTCTCAAAATCTTCCCTAACTCTTTCTTCCTTAAGCATTCCTTCACGTTTCCCTGTAACTCTGCCCTAACTCCCTTACCTTTACCTTATCTCTCTCTCTCTCTTTCTTTAACCCTTCGCTAATCCCTTCCTAACATTTCCTTATTGTTTCGATAACCTTTTCCTAAAACCAGTTCCTAAATTTTCTCTTCTTTAACCATTCACTCATTATTCCCTAACTCTCCCATAACTATTCCTTTACTTTTCTCTTATCTCTCTCTCTTTCTCTAACCCTATCCTAATCCCTCCTTAACGCATTATTATAACTTTCCCTTAACTATTACTTAATTTTTCCCTAATCTCTCACTATCATTAAAAAATGTTTCCTAATCACTTCCTATCCATTCCTTCACTCTTACCTAACTCTCCCCTAACTATTCCCTTATCTTTACCTTATCTCTCTCTTTCTTTGACCATTTCCTAATTTCTCCCTAACATTTCCTTATCGTTTCCATAACCTTTCCTACTACAATTGCTTAACCTTTCCATTTCTTAATTATTCCTTAACTCTCCCCTAACAAACTATTCTCTAACCTTTCTCTTATTTCTCTCTTTCTCTAACCCTTCCCTAAGCCCTCTTTAACACATCCTTATCCTTTTGCGTAACCATTTTCTAACGTTTCCCTTTTTTAAACATTTCTTTGTTCTTCCCTAACTCTCCCTTAACCATTCCTTAATTTTTAATCCTAATCCTTCCCTAATCACAAACTAACCATTTTTTTTTATACTTTCCATAATCATTTTCTAACCATTCTTCTCCTTAATCGTTCCTCCACTCTTATCTAACTCTCCCCTAACTCTTCCCTAACCTTTCTGTTATCTCTTTCTTTAATCCTTCACCCTTCCCTAATCCCTCCTTAACACATCCTTATTCTTTTGCATAACCATTTTCTTACATTTCCCTTTTTAACCATTCTTTATATTCTTCCCTAATCCCTTAACTATTCCTTAATTTCACTAATCTTTTACTTTCGTTAAATGTTTCATAATCATTTCCTAACAATTCCCTTCCTCAACAATTCCTTCCCTTTTCCCTAACTCTCCTTAACTTTACCTTATATCTCTTTCTTTAACCCTTCCCTAATTTATCCCTAACATTTCTTTATCGTTTCCATAACCTTTTCCCAACTCCATTCCCTAACCATTCCTTCACTATTCCCTAACTCGTCTCCCCTAACTGTTTCCTAATCCCTTCCTAACATTTCGTTATCCTTTCCACAATCATTTCCTACCCAATTTTCTAACCTTTCCCTTCCTTAATAATTCCTTCAATCCTCCCTGTATAACTCTTCCATAACTATTCCCTTACCTTCCCCTAATCTTTCTCTTTCTCTATCCTTCCCCAATCTTTTCCTAATCCCTCTCTAACATTTCCGTATCGCTACAGCCACTTCCAAACCATTATCTAAGCTCTCATTTTTTTCAACCATTCCTTCATTCTTCCCTAACCCTCCCATAACTATTCTCAAGCATTTTCCTAATTCATCTTTTTCTCTCACCGTCCCTAACCTAGTCCCTCTTTAACATTTCCTTATCCTTTCCAAAACTACTTATCATTTCCTTGTAATGTACATTTCGTACGTACCGGCTAGATGCCGGTAACACAGAGACGACGGCGGGCGCGCGCAGTTCGTGAGTGATAGTGGTTGTTAGTGCATCGACCAACTCGAGTCGTAACCTCGACTGTCAAGTTGTAATCAGGTGTGTTCATCTTCGTACCGGCCCGTTCACCTTTCTTTTCTCTGCTGGAATTCGCGTGAAGAAGGTCGTTTTGGCAAACGCCTGAATTTTCACCAAATGGCCTCGTGAACTTTCACGTTAAATATTATAAACATCGTCTGTGTTTTTGGCTTGGTGAGTGACCTAAAGTGGATCTTTTATTATTGTTTTAATTGTATAAATCATATTTCCTTTTTAATACAAAGAGGAAAACAGCAATTAATCCGATCGAGTTTCGCCCGCATGTAAAATTGGTTGATCACATTTTTATCGTAATTATCTTGAGGATGGGTCATAATTTTATGTAACCCTGGCGGGCCAGAACTCGATCGGACCGTTAACACCACCAAGAGTGTCTCTGATACATCCTGAAATTTCAGCTTTTTTCCTTGGAGCAAGTTTTTTCCTTGGAGTAAGTTTTTTCCTTGGAGCAAGTTTTTTCCTTGGAGCAAGTTTTTCTCTTGGAGCAAGTTTTCCCTTGGAGCAAGTTTTCCCTTGGAGCAAGTTTTCTAAAGGAGCAAGTTTTCCCTACTAGACCGACGGTTCATACCGGAGCACACTCTTCATACCTGAGACCACTTTGCCGATTGGACAACCTTTGTCTTCGTACCGAAGTGCACCTGATCCAGGGGTACACATTGGTAGTACTGGAGCTGCTGATCTGACTCCCGCAGCAGCTGAATCAATAAATAGCAGCCGAACCTTGTCCACCCAGAGGCCCGGCTGAAAACCTTCCTCCTCGCACCGGAGAGCCTACGAAGATAAGTTTCACTGGTCCAATTTTACCACCCCTTTCATTCGGCTGATCTCAACGTTTTTATTATTGTCAACCATGCTCAAGAGTCTGTGATAATAACTGTGATTTTTTTAAATAAAGAGTACCTGTTGTTCTGCTGACCCGCCTGTTATTTGTTGACCCTCTTAGACTGACAGCTCAACCCACGACCCTTGTTGCCTCTTATTGGTCTCATGCTCTCAACGGTTATTTTCCCCCTCTAGGGTAAAATAATTCGTTTCATCCTTGACTCTCATAAAAACTAACTTTTCCTTAAGTTTCTGTGGTTCCCCTAACCTTTCCCTAATCTCTCCCTAACATTCTCTCATTCCTCCCTAACTTTTCTCAGACCTTTCCCCAGAGCTTTTCAATAACTCTCCCCTAAACCTTTCCTAATCTCTCCCCCACCTCTCTCTCACCCCTTCCAGTTTGATGGGAGTTTAGATTGAGTACCGCAGGCCGCAGGGATCTACTATCGGACCTATAAAATTTACCCAGTTCGTTAATAATTAA
Organism: Malachius bipustulatus; assembly: GCA_910589415.1. Classification (NCBI taxonomy): domain Eukaryota; kingdom Metazoa; phylum Arthropoda; class Insecta; order Coleoptera; family Melyridae; genus Malachius; species Malachius bipustulatus. Next base: position 39,294,386 of record OU342638.1, on the reverse strand, counting down.
TGAATGTCTCTCTAAATTGATTGATTCTTTAATAAGCAGAGTCTCATTTCTTGAAAAAACATCAGAAAGGTACCTAAAAAAGGGAAACGGTGTACCTCAGGGCCACATTATCGACCTCTCAGATTTTCATCGATTAACTTGACGTGACAACATCGAGACAGCGCGCGAGACGACGTCGGACGGATTCCCTGCTCTTAATGGCTACTAGTTTTCGAGTGGTTAGCAATGAATGAGACTTAATGCTGCTTAATGCAAACAAGTCGGCTTCGTGCTTCGTGTTGCTCGTCTCTTTCTGGTTGTTGCTAATGCGAGTTATGCTCTCGAATCAATTCGCTCGGCGGCCGCGGCCCGAACAACGACATGCACGATAAACAATTGCGTTTTTAGTGTAAACGAACCCGATCCGAAATCGAGTTTACATTTTAATTTATTTATACGGCGGCGGCGGCAACGAGCGACCACGTCAATGTCAACCGGAATTGTCCGAATAGTATAAATGCGGGTCGCTGAGCGCTATTATGCTGTACGTTGTTGCCGCGGCCGCTTAAGCGTAATAAACAATTTTTGGTATAATACCTTTGAATAATAGCAGGACTCGTTCGATTTGTCTTTTTCCATAAAACTCGTCTATGGGAACCGAAACAACAGGTACGCCCGCCCGCTTCCACTCTATCATTATTATCAGAGACCGGGGGCCTCGTTCTCTAACACCAACACGGAAATACGGAAATATACGCATTCATCAAAAATGAAATTATACAGGAACCGGTGCCCTATGCGTGCGTGCGTGCCTGCATGATGTCGATATGCGAGATAGACGGGGAACGAGGAGAATTTCGCTTATCGATTTGTTTGGCGCGATGACGCGTCCCATTATTATCAAAAAGAACCAATAGGACACTCATTGATACCTATACATAGGTACCAGTGCGCCATCTATCTATCAATTATTATAACGGAACAATTTTTAAATAATCGACACCCGCGCCATCTGGGGATCTTTTTTTTTTCTCATAGATCTAACTCAGTATCTACAAAAAAGTCTACATTCGTGGTAGGTATATAAAATAGGAAGAATAGAAGTGAATCCATGCAACTGGAACGATTTCATTTCTGGAACGAAATGTCAATTAACTTGATCGAGTCGTTAATAACGTTAACGCTAACACCTCTCCGGTCGTATAATTTACGCGTAAACTTCCCGAATTCGATTAAACGGGCGTCTCGGAACTCTCAGAGGTAGTATACACTCTCAGGGAGCCAGAAAAATGTTTTTCCCCTAGTATAATAATATAAGAACGCGAGAGAAGGTGATGAAAGAAAAAAAAAAAGAAAAAACCGGGACCCTACGTTGTGTTTTTTTTTTTAATTAATAACATCCAGCTAACGTATAGGTATAAAAATATAAGTGCATATACCTAAATGTATTAATTTCACTTGAGGGAGCTCGTTGTAAATTAAAATTATAATCACTTTCTTACAAGAAAATTACTGTTGCCACTAAAATCTATCATAGGCATGGCTGTTTTTATCAAAGAGAATTTGTGAGGGTTTTCAGAAACCAAAACCTCGAACAACGAAATTTTTGATCAATTAGAGACTGAAAATTTATTAAATTCAATAAACCATGGAGCCGATATTTATATTTAAACTTATACAGTTCACCTTTCTGTTCACCGCCTTCATCATCAGCGGTCTGCTTTTAGGAACTAATCTACCTTATAAATAATAATTTCATTAACCATTACTTTGAGAATCCATTATCAATTTCATACACCCTTATTGAGGGTTTCCCAAACTAAAAGCAATAAACCAATGAAGCATTGAATAACGAAAATTACGATCAATTATTCGAGAATCAAATTTATTTAATTCAATAAACCGTGGAACCTGTTGTATTTATATCACAGATAGAGCTCTCCTTTCTTCTAGATCAGAATCATTTGTCGTTTTGATTTTTGAAGCCGAAAATTTGAATTCTTCCTTCGTCTCTAATAAAAATACGACCATTCAAGCAAAAAATTGAATTCTTTCTTCGTATTAAATAATACATTCATTCATCCAAGTCCAAAATTTGAATTCTCTCTTCGTAGTAAATAAAAATACAACCATTCATGCCAAAAATTTGAATTCTCAACAAACAAAATAGAATTCTTTCTTGTAATAAATAAAATACGACCATGCAAAATGCAAACAACAATTTGAATTATTTCTTCGGTTTAAATAAAAATACGACCATTCATGCCAAAAATTTGAATTTTCAAGCAACAAAATAGAATTCTTTCTTGTAATAAATAAAATACGATCATGCAAACAAAAATTTGAAATTATTTCTTCGGTTTATATTAAAATACGATCATTCAAGCCAAAAATTTGAATTCTCAACAAAAAATGAAGTCTTTCTTAAAAAAAACTCGAATTCTTTTCCGTAAACGAAAAACACGACCTTTTAAGACAAAAATTTGAATTCTAAACCAGAAAAAAATGAATTATTTCTTTAAAAACACTTTAAATTACTTTCCATAAACGAAAAATACCGACATTCAACTCAAAAATTTGAATTCCTGTTTCGTAATTGTTAAAAATACGACCATTCATGACAAAAATTTGAATTCTCAAGCAACAAACTTGATTTCTTTCTTGTAATGAATAAACTACGACCATGCAAACAACAAATTCAAATTATTTCTTTACTTTAAATAAAAATACGGATTTTCAAGCCAAAAATTTTAATTCTGATCAAGAAAAAATGGATTCTTGCTTTTAAAAATTTGAATTCCTGTTTCGTATTTAATAAAAACACGACCATAAAAGTAAAAAATTTGAATTCTAAGCAACAAAATTGAATTATTTCTTCATAGCAGGTAAATACAAATACGACATTGCAAGAAAAAATATTAATTCTCAAGCAAAAAATTGAATTCTAAAAAATAGAATTCTTTTTTCGTATTACATAAGTAAATAAAACTACAAACACGAGCAAAAAATTGAATTCTTTCGTATTAAATAAAAATACGACCTTGCAAGCCCAAAATTTTAATACTCAAGCAAATAATAGAATTCTTTCTTCGTTTGAAATAAAACTGGACAACCATGAAAGCAAAAAAATTTTATTCATTCTTCGTATTAAATAAAAATACGATCATTCAAGTCAAGTCCAAAATTTGAATTCTCAAGCAAAAAAAATAATTCTTTCTTCGTGTTACGTTACAAAATAATTAGATCCAAAATTTTGAATTCTCATTCTCAGTTTTTGATATTAAATAAAAACTAGGACCATAAAAGCAAAAAATCAGAATTCTTTCTTCATAATACATAAAAAATACGACTATGCAAGCAAAAAATGTTTTCTTTCTTTTCATTAAATAAATAATAATTGAAACCAAAAATTTGAATTCTCAACCAGAAAAAAAGAATTCTTTCTTTAAAAAAATTTAAATTCTTTTTCATACCTAAAATTTTGAATTCTCAAGCAATAAAACAGAGTTCTTTCTTTATATTAAATAAAATATGAAAGCAAAAAATTTGAATTCTTTTTTCGTAGGTAATAAATAAAATACGACCTTACAAGCAAAAAATTGAATACATTCTTCGCATAGTAAAGGCAAATAAGATATTGCAAGCAAAAAATTTGAATTCTCAAGCAAAATAATTGAATTCTCAAGAAAAAAATAGAAACGTTTTTTTGTATTAAATAAAAATACGACCTTGCAAAACCAAAAATTTGAATTCACAAACAAAGAAAATGAATTCCTTCTTTGTGTAACGTAAAAAAGTATTCAAGCCAAAATTTTAAACTCTCAAACAAAAATTTGAATTCTTTCTGCGGTTAAATAATAATAAGATTCAACCCAAAAATTTAAATTCTCAATCAGATAAATAGAATTCTTTCTTCGTGTTAAATGAAACTACGAGAATGAAAGCATAAAATGTTAATTCTTTCTTTGTATTAATAAAAATACGACTTTGCAAGACAAAAAATAGAATTCTTCCTTCGTATTAAATAAATAATAATTCACGCCAAAAATTTGAATTCTCAAGCAAAAAAAAATATCTTTGTATTAAAGAAAACTACGACGCAATACCTCCGATCAAAGATCAAAGAATCTCATTTAAAACCGCTTTTGATGTGACGTTTCACTCGTCAAAACTGTCAACGAGCTCGTTCTTCTAAATCTTAACGACCGGGCAGTAACAATCAATCTTCTTTTTACTTTTAAAAGATATTTTTAAATCTTTTACATTGAGCATTGAGTCAATTACAAACCACCCTTCTCAACTTAAGTACCTACATACTTATACTATACACTCACTCTGCTTGACATATTACCTCAAAGGATTGTTCATGTTTATGCCATGTAACACAATCTTATGGCGAGTAAGCGATTTCTTAGAGCAACGACCTTATCAAGATACGATTGTTTCCTGATGCACAACAATAATTATTACACTTGCAATAATTTCTCTCCCTTTGATTGAACCCCCCATAATTAACAATAAAATTTTTGTTTCAGTTGAAACCGATGCGTTTCTTCTACCGCATCTTCACCCCGCTGAAGATCCGCCCGTTCAAGATAATCAACACGTCGAGCTCGAGCGGCGGCAAGCAACTCCAGGTCGTCCCGATCAAGCCGTCGACGGAACCGCGACAGTGCGACGCGTCCAAAGCCACCAACAAGAACAGTAAACCGGACGGCGAGGACGCGAACGAGAAAGACGGCGAGAAGCTGCGAAAGTCCAAAGAGAGGGACGACCACGAGCAGCAGGACCGAAAGGAGAGACTGATGGCGCACCTGCAGCTCCAGAGCAAGGCGAAAGTACAAAGCGCGGCGGCCGTGACCGCCACCGCCACCGCCACTAATAAGGTACCTGAGATGAGCAACAAGACGCTCGCCGACTGCATCTACACGTACGAGGAGCCGGACAAGGAGGAGATCAAGCGGTTCGCGGAGAAGCGGGACCGGGAGTGGGCGATGCAGAAGAAACTGGACGAGGAGTACCACAACTCGCACCACTTCAGCAAGAAGAGAAAGAAGAAGGACAAACACTCGCGGAACGACTCGAAGAAGAGGAAGCTGCACGCCGAGATCACCTCGAACGAGAACAACAAGGAAGACCTGAAGCTGAAGGTCAAACTGACGCCGCACAACCCCCACAACGGGCACAAGCACAAGCACCACAAGAACGTGCAGCAGTTCGACGCGACCGTCCTGCCGCCGACGAAGCTCACGCATCAGGAGAAGGCCGAGAGCAAAGAGTCGCTCAAGGCGAAGCTGATCCAGCTGCGGCAAGTGCGACACAAGCACATCGGCAGCGAGGACAAGAACATCCAGACAGTGATCGACCCCAAAAGTCAACCGCAACAACACCATCACCACCACCACGAAGAGAGCGAACCGGTCAAAAAGACGCAGGCGCAGCAGCAGCAGAACAACAACAATCAAGCACCGGAAGCGAGTAATAAAAAGAAAGAGACGAGCAGCTCCTCGCATCCCTCTTCGGACGACGCGGTCAAAGTGAGCCGGGAAAAGGTGCCCACGATACACCTGGAGAGGAGTCTGCTGATCAAACAGAAGGAGCAGCAGAAGACGTTTCTTAAGACATTTCAGTCTTACACCGAGAAGGTGAAATTACAACAGCAGATACAGCAGAAGAGCGAGAAATTGAATCAAAATCAGCTGCACAAGATCTTGGACAAGAAGATCGCGACGTTGCAGCAGCAATGCACCAAAGGCAGTACCAGTGGTACCGGTACCAGTACCAGTAGCAGTGCTGGTACTAGCACCAACCCTAAATCGGATATGAAGCAAGAGACAAACAACATCCTCAACAACTCCTACCATTCCGGTTTCACCGTCAGCAAGATCGAGGCCGGTGTGAAACGGAAACTGCCCGACGAAGACGAGAGAAATAAACGCCCCAGCCTGGAGATAACCCTGATAAACCCACCCGCTTCATCTCCCAAGGTCCATCAACAGAAACTGCCCCTACCACCGCTGACATTATCACCGGTTGCACCACCGGCACCGGCACCAGCCCCAACACCTCCAGCGGCGGAAATAATAAAAACCGCCCCCACCAATAAGCGACCCCCTCCGGCGACCATTCCATTGGACAGGATCAAGAAATCCAACCTGAACAACAGTAAATCCGGCATCAGCATCATCCCGAAACTGCCGGAGAAATGCGACAACATCGGCGCTCTGGACCTCTCGAAACCGAGCAAGTCTCCCGAAACGGCCAAACCGCCCGGCGCCGAGATCAAACCGATCAACGGTTTCAACGCGGCCTCGGCGACGGCGCAGAGGAACGTCCACAACTCGACCCCGCGACCGCCGCAGAGCATGCAGCTCTCCAACCTGCAGATGCTCTCGAAGGTCGCGATCGAACACTCGAGCCAGATCAAACCGGCGAACGTGAAACCGAAGCCGCCCGTCCCGACTCTGCAGACGCTCAAACCGTCCGCGCAGGGGACGGGCGGCCAGGCGGGCCCCAAACAGCCGCCCAATCTCGCCAAGATGCCCAAACTGAACGAGATCAACAAGGCGCAGTTCAGGCTGATGAACCCGCAGATCAGGAACCTGAGGCCGAACCAGAACCAGAACATCCGCAACATCCCGAACCCGAGCCTGATTGTGCGGTTGCAGAACCAAAACCGGATCAACAACATCAACCAAATCACCACGGGCACCGGTACCAAGACCGTGGGCGCCACCGGGACCGGAGATGCCGTGAGAAAAAATTCTGCTTCCGGTTCTGGTTCTGGTTCTAGTCAGACTGGTCATCAGGAAAAGAGCAACGATTCGAAAGCGGTGAGCACCGGGGTTGGGGCTGGTAGTGCGAGTGCCGGTGTTGGGGTTGGTACCAGTAGTACCGGTATCAGCGTTAGTACCAAGACCAATACAGGAAATAGTAGCGGTAGTGCTACCAGTACTGGTAGCGGTACCGGTACCAGTGCCGGTGCCGGTGCCAGTGCTTCCGGTTCCGTCAAAGGCGACTCTAAAGAGATTTCCGTTGGGCAGTAGCAGCAGTAGGTAGAGTGGAGCGGAAATCAAACAAAATAGGGGTGTTCGTCTTGGTGTCTTGAGTAGATGTTGTGGAAGCGGGGTGAGTTTTTGCGTTGCTGTGCGTCACGCTTGAAGTTTGACGTTTGACAAGTCGAATCAGTTTTCTTATTAAATTAATTGAGCTCAATTTATGTAGGATGAGCTTCGATTGCTTCAAAATTAAAATTGAGCTCATTTTGATCAGTTAAAATTGAGCTTCCATAAGATTTTTTACCTTGAGACTTTACTGGGCCATTTGAAGTGAGATAGATAACTTATTGGTTCGTAAATGTTTTATTTAAAATTGAGCTGATCTCGTAAGTTTAAAATTGAGCATTCCGGGCCAATTAAAATGAGGTAACCTGGTTCGTTTAAAAGTACCTGACATGATTTAAGTATTTAAAATTGAGCTGAAATGATAAATTTAATATTGAGTTCAAATGACAGATGACATAACTCGGTTCGTTTTAAATAATTGAGCTGACCCGGGTAATTGAAAATTGAGCTTAAGGCTTAGAAATGAGCTTTTTGTAATGATTCAAAATGATCGGACCCAGATCATTTAATATAGGGCTGACTTGAGCAATTATTTAAAATTGCGCTCCTCGGGTTGATTTAAAATTGAGCAGAAAATTTTAAAATTGAGAGTTTCTAATAAAAGATGTTTGTAGGTGTCATTTTGAATTGAGCTGTTTTAAATAATAATTTAAAATTGAGCTTTTATGATAAATGATTTTTTTTGCAGGCATCGCTTAAAATAATTGAGCTTTCCTTGTTTACTTAAAATGAGGCTGAATAACTTAAAATTGAGCTGATTTAAGTAACTATTTAAGTAATGATTTATAATTTTGTTCTTCTGGTTATTTTGAAATGGAGTTTTTCTGATTGATAAAAATTGAGCTTATTGTGTAGGCATCATTTTGAGCTGGTTCGAATAATTATTTAAAACTGAGCTGACTTGAGTAATTATTTAAAATTGTACTCTTCTGGTTGATTTAAAATTGAGCTCAATAATATAAAATTGAGATTTTAATTTTTGATTTTAATAGGTGTAATTTAAAATTGAGCTTTTCTGGTATATTTAGGTAAAATGAGGCTGAATAATTTGAAATCGAGCTGTCCTAAATAATGATTTCAAATTTTGCTTGGTTAGTTTAAAATTGAGCTTTTCTGATTGAAAAAAAATTGAGCTTTTTTGTAGACGTCATTTAAAACGAGCTTTTTTTGAAGGCATTATTTAAAATTGAGCTGTTTTGAATAATTGTTTAAAATTGAGCTGTGTTGAGCAATGATTGAACCTGCGATCTTCTGGTTAATTTAAAATTGAGCTGAATAATTAAAAATTTAGTATTTCTGATTGAGCCTATTTTTCAAATGACATTTAAAATTGAGCTGGTGTGAATAATTCTTCAAAATTTAGGTTTCCTGGTTTATTTAAAAAGAGGCTTAAAATTTTAAAAGTGAGTTGATTTGCGTGAAAATTTAAATTTTGCTCTTCTGGTTGAATAAAATTGGGCTTTTCTGTTTGATAAATTTTTTGTAGGCACCCCATTTAAAATTGAGCTGGTTTTAATAATTATTTTTAAAATTGAGCTGTTCGGTTTAATTTAAAATCAGGCTGAATAATCTAAATTGAGCTTTAGTTATGAGTATAATGATTTAACATTGTACTCTTCTGGTCGATTTAAAATTGAGCTCAATAATTTAAAATTGAGCTGACTTGAGTAATGATTTTGCTCTTTTGGGTAATTTAAAAATTAACTTTTCTGATCGATTTAAAAATTAGTTTTTTAAAAATGAGCTGACCTAGATCGTTTAAAATTGAGCTGGCGTTAAAGATTATTTAAATTTGAGCTTTTCTGCGCAATTTAAAATTGAGATTTTCAGATTGAGTTAAAATTGAGCTTTTTGTTCGATTGAAGATTGAGTTTTTTACAGGAATCATTTAAAATGAGCTGACCTAGATCGTTCATAATTGAACTGGCGTGAATAATTATTTCAAGAGACCTTTTGGTTTATTTATTAATATCGTTTTGAATAATTTAAAATTGAGTTGAATAATTTAAAATTGAGTTTTTCTGATTGATTCAAATTGCGTTTTTTTTAAGGTATTGTTTAAAATTGATCTTTGTTTGAATGGTTTGAATAATTAATTAAACATTGAGCTCTTTTAAAATTTAAAGCCCATTTAAAATTGAGCTTATGCATACGAATTATGTAAAACGAGCTGAACTGGAACGTTCAGAATTGCTCTGGCGTGAATATTTATTTAAAATTGAGCCCTTTTAATTTTTTTAAAATTTTTAATTTTATTATTATTAAAATATTTTTAAAATTTAATTAAAAATTGAGCCTGCCTGAGTGATTAAAAATTGAGCTTTTCTGATCGAGTTAAAATTGAGCTTTTCTGATTGAGTTAAATTTGAGCTTTTTTTTCGATGGAAAATTGAGCTGGATTGAATAATTAATTAAAATTGAGCTTTCTTTATTTATTTAAAATTGAGTTTTTTTAATGGGGATCATTCAAAACGAGCCGATCAAAATCATTTAAAATTGAGCGAGCTTTATTCCTTATGACGCGAATCGCACAACGCACCTGTATAGAAGCCAAATTGTGCAATAATTTCGATATACCGGTATATGGAAAATAAAACGGGTTCTTATTGTAACGTCTATAATAGTCGCAGTTTTTGTACTTAATCTTTACCGTTTAGAAGTATTTTTTTTTGTTGACCACCGATAATTATATCAAAATAAACTCACCCTGTACATCAACATATATGATCGAGCAGCACGACTCGTATTAGGTATACTACAAATCGCGACCAAAAACTATATCAAGAGCATTATTACCTATGTAGATATGTATGTATTAGTTTGTCTGTCTTTACCTATTATAATAGTACTCTGCCAGTACAACCGATCATAGTTAGTTATTTTGTAGGAAGTAGGTACCTAAGCGTTGTCTTTGATTTATTATTGTTCAAATAATTTTGTCTTGTTATTTTTTTTTATTTTTTAGAAATTATACTTTGAGTATATTAGATATCGATAGCGGGGATGTTCTTCTTTTTTAAACCGGTTGAAACCGGTTATAACGAATAATGTTAATTATTCGTTTATAGCGAAGCGAAGTCGCTTATAGCGAAACAATTGTTCGCTATAACCGGCATGGTTTATATAATAACGAGAAAACTCCCTCAACGCTATTATTATTATTATTATTATTATTATTCTATAGCGGTTATGTTATAATAGTGAGTGTAAGAGTAAATGTTCCTGATTTTTAATAAGACTTTAATTTTTATTAATTAAACGTGTTTTTATTAATTATTATTATTATTATTCTTTATATATGTATTGTTATGCGTTTCAAATTGTTTTATCTCGTCTTGTATTTACCTGTACATATTAAATAATATAAATATAAATAAATAGATAACATGATAGTTATTTAATCTTTGTAAGTAGGTATACATATATAAATATTATACATAACATAAACTTGGGGGCATTTTTAATTTATTATTAAGTTTCTCGCGTCTCTATTTCTTTTCAATAGAATTCAAACCTCCCGCCTTTTCTATTTGCGCAAGTCTGATGACCTGATTGATCATAGACGCCTGCGTACAATCGGTCACAATCGACGCACGCGCCGTTCTATCGCTACCAAGACGCAGGCGCCTGCGCCATTGCGATCATATAACACGCAGGTGTCAAATTAATATTAGTCAAATTAAACGGGAATAAATCGATCAAGTCAAGCTAAAGAAACTTTTGTACATACAGTTTACAACAATTACCTAATAATAAGAATAATAAATAAAAATCTCAAATAGACTGTTTTTCGTTTAATTTCGACTTGTACCTTTATTATTGTAATAGTATCTTCTATACCTATATAGATCTATTATAGTACTTATTATTATTATTGTGGACGAGAAAAGAAAATATTTGTGTATAGTTTATGATTATGATGATGAAAAATCGGTGTAAAATATGTACTTTACCTTATAAATGTGTTTGTTATTATTATTATTATTATAGACGATAATAACTGATGATGATGATGAAATGAAATGGAATAAAAAATTTAAAACATTTACTCCTTTTATTATTACCCGATAGACCTGGCAGCGTGGCCTCATTACAGATACAAAACAACATTTTTATTTGTGATTAAAATCGAGTCGGCTTCGCCGAGCCCAGCCAGCTCGTTATTACGCTATAGCTGCCCGAGGACGAGCGAGAGAGAACGGGAGAAAGAGAGAGAGAGAGAGAGAGCAGTGTAGCGTGTAGCGAAATGCGACGTTTTCCTCGGCCAGCGCTCGTCGCCTCGCCGGGCAGGGAAAATGACTTTCATGTTCGCGTTATCAAGTCGGCTCTGCAATGCATCGACTCGGCGGTGTTGCCGCCTGTTGATCGCGATGCGGCCTATAATGTTACGTTTCACGTAATTTCGTTTTATGGTGTTCCAGCGACGGGGAGAGATTTTAACGGCGACGTTGCCGGATTTTTCATCCGAATGCAGGTAGGTATGGAAAAAGTTAAATAAAAAATTTGAAAATTCATCCTAAAGAAACAGACAATAATAATTAAAAATCACAATAAAATCGGCAACAATGTAAAATATTTGTCCCCAAGGTAGCTTTACTATGTAGTAACTTATACAAAAAATCGTCACTTGAATTAAACCTAACCCAACCAAATAAATGACAACATTGTAGAATGTATTTTTTGAACCAGAAAATACCAAGAAAACTCCCTAAAAAAATGACAACACTGTTGTGTTTACCTGTAGAACTACAACGTTTCAATGACATTTGTAACAATGGCAACACTGTCAAAATCGTTTGAAAAAAAAATTATTAAGAAAGGTTCAAAAACCGCGAAAAGTTACCATTTCAACAATGAAAATGGCAACATTGTAAATTTATTATTAAAACCAGAAAATACCAACTAGAACGACTGCGTTTTAATGACATTTGTATCAATGGCAACACTGTAAGAATTTACCATGTGCTCTAAAAAAAGAGCAACGTTGCCAAAAAAAAAAATTTTAATCGAACAAAATTAAAAATTGTCTAAAAAACGTTCAAACACCGCAGAAATGTTGCTATTTTCAACAATAAAAATGGCAACGTTGTAACACGTTTCTTTTAACCAGAAAGTTTAAAGAAAAGTACACCAAAATTGGCAACACTGTAAAATATTTACGTGCAAAACGGCACCGTTTCAATGGCGCATTTATAACAATGGCAACACTGTAAAAAATAGCCTGATTCGCTCTGAAATCAGCAACGCTGTCAAATATTTATTTTGAAATCAGGCAACATTGAAAAATGATCTAAAAAACGCTACAAACCACAAAATACCATTGAAAAGGCCCAGCAGGAACGTCATTATTTTAATAATATAAATGGCAACATTGTAAAATGTTTCTTTTTAACCAGACAATTTTAAGAAAGGCACATCAAAACTGGCAACACTGTAAAGTATTTACGTATAGAACGGTATTACGTTTGAATGACCCATTTATAACGATGGCAACACTGTAAAAACTACACCCGTTCGCTCTAAAATAAGCGGATCTGCCAAAAATTAATTTTGAAATCCGGCAACATTGAAAAATAATCCAAAAACGCTACAACCCACAAAAAAAAAACGTTGAAAAAGCGCAGGAATATTATTAATTTAATAATGAAAATGGCAACATTGTAAAATAGTTTTTAATCAGACAATTTCAAGAAAAGCAGATCAAAACTGGAAACACTGTAAAGTATTTATATACCTTTAAAACGACAATGTTTCAATGGCCCATTTATAACAATGGCAACACTGTAAAAATTAATTTGGAAATCAGACAACAATGAAAAATAATACAAAAAACGCTACAACCAAAAAAAACCGTTGAAAAAGCGAAAGAACAATATTATTTTAATAATAATTATTATAGAAATAATGTTTTTTTTTAACCATACAATTTCAATAAAAGCACATCGAAACTGGTAACACTGTAAAGTACCTATTTATCTGTAAAATGGTAACATTTCAATGAACTGTTTCTAATAATGGCAACGCTGTAAAAAATACACTGATCCGCTCTAAAAAATCACGATGTTACCAAAAATTAGTTTTTAAATCAGGCAACATTGTAACATTATCAAAAAAACGTTAAAACGTAAAAAAAAATTTAAAAACGTAGAAATAGGTTATCTTCTAAGATAGAAATGGCAACATTATTGTACTTAAAATAATTTTTTTAAACCAAGAACTTCCCATAAAAACTGACAATACTGTAGAGGATTTATCTGTAGGAAGACAGCGTTTTAATGACATTTATAACAATGGCAACATTGTAAAAATCACCCGAATCGCTCTAAAAATCGGCAATTAAAAAAACTAATGTTGAAAATAAGCAAAATTAACTAAAGGAACGTGGAAAAACGTTCATAAATTGCAGACATTATCATAGTAACAATAAAAATTGCAACATTGTAAAATGTACTTTTTACACCAGAAAATACCAAGAAAACCCTCTAACAACTGGCAACACTGTATCACAAAAATGACTGGAGAAACGTCAGCATTCCAACAACTAAAATGGTACATACTTAACTTTTTCTTAAGTCAGAAAATTAAGAACAAAATGGCGTCAAAAAAATCGACAGCATGAAAATCAACAAAAAATGAGGACCAGAAAGGAGATTTACACGAAAAACTGGCAACATTGTATAATATATTTCTTATAACCCAATTAACAATCGGAAGAAACAATGAATTTTTTTTTTAAACCGACAACACTGTAAAAAAATCGTTTGCTATTGCTTGCTTGCAACCATTTTTGACAATGACAAGTGACAACACTGTAAAAATTTAATTTGCAATTTGGCAACATTAAAAACCGTTCCAAAACCGCGAAAACGGTTTTGACAATAAAATAGGCAACATTTGTTTAATATGGTAAGAAGGAAAATGTAAAAAATAGCGTTTAAAAAAAACAAAATAGCGAAAATCAACCAAAAATCTGATCCAAAATGTAAATTTACACAAAAAACTGGCAACATTGCATATTTTTAAAAATAAATAACCGCAACATTGTACAAAAAATCGTCTCTAATGTTGTCATTTTATGACATTTTTGACAATGACAAGTGGCAACACTGTAAAAACGTAATTTGAAATCAAAAACAACAAAATAATTCTAATAACAAAAAAAAAAACCGTTTCCAAAAACGCAGGTCACCTTTTTACAAAATTCTTCTCATAATTCGCTTAAAAAATTTATAAAATTTCAACACAAAAAGGCAACCCTGTAAATTATGAAGTGTATAAAAAGATATGCCGAGGCTCCTGACAGAAATCCAACTTAAATAAGCCAACGTGAGAAAAAAGGCTTATTATACCTACACGAGAAATCGTAAAAGCGAAAAAGCACAGCCCGGCAACGGCGCGGCATTTATCGCGTGAGACCGAACAGGTTCGGGCGAAGGGTAAGCGGGCCCGTTTCACGCAGGCGAAACGAAACGCAGCAGAGTAAACACACCGACAGTGAACCCCGACTCACACCGGCCTGATGCGGAGAAAATCCATAACGGGGACCACACGCATAATAGCCGACCAGAACGAGACGGGACACTTGCGAGCCTGCTCTAGTGGAGCGAGCGCGAGAGAGACGGAGCGAGGGTATAGATACCTATCTGTGTGGGGTCACGTGGAATGGGAGAGAACGAGAATAAAACATTTTTCTATTTTCAATAAACATACCGAGAGAGACCCCATTATGCATTTATATACTGTTGTAGCTGTCAATAGGAATTTGTCAATAGAATAATTTGTTGTAAGAATAGATAATTAACAGGTTATGTTAGGTAGATAGGTTTATAGTTTATACAGGGTGTAATTCTTATCTAGGTATAAAAAAAAACAGAAACTTTACCTATAATAGGGCGTGTATTAAAATTAGTTTTTTAAGGGGTTCTAATACTTACGCGAATCTATCAATTTATTAAACTCGATTCGTTCAAGATTCGCCTGAAATTATCATTTCAAGTTTTTATCAAAAACACTCTTCTGTCATTCTTATTATGAATCAAATCATTATACGCAGATACCTAAATAGGTTCAATTATGAAAACCTATAGATAATTGAGGTGGCTAAATGCTCAAGTGTTTGATGGCCATTAATCCGAAATATAAAAAGATCGGCTTTATTGAATTGGGTTGTTTGATTGAACCAAAAGATGGCTGGCATCGTTTGAGGAAAAGTAAAAAAGGAAACTTATTCTGACTAAATGCACGAAAGTACGAAGGCCATTAATCGTAAATTATATAAAGAAGATCGACATTATTAAATTGGATTGTTTGATTTAATATTTAAAAGATGACTGCATCGTTTGAGGAAATTTAAGAACATGAACTTATTCTGACCAAATGCGCAAGTGAGCGAAGGCCGTTAATCGGAAATATAAAAATAAGAAGACAATAACCCTAGTTCCCGCTCAATTCAAACAAATCATGATCAAATCCACCTTATATTTTATTATAGAAATCCATTAACTCGTAATTACCCTATTGTAAAAAAATATTGTAAAAAAATCGCAAATCGACGGACAACATTAAGAAATCGGCAACACTGCAAAAATTGCACTCTTTAAAAGTGTCTCAGCGAAATTTATTTAACTATCTAACAAAATGGCGTCAAAGCAATAATAAGATCTGCATGGAAGAGATTCCATCATAAAAATTTTGGATAGCGGAATGGAAATTCACGCGAAAAATTGGCAACACTGTAAAAAACAATTTCTTAACCAAATAGGTAGGTGCCTCCCTAGCCGCAAGAAAGAATGAAAAAATATGAAATAACGACAACATTGTAAAAAACTCCAAGAACAAAATATTAATTCCTATCGTCTACCAAATAAGTAATTAAAATATAAAAAGAAGATTTGTTTTATTTCGTAGATTGAATTATTTAATTTAATTAATTAAAAGGTGACCGAATCGCGGTTATTGTGGAAAAGTTAAATTATAAAATTAATTAATAATAAATTAGTAATAAAAACCTTGCTCCCAATCTATTAAACTTCATTATACAGGGTGTCTCACGATGAGCGTGCGTTAGCCGTATATGGGAAACTGGGCATGACAGAAATTTGAAAATTTGTATACAGGGGTTTTACAAAAAAAATGAATCGATGGAAAATATTTTCAAAATGGCGGCAATTCCGGTTATACCGGAAATTGACTTGAAGTGTCTTATTTAAAATGGGACACCCTGTATATTATTGCATTTTCGGATTGCCTGAAAAAATGCAATAAAAATGGTGTTTACAGTTCAAAATTGTACCGAGTGGTTTATGAGTTATATATAAACAAATGAAAATCGCGATTTTCAATTTTCAAAGCAGCTTATACATCGAGAACGGCTCAAGATATCGGAAAACGACTTACATGTCCCTATCCTATAATTTTTCACGCAGGTATCATATCGTGTGGATGAAATTATTATACAGGCTGATGAAAATTATCAGATTTGTCATCAATGATGTATAATAGGTAACTCGAATTTGATTCACTCTGTATAATTATTTATTTCTCTCAAATAGTTTTTTTTTTTAATCTTCAAAACGCTCCTGCAGCTTCATCTTTCATCATGCAAGATTAGTGAACAAAATTATTTACTCTTGTGATACTTAATAGGGATGACGTTTGATTTACGTTAAAATTTTTCCTATAAAATCGCGTTACTTCTACAGGGTGTCCTCGTAAAAATCGAAAAATCCGGTTTTTATCGCCTCATTTCAGGTCGCAGTTTTCATTTGTTTAAAATTTTTATGGGAGTAAGGTATCCGCAAGGAGTGACCTGGTATTGCATTAGAGCAAAATCGGTTGAACTGCGCGTTTCAAAATAGCAGCCATTTGAATTTTCGGAAAATTGGCTATTTTTTGAACCCCTGTAGGTAAAGTAAGATAGAAGAAAAACTTTAAAACCAAATTAACAAGACTGGAAGAAAATTATTTGAAATTTGAGTAAATGCAATAAAATCTGCATTGTTTCTATTGATAAGTCAGTGGCGTGGGTAGGAAAAGGGTAAAAATTAGTTAAATTTCTCTAACCGTTTATGAGCGTAATTTTGAAGAAATTGAGCTGAAATTGTTCTGAAAAACTTTTTTCTAAAACTGAAAAAATTTAAGGTAGTGTAAAAAAAGGAGGTACATTTTTAAATTAGTTAACCAGTGGCGTGCATGGAAAAAGGGACAAAATTTCTAAATTCCTATGTCCATTTTATAGATTTGAATTGCATGGAAAATTAGGTACAGAAAGCTTATTATTTCCAAAATGACGCTAATATTCACAATTATTATTGAATCAACTTTTTCTGCAATTGATATACGCGCAGAAGGTTTTTTAATAGAGCTCCTACACAAATGAGGTTATAGGAATTATTTCGTTCAAATGTCATTTTATAGGTTTACTATTTGTAATAGGAATCTATTTTCAAGTGTACAGGGTGTACTACTAAATAAGTGTGGCTATATGAAAGTCATTTTTTTTTAATATGACACCCTGTATGTATAGGTATTATTGCATTTTCAGATTTTGTGACAAAATCCAATAAAATTGGTTTTCACAACAATATAGCAATTTAAATTGAGTAGACTGTGCGAGTTATAAACAAATGAAAATAGCCATTTTCCGTTTTCAAAGCGCATGCATGCAGCTTACATTGAAAACGGCTTACATGTCCCTATTTTAACTCTCCTTACGTATATTATCGTATGATATTATGTAAGATGAATTTATTATGAATCCCGCCCGGTATGAAAATTTCAAATTTTCTCATATCTCGTGCCGTTTTCAATGTGTGCTGCTTTGAAAATGAAAAATTGCTATTTTCATTTGTTTATAACTCGCATGGCCTATACAGGGTGGGAAATTTTTGTACTACCCATCATTAGGATCTCGTAAACCGTAAGAGATACAGGGTCGGTTAAATTAGAGAAAAGTTGCGCTATTTTATGGCCATCTCGAATCCGTCAAAACATGCAAGATATCTGTGACCGTTCCTGAAATATCCTGAAAAAACTGAAAAATCGAGAAATCTTATTTTTGGAATATCTTTCTTACCATTGGAAATTAATAAATAATTTTTTGTATAGCCTTACATAAGCCGTTATGAGCTATTTATCTGACGTTTCAAAAATTTTCACAGCCGACTAGATCCCAGAGTTTTCATAGTCAACTTTCGTTTTTCTTATGGCCGCCATATTATTTTTTTATGTCGTTCGATAAGAAAAAAATAATGGAAACCAAAAATTAATAAATTTTAGAAAAAAAAAATTGAAAAATTTTTATTCTTCCTTTTTCAAAGAAAAACAGATAGTTCTTAACTGAAATAGGCCAATATGAAGTCATACTGCTTGCCTTATAGGTTGTTAATTTCTCTATGATATTCGATCTGAAAAGTTGTATTTTTTTAGAAAAAAAAAGAACAAAAATTTTTGAAAGTTATTTTTTGAAGTTTATTAGTTTTTCGTTTCCATTATTTTTTTCTTATCGAACGACATAAAAAAATAATATGGCGGCCATAAGAAAAACGAAAGTTGACTATGAAAACTCTGGGATCTAGTCGGCTGTGAAAATTTTTGAAACGTCAGATAAATAGCTCATAACGGCTTATGTAAGGCTATACAAAAAATTATTTATTAATTTCCAATGGTAAGAAAGATATTCCAAAAATAAGAAATCTCGATTTTTCAGTTTTTTCAGGATATTTCAGGAACGGTCACAGATATCTTGCATGTTTTGACGGATTCGAGATGGCCATAAAATAGCGCAACTTTTCTCTAATTTAACCGACCCTGTATCTCTTACGGTTTACGAGATCCTAATGATGGGTAGTACAAAAATTTCCCACCCTGTATATGCTCGATTTAAACTGCTATAATTGTTGTGAAAACCATTTTAACTCTTGTACCACACTAAAACCTTGTACACTCGAAAATATTTTCCTAAAATAGACTTCTTCAAATAAGAACACGTCATTTTAACGAAATTCCTAACCTTATTTGTTTAGGAGCTATAGACCACCGACGCGTGCTTATAGCTGACAACCCTGCATTGAGCTTATACAGGGTGTTTCTTAATAAAATGCTAAAACTTCAGGACGTGATACCTCAGGTCATTTTATGAAAAACAGTTTATAGGTATGAACATACATACAGTGTGTGTCACAGGCATGGTACACCTCCTTTTTTTTTTCTTTTTTTTTGGAGATAGTTTTTTGAAATTTGGTAAGTCGCATATTCTCGATAGAGCGCACTGTTTAGCCGAAAATTGAATTTTTTTCCACATCCGGTTTTTACGGAAATGTAACCAACTTTTTATTTTTAAATGGGACACCCTATATATCATTATATTTTTGGATTCTATACATTTGTACGAATCCAACATCACATAAGTACCATTTTATATGTCAAATTCGTTTTTATTTAATTTTTTATTTCTCAATTATAGTGTGCCATGACTTCAGTTATGTTCGTCACAGATGCAAAATGGTTACACCAAAATGTCCCTTATTGGAAGTACTAGCAGATGGTACCTCGGTACCAATATGGTACCATTTGAAAAAAATGAATTCAGCTCAAAAAATCATTCCGGTGCGCATTATTTATCCATAAATCACTTAATTTATTACTTTGAACAAAAATTCGTTTTTTCTATCATTAAATGATCCAATTGGAGTAAAACGAAATAGTCATGGCACACTACAGGGTGTCCCAGCTTATTCGAAGCGGTCTCTGTAGGCCAAACGAAGGATTTTTTCCAAAAAATTTTTGCAAATACAGTTGCAAATACAGCAAATTCAAGTACAGAATCACAATGGCCATAATTTAAAATTATTTTGGAGTATACAGGCTGTCCCATATGACAGTGGCATATCAAAGTTATGTTTTTTTAAATGCATGGAATGCTCCTATGTTATTGCATTTTTAGATTGTCTGAGAAGAGAAAAAAGATTGGCTTTTACAGTTGGTGCTTAAATTCAGAAGTTTTTGAGTTATAAACAAGTGAAAATCGTCATTTTTCAAGTTCAAGGCCCTGCTGTACAACGAAAACGGCTGAAGATAGAGAAAAACGGCTTACATGTCCCTATTTTACTTTTTCATGTACTATCCTATCATGTAGGTGAAATGTTTATACAGGGTGATAAAAAATTTAAAAAATTCTGAGATTTCTCCACGCGTCGCCAAATAAAAAAATCAAAGAAAGCACAAATGTTTCTACACCATAGGATAGTACATAAAAAGTTAAAATAGAGACATGTAAGCCGTTTTTCTCTATCTTGAACCGTTTTCGTTGTACAGGGCCTTGAACTTGAAAAATGACGATTTTCACTTGTTTATAACTCAAAAACTTCTGAATTTAAACACCAACTGTAAAAGCCAATCTTATTTTCTCTTTTCAGACAATCTTAAAATGCAACAACCTAGGAGCATTCGCATTTAAAAAAACATAACTTTGTTATGCCACTCTCATACGGGACACTCTGTATACTCCAAAATAATTTTAAATTGTGATTCTGTACTTGAATTTTCAATTTTTTTTTCGAAAAAGTCCATCGTTTGGCCTACAGAGGCCGCTTCGAATAAGCTGGGACACCCTGTATATATATTTTTATAATCTTAAGGTTTAGATATATTATTTATATGCTCAGAATTCCAAAAAGTATAGCAGGTAAATTTTGTGAATAAATCGTCAAGCAGATCATCTGTTAGAATATACAATAATTTTATTACACCCTTTTGAATCTGTTAACGGGTAAAATGGTATTTTACATCAATGTGTAAGCCTTTCGATGACTTGCGGGATTATGAGCGATGCTTATGCATCCTCTGTATGATCCTCATAAATACTTATTGGTCCTTTCATTTGATACTATGATACTATTAGCAAAGAGATCGGAGCCATTTAGCTTCTCGATCAGCCTCAAATATGGCCATGTATTTCGCCTGCGTTGCTGAGACAGCAACACTATTTTGTTTCCTAGAATTCCAGGTTATGTATTCCTTGCTAGGAGCAAATACCCCGTCGTACTTTTTAGGATCATCATCATTGCCTGACCAGTCTGCATCAGCAAAACCTATCGGTACAGCCATGATTGACATTTTTAACATAGACTAACTTAAAATTTAATGTTTTTCTGATCCAGTATTTTATTTGATTGAGAGGTTCTACAATAGATTGCCTCCCTTTTTGTGTATCAAAGTTTATTTTAGGAGTGGAATGAGGTTTTCTACTTTTTGTTATTATGATTGTTCAATTTCAATTCCCTCACTTCATTTAAGCTTAGAGCAGTGTGTGTGTTTTTTTTTAAATTAGTGTGATCACAGATTGTTTTTTTTTACCAATCATTAAAAGACTCGGTGATTGTTAAGAACAGGGGCCACTCGCACTCCAACATACTATATATACCACGCGATAGGTCTACTCACTATTAGGAACTTCGTGGTATAAATCTTATCCGCCGGTAATGTATAATAAGGGAGTTATAGGGTCTAGAAGAAAACGTGTGAAAATTATATCTAATACGGATCTGGCAGTAGATAGGTAATACACTAGTAGCAGCCGTAGTGACTAAGGTCACTGACATCGCCGGAGGATGCAGGTTGCGTCAAGGCCATTGAGTTAGACGGCGACCCAACGCCGGAATGGGTAATGGGAAGCGGAAGGCGACCCTTGAAATAAATGGGAATAAATTCAAACACGTAAATAAACAAATATGAATCGAGATCGAACGAAACATTCAACACAGTGGAGGGGGACCAGCGTAGGGGTAAAACCGTCGCGATAGAGCAACTGAAACATTCAACATGTAATAGACTCGCAATCGTATCGGAATTCGGAAAAAGTTAGTTTAAAGTTGGCCTGGCTCATTGAACGACGTGAACGCTCGTAGGCAGGCAGGGACTTCCCCGCGGTACCGAGGTGGGGAACGTCGCTTGCTGATGCAGACGAATCAATTACGGAGGAGAGGGAAAGGACTGGCATTGTGGCATTCTGATCTAGCCCACGCCGGAGGACGAATCATTTTATATTCATAATATTTACGATTGTTCACCTTTCCTTTCATATACGGTCTACATTAAAATACGTTCACATTTCCATTTGTGCCTTTTCGTGCCTTTTAATAGAGACTCGCAATCGTATCGGAAAGTGTTGGTTTAAAGTTGAAACGAACTATTTAACCCCTAGAGGGGAAAAATAGTCGTTGAGAGCATGAGACAGAAAAAAAAACAAGGGTCGTAGGTTGAGTCGCTAGTCTAAGAGGGTCAACAATAACAAGCAGGTCAGCAGAACAACAGGTACTCTTTATTGAAAAATATAAAATATATCACAGCTATTAATATGACACTCTTGAGCACGGTTAACAATTAGAAAAGGAACAGAGCGTGCGGTTTAGCAGAATGAATTGGTCGATTAAACTGGGTAGGCAAAGGCACTTAGCTCCACAGGGTCTCCGGTGTGAGGGTGGAAGTTTAGTTGGTGGTAAACTTCTCAGGTGTCTCAGGTAACATCAGCCT
Source organism: Malachius bipustulatus (assembly GCA_910589415.1). Taxonomy (NCBI): domain Eukaryota; kingdom Metazoa; phylum Arthropoda; class Insecta; order Coleoptera; family Melyridae; genus Malachius; species Malachius bipustulatus. Next base: position 39,271,752 of record OU342638.1, on the reverse strand, counting down.
TCTTGATTGAGAGAAAAATTGCCTCCAGAGATAAAGATTGCCTCCAAGAAAAAGATTGCCTCCAGGGAAAAATTGACTCCAGGGAAAAAGCTGTAATCTCATGGATATCAGAAACACTCTTGCATTAATGAATGGTACGATCGAGTCTGCTTGCCAAGGGTACATAGAATTATTCCCGTCCTCAAGATAGGTTGGGATAAAAAAAATGACTGACAAAATTTTACATGCGAACGAAACTCGATCGGGTTTAAAAACTGTAATTAAATTTAGCATACGGTATTAAGAAAATATGATCTGTCTAATTCTAGCACAATTAATAACATCATTTTACGACACTCACCAAGCCAAAAACGTGTTCGATGTTTATAATAATTTAAGTGAAGGTTCACAACGCCATTTCGCTAAAAATTCCTGTGTTTGCGGAAATGTACCTTCCTCTAGCGAATCCAGAAGTGAAAAAAAAAGTGAAAGGGCCGGTATGAAGATGAACGCACCTGATTCCAACTCGACAGTCGATGTTACGAAACTTGAGGCCTCCAGTCGGCCGATGCACTAAAACCACCATCACTCACTCACTGCGCGCGCCCGCCGTCGTCTCTGTGTTACCGGCATCTAGCCGGTACGTACGAAATGTACGTTGTGGATTATATATTATAATAGTGGTCTACTATAGGTTCTCGTTTAGGTTTCTGTTTGTTGAATGTGCTTGGAGCCTGCTTGCCATAAACTCACAAATGCACGGTTCACTGAAAACTGATGTTGGTTTAATATCCTTCATTTGTCTGATTGTTTTGAAGAAGTTTGAAATCACTAGGATTTATATGGCCTAAAAGTTGATGCCATAAGCGCGATATAGCTTTTCATTCAAATTGAAACCCAAACAAGCCATGTTATTATGTTTACAACTACTTTACTCAGAAATTTATTTGACACACCTTGTAAAATGATTTCTTTGCCCTGTGAAATGAAATGAGTACACTACATAGGTACCTTGTACATTCGGGTTTGACAAGCACATCAGAATGCCCTTTGGATTGCAGTCGGTATACTGACAGCAGGTTGAAGGGTGCTTCAGGAACAGCTATAATCTTCTAGCTTTTCTTCTTTATTGAAGTTTGTCATCACATCGATGATCCTTTTACCTATGGCTGCAACAGCTACTCCATTCTTCGCCACTGATATCATCCTTGGTGGAAGACTTCATAGGTCGAATAAACATCCCTTTGATTGATGAGGTGATGCGTGGCTCCAAAGTCCAGAAGAAAAAGGTTCAGGTGGATCCGTTGAGAGTGGGAAGGAATTTCACTTCATAAACTCAAAACCCGTGACTGGGTTGCCTGAAGCAGGTTTCACCAGATTATGAATTTCTTTGCACGTTTATTGTAGAAACAATCCCTTTTTGTAAATGATTTCTTCTGCCGTAAACATCGTAAAATTCGTGAAAATTTGTTTGATAAATTGCGGTATGAGGTATTACAGAAACAATGTTTTGCATTATTTTTAACGTGTTATTATTTGAATGCCTGTACTCTAGTCTTTGTCTTAGGTATCGCTTTTTCACGGAGTCTAATAAGCGAGATTTGAAAGATAAGGTGGGAGTGCGTAAAATGTTCCAATAAGGATTGATTGGGTTAAAGTTGCACATATCAATATTCCTTTTCGCGAGTGTACGTTTATCCATCTTCGGGTCTGAAATTCACACGGGGCTCACTTGACGAGCTTCCTTCCGCACTCAGCACACTTTTACGAGATTCCGCACTCACCACACTTTTCTCACCTGCCACCTGTACTATTCTCATTTATTCATAGGTGGACACTACTCGCGTGACCTGGGCCCATAACCTATTGGAATTACAGGTATGGGTGTACTAAAACAAAGATCCCGGCAATATGATTTTATTTATTTATACTTTAACAAGTCAGTGTTCTCGCTGTGGAGACTAGCTGAAGAATGAATCAAGATAATATTTCTAAAACAGAAGTTCAACCTTACATAAGTGGTTCCTTCCTTACATCACATCCTGTCCTATATAGTCTTATAAAGAGCATTCACTGAAATTCCATTTTAGCATGATCGGAAATGAGCTGGATGACCGCCTTAATTTCCTCAAACTCGTAATAAGCTACTCAGTTTTTTTTTTTTTTTTTTTTTTTTTTTTTTGTAGATGAACCCGATCAACATTACAAACTGTTATACAGGGTATTTTTGACAATTTATAGTGTAGCATTTACATAAATAGCGTGTTCATGAGTAAGCTACTCAGTTTAAACTCCAACTACGAAACCCATTCTTACTGGATTTTCTCAGACAATCTGAAATTGTATTAATATACAAGGTGTCCCATTAAAAAAAAAAATAGACAATGTCGTCACTACTGAATAGAGGAACATCCTGTATAATTTTTTTTACGGCAACAGAACATAAATTAATTTAAAAAAATTGACCTGATTCGGGATTTCTTTGAAAAAAAAATTTAAGGAAGAATTTGGGGGTGGAAGTTTTCAAATTGACACCCTGTTATAATAAACTGAAAAAGTAAAACTGACTAAATACCTAATACTTAATAGCTACTGGCTTTTTAATAATGGCATGTTGCATGTTGCACAAACTAAAAAAAAAAGAAGAATACAAATTCACCTAACCTAACCTCTAAATTGCGTAATGTGCTGTAATCGCCCATCTTGAAAACTGGAAAACTTGCATTACTGTCATCAATGACGTCATGGTCACTTTCAGTTGGGATACGAATTTCTTATTGGAATTATACTGAAGGCCAAACCGAGTAGCCCAAAAATGGTAAATGACCACCCAAGTGCATATTAGAATTATACCTACATATACGCAGAGAGACTCGTCGTCGTTATACCTATACTTAGTTGTTTCGTTATTAATAATCAAATTCGTATAATTATTAATATCATTTTCAATTTCCCGATTTAATTATGCGAGAGAGGAACAGCTAAAATTGTCCCATCATCTCTCTTTACTCTGTTATTAATTTTTCGCCATCTTATTGATGATGAGATGATGTCATCGGCGAATGTTCCATATGCATCATATAATATATATACAGGGCGTTTCCTCTTATAGACGCATCATTAATTGTCATGTTTTTCTTATTTTTGTCTCGAGGATTGATCGTGAAAAGAAAACATTTTTGGCTCTACACGCATAAAGGGCGCATGCGTCATAAATATACCGATAAACTTTTAGGGGTAGCTAGCAGGCGGCGGCCACAAAACAAACATTTTTTCTCAATAACCATTGTACAAAAACGTTTCGTTTTCGAGTTACCATGCAGGGGTATTAAAATACTTAATAAAAAAAAGAATTTGGTTATTTTAATTTAAGTAACTCGTATGAATTTGAACCGATTTTGATGAAACTTGGCATGAACAATAAACAAACAAAGCTCTTCAATTTGGGTATTTCAAGTTTTGTAGAAGTTTTCCAGTGGCGTAGATATTCGTTTTTTTTGTTTTTTTCCCACTCAACCCTCCCTATTTTCTACGCCTATGAATTTATTGCAAAAACAAAAACATGATTGAATAGCCCATGCATTTTAGAATGAAAAAGGGTTCCTTAGTTTTTTTCATACGAGGCACCGTTTTCGAGATATTTGAAGTTTTATAAAATAATGTGGGATTATTTACATTGAAAATATACCTTATCCTTGATGATTAGGTAATATGACACTGCCTGAGGAAACGTCAGATATCTCAAAAACGGTGCCTAGTATGGAAAAAAATAAAGAACACTCTTCTGTTCTAAAATGTATGGGCTATTAAATAACGTTTTTCTTTTTGCCATAAAATCATAGGCGTAGAAAATAGGGAGGGAAAAGTGGGAAAAAAATTGAAAAAAAATTGAATATCGGAAATAGTCAAATTAGAGATCTTAATCCGCCATTTGTGTGCAATAAGTAATTGAAATACCGTAAAAATGGTGTGCGCACAAGCATGACTCCCCTATACCATTTAAAAAAAATGAAATTGACATCGACTGCAACGTCATCTTTGACATTTGACAAATCGGTGTTGCGTCAAAACAGTAAAATTCATGAATGCTACTGTCCCCCCCTCATTTTTCATTTTTTTATCCGAATGATTAGCCGTAAATGTCCAACCATTACAAACAATTGTGAGCCTTGAAATGCGACATCTTATTGAAATCAAAAATAACTCCAAGGTCTCTAATATGATCAATTCTTTCAAGAGAGACTTCATTATGAGAGAGTGCATCAAAAACACCATTTGCATCCAGTTTACTCCTTCTATACCTATAGCACATTTTGCAGAATCATCATTAAGAGTATAGCAGCACGCTTGGTTGGGCACAAAAAAACACTTGTGGCAACAAGAAAGAAGTATGTATGCGCAACAAGTAAATAAAAAGCAGTCTGGCAACATTGCCGAATCAAAAAATTAATAAAGGTCACTGCCTCCTGACACTGCTTATCAGGGCCTCGGGGCCTCCTTATATCGCTTCGCCTTATCACGGCAAAAAGATGCACTAATATTACTGTAGTCAAGAAAATAGAAAGTATAAACAAAATACAAAAAAAAAACATAAACATCAGGATTATAGTTTTGCCTTGTCGGTGTTCGGTGTTTCATCCCCGGGGTGGGCATCGTAAATACAGTTCATCGGGGTGGGAATCGAGTGACGTGCACGAGAGACGTTTGCGAAGGGGCGAGAGGGACGCGTATACCCTGCTGCCGCTCGAGGGGATTAAACAAGATCCGGACGCCATTACCCTCTTCGACGCGGTCGTTTGATTTGATGCTAAGGGTGCATGATGTGAGTTTTTTTTTCGTTTTACCTATCTATAATAGTCTTTATGATTTATTTTATACAGGGTGTTACTTAAACGTATATGTATGTATTATACTACTGCTCATATTAGGTATATAATAATGTCCCTGTACCTACCTTTATTATATTGAAGAACCTGCGAATAAGGTGGTAGGAAATTAATTTTTCCTACGACCACTATACAAAACACTACTTTGCGCATCGTTTTTTGTGCGCAAACTAGCAGATTTCTCACGTATCCAAAACTGTGCGACAAAGTGACATAACGCATAGCCAAAAATCGTTTCCGTACAGTTTTAATGTAAACAATAGTGATGGGCGGTAACTGAGAACTCAACTGTTACTTATTGTTAATGGAATAACTATTCATTTAAAGCTTCAAGGTGATAAAATAAACACAAATGGGATAACATAGAACCCGAGAAGACTATAAAATATACTCATTATTCTCTTGTGGCAGTAATTATTAATATTTACGAGTTGATCGCTAATAACAGCATTGGTAGCGTTCAAATCAAATTCACGAACGTGAAAATAACTCGCACACCTCTATTAATTAACTTCCATCGACGACGCACAGCGCCTGCGTTGTGTAGATGTTGCATATCAATGATATACTAACCTCTCTTAAATCATTGTTATTATCTACCACGTCTCCACGCTCACGTCACTTATTTTTAGTTTATACGGAGTCTAATAATAAATAATAATAATATTGTCGGTAGAATTCAATGATTTAATAGTATATAATAGTAATATTAAAAAGTCATTGGTAGACTTGAAAATAATATCTATACCTTGTGTGTTAAATTTGTTAAATAATTAATCTGTTAAATTGTGGTCGTAGGAAAAGTACTGTGTGTATCACGTGCGGAAAAGAAATTTCACACTCGTGTGAATTGTGACACTCGACTTCGTCTCGTGTGTGAGAAATTTTCTCTTTTCCGCACTTGTTTCACAATACTATTGTTGTTAAATTTTCATTCAATTTATGTTTTGTCTTTGGAAAAATCTGTAAGTACCTATATATTTTTGATTAGGTGTAAACGGTTAATGGTTTCCATCATGATACGAATGACAGCTCATGTTCGTAAATAAATAAATAAGTAGGTATATATTTTGACAGTTGTATTTGTTAAGCCCTTATGCCACTTGAAAACAATGATATTGTTCATATAATAATAAATAATGATTTTTCAAAAAAATACGAATAGGTATCTAGGTAGGTACCTAAATGAAAACAAATTAATTCAATCCTTCTTATGTTGTTATAACTACATTTCATTAAATTCTCCTTTTAATAAAGTACTTTCAAATATTTACTTAATACCTAGGTATAAGTGATAGAGCCTGCCATTTGAAGAAAAAAAAAAAAAAAAATGGAGAAACTCGGCACTTTTTAATACGTGGCAACACCGCTTCTGAAATATTTCGGTGAAAACGACGTTCAAAAATGTTTTGATTCTTCAAAGTTGAGCTATTTATTGCTGAAGAGGTCTAATAAATCCGAAACAAGAGATCGGCGACCCATTTGAGATGAGGTAGTTAGTTATAGGTCTACAGGGTGTCCGGGAAAATGTGAGAAATCTCTCGGAATCAGATAGAACATTAAAAAAAAGATGACAAGTTCCCATAATTTTTGTCCTAATAGCGGCCCTCTCTACGGAGATACGGCCTCTTAAGGGACGCCACTGGAAATCAATTTTTCTTGAATAACTTTTAAACTACTTGATTAAATTTAATCAAAATTTCAAATATTAAACAGTAGTAAAGACTTCTTAAAACCCCTAAAACATAAATTAGCTTGTTCAGTTTACCAGGGGCGGACTAGGTTGTACTTGTACATTTTAATGCTTACATTTTTAACACCCTGCATGATAAGGAGTTAAAAAAAAACAAATTTGGATACCTTGAACATTAAGCTATAGAAAAGGTACTCTTATTCCTTGTCGATAAAACGAACCGTTTTCGAGAAAAAATAAATAAAAGAATTAATGTTTCATTTATATTACATTGTACTAGAAATACATTAATTCTTTTATTATTTTTTTTCTCGAAAACGGTTCGTTTTATCGACAAGGAACAAGAGTACCTTTTCTGTAGCTTAATGTTCAAGGTATCCAAATTTGTTTTTTTTTTAACTCCTTATCATGCAGGGTGTTAAAAATGTAAGCATTAAAATGTACAAGTACAACCTAGTCCGCCCCTGGTAAACTGAACAAGCTAATTTATGTTTTAGGGGTTTTAAGAAGTCTTTACTACTGTTTAATATTTGAAATTTTGATTAAATTTAATCAAGTAGTTTAAAAGTTATTCAAGAAAAATTGATTTCCAGTGGCGTCCCTTAAGAGGCCGTATCTCCGTAGAGAGGGCCGCTATTAGGAAAAAAATTATGGGAACTTGTCATCTTTTTTTTTAATGTTCTATCTGATTCCGAGAGATTTCCCACATTGTCCCGGACACCTGTAGAAACTTAGAAAAAAGTAACTTATCGTCATAACCCTGATGTAAATTTATCGGAATACCTATAATATTATACAGGGTGTCCGAGATAACAAGGTAGATCTCGGAAGCCGTGAGAGATATACGAGGTCACTTAAATTAAATTTTTTTTGAAAATTCAGTCATTACTGAAATACTTACCTATACTGAAAAAACTGATAAATTGAGATTTCTTATCTTAGCCATTTTTTTTTATTATTGGAAATTAATAAATAATTTTTTATGGGTTAGCAGAAGTCGTCAATTAAGAGCAATCAATTCGACAATTGAAAAATTTTCAAAGCCCACTTTTTCATGGCCAACTTTTGTTTTTCTTATAGTAGAGTAGGTACCTACCTATATCTCTATAATAGTAAGGTGAATGTAAAAATAAAACTTTCTCTATTGAATAAGAAAAGAAGAGAAAGTGTGCCGTGCTCGCGGTTTTATTTAATCAAGTCGCGATTATCATGAATTAGAAATCGGTCAATTAAATCAATCTCTAATAATTTACCGATAACTTATAAGTACCTAATTTATCTATACCTGATACCTACAATGTTGCCAGATTTATTACTATAAGTACTTATTGTATCTTCTTATATACCTATATGTAGTAGGCAGTGACGGCTCGTCAGGGACGGCAAGGTCGGCCCGGCCGACCCAAACCACTGCACCAGTAAATAACATTATTTTTTTTTAAATAATAAAATAAACTTGATTTTAATTTCTGAGAGCTTTGCAATAATACCATTTATAATGTTTTTTCTTGCCTAAAAATCTAAGCAAAAAGCAAAAGTGTAGAGCTATAGTGAATATTGAGTGATCCATAAGTTGAAAATTGTAGGGTCGGCTAGCCGATGCTGGGCGCGAGAATGCTGGTTAATCGAAGACCTACGGCACACAAACTGTGTCGCTTCCAACCGCAGAGTTACAGTGCACGGCCGGCGTAGCGTATACCACACAGGGTCGGCCGAGAGCCTCCTGGCCGTACTTGGGTATATCAATCTATGTGTATCAATCGGGCGCTCTTCTCTTTATTGGGCGATCCTCGCTGCAATCGGATGGAACATGCGAGTCGAACGCATTTTTATTAATCTTTTTTTATGAAAATGCAACTTATTGTAGCAACAGAAACCAAAAAGGTGTTTCTTGTTTGCCAAATTGCTTTTTAGAGATTTATTTAATTAATTTAGTAGATTTATTATTTATTAATTAATTATTTGAAATTATAATTTATTAATTAATTTATTTAATCTCAGTGTGCGAGTTTGTTTACCTATTTTATGCAAATAAAAAAAAATAACTAGGTATTAGAATTCGCAAACTACCGATATTGTCAAGTAAACTGCGCACCTAATTACTACACTTTCATTAATATTTTTTGAATAAAAAATAAACCAAAAATACCGTTTTACGGAAGAGATTCAATAGATATAAATTCCTAGAACGGAAAATAATAATGAAATCTTCAATGCCTGTGCCTGTACTTCCTTATACCTACCTACCAGCCAGCATCAGTAGCCAGGGTCGGCTAGCCGTACCGCGCGTGTTATCCATATGGTGTCAATGCATATGCACATGCATAGCATAATATTGCATTCATTCAGTGATTCAAGCAAAAGCACATTTTTATTTTATTACTTTCTTCGTCATCTATTTTTTCTATTCGACGATTTTTCCTATTCTTACATACAGTGAGACCCATTTGTTCTTGAAACACCCTGTAGAATCTTAATTTATGGTGCGATTTTAAAAGAAATTTCTTTTAAATCATAGAGCTTGATAAACTTGATACATTTTGGGAGCAAAAAGCGTCTCATTCCTACAAAATCCAAGGCCTACTAGATAAGTGTTTACTTGTAAAATCTCAAAAATTCATATTAGCGATTTTTTTAGAAAACATTTCCAATAAAATTTAGTACAGTACCGTTTTGAGGGCTGGTGAATCCAGTGGCGTGCCCAGTTTTTTTCTAAAAAAATCGCTAATATGAATTTTTGAGATTTTACAAGTAAAGACTGATCTAGTAAGCCTTCGATTTTGTAGGAATGAGACGCTTTTTGCTCTCAAAATATATCAAGTTTATCAAGCTCTATGATTTAAAAGAAATTTCTTTAAAATCGCACCATAAATTAAGATTCTACAGGGTGTTTCAAGAACAAATGGGTCTCACTGTATAAGTAAATTTTGGGTAATCCTGTTGTTTAGTCTTCCAAAACACCCCTCACATGCCCATTCCACTTTTTCCACTCGCGTCGCTCACAGATTGCTGCATTAAATCAGGTCCTTGGTCAGGGTAGGTGTTTTTTTTTTATTTTAGGGACATTTAAAGGAAAAAAAAACCTACCCTGACCAAAGACCTGACTTAATGCAGCAATGCTGTGAGCGACGCGAGTGGAAAAAGTGGAATGGGCATGTGAGGGGTGTTTTGGAAGACTAAACAACAGGTTAACCAAATTTTGAACTTATGGGAATTCGCGTGACCTTGAACCTTAAAAAAAATTCGCCTGCATCGCATTTTCCGCGGGGGCCTTTTCCCCGGACCCCCCCCCCCCCCACATATAACGTCGTACATTTTATTTCCACCATTGGCTGGCCGACCCAATTTTTTGAAGCACGAGCCGTCACTGGTAGTAGGTAAAATCTAAGTTAGGTATTACCTATAGGTAGATGGATCTTATACTTTATAAAGTAACAAAGAAAAATTATTGTTTCTAGGTAAATACAGGTAGATATGTAGATACAAACCCGAGTCAATTTATTTTTCTTTCCCTAACTCTAACTCCACATACCTACCTACCAATAAAGAAAAAAAGCACTTTTAGTGTATTTTTTTTTAATTAAAAAATACACTATTGAGGACGAAATCACTTTTCGAAAATCACCCAATCTCACCAAAAATATCCACCGATCCTGACCCCCAGATCACGAAAAAGTGATTTTCCAAAATTCACCTGCCCGCACGATAGGTGTATTTATTTTTCTAAAATCATGAAATTTCGAACTTAAAAACGCTTCTGTATCTTTATCTTTCAAGGTTAGTAAAAGAAATTTTGGATTCTTATAAAACTTTGGGATGACGTTAGAGTTTCGTTGAAAAAATTTCCAAAAGTCGCGTTACTTCTACAGGGTGTCCTTTCAAAATTCCAGAAATCCGGTTTTTGTCATCTAATTTCAGGTCGCAGTTTTCAATCTAGGGGGCTGAAATTTTTGTGGGAGTAAGACATCTACAAGGGGTGGTCTGTTATTGCATTTTTTGCTATTTTTTGAACCCCTGTATGAGTAAGATGAAGAAAAAACTTTGGAATTAAATCAACAGGATTGAAAGAAAATTATTGGAAATTTAGATTAATGCAATAAAATTCGCATGATTTCTATTGATAAGCCAGTGGCATGGGTAGCAAAAGAGTAAAATATAAAAAAATGAAAAATTAAATTTTTATATTTATTTCTCTAAAATTCAAATTTTCGATTTTAAAAACGCCTCTATAGGTAGCTTTACCTTTCAACCTTTAGGAACTAAATTTTCCATCCTCATATAGCACTTAGGTATTTTAGTAAAATGTGGATTTTTATTAAAAATTTTTTTTTCTACAAAACAATTGTTTGTAACTACAGAGTGCCCTTTTGAATGTACTAAAAAAAAAAAAAACGTTTTTGTGGCACGGTTTCAGACCGCATAGTTTTCAATCTAGGGGGCTGAAACTTTTATGAGAATAAAATGTCTGTAAAGAGTTATCTGATGTTGCATTTGAGCAAAATCGATCAAGCCGTTTCAAAATGGCGGCTCTTATAATTTTAACTAAAAAATTACTAAATTCCTATTTCTTGACGAACCATATACTACTGCATGTATATAAGCATTGGAACTAAATTAACAGGATTGAAAGAACCTTTTTTTGAAAAAAAAATTCCAAAAATTGCATTATTTCCCTTAATAACCCATAGTGGCATGGGTGGGAAAAGGGTAAAAATTGTCTAAATTTCTATAACCGTTTGTATGAGTTCATTTTTGAAGAAATTGAAATGAAATTTTCAGAATACACTAATACCTACTTACCTACACTAATAACCTTTAACCCCCAAAAATTTCAAGGATCAAATACTAAAAATAGGAATGACATTCAAAATTTTATTTTTACGTTTATTTTTCCAAAATTTATAATTTTTGATTTTCAAAACACCTCTGTAGCTTTACCGTTCAAACTTAAAAGGGACTAAATTTTACATCCTCATAGAACTTAAGGTATAGAAAAGTGAGGATTTTTGTTAAAAAAAAATTTCTAAAAAATATTTGTTTGTATAGAGGGCCCTTTCAAACTTCGAAAAAAAAAGTTTTTGTGGCACCAATTCAGGCCGAAGTTTTCAATCTGGGGGATTAAAATTTTTGTGGGAGTAAGACATCCATAAGGAGTGGAATGTTGCATTTGAGCGAAATTATTCGAGTCGTTTCAAAATGGCGGCATATTTTCGAAAAATTTGCAATTTTTTTAACGCCTGTACCATTTTTAAGCAAAATAACTTTGAAAATCAATCAAATTAACAGGATAATAAGAGTATTTTTCGAGCATTACCTACGTTAGTGGAATTTTTTCAATTATAAAGCCAGTGGCGTGGATAGGAAAAGGGTGCAAAATTAAAAAAGTCTTAAATTTCAATAACCATTTATGGGTACATTTTTAAAGGAATTGAACTGAAATTTTTACAGTAGGCAACTATACTGATTACCTTTAACCTCAAAAAATTTCAAGGCGCAAAAAATAAAAATGGCGGAGACATTAAAAATGTTATTTTTATGTTTATTTCTATAAATTTTCAAATTTTCGATTTTAAAAACGCGTCTACAGCTTCACCTTTCAAACTTTAGGGACTAAATTTTACATCCTCATAGAACTTTAGGTATAGAAAAGTGAGGATTTTTGTTTAAAAAAAATTCTACAAAATATTTGTTTGTATAGAGGGCCCTTTCAAACTTCGAAAAAAAAAGTTTTTGTGGCACCAATTCAGGCCGAAATTTTCAATCTAGGGAGCTGAAATTTTTGTGGGATTGAGATATCCATAAAAAGTGGTCTCATGTTGCATTTGAGCAGAATCGGTCAGGCCGTTCTATAATGGCGGTCATTTGAATTTTCGTAAAAATTTGTATTTTTTTCAAACTACTCTATTGGAAGCAAAATGAAAAAAAAAACATTGAAACTGAATTAATAGAACGGGAGGAACGTTTTACGCGAACTTGGCGTAGAGTAAAAAAAAGATGCAGTTTTTCTAATAATTTTTCTATCCAAGCCAGTGGTGTAGGTATTAGGAAAAGGATAAAATTTTATAAATTTCTATAGCAATTGCTGGGCGCATTTTCAAACGAATTGAACTGAAATTTTCAGAGTAATAGTAATATAAAAAATGACCTTCAACCATGAAAAAATTTCAGGAAGCAAATAATAAAAATGGCGGGGATCAAAATTTTGATTTTATGTTTCTCTAAAATTTCAAATTTTCGATTTTAAAAACGTCCATACCTAGCTTTACCTTTCAAACTTTTACATCCTCATAGAACTTAGGTATAGAAAAGTTTGGATTTTTGTTTAAAAAAAATGTCTACAAATTTGATTGTACAGAGTGCCCTTTTGAATGTTCGAAAAAAAAAAACATTTTTGTGGTACCATTTCAGGCCGCAGTTTTCATTCTAGGGAATTGAAATTTTTTTGGGAGCAAGTGATGGGAGAGTGAAATCTCCATAAGGAGTGGTTTGATGTTGCATTTGAGCAGAATGGATCAAGCCGTTTCAAAATGGCGGCCATTGCAATTTTCGGGAAATTTGCTATCTTTTTAACCCCTCTGTATGAGCAAGATGAAGAAAAAACTTTGACATTAAATCAACAGGATTGGAAATTTGATTTAATGTAGGTAATAAAATTTAAATTATTTTTATTAATAAGCCAGTGGCGCGGGTAGAAAAAGGGTAAAAATGGCTAAATCTCTATAATCGTTTATGAGCGTATTTTTGAAAAAATTAAACTGAAACTTTTACATAATAGAGAACTATACTAATAATGTCCTTTAACCCTCAAAAATTTGAAGAAGTAAATAAGAAAAATGGCGGAGATATTCCCATTTTTTTTACATGATGTTTATTTCTCTAAAATTTTAAAAACGCTCCTGTAGCTTCATCTTTCAAGGTTAGTGAACGAATTTTTTTACTCTTGTGAAATTTAGGGATGAAGTTCGATTTGCGTAAAAAAAAAATCCAAAAATTGCGTGCGTTACTTCTACAAGGGTGTCCCTCCAAATTTCAAATTAAAAAAAAAAACCGTCAATGAGTTTTTTGGTCGCAGTTTTCAATCTAAGGGGATTTTTTTATGAGTAAGATAGCCGCAAGGAGTCGTCTGGTACTGTATTTGAGTCAAATCGGCAGGGCCGTTCCAAAACGACGACTTTTTTTTCAATTTATAAAAAAAATAAATTTTTTGAACCCCTATTATAAGAAGTTTCATTAATGAGATCCTCATGATCGATTTACTGTATAAACAAATTTTCAACAAAATCGCTCTATTAGGTTAAAAGTAATACGAAAAGTGGACTTTTACGGACGCATAAAAACCTAAAATCGTCCGTCAAATCTTTATCTCCGCGGATAGATTTCGATCAAATTTAGTATTTCAGCACATCTCGCCTAGCTCTCTCCATTTTTGAGAAGAAATTTGATTGACAACGAAGAGAACAAATTTTAGAGCTTCCATCTTGAAAACGGCATGTCCTATATGAAGCAAGAAGTTTCAATAATGAGATCCTCATGATCAATTTACTGTATAAACAAATTTTCAACAAAATCGCTCTATTAGGTTAAAAGTAATACGAAAAGTGGACTTTTACGGACGCATAAAAACCTAAAATCGTTTGTCAAATCTTTACCCGCGGACCGATTTCGATCAAATTTGGTATTTCAACACATCTCGCCTAGCTCTCTCCATTTTTGAGAAGAAATTTTATTGACAACGAAGAGAACACATTTTAGAGCTTCCATCTTGAAAACGGCATGTCCTATGAAGCAAGAAGTTTCAATAATGAGATCCTCATGATCGATTTACTGTATAAACAAATTTTCAACAAAATCGCTCTATTAGGTTAAAAGTAGTACGAAAAGTAGACTTTTACGGACGCATAAAAACCTAAAATCGTTTGTCAAATCTTTACCCGCGCACCGATTTCGATCAAATTTGGTATTTCAACACATCTCGCCTAGCTCTCTCCATTTTTGAGAAGAAATTTGATTGACAACGAAGAGAACAAATTTTAGAGCTTCCATCTTGAAAACGGCGTGTCCTATGAAGCAATATATTATAATACAAGCAAGATAGAAAAAACTTTTATATCAAATTAACAAGATTGGATTAAAATTATTTGAAATTTGAGTTAAAGCAATAAAATTTGCATTATTTCTATTAATAAGCCAGTGGCGTGGACAGGAAAAGGGTAAAAATTAGTTAAATTTCTATAACCATTTATGAGTCCATTTTTGAAGGAATTGAACTGAAATTTTTTCAGTAGACAACTATACTGATAACCCTTGACCCTGAAAAATTTCAAGAAGAAAATAAGAAAAATGGCGGAGATATTCGAGTATTTTTACATGATGTTAATTCCTCTAAAATTTCAAATTTTCGATTTTCAACACTCCCCTGTCACTTTTTTCGAATTTATTAAAGGCAGTGTAAAGAATAGTATTTTTAAGTAAAGTTAGCCAGTGGCGGACACAGGAAAAGAGACAAAATTGTCAAATTTTGCCACATTTTTTTTTGTTTTGTTAAATTAAAAAATCAATTTTATGGAACGTTTTCAATAGGTAAACGAAATGAAATACTGGAATAATTAGAGAACAGATAGAAATAGGTACCTAGGTAGGTAGTGATGACGGAAGAGGAGCTGCGTAAAATTTAAAAGAGAAAACAATCGAGAAAAACACTCGATTAGGTACCTACACCTACTCGCTCACAATTTAACAAGCTGACTTACCACTAAGAAGCACTCCCAACCTTCAAACTCTTCTAAAATGGTTTTCTCCCTGCTGAAATGTTCACATTAAAGTACCTAAGTACTACCATAATAGTACACACTACCGCACATACAGAAATTTGGAAAAACTTACAGGCCGAGAAAAGCAACCCCGTTGACGAGAGACCGATGCACTATGCACTATACTGACTGACTAGTGACTAGTGTATTTGACTATTTGGTATTGGTACTAACTAACAATAAACAAAACTGCAACTGAAAACCGGTTTCTGTCCCGCGGCTGGGGGTTGACGGATCGATCGATAACGTTAATAAAAAACTCACCTACAAGTCCTACAACACAAGAATCTATAGTGGTTTAAAATTAAGGGGGTGATTCTACTTGCTGAAATATTGCCAAAAGTATCTATAAATTTTTTTCGAAAACTCTCAAATAATATTTTTTTATACATTTTTTTTCTATAGTACCTATAGGGTGTTATCTACCAACCAGTACAAAATAAAGGAGGTGATTCTACGACTTATTCTAAGAAGAAATTGGTTCGGGTGCATTATAACTCACTCCGATTTTTGGGAAAATTTCTATATAGGGGGCAAAATTACCTTAAAAATAGACGATATCAGCAAAAAAAATTGCGAACGGTCCATAAATTTACAAAAAAAAAAACACTTTAAAGCTCAACTTTTGGTTCAAATTGATGATCGTTTATCACGATTTTCTAGGCAAAATATAACGCTGCACTGTCAACACTCCTTAAATAAGTAACTAGAATACATTCCCTGAACTTGTTTTAGCAGTTTCATTTCTTAAATGTGTAGGATAACTTCTAAAAATGGTTTTTAATTTTCGATGATAATTAATTAAACTGACATAACCTTTAATGAGTTGAATAATTCACAACAAAGCCGTGAGGCAATAATCGAAATGTCAACAATGCCATTCATGGACACTTATAAAATATAATATTTTGCGACGTTGTCACGTTGTTATGGTCAATAATATATTATTTGAAAATTAAAAACTCATGTTTTATGATGTGATTTTTTATAAGAGGAAATAAATCAAAATCAAAAATGTGTTTTATTTAGTTAATTATGAATTGGTACAGGTAATATTTTCCTTGCCCTCTCGCATGGACCATTTATAACTGTTGATGTATTTCTGAATAGAAATATTTGAAATTTTAAAATTAAAACAATAACCTTCGCAAATTATAGGTACTAAATATTTTCATTTCACAAGATGTTAGTAATAAATAATAGATATGACAACGCTGCACAACATGATCATTCTCAGTTCTACGATTCTGTCAGTTTAGTGAATTTAACTCGACATGAAGTGTCATTTTTGGGCAATTTTGCGATATTTCAAACTCAATTTTCTCGATATTTTATTAACGGTTCGCAATTTTTTTTCAAGATATCATCTAAATTGAGCGTAGATTAACGACTCATGCAAAACTTTTCCCAAAAATCGGAGTGAGTGATAATGCACCGCGGCCCCGCTACTTTTAAGGCTCCAAACTACTGGTGTGAAAACAGCTGCTAAAAAGATAACTGACAATTTTTGAACGCACACTGTATGCATATACTCTTTTTGCTTAATAGGAAAATTTTGAAAAAATTACGAAAGATGACTAGGCCTAGTACATACACGGTTAAACAGAAATAATGATAAAATAACTTGCAAACACTACAGTGGCGGGTATTTTAATTTAATTAAATCATGTCGTTCATCCCCAAATAAACAACACAGATAAGTACCTAGTTAAAAATTGTCAGCTATCTTTTTAGCAGCTTGTTTTCACGTCAGTCTCCAAACTAATGTTCCAAGATATGCCAGTGGTGGAGATTTTAGGGTTGCGTATGGGTTTCACCCCCCTAACTTTTACGGAACTGGAAAAATTGTCATTTTGAGAGCAAATTTCAAAGCGGCAATGTTTTTTACACAAAAAAGTACTCTTGGTCAAAAGCTTTAGAAGCCACCGTTCTCGAGAAAAAAGGCATTTTATGATCAAAAACGCACTAAATTCAACATGAACAAAAAATTTATTTTCAAAATTTTCCATACCTCATACCTAGGTACTGTAACATGGCACTAATTCAAATTTGCACCTACTTTTCTTGCGTGCTTGTAGCCAGATTGTTTTCAACTTCGTCTAGAATAAATAAATAGTAAATAAAATAAAATAAATACATTTCTGTTTCTGGTTCATTGTTGAATTTTGTATACGTTTTTGATCATAAAATGCCTTTTTTTCTCGAGAACGGTTGCTTCTACAGCTTTTGACCAGGAGTACTTTTTTGTGTAAAAAACATTGGCGCTTTGAAATTTGCCCTCAAAATGACAATTTTTCCAGTGCCATAAAAGTTAGGGGGGTGAAACCTTTACGCAACTGACGCAACCCTAAAATCTCCGCCACTAGCATTTCTTAGAACATTAGTTTGAAGCCTTGAAACTAGCTATTATTAATGTAAAAATCTGTACAAAATCTGGAGCCTGTAGCTCAAACGGTTCTTGAGATATCGCAAAAATTATAAAAAAAAAACATTTTTTTTGAACACCCTGTATCTCGAAAACTGGTGCGATGTTCCTTATTTATTAGCACCCTTGGTCCAAATTAGACTTGAATCCTTCGAAATCAATAAGAGGCCTTAACCGCCATTGACCTTCAAAAAAGGTCCATAACTTTTTTCGTGATATTTTTTTCCGAGTTTTGAAGATGCGCAATGGAAGAACATGAAGAAATATTCGGAAAAGGTCCTCTTAGTCTATCACGATAAAATGACCCGTTTCCGAGTAAAACTGTTTTAAAAATTTGCTTGCACCAAAATTGATCATTACCATAAATTATGATCATTTTGCAACAATACAAATCCAAAGCGCATGCTTTGGAAACAGCTACAGGGTTGCCTAATCTTTTTTATTTCCAAGTCTATTTATATATCTAATAGACTTGTAGAATTTTGTGGATACATAACTAGGCGCAACCCTGCAGTTGTTTCCAAAGCATGCGCTTTGGTATTGTTGCAGAATGATCATAATTTATGGTGATGATCAATTTTGGTGCAAGCAAATTTTTAAAACAGTTTTACTCGGAAACAGGTCATTTTATCGTGATAGACTAAGAGGACCTTTTCCGAATATTTCTTCATGTTCTTCAATTGCGCGCGCATCTTCAAAACTCAGAAAAAAATATTACGAAAAAAGTTATAGGCATTTTTGAAGGTCAAGGGCGCAGTTAAGGCCTCTTATTGATTTCGAAGGATTCAAGTCTATACTCGTAATTTGGACCAAGGATGCTAATAAGGAACATCACTGGCAAGTGTGTCAAATTTTAAGAAAATCCGTACCTACACTAGAAAAAAAGTTATAAAAAAATATTCATTTGAAAAAATCAACTTTGAAAGCTCATAACTTTCTTATTTGTTTAATAAACTAATTACAAATCTGTCAGATATTATCCTGATTTTACAATGCCCTGTATTATTTATTTATTTATTTATTTATTTATTTATTTAATACATCCGCCTTACAGCCAATGGTCCTTATTTTCTGATATTGCTGGAAGTAAATTTTAATCCCTTGTTGAAGAATTAATTACTATTAATATGGTAATTAGTTAATTAATTAATTAGAGTTAATTAATACATTAGAATGAATCTATGACTGAACCTTCATGTTTTTGATACCTTTATGTCACTAAAATAAACATTTATTTCCCTAACTCCGCGCAAATAAAGAAAAAAATCACTTTTTTTGAATTTACTCGCCAATAATTAAACTGTAATAGTTCCGAAACGACTCGACTTAGATCCCCCGAGTTAGGTGTCTCCTGATAGGCCTTTTAATTCTCTTTTCAAAAATGCTAAAATATACAGGGTGTTCCATTTAAAATAAGCAACTTATTTGAAAAATTAATGTTTTGGAAGGAATTTAAGGTCGCTCCTTTTTGTTATTGACACCTTGATACCACTCAAATTGATTTTTATTTCCCTTAACTCCCGCAAATACAGAAAAAATCACTTTTTTTGAATTTACACACCAATAGGCAATTAAACTGGAATAACTCGGAAACGGTCATACTTAGATACACCGAGTTGGGTGTTTTCTGAAAGGCCTTTTAATTCTCTTTTCAGAAATGCTAAAATATACAGGATGTTCCATTTAAAATAAGCAATTTACTTGAAAAATTAAGGTTTAGGAACGAATTTAAGGTCTCTCTTTCTTTTTATTGACACCTTATGATACCACTCACATTGATTTTCTTTCCCTAACTCCGCATATGTAAAAAAAAAACCTTTTTAATTTCCCACTGATAAATTACCCGGAATTTTATTGGTTTCCTTATGGCCACCGTGTTGTTTTTTCACGGATTCTCCCGGAGAAATCTGAATTTTGCTTAATCGAAAGACCAATTACCGTGCTACTCTAATTTTAAAAAATAATAAAAAACCTTATTGGATTTGAGACTAAATTTGTTAACAGGAGGCTAGAGGAAGTTAATAGGTAGGAACTACTTTTTTGAATTATAGCGCTAGCGCTGATGATGGTCACCACGACCGAAACAGGTACCTTCTTATAGTGATAAATTCAACGTTATTACCCCATTCAATAATGCATCAAAATCATTAGAAAACTGCAAAAATTAACATAACCACCCCCTTTAAAAATTAAATAAAAAACCCTCTTGCTCCTGTTACTTATACCTTACCCAATCAAAATTACACCAGAAACTTATTTCGCGTCAACTAACGATCGGAATCCAATTTTCGCTCTTAATGAATAATTACAAAAACAAAAACAATATTAATAATAAAACAATAACTAAATTAATCACAAAACCAACCCCTAATACCCGCGAAAACACCTCCTAAACCGACAAGATATTTCCTCAAAATAACCACCCACTCATCCACCCCACAAAATCAAATTCTCAACCATCAACTCTCCTCGTCCTCCTCTACCATCCCGACAATAAACCATTCCACCTCACCACCCCCATCTTTAATTATTAAATCCCTTGATCCGGTGAGAAATGTTCCATTATTAAACCCTGGTAGCTGTAGAAAGAGAGGGAGTCGCGAAAGATAGGTGGGAGCGAGAGGGGCGATTAAGGGGGAGGCGCCAGCGCTCCAGTTGGCGCCTGGCGGTAGCCGCATCGTCCAATAGCGGCGAGTTTGGACTGACTATTATAACAACGGTGTGGGGTATGGGTAGAGGTGCAGTTATGGCTTTGGGGTGCCATTAAATTAAATGACGTCATTATGGTTGGTTACCAATGCCATGTTTGATTGATTGATTGATCCCGCTAGGATTTATCTCATCATTAAAGCGTTTAATTATTATTATTAATTAGGTACCTATTTAAGAGGAAATCGTTTTCTTGAAAGAAAATTTGACCCCAATTTTAATTTTTAAGATTACTAGAAAATTTATTGTTTGCTTATTTTCATCAGGAGTCGAGTAGGTGGAAAAATAGATAATGGATATCAGCGTTATTACGTATCGTCTTGGTCTTGTATAGGAAAAATTTAATTTTAGTGAAATTATTGATTTTAATTATTGTACGCAAGCGCGTCTCTATTAATCAATACTGCAGTAGCAGGGAGACATCTAGTGGTGAATTATTTAATTAATTTTATTAGAACTATTAAATAAAGAAAGAACGCTGTAACGGTAGCGGCATCTAGCAATCAATTAATGTAGCTTTAGCGCGGACTCGAACCAAAACAATAGGTTGTTTGGTGATTTTTGAAGTTCTTGACGCGTTGCAATAGATGGCGCTGCATGTATATGTATTGTGTAATATTAATCGGTTTAATGATGATTAAAATAATAATTTTAACTTTCTCTCATTTTTAGTAATTTTTCTCTCATCGTATTAGTATTAGTATTAGTAATAATAGGTATCCAATCAATAATAATTATTGTTTGCCAATGCCCCAGCTGAATTAGGTATTATTGAAGAGAGAAAAAATCAAGTTATAAGTAATAATAATAGACTTAACAGAGCGGGCTTCACGATACGATCTCGAGAGGTATTTTTCCTCGATCCGGCCAACAAAAGACAATAGGATCGGATCGAATAAGGAGAGAAAAAAGCTACCGTATCGTCTATTGGAGCATGTCGGACACGGTTCTAGTCAATCAACGAGCACGTACCTCATTATTGGCGGGAAGTGTGTGCGTGTATGTGTGCGTCGCGGTTTCAGTTAACGCCAGTGGCGTTCCTTTTTTTTTCTTCTAATTTCTTCAATTATTTCATAGGTACCTAGTCAAAAAGTTACTGTTAAGCTAATTTATTTCTTGAGATTTTTTTCGTAAGATTTTAAGTTACTTTTCGAGCTGATGGCTCGTTGAAAATGAAAATTGAGCCGATCTGTTTTTTTTTTTTTTTTTGTAACGAGCTGACCCGGACTGGAGGAAATTGATCTAACCTGGGTGTTTTTTTCTCAACCCAAGTTAGCTCATTTCTTGACAACCCAGGTCAGCTCATTTTCGCTCAAACCAGGCTAGAAGTGAAAATTCCGCCGTGACGCTGCCATTGTCTGGGTTCGAATCCCAGGCTCGCCGTGGTTGTGTTTGTTAATTTAACTCAGTCTTTATAAATTTAATTAATGTCTGGCTAAATGAGCTAGTTCTCAAAGCCCCAAACATGCTACCTCTTTTTTATTTACCTATTAAAAAACAAAAAAAAAAAACAAAAGAGAAAAACAGGCTCGTCCCCAGTCCCATCGTCGACGAAGTGACACTGTCTTCTTCTTATTCTCGGTCCCGTTTAGAAGACCAGCACGTAATAATAATAATAATAATAATAGAACTATGATGATGATGATGATCACGATGATGATGCTTCTATGTCTTCGAATCGATCGTGATGATCGCTAATACGTTCCTCTCTTTACTGCGGTTGACCACTGTAGCTGGATGCTGGCCGCAGCGCGGCTTCCTCCCGCGGGCAAAAACCGGGCAATTGGCTCCAGTTTCCTCTCTCGATGAGCGCCTCCGTTATGGTCCATCTGGTAAACCGTCGTTGACCTCGCCTGCTCGTTCTCCTTCTGGGTTCGAGGATCACGATCATGAATGGACCGAGATGAGATGAATGGGTGCCGGAGACGAGATGGAATTCCCTCTTTTCGGATTAAAATTTGACTTTTATTAAAACTTATTCCGCGGTCAAATGAAGGGATAATTAGAGGTATTGGTAGATGTGAGCGCTTGCTTGTAATGAGATTTTATAGCATTTTTGTACGATTTTATAAATCGAATCTAAATAAATCGATCTTTTATGTTTATTTTATTATTATTAATTTGTCTGGTTGTAAGTGAGTAATGGAGGAATTAGTATGGAAATTGCAGATTGACTGCAAATTTGTGTATGCAAAGTTAACGCAAAAACGGCACGTCATCTAACGATGCGAGGTAAAATTGAATCGTTAAATTTAAAATCGTTGCAAAGTTATAAATAAATAACATTCGATGACGCGCTAAAAAAAATGTATTATATGTACTTACTTATATGAAGAAATTTATAATGAACAAGTTTTATGGTGCCAGTCTCGGTGCCAGTAAGTATGAACGGTAAATGGAGAAAAAGTTGCGTCTTTTACGAGACACTTCCATGGGCCTTTCATTTTTTGCATGGCGCGATTGTCAACATTAATTTTTCTTATGGACGTCATTTTTATTTGAATTTTACAACGTTCAGTAGCGGAAAAAAATTGCATTCAATCGACGTATCACACTTCTTGTAGTAGGTACCTATCTACATCCTTGGGAAACTAAAAAACAAAAAAAAATAGAAATTTGTCAAAATCCAATTAACTTTACTGAAAAAAGTCAGATGGGCGGGATGAACCATACCCAGGGTGTCAGAAGGATTTCCCTCCACCAAAAAAATAGGTTAGCTCATTTTTACTCCATCCAGGTGAGCTAACTTTTTCTCAATTCTTAGCTCACTTTTCCCCAATCCAGGTCAGCTCACTTTTCCTCAATTTTAAAGCTCACTTTTACTCCTACAGATTAGCTCACTGCTCTTAAATTCTGGTTAGCTCATTTTTCCTCAATTATTAGCTCACTTTTACTTCTACAGATTAGCTCACTTTTCCTCCTACAGATTAGATCACTTTTTATCAATCCAGGTTAGCTCACTTTTCCCCAATCCAGGTCAGATCACTTTTCCTCAATTCGTTGCTCACTTTTACCGCTACAGGTTAGCTCACTTTTCTTCAATCCAGGTCAGATCACTTTTCTTCAATTCTTAGCTCACTTTTACTCCTACCTCTGTTCATTTTCCGGAAAATCGAAAAAAGCGCTTTTCCGTGCTAGGATTTGATCTAAATTTGGGAGGTCCCGGAAAAAACGAACGAAAAGAACAGTATAATTTCGAGTCATTTTCGAACTTCTCAATGAGATTTTCGATCATTCTCGTAATTTACCGGAAAATCGAAAAATAGTTATTCGCGCGCGTTCCAAGAGGGGTATAAGTGAGCATTTTTATATCTGAAGTGGCCGTTTCAGGTTCGAAGCAACGCTTTTCGTTTTTCCGAACAATCAACAGAGGTAAAGGTAGAGGTAGCTCGAAAATACCATGAAGAACTAAAATGAGCTGACCTGGATTGAGGAAAAGTGAGCGAACCTGGATTAAGGAAAAGTGAGCTTAGGGGGGAAATGGTCTGACCCGGATTGAGCAAAAGTGAACCAACCTGGATTGAGAAAAAGTGATCTAAGGGTAAAATGAGCTGACCGGGATTGAGGACATGTGAGCTAACCAGGATTAAGGAAAAGTGAGCTAATCTGTAGAAGGAAAAGTGAGCTAATCCCATTGAGTAGCTCGAAAATAGCTGGAAATTCCTGTGCTGTTTGGGTTTTTCCACATATTGAATTCAAAAAAGTCGGATGAAATGTCAGCATTACAAAAAATAAATTTCCGATCTTCCAGAAAACGCTGAAAGCTAGAGACAGCGCGAAAATACCATTGGTGAGCTCTAAAATCTCCCATCATCAGTTTTTTTTTAAGGATTCAAGCTTAGATTTGAGACCTGCTCACTTTTCTTCAATCCAGGTCAGCTCACTTTTCCTAAAATCAGACTAGCTCACTTATTCTCAATTCAGATTAGTGCTTTTTCCTCGCACAAGGTTGGCGTGAGGTAAAAAGAGCTGACTTGAGCTGAAAAAAAGGGGAAAAAGCCCGAATTGTCAAACAGTTTCGAACTGTCAAAATATTTCGACTTTGAGAAAAAATGGACTAACCTGGATTATTTAATTTTGGAAAGAACTCAGACGAAATCCAGGTCAGCTCACTTTTCCTCAATCCGGGTCAGCTCACTTTTCCTCAATCCAGGATAGCTCATTTTCCCCCAATTCAGGTTAGCTCACTTTTACATCTTGGAACGCGAGTAACTATTTTTTCGATTTTTCGGTAAATTACGAGAATGCTCCAAAATCCAATTAAAGATCGCGAAAACAGCTCGACAATCAAAGTACAAAAAAGCGTTTTTTTTTTTCGAAAAGCTCTTTGAAGAGCTTCGTAAATAGCTCGAAATTTTTGTGCTTTTCGTTTTTTTTTTAGGGTATACGTACTTTCCAAATTTAGGTCAAATCCTAGCACGAAAAAGCGGTTTTTCCATTTTCCGGAAAATGAACAGAGGGAGAGAAAACTGAAAAATACCATTGATGAGCTCGAGAATCCCTCATAATCAGTTTTTTTAAATAGTTTTTTTTTAAGTATCAAACATTTGAGACTTGATCACTTTTCATCAATCCGGATCAGCTCACTTTTCCTAAATTCAGACTAGCTCACTTTTTCTCAATTCAGACTAGCTCACTTTTACTCAACCCAGATAGTTCTTTTTTCCTCGCACAAGGTTGGCGTGAGGTAAAAAGAGCTGACTTGAGCTGAGAAAAAAAAAGGGAAAAAAAGCTCGAATTGTCACAAAGTTTACTATTTCGACTTTGAGAAAAAATGGGCTAACCTGAATTATTCCATTTTGGAAAAAACTCAGACGAAATCCAGGTCAGCTCACTTTTCCTCAATCCAGGTCAGCTCACTTTTTCTACAACCCAGTTTACTTCGGTTTTGCAACAATTCATGTCAATTTATTTTTTGACAAGCCAGGTTAGCTCATTATTTGACAACAATTAATAAAAAAAAATAGCTTGTCTGGTCTGAGGGTGCTCGTTTTTTGGCAACGGCAACTCAGTTTCAATCAACTCAGCTATAAGTCCTGATCTCTCGGCTCGTTATTCGGCACTCCAGGATGTCGGAAATCCGTAAAATCTGCCACGTTTTCTTATCGGCCGGTCTAATCTAGCCGCTCTTATTCCTGTATCAGAAGTGGGATAATACAATGAAACTTTCAGCATTCTCAATGACATGGTAAGGCATTCATTTTTTAAGTCAGGACTTTATCGATAGTTAGTTAATTAATTGAGAAGGCTCTTGAAAAAAAAAGTAAAACAAATTAGAATAAGCGTCTTATTTTCCAGATGTTTTATCAGAGTGAAGAGGCCGACTCGATTATTGTATCGCGATGTATATAGGGAGCGCGTAATTCAGTCGGTGCCTCCTTCGAGCGACAATCCCGTAATCAATCACCGGTGATAATGACGTAAGTCGCCGCCTAGTGCCTACTGTTCCCCAAGTTCGACGTTCCCCCGGATTTTCCATCCATCCAGCCCGCCCTCCTCCTCCCGATGCCTCGTCGTCGTCGTCGTCGTCGTGTGTCCCGCCGGCCGCGCTCTCTCCGCCGCTCCGGACGGAATAAGCGCGATAAATCATCGGCCAGATGGCATATTTTAGCATTTCTAATGCGATCGCTTTGACAACCCGCGAGATATATCGATAATGTATGCAGTTTGAAAATGCGGGAATAAACATCGCGAGGCGGCTGCCGTTTGTGTTGCCTCTCCTGCTCTCTCGCTCCCTCGCTCTTCGTCGTCGATGTCGCGTATACACACAGCGCACAGCGAACCTGATAAATATAGATTAGTCTCCGATGTCGCGGTTGTTTCTTATGTCGGGGTTAATTAAAAATTGTAAATAGGTCAGGTCCCGCATGCCGGAACGTCTCTCCTTAATGGCCCCGGCTTTGGAGGCGGACGAGGAGATGATGAGACTCGTTCGCTTGCATTCTGCCCGGCTCCGAAAGAATGGAGCGCTTTTTGCTGCCGCGGCCCGGTCCGAGGGATTCTCTGATTAGGGGGGAAATTAACGAAATTATCGGCGGACTCGCGACCTTTTTTGCTCTCCCTCCTGTATATGCGCCTCTCTCGTTCTTTTTATTATTCGAATCGTGAATTGAATTGGATCCTTCGGAATCGGAAATATGACGATGCGACTCTCGATTATTTGAGACTTGTAAGAGTCAAACGCAAATGAATAATTAATCGAGTCTGAATTTATTTATTTATTAAACGACAACAACAAGAGACCCCGATCGATTTGATCGCAGTAGGCGAGATCTCGGTCAGGAGCGATTATATTTACGTAACGGGGGACTCGAGAGCCTTCCGGCCCCTTCCCCCACACCCGCGGCCGTCCTTGTATATAACGACGGCGGTCAGCGGGGATGAGTTACGATTTCTCTCCCTCAGGAGTCCGGCCCGAGATTTGTTTCTATAAATCATCGAGGGCTCGTATCTCATAGAGTACAGGCCGTGCCGCGGTGACAAAGTGACTTTATGTGTGACAAATCGGCCGCACCGACACGGCCAGAAGGAAAATCGCTGCTTGCACTCGGGAAAAGAGAAGAAATGTTACTTCTTAGTCTCTCTGATCACGCGTAATAACTTAATTAACCATCGTCGGAATTGATAGGGGTGACTAGGACTCATCAGCGTCCCTTATTATAATGTGACAACCCCCCCGTATTATCGTACGTCGGACAAGGGTGACGTCCACCGCGCGGTGTAAGTATTTAAGTAAACTGCACCCTTAATTCTGCCCGGGGGTTGTTTTGACGGACGTCCTAATTCCGGTCTCACGTACGCGTGTCCTGAAGCTTTAATCTGTTCATTAGGACCGGCGGGTATTTACATATATCTACCGGGGAATTCTTGGTCGCCGGACATGTATGAACGTGCACTGATCGTAACGGGAGGCTTAAGCGCGTTGAAGAGGCTGAAGAGATAACCGACGACCCCTTTGACGTTTCCCCATGTATTGTTGTATTCCCTGGGATTTAGTCGTCTTTATTGTGGCACTAGCGACCAAAATAAGATAATCCTTTACAAAGAATTTATTATTTTTTTTACCTATTTAATTTATTTATTATTTACATCATTAGATTCATATAATATAATACGTCGGGAGTATAAAGAGTTTTCCCGAGCCGCTCCAGGCGGTTGAGGGTAGGAACTCTCGCCGGGGTGTTTTTGCGTTAATTAGCCCTCGTCTAATAGGAGTTTTTGCGGGGCCGGGCAGGGCATCATGCGAGCCAAGCAGAACAAGGAGACGGACCCAGCTGATTGCTCCCTCTCAGCCCGGGCAGCCGACGATGGATAACACTGTCATTATTCCCGGTCTCCAGAAATGCGCTGCGTCCACTTTCCCGCTCCCCCCGCGCCTCTCCCTCGTCCCTGCGTTACATACGTCCGTCGCATGATCGTTAAACACACCGACGCCGAAGGTTCTTACCGCCGTGCGTGGCCGGGAATCAGCTTCGAGGATCCTTCTCGAGTTTACAAATGTCACATTATTAAAAATGTTTTTCTTGTTAATGTTTGTGATTAGGAAAAACCGCCCCGTTTGAGTAGGGTCAGGCAAGTTCGACTTTTTTTGAATGATATAGGTCAGCTGAATTTTATTAAACCCAGGTCAGCTCAATTTAAAATGGCCCAGGCTTTGCTCAATTTTAAAAGACTCAATTTTAAAAGACTCAATTTTAGCTAGCTCAATTAAATAAAAACATGTTAGCTCAATTTTGAAGAGATCCAGGGGTTAACTCAATATCAAGAGATTACGGTTAGCTCAATTATTATAGACCCGGGCTAGCTCAATTTTAAAATACCCGGGTTGGAGCAGTTTTACCATCAGGTTAGCTCAATTAAATAAAAACAGGTTAGCCCAATATTAAAAGAGTCACGTTTGCTCAATTTAATAAAAAACCAAGTTAGCTCAATTTAATAAAAAAACCAGTTGGCTCAATTTTAAAACCCGGGTTAGCTTAATTTTAAAATACGCGGGTTGGAGCAGTTTGACCAGGCCAGCTCAATTAACTAAAAACAGGTTAGCTCAATATTAAAAGAGTCACGTTTGCTCAATTTAATAAAAAAATCAAGTTAGCTCAATTTAATAAAAAAACCAGTTGGCTCAATTTTAAAACCCGGGTTAGCTTAATTTTAAAATACGCGGGTTGAAGCAGTTTGACCAGGCCAGCTCAATTAACTAAAAACAGGTTAGCTCAATATTAAAAGAGTCACGTTTGCTCAATTTAATAAAAAAATCAAGTTAGCTCAATTTAATAAAAAAACCAGTTGGCTCAATTTTAAAACCCGGGTTAGCTTAATTTTAAAATACGCGGGTTGAAGCAGTTTGACCAGGCCAGCTCAATTAACTAAAAACAGGTTAGCTCAATATTAAGAGAGTCACGTTTGCCCAATTTAATAAAAAAACAAGTTAGCTCAATTTAATAAGAAACCAAGTTAGCTCAATTTTAAAATACGCGGATTGAAGCAGTTTTACCAGGTCAGATCAATAAAAACCAGGTTAGCTCAATATTAAAAGAGCCACGTTTGCTCAATTTAATAAAAAACAAGTTAGCTCAATTTAATAAGAAACCAAGTTAGCTCAATTTTAAAATACGCGGATAGAAGCAGTTTTACCAGGTCAGATCAATAAAAACCAGGTTAGCTCAATATTAAAAGAGCCACGTTTGCTCAATTTAATAAAAAACCAAGTTAGCTCGATTTAATAAAAAACCAAGTTAGCTCAATTTTAAAATACGCGGGTTGGAGCAGTTTTACCAGGTCATCTCAATAAAAACCAGGTTAGCTCAATATTAAAAGAGTCCCATTTGCTCAATTTAATAAAAAACCAAGTTAGCTCGATTTAATAAAAAACCAAGTTAGCTCAATTTTAAAATACGCGGGTTGGAGCAGTTTTACCAGGTCAGCTCAATAAAAACCAGGTTAGCTCAATATTAAAAGAGCCACGTTTGCTCAATTTAATAAAAAAACAAGTTAGCTCAATTTAATAAGAAACCAAGTTAGCTCAATTTTAAAATACGCGGATTGAAGCAGTTTTACCAGGTCAGATCAATAAAAACCATGTTAGCTCAATATTAAAAGAGCCACGTTTGCTCAATTTAATAAAAAACAAGTTAGCTCAATTTGATAAGAAACCAAGTTAGCTCAATTTTAAAATACGCGGATTGAAGCAGTTTTACCAGGTCAGATCAATAAAAACCAGGTTAGCTCAATATTAAAAGAGCCACGTTTGCTCAATTTAATAAAAAACAAGTTAGCTCAATTTGATAAGAAACCAAGTTAGCTCAATTTTAAAATACGCGGATTGAAGCAGTTTTACCAGGTCAGATCAATAAAAACCAGGTTAGCTCAATATTAAAAGAGCCACGTTTGCTCAATTTAATAAAAAACAAGTTAGCTCAATTTAATAAGAAACCAAGTTAGCTCAATTTTAAAATACGCGGATTGAAGAAGTTTTACCAGGTCAGATCAATAAAAACCAGGTTAGCTCAATATTAAAAGAGCCACGTTTGCTCAATTTAATAAAAAACAAGTTAGCTCAATTTGATAAGAAACCAAGTTAGCTCAATTTTAAAATACGCGGATTGAAGCAGTTTTACCAGGTCAGATCAATAAAAACCAGGTTTGCTCAATTTAATAAAAAAACAAGTTAGCTCGATTTAATAAAAAACCAAGTTAGCTCAATTTTAAAATACGCGGGTTGGAGCAGTTTTACCAGGTCATCTCAATAAAAACCAGGTTAGCTCAATATTAAAAGAGCCACGTTTGCTCAATTTAATAAAAAACAAGTTAGCTCAATTTGATAAGAAACCAAGTTAGCTCAATTTTAAAATACGCGGATTGAAGCAGTTTTACCAGGTCAGATCAATAAAAACCAGGTTTGCTCAATTTAATAAAAAAACAAGTTAGCTCGATTTAATAAAAAACCAAGTTAGCTCAATTTTAAAATACGCGGGTTGGAGCAGTTTTACCAGGTCAGCTCAATAAAAACCAGGTTAGCTCAATATTAAGAGAGTCACGTTTGCCCAATTTAATAAAAAAACAAGTTAGCTCAATTTAATAAGAAACCAAGTTAGCGCAATTTTAAAACACTCAGGTTCCTTCAAGGTTTAAACGGGGGGCTCAAATATTACACGATCCGGCTCAGCTCCATTTGAGTAGGTCCAGCCAGTTCAATTTTTTCAACGACCAGCCATCATTTTATTAGACTCGGGCTAGTTAAATTCCTCTATGGCCTCAGTAAAACACCGCAGATGTGAAATAGATAATAATAACATTTGTTGTAGCTCCTTGAGTCTTATAATATGACCTCAAACCACTACAATTAAGACCTACAAATTGAAGACTTCGATTATTAGATCTGATATGGGAAGATGATGAGACTTAGTAACATCGAAACAGCACTTTTGTCGTCTCCTATTTAATAATTACAACGAGATATCTAATAAAGAGCGTTATTCTCCGAGAAATTCTTACTAATACTAAGAGAGCAGCGTCGTAAAGAGCAACCCTACATTTTCTTTTCACATACATTACACACACACACACACACATGAACACAAGAGAAACTCATCCCCTAATTCGCTCCCGGTTCTCTCAGATGGAAGTCGACATAGTGACGTTCCTTCCGTTCCGCTATTAGTCTCAGCGACGATGCCGCAATGAATGAATGGCCTGTGTTGTGATATTTCCACGTCACCGAGGGCGACTCGACGTCTGATAAGGGCGACAGGCGTCCCCTCGCCGCCCCCCCGTGTCACCGTCAGGACGTCGGAGCAGGGGTGGTGAAGACGACGAAACTCTTTGTTATCGGCCGCGCTGGTCAGAACAGAACCTGCGATATAAAAGCGGGACGTTTTAACTTTTCCCTTGATGGTGTTTTGAATTTATTTAAGGCGAGTCATGCGGCGCGCGCGCGCGTGCGCGTTCGCCCGATGAAAGGACAATATTAATTATCCTTCAAATCAACACGTCCTTGACTAGGCGACGCGGCTACAATGTCCCCCGCAACAATGGTTTATTATATAACTAATAATAATTAATGATGGCGATATGAAAGTGACTAGCTCATTCTCTTTTGTCATTGTCTCTAATTATCGCACGGTATATCTTCCCTTCCGCAAGGATTCCTCCCTGCGCGATCGAGGCAGAGGGTGACGAGGACGGCGATGACGGAATTGTTTCGTTATTCAAGGAACGCCGCTCTCTCAGAATTAATGCCTGAAATAATTAGTCTTATTGCGCATCTTTTATTTATGCACTTTCGTAAAACCATACAGTTTAGGAGTGAGAAGAGTAACTCAAAGATACAAGACCGAACAGCAGCCGGTCCGCAATCCAATAATTCAAACGTCCGCAGCAAGTGCGTCCGTCGACAAATCAAAATGCGGCGGCCCTAACAGGGTGCAGTTAAACGAGAGACGCCCGCGGCGGCGTCGATAAGAAAGGGTCGCCCTCTTCTCCCTGGACGGTCATCTCCACCCGACGGGAAGGGGTGAAGCCACTTAGAATATGAATACCGCTTTTGATAAACGGCATCGAGCTCGTAACAGTCGTTTAATTCGATTATTAGGGCGACCCTTCGACGACGACGACGACGACGGTCAAACGGTCGGCAGTGGCGCACGCTGATTTTGTCGTTGACGACAAGAACTCCCCCCTGCTTGCCTGAAGTGTTACACTCAACTTTTCTTTTGATGCTAAAGTCTTAGTCTCGCTCAACAGGAAAAGGGATCTAGGAAAATTGAGCTAACCCGGATCTATAGTAAACTTGAGCTGACCCAAGTTAACTCAAGCTGGTTGCGCAAATAACTCCCAATGGGTCTTGGAAGATAAATGCGAGAAATAGATGAACATCCATGGACCAAGAACAAATCTGGTGGGGATAAAACCTTAGCACCGCTTCAGTGATGCGGTCTTGCTAGGCCAAAACTGACCAAAACAACTCTCAACAAGCTTGCAATGAAAGAAGAAGAGCGCTTAATGTGATAATTAGGCGCTCAATGTGATAATTGGATGCTCAATGTGATAATCAAGTGTTCAATGTGATAAGCGGGCGCTCAATGTGATAATTGGGAGCTCAATGTGATAATTGGGAGCTCAATGTGATAACTGGGCCATGTTGTAGGGGAGTGTCTGAATAAGGAAACTTGGAGAAGAGACTTTGTCTGGAAAAACGAAATTATGAGGAATTTGTTGTGACTTATTGCGCGTTTCTGTAACGTACGTCACTGGAGCTCGTCGACGGTGTAAGTACCTATACTCATTGGATATCTGAATCGTTTTCGCAGTAAAAAATTCAATCTTCATATGCATTTTTTGCCTCGCATAAGGAGAATCGATCGATAAACACATCAACTTATTGAAATGTGATGTCACTTACACCGCCAGGCGACTCGCGCTCAAATTAAAATGATCGTAGAATGGAAGGAAGCTAAAATCATACGTTTTGTTTTGCATTTAAAAGGACTGCTCAATTCTAAAGGATTCCAGGCTAGCTCAATTTTAAGAGATCCCAGGACAGCTCAATTTTAAAAGCCCCATGTCAACTCGATTAAGAATTTGCTCAATTTTATAAGATACCCGTTTTTTAGTAGACTTAAGTCAGCTGGATTTTGGATTTGCTCAATTTTAAAAGATCCTAGAATAGCTCAATTTCAAAAGTCGTAGGTCAGCTTAATTATGAATTTTCTCAATGTTTTTTTATTAGGCTTAAGTCAGCTCTATTTTGAATTTGCTCAATTTTAAAAGATACTAGAACAGCTCAATTTTAAAAGTCATAGGTCAGCTCAATTATTAATTTGCTCAATTTTATAAGATACCCGTTAGTACGATTTTAACAGGCTTAAGTCAACTCGATTTTGAACCTGCTCAATTTTTAAAAGATCCTAGGAAAGCTCAATTTTAAAAGCCCTAGGTCAGCTCAATTATAAATTTGCCCAATTTTATAAGGCTCAATAGGCTTAGGTCAGTTCGATTTTGAACTTGCTCAATTTTAAAAGATTCCAGGATAGCTCAATTTTAAAAGCCATAGGTCAGCTTAATTATGAATTTTCTCAATGTTTTTTTATCAGGCTTAAGTCAGCTCTATTTTGCATTTGTTCAATTTTAAAAGATACTAGAACAGCTCAATTTTAAAAGTCATAGGTAAGCTCAATTATGAATTTGCTCAATTTTATAAGATCCCCGTTTTTTAATAGACTTAAGTCAGCTGGATTTTGGATTTGCTCAATTTTAAAAGATCCTAGAATAGCTTAATTTTAAAAGCCATGGGTCAGATTAATTATGAATTTTCTCAATGTTTTTTTTATTAGGCTTAAGTCTGCTCTATTTTGAATTTGCTCAATTTTAAAAGATACTAGAACAGCTCAATTTTAAAAGTCATAGGTCAGCTCAATTATGAATTTGCTCAATTTTATAAGATCCCCGTTAGTACGATTTTAACAGGCTTAAGTCAGCTCGATTTTGAACTTGCTTAATTTTAAAAGATCCCAGGATAGCTCAATTTTAAAAGCCATGGGTGTGCTCAATTATGAATTCGCTCAATTTTAAAAGATCCCAGGATAGCTCAATTCAAAAAGATTCCAAGTTAACTCGATTTTAATAGACTTAGCTCAATTTTAAATCAGCCAGGTTAGCTCAGTTCTGGAAGACTCAGGTTATCTTGTTTTTAAATTTGCTCAATTTTACAAGATCACAGGATACCTCAATTCTAAAAGATCTTACGACAGCTCAATTTTAAAAGATCCTACAACAGCTAAATTTTAAAAGCCCTAGGTCAGCTCAATTATGAATTTGCTCAATTTTATAAGATCCCCGTTAGTACGATTTTAACAGGCTTAAGTCAGCTCGATTTTGAACTTGCTCAATTTTTAAAAGATCCTAGGAAAGCTCAATTTTAAAAGCCCTAGGTGTGCTCAATTATGAATTCGCTCAATTTTAAAACATCCCACGATAGCTCAATTCAAAAATATTCCAAGTTAACTCGATTTTAATAGACTTAGCTCAATTTTAAATCAGCCAGGTTAGCTCAGTTCTGGAAGACCCAGGTTATCTTGTTTTTAAATTTGCTCAATTTTACAAGATCACAGGATACCTCAATTCCAAAAGATCTTACGACAGATAAATTTTAAAAGCCCTAGGTCAGCTCAATTATGAATTTGCTCAATTTTATAAGATCCCCGTTAGTATGATTTTAATAGAACTCAGTCAGCTCGATTTTAAGCTTGCTAAATTTTAAAAGATCCCAGGTTAGCTCAATTTTAATAGACTCAGGTTAGCCCAATTTTAAAACCCCAAGATAGCTCGATTCCGGAAGACCCTGGTTAGCTTGTTTTTTAATTTGCTCAATTTTAAAAACATCCCAGTAAACGGCTCAACTTTAACAGATTCCAGGTTAGCTCGATTTTAATGGACCCAGGTTAGCTCAATTTTAAAACTCCGGGATAGCTCGATTCCGGAAGACCCTGGTTAGCTTGTTTTTTAATTTGCTCAATTTTAAAAAGATCCCAGTAAACGGCCCAACTTTAACAGATTCCAGGTTAGCTCGATTTTAATGGATCCAGGTTAGCTCAATTTTAAAACTCCGGGATAGCTCGATTCCGGAAGGCCCTGGTTAGCTTGTTTTTTAATTTGCTCAATTTTAAAAAGATCCCAGTAAACGGCCCAACTTTAACAGATTCCAGGTTAGCTCGATTTTAATGGATCCAGGTTAGCTCAATTTTAAAACTCCGGGATAGCTCGATTCCGGAAGGCCCTGGTTAGCTTGTTTTTTAATTTGCTCAATTTTAAAAAGATCCCAGTAAACGGCTCAACTTTAACAGATTCCAGGTTAGCTCGATTTTAATGGACCCAGGTTAGCCCAATTTTAAAACTCCGGGATAGCTCGATTCCGGAAGACCCTGGTTAGCTTGTTTTTTAATTTGCTCAATTTTAAAAAGATCCCAGTAAACGGCCCAACTTTAACAGATTCCAGGTTAGCTCGATTTTAATGGATCCAGGTTAGCTCAATTTTAAAACTCCGGGATAGCTCGATTCCGGAAGGCCCTGGTTAGCTTGTTTTTTAATTTGCTCAATTTTAAAAAGATCCCAGTAAACGGCTCAACTTTAACAGATTCCAGGTTAGCTCGATTTTAATGGACCCAGGTTAGCCCAATTTTAAAACTCCGGGATAGCTCGATTCCGGAAGACCCTGGTTAGCTTGTTTTTTAATTTGCTCAATTTTAAAAAGATCCCAGTAAACGGCCCAACTTTAACAGATTCCAGGTTAGCTCGATTTTAATGGACCCAGGTTAGCTCAATTTTAAAACTCCGGGATAGCTCGATTCCGGAAGACCCTGGTTAGCTTGTTTTTTAATTTGCTCAATTTTAAAAAGATCCCAGTGAACGGCTCAACTTTAACAGATTCCAGGTTAGCTCGATTTTAATGGACCCAGGTTAGCTCAATTTAAAAACTCCGGGATAGCTCGATTCCGGAAGACCCTGGTTAGCTTGTTTTTTAATTTGCTCAATTTTAAAAACATCCCAGTGAACGGCTCAACTTTAACAGATTCCAGGTTAGCTCGATTTTAATAGACTCAGGTTAGCCCAATTTTAAAACTCCAAGATAGCTCGATTCCGGAAGTCCCAGGTTAGCTTGTTTTTAATTTGCTCAATTTTAAAAACATCCCAGTAAAGGTCTCAACTTTAACAGATCCCAGGTTAGCTCGATTTTAATGGACCCAGGTTAGCTCAATTTAAAAACTCCGGGATAGCTCGATTCCGGAAGACCCTGGTTAGCTTGTTTTTTAATTTGCTCAATTTTAAAAAGATCCCAGTGAACGGCTCAACTTTAACAGATTCCAGGTTAGCTCGATTTTAATGGACCCAGGTTAGCTCAATTTAAAAACTCCGGGATAGCTCGATTCCGGAAGACCCTGGTTAGCTTGTTTTTTAATTTGCTCAATTTTAAAAACATCCCAGTGAACGGCTCAACTTTAACAGATTCCAGGTTAGCTCGATTTTAATAGACTCAGGTTAGCCCAATTTTAAAACTCCAAGATAGCTCGATTCCGGAAGTCCCAGGTTAGCTTGTTTTTAATTTGCTCAATTTTAAAAACATCCCAGTAAAGGTCTCAACTTTAACAGATCCCAGGTTAGCTCGATTTTAATGGACCCAGGTTAGCTCAATTTAAAAACTCCGGGATAGCTCGATTCCGGAAGACCCTGGTCAGCTTGTTTTTTTAATTTGCTCAATTTTAAAAAGATTCAGGTCGGTTTTTAAGAGATCTAGCTCAGCGCGATTTATTTTTCAGGTCGTTTTCAGCAGTTGTCGGGGACATCTCCACGCATGCCGTACTTAATTTCTCGTGTGATTGCTGCGAGTGTTACGACCGTATAAGAGACGAGCCGACGGTCTTGCTTTGCTCTATCGTGCAGCAGCAGTGTGTGGCATTATCCGGAATTGCGGCAATCCATCAGAGCGAATCGGCACGTTAATTTTAGCCGGATCATTAGGTAAGCCCTGTTGCCGGCCGGGGGACTCTCCGCATCATCAGAAGTACAATAATTAAGCCCGAGAAACCCCTCTTCATATGCCCGGCACTTCTCTCGTCCATATTTAATCGATCGATCGAGGTGTTTCGACCTATTTTTAACGCTCATCATCACCATTACCTATTTTAATGAAACAAAATTAAGTAGCTGATGGAGCAGGAACGCACGGTATATGCCATGGGAGGGCAGATCGTGACCATTAGGACGGGGACGCCGCCGCGTCGAGTGAGCCGATGTTCCCTGCGGCGCGGCGCTGAAAGAAACGAGAAGAATCATTAGCAACTCATCGGCGATCCAGGAACACGGAGGCAATTAACTTATGGGGCGAGGGCGGACGAGAGGCAGGGGGCACTCACCTAATACCCTGCCCTAACCGCTCTACTGCCGCTGCCGCTGCTTCTTAATTACTTTTCTATGTTACAACGCATTGAAAGATTAGTGAAAGACGACCGGGAGAGGAAATGTCTGTCTAATTCCTCGATCTCTTCGATCATTTTGTATATCTCCCGCCGGGTGAGGAAATCTGTATTTTAGAGAGGTGCTTATTCCGACTCCCGACAACCATAATCACATAACGGCCATAAAGCCTTAAACGAAACAACCGGGGCCAAGTGTCGAAGACTATCGGCCATCAACGGCCCCCCGGAGGGTGTTTACGGTCATATAAAAGCCCTTAAAACCGGCGAAGTTTCGCCGCGCCGCTCGCACTTCATTTCGTTCTCAAGGAGCGGTCGCGCCATGCATGTAGGGTCGTCGGCGAAAGGGATGGAATAAGACCCCCGCCCCCGCCCCCCCGGCCAGACGGCCCTTACAGCCCCCATTATGGATATACGACTTATAACAGGGTATAGAGATTATATTAAGAGCATAATACAAGAAGTTTCTTCTCGACGAATGACGAAAGGGTTGTTTTCGGCTTACGCGGGGCGGGATACATCGATTTCTGTAGTATTATTCACGACCCTTATTATCGCGACGGGCTAGCTAGAGAAAGAAACATATAGAAACACTCGCATTAGCATTATTGAATAGATTTTTTCAGGATCGTCCGAGCGTGTATATACAGGGCGGGCGGAATAGTCGGCGGGGGCGCGAGGGAGAGGGACGACAGATCGAGCTGCCTCGGTCCGTAGATCCGGACTCGGGCGCTCATTTTTCACCCGGAAGAAAAAACGTCAGTACGCCTTCCCGTTTTTTTTTCCAGGCCGGGACGTTTTTTGTCGCTACTTAGCTCTTCGGGGATGATACACAAGGACTCGGGTCTCGTTCAGGGACATTAACACCGAATAAAATAACATTTCACTCTCTCGTCGGTCGTCCTCGTCCAGCCAGCCAGGACGGTTTGTTATTCTGTTCCCGTGTATTGTGTACACTTATATACATTTAGGGTGGTCGTAAATAGTCTACGGTTAATTGTGCCCGTTTTAACGGAGCGTTAAACGTTTATCAATTTATATTGTCCCCGTTTAATTCCACTTATTTACGGGGTTTTTATTTATTGGTGTGTGTAAATGTATCTAACGTAAACGAGAGGGAGAAAGATAACGCACCCTTAAATTGAACGGTACATAATATACAGGGTGATTCTTCTTTTTCAATTAAATGACTTATTTCAAATGCATCACCCTGTATATTTTGGCATTTTCAAAAAGAGAATTAAGATACCTTTCAGGAGACACCCTACTCGATATAGCTGAGTCGAGTCGTTTCGGAGCTATTCTAGTTTAATTATTGCTGGGGAATTAAAAATGAAGGGTAAATTTTCAGTAATGTTTTCTTATTCTGGACATCTTTCCTTTATTTTGGATTAGGGAGAGAAATATCAATCTGGGTGGCTTCAAGGTGTCAATAACAAAAAGCAGCGGTCTTAAATTCGTTCCAAAAACCTTAATTTTTCATTAAAGTCGCTTATTTTAAATGGAACACCCTGTATATTTTAGTATTTCTGAAAAGATATTTAAAAGGCCTTTCAGGAGACACCCAACTCGGGGTATCCAAGTCGAGTAGTTTCGGAGCTATTCGACTTTTAATGAAAGCGTCTAGAAACGGTAATTATCATTTTTTTGGCGATAACTTCAAAACGGTTTGACGAAAGTGCATCGAGTTTGGTATCGTTTTAAAGAGGCCGCGATCATCTTTCCAAAAATTCACGTTATATAAAGGATGTACTATAATTCCAGTGATTATAGGGATTTGCAATAGTCATCTCTTTAGTTATTAAGTATTATACATTAAGTATATAAAATAGATATCG
This sequence comes from Malachius bipustulatus, assembly GCA_910589415.1. Lineage (NCBI taxonomy): Eukaryota > Metazoa > Arthropoda > Insecta > Coleoptera > Melyridae > Malachius > Malachius bipustulatus. The sequence continues at coordinate 39,232,445 of OU342638.1, read as the reverse complement.
AACGAACAGGAACAGCCACATCTGCGAAATGTACTTAAGATGCATCTGCTAGCTAAATGAAATTAAAAGCTTTCCACGCTTTATCATCGTGAGCTACCACTATTATAACACCACGACCACTTCAACCGCGCCGTTTGGTTCTCTTCAAAATAAATGTCTTTCGGTATTACCGCGAGATAGCGCAGACGATTTAATTACTTACTTGCTCTCATAATACCAACTGAAGACGATAAATCAAATCAAGTCCCTATCAATTAAAAGTATTAAAACGCGTCCAAACAGAGAGCGTCGTCGTCTTCCCGCCGTTATTCGTCGCACCTCTTCAACTCTCGGACCTCGCCGGAGAAATCGAGCCCCTAATGTAAAATTGATAGCGCGATGAAAAAGAAGATCGATCTCCCCGCACGGAAAAACCGCAGAGCCCCCGTTGTAATATCACAGATCACGCTCTCACACACGGGAGAGGCGAGGGTGTGAATTTGTAAATGGACTTGGAAACAGTCCGCGAGCGGTCATATATTCCGGTCAGGCCGCGCACATGTGTTGCCCTGACCATCCGCCGGACGGGAATCTCTCTCCTCGACGTTATTAAACCGGAGACCCAAAACTTTCCCGTTATATGGGACACGTAATGTCGGAAAAAGCGCAATAACCGGCGACGATATGAATTTCTTAAGGACGCGACCGTTTCTCAATAAACGAGTCGTCGTCCGTCGGGCAGTGCACGGGGTCGGTCGAACGAAATTATCGAAAAAGCGTCCGTAAAGTGCAATTTTACGTAATACCGGCTGGATTCATGATGGATAGGTGCACCTATATGAAATCGGTTTATTTTTAAAAAGTTCCAACATGAGCGAGCCCCACCTCATTATTGATTTCATAATTGCGGCTGACTTAATGAAAGGTGACTTATATGACATGTCAAACGAGTCGAAACTTTTGAGGAGCGCTGTTTTTAAAGTTGGAAGGGGAGAAAGTCTCATAATCTACTCGCCAGGAATTCATAACAAGATTTTTTAATAATAGATAACACGACCACTCTAGTTCCATTCTAAAGCAATAAAGTCTTCTTCTTTTGATTTATTACCGCATCTCCTGTCCGCGCGCGTTTTCTTAAATCTGAGAGTAATAAAAATTTTCATATCAGCGAGACGATTCTCCTCCTCATTATGTGTCACATCACATGTTACATTTGGCGCTCATGGATTCATTATAATGGGATCCAGCAAGACTGTGCTTCTCCTCATATTGATATTGCACACTTTTATATCACCAAAAGTCATATTTCTCACCATAATCCGGCAGATAAAGAAACATCCAGAATAAATAAAGAAAAATTACTCACCAATAATTAAACTGGAATAGCTCCGAAACGGTTACATTTAGACATACCGAGTTGGGTGTCTCTTGAAAGGTCTCTTGATTCTTTTTTCAAAAATGTGTAAAAATACAGGGTGTTCCATTTAAAATAAGACAGTTATATGAAATTTTAGGGTTTTAGAACAAATTTAAGGCTGCAACTTTTTGTTATTGGCACTTTTAAGTCACCCACATTTCTCTTCCTAGTCCAGTCAGTAAATTAAAATCCAGAAAAAGTAGCACTTTTTTAATTCACTCCCCAATTATTAAACTGGAATAGCTCCGAAACTGTCATGCTTAGAAATACCGAGTTGGGTGTCTCCTGAAAGGTCTCTCATTTCTCTTTTCAAAAATGTGTAAATACACAGGGTGTTCCATTTAAAATAAGACAGTTATATGAAATTTTAGGGTTTTAGAACGAATTTAAGGCTGCAACTTTTTGTTATTGGCACTTTTAAGTCACCCACATTTCTCTTCCTAGTCCAGTCAGTAAATTAAAATCCAGAAAAAATAGCACTTTTTTAATTCACTCCCCAATTATTAAACTGGAATAGCTCCGAAACTGTCATGCTTAGACATACCGAGTTGGGTGTCTCCTGAAAGGTCTCTTATTTCTCTTTTCAAAAATGTGTAAAAATACAGGGTGTTCTATTTAAAATAAAACAGTTATATGAAAATTTAAGGTTCTAGAACGAATTTATGGCTGCAACTTTTTGTTATTGGCACTTTTAAGTCACCCACATTTCTCTTCCTAGTCCAGTCAGTAAATGAAAATCCAGAAAAAATAGCACTTTTTTAATTCACTCCCCAATTATTAAACTGGAATAGCTCCGAAACTGTCATGCTTAGACATACCGAGTTGGGTGTCTCCTGAAAGGTCTCTTATTTCTCTTTTCAAAAATGTGTAAAAATACAGGGTGTTCTATTTAAAATAAGACAGTTATATGAAAATTTAAGGTTTTAGAACGAATTTAAGGCTGCAACTTTTTGTTATTGGCACTTTTAAGTCACCCACATTTCTCTTCCTAGTCCAGTCAGTAAATTAAAATCCAGAAAAAATAGCACTTTTTTAATTCACTCCCCAATGATTGAACTGGAATAGCTCCGAAACTGTCATGCTGAGACATACCGAGTTGGGTGTCTCCTGAAAGGTCTCTTATTTCTCTTTTCAAAAATGTGTAAAAATACAGGGTGTTCTATTTAAAATAAGACAGTTATATGAAAATTTAAGGTTTTAGAACAAATTTATGGCTGCAACTTTTTGTTATTGGCACTTTTAAGTCACCCACATTTCTCTTCCTAGTCCAGTCAGTAAATGAAAATCCAGAAAAAATAGCACTTTTTTAATTCACTCCCCAATTTTTAAACTGGAATAGCTCCGAAACTGTCATGCTTAGACATACCGAGTTGGGTGTCTCCTGAAAGGTCTCTTATTTCTCTTTTCAAAAATGTGTAAAAATACAGGGTGTTCTATTTAAAATAAGACAGTTATATGAAAAATTAAGGTTTCAGAACGAATTTAAGGCTGCAACTTTTTGTTATTGGCACTTTTAAGTCACCCACATTTTTCTTCCTAGTCCAGTCAGTAAATTAAAATCCAGAAAAAATAGCACTTTTTTAATTCACTCCCCAATTATTAAACTGGAATAGCTCCGAAACTGTCATGCTTAGACATACCGAGTTGGGTGTCTCCTGAAAGGTCTCTTATTTCTCTTTTCAAAAATGTGTAAAAATACAGGGTGTTCTATTTAAAATAAAACAGTTATATGAAAATTTAAGGTTCTAGAACGAATTTATGGCTGCAACTTTTTGTTATTGGCACTTTTAAGTCACCCACATTTCTCTTCCTAGTCCAGTCAGTAAATGAAAATCCAGAAAAAATAGCACTTTTTTAATTCACTCCCCAATTATTAAACTGGAATAGCTCCGAAACTGTCATGCTTAGACATACCGAGTTGGGTGTCTCCTGAAAGGTCTCTTATTTCTCTTTTCAAAAATGTGTAAAAATACAGGGTGTTCTATTTAAAATAAGACAGTTATATGAAAATTTAAGGTTTTAGAACGAATTTAAGGCTGCAACTTTTTGTTATTGGCACTTTTAAGTCACCCACATTTCTCTTCCTAGTCCAGTCAGTAAATTAAAATCCAGAAAAAATAGCACTTTTTTAATTCACTCCCCAATTATTAAACTGGAATAGCTCCGAAACTGTCATGCTGAGACATACCGAGTTGGGTGTCTCCTGAAAGGTCTCTTATTTCTCTTTTCAAAAATGTGTAAAAATACAGGGTGTTCTATTTAAAATAAGACAGTTATATGAAAATTTAAGGTTTTAGAACAAATTTATGGCTGCAACTTTTTGTTATTGGCACTTTTAAGTCACCCACATTTCTCTTCCTAGTCCAGTCAGTAAATGAAAATCCAGAAAAAATAGCACTTTTTTAATTCACTCCCCAATTTTTAAACTGGAATAGCTCCGAAACTGTCATGCTTAGACATACCGAGTTGGGTGTCTCCTGAAAGGTCTCTTATTTCTCTTTTCAAAAATGTGTAAAAATACAGGGTGTTCTATTTAAAATAAGACAGTTATATGAAAAATTAAGGTTTCAGAACGAATTTAAGGCTGCAACTTTTTGTTATTGGCACTTTTAAGTCACCCACATTTTTCTTCCTAGTCCAGTCAGTAAATTAAAATCCAGAAAAAATAGCACTTTTTTAATTCACTCCCCAATTATTAAACTGGAATAGCTCCGAAACTGTCATGCTTAGACATACCGAGTTGGGTGTCTCCTGAAAGGTCTCTTATTTCTCTTTTCAAAAATGTGTAAAAATACAGGGTGTTCTATTTAAAATAAAACAGTTATATGAAAATTTAAGGTTCTAGAACGAATTTAAGGCTGCAACTTTTTGTTATTGGCACTTTTAAGTCACCCACATTTCTCTTCCTAGTCCAGTCAGTAAATTAAAATCCAGAAAAAATAGCACTTTTTTAATTCACTCCCCAATTATTAAACTGGAATAGCTCCGAAACTGTCATGCTTAGACATACCGAGTTGGGTGTCTCCTGAAAGGTCTCTTATTTCTCTATTCAAAAATGTGTAAATACACAGGGTGTTCCATTTAAAATAAGGCACTTATTTAAAAATTTCAGGTTTTAGAGCGAATTTAAGACTGCATGCACCTTCAAGTTAGTGCCACTTTTATATCACCCAAATTTATATTTCTCTCCCTAATCCAAAATAAGGGAAACATTTACCGAATAAAAAAAAAACATTACTGAAAATTTACCCCTCATTTTTAATTCCCCAGCAATAATTAAACTGGAATAACTCCGAAACGATTATAAGTTTAGGTATACCGAGTAGGGTGTCTCTTGAAAGGTCTCTTGATTCTTTTTTCAAAAATGTGTAAAAATACAGGGTGTTCCATTTAAAATAAGACAGTTATATGAAATTTTATGGTTTTAGAACGAATTTATGGCTGAAGCTTCTTGTTATTGGCACTTCTATGTGGCCCAAATTGATATTTCTCTTCCTAGTCCAACCAGTAAATAAACAAAGAAAATTGTTTTTTTATTCACTTCCTAATGATTGAACTGGAATAGCTCCAAAACGGTCAAACTTACATAAGCCGAGTTGGGTGTCTCCTGAAAGGTCTCTTAATTCTCTTTTCAAAAATGTTCAAAAATACAGGGTGTTCCATTTAAAATAAGCGACTTTAATGAAATTATTTAATAAATATTGCTCATACTGGATTGCGACGATAACAAGTAGAGAGTAGAGCAATATTTTTCATCCCCAGAATATGTATATAGGTAGCTAATAAATCATCTCCCACGGTTATAATGTAAAAATTCCGGCCGCACTTCTCAATTATTAAACCCTTAACAATCAGTCGGCGGCGCGTTAAGGACGCAAAAAAACCCTTATGAAATCCTTTTTAGACCCCCGGCACGGCAATAAATACTTAATGCGTGAAAAACGTTGGCCGGGGCAAAAATGCAACTCTGCGGCTGCGGGAATTCCGTCCGCCGGAGGCGGCGATATCGCCGTGTTATTAATTAGAAGCGGCCCTCGGGGCCCGACCGGACAAGGGTCAGCCCCATAATTAACGCGATCGTTAATCATATCAAAGTTTCCGCGGCACTAAAAACTCACTTGAGAGCGGTAAGATTGAAGCGTCGGGACGACAAAGAAACGTTTCGAGGACATTAATTAAGGGAGATGATAAACATAATCTGGACAGGGAAGGGTTCGCCCTCTGATGATGGCTCTAAGGCAAGACAGGGCTGCATCAATATCGCCGGGGATTAATTCCCCGGAAAGAAAGACGCGGGCGGGAGAGAAGCGTTTCGCTCTCCTCGCATCAAGCACGCACATACATACATGTTTGATGTTTGATGACGTTTGACGACGTTTGTCTCCTACGGCTTATAAAATAATTACACATTAATAAAACAACGCATCAGGAATCAAATACTTCTTATTATGCTTACATACATAAATATAATAAAATAAACCCCTTAACGAAGGGTTGATATTATTATTTATCATATAAATACCAGAAAATCTGATGCATGCGGGCGTGTGGTTCCAGTCGTTATTTCAACGTAATCCCGAGCTAATTAACCGTAAAGCGCTTAAGCGGATCCAGCCTGATCAAACAACTCGCGCGCGCGCGCTTAAAAAATTAACAGCGACAGAAACTTCATAAGTTATGACGATTGTTATTATTTAGACTGGAATAATTTGAGAGAACTAGCGGAACGAGCCGGGCGCGCGCTCCCTCCTTATGATTACACCATTCCCCAACCCAGCCCCTAACTAAGAAAGGGAGATTAAACGAGCCCGGCCACCCCCCGCTGATAAGACTCCAGTAAATTTGTCCTCGAGTGTCCAGAGAGAAAATTATTACCATCGGAACCTGCCCCGCTGTTTAATATTCCACTATAGTAGAAAATGTAAACATTTCCAATTTCCATATCTAATAGATTTGTATCTGAACTATTTAATATAAACTTTCATTTAACAAAACTCATGACACCTTTTCCATAAGCTATAACATTAGGCTGTTAGTAAACTATGAGCCGCGATCTTGCTTTATTAAAACTTATACCTATGAATAGAGAGGGAAAACCTATTATTATTAATTATAGATTGATCAAGGTCTCCCTTGCTTGCAGGTCTCTAGGACTGAATGGTGATAATGATGAAACTGCCTCGTCTACTTCCCCCATTACACCGTGTATAGTGAAGATTTTTGGAAAGATGATCGCGGGCTCTTTAAAACGATACCAAACTCGAAGCACTTTCGTCAAACCGTTTTGAAGTTATCGTCAAAAAATGATATTTACTGTTTCTAGACGCTTTTGTTAAAAGTTACATAAAAACTCGTATAGCTCCGAAACTACTCGACTTAGATACCCCGAGTTGGGGCTCTAATGAAAGGTCTCTTAATTCTCTTTTCAAAAATGCTAAAATATACAGGGTGTTCCATTTAAAATAAGCCACTTATTTGAAAATATATAACTTCAAAGACGAAATTTTATCTACTTCTGTTCTTTTGACAAATATAAAAGTAGTTGCTCAAAAAAAAAGGTAGAGGCAGAATGGTGATAATGATGAAACTATCTCGTCTCCTTCTCCCATTACACCGTGTATAGTGAAGATTTTTGGAAAGATGATCGCGGGCTCTTTAAAACGATACCAAACTCGAAGCACTTTCGTCAAACCGTTTTGAAGTTATTGCCAAAAAATGATATTTACTGTTTCTAGACGCTTTCGTTAAAAGTTACACACAAACTCGAATAGCTCCGAAACTACTCGACTTGGATACCCCGAGTTGGGTGTCTCCGGAAAGCTCTCTTAATTCTCTTTTCAAAAATGCTAAAATATACAGGGTGTTCCATTTAAAATAAGCCACTTATTTGAAGATATATAACTTCAAAGACAAAATTGTATCTACTTCTGTTCTTTTAACAAATATAAAAGTAGTTGCTCAAAAAAAAAGGTAGAGGCAGAATGGTGATAATGATGAAACTGCCTCGTCTCATTCCCCCATTACACCGTGTATAGTGAAGATTTTTGGAAAGATGATCGCGGGCTCTTTAAAACGATACCAAACTCGAAGCACTTTCATCAAACCGTTTTGAAGTTATCGTCCAAGAATGATATTTACTGTTTCTAGACGCTTTCGTTAAAAGTTACACACAAACTCGAATAGCTCCGAAACTACTCGACTTGGATACCCCGAGTTGGGAGTCTAATGAAAGGTCTCTTAATTCTCTTTTCAAAAATGCTAAAATATACAGGGTGTTCCATTTAAAATAAGCCACTTATTTGAAGATATATGATTTCAAAGACAAAATTTTATCTACTTCTGTTCTTTTGACAAATATAAAAGTAGTTGCTGAAAAAAAAGGTAAAAGTAGAGCTCAATCATCGATTTTTTTATCATTTCGAAAAATGTTTTTACAAATAATTAGTCCCGAATAGCTCCGAAACGGTCCAATGTAGCTATACCGAGTTGGGTGTCTCCTGAAAGCTCTTTTCATTTTCTTTTTAGAAATGCTACAATATACAGGGTGTTTCATTTAAAATAAGCCACTTACTAGAAAATTTAATGTTTTTTAATCACTAGTCCAGCATATAAAACCAGAATTTTACACAGAACAATACAGGGTGTACAATACAATATTGTTCGTTTAAAACTCCCGGCGCCGTCTTTGTTTTCTCGCCTAGAATGACGAGGTTGAGGTTGATCCCCACGAAGGTCTACTTTCATATTTGTTAAACGCATTTGCCCGCATATCCCAATATAGAGAAGTCAAATACATTATTGCAGGGACGATAATAATTTGTAGTGGAATAACGGATAACCTAATACAGGGCGATCCAGGCTAGGTCGACAAGAAACTCGTTCAATTTAATAAAGCGATTTCGCTATCTCCGCGCGCTATCGTAATAAGAAACGCTCCTGATTTACGACAGGGACCGACGCTTGACCACCGGGCTTTTGTATTCTAATTGGTCGGGATTTGATTCCCGGTCTTTAGATTAAATTGTAAACGGGACCCTCTCCCGCTTAGATTATTAGATAAACAGGATGTAATTAGTGTGCAGTATTAGAGCTAGTGCAGCAGCATTCATATCGATTTATATGACTGTGTCAGGTTTCAACTGGACTTCTCTACAGTTAGCTTAGTATAACTCACGGAACTGGTATAGTCCAAACAAGAATGATGATTAATTTCCCGGGACAATATGCCTCGCCGAAACTGGGGGACGTATTCGGGGGCCGGAATCGGGAGCTAAGAAGACATAATATCGGGACTCCCTAAGGAAACGGCCACGCTAGAACGAGCAGGCAGGACCTCCGACTGCGGGAAAAGAAATATTGCCTCTAGTGTTAACTGGCTCGTGCTGGTGCTGGTGCTAGTATGCTTTGTCCTCGCGGACGTAAACTATACTGCTTGCGTTGCCCTGCTCCCTGCTCCCTATAAATTAGGGGATGCAGGGTGAAATTTGTAAAACAGAGATAACCGGAGGCTTTGTACTTAGGTACACGATTACATGAATGACGACCACGGCTTGTGTGCGTGCGTAATGCTCCATTATGATCCGGATAGTTGTAGAAATGACTACCCGTTTAATAATAACAGATCTAGCCCCCGATTATAGGGAAAGATACCGGTAATGTATGGTATGGTGTCTACTGGATGCCACTTATCAACCTTCTAATTTGCTCTAACAACATATATCTTCATGAAAGTGGCTTATTTTAAATGGAACACCCTGTAAATTTTATCATTTTTGAGAAGAGAATGAAGAGACCTTTCAGGAGACACCCAACTCGGCATATGCAAGTTTGACCGTTTCGGAGCTGTTCCAGTTCAATCATTGGGGAGTCATTTAAAAAAATGCAATTTTTTCTTTATATGGCGGACTAGAGAGAAATATATCAATTTGAGTGATACAAAGGTGCCAATACCATTAAGGCACAGTCATAAATTCGTTCAAAAATCTTAAATTTTCATATAACTGCCTTTTTTTAAATGAAACACACTGTATGTTTGCGCATTTTTGAAAAGAGAATGAAGAGACCTTTCAGAAGACACCCTACTCGGTATATCTAAATGTAACCGGTTCCGAGCTATTTCAGTTTAAATTTGGTGGGTGAATTAAAATTGGGGTGAATTTTGCAGTAATGTTTTCTTATTCTGGATATGTTTCCTTTATTGTGGATTAGGGAGAGAAATATCAATCTGGGTGGTATAAAAATGGCACTAACTAAAAGGTACGGTCTTAAATTTATTCTAAAACCTTAAATTTTCAAATATATGGCTTATTTTAAATGGAACACCTTGTATATTTTAGCATTTCTGAAAAGAGAATTAAAAGACCTTTCAGGAGACACCCTACTCGATATAGCTAAGTCGAATCGTTTCGGAGCTATTGGAGATTAAGCGTAACTTTTAATGAAAGCGTCTAGAAACAGTAGTTATCGTTTTTTGGCGATAACTTCAGAACCGTTCAAATTCTGGTTTTATATGCTGGACTAGCGATTAAAAAACATTAAATTTTCTACTAAGTGGCTTATTTTAAATGAAACACCCCGTATATTGTAGCATTTCTAAACAGAAAATGAAAAGAGCTTTCAGGAGACACCCAACTCGGTATAGCTACGTTGGACCGTTTCGGAGCTATTCGGGACTAATTATTTGTAAAAACATTTTTCGAAATGATAAAAAAATCGATGATTGAGCTCTACTTTTACCTTTTTTTCAGCAACTACTTTTATATTTGTTAAAAGAACAGAAGTAGATACAATTTTGTCTTTGAAATTATATATCTTCAAATAAGTGGCTTATTTTAAATGAAACACCCTGTATGTTTGCGCATTTTTTAAAAGAGAATGAAGAGACCTTTCATTAGACTCCCAACTCGGGGTATTCAAGTCGAGTAGTTTCGGAGCTATTCGAGTTTGTGTGTAACTTTTAACGAAAGCGTCTAGAAACAGTAAATATCATTTTTGGACGATAACTTCAAAACGGTTTGACGAAAGTGCATCGAGTTTGGTATCGTTTTAAAGGGCTCGAGATTATCTTTCATAATATGATCATAACGTAAACGTTTCGTGATATTATAACAAACTACGGTCTCGTAATTGAACCATTATTAACTTTAAAGCATCTCTATTAAACTACTGGACTTGAATAGCGATAAGAATGCGAAGGGCCGGGACGAGCAGCGGGAATCGGCCTTAGCGCGTCGTCCATTATTATTAAACTCGACACTTTTCAAGTCACACGATCAAGCCACTTTTTTTTACTTGAATGCAATCGAACTTGGTAGATGTCATTAGAAATATGAATCAATTATTACTTTCTTCTGTATCACAGACGATCGAATCCCTCATTAATGACCCGCATCCGTATTAATGGATAAACGCTAATCGAGCAATCGCCATAGCCACTTAGAGACGTATAAATCATCCATCTCGGTTTGGTCTAAAAATGGACTTTCCTGAGCGAGAGTTTTTCCAACATACCGAGCGACACCAAGTCGCATGTCACCGTGTGTCATACACACACGTACTTACAGGCATCAGTACCTATCAAACCAAGACCAACTAGCCTGGGTAGTAGTGGACGAGAGAAACGCGAGGTTTAATGAACCTTTTTTTTAAGCAGCGGTCATCTATCTTTATTAAGGCGTCCCTGCTTGCATGCGCGTTTGTGTTGGTGAGCGCAATCCAGATCAAATACTCTCAGCGGAGGGAACTAATGATGTAGATGTATTATTTAATTAATGATTTAATAATATCCAGCTTCCGTCACTGACCGACCTAGAGCTGTAATTCCAAACAGGTTGCATATCATCTCTCGTGACCGTCATCATCATCATCATCATCATCATCATCTAAAGTCTCTTAGGTATAGTTTGTACTCTTAGTCTTAGTCTTAGTCTTAACATCGCCGCGTTGTCGCGTTCATTTAATTAGATGATCATCGAACGATCGTTCGGGCTAGAGGGTAGTTAGCAACCCCGAGTATGGATATCAGGTCTGATAACGGGTCCTGCTCCTGTAAGAACCCTTACCGTCGCGATGTCTTAATTGCATCTTTCTCGTGGTAAGATGAGAAAAAGGAATCAGATTTAGGGAACGAGCCGGCAACCGGGCGCCCGTCCAGCACCAGCACCAGCACCAGCACCACCGAGTCATTATCGTCCGTCCGAACCCGTTCTTAACATCTCAGTAACCATGGCGAATTTAAACAAATTGACCGGACTCATACTTTCAATTATTTGAAATTAGTTTTTTGTGCGCCGGGGCAGCTACCGTGTTTGTGTTTATTTTATAACCCCGGCCGTTCTTCTTTTTCTCGTTGGCGTGTATGCGAGCAGCCAGCGCCTGTCCGTCCGTAACACGGAGGAGTTAATTAGTGGAGCGATCGTAAAGTGGGCGCTCCTGAATTAACACCCCGAGCTATTGCGCTGCTCTTTTGTCGATGCGATGCAATCCGTTCGACCTTGCCACCGCTATTCTTCTTCTTTTTTTTTCTTACTCTCTCTCTATATAAGCTGCTGCTTGTTTTCTTGGTCGTTGGATCTATCGATTTTAACGTCTTTCTTTTCTTAGAACCCTTCAAGATGATACGTTCAGGAAAATCGATTAAAATTTGCTTATTCGTTCGTATGATGAGAGCACCGTCCTGTTGGAACCATTAATATTATAATCATCGCATTTTTAGCGGTTTCAAGACTTATTTGTGACATGAAAGTATTTTCAGACTCAGTTATTTCATTAATTAATTATTAAATAACTGCTTGATGTAATGGTAAATAACACCTTTTCCATAATATAACATTAGGTTGTTAGTAAACTATGAGCCGCGATCTTATTACATTGAAACCTACACCTGTTAATCAGCAGGAAAAATAATATTAATCTCAGATTGATCAAGGTCTGCCTTGCTTGCAGGTCTCTACGGTTGAGTGATGATAGTGATAGGACTGTCTCCTTCCTCCATTAAAGTCTCAAGAATGAACATTTTTGGAAAGGTGATCGCGAGCTCTTTAAAACGATACCAAACTCGATGCATTTCCGTCAAACCGTTCTGAAGTTATCGTCAAAAAATGATATTTACTGTTTCTAGACGCTTTCGTTAAAAGTTACACACAAACTCGAATAGCTCCGAAACTACTCGACTTGGATACCCCGAGTTGGGTGTCTCCGGAAAGCTCTCTTAATTCTCTTTTCAAAAATGCTAAAATATACAGGATGTTCCATTTAAAATAAGCCACTTATTTTAAAATTTAACGTTTTAGAAGGAATTAATTATTGCACCTTCTATTTATTAGCAACTTTATATGATTCAAATTGATATTTCTCTTTCCATGTCCCGCATATATCCAGAATTAAAAAAATACAGCACTTTTTCGAATTTACCCACCAAAATAATTAAACTGAAATAACTCCGAAACGGTCAGACTGAGCTATACCGAGTTTGGTGTCTCCTGGTAGGTGTCTTAATTCTCTTTTCAGAAATGATAAAATATACAGGGTGTTCCATTTAAAATAAGCCACTTATTTAAAAATTTAACGTTTTAGAAGGAATTAATTATTGCACCTTCTATTTATTAGCACCTTTATATATGACTCAAATTGATATTTCTCTTCCCATGTCCCGCATATATCCAGAATTAAAAAAATACACCACTTTTTCGAATTAACCCACCAAAATAATTAAACTGAAATAACTCCGAAACGGTCAGACTGAGCTATACCGAGTTTGGTGTCTCCTGATAGGTGTCTTAATTCTCTTTTCAGAAATGATAAAATATACAGGATGTTCCATTTAAAATAATCCACTTATTTTAAAATTTAACGTTTTAGAAGGAATTAATTATTGCACCTTCTATTTATTAGCACCTTTATATCACTCAAATTGATATTTTTCTTCCCATGTCCCGCATATTTCCAGAATTAAAAAAATACAGCACTTTTTCGAATTCACCCACCAAAATAATTAAACTGAAATAACTCCGAAACAGTCAGACTGAGCTATACCAAGTTTGGTGTCTCCTGATAGGTGTCTTAATTCTCTTTTCAGAAATGATAAAATATACAGGGTGTTCCATTTAAAATAATCCACTTATTTAAAAATTAAGGTTTTAGAACGAATTTAAGACTGAACCTTCAAGTTAATGCCACTTTTATACCATCAAAATTAATATTTCTCCCCCTAATCCAAAATAAAGGAAATATATCCAAAATAAGAAAACATTACTGCAAAATTCCCCCCAATTTTAATTCACCCACCAAATTTTAAACTGAAATAGCTCGGAAACGGTTACATTTAGATGTACCGAGTAGGGTGTCTCCTGAAAGGTCTCTTCATTCTCTTTTCAAAAATGTGTAAAAATACAGGGTGTTCCATTTAAAATAAGGCAGTTGTATGAAAATTTAATGTTTTAGAACGAATTTCTGACTGCTCCTTAATATTATTGGCACCTTTATATCGCTCAAATTGAAACATTTCTCTCTAGTCCGGCATATAAATAAAAAAATGTTTTTTTTTTTTAAGTCGCCTATTAATAATTAAACTGGAATAGCTCCGAAACGGTAAAACTTGGACATACCGAGTAGGGTGTCTCCTGATAGGTCTCCTTATTCTCTTTTTTAAAAAATACCAAAATATACAGTGTGTTCCATTTACAATTCTGTCATTATTGGAACGCTTTAAATGAAGAATTCGATTAAAATTTGTGCATTGGCAAAATAAGATCGTGGAAGCACCGTCTTGTTGGAACCATTAATATTACAATAATATCATCGCATTTTTTTAACGATTTCCATTAATAAAATAACTGTTTACGTCCATAAAATAATTTCAGACTCAATTAATTAATTATTTATAAACGAAATAATAATTATTTTTATATACTACGCACTAATTATTTATCTGCTTGTTTATCTATCAACACTATTTACTGATTAACTTGAGACTGAAGACTCTTATTCAGCCGGTTGATTTATACATACAATCCGAGGTGGTAGAAATTATCTCGACCGTAAGTCTAAAATTATGTGTCATTATTAAGATGAATCGGTTTAAATTTTCACATCGCTTCAGGACCGGCTCCCCTATAAGAGTGTAACAATACTTTTGACCCAATAACCGCGTCCCCCGTATAAGCAAGCGGCGGTTAAATTCCGGAAGGAACAATTTCAAACATTCGAGGAAGAATTCCCGCCACGGGGAGCGATCCGCATGCAGTCCCGGCTCGAGATAATTAATTTAAACACTTCCAAAGTCAATTAGGTCTTTGATGAATCGACTTTCCGAAGTAATACCTGGGGGGCGGCGTCGATGATGCGGCAGGAAACTAATCAGAGAGCGCCGGGGCGCTCAGTCGAGAGAACGCATTAAATGACGCGAAGATTCGACGGTGTGGCAGACAAAAAAAAAAACCGGTGCCGGGGTGCATCGTTGGCAGCCGCGTGCACCGCCGTCGCGGGCGCCGCGGCGACGGGGGCTAATTTCGCCCGAATAAATTCAAATTTATGCCGAAATCTCCGGCTAATAAACAGGCCGGCTGACAATATGGAAATGACATAATAATGCGCCGCGCGACAATTAATATCTCGTCTAGCTAAACGAGCCAACAATAAGCCGCGCCACTCCGATGGCGACACGTTGTTTTATAATGGACCATTTGCATTCATTAGCATAAATACCGGGCGATATTTGTGATGCGAATGCGAGAGCGGCCGAGCCGAGCGATGGCGCAAAACACCGAGGTTCTCGTGGTGACAAAAAGACCGGAAAGGGAAAGGCGAGGGGGGATTTTTATGCATGCGGCTCGCTCTCACAACATCTTTAACATGCTAATGAAGTAATTTGAGTATTGATCCCTGAGAAAAGTATTCACACGTCTTCACCCTTATTAAGGAAAATCGCTTTCCTCAACGGCAAAACTTGGTGGTAAAAAAGTGGAGGTCCAAGTAGAGATCCCTGAGGCACGCTAACCTCGACTTCTTTTAATAAAATTTAAACGATTTTGCTTGCCGGTTGCAGGTAAAGTATCGACTTCTTCCAAAACTGGTTTTACGTGGCGATTGGGGCTGCAAAAATAATAGAGATCTCGACATGAATCCAACTGACACGTCTAACGTCTCCTAGCTTCATTATATCAATCAATATAACTGATAAAAGTAAGTGTAAATCATTTAAAATGTTCTAGAATGTTCTGGAGCGGTTCAGGATGTTGGAGAATGTTCTAGAATAGTCATTCTAGATTCTTCAGAGAATCCACTAGATGTTTTTTAGAGAGTCTACGCCAAATTGTTTTTCGAGAGTCTGAGCGAGATTATATTAGAGAGTCTGAGGTAGATAGTTTTATCAGAGCCTACGTCACACGATTTTTAGAGAGTCTAGGCTAGGTAGTTTTTAGAGAGTCTACGCGTGATCGTTTTTAGAGAGTCTAGGCGTTATAGTTTTTAGAGAGTCTAGGCTACATGATTTTTACAGTTTAGGTCAGATGGTTTTTAAAGAGTCTAGGTCAGATGGTTTTTAGATAATCCAGGTCAAATAGTTTTTAGAAAGTCTAGGCGAGATAGTTTTTAGAGAGTCTAGGCCACATGATTTTTACATTTTAGGTGAGATGGTTTTTAAGAGTCTAGGTCAGATGGTTTTCAGAGAATCCAGGCCAGATTGTTTTTCGAAAGTCTATGCGAGATAGTTTTTAGAGAGTCTAGGCGTTATAGTTTTTAGAGAGTCTAGGCCACATGATTTTTACAGCTTAGGTCAGATGGTTTTTAAAGATTCTAGGTCAGATGGTTTTTAGATAATCCAGGTCAAATAGTTTTTAGAAAGTCTAGGCGAGATAGTTTTTAGAGAGTCTAGACCACATGATTTTTACATTTTAGGTGAGATGGTTTTTAAGAGTCTAGGTCAGATGGTTTTTAGAGAATCCAGGCCAGATTGTTTTTCGAAAGTCTAGGCGAGATAGTTTTTAGAGAGTCTAGGCGTTATAGTTTTTAGAGAGTCTAGGCCACATGATTTTTACAGTTTAGGTCAGATGGTTTTTAAAGAGTCTAGGTCAGATGGTTTTTAGATAATCCAGGCCAGATAGTTTTTAGAAAGTCTAGGCGTTATAGTTTTTAGAGAGTCTAGGCTACATGATTTTTACAGTTTAGGTCAGATGGTTTTTAAAGAGTCTAGGTCAGATGGTTTTTAGATAATCCAGGTCAAATAGTTTTTAGAAAGTCTAGGCGAGATAGTTTTTAGAGAGTCTAGACCACATGATTTTTACATTTTAGGTGAGATGGTTTTTAAAGAGTCTAGGTCAGATGGTTTTTAGATAATCCAGGTCAAATAGTTTTTAGAAAGTCTAGGCGAGATAGTTTTTAGAGAGTCTAGGCCACATGATTTTTACATTTTAGGTGAGATGGTTTTTAAGAGTCTAGGTCAGATTGTTTTTAGAGAATCCAGGCCAGATTGTTTTTCGAAAGTCTATGCGAGATAGTTTTTAGAGAGTCTAGGCGTTATAGTTTTTAGAGAGTCTAGGCCACATGATTTTTACAGCTTAGGTCAGATGGTTTTTAAAGAGTCTAGGTCAGATGGTTTTTAGATAATCCAGGTCAAATAGTTTTTAGAAAGTCTAGGCGAGATAGTTTTTAGAGAGTCTAGGCCACATGATTTTTACATTTTAGGTGAGATGGTTTTTAAGAGTCTAGGTCAGATGGTTTTCAGAGAATCCAGGCCAGATTGTTTTTCGAAAGTCTATGCGAGATAGTTTTTAGAGAGTCTAGGCGTTATAGTTTTTAGAGAGTCTAGGCCACATGATTTTTACAGCTTAGGTCAGATGGTTTTTAAAGATTCTAGGTCAGATGGTTTTTAGATAATCCAGGTCAAATAGTTTTTAGAAAGTCTAGGCGAGATAGTTTTTAGAGAGTCTAGACCACATGATTTTTACATTTTAGGTGAGATGGTTTTTAAGAGTCTAGGTCAGATGGTTTTTAGAGAATCCAGGCCAGATTGTTTTTCGAAAGTCTAGGCGAGATAGTTTTTAGAGAGTCTAGGCGTTATAGTTTTTCGAGAGTCTAGGCCACATGATTTTTACAGTTTAGGTCAGATGGTTTTTAAAGAGTCTAGGTCAGATGGTTTTTAGATAATCCAGGCCAGATAGTTTTTAGAAAGTCTAGGCGTTATAGTTTTTAGAGAGTCTAGGCTACATGATTTTTACAGTTTAGGTCAGATGGTTTTTAAGAGTCTAGGTCAGATGGTTTTTAGAGAATCCAGGCCAGATTGTTTTTCGAAAGTCTATGCGAGATAGTTTTTAGAGAGTCTAGGCGTTATAGTTTTTAGAGAGTCTAGGCCACATGATTTTTACAGCTTAGGTCAGATGGTTTTTAAAGATTCTAGGTCAGATGGTTTTTAGATAATCCAGGTCAAATAGTTTTTAGAAAGTCTAGGCGAGATAGTTTTTAGAGAGTCTAGACCACATGATTTTTACATTTTAGGTGAGATGGTTTTTAAGAGTCTAGGTCAGATGGTTTTTAGAGAATCCAGGCCAGATTGTTTTTCGAAAGTCTAGGCGAGATAGTTTTTAGAGAGTCTAGGCGTTATAGTTTTTAGAGAGTCTAGGCCACATGATTTTTACAGTTTAGGTCAGATGGTTTTTAAAGAGTCTAGGTCAGATGGTTTTTAGATAATCCAGGCCAGATAGTTTTTAGAAAGTCTAGGCGTTATAGTTTTTAGAGAGTCTAGGCTACATGATTTTTACAGTTTAGGTCAGATGGTTTTTAAAGAGTCTAGGTCAGATGGTTTTTAGATAATCCAGGTCAAATAGTTTTTAGAAAGTCTAGGCGAGATAGTTTTTAGAGAGTCTAGACCACATGATTTTTACATTTTAGGTGAGATGGTTTTTAAAGAGTCTAGGTCAGATGGTTTTTAGATAATCCAGGTCAAATAGTTTTTAGAAAGTCTAGGCGAGATAGTTTTTAGAGAGTCTAGGCCACATGATTTTTACATTTTAGGTGAGATGGTTTTTAAGAGTCTAGGTCAGATTGTTTTTAGAGAATCCAGGCCAGATTGTTTTTCGAAAGTCTATGCGAGATAGTTTTTAGAGAGTCTAGGCGTTATAGTTTTTAGAGAGTCTAGGCCACATGATGTTTACAGCTTAGGTCAGATGGTTTTTAAAGAGTCTAGGTCAGATGGTTTTTAGATAATCCAGGTCAAATAGTTTTTAGAAAGTCTAGGCGAGATAGTTTTTAGAGAGTCTAGGCCACATGATTTTTACATTTTAGGTGAGATGGTTTTTAAGAGTCTAGGTCAGATGGTTTTCAGAGAATCCAGGCCAGATTGTTTTTCGAAAGTCTATGCGAGATAGTTTTTAGAGAGTCTAGGCGTTATAGTTTTTAGAGAGTCTAGGCCACATGATTTTTACAGCTTAGGTCAGATGGTTTTTAAAGATTCTAGGTCAGATGGTTTTTAGATAATCCAGGTCAAATAGTTTTTAGAAAGTCTAGGCGAGATAGTTTTTAGAGAGTCTAGACCACATGATTTTTACATTTTAGGTGAGATGGTTTTTAAGAGTCTAGGTCAGATGGTTTTTAGATAATCCAGGCCAGATAGTTTTTAGAAAGTCTAGGCGAGATAGTTTTTAGAGAGTCTAGGCGTTATAGTTTTTAGAGAGTCTAGGCCACATGATTTTTACAGTTTAGGTCAGATGGTTTTTAAAGAGTCTAGGTCAGATGGTTTTTAGATAATCCAGGCCAGATAGTTTTTAGAAAGTCTAGGCGTTATAGTTTTTAGAGAGTCTAGGCTACATGATTTTTACAGTTTAGGTCAGATGGTTTTTAAAGATTCTAGGTCAGATGGTTTTTAGATAATCCAGGTCAAATAGTTTTTAGAAAGTCTAGGCGAGATAGTTTTTAGAGAGTCTAGGCCACATGATTTTTACATTTTAGGTGAGATGGTTTTTAAGAGTCTAGGTCAGATGGTTTTCAGAGAATCCAGGCCAGATTGTTTTTCGAAAGTCTATGCGAGATAGTTTTTAGAGAGTCTAGGCGTTATAGTTTTTAGAGAGTCTAGGCCACATGATTTTTACAGCTTAGGTCAGATGGTTTTTAAAGATTCTAGGTCAGATGGTTTTTAGATAATCCAGGTCAAATAGTTTTTAGAAAGTCTAGGCGAGATAGTTTTTAGAGAGTCTAGACCACATGATTTTTACATTTTAGGTAAGATGGTTTTTAAGAGTCTAGGTCAGATGGTTTTTAGATAATCCAGGCCAGATAGTTTTTAGAAAGTCTAGGCGAGATAGTTTTTAGAGAGTCTAGGCGTTATAGTTTTTAGAGAGTCTAGGCCACATGATTTTTACAGTTTAGGTCAGATGGTTTTTAAAGAGTCTAGGTCAGATGGTTTTTAGATAATTCAGGCCAGATAGTTTTTAGAAAGTCTAGGCGTTATAGTTTTTAGAGAGTCTAGGCTACATGATTTTTACAGTTTAGGTCAGATGGTTTTTAAAGAGTCTAGGTCAGATGGTTTTTAGATAATCCAGGTCAAATAGTTTTTAGAAAGTCTAGGCGAGATAGTTTTTAGAGAGTCTAGACCACATGATTTTTACATTTTAGGTGAGATGGTTTTTAAAGAGTCTAGGTCAGATGGTTTTTAGATAATCCAGGTCAAATAGTTTTTAGAAAGTCTAGGCGAGATAGTTTTTAGAGAGTCTAGGCCACATGATTTTTACATTTTAGGTGAGATGGTTTTTAAGAGTCTAGGTCAGATGGTTTTTAGAGAATCCAGGCCAGATTGTTTTTCGAAAGTCTATGCGAGATAGTTTTTAGAGAGTCTAGGCGTTATAGTTTTTAGAGAGTCTAGGCCACATGATTTTTACAGTTTAGGTCAGATGGTTTTTAAAGAGTCTAGGTCAGATGGTTTTTAGATAATCCAGGCCAGATAGTTTTTAGAAAGTCTAGGCGTTATAGTTTTTAGAGAGTCTAGGCTACATGATTTTTACAGTTTAGGTCAGATGGTTTTTAAAGAGTCTAGGTCAGATTGTTTTTAGATAATCCAGGTCAAATAGTTTTTAGAAAGTCTAGGCGAGATAGTTTTTAGAGAGTCTAGACCACATGATTTTTACATTTTAGGTGAGATGGTTTTTAAAGAGTCTAGGTCAGATGGTTTTTAGATAATCCAGGTCAAATAGTTTTTAGAAAGTCTAGGCGAGATAGTTTTTAGAGAGTCTAGGCCACATGATTTTTACATTTTAGGTGAGATGGTTTTTAAGAGTCTAGGTCAGATTGTTTTTAGAGAATCCAGGCCAGATTGTTTTTCGAAAGTCTATGCGAGATAGTTTTTAGAGAGTCTAGGCGTTATAGTTTTTAGAGAGTCTAGGCCACATGATTTTTACAGCTTAGGTCAGATGGTTTTTAAAGAGTCTAGGTCAGATGGTTTTTAGATAATCCAGGTCAAATAGTTTTTAGAAAGTCTAGGCGAGATAGTTTTTAGAGAGTCTAGGCCACATGATTTTTACATTTTAGGTGAGATGGTTTTTAAGAGTCTAGGTCAGATGGTTTTTAGAGAATCCAGGCCAGATTGTTTTTCGAAAGTCTATGCGAGATAGTTTTTAGAGAGTCTAGGCGTTATAGTTTTTAGAGAGTCTAGGCCACATGATTTTTACAGTTTAGGTCAGATGGTTTTTAAAGAGTCTAGGTCAGATGGTTTTTAGATAATCCAGGCCAGATAGTTTTTAGAAAGTCTAGGCGTTATAGTTTTTAGAGAGTCTAGGCTACATGATTTTTACAGTTTAGGTCAGATGGTTTTTAAAGAGTCTAGGTCAGATGGTTTTTAGATAATCCAGGTCAAATAGTTTTTAGAAAGTCTAGGCGAGATAGTTTTTAGAGAGTCTAGACCACATGATTTTTACATTTTAGGTGAGATGGTTTTTAAAGAGTCTAGGTCAGATGGTTTTTAGATAATCCAGGTCAAATAGTTTTTAGAAAGTCTAGGCGAGATAGTTTTTAGAGAGTCTAGGCCACATGATTTTTACATTTTAGGTGAGATGGTTTTTAAGAGTCTAGGTCAGATTGTTTTTAGAGAATCCAGGCCAGATTGTTTTTCGAAAGTCTATGCGAGATAGTTTTTAGAGAGTCTAGGCGTTATAGTTTTTAGAGAGTCTAGGCCACATGATTTTTACAGCTTAGGTCAGATGGTTTTTAAAGAGTCTAGGTCAGATGGTTTTTAGATAATCCAGGTCAAATAGTTTTTAGAAAGTCTAGGCGAGATAGTTTTTAGAGAGTCTAGGCCACATGATTTTTACATTTTAGGTGAGATGGTTTTTAAGAGTCTAGGTCAGATGGTTTTTAGATAATCCAGGCCAGATAGTTTTTAGAAAGTCTAGGCGAGATAGTTTTTAGAGAGTCTAGGCGTTATAGTTTTTAGAGAGTCTAGGCCACATGATTTTTACAGTTTAGGTCAGATGGTTTTTAAAGAGTCTAGGTCAGACGGTTTTTAGATAATCCAGGCCAGATAGTTTTTAGAAAGTCTAGGCGTTATAGTTTTTAGAGAGTCTAGGCTACATGATTTTTACAGTTTAGGTCAGATGTTTTTAAAAAAGTCTAGGTCAGGTAGTTTTTTGAGAATCCAGGCCAGATAGTTTTATCAAAGTCCAGGTTTGATAGTTTCCTGGGTATGACAAGGTTAGAACGTATTTTGATAGTGTAGGCCAAATAGTTTTTAGAGTTTAAGTCAGACAGTTTTTAGAGAGTCTAGGCCAGATAGTGTTTGGAGTTTGGACCAGATAGTTTTTAGAGTGTTCAGGTCAGATCGTTTTAAGAGGCAACTCAAAACATTTAAAAAGCACGTTTTGCTTAGCAATAGCAAGCCACGACTCATCTTCTGATTCAATTTCCAAGCAACTTGTCTTAAAAAGATAAACACAATTCTAGAAACGCGTCCAATTGTCATTTGACTCATATGCACGTTTTTCTATTACATCAAGATACAGTTCGCGTATACATAGTGATTTGTGCGGTAAAAACAGTTCAGGTCAAGGTATTGATCCCTACGGGACGGTTCCATATCACCTATTCATTTTTATCCCTTCTTCACATGTTAAGGACGCATCTCTTTCTTATCCGTTTCAATATTACACGCGATTATATAATTCCATACACACCTACGAGAGAGGCGAATAAGGACAGAGGGAAATTGCCGACCGGCGGGTGGTGTGAAAGGGGGGTAGGGGGACGTGCTGATTTCTGGCTGGCAGCAGTCGCTAATTCGACCGGACCGATGCTCCTTTCTTCGCAGCTCCTCGAGCCGGGGGACAAATGACGCCATTAGCGATATAAAAGTTGACAAATGTCTCACTCAGCCGGACCGGGTTACACTTCGATGCTTGAATATCTTAATCTAATAAAAGAGGGCGGCCGCGCCCTATACCGGCTCATTCTCCCCGTCCTTTTATTCTCCCCGTCAAATTTTCCCGGATACATCGGACGGACATCGGTCATCTGAATCCTGAATCGATGCTCTCGCTTCAATTATTATTATCCATGTCACTTTGGGTGTATGTAATGTAACATAATGAGCATTATTACATATGATATTACCAAAAAGTGTAGGTAGTCAATCACCTACCCATCATACGCATATAGTCGATCGATTTGCGTTCGTGTATATATGTTATGTATAATTATCGGTTACAGTTGATGGACGTTGTGGCCTCCGGTGCACGATGCGGCCGCGTAAGTGTGAGTTTATAATCACGTAGGTAATATCGGTAGGAAATTGCTTCTGAACGATGCTGCGGTCGAGAGGAAGATTCGAATAAACCAACATAGCGGTCGTGTAATCACACACCAACACCAACACCACCAAAGACCAAGACCAAGACCAACACACCACGCAGACTGGCTCGTTACCACGATTACGGTGAAGCTGATCATAATAAGGCCACTTTGATGCGTCGTTCTTCCCTTGCTCCCTTAGGTGTAACTATCTCTCTCTCTCTCTCTCGCTTTCTCTGTCTCTATTAGGTTTAGAAGAGTTAAATTCGTGCCGAGTCAATCGAAACGGTTTTTATTCTTATTGTTATAAAGAGGAACGACAAAGGACAAAGGATCCAGGAGAAAAGCTATATGTACTCGCGACTATATACATTGGCATTAATAGCAGCAGCAGCTAGTAGCCACTGTATTATAATAATAATAATAGCACGTGTTGTAACGTTTAAAAGTAAATTATTAATCTATCGAGATCTATGCGATTAAAAAAGCGTATAATTTTGCATAAAGATGGTGAAACCGGCTCTAATTGTCCGCAATGGTGGATTATAGATTTACTTATTATAATATCCGAAGGCATGACGTATCGTAATCTCGTCTAACGCGGACGCCGGTTTGAATATTCTGCTTTTACCGGTCACGCTTCGCCGTCCCCACAATAATACCCGTACATATTGGAATAATCGAAAAAATATTAATTTTCAATGGAGCTCGAGCTCCGACTCTATACTAAAACGCGCATTCATGGAAGCGGCCAACAACACGCAAGAACAACTATATCACCGACGACGTGCGCAATAATAATCACTTCTTCTGAGCAGCATTAACTCAAGCTCATTTCAATAAGATGAAGGTACATAAAGGCACTCTTATGAATAAAAGAGCTTTCATATGATATAACATAATAATTATAATATGATACCCAAACCTGGGGCTTGTTTACCCATTAACAGTGCCATCAGAGATGTATTTTTTCCGCTTTTATTGTTAAATATTTATGTCTAGGAGTCTAGGACAGAAATTTCATATAAACGAGAGCTCATATGTATGAAGAAAAACAAGCGTTCGTGCAATAACCACAACAAAACATGCAGCCCAAGCTAAGAACGCAAGTAACTTGATTAAGCGGGAAACGTACAATCAAGCTTCCATTCCTACAGGTACGGAAATGGCTCTCTAAAAACTATTTAGCCTAGACTCTCTAAAAACCATCTAGCCTAGACTCTCTAAAAACTATCAGGCTCAAACTTGAAAAAAACCCTATCTGGCCTAGACTGTCTAGAAGAGTTACCTGGCCTAGACTCTCTTAAAACTATCAGGCTTGAACTCTCTAAAAACTATTTAGCCTAGACTCTCAAAAACGATCTAGCCTAGACTTTCTAAAAACTATCAGGCTGAAACTTGAAAAAAAACCTATCTGGCCTAGACTGTCTAGACGAGTTACCTGGCCTAGACTCTCTAAAAACTATCAGGCTTGAACTCTCTAAAAACTATTTAGCCTAGACTCTCAAAAACGATCTAGCCTGGTCATTCAGAAAACCATCTAACCTGGAATCTGAAAAAAATATCTTATCAAGCAGAAAGGGAACAAACGTCTCCGTTCCTGCAGGTAGCAGAGCTTTTTGGTCCCCAGGAAAGACGAGTCGAAATTGTGCGACAAGCTCACCCGCCCTCAATAATTAACATCTCCCGACGGCAGCATTGTGAGCATCTTCTGAAGACGAGAGGCTACGTACTGTCTTCACAAAAATGTTTGCGGACATAAAATTAGTCAGAAGAATGTCATCATCTGTAGAGACGAGAACTAAACAGCCCGTTGCCTTACCTGACCTAGTGACTCCACAAATTTTAGAAATTGTCACTGGCATTGACTAAGACTGACAAGAGAACTAGGTGTTTTTTTTTGAGAATCAATGTCAAATAAGTAGTTTTTTCAAGGGTCATTTTCCAGAACTCTAAGAAAAAACTATTTGGATGAAACTCTCAACCTGCGCTCCAAAAACAGATCAAACCGGGATTCTGATAAAAATATCTGGCATGGACAAGGTAGATCGATTTTTGAGTGATCGTTTTCTTTTTTTTTAGAGTCCATGGCAAATAGTTTTTTTAATGTCCAGGCTAAGGAGCTTTTCAAAAATCCAGACCAGATATTTTTTAGAGAATCTAGGCTAGACAATTATTCGGGAGTCTAGGTCAGATAGGTCTCTTTTTGAGAGCCTAGACCAGCTAGGTCTCTTTTAGTGAGTTTAGGCGAGATAGTTTTTAGGGAGCTGAGGCCAAATAGTTTCTTTTTAGAGTCTAGGCCTGATAGTTGTTAGAGAGTATAGGCCAGATAGTAATTAAGGAGTCTAGGTCAGATAGGTTTTTAGAGACTTTAGGCTAGATAGTTTTTTTAAAGCTTTTTATCGAGTCCAGGTCAATGCAAGTTCAAAACAATTAGGTCCAGGTCATTTTTAGGTTGTTGTTAGATAGCTTTTAGAGAGTCTAGGCCAGGTAGTTTTTAGAGAGTGCAGGCCAGAAAGTTATTAAAGAGACTAAGCCACATAGATCGTTATTAGAGAGTCTGGGCTTTGGGCCAGATTAGATTTGTTTGTTAATTGCCGGGATCACAGTTAATGCCACTTTAGTGACTTTGATCGTCCGCTATCGAATAAATGAACACCGCAATTGATATTAAAATGTCTTATATTACACACAGAAGGCAGAAAATGTAACAAATAAAGGGCGCTGTTGCTTTCTTACGCCAGAAGGGTCTTCATTTTCCAAATGACAATATTTTCACATGACACAATCTTCGCTAGTTATATTCGGCTCTCCGTACTTACTACCCTTTCTTACCCTCGTAGGTCCTTTTGATCAGATGGACCTCATTTAACGCCCATGCGGTGTTGGCAATGTTATCATGCAGGGATTGTCACACGGAAAACTCAACACAGATAATTTTTAGAGAGTCCAGGCCAGATAGTTTTTAGAGAGTCCAGGCCAGATAATTACTAGAGAGTCTAAGGTAGATAGTTTTTAAAGAGTCTAGGCTAGATTGTTTATCAAGAGTCTAGGCCAGATAATTTTTAGAGAGTCCAGACCAGATAGTTTTTAGAGAGTCCAGGCCAGATAATTACTAGAGAGTCTAAGGTAGATAGTTTTTAAAGAGTCTAGGCTAGATTGTTTATCAAGAGTCTAGGCCAGATAATTTTTAGAGAGTCCAGACCAGATAGTTTTTAGAGAGTCCAGGCCAGATAATTACTAGAGAGTCTAAGGTAGATAGTTTTTAAAGAGTCTAGGCTAGATTGTTTATCAAGAGTCTAGGCCAGATAGTTTTGAGAGAGTCTAGGCCAAATAGTTTTGAGAGAGCTAGGCCAAATAGTTTTTTATAAAGTCTAGGCCAGATAGTTTTTCCATTAAAGACAGACTCGTTTTTCTATTACGTCAACTAATTCAAGAAATCTTCAAGACTCTGAGCAAGTTTGTCTTTATAGATTCGCCTCGAGTTTTCGGCAGTCGATCGGTACTAACTTTTTAATCCTGTCACCCTGCTGAAGACATTTCTGTTTCGACAAATCGTCTTTTCAGTTGGTACAAGACAATTCGTACAGCGCGGAACGGGAGAAATGACACACACACACAATCAACGTCTCAAGAACTTTATTAGCATACACGGAGAGGAACGATAATTCAGAACATCACCGACGATTATTACCTTTATTAATCAAGCCCCCCATTCTCTCTCTCTCTCTTTCCTCTTATCGTATAGAGAGTTAAGACGCGCCCACCCCCCCGCGAACCGCACCGCGACCGCACTTTATAATCTACGGCGGCGACGTCGCGTCATCCTAATGCCCCGGACTCCCGGAACAACGTATCTCGTCCGGGAGATCGGGAACGCGGCTCTTGTATTCCCCGCTGCCGTCAGAGCGCGCGAGTGATATATGATAACAATAAAATATCGTTTCCCGCAACCGTTCCATTAATTAAATACAATAGATCACGATTTGTTTGGCTGTTTTAACACCGGCGACGATAGTTTCATCCACGGCACTTTCCGCGTCTTTTCTTGATATATGGAGAGAGAATAAGGGAAAGAGGGAGGGTGAAATTATTAGATTAGACAAGGTGACAAGTAACTGGAACGGTGTAATAATTTATCTCAGAGATATAGCGCATAGGAAATTGAACTAGTCCAAGTGACATTACACGATCCAGTTGGGCGCCCGGAAAAAGAAAACGCGCCCAGGCGGGGTCGTTTTTTGAGAGAGCAGACAAGTTTTTTTCGGAGCTCTCAAATACGATCTAGACTTGTATCCCACTCCCCTCCCAAAAGAAAACCATCTAGCCTGGACTCTCAAAAAAAAAAGGTTCCAATAAGAGGATGGCGCCCAACTTGTACCAATCGTTATTAATTTCTCGAATAACTTTTTCTGAGAGGTTCGTACATACAGGGCGATGTTGGTGCTGGTGGCTGGTTCGAGAGAGGCTCTCCATCCGTATAGTTATATGAGCAATTTCGCTACAAATTGATTCCGAATAATACGATCTGATATAATGTTGGATCTCGTTCGCCCGGCGGAGGCCGCAATAGATTTCCTCTATCGAGATGTAGCAAACTGTGGGGCAGGAGCGGCGGCAGCGGCACAGACTGGTCCCTTTGCTTGCCGAGGACGTGAGTTGGGTAGTGATTGCTTAATTAATAAACTTCATGGACGCACCATGGACTTTGCGACGAGGAGAGCCAATTATAATGAACGCGGATAATTTATGCTTTTATCAATCAATTAATTATCGATCGACTATTTATCTTAATTAAATTAAAAGTGCGATTTTTTTTACCGAGAAACACTCGAGAAGCAATGAGAAAAATAAGAAGACCGTCTCCTACTATAATAGGTGAAGTGAATGGTTATCATTCGTGACGGTCTATTTCGAGATAGTTTTTCAAAAGTACATGGGTACCACCATCCTCCGCGGGAGCATCGGAGCGCGGAATTAATTTTTTTTTCGCCCATTTCCGAACGGTCCTCACGGCCGGCCATCCAGCCAATCGCTTCGTTCAGGAGTCGTCGGGCCGGACATCGCCGGTGCTGCTGCTGCTGCTGCTGGAGCCGGAGACGCGCAACGCGATCATGTTTCGTGGTCGTTTTTGTCTCTTTAATTCCGCAATGGTAAAAACGCGAATACCTTCGGTTCGCCAAAGCGCAAACAATTGAAAAACGCAACGGAACGGAGGACGATCTCATGGCATGGCAGTCGGCCGTTGATTTTCAGGTTTAACGATCAAAATGGCAGCGCGAGCACGTGACCGGCCGCCGTCTTCTTCACACGTCCTTATATATGGGCACTTCTCCATTTTGAATTGTCATCAACGTCGTAACTCGCATTCGTCAGTTATAGTTGCCGTCGTCTTTTTATTTGTCCCGGTCTCCATGCAACCTGAAATAAACCGCAGCGTAGAGGGTTAATTAATAATGGTAATTTTTTAGGTCTCTGAATAGACCCCTGTGGCACTCTCTCTAGGAATATTACGCCAAAGAAAGTTTATTTTTGTTCGAATAATTACCATTGTTACCACTATTTGCGTATCACAACTAGATCAGGCGTATCCGTTCCTAGAGGTAGCAGAGCTCAAAATTGTGCGACGAGCTCGCTCATCACCCCTTGACTTGTCCCGCTTGCGGCATTGTGAGCACCTCCTGAAAACTCCTGAAAACGAACGAAGGGCGAGGTTCTTTGCAGGAATGTTTGCCAGAAAGGCAACTCTCCGCTCTCAGGAAATGCTTCCTTTTTCCTAAATTCTCTTGGAAATTGTATGGCGGACATAAAATCGACGCAAAAGACTAACCCTCGTCTGTGGACACTAACAAGGCAACGGGACCTGACAAATATCCTAGAACTGACTCTTCTCTACCAGAACTAGTTGTTTTTTTTTAAGTCAATTTACTACAGATAACTTTTTTTTTGAAGAATATTTTTCCAAAATTCTGAAAAAAACTTTCTGGTCTAGACTCTCTAAAAACTATCTGACCAAAACTCTCTAAAAACTATCTGCCCAAGACTCTCTAAAAACTATCAGGGCTAGACTCTCTAAAAACTATCTGACCAAAACTCTCTAAAAACTATCTGCCCAAGACTCTCTAAAAACTATCAGGGCTAGACTCTCTAAAAACTATCTGGCCAAGACTCTCTAAGAAACTATCTACCTCAGTCTCTCTAAAACAATCTGGCTTAGACTCTTGAAAAACGATCTATAGCTTGGTCATCCAGAAAACTACGTAATCTGGATCTTCCCGAAATTATTATCAAAATCCAGGCCAGAAGGTTTTTTCAGAGTCCAGGTTAGATCCTTTTCTGAGTGCCCAAGTTGGGTATTTTTTTGAGAAGCCAAGCCAGATGGTTTTCTCAGTGTCCACGTCAAATAGATTTTGCACCCAAAAAAACCGATCTAAACTGGACTCTCAAGAAACTATCTAGCCTGGGCACTCATAAACGATCTGACCTGGAGTCTGGAAAAACTCTCTGGCCTGGATTCTGATAATAATTTCGGAAAGATCCAGGTTAGATCGGTTTCTTCTTTGAGGATCCGGACCAGATGGTTTTTTTTTTTAGACTGTAGGCCAGATAGTTTTTTGAGAGTCCATGGCAGATATTTTTTTCAGGTTCTCGCAGGTTTAATAGTCTTCTGGGTGATCGGGCTAGACCGTTTTTTGAGAAAGTCTAGGCCAGGTAGCTCTTTTAGAGAGTCTAGGCCAGATAGTTTTTAAAGAGGCGAGGTAGTTTTTTGAGAGTCTGTGCCAGATAGTTTTAAGAAATTCTAGGCCAGATAACTCTTTTAAAGAGTCTAGGCCAGATAGTTTTTTCAGAGTCCGGGTCAGTGCATGTTCAAAGCAACCAGCTCAGACCGTTTTTAGGGAATCTAGACGAGAATTGTTTTAGAGAGTCTTGGTCAGATCGTTGTTAGAAAGTATAAGGGGTATAGTTTTTAGAAAGTCTATGTCGAATAGTTCTTAGAAAGCTTATACGAGATAGTATTTAAAGAGACTAGGTCAGACAGTTTTTTTTAAAAGCTCACTTAACATAATTTTTAGAGAGTCTAGGCGAGATAGCTTCTAGAGAGTCTTGGTGACAGTTTTTAGAAAGTCTAAGCGATATTGTTTCTAGAAAGCCTAGCTATGATAGTTTTCAGAAAGCCTGGGCGAGACAGTTATTAAAAAGACAAGGTCAGATACCTTTTTCAGAGTCCAGATTAATGCATGTTCAAAGCAACCAACTCAGGGCGTTTTTAGAGAGTCTACACGAGATAGTTTTTAAAGAGTCTAGGTCAGATAGTTTTTAGAAAGTCTAGGGGTTTTAGAAAGCATAGGCATTTCCAAAGAAACTAGTCAGATAGGTTTTTTTACAGCTCACGTCAGATAGTTTTTAGCGAGTCTAGGCGAGATAGTTTTTCGATAGTCCATGCCAGATTTTTTTTTCAACAATCCAGGTTAAATGGTTTTATGGGTGCCCAGGTGTTTTTTTCCCAAATCCCATGTCAGATAGTTTTGTCTGACTCCTGGTAAGGTCGTTTTTTTGATGCCTAGACTAGAAAATATTCCAAAAAATATCGACTTGAGCTCTCTAATAACTATCTGGTTTTACTGAAGAGATGTCTATAAGGGCAGTAATTTGAAAACATCAGTGAATCTAGAGCCTTTCTAGAAACTATTTGGCCTGAACGCTGATGCATGAGTTCTAAAAAAAAACTATCTGGAGTTGAAGCACATTCAATTTTTTGCTCTTAATGGTCATAATACTTTCGACTTTTCCTTTTTTCTTTTAGTAATCGATCGATGAACGATCGCGGCTCGATATTTACATAAAATCAATCAATAGGAATGTTTGATTGATATTAGGATTTGGACATATTCAGTCCTATTGCATTAACAAGCCATCTAGTTCTCTCCTCTCAAGTCCATTGCACCCGTCCGTTTCACTCCGCGCATTACCGAGCGCAAGTGTATACCAAGTGTTTTTGATATTAATAAAATAAACAAACAAGAGCGGGAGAGAGACACACACACAGCCCGGGAGCTAGGCTAGCATGTGGCCCCGGTTTTTTGTCGCCTCTAAAAACATGTGTGATTTTTCCCGTCGCCGAATTAATTCACTTCCATCTCTATCGGAACGACGTCTTATTTTCAACACTACTACTAACCACCAACACTAATACTATTCAAGGTGGTCATCATGGCAGCAGGAAGGGTGACAGAAGCAGCGGGAAGGGTGAGAGAACCTGCGGAATCGAGATGACGTGTAATTACACGATTCTATAATAAAGGCCCACGGTTCACATTCACATGTATACGCGTTTAGTTTTTAATGCGAGTTCCTTCTGTCACGGTTATTATCTTCCATAGTCACCCAATTAGTAGCTACTGGAGCTGTGATACTCGCGTATAGAGAGGTAGACGTGTGAATGTCGTTATAGAATAACGAGAAAATAAGTATGTAGGAAGGGTCCTTCTAATTCTAATCGCCCGGCTCGTTAACTCTAAGACACCTATATGTATATGGATTGTAAATTATGAGACCAAGCTGAGATTATACTGTCGGATGGCAGGCGAATAAGTTAGAAAGTATTCATTTTCTTCTTTTCGGCCTGCACCTATACGATAAAATATATAATATAATACGATAAACAGAAGACGATCTAACCTGGATGACGCTGAAAAAACAATCTGGCCTGGATTCTGATGATAATTTCCGAAATGTCCAGGCTAGATCATTTTTATGGACTCTAAAATAACTACAACTCTCTAAAAACTACCTGACTCGGGCTCTCTAAAAACTATCTGGCCTGGTCTCTCAGAAAACTATCTGGCTTGGACTCTCTAGATACTATCCAGCCTGGATTACTTAAAAACTGTCTGACCTCGCTATTCTAATAAACACCTGACCTGGTCTCTCCAAAAACTACCCAACATATTATGAACTCCGGAAAAACTACCTAGCTCGGTCACCCAGAAAACGATCTAACCTGGACTCGAGAAAACCATCTGGCCTGGATTCTGATAATAATTTCCGAAATGTCCAGGCTAGATCATTTTTCAGGACTCTAAAATAACTACAACTCTCTAAAAAACTACCTGACTCGGGCTCTCTAAAAACTATCTGGCCTGGGCTCTCAGAAAACTATCTGGCTTGAGCTCTCTAGATACTATCCAGCCTGGATTACTTAAAAACTGTCTGACCTCGCTATTCTAATAAGCACCTGACCTGGTCTCTCCAAAAACTACCCAACATGAACTCCAGAAAAAAACTAACCTCAACTCTAAAAAAAAAAAAATAAGAAAAACAGATAATATGGACTCTCAAGAAGGCCAGATATTTTTTAGATGCCCGGCTTGGATAGTTTCCTGGATGACCAGGCTAGATCGTTTTTCGAAAGTCCAGGCCAAAAAGTTTTTTTAGTACCACATATCAGATAGTATTTTAGAGAATCCAGGTCAGATGGGTCTTTTAAAGCTTAGGCCAGATGATTTTTCGAGCCGGATAGTTATTAGAAAGTCTAGACTAAATAGCTTTTAGAGAGTCTAAGCCAGATAGGTTTAAGAGAGCCCAGGCCAGATAGTTTTTAGAGTTTAGAGAGTTTTTAGAGAGCCCAAGTTAGGTAAGTAGGTAGCTTTTATTTGAGAGCCTGGGTACCCAAAATAAGATCTAACGTGAACTCTGCAAAAACTACTTGGCATGTATTCTCAAGACCTGGCCTGGGCTTCCAAAATACGATTCAAACTGAAGATGCCTAATATTTTGATCAGATTCCAGGTTAAATCCTATTTTTTTGTGTGCTCAAGTTAGATAGTTTTTTGAGAGATAAAACTGATAAAACTCTCTCTCCAGATTTTCAGTAAACTATCTAATCGGGACTCTCAAAAACTATTTCAAAAAGACTTTCAAAAAACTATTTGCTCTAAATCCTTGCTGCTAAAAACAATCTGGCTTAAGCGATTTTTATCTGAACCCTCTAGAAACACTCACTCCTGGGCTTTCTAAAAACTATCTTGTCAATCTTTTCTAATACCTATCTTTCAGACTCTCTAAAAGTAGCTTGACATGGGATTTGAAATAAGATTCTCCTATAGACTGTTGGTTAGACTTTCACAAAAAAAAAAAACGATTTCGACTGAACTCTCTAAAAACTACTTTGCCCGTGGTAGCTAAAGACGGTTTTAACTGGGGGTTTCCAGAAACCATTCGCTCTAGTCCCTTTATTATCCAGCCGGAGGCTGCTGAAAATATGGTCTAAGCTGTTTTAACAAGAACCCTCACTCACTCCTGGACTTTCTAAAAACTATCTTGTCAATCTTTTCTAATACCTATCTGTCAGACTCTCTAAAAGTAACCTGACATGGGATTTGAAATAATATTCTCCTATAGGCTGTTGGTTAGACTTTCGCGAAAAAAAAACGATTTCGACTGAACTTCTTAAAAAATTACTCTGCCCGTGGCAGCTAAAGACGGTTTTAACTGGGGGTGTTTCTAAAAACCATCTGCTTTAACTCCTTTATTATCCAGCCCGAGGTTGCTAAAAAACAATATGGTCTAAGCGGTTTTAACAAGGTCTCGTTCCTCGACCTTGGCCTGCCGGCGGCGTCGGGCCTTCGGCCCTGCATGACGGGCCTTCGGCCCGGTTTGTCAGTAGATCCCCGTCAAAGTTTGAATTTTTCATGTTTTTTTCGTGTTACCTTTTTTTCTATGTCGCTACACGGCACTGTGATCAGTAGATTCCGCGTCGTAGTTAAAATCTGTCATTCATCCCTTTTTGTGTTATTTTTTTTCTATATCGCTCCTGAAGGACCAATATGGGAAGTTCCGAGCCCGCGCGTAGAAGTTAGATTCGCGTCAAAGTTAGTCACGCATTAGTTTGACAGTTCAAGTTGGTCGTAAAAAAGAGAACAGGTCGCGAGAAGCACGGAATTTTCTTCGACAGCTGTCAAATATGTCAATTCGGTCTGTGGAATCAACAAAATTCCGAAATGAGTTTTGTTGAAAAGAGAAACAATTCTTTTAAATGCTCTTGATTTTGACATTTAAAAAATGACAGTTTTAATTTTAATTTCGCAATTTTCTCAAATGAGAGTCGTAACTTGAAGTCTCTTCTTTACGTCAAAATTAAAAAAGGCCGCCATTTTGATTCTCAAAATTCAAAAAAAATTATTTCGTGTGTTCGAAACACCCATTTTCCACTATATTACTATGTAATTTGATATTTGAACGCCATTTTCTCCGAAACTATGCAAGAAAACGAAAAAGGCTCTTCGGTTCTAGATTTGCAATCACTTCATGATGCCCTTTTGTGAATTTCAGCCGGTTTTATTTTTTTTTATTTTTTAAAAAATCGAAGGGTGTAGGCCTATCGATTTGCTTGATCGCAGATTGTTTCGTCGTTTTCTCTGAAACGCTGCAACTTTTTGACGGACGGTATTTTCCGATCGACAGAGTTCGTCGATAAGAAGCGTAACGTGAAATGGCGATCGCGAATTTTTTTAAAATGGCCGCTACAGACGCTTTTGAAAATTTTCAAAAAAAAAAAAATTTTAAATCTACTTTGGCGGCTTACAGCTGACAGACGGTTGTCTCGATTGCAGCAAAACTTTGCATTTTGGAAGAGCAATTTCTTAGCTACACGCCGATACTTTTGCGATGTTCCCCCGACCCAAGCAGCCAAAGTTACGGTAAAAAATGTGCGAGCGGAACAATTTTCCGTTCAAAATTTCGACAATTTCCGAGCAAAAGTAATGAAAAACAGCTATAGTTCGGAATTTTTTTTCTCGTCAATTTTCGTACATCGGGATTCGAGGATCATTTTTGCGGGATTGTGGAAGAGTTGCTCTGTTGGAATATTCAATTTTTGTCGCCTAAATTTCCAAAATGGCGGCACTGTGAATTTTTGAAAATGGCCGATTTTTGCTCGCGATTTCTCGAATTTGGCGTTTGAAAAATTGCGTTTACGATTTTTTCTTCGCGCTTTTTTCGAGAATACGTTCGAGCTAAGGTTATTTCCTTTCTTTTGACTGTTTAAAAGAAAATGTATCGGTAATTTCAAAGTCGCCGCGAATTTTTTTGTCAAAAAAAATGACTCATATTGAGGTTTTTTAAATTTGACAATTTTTTTTGACTTTTTCGATTTCGCCGTCATTTTTTCAGAATAGCCAAATGAGACTCGCGAGTAATGTCTTTATATTGACAGCGTCGAAAACATTTCAACGGTGACTCACGCCGTCATTATGATTTTTTTTTTATTAAAAACAATAAGGAGTTTTTTCATTACTTTTCAATTTGATGTTTCAAAAATGACATTCAAATTTTAATTTCGCAATTTTCCCAAAAGAAGATCGTAGCCTAGAGTCTCTTCGTTACGTCAAAATTAATAGCAGGTGGACATTTCGATTTTAAAAATTCAAAAAAATTATTTCGTGTGTTCGAAACACCCATTTTCCACGAAAATGGCCAATTTTTGATCTCGATTTCTCAACTTTGACGTTTAAAAAGTCCCAGTTTGAATTTTTTTTTCGAGTTTTTTTCAAAACCACGTACTAGCTAATAGTATTGCCGTTATTCTGACATTTTGAAAAAAATTGTATCGCGAGTTTCAAGGTCGCCGAGATTTTTTTTGTTGAAAAAAAAAATTACTTTTTTTCGGGTTTTTCAAGTTTGACATTTATTAAGTGACATTTTCGAATTCGCTGTCATTTTTTCTGCATAGCCAGATGAGAGTCGCAAGTAATGTCTTTATTTTGACACCGCCAAAAATAATTCAATCACGATTTATACCGTCATTATAATGACATTTGATAAAAAGAAAAACAATTTTTCTCAATATTCATGAATTTGACGTTTAAAAAAAATGACAGTTGCAGTTATCCGGGATAGCTCTTGCACCAATATGTTATTGCTGCACATTTCACCTTTACGAGGATACCAAAATCTGGCCGCCATCTTGATCCTTCGATTTTAATTAAATGTTTTCGTGTGAAAGAACACGTGTTTTTTTCCACTTTTCGATTTTGACGTTTCAAAAGTGCCAGTTCGGATTAGTTTTTCGAAAATATTTCACAGGGGTGTAGTAGCCGGGAGTCTCTTCGTTAAGCTAAAATTACAAAATAGCCGCCATCTTGATTCTTCGAATCGAAAAAAATTATTTCCTTCGGTCGCGTTCACGGAGTTTCCGCATATGTAATATGACATTAAGTTCTTTACTCTATTTTTCACGGCTCATTTTTCAAATTTTGCAAATAATAATCACTCCAAATTATTAGTGAAAGACCAATAGTACATCGCAATTAATTGTAAAAATAATTATTAAAAAAATGCATAAGAAAAAACAGAAATTAGCCCGAACAGGAGCGGCGCATGCATAACCATCATTATAATAATTAATTAATGAAAGCGGGGCAACAAACCACCGAGCCGGCGCTCCGGCAGGTCAAAACTTCATTAATAGTTTCCCGACGACGGCGAAATGCCGAAACGTATTATTAACAATTTCATATAAATTGTCATATCTTCGTTGTTAAATGACCAATGTGGATAATTTTTTCACCATCATTTACGTTAATTAATTGTCGTTGCGACCGTCCTTTTAATTTTCCCAATCGCGCATAAAGAAGAAGACAAAAAAAATAATAAAAAATTAATTTATCGATTTTTTAATAAAAATAAAAGTGTAAGCTAATTTTCGAGCAGCGATGAAATTTTTTATTTTTCGTTTAAAGTACCAACATAATCGAGATGAAATGAAGCCAAAACTTCAAATTTAGTGTTGGAGAAAAAAAATCTGACAAAAGTTCAACTTTGTCACCGATGGAGAAAGATATATGTAAAACACGTCTGAACTGTTTCAATGACCTGCCGAAGTTTTTCCGAATTTTGACAGTTTCTCCAACGGTTTAGAAAAAAAACTATATCCATCTTTTTTGTAGGTAAAGAACGTCTCTATCATAGAGCTTTGTTATTTTTTCGATCGGTCGATAATATTTCGAAAAAAATTCGAAAGCATGCGATAAAGAGTAGCATTTTGACAATTGTTATTATTGAAGAAACAATTGCCGCTCCCAAACAGGGAATTTTTCGAGAAAATGTTTCGAATAAAAAAATAGCACTTGAAGAATTGTTCAAAAAAGGTCTGATTTGATTTTTCGCTAGGATGAACCGTTTTCGAAAAAAAATTTTTTTTGTGGGTTTTTATTTCATTTTAAACCAAAGCTGATTTTGTTGTTTTTTTTCGAATAAGTCACTTTTGCCGACTTGTCACGTAAAAATCATCATCATCTTTTTGGTAGGTAACGAACGGCTCTATCTCGCTGTTTTGTTATTTTTTCGATCTGTCAAATAAATTTTGAAAAAAAAATCCGAATTAGTCGCAAAATCATGCGAAAACGGTGTCCTCAATTTTTGAGAGCCGATTACCGCTCACCTAATTATTTTTTCGAAAAACGATCTCTACAAAGTTTGTACGTCTATCCTTTCCCTAAGTAACTGTACTCGCAGAATCTGTCCGCGACGTACAGTTACCGAGAAACAAATCCTTATGTCGGGACGTTTTAAAAAAAATACGGCCCTGAACGGGGGCCTTAAAATTCCCGGATCCGGCCCATTTTCAATATGTCGTATTTGGGGGTCCCGAGCTTCGTCCCTACCAAGTTTCATCCCGATCGGTGCAACTTTCGG
The DNA here is from genome assembly GCA_910589415.1 of Malachius bipustulatus. NCBI lineage: Eukaryota > Metazoa > Arthropoda > Insecta > Coleoptera > Melyridae > Malachius > Malachius bipustulatus. The sequence continues at coordinate 39,194,593 of OU342638.1, read as the reverse complement.
ACACTTAGAGTGTTTCCTAGGCGATTCCCGATAAAACCCGAAAGTCCCGAAAAAAAGACACTTCCCGGTAACGGATCCCGCTCATTTTCAATAGGCATCGTGGGACCGTGCGAAATTTAAAAGGAGCAAAATTTCAAGTCTCTACGATGAAAAATGGCGCCTCTAGAGTGTTTCCTAGCAAAAGTCACAGAACTTGCGACCGACCGACAGACAAAAATTGGGCGGTAGGCTTAGTATACTTCCTCGATAACGATTTCATCGATCTCGGAAGAACAAGAACCCTCTAGAAACACTCACTCCTGGGCTTTCTAAAAACTATCTTGCCCGTCTTTTGTAACAAAAATCAAGCCCTTCATTGTAAAAGTAATCTGACCTGGGCGATACGATTTTCCTATAGACTGTTGCTTAGACTTGCACAAAAAAAAAGACTGAAGTCTCTAAAAAATCACTCAGGCCTTGATAGTTAAAGACGGTTTTACTGGGGGTTTCAAAAAACTATTTGGCTCAGGTTCTCCCAGACCAATCTAATCAAAACATATGGCTCAGAATTGGGTAATTTTGGCTGATCTCTCCAGAAATCACCACGATAAGCTCCCTTATTGAAATTGTCTATAATATAATGAAGCAGATCAAAAGAGCCGCAAACTTTTTCTCTCTTATCGTTGGCGTTCGAATTATTTTTATTCTGAAACCAGAACTATAAAAGTTACTTTTCTCGATGATAAATTCAGCGGCATAATTGGACTATTTTTAGAGCTGACCTTACTTTCTCATCTCATCATGCAGGCAGTCAGACACTTCAAGAAGCGAGATCACCAGCACCAACATGCCATATGCGCTGCGGTCTCGAGATTATTATGACATTACCAGATGTAAGTGTGTAATAAGACATAACATAACATAACATAACATACGTTGTTACGTTCATGTAATAATAATATGTATATGTATACCGTGAGAAATCGCGTGTATTAGGGTAATTAAATGTTACATTGCTATTATCATTTATTTTATTTTATTTTATTACAGCGGCGCGGTTGCTTTATTGTCTTTGCGTTCTTCTTCTTGTGTGTCATCCATCGTCCATCGTCTTCTTCTCCCGCTACCTATGTTTAGTTTAGATTAGAGAGAGACAATGTTCAGATTAAAAGTATAGCGACCCAATTCTCTTTATTATTATTATTACGATCGTCAATTACCGGGAGATTGTTGGAATTGTTTGAATCCAAGAAGAATCCCGTGACAATAATTATTATTAATTTTATTATCTCGTCTAGCCGGGCCGGGAGAGAGGAGAGGGGACCAAGAGTAGAGTAGCCAGAGCCTACCGGTAGCATCGTCGTCGTCGGGAGATTTAATAATTTGGTTAAAATATCGCCGACAAAGGAATTGATTATGTTATTGAAAAGCTCGTAAAGAGAGGACGTAAAAAATGTTAATTTCCTCCGCGTGTCTTCTCTTTCTTCAGTGTCAGTCAGTGTTTAAGGCCTAGACGCGGAGGTACCGAACCGGACCGAATAACCGATGAGATTTTGTAGTAGGTAGTAGCACTAGCACTAGTAACTAGTAGTAGTAGTAGTAGTAGGTACCTACACGCGAAATGGATCTAATAATAAGAAAGAGGAGGAGAAGGAGAGGGGCGAGGAGGAGAAAAAGAGAGAGAAAAAAACGGTCGTAAAAAGTAAAGCCTAACTAATGGGTCGATTTCACGTCAGTGTATCCGTACAGGGAATTCAATTATCTTAGATCTCAGGTAAATTTACTCGGAAAACGCAGATTATTTCAGGTATAATAGATTTTTATTAATACCCCGGCTCTTATTTGATTTTTTATGCTTTCTCATTCTTCATGCATGCGTTACGTTGCGTTGCGTTGCGTTCATATATACTTATGCGCGTTTTACAATTTCACATTTACATTTACTCCTTTATGTACCTACCTACCTTTACATAATTCTCATTATAGGTATTCTTATTCGTCCACCATTCGACTGTTACCTAGGTAGTTTTTTTTTTTATGGGAGAACCTGCCAAATATAGTTTTTTTTAGCATTCGGAGCTCTGAAAATATATTTGCCATCCACTCTGAAAAAAAAAATCTGTGCATTCAAAATGCGATGTAACCTGGGAACTCAAAAAACTATCTGGCCTGGGAACCCTAAAACCGATCTAACCTGGAATCTGAAAAAACTATCTGGCCTGGGAACCCTGAAAACGACCTAACCTGGACTCTGGAAAAACTATCTGGCCTAGGAGCCCATGAAACGATCTAACCTGGAATCTGGGAAAACTATCTGGCCCAGGAACGCAAGAAGCGAGCTAACCTGAAATTTGAAAAAAACTATCTGGCCTGGAGACCCAAAATACTATCTGGCCTGAAATGTGCAAAAACTATCTGACCTGGGAAACCAAAAAACAATGCAATATGGAATCTGAGAAAAAACCATCTGGCCTGGGAACCCTGAAAACGACCTAACCTGGACTCTGGAAAAACTATCTGGCCTAGGAGCCCATGAAACGATCTAACCTGGAATCTGGGAAACCTATCTGGCCCAGGAACGCAAGAAGCGAGCTAACCTGAAATTTGAAAAAAAAAAACTATCTGGCCTGGAGACCCAAAATACTATCTGGCCTGAAATGTGCAAAAACTATCTGACCTGGGAAACAAAAAAAAAAACGATGCAATATGGAATCTGAGAAAAAACTATCTGGCCTGGGAACCCTGAAAACGACCTAACCTGGAATCAGAAAAAACTATCTGGCCTAGGAGCCCATGAAACGATCTAACCTGAAATCTGGGAAAACTATCTGGCCCAGGAACGCAAGAAGCGAGCTAACCTGAAATTTGAAAAAAACTATCTGGCCTGGAGACACAAAATACTATCTGGCCTGAAATGTGCAAAAACTATCTGACCTGGGAAACAAAAAAAACGATGCAATATGGAATCTGAGAAAAAACCATCTGGCCTGGGAACCCTGAAAACGACCTAACCTGGACTCTGGAAAAACTATCTGGCCTAGGAGCCCATGAAACGATCTAACCTGGAATCTGGGAAACCTATCTGGCCCAGGAACGCAAGAAGCGAGCTAACCTGAAATTTGAAAAAAAAAACTATCTGGCCTGGAGACCCAAAATACTATCTGGCCTGAAATGTGCAAAAACTATCTGACCTGGGAAACAAAAAAAACGATGCAATATGGAATCTGAGAAAAAACTATCTGGCCTGGGAACCCTGAAAACGACCTAACCTGGACTCTGGAAAAACTATCTGGCCTAGGAGCCCATGAAACGATCTAACCTGGAGTCTGGGAAAACTATCTAGCCCAGGAACGCAAGAAGCGAGCTAACCTGAAATTTGAAAAAAAAAAAACTATCTGGCCTGGAGACCAAAAATACTATCTAGCCTGGAATGTGCAAAAACTATCTGACCTAGGAAACCAAAAAACGATGCAATATGGAATCTGAGAAAAAACTATCTGGCCTGGGAACCCTGAAAACGACCTAACCTGGACTCTGGAAAAACTATCTGGCCTAGGAGCCCATGAAAAGATCTAACCTGGAATCTGGGAAAACTATCTGGCCCGGAAACACAAGAAGCGAGCTAACCTGGATTTAAAAAAAAACACCTAACCTGGGCACCCAAAAAACTATCAGTTAGATTTTTTTAGAGTGCAGGCTAGATCGTTTTCCTTGGTGACCGAGTTGGGTAGTTTTTCCGGACTTCGGGTCAGGATCGAGAAAGGCGAGGCCAGACAAAAGTTTTTCAAGAGTTTAACCCATTACAGAGCCGAGGTGACAACGTTTTTTTTAAATTACCTTGCAGAGATAGTTTCTTTGGTGAGAGCCCAAGAGAGATAGTTTCTAAAAGCCCAGGCTATGTTTCAAAACCTATGTTATGTCATCTTTTGGGTTTCCAGGCCAAATAGTTTTTCCTGAATCCACGTTAGATGGGTTTTTGTCTACTCAACTTGTCAGGTATTTTTTTTAGAGTCCTTGGAAGAGATTTTTTTTCTGATTTCAGGTGTGATAGTTTTCTATGATGAGCCTGGATGCCCAGGCTAAGTCGTTTTTTTTAGAGTTTAGACCAGATAGTTTCTAGAGAGTCCAGGTCAGATGTTTTTTTTTAAGTCTAGGTTAGATCATTTATAGAGAATCTAGGCCAGATGGTTTTTTGAGATTTTAGGCTAGATAGTTTTAAAGAATCTAGGCCAGATGGTCTTTGAGGGTCTAGACCAGATAGTTTTATAGAGAGCCCAGGCAAAATGTTTCTTTTAAAAATCTAGGCAAGATAGTTTTTAGAGAGTCCAGGTTACTTTTTTGAGAATTTAGGCTATATAGAAAGTTTACTTTACGCCACATAATTTTTGAAGAGCGCAGGCAAGATTATTTTTTTTAGAGTTTAGACCAGATAGTTTCTAGAGAGTCCAGGTCAGATCGTTTTTAGAGAACCCAGGCCAGATAGTTTTTAGAGAGCCTAGGCCAGATAAAAAAATTTAAAGCTGGGCGAGATGGTTTTTCAAAATTTCTGTCCAGGCCAGATAGTCTTTCTTGAATCCAGGTTAGATGGGGTTTTTGTATGCCCAAGTCAGGTAGTTTTTTGACAGTTAATGACAGATTTTTCACAGTTTGACAGTCAGGGCAGTTTCTAGATCTAGAGAGTCCGCATAAAATTCAAAGCCACGTCAAAGATAGATTTTAGTTAAGGGAGACGGTCATCTTTACTTTTAACTAGCACGAGATGAAATTAAACGACGACCAGAGAAGTTTATATAGCGAGAAATTACCGAAATTAGTCAAAAAGTGAACTTCGCCGATCTTGGATTTTCTCACGCGCTTCCAGCGTATTCACAGCTCATACACAGGGAGCCCGGAAGCGATATGTGCGCGGCTGTTATGAAATTTTTTTCCGCCGATCCGACCGAGGCGAGGAGCGTTTAGAAGCAGTCGAGTCGGTCACAGCACAATTATTATTACCGACTGGTCGAGTGTGTTACACGTTACGTTATATGCGACAGAATTCGTCCGTAGGTAAAGAGGTATATAATTTTAAAGTCATCAAGACACAATTTTCACACCGGCTTGCGACTGTCTCGTAATTCGACGTTTCCGTTTTTTATTAAATATCCATTACGTCTATGTGTAGGTACATGACAGTGACACGGCCGTAGATACTTCACAAATGCACAAATTCCCCTGCCCTCTCTCTCTTTCTCTCTCGACCGGGTCTCTAATTGAAACGTAAAAGCAAGCAAACTCCTTATCCTTCTTATCATCGTTGAACCTATTAGACAGACGAGGTACACAACACGGAATACAGACAAGAAGACAAGAACGAGAGAACCGTTCGTCATTAGAATCGGAGAGGAGACATTTCTCCGTTAATAAGTCTCGAGCGGGCGCGGGCAAAAAAACGAATCGCGAAATTTCCTAAGCGGTCCGATTCCGCGAGCGGAGAGCGAGCGGCATCTCTCGCACAGATGAAAGGAGGTGTGGGTTTTTGTGAAGAGCCGACGGTCGCACATAATATGCACATATTCTGTCCGTCGGGAGCTTTTGCCCCGGCCGAGATTGATTGAGGCCCATCATCAGAGAAAGACCACTCCGCAGAAGACAATAAGTCCAACTATGCACGGCACTCGCCGGTATCCGGTTCTACGTCTCCGAGCCGCTCAACACCGGTAGCCGTGCTAGTGCTACCCGCCTGTATCTATCCATCTATCTCTCCGATAAAAGACGTTCCGTTCAGTTTATTATTTCGTACGATCTGCTGAAGAAGAAATCGTGAACGGATGACTAGACTAGACCACTCACGCATTCAGAGGTCGGTCGTATAGCGATTGATCGGTCTGAGTGTTATCATTGCTGGAGCTGGAACTACTAAAAGAGAGTTGACCGTCATAATCTGTCATGTTAACTGTCATTGATCTAACAATGTCTCTCTAAAAAAAGATCTGACTTGTTCTTTCTAATAACTATCTAGCCCGGACTCTTCAAAAATTGTCAGACTCCCCTTTCTAAAAAGTATCTGATCTGACCTTGTTAAAAACTATCTAGCCTGAACTCTTAAAGAAAATATTTGGCCGTGATAATTTTAAAACAACCTTTCCTGTTCTCTCTAAAAGCTAAACTGGATACCTCAAAAAACTCTTCGGTCCTCCCTTTCTAAAAATCTATCTGGCCTAGTCTCTCTAAAAACTATCTGGCCTGGTCTTTCTAAAAACTATCTGACCTAGTCTCTCTAAAAAACTATCTGACCTGGATTTGGAAAGCGTATAGATGGTTTTTTGGGAGTCTAGGTTGGTCGTATTTAGAAAGCTCAGGCTAGGTTTTACTTAGAAAGATCATATCAGAATAGTAAGGAAACTATCTGGACAAGGTAATAATAAAACAGCCTAAATAGGTGCTTTAAATGCTATCTAGGCCGTATTGTATAAGAAAATTGTATTCCGTTTACGAGATCTAGGCAGTTTGGCTTGGGGTTGCTGAAATTATTTCTCCCTAGTCTCTCTAAAAACAGAGATCAGGCGTTCATGTGTTCATAAGAAAAATTATTTCTTCTTGACTCTGATAAGAGAAACTACATTTCCTTCAAGGTGCCTCGGCTCTCTAAAAACCATCTGGCTTGGACCCTCTAAAAACTGTAGGGCCTAGACTCTCTAAAAAAACTATCAAGTCCAGACTATTAAAAAACCCTCTGGCCTGGACTCTATAGAAACTATCTAACCCGGACTCCTTAAGCTCTGTCAACTTCCCCTTTCTAAAAATAATCTGACCTAGCCTTTTTTTAAAATATCTAGCCTGGGCTCTTAAGGAAACGACAAGGGTATAATTTCAAAATTACTTTCTCTGTTCTCTCTAATAACTATCTGAAATGGATAGTTTAAACAACTGTCTGGTCAGTTCATTCTAAAAATTATTTTACCTGCTGTCTCTCTAAAAACTATTAGGTCTGTGTTCTGAAAAAAAAATCTCCTGGATTCCAAGTGGACTTTCTTTTCTCTATTCCTTCAAGATAATTTAAAAAACGGTGTAGTCTCGGCTCTCTAAAAACTATTTGGCTTCGGCTCTCTAAAAACTATTTGGCATCGGTTCTCTAAAAACTATCTGGTCGAGACTCTACACAAAATCATCTGGCCTAGACTCTAAAAAAGCTACCTAACCTAGACTCTCTAAAAACTATCAGGTTCGTATTCTTTAAACAAACTCACTCTCTTGGAATCTGATTGGACTTTCCCTTCTTAATCCCTTCAAGGCAAGTTGAAAATGGTGTAGCCTTAGCTCTCTAAAAACTATATTTGGCCTCGGCTCTTTGAAAACTATTTGGATTCAGCTTTCTAAAAACTATTTGTCTTCTGCTCTTCAAAAACAATCAGTTCGGTATTCTTTAAAAAACTAACTCCTGGATTCTGAATGGAATATCTCTTTATCCCTTCAAGACAATTTACAAAGGGTGTAGTCTCTACTCTCTAAAAACTGTATGGCCCAGTTTCCCTAAAAACTATTTGGCCTCACGTCTCTGAGAACTATTTGGCATCAGCTCTCTTAAAACAATCAAATCTGTATTCTTAAAAACTCTCCTAACTCTCCTGGATTCTGAATGGACTGTCCTTTCTCTAACCCTTCATCCCTCCAAGGCAATTTAAAAACGGTGTAGTCTCGGCTTTCTAAAAACTATTTGGCTTCGGCTCTCTAAAAACTATTTGGCATCCGTTCTCTAAAAACTATCTGGTCGAGACTCTAAAAAAGCTACCTAACCTAGACTCTCTAAAAACTATCAGGTTCGTATTCTTTAAACAAACTCACTCTCTTGGAATCTGATTGGACTTTCCCTTCTTAATCCCTTCAAGGCAAGTTGAAAATGGTGTAGCCTTAGCTCTCTAAAAACTATATTTGGCCTCGGCTCTTTGAAAACTATTTGGATTCAGCTTTCTAAAAACTATTTGGCTTCTGCTCTTCAAAAACAATCAGTTCGGTATTCTTTAAAAAACTAACTCCTGGATTCTGAATGGAATATCTCTTTATCCCTTCAAGACAATTTACAAAGGGTGTAGTCTCTACTCTCTAAAAACTGTATGGCCCAGTTTCCCTAAAAACTATTTGGCCTCACGTCTCTGAGAACTATTTGGCATCAGCTCTCTTAAAACAATCAAATCTGTATTCTTAAAAACTCTCCTAACTCTTCTGGATTCTGAATGGACTGTCCTTTCTCTAACCCTTCATCCAAGGCAATTTAAAAACGGTGTAGTCTCGGCTCTCTAAAAACTATTTGGCCTCAGCTCTCTGAAAACTATTTGGCATATGCACGCTAAAAACAATCAGCAGGTCCGTATTCTTAAAAAAAGAACTCTACTGAATTCTGAATGGACCATCCCTTCTCTATCCCTTCATCCCTCGAAGGTAATTTAAAAACGGTGTAGTCTCGGCTCTCTAAAAGCTATTTGGCTTCGGCTCTCTAAAAAACTTTTTGGCCTCAGAAATCTAAAAAATAATTGTCCTGGGCCCCCGAAAGAACCTTTTAGTCTCAGCCCTCTAAAAACTATTTGGCCCCAGCTCTCTAAAAAAAAAAAAACTATCTGACCTAGACTCTCTAAGAACTATTTGGCCTAGGCAGTTTAAAAACGGCTCGATCAAAGCAATCGAATAGATGAAACGATAAGGGACTGCAATTTCTGACAGAATCGAAAATAAAATGAAAGAAGTCACTTCGCAAGAATGCGTCGTGACGTAATTAAGTAACGTGAAGAACGCACCACTGCGGGCATCATTATTTAAGACGCGAGGTCCGTTTGCGGGCTGCGGCCGTCGTCGTCGTCCTCCTCCTCGTCTGAGATGCAAATAACAAGAGCGAGTTCCAGCCAAGTTGCGAGAGTTTGGGGAACTCTCCATTCATCATTTATCACTCCCGCCTCGCGTCTGCCACCGACGTCTACTTATGCTATTATGAAGTGCTTCTTTGCGTCGGATGACGCTGCTCGACTTCGGGGACTCCTGCTGCCACCGCCGCTCGACCAGCGGCGCGCGCCCTACGGGGTCGTTCGTGATTTATTCGATTTTTATCAATAATAATAAATCCCTCCCGTCTCTGGTGAGGACACCCGATGCCCTATCTCTGATATAGAAGAGCGTATCAATTAACGGTTTCTTATTTAATTAATCGGACGAGGTAGATTTGTAGGTGTGTATAATAAGCGTCTGCCACTGCCGAACAATCGGGCAGGGGTTAGTTTAGGGTTTCGACTCGACCCCCGGCATAGCGCGCCCCGGAACAACAACATACTCCTTAAGTCTTTGCGTTGCGGTTCCCGTGCCGCTGTCATGTTTGCCCGTTTAATAATTTACCGTCCGAGCGGGAGAGAGGTAAGTAACTTATGTAGTTGGTTAATTCTGGGGGATAATGGTCTAGTTGGTGATCTCTGGTGATCTTTGGGCCGTCAGTGCCGGCGCTCTCCGCTGAATTAATCATCCTAATAGTGAGTGACTCGAAGATGCGGGAATGAAATGGAAAAGTTCGACGACATAACTGGCAGGCTACGTGATAGGAGGCAGTCGTGATCGTGATTCCAGGCGCATTTCGATGGCAAAGCGCATTCTTATCGGTCGCGCAAGAAGACTGAAAAAAAACGGAGATATGTCGACCGGCAGGTCGGGTCGGCGCGCGAGTATTGTTCGCAATCCGCGCACCATAAGGACGCTCGTTAAATGAAGAAACGGATAAAGCTCGGCTTCTTACAATTCCGCACATCGTGTGCGTGTGCACATTTTATTATGCGGCCGCTCGTCGAGCGCGCTTTTTAGTTTTAAACGATTTCACACTGTGTGCCATCTGAGAGGCGCTTTTTCTCGTCCAGCAATGCCTCGAACGACGTTTAATTGCTTCATAAAGATTATTGAGAGCCCGATCGCGACAGCGGAGGGGAGAGGTGGCGTTCGACGTTTTTCTCGTCGACACGGCACCGAGATTTGATTTTTCAGAGCTAGTGTGGACTTTAAAGCACCAACAATTCAGCACATATGTGAAGGGCTCACATTATTAAAAAACGACCTTTTTACTGAAAATATCGTGTCTAGATTCACAGACCTAAGATAGCCTTAGATGATTTTAGAGCGCAGGCTATGGAGGTCAAAGGTGACGTGGAAGTATCGCGGCCAGGTAATGCAAAATTTTTAAACAATACAATCCAGGCAAGATGACATAAGCCTCCATGGATTGGCGGAATGGCTAGGGTGCGTGGCTGAAAAACGAGAAGCCGGTGGAGGGACAGGTTGAATGGCACAATCAGGAGACGTCGCGAATGGGAATTGAAGAGCTGACTGGATTCTCTGAAAATAATACCTTAGCTTTAGTAATTAGAAAGAAGCTGAGAGTTCTTCAAAGACACGAGTTAGTAGCTTTCTAGAAAAAACCTTTTTGTCTCTAAAAAAAGTGAACTGACCTGCCACCTCGTTCCTGATTAAGACATCTGAGCTCAGATGGTATTGTATCTTGAGAAAGTTTTGGAGAACTCCAGATTTTTTGAGAATTTTTTGACCCCGGTCTTTTTGAGGCAAGGTCAGTACAGACGGTATTTAGAAAGCTCCGACTAGATTTTTAACCGATTAAATAGTTTCTCAGACGGTTTTTAAAGAATACCAGCTAATTTTCAGAGAACAAGTCTGGTGGTTTTTGAGAGTCTAAGCTTAGTCGTATTTAGAAAGTCGATGTTAGATCTTATTTAGAAAGCCCATGTTGGATTGTTTTTTGCGAATCCAAGCTAGGTGATATCTAAAAATCCTAAATTAGAAAACGGCTTTACAGTCTAGGCTAATCATATTTAGAAAGGCCAAACTAAACCTGATTATTTAGAAAGTCCGGGTGTGATGATTTTTTTAGTGCCCGAACTACCCAGTATTAGGTATTGGTAAGTGTTTGGAAAACATCAGTCTGACGCTTTTTGAATTTTTGAGAGTCTAGCTTAGTTGTAATTGGAAAGCCGATTTTAGATCTTATTTAGAAAGCCTATGTCGAAGTGTTTTTTGAGAATCCAGGTTAGGTGATATTTAAAAATCATAGACTAGATTGTCGTTTTAGAGTACAGGTTGATCGTATTTAGAAAAGCCAAACTCTATTTATAAAGTCCGAGGCTGATGATTTTTTAGTGCCCGGAATGCCTGGGCTTGGTCACTGTTCGGAAAGCATCAGTCTGATATTTGTTGACAATCTAGCTTAGTCGTATTTAGAAAGTCAAGGTTAGATCTTATTTAGAAAGCCCATTTTTGAGAATCCAGGCTAGAGATATATCCTAATTTAGATGGTCGTTTTAGAGTCTAAGTGTATCGTATTTAGAAAGGACCATCTCAATTATTTAGAAAGTCCGAGTCTGGCGATTTTTTTAATGCCCGAACCGCCCGGACTTGGTCCTTTTTTGGAAAGCACAGTCTGATCTTTTTGAGAGTCTATCTTAGTCGTATTTAGAAAGTCGATTTTAGATCTTATTTAGAAAATTTATGTCGGATTGATTTTTTTAGAATCCAGGCTAGGTGATATTTAAAAATCCTCGATTATATGGCCGTTTTAGGGTCTAGGTTGATCGCATTTAGAAAGGCCAAACTCAATTATTGAGAAAGTCTGATGATTTTTTATTGCTCGGACTTCCTGGACTTGGTCACTTTTGGAAAGTATTAGTCTGATACTTTTTGAAGAACAGAAAGTTGAGGTTAGATCTTATTTAGAAAGCCCAGGTCGGACTGTTTTTTACAATCCAGGCTAGGTGATGTTTAAAAACCCTTGATTAGAGAGTCTAGTTTAATCGCATTTAGAAAGGCCAAACTAAATCTCAATTATTTAGAAGTGCCATGTTAGATATTTTTTGATAGCCAGGACTCAACCTCATTTAGAAAATCCAAGTCCCTCAATTTTTGAAAGGTCAGTTTTTATAGATAAGTTAGTCGTATTTAGAGAGACCAAGTTAAGGATATTTAGAAAGGTTACATAATTTTTTGTTGAAGACCAGGTAAGGTGATGTTTAGAAAGTCCAGGTTAGATGATCATTCAACGGTCTAGACTAATCGTGTATTTAGAAAGGTCCTGTTAAGTCTTATTTAGAAAGGCCGGATATTTCAAGAGCCCGTTTTAGGTGATATTAAGAAAGTCCTGATCAGACAGTTGTTGAGAACCACGGTCGTATTTAGAAAGCCTAAGTTAGACCGTTTCTAAAGAAGCCAGGTCAGGTCTTATCCCTTTTTTTATAAACCTTTCAGAGGGATCAGGCTTTTTATGCAGTAAATCAACCCCCACTACCCCACGATCAAAATAACTGCAACCCTCAACGCCGCGACCATTATCCCGATCACGATACCCTTCCGAAACATGCATTACACAGACATACATACATACATACACGAAATAAAACAAACACACATGAACATTTATACATTTAACTCCCACAGCATTATCAGTCTCATTGTGCTGCCGGAGAATGAAACGAGACAGGGAGAAATACCGGCCGCTCCGTCCTCTCGGGCGCACACAAAGAAGAAGCCCCGAGATGAGGGAGCTCCGCAGAGAGAACGCCGGTGCCAGCCGAATGACAAACTAGCTAACTGTGGATCCGACAGTGCGAGCAAAAACTGTCCCGCAAAAACTACCACGAGCAGCTCGGGCGCAACGCAAAAACTACCCTGCTAGCCGGGCGCCGGGGGAACGACGCCCACCGGCGAGGCGGGGCGCGGGCCGAAGCGATGCAGGGAGAGAATTAGTTCAGAGGGTGGGCTCTTAGAAGCGGTACTTTTACCGGAGGGAGTTGATTGCCTGTTAAATCGTAGCATAAGAGAAACGCTCTCGTTTAGCTCCTGGCTTAATTTAAGATGTCTCTAGTTCTGGTAGTATTTAGAAAGCTTAATTTACCTTAATCTTATTTAGAAAGGTTATTATTTTATATTTTTAGAATCCAGGTTAGCAGATATTTAATAAGGCTAGATGGGTTATTTGTTATTTAGAAAACCCAAATTAAGTATAATTTAGAAAGGCCAAGCTAGTTTTCTTAAAACTTAGACAACACTGACTAGGTCATATTCGGAAAGCTCAAGTCTAAGGTTAGTCGTATCTAGCAATCAATTGAAAGTTTGAGTTAGTTGAATTTAGAAAGTCCGAAAAATCTTATTTAGAAAGGACGAATCAGATTGGTTTTTGAGAAACACTCTCGGATGATATATAGAAAACCCAGGTAATACTGTTTTGTTAAGAGTCTAGTTTATTTAGAGACGTATTTAGAACCCAAGCAAGATCTTATTTAGAAAGGCCAAGTCGGATGGTCGCTTATGAAAACCAGGGATATGTTATATTTAAAAAATGCTTAGGTCCGTTGTCCTTTATTAGAGAGTCTAGCTTAGCCGTATTTAGAAAGCTCAAACTAAATCTTATTTAGAAATCCCATGTCGTATTTTTTGAGAACCCAGATTATGAGACACTTAAAAAGTCTCGGTTAACTTTACATCTTATGAGAGTTTACGATAGACGTATTCAGAAAGCACAAATTAAATCTTATTTAGAAAGATCTATTCACCCGGTTTTCTGAGAAAACAGGTGAGATGAAATTTAGAAAGAGTCCTGGTAAAAGAATTGGTGATAGCGTGGGTTATTTAGAGTCCAAACAAGATCTTATTTGAAAGCCCAAATCGACTAGGTAAGCCGTAATTAGAAAGCTTAAACTAAATCATATTTAAAAAGCCAAGGGAGGGTTTTTTGATAACTCAGGCATGTTTTTTGAGAAACTAGGTCAGATGATATTTAGAGAGAGTTCGGATTATTTAGAGACGTATAGAGAGTTCAAACAAGATCTTATTTAGAAAGCCCAAATCGGCTAAGTAACCGGATTTAGAAAGCTTGAACTAAATATTATTTAGAAAGCACATGTAGTTTTTTTAAGAGCTCAGGTTACGAGATATTTGAGAATATTTGAGAGTTTAGGAAAGTCATATTTAGAAAGCACAAAGAAGATCTTATTTAGAAAGATCGAGTCAGATGTTTTTTGAAAAACCAGGTCAGATGATATTTTAGAGAGAGTCCGGACTAATTAGAGACGTATTTAGAGTCCAATCAAGGTTTTCTTTAGAAAGCCCAAATCGGCTAGACAAGCCATATTTAGAAAGCTTAAACTAAATCGTATTTAGAAAGCCCAAGAAAGGGGTTTTGACAACTAAGGTTATGAGATTTTTGAGAATATTTGAGAGCTTAGGATAGTCATATTTAGAAAGCACAAATAAGATCAAATTTAGAAAGATCAAGACAGATGTTTTTTTTTTGGAAACTAGGTCAGATGATATTTAGAGACGTATTTAGAGTCCAAACGAAGTCTTATTTAGAAAGGCCAGATCGAATTTTCATTTATGAGAACCCAGGTTATGTGATACTTAAAAAGGTTATGTTAGTTGGCGTTTCGAGACTGCAAGGTTACTCGTATTTAGAAAGCATACATCAAGTTATATTGAGAAAGGCCAGGCCAGTTTTTTTTTTAGTATCCAGGCCTGGTGCTTTTTAGGAAGCCCAGGCTAGATAGTCTATTCTGAATCAAGGTTAGTCGTATTTAGAAAGGCAAAATAAAATTTTATTTAGAAAGGCCGGGTTTTAAGAGCATGGCCTAGTCATATTTGTCGTATCTGAAAAAGCTATAGCTGTAATTTGAGGGATTTATGTGCGAGTGTCGGTAGTTCTATGTCCCCTCTGGAGAGTATTAGCTCTAAAGTTGCAGTTATCGCGGCAGGAGCAGGAGCAACGGCGATGGTGCTGGTGCTGGTGCTGGTGCTGCTGCTGCTGTTTGATTAAACTGGGAGAACATTGGGAAATATAGGTCACGGGTATTTCTTTTCAAACTATACGCGATTCAAACGTGCGCCCACTTACAATAGTACGTGTAGTATTTTTTTTTTAATGTCCATTATAAAGACTTTTTCGGCCTTGTATTAAAAGAGACCTTGTATCTACGGCTGCCGGAGATATTTTATTTAAACGATTGCGCCGAAGGTTACCTCATACTCGCTCATATAAGTGTCTCAGGCAGAGACAAGGCGTCCTATTAATTCGTTTCTTACGCGCGGTGAAAAAATTCCATCGACGTGCGTTATGAAAATTCCGAGTTATTTAACAAATTATGACACTTTTTCTTATTGCAGCTCGAGCTCGGAACAAGCGGAGTGTTAAATGGAACACATCAAATCGCAAATTAAGCAGAAACCGCAAAATATTACGAGCCGGATTTTTATAATAATTTTCTACTTCGGTAAGTACCTTTTATTGATTGTTATTATTAGAACCTTGGCGGAAAAAAAAGAAGAATAAAAAGTGTCTCTGTCTATGAGAGAAACGTCGTCAAAAGGCTAAGGCGAGCGAAATTAGGAATTTCGGTTTGACTGGCAGGGCAGATAAGTTATTTGTTTCTCCGGGCGCGCGGAAACAGCCGGGGGTTGTTTCGCTCGACGCTCATATAGTGAGTCAGCATTTGTACCGATACGGATACGATATACTATATACAACAAACCCCTAGCCGAGGGTTGTCGTTCGTTCGTTAAGATTTATACCCTCAACTCGGAGGGGAACATACACATGTAGGTCAATTCTGGCTTGCATCGATCTCTCCTCTTGTCATCAGCTGACTGCACTGTTAATACTTATATAATGTTTAGAGTGTCAACAAATCGGACATATTCAAAGCAACTGCTTACTTCTTACCGTAAAACTCGCTCTCATTATTACTAGCCTCCCGTGTCTCGATCCTCAATCAATCCGTCTCTCTCGCTCATCATTTATAACACTAGATTAGCCCCTCGTCCCCGTCGTCGAGCGGAATAAGATAAAGACTGCAACGTCCCCGGATTTGCAGAGGGACACTCCCCGAGAGCAGCGCCACCATCGAACCTAAGACCTGCTTTATCTGGGCCGGGAGATCTACCTACCATCGATTATGGCGGATTAGCGGGTGTCTTGTGTCTTTACCGATCTCCTCTCTGACAGTCGCAGTAATCGATTAGAATTCCGACGTGATTAGCGGGACACTCTCGGAACGGAACTGGAGAGAAAGTCTTTGTTTTCCACGATGATGCTCACTCGAGATAAGAGTTGCAAAGATTGCATCGTTCATCTTCAGGACGCTTCAGTAAAGTCAAGTTTGAGTTAGTAATGCAAGCAGACTTCTAGAGAGAGCCAGACGAGAAGAAAATGAGTTCCAAACTTATAAGTAGAAGAACAAGAAGAATCTCATCTTATAGTGAGGCTTAAGAATCTTGTTCGGCTAAGTGAAATTCTAAAGCGAGGGATGAAGAATTTACATAATTGGGGGGTTCGCATTTAGGAAGATCAAGTTCAAGTCTTATTTAAAAAAACAACGTCAGATTTTTTAGAAAGCACGGACTAGGTAATATTTTTTTAGGTTAGTCGAATTTATTTAGAAAGTCGAGACTAGATCTTATTTAGAAAGCCAGGTCAGATTGTTAAAAAAACAGATTAGGTGATATTTACAAAAATAGATAGAGAGATTTTAGAGAATCTAGTAGGTTACTTTTATTTAGAAAAACCAGGCTAGGTCGTATTTAGAAAGTCCATTCAAATGTTTTTTGGAAACTCATGTTTAAGATTTTTGTTTGGCTAAGGAAATTGGGTGTAAGTGATACTCTAGAGCGAGGGATAAGAATAATGAATAAAATAATTGGGAGGCTCTTAAATAAATAATATTTAAAATACTCAAGTTCAAGTCTTATCTAGAAAGGCAAGAGCAGATTCTTTTGGAGCGAGGACTAGGTCATATTTGGATAGCTCGACTCTGATAATTTTTATAGGTTAGTCCAACTCCCCAATGGCATTAGCTCTACAATACAAGTGGATAGGAAACGCGTGCTGCTTTTTTTCCAAAATTTAAAAAATCTCCAAAAAGGCCATACGAATAACGTAAAATTAAATTTTCCGCGATACTGGATTTTTTTAAGTATTTTTCCCGAATTCCTCGACCCCGAATTAGTAAATGTGGAAATTTTCAAGCTTCTATGAAGACATTTCGATTTCCAAGATATTCAACGATGTGTTCAGAACCGGCGATTTTGGGGAGAGCCAAAATTAAAGATCATCCGCGACATCTTGCGATCCATCATTTCTAATAGATTTTGAGTCGCTGATCACGACGGTGAAAACCGTTTGTCGATACGGTGAACAGTAAAAAAGTTACGAGCATCGAAATAGCCAAAATTTCCAAAAAAAGGCCATACTTTTTTTTTCGACTAAAAGCATAGAACTCCATTGATTGGCACAGCTCTGTACACTACCAACTCCCCGATGGCATTAACTCTACAATACAAGTGGATAGGAAACGCGTGCTGCTTTTTTTCCAAAATTTAAAAAATCTCCAAAAAGGCCATACGAATAACGGAAAATTAAATTTTCCGCGATACTGGATTTTTTTAAGTATTTTTCCCGAGTTCCTCGACCCCGAATTAGTAAATGTGGAAATTTTCAAGCTTCTATGAAGACATTTCGATTTCCAAGATATTCAACGATGTGTTCAGAACCGGCGATTTTGGGGAGAGCCAAAATTAAAGATCATCCGCGACATCTTGCGATCCATCATTTCTAATAGATTTTGAGTCGCTGATCACGACGGTGAAAACCGTTTGTCGATACGATGAACAGTAAAAAAGTTACGAGCATCGAAATAGCCAAAATCTCCAAAAAAAGGCCATACTTTTTTTTCCGACTAAAAGCATAGAACTCCATTGATTGGCACAGCTCTGTAGACTACCAACTCCCCAATGGCATTAACTCTACAATACAAGTGGATAGGAAACGCGTGCTGCTTTTTTTCAAAATTTAAAAAATCTCCAAAAAGGCCATACGAATAACGGAAAATTAAATTTTCCGCGATACTGGATTTTTTTAAGTATTTTTCCCGAATTCCTCGACCCCGAATTAGTAAATGTGGAAATTTTCAAGCTTCTATGAAGACATTTCGATTTCCAAGATATTCAACGATGTGTTCAGAACCGGCGATTTTGGGGAGAGCCAAAATTAAAGATTATCCGCGACATCTTGCGATCCATCATTTCTAATAGATTTTGAGTCGCTGATCACGATGGTGAAAACCGTTTGTCGATACGATGAACAGTAAAAAAGTTACGAGCATCGAAATAGCCAAAATCTCCAAAAAAAGGCCATACTTTTTTTTTCGACTAAAAGCATAGAACTCCATTGATTGGCACAGCTCTGTAGACTACCAACTCCCCAATGGCATTAACTCTACAACACAAGTGGATAGGAAACGCGTGCTGCTTTTTTTCAAAATTTAAAAAATCTCCAAAAAGGCCATACGAATAACGGAAAATTAAATTTTCCGCGATACTGGATTTTTTTAAGTATTTTTCCCGAATTCCTCGACCCCGAATTAGTAAATGTGGAAATTTTCAAGCTTCCATGAAGACATTTCGATTTCCAAGATATTCAACGATGTGTTCAGAACCGGCGATTTTGGGGAGAGCCGAAATTAAAGATTATCCGCGACATCTTGCGATCCATCATTTCTAATAGATTTTGAGTCGCTGATCACGATGGTGAAAACCGTTTGTCGATACGATGAACAGTAAAAAAGTTACGAGCATCGAAATAGCCAAAATCTCCAAAAAAAGGCCATACTTTTTTTTTCGACTAAAAGCATAGAACTCCATTGATTGGCACAGCTCTGTAGACTACCAACTCCCCAATGGCATTAACTCTACAACACAAGTGGATAGGAAACGCGTGCTGCTTATTTTCAAAATTTAAAAAATCTCCAAAAAGGCCATACGAATAACGGAAAATTAAATTTTCCGCGATACTGGATTTTTTTAAGTATTTTTCCCGAATTCCTCGACCCCGAATTAGTAAATGTGGAAATTTTCAAGCTTCCATGAAGACATTTCGATTTCCAAGATATTCAACGATGTGTTCAGAACCGGCGATTTTGGGGAGAGCCAAAATTAAAGATTATCCGCGACATCTTGCGATCCATCATTTCTAATAGATTTTGAGTCGCTGATCACGATGGTGAAAACCGTTTGTCGATACGATGAACAGTAAAAAAGTTACGAGCATCGAAATAGCCAAAATCTCCAAAAAAAGGCCATACTTTTTTTTCGACTAAAAGCATAGAACTCCATTGATTGGCACAGCTCTGTAGACTACCAACTCCCCAATGGCATTAACTCTACAATACAAGTGGATAGGAAACGCGTGCTGCTTTTTTTCAAAATTTAAAAAATCTCCAAAAAGGCCATACGAATAACGGAAAATTAAATTTTCCGCGATACTGGATTTTTTTAAGTATTTTTCCCGAATTCCTCGACCCCGAATTAGTAAATGTGGAAATTTTCAAGCTTCTATGAAGACATTTCGATTTCCAAGATATTCAACGATGTGTTCAGAACCGGCGATTTTGGGGAGAGCCAAAATTAAAGATTATCCGCGACATCTTGCGATCCATCATTTCTAATAGATTTTGAGTCGCTGATCACGATGGTGAAAACCGTTTGTCGATACGATGAACAGTAAAAAAGTTACGAGCATCGAAATAGCCAAAATCTCCAAAAAAAGGCCATACTTTTTTTTTCGACTAAAAGCATAGAACTCCATTGATTGGCACAGCTCTGTAGACTACCAACTCCCCAATGGCATTAACTCTACAACACAAGTGGATAGGAAACGCGTGCTGCTTATTTTCAAAATTTAAAAAATCTCCAAAAAGGCCATACGAATAACGGAAAATTAAATTTTCCGCGATACTGGATTTTTTTAAGTATTTTTCCCGAATTCCTCGACCCCGAATTAGTAAATGTGGAAATTTTCAAGCTTCCATGAAGACATTTCGATTTCCAAGATATTCAACGATGTGTTCAGAACCGGCGATTTTGGGGAGAGCCAAAATTAAAGATCATCCGCGACATCTTGCGATCCATCATTTCTAATAGATTTTGAGTCGCTGATCACGATGGTGAAAACCGTTTGTCGATACGATGAACAGTAAAAAAGTTACGAGCATCGAAATAGCCAAAATCTCCAAAAAAAGGCCATACTTTTTTTTCGACTAAAAGCATAGAACTCCATTGATTGGCACAGCTCTGTAGACTACCAACTCCCCAATGGCATTAACTCTACAATACAAGTGGATAGGAAACGCGTGCTGCTTTTTTTCAAAATTTAAAAAATCTCCAAAAAGGCCATACGAATAACGGAAAATTAAATTTTCCGCGATACTGGATTTTTTTAAGTATTTTTCCCGAATTCCTCGACCCCGAATTAGTAAATGTGGAAATTTTCAAGCTTCTATGAAGACATTTCGATTTCCAAGATATTCAACGATGTGTTCAGAACCGGCGATTTTGGGGAGAGCCAAAATTAAAGATCATCCGCGACATCTTGCGATCCATCATTTCTAATAGATTTTGAGTCGCTGATCACGATGGTGAAAACCGTTTGTCGATACGATGAACAGTAAAAAAGTTACGAGCATCGAAATAGCCAAAATCTCCAAAAAAAGGCCATACTTTTTTTTTCGACTAAAAGCATAGAACTCCATTGATTGGCACAGCTCTGTAGACTACCAACTCCCCAATGGCATTAACTCTACAACACAAGTGGATAGGAAACGCGTGCTGCTTATTTTCAAAATTTAAAAAATCTCCAAAAAGGCCATACGAATAACGGAAAATTAAATTTTCCGCGATACTGGATTTTTTTAAGTATTTTTCCCGAATTCCTCGACCCCGAATTAGTAAATGTGGAAATTTTCAAGCTTCCATGAAGACATTTCGATTTCCAAGATATTCAACGATGTGTTCAGAACCGGCGATTTTGGGGAGAGCCAAAATTAAAGATCATCCGCGACATCTTGCGATCCATCATTTCTAATAGATTTTGAGTCGCTGATCACGATGGTGAAAACCGTTTGTCGATACGATGAACAGTAAAAAAGTTACGAGCATCGAAATAGCCAAAATCTCCAAAAAAAGGCCATACTTTTTTTTCGACTAAAAGCATAGAACTCCATTGATTGGCACAGCTCTGTAGACTACCAACTCCCCAATGGCATTAACTCTACAATACAAGTGGATAGGAAACGCGTGCTGCTTTTTTTCCAAAATTTAAAAAATCTCCAAAAAGGCCATACGAATAACGGAAAATTAAATTTTCCGCGATACTGGATTTTTTTAAGTATTTTTCCCGAATTCCTCGACCCCGAATTAGTAAATGTGGAAATTTTCAAGCTTCCATGAAGACATTTCGATTTCCAAGATATTCAACGATGTGTTCAGAACCGGCGATTTTGGGGAGAGCCGAAATTAAAGATTATCCGCGACATCTTGCGATCCATCATTTCTAATAGATTTTGAGTCGCTGATCACGATGGTGAAAACCGTTTGTCGATACGATGAACAGTAAAAAAGTTACGAGCATCGAAATAGCCAAAATCTCCAAAAAAAGGCCATACTTTTTTTTCGACTAAAAGCATAGAACTCCATTGATTGGCACAGCTCTGTAGACTACCAACTCCCCAATGGCATTAACTCTACAATACAAGTGGATAGGAAACGCGTGCTGCTTTTTTTCAAAATTTAAAAAATCTCCAAAAAGGCCATACGAATAACGGAAAATTAAATTTTCCGCGTTACTGGATTTTTTTAAGTATTTTTCCCGAATTCCTCGACCCCGAATTAGTAAATGTGGAAATTTTCAAGCTTCCATGAAGACATTTCGATTTCCAAGATATTCAACGATGTGTTCAGAACCGGCGATTTTGGGGAGAGCCGAAATTAAAGATTATCCGCGACATCTTGCGATCCATCATTTCTAATAGATTTTGAGTCGCTGATCACGATGGTGAAAACCGTTTGTCGATACGATGAACAGTAAAAAAGTTACGAGCATCGAAATAGCCAAAATCTCCAAAAAAAGGCCATACTTTTTTTTTCGACTAAAAGCATAGAACTCCATTGATTGGCACAGCTCTGTAGACTACCAACTCCCCAATGGCATTAACTCTACAACACAAGTGGATAGGAAACGCGTGCTGCTTTTTTTCCAAAATTTAAAAAATCTCCAAAAAGGCCATACGAATAACGTAAAATTAAATTTTCCGCGATACTGGATTTTTTTAAGTATTTTTCCCGAATTCCTCGACCCCGAATTAGTAAATGTGGAAATTTTCAAGCTTCTATGAAGACATTTCGATTTCCAAGATATTCAACGATGTGTTCAGAACCGGCGATTTTGGGGAGAGCCAAAATTAAAGATCATCCGCGACATCTTGCGATCCATCATTTCTAATAGATTTTGAGTCGCTGATCACGACGGTGAAAACCGTTTGTCGATACGGTGAACAGTAAAAAAGTTACGAGCATCGAAATAGCCAAAATTTCCAAAAAAAGGCCATACTTTTTTTTTCGACTAAAAGCATAGAACTCCATTGATTGGCACAGCTCTGTAGACTACCAACTCCCCGATGGCATCAACTCTACAATACAAGTGGATAGGAAACGCGTGCTGCTTTTTTTTCAAAATTTAAAAAATCTCCAAAAAGGCCATACGAATAACGGAAAATTAAATTTTCCGCGATACTGGATTTTTTTAAGTATTTTTCCCGAATTCCTCGACCCCGAGTTAGTAAATGTGGAAATTTTCAAGCTTCTATGAAGACATTTCGATTTCCAAGATATTCAACGATGTGTTCAGAACCGGCGATTTTGGGGAGAGCCAAAATTAAAGATCATCCGCGACATCTTGCGATCCAACATTTCTAATAGATTTTGAGTCACTGATCACGACGGTGAAAACCGTTTGTAATTAAATATCATAATTTAATATTTGTAATTAAAATAATAAATTTTAATAATGTTTATCGAATATGATAACATCAGATAATTTAAAAATGTTTTTAATTTTTCAGTATCGCGGAAAATTTAATTTTCCGTTATTCGTATGGCCTTTTTGGAGATTGTTTTAATTTTAGAAAACCAGCAGGACTCGTTTCCAATCCACTTGTATTGTAGAGTTAATGCCATTGCTGCTGGTTTTCCATTTTTTATTCCGACAAGGAGCATAGAATAAATGCAAGCTTGCACGTTGATTGAAAATAACAAATAAACTTTGCGATAATAAGTAGTTCGTGTGTTGGCCTGAATAACTTTCAATTTGTTGTTGTTATATTTTCTCGATCCTAATAAAATAATATAATGCCTGAGCCCTATTTTTTTTCCGCTAGTGCCCTCTTGACAATATAGTAAATTACGCCGCACTTATTTACGGCCTCGGCGTAATCGAGCCGTTTATCATGCAGTTTCTTTTTATCGTTAAGTAAATCGAATCGGTGCGATGATATCGCGGCTGTCACGCCTGCTTGCTTTTCACTTTTTAAGTAAATCCAATCAGACATAAGAGCCCCCTTTGTTGATCCTGTTAGAGAGTCAGATCGCGTGTAATTTCCCAGACGCCATTAGCCAGATTTGCATTTTCCCCGGCAAAAACTCGTCCCGTTCATATGAACATCGTTCAATCGACAGTCCGCAATAAATAACGAACACTGCTGCTTTGGAAATCAATTTTATTAACGCGTTCACGATGCGTGAATGAACCGGCCCGCCGCCGGCGGCGGCGGACCCCGACGTGAGCGTAAATTTCCGCTCGGATTAGCTGAGAAATGAAAAGTCTGATGTTATTACGTACGTCTCTTTATCGAATTACCGAGAAAAACGACGCTCGCGCTAATAATAAAATTCCAACGATAATAATAATTCAATTCCACGCCTCTTCTCCGCGTACGATCCGTCAATAATGTTCCAGTTTCTTTATAAAACTATCTACATGAAAAATTAACCCCGTAATCGATTTAATCACCTTATAGGTATAATCACTACTCGACTCGGCCGATCTTTTGTGTCTGTTTATATTCCGGAACCCCCTCCCACCCCCGGCGGACACCCCCGACCGCACAAACGATTCGTTCGGCTAATTCAATGTACACAATAAGAGAACCTCAAACAATGCGCGAGGGCCCCGGTATCAATCAACTAAATTACTTCAAACACGGTCAAACTGGCTGGCGAAAATTAATCAAAAAAAAAAAAACGCGCAGCTAAATCTCGAGGCATATTTGAACAGAACCGGGGGCGGAAAAAACGTGACAAATGACACCATTAGTACACAGTTAGCTTAAAACCTGCCACTTGTCCTCAGTTACTCTAATCCTGAATAATATGGGACCGACGCTCTTCCGCGTCCCTCTCTCCGCCGCCGCCGCCGCTCTTCATTTACTGTGCGGCCCCCGCGAGAACTGATCCGGACGGGAAAACTGATGCCCGCGTGTGAATAAAATCCGGCCCGGCTCAATTTGCGTGTGTGAACTCTGTTTGCTTTTTGTTCACGGGAGATTTTAGCCGAATAAGATTAGAAAGCCCCATCCCCACTCAGACGATATTCTTCTTGTCTTTCTACTCATACCGCTCCTAGTTACGCAAATTCTTTATTCAGGTCCGGGCTTTCTGAATTAAATCAAGCCCGACCTTTCTAAATACGACTAACCTGGACTCCCAAATTAAAGATCATTTAAGCTGAGCTTTCAAAAAATCACCTTATCCGGTATCTTAAGAAACCATCTGACCTGGCCTTTCTAAATAACACTTTCTAAATAACTCGGACAGAACTGTCAAAAATCATATGACTGCCATTCGAAATACGTGACTCTTAATGGGCTCTTGAAAATAAAACTCCTGATTTGGTCTTTCTAAATAAGACTTTACATGGGCTTTCTAGTTACGACTTACCTATTTTCTCATTATATCATCTCATCTAAACTCTCAAAAGATCTATAACTTTCTAAATATCAGCCTATTTGGTCTCTTAAATAGCCATTTGACCACTTGGCTTTTCTAAATAAGATTTAACTTGGGCTTTCTAAATACGACTAACCTAGAAAACCTCATCTCTCAGGAGCTGGCAGAATTTACCTTTCTACAATGTGAGACACAGTCCAGGCTCTCAAGAAACATCTGACCGTGCCTTTCTGGATAAGATTTAAGTTGGGCTTTCTAAATTAATACGAAACCCCTCATTAAACAAAATTAACACAAATTAAATGATTCCGGGTTAGCGTAATTTATAAATACCCAGGATAGCTCAATTAAAAAAAAAATCCACATCAAATCGATTTTATTAGACCCAGGTCAGCTCAATTTTATTCAATTTTAAAAGATCCTAGACTATCTCAATTTTAAAATACCCAGGTCAGGTCGATTTTTAATTTGCTCAATAAAAAAAAGTTGGCGCAATTTTAAAAGACCCAGGCTAGCTGGATTTTGAATTTGCTCAATTTTAAAGAGTCTTGGGTTAGCTCAATTTTAAAATACCCAGGTCAGCTCGATTTTTAATTTGCTCAATAAAAAAAAGTTGGCGCAATTTTAAAAGACCCAGGCTAGCTGGATTTTGAATTTGCTCAATTTTAAAGAGTCTTGGGTTAGCTCAATTTTAAAATACCCAGGTCAGCTCGATTTTTAATTTGCTCAATAAAAAAAAGTTGGCGCAATTTTAAAAGACCCAGGCTAGCTGGATTTTGAATTTGCTCAATTTTAAAGATTCTTGGGTTAGCTCAATTTTAAAATACCCAGGTCAGCTCGATTTTTAATTTGCTCAATAAAAAAAAGTTGGCGCAATTTTAAAAGACCCAGGCTAGCTGGATTTTGATTTTGCTCAATTTTAAAGATTCTTGGGTTAGCTCAATTTTAAAATACCCAGGTCAGCTCGATTTTTAATTTGCTCAATAAAAAAAAGTTGGCGCAATTTTAAAAGACCCAGGCTAGCTGGATTTTGAATTTGCTCAATTTCAAAGATTCTTGGGTTAGCTCAATTTTAAAATACCCAGGTCAGCTCGATTTTTAATTTGCTCAATAAAAAAAAGTTGGCGCAATTTTAAAAGACCCAGGCTAGCTGGATTTTGATCTTGCTCAATTTTAAAGATTCTTGGGTTAGCTCAATTTTAAAATACCCAGGTCAGCTCGATTTTTAATTTGCTCAATAAAAAAAAGTTGGCGCAATTTTAAAAGACCCAGGCTAGCTGGATTTTGAATTTGCTCAATTTTAAAGATTCTTGGGTTAGCTCAATTTTAAAATACCCAGGTCAGCTCGATTTTTAATTTGCTCAATAAAAAAAAGTTGGCGCAATTTTAAAAGACCCAGGCTAGCTGGATTTTGAATTTGCTCAATTTTAAAGATTCTTGGGTTAGCTCAATTTTAAAATACCCAGGTCAGCTCGATTTTTAATTTTCTCAATAAAAAAAAGTTGGCGCAATTTTAAAAGACCCAGGCGAGCTGGATTTTGAATTTGCTCAATTTTAAAGATTCTTGGGTTAGCTCAATTTTAAAATACCCAGGTCAGCTCGATTTTTAATTTGCTCAATAAAAAAAGTTGGCGCAATTTCAAAAGACCCAGGCTAGCTGGATTTTGATCTTGCTCAATTTTAAAGATTCTTGGGTTAGCTCAATTTTAAAATACCCAGGTCAGCTCGATTTTTAATTTGCTCAATAAAAAAAAGTTGGCGCAATTTTAAAAGACCCAGGCTAGCTGGATTTTGATCTTGCTCAATTTTAAAGATTCTTGGGTTAGCTCAATTTTAAAATACCCAGGTCAGCTCGATTTTTAATTTGCTCAATAAAAAAAAGTTGGCGCAATTTTAAAAGACCCAGGCTAGCTGGATTTTGATCTTGCTCAATTTCAAAGATTCTTGGGTTAGCTCAATTTTAAAATACCCAGGTCAGCTCGATTTTTAATTTGCTCAATAAAAAAAAGTTGGCGCAATTTTAAAAGACCCAGGCTAGCTGGATTTTGATCTTGCTCAATTTTAAAGATTCTTGGGTTAGCTCAATTTTAAAATACCCAGGTCAGCTCGATTTTTAATTTGCTCAATAAAAAAAAGTTGGCGCAATTTTAAAAGACCCAGGCTAGCTGGATTTTGATCTTGCTCAATTTTAAAGAGTCTTGGGTTAGCTCAATTTTAAAATACCCAGGTCAGCTCGATTTTTAATTTGCTCAATAAAAAAAAGTTGGCGCAATTTTAAAAGACCCAGGCGAGCTGGATTTTGAATTTGCTCAATTTTAAAGATTCTTGGGTTAGCTCAATTTTAAAATACCCAGGTCAGCTCGATTTTTAATTTGCTCAATAAAAAAAAGTTGGCGCAATTTTAAAAGACCCAGGCTAGCTGGATTTTGATCTTGCTCAATTTTAAAGATTCTTGGGTTAGCTCAATTTTAAAATACCCAGGTCAGCTCGATTTTTAATTTGCTCAATAAAAAAAAGTTGGCGCAATTTTAAAAGACCCAGGCTAGCTGGATTTTGATCTTGCTCAATTTTAAAGATTCTTGGGTTAGCTCAATTTTAAAATACCCAGGTCAGCTCGATTTTTAATTTGCTCAATAAAAAAAAGTTGGCGCAATTTTAAAAGACCCAGGCTAGCTGGATTTTGAATTTGCTCAATTTCAAAGATTCTTGGGTTAGCTCAATTTTAAAATACCCAGGTCAGCTCGATTTTTAATTTGCTCAATAAAAAAAAGTTGGCGCAATTTTAAAAGACCCAGGCTAGCTGGATTTTGATCTTGCTCAATTTTAAAGATTCTTGGGTTAGCTCAATTTTAAAATACCCAGGTCAGCTCGATTTTTAATTTGCTCAATAAAAAAAAGTTGGCGCAATTTTAAAAGACCCAGGCTAGCTGGATTTTGAATTTGCTCAATTTCAAAGATTCTTGGGTTAGCTCAATTTTAAAATACCCAGGTCAGCTCGATTTTTAATTTGCTCAATAAAAAAAAGTTGGCGCAATTTTAAAAGACCCAGGCTAGCTGGATTTTGAATTTGCTCAATTTTAAAGATTCTTGGGTTAGCTCAATTTTGAAATACCCAGGTCAGTTCAATTTTGAATTTGCTCAATAAAAAAAAGTTGGCGCAATTTTAAAAGACCCAGGCTAGCTGGATTTTGAATTTGCTCAATTTCAAAGATTCTTGGGTTAGCTCAATTTTAAAATACCCAGGTCAGCTCGATTTTTAATTTGCTCAATAAAAAAAAGTTGGCGCAATTTTAAAAGACCCAGGCTAGCTGGATTTTGAATTTGCTCAATTTTAAAGATTCTTGGGTTAGCTCAATTTTAAAATACCCAGGTCAGCTCGATTTTTAATTTGCTCAATAAAAAAAAGTTGGCGCAATTTTAAAAGACCCAGGCTAGCTGGATTTTGAATTTGCTCAATTTCAAAGATTCTTGGGTTAGCTCAATTTTAAAATACCCAGGTCAGCTCGATTTTTAATTTGCTCAATAAAAAAAAGTTGGCGCAATTTCAAAAGACCCAGGCTAGCTGGATTTTGAATTTGCTCAATTTTAAAGATTCTTGGGTTAGCTCAATTTTAAACTACCCAGGCTAGCTGGATTTTGAATTATCTCAATTTTAAAGGCTCTCGGCTAGCTCACTGTTGAAATACCTAGGTCAGCTCAATTTTTAATTTGCTCAATTTCAAAGATTCTTGGGTTAGCTCAATTTTAAAATACCCAGGTCAGCTCGATTTTTAATTTGCTCAATAAAAAAAAGTTGGCGCAATTTTAAAAGACCCAGGCTAGCTGGATTTTGAATTTGCTCAATTTTAAAGATTCTTGGGTTAGCTCAATTTTAAAATACCCAGGTCAGCTCGATTTTTAATTTGCTCAATAAAAAAAAGTTGGCGCAATTTTAAAAGACCCAGGCTAGCTGGATTTTGAATTTGCTCAATTTCAAAGATTCTTGGGTTAGCTCAATTTTAAAATACCCAGGTCAGCCCGATTTTTAATTTGCTCAATAAAAAAAAGTTGGCGCAATTTCAAAAGACCCAGGCTAGCTGGATTTTGAATTTGCTCAATTTTAAAGATTCTTGGGTTAGCTCAATTTTAAACTACCCAGGCTAGCTGGATTTTGAATTATCTCAATTTTAAAGGCTCTCGGCTAGCTCACTGTTGAAATACCTAGGTCAGCTCAATTTTTAATTTGCTCAATTTCAAAGATTCTTGGGTTAGCTCAATTTTAAAATACCCAGGTCAGCTCGATTTTTAATTTGCTCAATAAAAAAAAGTTGGCGCAATTTTAAAAGACCCAGGCTAGCTGGATTTTGAATTTGCTCAATTTTAAAGATTCTTGGGTTAGCTCAATTTTAAAATACCCAGGTCAGCTCGATTTTTAATTTGCTCAATAAAAAAAAGTTGGCGCAATTTTAAAAGACCCAGGCTAGCTGGATTTTGAATTTGCTCAATTTTAAAGATTCTTGGGTTAGCTCAATTTTAAAATACCCAGGTCAGCTCGATTTTTAATTTGCTCAATAAAAAAAAGTTGGCGCAATTTTAAAAGACCCAGGCTAGCTGGATTTTGAATTTGCTCAATTTCAAAGATTCTTGGGTTAGCTCAATTTTAAAATACCCAGGTCAGCTCGATTTTTAATTTGCTCAATAAAAAAAAGTTGGCGCAATTTTAAAAGACCCAGGCTAGCTGGATTTTGATCTTGCTCAATTTTAAAGATTCTTGGGTTAGCTCAATTTTAAAATACCCAGGTCAGCTCGATTTTTAATTTGCTCAATAAAAAAAAGTTGGCGCAATTTTAAAAGACCCAGGCTAGCTGGATTTTGAATTTGCTCAATTTCAAAGATTCTTGGGTTAGCTCAATTTTAAAATACCCAGGTCAGCTCGATTTTTAATTTGCTCAATAAAAAAAAGTTGGCGCAATTTTAAAAGACCCAGGCTAGCTGGATTTTGAATTTGCTCAATTTTAAAGATTCTTGGGTTAGCTCAATTTTAAAATACCCAGGTCAGCTCGATTTTTAATTTGCTCAATAAAAAAAAGTTGGCGCAATTTTAAAAGACCCAGGCTAGCTGGATTTTGAATTTGCTCAATTTCAAAGATTCTTGGGTTAGCTCAATTTTAAAATACCCAGGTCAGCTCGATTTTTAATTTGCTCAATAAAAAAAAGTTGGCGCAATTTTAAAAGACCCAGGCTAGCTGGATTTTGAATTTGCTCAATTTTAAAGATTCTTGGGTTAGCTCAATTTTAAAATACCCAGGTCAGCTCGATTTTTAATTTGCTCAATAAAAAAAAGTTGGCGCAATTTTAAAAGACCCAGGCTAGCTGGATTTTGAATTTGCTCAATTTCAAAGATTCTTGGGTTAGCTCAATTTTAAAATACCCAGGTCAGCTCGATTTTTAATTTGCTCAATAAAAAAAAGTTGGCGCAATTTCAAAAGACCCAGGCTAGCTGGATTTTGAATTTGCTCAATTTTAAAGATTCTTGGGTTAGCTCAATTTTAAACTACCCAGGCTAGCTGGATTTTGAATTATCTCAATTTTAAAGGCTCTCGGCTAGCTCACTGTTGAAATACCTAGGTCAGCTCAATTTTTAATTTGCTCAATTTCAAAGATTCTTGGGTTAGCTCAATTTTAAAATACCCAGGTCAGCTCGATTTTTAATTTGCTCAATAAAAAAAAGTTGGCGCAATTTTAAAAGACCCAGGCTAGCTGGATTTTGAATTTGCTCAATTTTAAAGATTCTTGGGTTAGCTCAATTTTAAAATACCCAGGTCAGCTCGATTTTTAATTTGCTCAATAAAAAAAAGTTGGCGCAATTTTAAAAGACCCAGGCTAGCTGGATTTTGAATTTGCTCAATTTCAAAGATTCTTGGGTTAGCTCAATTTTAAAATACCCAGGTCAGCCCGATTTTTAATTTGCTCAATAAAAAAAAGTTGGCGCAATTTCAAAAGACCCAGGCTAGCTGGATTTTGAATTTGCTCAATTTTAAAGATTCTTGGGTTAGCTCAATTTTAAACTACCCAGGCTAGCTGGATTTTGAATTATCTCAATTTTAAAGGCTCTCGGCTAGCTCACTGTTGAAATACCTAGGTCAGCTCAATTTTTAATTTGCTCAATTTCAAAGATTCTTGGGTTAGCTCAATTTTAAAATACCCAGGTCAGCTCGATTTTTAATTTGCTCAATAAAAAAAAGTTGGCGCAATTTTAAAAGACCCAGGCTAGCTGGATTTTGAATTTGCTCAATTTTAAAGATTCTTGGGTTAGCTCAATTTTAAAATACCCAGGTCAGCTCGATTTTTAATTTGCTCAATAAAAAAAAGTTGGCGCAATTTTAAAAGACCCAGGCTAGCTGGATTTTGAATTTGCTCAATTTTAAAGATTCTTGGGTTAGCTCAATTTTAAAATACCCAGGTCAGCTCGATTTTTAATTTGCTCAATAAAAAAAAGTTGGCGCAATTTCAAAAGACCCAGGCTAGCTGGATTTTGAATTTGCTCAATTTTAAAGATTCTTGGGTTAGCTCAATTTTAAAGTACCCAGGCTAGCTGGATTTTGAATTATCTCAATTTTAAAGGCTCTCGGCTAGCTCACTGTTGA
The DNA here is from genome assembly GCA_910589415.1 of Malachius bipustulatus. Lineage (NCBI taxonomy): Eukaryota > Metazoa > Arthropoda > Insecta > Coleoptera > Melyridae > Malachius > Malachius bipustulatus. Next base: position 39,163,154 of record OU342638.1, on the reverse strand, counting down.
AATACCTAGGTCAGCTCAATTTTTAATTTGCTCAATTTAAAAAAAAATCACCGGTAAGCTTAATTTTAAAAGATCCCAGGACAACTCGAATTTCGAATGATACATCCATATAGGGGGTTACCGTGAACGAGAAAGTTTGTTTTATAGTACAGTACCCTCGACATTAAGACCCAGAAAGATTAAAAAATAAAAACCACGCAACAATATCTTTGATCTACTGTCTCTTTGGCCGCCTTATTTCTTCATCTTCCTCCTGAAAAAATTCCTGGCTATTTTCCTTGGAATCCTTCCTACCTATGGCTTATGATTTTTTTGTCCATTTGTCCTGGTCGCCCCTTGAGCTATTCTCTCTATAAAGGGAGCAGAGCTGGGAGTTTCTTTGAAAAAAATACTTTTCAGTATCTAAGATACAAGATAGTATCTTGTATCTTGTATCTAGATACTTTCTAAAAGTATTCTCTTGGATCTTGTTTCTATTAGATACTTTTTAGAAAGTATCTTCTATCTTGTATCTAGATACTTTTTAAAGTATCTTTCCCAGCACTGTACCTAATTTAGATCGATTAAATCGATACGATAATAGAAACGTGAAACATGCTGCCCAGAAAATGAAACCTGCTATAAAGAAAAAGAAGATTTTCCCTAAATTCTGTCCCCCTCTCAGTGCTGGTAAAGATACTTTCTAAAAAGTATCTTAAGATACATTTAGATAAGGATACTAAAAATCAAAAGTATCTCAGATACAAGAAAAGATACTATCTTAGATACTGAAAAGTTTTTTTTTTAAGATACTCCCAGCACCTCTCTTAGTATCTAAGATAGTTTTTGGGAGTATCTTAGATATTTTGAGTACCTATATAAGATAGATTTTTGAAAGTAACTTGTATCTAAGATACTTTCTAAAAGTATCTTTTCCAGCACTGATATAGCGAAAAATTTATTTTTCTTTGTAGCTCATCTTCTGGGCAGCATGTTTCACGTTTCTTATATCTTACTTATAAGATCGATTTAATCGATCTAAGTTAGGTGCATATTATAATATAATATAGGAAGCGATTTTTAATCCATTTTTGCATGACATTCGTGTTCTTGATGGTCACTGATGAATAAGAAAGAGCAATTCTAATTTTATTTATTTATTTATTATTAGTAAAAGTTGCCTCATTTTTTATTAATGGTCTCTTCGAGCTGTGCTGTTATTTCATTTATTCATTTCACGTAGGTAGGTATATAAACCGCACTCGGATTTATGAAAGTTGGTTTTAATATTAAACATTTGCATACCTATACGCGATAATTTGAACCACCAGCACCAGCACCAGCACCAGCACCGGACACCGGGCACCGGGCACCGTTCCTCTTCACTAGGCTGCTTGATGACTTAAAGTTAAGTAGGTAGCCACCGGTATGGGCACCGGCACCGCAGCCGATTTCTAATTAATAAATCTCACCTATCATTCTATCATTCTATCTACCTATGAGCTCAAGCATGGAGCATGGAACGGAACGAATATAACATTCCTCTATACAGGGTGTTTCATTTTTTACCAGTGTCATATGTTAGGGGGTGATATATACCTAGAGTTGGAAAATCGCAAAATTAGTGGACTTTCCTTAATACCTATAAAATATTTTTCAGATAGAAATTACTTTTGACAACGGAGGTAGAATTCTTCAACGTTGAAGTATAATTTATTGGTAATAACTTATTCCAAAACTGTTCCAGTTGCGTGGTCCAAATTTAACCCACCCCATCTTCTACGCCTCTGGTTATTTTTCACAGATGATCATATTTTTAGATTACACGTTCTAATTAGAAGAAGAAATTACTATCGCAAAATTTTGCTATTAGGTAACGTTTCCGAGCTATTAGAGGTTAAACATTTTTCTACGTCTGTCAAACTGTACGAGTAATAATTTTTATTGTTCAAATTTTATGTGGAAAACAAATAGTACGAGAGCCCACGACCAAAATTTTTGTTTCATAGCAATACGACCAAAACCGCATCAAATTAATAGATTCGATTATTCTGAACCCGAAAATCGCAATATCAGAAATTTTCCGTGTATCGTCCGACCTAACCAAATTTTCAAAAATGTCAAAAAATTTTACCAAACTGTATCATAGCAATCCGTCTGATTTTCAGAATATAGTTAAATGATACCTCTAAGATATCGAAAATAAGTTTTTCAGACGCCACTAGCGTAGCGTGTACCCGGGAGACCACTTAAAAAAATTAAAAATGAGACAAAAAAAAAGTATCATAGCAAAACGTCTGAAAATTATTTTCACGAGTGAATTTGGGTCAGTGTATATGAAATAATCATTTTTCAGAAGAAAATGTGAGCACATTAAATTTTGAGACCGTTTTGAAAACGTTAAAAAAATTTACCGATCGGTAACATAGCAATTCGTCTGAAAATTGTTAGACGTGATAAAATAAGTTGTCTAGATGCAGAAAAAATTTATATCAGACAAATTATTCAGTGTAGCACCTTACTAATCAGACAACTTTTCGATACTCCGAAATTATTCAAAAATCGTATTGAGTCGATTGAAGTCTATGTTATTACGAGCCAATGAATAAGTTGCGACCCGTAAATTATTTGATGATGATTAATAAAGAGCTTACCCGAAACCGTCGAACGGAAGTTGAAGGACTTCAATAAATTGCACAAAAGGAAATTGGGATAAAGTAAAAAAAAAAACTGTTTATTTGGAGATACAAGATGCGAGATGTGTATGTGTTTTTAGTCACTATGGGCGTCCGTTGATACATAGAGGGATGTCCATTGGACTACTTTGTGCTGTTTGGGATGACGTCACATATGACTTTTTAAACTTAATCGTACAATAGCAATCTGAATGAGCGGTGTGAGCGTCGTTACAACTGTCAGAATAGCCTGCTGCCGCATGCGCTGTTATGATGCAAGGGACAGGAGCGTAAGAAGTAAATAGCCTTTCTTGCCATAGGATTGTAACAAGCGCCAGGGCGTTTGCCGGGCGACTCCGGAACGTTCTTTTCGTTTTTGGGATTATAGGCGACATCGGAAATGTCTGAAAACAGTATTTTAGCAATCCCGGAAGCCATAAAAAAGTTAAAAAAAAATTAAACCGGGTTGCTATAATACAGTTCGGCTAAATTTTTTGAATGCGCTCAGGCCATATGCTACGCGCAAAATGTCTGAAAACAAACATTTTCGTCATAAAATGACAAAATCTATGTACATTTTCAATATCAGACGTAATACGATAATACCGTCTGCCTATTTTTTTTGACATAGCAGAAATGGCCTCCCACACAGTTGCTACACTTTTGACCGTTACCACCCACCTAGTAGGGTTCAGGATCATCTTATCTAACGACTTGATACGGTTTTGGCCGTAAAACGATGATACATGGTTTTGGTTGTGGGCTCTCGTACTATTTGTTTTCCACATAAAATTTAAAATAAAATTTCCACATAAAATTTTTTTTTTTCCGTTATTATGCCTTTCTGAAAATATTATTTAGGAATAACGAGCTAACCTGGATTTAGGAAAAGTGAGCTGACCTGGGTTAAGGAAAAGAGAGCTGACCTGGGTTAGGGGAAAAGTGAGCTGACCTGGGTTAAGGAAAAGAGAGCTGACCTGGGTTAGGGGAAAATGAGCTGACCTGGGTTGGGGTAAAGAGAGCTGATCTGAATTGGGGAAAAGTGAGCTGACCTGGATTGAGGAAAAGTGAGCTAACCTTGATTGAGGAAAAAGGAACTAACCTGGATTGAGGAAAAGAGAGCTGACCTGGATTGAGAGAAAGTGAGCTGACCTGATTGAGGAAAAAAGAGCTAACCTGATTGAGGAAAAGTGACCTGACCTGGGTTAGGAGAAAATAAGCTGACCTGGATTGAGGAAAAGTGAGCAAAGAATTGAGGAAAAGTGAGCTGGCCTGCTGACCTGGGTAAGGGGAAACTGAGCTGACCTGGGTTGGGGTAAAGAGAGCTGACCTGGATTGGGGAAAAGTGAGCTGACCTGGATTGAGGAAATGTGAGCTAACCTTGATTGAGGAAAAAGGAACTAACCTGGATTGAGGAAAAGAGAGCTGACCTGGATTGAGAAAAAGTGAGATGACCTGATTGAGGAAAAAAGAGCTGACCTGGATTGAGAAAAAGTGACCTGACCTGATTGAGGAAAAGAGAGCTGACCTGGATTGAGGTAAAATGTGCTGATCTGGATTGGGGAAAAGTGAGCTAACCTGATTGAGGAAAAGTGAGCTAACCTGATTAAGGAAAAGTGGCCTGACCTGGGTTAGGAGAAAATGAGCTGACCTGGATTGAGGAAAAGTGAGCAAAGAGTTGAGGAAAAGTGAGCTGGCCTGCTGACCTGGGTAAGGGGAAAATGAGCTGACCTGGGTTGGGGTAAAGAGAGCTGACCTGGATTGGGGAAAAGTGAGCTGACCTGGATTGAGGAAAAGTGAGCTAACCTTGATTGAGGAAAAAGGAACTAACCTGGATTGAGGAAAAGAGAGCTGACCTGGATTGAGAAAAAGTGAGATGACCTGATTGAGGAAAAAAGAGCTGACCTGGATTGAGAAAAAGTGACCTGACCTGATTGAGGAAAAGAGAGCTGACCTGGATTGAGGTAAAATGTGCTGATCTGGATTGGGGAAAAGTGAGCTAACCTGATTGAGGAAAAGTGAGCTAACCTGATTAAGGAAAAGTGACCTGACCTGGGTTAGGAGAAAATGAGCTGACCTGGATTGAGGAAAAGTGAGCAAAGAGTTGAGGAAAAGTGAGCTGGCCTGCTGACCTGGGTAAGGGGAAAATGAGCTGACCTGGGTTGGGGTAAAGAGAGCTGACCTGGATTGGGGAAAAGTGAGCTGACCTGGATTGAGGAAAAGTGAGCTAACCTTGATTGAGGAAAAAGGAACTAACCTGGATTGAGGAAAAGAGAGCTGACCTGGATTGAGAAAAAGTGAGATGACCTGATTGAGGAAAAGAGAGCTGACCTGGATTGAGGTAAAATGAGCTGATCTGGATTGGGGAAAAGTGAGCTAACCTGATTGAGGAAAAGTGAGCTAACCTGATTGAGGAAAAGTGAGCTGACCTGGGTTAGGAGAAAATGAGCTGACCTGGATTGAGGAAAAGTGAGCAAAGAATTGAGGAAAAGTGAGCTGGCCTGGGTTGAGGGGAAACGAGCTAACCTGAAATGAGGGAAAATGGGATCACCTGGATCATAACCAAAGGAATCGATTGAAATGAAGCGGCTTGGCTTCGAAGTTTTTTGATCTTTGAAGCGTCTATGAAGCGAAAATACGCGATTTTACTTGTCTCTATCACCTCCTAAAACAACACTGGTACAAAATGAAGCACCCTGTATACGCAATCCCATGCAGCATCAGCATCAGCGCATCAGATGAGAGAAGAAGTTAATTTTATCTTCTCAATTAAAAACCTATAAAGTAATTAACCGGCAAGGGCAATGCATGATGTACGGACACAGCGGTAATAATATCGCCGGGTATTTAGGAGATGTTTTATGACCGATGGAGCTGGCGCTTGTTGCTACAATGTTGCTTTTACGCTGCCGCATATACATATAATACGCCTAAGTACGAAGACTGTGAAGTAGCAGCAGCAGCGGTAGCAGACATCAGACATCCATCCGAGTTGCTAAATTAGCGTTAATGATAACGAAATGTCCGAGCGCGCATGTAACGCGCGATGGGAAAAATCATGCACCGATCGTAAAGCCCGCTCCCACATTACACATCGGCGCTTATTAAAATTTATTTTATCCGCCCATGCGGACTCGGCTACGTTCATAATTAACTCGAAGGAGAAAAATGAATTTTATTATCTGATTTTTTATGGCATTTTCGCTACTTATCAGCGCACCATGGCGTCCTCTGCATTGCATCGAATTAATAATAATTTGTCTCCTATTACGTCGGTCTAAATAATTTTTACGGTAAGTGTATACCCCCCTAACCCCTCATCCCTCATGCATCGGCAAACCTTCCTCTTCTTCTACGGATAATATCGTTAGGTTTACCGTGCGGTCAATAATAATAATAATAATAATAATGGCTAATTTACCAAGCACATCAAGGTTTTAACTGCTGCCGCAGTTAACTAAGCCGACTTTATTACACTCATTTAGGCCCCGCCGCATAAATATTATATTGGCGCAGTAAATCATCCTATCTGTGCCGCGAGCCGTGCTCGTACTCGCTCTTTAACGACCGGCTCCTGGAATTCGTGCAACATCAAGCTGGAATTGAAAAACGCCACTGAAATCCGAGAAATTAACGCGCCGCCGCCGGGGGCCGCCAGCCGCACACGCAGCACTGTCACAAAGGAAAGAAGAGTCCATCGTCGGTCCGAAGTGAGGTCCGAATCGGGGAAATCGATCTGGAAGCGGCTCGGCTTCAAAGTTTGATCTATGAAGCGTCAATCGGTCTAATTTACACGTCAAAAATCTTCTAAATATGACGAGAAAATACTTGATGGAGGATTTAGAAATTGCTATGAAGCCCCTTGGCTTCAAAGCTCTATCTTCAAAGACCTATGAAGCGTCAATCAGTTATTAAAGAAATCTTTTCTTTTTTACACCACACGGAGTTCCGTGTTAATTCTTGCCTTAAGAGGCCCCGGCTTCCGTTCATCCGACAGCATCCTCCAGATACTCCGAATGCAGCACACTGATGAGTTCCAGTAGAACGAAACACGTGTCTGTGCTTGATTTGGTACTCTGGAAGGCTCTGCTGTTGGATGCGGAAGCAAACTCTCTGGTTGGAGTTTCGGGCACTGCCAGCATGACAACTGTTATGGGCGATGGAGGATTTCTCCGAACCCACCTAACAGGCTAGCAATTGCACTCTGTGTGCTTATACTCATTGACCTACAATTCACTATTTTTATGAATTAAAGAAATCTTTTATTATTTTCGATTTTTTACAAAGAAAATCAAGCATTACTGACACCGGACTCCTCTCTGACCACGGCCCCCCTCAGCAACTCCCTCTTCAGCATCCACGTCTTCACCTGCCCCACGCTGCTCAACGGGAACTCGTCGTAGAAGACGATCCTCGTGGGCACCGCGTCTATCCCGACACCATCCTTCAGGTACCCGACCACCGTCTCCTCGGTCATCGTTGTTCCCGGTAAGAGGACGACGCACACCACCAAGTCGCGCTCGTCGCCCACCACTGCCGCGTCGTAGACGAAGGGATGCGTGAGGAGATGATCTATGAACGACCAGGGATGGATCTGGTCGGATTGGTGACGGAAGATGTCACCCGTTTGCCCTTTGACGTAGATCCAACCTTCCTGCATTAGGGTTAATATTTATTAGTAGTTGGGGATGAGGAAAAGGAAGACCAAGAGCATGATAGTTTTGGTTTTGGGCTTGGTCTTGGTCTTGCAGAAAAACCCCGACCAAAAGCAAGATCTGGAAGGTCATGGTTTTTCTGCAAGACCAAGCCCAAGACCCCAATTCTCCTCTACTAGATACCTTATCGAGTTGACCCAAATCCCCGGTGCGCAAGTACATTCGATCCATGACTCTGGCGTTTCTCGGGTCTTTATAATAGCCGAGCATGTTGTAAGGGCTGCAGAGCACGATCTCCCCCAGACATTCGGGTGGGACGTTGGAGCGGGTGTCTGGGTGCACCACCTTCAATTTCACCCCTGCGTTATTGACAATATAATTAGACTCGTAATAAGATTTAGGGGTGTGAGAAAACTTACCAGGAAACAGCTTCCCGACCGTGGTGATATGATCCAGGGATAAATTGTAGTCGCCGAAAGAGCAAGCAGCAACGCATCCCGCCTCGCTTGACGAATAAATCTGGGCCACTTTGACACCGTCCAGGAACTGTCTCAGCAGTTTCATCTGCTGCAGATAGACGGGCATCCCTCCGATGTAGATCGCCTTCAGAGTCTTCAAGCTGTAATCCTTGAGCGCGACATCTAAGACCACTTTGTTAACCAGGGCGGTCGGCAGGAACGCCAAATCGATCCGCAAATCGTGAACCAGCTTGCAGAAAGCTCTCGGAGAAACGTCCCCGGGCAAGATTCTAGTGATCGGGTACTCGAAGCAGGAGCACATCAACACGATTTCCAGGATGTAGGAGAGCGGGAAATAAGAGACCAACCTCTCCGGGGCTTCGATGTACTTGAAGAAGTTGAGCGCTTGCACGTAGATCGACAGGTGAGACAGACAGACCAGCTTGATCTCGCTCCTGGTGCCATGGGTGTGGGTTATGAAGGCGATGGTGGATTTGGGGTCGCTCACCTCCGACGGCAGGAAGGCCCGCGCGTTGCTCGACGTCAACAGGTCCTGGAACTCCGTTTTTTTCGCTCCGTGCGGATTGTTCCCGAACGCCACCACCTCGCATTTGATCTTCTCGGATTCGAGGATCGAGTCGATGGTCCCCACGGCCCTCCAGTCGCAGAACGCCATCTTCGGTTTGACCCTGCCGACGAACAAGAGGTAGTCCTCGTAGGGGACGTCTATGTCCAAGATGGCCACTATCAGGGATAGGAAGAACGACGCCAGGACGGTGATCGTTTGGTCGCAGTGACTCCTGCTGCAGAGCAGGATCACGTCCAGTGGTTTCAGGCCTCTCGAGATCATCCCGTTCGCCAGGCTGGTGGCCCTCGACTTGACGGAGCCCCTGGTCTCGATCACGCTTTGGCTCGAGTCGAGCTGGTTGATCGTGTCCAGTTTGTCATGCAGCTTGACCCAGTACTCCTTGCCCAGACCTTTGAACGACTTGTAGTTCGGTTCGATTATGAAATTGGTGCGGATCTTCGATTTTCTTCGCAGCATCTTTGGGGATGTGTGACTTATTGTGGAGTGACGTTATTTGGACGTGTCAATTTAATTTGACGCAAGGTGAGAAACGATTATTCTTCTTTTTTCTTTCGTCGATTCGCTGATAAAATGGTCTCTAAGATCTGGGGCATCGTTGAAAGGAGATGATGAGATGAAGCTGAGATGAAGATAAACCTTCGTGCCACCTGTCTCAAGTAGTATCGTTTGAATCAGGCTCGAGGGATCAGTTTTTCTTAGAAATCCTCTCGCAGATTTTGATTCGACCAGTTCCGGTTCCAGGGACAGATTTACAGACAAGTCCGGTTCGAAGGACCAATTATTATCTACGTTTTTCTCTTTTTTGTCAAGTAGATATCAATAACTGCTTTTGCTGTCATGACTGCTTGATAAGGAGCTCATCTCTTATCAAATCAATAAAGAGATCTCCGGGTTTAATGTTTTATGAAACCAAAATTATAAATTAATCCGGCTCGAAGGACCAATTGTTTTTTTTTTATTTCATTGCAGATTTTGGACGTGTTCTGTCTGGAATTGCCTGCTTATACAATTGTTTCAAACAATTCTTCATTCAATTGGGTACGGGATGGTGTCATAAAAAATTAGGTAACATGTTAAATCCGGCTCCAAGGACCAATTGTTTTTAATTTAAGGGCAGATTTTTTACGTTTTCTGTCTATAATTGTCTGTTTATGTTGTTTCAAACAATTATTCTTTCTATTTGGTACGTGATAGTGTCTAAAAAAAATAGGTAGCAGGCTAAATCCGGCTCGAAGGACCAATTGTTTCTAATTTCATGGCAGATTTTTTACTTTTCTGTCTCGAATTGCCTGCTTATGTTTTTTCAATAAACAATTCTTCATTCTATTGGGTACGTGGTGATAATGGTGTTATAAAAAATTATGTGGCAGGCTAAATCCGGCTCAAAGGACCAATTGTTTTTTAATTTCACGGCAGATTTTTTACTTTTTCTGTCTCGAATTGTCTGTTTATATCGTTTCAGACAATTCTCCATTGTATTTGGTACGTGATGGTGTCATAAAAAATTAGGTAGCATGTTAAATCCGGCTCCAAGGACCAATTGTTTTTAATTTAAGGGCAGATTTTTGACGTTTTCTGTCTATAATTGTCTGTTTATGTTGTTTCAAACAATTATTCTTTCTATTTGGTACGTGATAGTGTCAAAAAAAAAATAGGTAGCAGGCTAAATCCGGCTCGAAGGACCAATTGTTTTTAATTTCATGGCAGATTTTTGACTTTTTCTGTCTCGAATTGCCTGCTTATGTTTTTTCAATAAACAATTCTTCATTCTATTGGGTACGTGGTGATGATGGTGTTATAAAAAATTATGTAGCAGGCTAAATCCGGCTCAAAGGACCAATTGTTTTTTAATTTCATGGCAGATTTTTGACTTTTTTCTGTCTCGAATTGCCTGCTTATGTTGTTTCAATAAACAATTCTTCATTCTATTGGGTACGTGGTGATGATGGTGTTATAAAAAATTATATAGCAGGCTAAATCCGGCTCAAAGGACCAATTGTTTTTTTTAATTTCACGGCAGATTTTTGACTTTTTCTGTCTCGAATTGTCTGTTTATATCGTTTCAGATAATTTTCCATTCTATTTGGTACGTGATGGTGTCATAAAAAATTAGGTAACATGTTAAATCCGGCTCCAAGGACCAATTGTTTTTAATTTAAGGGCAGATTTTTGACGTTTTCTGTCTATAATTGTCTGTTTATGTTGTTTCAAACAATTATTCTTTCTATTTGGTACGTGATAGTGTCAAAAAAAATTAGGTTGCAGACTAAATCCGGCTCGAAGGACCAATTGTGTTTAATTTCATGACAGATTTTTGACGTTTTCTGTCTATAATCGTCTGTTTATGTTGTTTCAAACAATTATTCTTTCTATTTGATACCTGATAGTATCAAAGAAAATAGGTTGCAGGCTAAATCCGGCTCGAAGGACCAATTGTGTTTAATTTCATGACAGATTTTTGACGTTTTCTGTCTATAATTTATTGTCTGTTTAGGTTGTTTCAAACAATTATTCTTTCTATTTGGTACGTGATAGTGTCAAAAAAAATTAGGTTGCAGGCTAAATCCGGCTCGAAGGACCAATTGTTTTTAATTTAATGGCAGATTTTTGACGTTTTCTGTCTATAATCGCCTGTTTATGTTGTTTCAAACAATTCTCAATTCTATTGGGCACGTGATGGTGTCATAAAAAATTCGATAGCAGGCTAAATCCGGCTCGAAGGACCAATTTTTTTTTCATGACAGATTTGCGACATTTTTTTTAGTTGAATTTTGACAAATCTTGACCAGTTTTAACCGTCATGGAAATTGATACAAAAAAAAGTCTTTCAGGATTTTTGATTACTTAACGGTCTAAGCTCAAATTGTGACGTAATTGTTTCATTTTTTCGGTTCTGAGTGCGTGTGTCATAACGATCAGATAGCACCAAGCGGCCAGATCCGGCTCGAAGGATCAATCGTAAATTTTTTCCACGGCCGCTCTTATCAATTCGCCGGAATCGAGACCGCCATGCAAATTTATTTAAAAACACCCCTTTATCTCCCGAGCTCACGCTATACATACGACGGAGCCCGGTGTTTTAATTAACAAACAACCCCCCCGCGGGCGACCGGCTGCGGCACTCGGAAACAATCGAATTAGCATTCCCCGCGGACGCACGTCGCTTCTACGGGGCGCCGTTTCGGCCCGGCGTCCAATCGGCGCCTCAGTCCCGGCAGCGTCCGTCCGCGATTGGCGGAGAGGCGGGACTGGCGCCTCTCTACCTTTCCGCGGCGCCACGCCCGCTTGCAATGTTATGTTTAATGTATACACCAGCACCAGCACCAGCGAGCGGTGATGGCAAAAAACCGGCCTTTTGTCTGGTAAAGTTGGCAATATATCAGCAGATAAGTACGGCTCGGTCGGAGGACAACGTATAGGTTATGTGATGTGATTATGGAATTGTAAAAGACAGTCTAGACGTATACCTAAGTACCTACCTACCTATAATGCGAACGGCAGAGGCGATTGTTTGTTATAATGAAATATCGAGCGTCTGACATAGTTGACAAGTTGCGAGGAATGATTTACTCGCGTTATCGTTTTTATGAACGCGCCGCGCGGCCACTGCCCGACGCGGTGTCGCAGGGAACGTTTAAAGCGGGGGGAGGGTGAAGATCTGCATGCGATATGCATCGCACGGAATAAAGACGATAATTACGCACGTTTCGTTATCCTGCGTGCAAGTAAATGCGGTATGACACACTGATGCGCGCGCGGTTCAAGGTCAAGTTCGATAGATAAATTAGGCAATAATGCAATGCAAGAACATCGAGCCATGACCTCCGGCAACCGAAACCAAGCAGCATCACGGCCTTCTTGCGACGACGACGAAGTAAACATCAGTAAAGCGCCGCGCGAGTCCCGTCCGCAAAAACGCTCTATTTTGGTTTCTTGTGCGGGGGACGACGACACGACGACGTTCGAGGAAGCAGCAGCGGCGCTCGGTCGGTCGCTTATAAAAAGGGACATATTTTACCGAACGGGCACCTTTTTGCGTTGGAGTTGCTCTAGGTCGCGCCGGCCGTATCGATAACTGTGCTGCCGGGCCGTGCGGCCGGGCGATCGCAAAAAGCACCCCCGATGGATGGAAGAAGCGGGCGGCAGTCGGTTATAGTGGATGTAGTAGAGCCGCGGAGGCGGGAGGGGGCTCTCTCTGAATGGAATTGTCGGTCGGAGTTTTCCAGGTTTCCGTCGCGGAGTATAAGAGAGTTCGATTTATATAATCCTGAATGAATGCGGAATATCTGACTCTCTCTAATCTGCGTAGTATACTGATGTAGGTAATAATATCGCGTAGCGTTTATGACCTTAAAAGAGGATACGTTGATTATACGGGGTGTTTAGTAACTGGACACTAAAAACTTAAAGTCAGGAGTATGTAAAATCGTATTTTAAACATAAAAGAGAGAATAACTTTTTTCCAGATCTGGCCTCGTTTTGGAGATATTTCAAAAAAATGTAAAAGTAAGGCTGCTACGAAAAAAAAATTACAGCAACTGGACAGATAAAAATGAACGTCGTGTATAAAATCGTATTTTAAGCATAAAGGAAAGAATACATTTTTTCAAGATCGGGTCTCGTTTAGGAGATATTTCAACAAAAAAATGTAAAAGTAAGGCTGCTACGAAAAAAAAATTACAGCAACTGGACAGATAAAAATGAACGTCGTGTATAAAATCGTATTTTAAGCATAAAGGAAAGAATACATTTTTTCAAGATCGGGTCTCGTTTAGGAGATATTTCAAAAAAAAAATGTAAAAGTAAGGCTGCTACGAAAAAAAAATTATAGTAACTGGACAGCTAAAATTGAACATCGAGTATAAAATCGTATTTTAAGTATAAAAGAAAGAATAACATTTTTCAAGATAAGGCCACGTTTGGGAAATAATTCCAAAAATATAAAAAAGGCTCTGTGGATTTTTTTTCCAGTACTAACTGATGAACAGACCAAATAAAACGTCATGCGTTATGAAAAATCGTATTTTAAGCATAAAAGAAAGAATAAAAATTTTCAAGATCGGGCCTCGTTTAGAAGATATTCCAAAAAATATAAAAGTAAGGCTGCTACGAAAAACAATTTTTTGAGTAACTGGATAGCTAAAATCGAACGTCATGTGTAAAATCGTATTTTGAGCATAAAAGAAGAAATAACTTTTTTCGAAATTCGGCCTCGTTTGGGAAATATTTGCAAAAATGTAAAAAAAGGCTGCTGTGTGGAAATGTTTTCTTCCAGTAACTCATGGACAACCCAAATAAAAAGTCATGTTGTGAAAAATCATATTTCAAGCATAAAAGCGAGAATTTTTTTTTAAGATCAAGCCTCGTTTTGTAAAAGTAAGGCTGCTACGAAAAAAAAATTCAGTAACTGGACAGCCAAAATGGAACGCTATGTATAAAATCGTATTTTAAGCTTAAAAGAGAGAATAACATTTTTCAAGTTGAAGCCTCGTTCTGGAGATATTTCCAAAAAATGTAAAAGTAAGGCTGCTACGAAAAAAAAGTTTTCAATCACTGGATGGCTAAAATCGAACGTAGTGTATAAAATCGTATTTTAAGCACAAAAGAGAGAATAACTTTTTTAAAGATCAGGCCTCGTTTAGGAAATATCTCCAAAAATATAAAATTAAGGCTGCTACGGATTTTTTTTTGCAGTAACTGGACAGCCAAAATCGAATTTCATGTAGTAAATCGTATTTTAATCATAAAAGAAAGAATAACTTTTTATAGGTTATTATTATTCACACGTAATATACCTGCTAGAACGTAAAGGAGGTGTTCCTCACGGTTTAATTCCAGGATCTTCATTATTCCAAAATTTGTGAAAAAATATGTATACCTAGACAAGTCGTTTCATCTCTCACTACATAAATCAGGAAGAAGGACAGCACACCAAGCGTATATAAGACCCATCGTATAAGAATTTATCCCTTCATTTCTTCATCCCTTCATCCCTCCATCCCTTCAGGATTTTATTTCATTCATTAATTGAAAGATTGATCATGCAGTTATGAAAAAAAAACAGCAATAATTCAATTTCCTAGTGAGGGTTGTTTGAATTATTGATCAAGAAATCATATAAGAAAAAGACCTGTTTCGACGTTTCTCACATCATCAGTGCAATAATTGACCTGACCACCTCATTCCGGGTTTAATTAAGATTCATGCGAGTTTTCGGATTCTCTTCTATTTATAAAATTTCAATGAAACAAGAAGAAGGAAAAAAACGGAATAACGACGACGAATCCGCTAATTAAGCGGCCATCGTGCATATAATATCGGCAAAGCGAGTCCGATCATTAGTTTGTACAATTATTGCTCGATCGCGTACAAAGAAAAAAGTTATCAGCGCAATGTGGTGTTTTTTTGCCCAACCTCATTATCATAGAAACTGATTCTGATCGTTTAAATGAAGCCGTCGTCGTCTTTTGGTGTTGGTGTTGATGATTCTCTCTCTCATCTCTCTTTCTCTCTCTCTCTCTCTCTCTCTCTCTCTCTCTCTCTCTCTCTCTGTGCAATTGCGGGATTAATTAAACCTGCTGCAGTTTTATTCATTTATTTGCATATTTTTTTGCCATGATTTAATAATGAAAATGAACATCATCGCATTATGGTCGCTTCTGGTAAAAAAAAATAGAAGAAACTGCTATACAATAACTTATTGAACTGAGTTGCTATACGCTACGATTAGAGTTGCTATATGCTACCATTAGAGTTGCTGTATAGGCTATATCATTAGAGTTGCTATACAGTCAGAATATAAGAAGAGTTATGGTTTTACATAGCGGTGTTGTTTCCATTAGAATTGCTACCTTTTTCTTTATATTGCAACCATTATAATGGTTTATAATAATTATTAGAATTGCTAGAGCGAGATAACTCTAATTATATCATTCATATAGGTTGCCTAGTCAAATTGTCATATGATTATGCCCGTATAAATCCAGACATTAGAGTTGCTATACGGTACGATTAGAATTGCTATTACCTTGCTACTTAGCTTTGCTATCAATGTTGCAATGCAACCAATATAATAATAATAATAATAATAATAATAATAATAATAATAATAATAATAATAATTCTTTATTGTCCAACAGATTATAGAAATCCAATTACTGGACAAAGCACAATATTAACAAAGATATAGTAAACTAAATTAAAAAATAAATAAACGTAACAAAACAAAACAGTATAAGTATAATGTTGCTTCCTTCCCATATAGCATATAGCTAAAGTTCCAGTCCATCGGACAAATTGCTATGATTATCGAGTTGCTATACCTACATTTATAGAATTGCTATATGTAATTATATTTGCTCCCTATCGAGCCATATAGTCATTAAAAGCTGATCACAATTAATCAATTAGCATTTGCTACTATTCGCTTTGCTACCTGTTGAATTGCTACGATTAGAGCGCAAATTTTCGATTATTAGAGTTGCTATTATTTGTCAAAATTCTTCCAAATTTTGACATTGTAATTGTAAAAATTCATTGTAAAGTACGGTATATCGGGTTTTCGTGGATTGCTCCGTCAGTTTTGATCCCACCGAAAAAATTATTCTTCCCAAAAAGGAAGAGCTTGGCAGAACACGTAAGCTCGTTCCGGGCGGAAGCCGATCGGGCAATTTGTTCGCGAAATATAGCGAATTTTCTGTGCGAAATGAAAAATTTCAAATGCACAGAGAAAACAGTTTATTTGAAATCAGTATTTTCATTTATTTGAATACAATTTATTTGATTAAAACATTTTCCTTTTGATTGAAAATTAATTTATTTGCCCTAAATAATACCATTTATTTCAGTTTTTTCAATCATTTGTTTGAATTGGTTCAGGTACACTTTTTTCAAATCAAACAAATAAATTTGCTAATTATTAAGAATTTATTTAATTTGAATAAATTACAGCTAGAAAGAAACACATCAGATTTATTTGATTTTATGCATCGTTTATTTCGTTCAAACAAATCTTATTTTGTTCTAAATAATTTCACTATTGCAATAAGAACTTATGCTTTTCATTGAAATAAAAATAATTTTGACTGAAATAAGAATATTTTACCGTAAATTTGTTTGAAAGAAAGAAGTATTTTATCGATCCAAATAAACTAACAATCAAAATAAAAATAAGGAATTGTTTGCTTTTAATTAACGCTACCCATTGACAGAGAAATAAATAAATCTTTGAATCAAGCATTAACTTTTTTGATTTGTCATAGATTTGTTGTTGTACATCACGTGATGTAGCGCCTGTTTCCTCTGGTGGCGACTGCTGGAAGGACTACACTACCCCAGCAGGGTTGGTGACTGACTGATGGTGTTGGTGTAAAATCATGGCGTGGTATGGAGTTAGTTCATCAATTCCGCATTGTTTTCAGTAATACTAATTAGTGAATAATAATTTATTGGAATAGGCGAATAGGTATAAATATTAGTTGCTGTTTTGTGTGTTCAGTGTGTTGTATTGTAACAGCGGAACAGTAATACCTAATAGATGGATATACCTACCTACCTAATGGATATTGGAGAATCTCTGTCCGCAAATACAATCTGATGCACACGGCACTTGTTAAAATTTGAAGGTAAGTACTCTACCTCGTAGCTTATTTGTGTGATATCTCTTCCATTATATTGCAAACTTGCTACAAGAATTAAGGAATTTAAAATATCGTTCTGTTTTAGACGAAAATACGAGATTTCTCCTCTATGAATTATTAGAAGAAGCCAAATCATTTGCAGATGTGTCCGATGGTCCTGACCAGCTGAAACTTGAAATCCGTCACCAATGAAAATGAAAATTATTGTTCTCGTGGGAAGAAAACGTATACCTACTTATTACTTAAGGTACAAATGTTGCAATATTAATATTTTATGATTACGAATGATTAGGTTGGCTCTGTTGTTTTGTAGTTAACTTATTACTGTTTTTTGACAATAAAAAGTATAAGTAATGCCTTATTATTATAAATCTATTTTTATATACCTAACCTAACCTTTTACCCACGGGGATATTGACAAAACCAAACAAAAATTTCTTTAAATTTTTTAATGTAAAATTATTTGGTTCAATAAATTATAGTTTAAAATCAAATAATAATTTATTTCAAATAAACAAGCGAAAAGTTAAGTTAAAGAATGCTTCCTGTTATTGAAAACAATATATGTTTGATTGAATAAACGGAATTTGTTTGATTCAAATAAATTTTATTGAATATTGCAACATTAATATTGTTTGATTCAACAAAGTCTACCCTCTGAAATTTCAAACAAATAATTGAAAAAATTCAAATAAACTTTTATTTCTCTCTATTGAAACAACAAATTTGTTTAAGTTGAATAATTTTTCTTTCAACCAAACAATTTCTTTTCTCTGTGTGGTTTGTTCTTGGCCGGTAGTGCATGTAGGGGGTTCAGCTAAAATTTTTTGGAAGGGTATTTTGATGTTTTTTAAGGGCCCGTTGGGAGGGGGTGGTGGTACGATTTGGAGGGCAGGAAGAGCGAAAGTTCAATATTTTTTTTAAACCCCGATAACTCGGCTCCGAAGAGGCGTAGCGCAAAAAATCAAACGGCGTTTCGTTCATTTTTTTGTCTGGAATAAAATGAAGCCTTTTTGAAGATACGTTCGCGAAAAATCTGCTGCTGGGAAGCAAGGCAAAAATCTGCCATTTGTTCAAAAGGTTTTTTGGCATGAAAGGAAGGGGTGGGGAGACAAGTTTTATTCGAAAAGATGCCCCTATATATCTTTCAGCTATCAATTCATTTTTTCGCCAGCCCAGGTTAGCTCCTAAATTTCATCATTTTGCCAGCCCAGGTTAGCTCCAAAATTCATTTTTTTGCCAGCTCAGGTTAGGTCCGAAATTCATTTTTTTGCCAGCCCAGGTTAGCTCCTAAATTTATCTTTCTGCCAGCCCAGGTTAGGTCTGATATTCATTTTTTCCCCAGCCCAGGTCAGGTCGAAATTTCATAATTTTTCCAGCCCAGGTTGCTCCGAAAATGATCTTTTTTTCGATTTTTTTGCTAGCCCGGGTTAGGTCCGAAATTCATTTTTTTGCCAGCTCAGGTTAGGTCCGAAATTCATTTTTTCGCCAGCCCAGGTTAGCTCCTAAATTTATCTTTCTGCCAGCCTAGGTCAGGTCCAAATTTCATAATTTTTCCAGCCCAGGTTGCTCCGAAAATGATCTTTTTTTCGATTTTTTTGCTAGCCCGGGTTAGGTCCGAAATTCATTTTTTTGCCAGCGCTGGTTAGGTCCGAAATTCATTTTTTCGCCAGCCCAGGCTAGCTCCTAAATTTATCTTTCTGCCAGCCCAGGTCAGGTCCAAATTTCATCATTTTTCCAGCCCAGGTTAGCTCCGAAAATGATCTTTTTTCGACTTTTTTTACAACCCAGGTTAGGTCCGAAATTCATTTTTTTGCCAGCCCAGGTCAGGTCGAAATTTCATAATTTTTCCAGCCCAGGTTGCTCCGAAATTGATCTTTTTTTCGGTTTTTTTGCTAGCCCGGTTTAGGTCCGAAATTCATTTTTTTGCCAGCCCAGGTTAGGTCCTAAATTCATTTTTTTGCCAGCGCAGGTTAGGTCCTAAATTCATTTTTTTGCCAGCTCAGGTTAGGTCCAAAATTCATTTTTCCGCCAGCCCAGGTTAGCTCCTAAATTTATCTTTCTGCCAGCCCAGGTCAGGTCCAAATTTCATAATTTTTCCAGCCCAGGTTGCTCCGAAAATGATCTTTTTTTCGATTTTTTTGCTAGCCCGGGTTAGGTCCGAAATTCATTTTTTTGCCAGCTCAGGTTAGGTCCGAAATTCATTTTTTCGCCAGCCCAGGCTAGCTCCTAAATTTATCTTTCTGCCAGCCCAGGTTAGGTCCAAATTTCATCATTTTGCCAGCCCAGGTTAGGTCCGAAAATGATCTTTTTTTCGATTTTTCTGCCAGCCCAGGTTAGGTCCAAATTTCATCATTTTGCCTGCCCAGGTTAGCTCGAAAAAATATCTTTTTTGCGTTTTTTTGCCAACCCAGGTTAGCTCCTAAATTTACCTTTCTGCCAGCCCAGGTCAGGTTCAAATTTCATCATTTGGCCAGCCCAGGTTAGCTCGAAAAAATATCTTTTTTGCGTTTTTTTTTCCAACCCAGGTTAGATCCGAAATTCATTTTTTTTTTGCCAGCCCAGGTTAGCTCCTAAATTTATCTTTCTGCCAGCCCAGGTTAGCTCCTAAATTTATCTTTCTGCCAGCCCAGGTCAGGTTCAAATTTCATCATTTTTCCAGCCCAGGTTAGCTTCGAAAATGATTTTTTTTCGATTTTTTTGCCAGCCCAGGTTAGGTCCGAAATTCATTTTTTTGTCAGCCCAGGTTAGGTCCGAAATTCATTTTTTCGCCAGCCCAGGTTAGCTCCTAAATTTATCTTTCTGCCAGCCCAGGTCAGGTCCAAATTTCATAGTTTTTCCAGCCCAGGTTGCTCCGAAAATGATCTTTTTTTCGATTTTTTTGCTAGCCCGGGTTAGGTCCGAAATTCATTTTTTTGCCAGCTCAGGTTAGGTCCGAAATTCATTTTTTCGCCAGCCCAGGCTAGCTCCTAAATTTATCTTTCTGCCAGCCCAGGTTAGGTCCAAATTTCATCATTTTGCCAGCCCAGGTTAGGTCCGAAAATGATCTTTTTTTCGATTTTTCTGCCAGCCCAGGTTAGGTCCAAATTTCATAATTTTGCCTGCCCAGGTTAGCTCGAAAAAATATCTTTTTTGCGTTTTTTTGCCAACCCAGGTTAGCTCCTAAATTTACCTTTCTGCCAGCCCAGGTCAGGTTCAAATTTCATCATTTGGCCAGCCCAGGTTAGCTCGAAAAAATATCTTTTTTGCGTTTTTTTTTCCAACCCAGGTTAGATCCGAAATTCATTTTTTTTTTGCCAGCCCAGGTTAGCTCCTAAATTTATCTTTCTGCCAGCCCAGGTCAGGTCCAAATTTCATCATTTTTCCAGCCCAGGTTGCTCCGAAAATGATCTTTTTTTCGATTTTTTTGCTAGCCCGGGTTAGGTCCGAAATTCATTTTCTTGCCAGCGCTGGTTAGGTCCGAAATTCATTTTTTCGCCAGCCCAGGCTAGCTCCTAAATTTATCTTTCTGCCAGCCCAGGTCAGGTCCAAATTTCATCATTTTTCCAGCCCAGGTTAGCTCCGAAAATGATCTTTTTTCGACTTTTTTTACAACCCAGGTTAGG
This sequence comes from Malachius bipustulatus, assembly GCA_910589415.1. Classification (NCBI taxonomy): domain Eukaryota; kingdom Metazoa; phylum Arthropoda; class Insecta; order Coleoptera; family Melyridae; genus Malachius; species Malachius bipustulatus. Next base: position 39,142,554 of record OU342638.1, on the reverse strand, counting down.
TCCGAAATTCATTTTTTTGCCAGCCCAGGTCAGGTCGAAATTTCATAATTTTTCCAGCCCAGGTTGCTCCGAAATTGATCTTTTTTTCGATTTTTTTGCTAGCCCGGGTTAGGTCCGAAATTCATTTTTTTGCCAGCCCAGGTTAGGTCCTAAATTTATTTTTTTGCCAGCCCAGGTTAGCTCCTAAATTTATCTTTCTGCCAGCCTAGGTCAGGTCCAAATTTCATCATTTTTCCAGCCCAGGTTAGCTCCGAAAATGATCTTTTTTCGACTTTTTTTACAACCCAGGTTAGGTCCGAAATTCATTTTTTTGCCAGCCCAGGTTAGGTCCGAAATTCATTTTTTTGCCAGCCCAGGTTAGGTCCTAAATTTATTTTTTTGCCAGCCCAGGTTAGCTCCTAAATTTATCTTTCTGCCAGCCCAGGTCAGGTCCAAATTTCATAATTTTTCCAGCCCAGGTTGCTCCGAAAATGATATTTTTTTCGATTTTTTTGCTAGCCCGAGTTAGGTCCGAGTTTTCTGCGTGCCATTATTTTTATATTAGTAAATCTGGTCTAAAAGTGACACTACTTACAAAAGTTTTATACCTATCACAAAAATTTTTTTTTCGAAAATCCTCATCATATTTTTAATGAAACTATCGAAATATTGATATAGTTTTATTAATATTAATTATAATTATTTTATTCTAGATTCCTAGTAATAACAACTAGTAACATCGCACGGTTAGTTCGTTCGTTATCATCATCAAACATCATCGTCCCCGCGGCCACATTATTACTATTACGTCTCTCGTGCACGGTGTGGGCGTGCCCTGCGCCCCGAACCGTTCCGAGCGTCCTCGAAGCCCGTATCAGGGCCTCCTCAGCAGCTCCTTTAGTCCGACTCGGCGTCCGCGACAAGTGCACCACACCGGGAGAGAGCCGACCGCGCGTTCTCGCTCGCCTCGCCGCTGTTTTGCCGTTCGGTAAAAACGGACGTTTTTGCCCGTCGTCGCGCACGACGACGAACCCGCCGGTCTCGCTTTTTGCACGCGTTTTTTTTCCCGATCCATCGTCACCATCGCCAGACTTTTCTCGCGCGCCCATTAATCCGACAATCGGTCTGTGTGCCGGGGCTTTTTTCCGACCACTTTTTCCTCTTTGTTTATTGTTTTTTTGGTTTATTCATTGTTTACCTGCAATGATAATGTTGTCATGCGCTCACGAGATCTGATTTGACACTACTTGTTCTTGTACCTACCTATACACAGATAAGAGATAAGTGCGCGTAATAATTAATTAAATAAGTGCAATAATAGTGGAACTAGAACTTGGCTATCATTATAGGATAAGAAAAAAAATGGATGTGTTATTTTTATTGTGCTGGTGCCGATGCAGCATCTCTAGTGGAGTAATAATAATAATAACAAGCAGGACCGATATTATTATTTAATTTAATTAATTAATTAATTAATTAAAAAAAAAACTATCAGTAATAATAATAATAATTGGAAGGCCACGGAATAAAAAAATAATTCAAAGTGCGTTTATTCAATAATACGATAACCTAAAACAAACGCAGCACAATTCCCTTTGCAGCGATCCGCGCTAGGGATAGACTCGACGTGCGTCGTAGGACGGAGAGTTATTACGTCGTGTTAGGACGTGGAAGTTTCGCTGCTGCTACTGCTGCGGCGCGAAGCCGCCTATGATTGTTGTTAATTGTTAATAATAATAATAATGAAGTGGTGAGCGTATCGTAATAAGAGGAAGTGAAGTTTGGATGAGAAAAGTGTTCTGTGAGTGTCTTTTCGTCACCTCTTTTTAGCTGTGAGTATTCGTTTTTTTTGGTTATAATTCATTATTATTAGACTTTTTATATTTTTTCCCCATTCACGTCCCACGACGTTCGATTATCGAGCAGATAGCGTAGGTACTTGAAGCGAGAGAGTGATTTTAACGATCGTATTGTCATTGAACTTGTCCCCTTTTTTATTATATAGGTAGGTACCTACTATACCTACCTAAAATCGCAATGGCAGTAATGACACTAATGGTCCTATAGCACTAACTCTACTAGGCACTAGCACTAGCACTAGCACTAGCACTACCCTAATCTAGGAAGCGAGACTAAAAAATTTGATATTTTTTTAACAGTACTAGGTATATAGGACTATTTTAGGAGGTTCGGCGTAGAAGGGACGTAAAAACAAACTTTTTTTTCTCATAATACACTTACATCCAAAAATGCATCTTTTTCGTTGCTAACTTCACCCGAGTGTATTTTTATGAAATTCGGCATGAACTAGGAATAATAAAAAAAAAAGGTCTTTAATTTTGACTATTTCAGGTTTTGTAGATATGTACCTAGACGTCTTTCCAGTGGCGTTCGTTAGATGTTCAGTTTTTTTTATATTTTCCCCCTTTTTTCTACCATATCTCTTAACGCCACTGATTTTATTGCAAATATCAAACCGTTATTTAATAGCCCATTGGTTTTAGAACAAAAAAGTATTCCTTATTTTTTTTCATATAGAGTACCATTTTTGGGATATTTGAAGTTTTCCAAGATAATGTTCGGCCATTTAGATTCATTATTCTTAATAATCAGGAAAATTATTTGAGGAAATTTCAAATATCTCAAAAACGGTGCGTCATATAAAAAAAATTAAAGAACACTTTTTTGTTCTAAAATGTATGGGCTATTTAGTAACGTTTTTATATTTGCAATAAAATCAGTGGCGTAAGAGATATGGTAGAAAAATGGGTAAAAATAGATAGAAAGAAAAAAACTGAATGATATCTAATAATAACTATCTGACCTGACCTGCCATGGTCAAATTAAAGGGCTTTGTTTCTTTATTGTTCGTGCCGAATTTCATCGCGAATTTCTTGAAAATCGCTTCAAATTTAAACGAGAAAAGTAGTAATCAAAAAATGTAATTTTTCCATGTATTCACTCTGTTATTCACCCTGTATCTTGAAAACGAAGCGTTTTTTGGAGAAAAGTTTGTTGGAAAAAATGTTGTTTTGACGCCCCCTATTAGCTTATTAACCCCCTACCCCTAAAAGTTGTCGGTGTATTTATGATACACCCTGTATAGAAATGAAATGGGTGTTCAGAGGAAAGTTTTGCTGTGGTTTTGATTTTCTCGCCCTCTATGATTTTTTTTTTGGGTTGGGAGTTTGTAGGAACACAGTTTTAAGTTTGCTGGCAAAAATTTTACCCAGAACTTTGTTTCTCGCTTGTTTTTTTTTTGTACCATTTGCCAAACCAATTTTTTGCACTTTTGTCAGTTTTTGGTCTACAACTCAAATAGGAAGCGTTTTTCATCAAACTGATTCTATACAAAATTAAAGTAGACAAAATTTCCGACATTTCTCATTATGGGCGTTTTTTTGGGAGACTAACCGTTCTGCTGGTAGAGCGCGCCAAAAAATTGCATGGCACTTTTTGCCCAAATTTTTGCACTTTTATCAGTTTTTGGCCTAAAAATCAGAAAGGAAGCGTTTTTTCAACAAATACATTCTATACAAAATTAAAGTAGACAAAATTTTCTATATTTTTCATCAATAAAGTTTTTTGGGGAAACTAACCATTCCGCTGGTAGAGGCGCCAAAAAATTGTATTTTTTGCCCAAATTTTTGAACTTCTCAGTTTTTGGCCTAAATCTCAGGAAGGAAGCGTTTTTTTTGATAAGTCCATTCTATACAAAAATAAAGCAGGCAATATTTCCTACATTTCTCATTAAGGACGTTTTTTGGGGAAACTAACCATTCCGCTGGTAGAGTGCGCCAAAAAATGCATTTTTTGTCCAAATTTTTGAACTTGTCAGGTTTTGGCCTAAAAATCAGAAAGGAAGTGTTTTTTCAACAAATACATTCTATACAAAATTAAAGTAGACAAAATTTTCTACATTTTTCATTAATAAAGTTTTTTGGGGAAACTAACCATTCCGCTGGTAGAGAGCGCCAAAAAATTGTATTTTTTGCCCAAATTTTTGAACTTCTCAGTTTTTGGCCTAAATCTCAGGAAGGAAGCGTTTTTTCGATAACTCCATTCTATAAAAAAAATAAAGTAGGCAATATTTCCCACATTTCTCATTAAGGACGTTTTTCGGGGAAACTAACCATTCCGCTGGTAGAGAGCGCCAAAAAATTGTATTTTTTGTCCAAATTTTTGAACTTGTCAGTTTTTGGCCTAAAAATCAGAAAGGAAGCGTTTTTTCAACAAATTCATTCTATACAAAATTAAAGTAGACAAAATTTTCTACATTTTTCATTAATAAAGTTTTTTGGGGACACTAACCATTCCGCTGGTAGAGAGCGCCAAAAATTGTATTTTTTGCCCAAATTTTGGAACTTCTCAGTTTTTGGCCTAAATCTCAGGAAGGAAGCGTTTTTTCGATAAGTCCATTCTATACAAAAATAAAGTAGGCAATATTTCCCACATTTCTCATATAGGGACGTTTTTTGGCGAAACTAACCATTCCGCTGGTAGAGTGCGCCAAAAAATGCATTTTTTGTCCAAATTTTTGAATTTGTCAGGTTTTGGCCTAAAAATCAGAAAGGAAGCGTTTTTTCAACAAATACATTCTATACAAAATTAAAGTAGACAAAATTTTCTACATTTTTCATTAATAAAGTTTTTTGGGGAAACTAACCATTCCGCTGGTAGAGTGCGCCAAAAAATACATTTTTTGTCCAAATTTTTGAATTTGTCAGGTTTTGGCCTAAAAATCAGAAAGGAAGCGTTTTTTCAACAAATACATTCTATACAAAATTAAAGTAGACAAAATTTTCTACATTTTTCATTAATAAAGTTTTTTGGGGAAACTAACCATTCCGCTGGTAGAGAGCGCCAAAAAATTGTATTTTTTGCCCAAATTTTTGAACTTCTCAGTTTTTGGACTAAATCTCAGGAAGGAAGCGTTTTTTTTTATAAGTCCATTCTATACAAAAATAAAGCAGGCAATATTTCCTACATTTCTCATTAAGGACGTTTTTTGGGGAAACTAACCATTCCGCTGGTAGAGTGCGCCAAAAAATGCATTTTTTTGTCCAAATTTTTGAACATGTCAGGTTTTGGCCGAAAAATCAGAAAGGAAGCGTTTTTTCGACAAACACATTCTATGCAAAATTAAAGCAGACAAAATTTCCCACATTTCTCATTAAAAACGTTTTTTTGTAAGATTTACCGTTCCGCCGGTAGAGCTGCCAAAAAATTGCACTTTTCCCCAAATTGTTGTACTTTTTTCAGTTTTTGGCCTAAAAATGGAAAAAGAAGGCGTTTTTTCGACAAACGCATTCTATACAAAATTAAAGCAGACAAAATTTCCTACATTTCTCATTAATAAAGTTTTTTGGAAGACTAGCCGTTCCGCCGGTAGAGCGCGCCAAAATAATTGCATGGCACTTTTTGCCCAAATTTTGGCACTTTTGCCAGTTTTTGGCCTAAAAATCAGAAAGGAAGCGTTTTTTCAACAAATACATTCTATACAAAATTAAAGTAGACAAAATATCCCACATTTCTCATTAAAAACTTTTTTTCTAAGATTTACTGTTCCGCCGTTAGAGCTGCCAAAAAATTTCACTTTTGCTCCAAATTTTTGAACTTTTTTCAGTGTTAAAACACATTTTTTTTAGGCTCGCTTTACCGGCGGAACGGTAAATCTTACAAAAAAACGTTTCCTATAAGAAGTGTAGAAAATTTTGTCTACTTTAATTTTATATTGAAGGGACTTGCCGAGAAAACGCTTCCTTTCTGAGATTTTGGACCAAAAACAAAGTGCGAAAAATTGGACAAAAAATGCAAAAAGAAAAAAATTCCGAGCCAAATTTTTGCCAGGAAACTATAAGTTCGTGTTCAACAACCCAAGAACGTTAAAGGTGAGAAAATCGTGAAGGAGTCAGAAAGTTTTTCTTATAGGTACCTAGTACCTAAAACTTTCCAAAACCCCATGCGATGGGAATATGTAATTTAGGCGCGCTCTACCGGCGGAACGGTTAATCTTACAAAAAAACTTCATTTATGAGAAATGTAGGAAATTTTGTCTACTTTAATTTTGTATAGCACGTACTTGTCGAAAAAACGCTTCGTTTATTAGCTATTAGCTTATTAACCCCCTACCCCTAAAAGTTGTCGGTGTATTTATGATACACCCTGTATAGAAATGAAATGGGTGTTCAGAGGAAAGTTTTGCTGTGGTTTTGATTTTCTCGCCCTCTATGATTTTTTTTTTGGGTTGGGAGTTTGTAGGAACACAGTTTTAAGTTTGCTGGCGAAAATTTTACCCAGAACTTTGTTTCTCGCTTGTTTTTTTTTTGTACCATTTGCCAAACCAATTTTTTGCACTTTTGTCAGTTTTTGGTCTACAACTCAAATAGGAAGCGTTTTTCATCAAACTGATTCTATACAAAATTAAAGTAGACAAAATTTCCGACATTTCTCATTATGGGCGTTTTTTTGGGAGACTAACCGTTCTGCTGGTAGAGCGCGCCAAAAAATTGCATGGCACTTTTTGCCCAAATTTTTGCACTTTTATCAGTTTTTGGCCTAAAAATCAGAAAGGAAGCGTTTTTTCAACAAATACATTCTATACAAAATTAAAGTAGACAAAATTTTCTATATTTTTCATCAATAAAGTTTTTTGGGGAAACTAACCATTCCGCTGGTAGAGGCGCCAAAAAATTGTATTTTTTGCCCAAATTTTTGAACTTCTCAGTTTTTGGCCTAAATCTCAGGAAGGAAGCGTTTTTTTTGATAAGTCCATTCTATACAAAAATAAAGCAGGCAATATTTCCTACATTTCTCATTAAGGACGTTTTTTGGGGAAACTAACCATTCCGCTGGTAGAGTGCGCCAAAAAATGCATTTTTTGTCCAAATTTTTGAACTTGTCAGGTTTTGGCCTAAAAATCAGAAAGGAAGTGTTTTTTCAACAAATACATTCTATACAAAATTAAAGTAGACAAAATTTTCTACATTTTTCATTAATAAAGTTTTTTGGGGAAACCAACCATTCCGCTGGTAGAGAGCGCCAAAAAATTGTATTTTTTGCCCAAATTTTGGAACTTCTCAGTTTTTGGCCTAAATCTCAGGAAGGAAGCGTTTTTTCGATAAGTCCATTCTATACAAAAATAAAGTAGGCAATATTTCCCACATTTCTCATTAGGGACGTTTTTTGGGGAAACTAACCATTCCGCTGGTAGAGTGCGCCAAAAAATGCATTTTTTGTCCAAATTTTTGAACTTGTCAGTTTTTGGCCTAAAAATCAGAAAGGAAGCGTTTTTTCAACAAATACATTCTATACAAAATTAAAGTAGACAAAATTTTCTACATTTTTCATTAATAAAGTTTTTTGGGGACACTAACCATTCCGCTGGTAGAGAGCGCCAAAAATTGTATTTTTTGCCCAAATTTTGGAACTTCTCAGTTTTTGGCCTAAATCTCAGGAAGGAAGCGTTTTTTCGATAAGTCCATTCTATACAAAAATAAAGTAGGCAATATTTCCCACATTTCTCATATAGGGACGTTTTTTGGCGAAACTAACCATTCCGCTGGTAGAGTGCGCCAAAAAATGCATTTTTTGTCCAAATTTTTGAATTTGTCAGGTTTTGGCCTAAAAATCAGAAAGGAAGCGTTTTTTCAACAAATACATTCTATACAAAATTAAAGTAGACAAAATTTTCTACATTTTTCATTAATAAAGTTTTTTGGGGAAACTAACCATTCCGCTGGTAGAGTGCGCCAAAAAATACATTTTTTGTCCAAATTTTTGAATTTGTCAGGTTTTGGCCTAAAAATCAGAAAGGAAGCGTTTTTTCAACAAATACATTCTATACAAAATTAAAGTAGACAAAATTTCCGACATTTTTCATTAATAAAGTTTTTTGGGGAAACTAACCATTCCGCTGGTAGAGAGCGCCAAAAAATTGTATTTTTTGCCCAAATTTTTGAACTTCTCAGTTTTTGGACTAAATCTCAGGAAGGAAGCGTTTTTTTTTATAAGTCCATTCTATACAAAAATAAAGCAGGCAATATTTCCTACATTTCTCATTAAGGACGTTTTTTGGGGAAACTAACCATTCCGCTGGTAGAGTGCGCCAAAAAATGCATTTTTTTTGTCCAAATTTTTGAACATGTCAGGTTTTGGCCGAAAAATCAGAAAGGAAGCGTTTTTTCGACAAACACATTCTATGCAAAATTAAAGCAGACAAAATTTCCCACATTTCTCATTAAAAACGTTTTTTTGTAAGATTTACCGTTCCGCCGGTAGAGCTGCCAAAAAATTGCACTTTTCCCCAAATTGTTGTACTTTTTTCAGTTTTTGGCCTAAAAATGGAAAAAGAAGGCGTTTTTTCGACAAACGCATTCTATACAAAATTAAAGCAGACAAAATTTCCTACATTTCTCATTAATAAAGTTTTTTGGAAGACTAGCCGTTCCGCCGGTAGAGCGCGCCAAAATAATTGCATGGCACTTTTTGCCCAAATTTTGGCACTTTTGCCAGTTTTTGGCCTAAAAATCAGAAAGGAAGCGTTTTTTCAACAAATACATTCTATACAAAATTAAAGTAGACAAAATATCCCACATTTCTCATTAAAAACTTTTTTTCTAAGATTTACTGTTCCGCCGTTAGAGCTGCCAAAAAATTTCACTTTTGCTCCAAATTTTTGAACTTTTTTCAGTGTTAAAACACATTTTTTTTAGGCTCGCTTTACCGGCGGAACGGTAAATCTTACAAAAAAACGTTTCCTATAAGAAGTGTAGAAAATTTTGTCTACTTTAATTTTATATTGAAGGGACTTGCCGAGAAAACGCTTCCTTTCTGAGATTTTGGACCAAAAACAAAGTGCGAAAAATTGGACAAAAAATGCAAAAAGAAAAAAATTCCGAGCCAAATTTTTGCCAGGAAACTATAAGTTCGTGTTCAACAACCCAAGAACGTTAAAGGTGAGAAAATCGTGAAGGAGTCAGAAAGTTTTTCTTATAGGTACCTAGTACCTAAAACTTTCCAAAACCCCATGCGATGGGAATATGTAATTTAGGCGCGCTCTACCGGCGGAACGGTTAATCTTACAAAAAAACTTCATTTATGAGAAATGTAGGAAATTTTGTCTACTTTAATTTTGTATAGCACGTACTTGTCGAAAAAACGCTTCGTTTCTGAGATTCAGACCAAAAACTGAAAAAAGTGCAAAAAATTGGCGAAAAATGCATAAAATAACAAAGCCCGAGCCAAATTTCTGCTAGCAAATTTCAAATTTTGCGTTCAGTGACTAGAAAAAAAAAACAGAGGGGGTGAGAAAATCAACACTACAGCAAACCTTTCCTCTGAGATTTCTATTATATGCCTAACCTAGAAGTACCTAAGTAGGTAGGTAGGTTCAAATATTCAGACTCGACTACTGATTTTATTACATCATCACCAGACCAGCGCACCTGGCATATTTTCATCCCCCGATCTCGCCAACAAGCTGGGCTCGGCTCGGGACCACCCATGCAGATATTCCTGCTCCTGGCTAACCCAAATGCCAGAAAATAAAAACTACAATTGTGTAGGTATTTTTATGCGCTGATTCAGTTAGGAATATTTTCACCGCTCTTGAAATTGTCTTTCTGGAATGTTCCATGGTCAGGTCATATTAGGGTAGGTAGTGGTTTTACTGAGAAAATTACATTTTATTTCGTTTATTGAAAACGTTCCATAAAATTGATTTTTTAATTTAACAAAACAAAAAAATGGCAAAATTTGACAATTTGTCTCTTTTCCTGTGTCCGCCACTGGCTAACTTTACTTAAAAATACTATTCTTTACACTGCCTTTAATAAATTCGAAAAAAGTGACAGGGGAGTGTTGAAAACCGAAAATTTGAAATTTTAGAGGAATTAACATCATGTAAAAATACTCGAATATCTCCGCCATTTTTCTTATTTGCTTCCTGAAATTTTTTCATGGTTGAAGGTCATTTTTTACGCTATTACTCTGAAAATTTCAGTTCAATTCGTTTGAAAATGCGCTCAGCAATTGCTATGGAAATTTATAAAAGTTTATCCTTTTCCTAATACACCTACACCACTGGCTTGGGTGGAAAAATTATTAGAAAAATTGCATCTTTTTTTACTCTACGTCAAGTTCGAGTAAAACGTTTCCTCCCGTCCTTTTAATTCAGTTGCAAAGTTTTTTTTTTCATTTTGCTTACAATAGAGTAGTTTGAAAAAAATACAAATTTTTACGAAAATTCAAATGACCGCCATTATAGAACGGCTTGACCGATTCTGCTCAAATGCAACATCAGACCACTTTTTATGGACATCTTAATCCCACAAAAATTTCAGCTCTCTAGATTGAAAATTTCGGCCTGAATTGGTTCCATAAAAACGTTTTTTTTTAACATTCAAAGGGCACACTGTACAACAAATGTTTTGTGGAAATCTGTTTTTAACAAAAATCCATCTTTTTCTATACCTTAAGTTCTATGAGGATGTAAAATTTAGTCCCTAAAGTTTGAAAGGTGAAGCTGTAGACGCGTTTTAAAAATCGAAAATTTGAAATTTTATAGAAATAAACATAAAAATAAAATTTTTAATATCTCCGCCATTTTTATTTTTTGCTCCTTGAAATTTTTGGAGGTTAAAGGTTATCAGTATAGTTGCCTACTGTAAAAATTTCAGTTCAATTCAATTAAAAACGTGCCCATAAATAGTTATAAAAATTTAATCCATTTTTAATTTTGCACCCTTTTTCTATCCACGCCACTGGCTTTATAATTGAAAAAAATTCCACTAACGTAGGTAATGCTCGAAAAATACTCTTCTTATCCTGTTATTTGATTGATTTTCAAAGTTATTTAGCTTAAAAATGGTACAGACTTTGAAAATATTGCAAATTTTTCGAAAATATGCCGCCATTTTGAAACGACTCGAAGGATTTCGCTCAAATGCAACATTAGACCCCTCCTTATGGATGTCTTACTCCCACAAAAATTTTAATCCCTCAGATTGAAAACTTCGGCCTGAATTGGTGCCACAAAAACTTTTTCGAAGTTTGAAAGGGTCCTCTATACAAACAAATATTTATTAGAATTTTTTTTTTAACAAAAATCCTCACTTTTCTATACCTAAGTTCTATATGAGGATGTAAAATTTAGTCCCTAAAGTTTGAACGGTAAAGCTACAGAGGTGTTTTGAAAATCAAAAATTATAACTTTTGGAAAAATAAACGTAAAAATAAAATTTTGAATGTCACTCCCATTTTTAGTATTTGATCCTTGAAATTTTTGGGGGTTAAAGGTTATTAGTGTAGCTGTCTATTTTGAAAATTTCAGTTCAATTTCTTCAAAAATTAACTCACAAACGGTTATAGAAATTTAGCCATTTTTACCCTTTTCCCACCCACGCCACTGATGGCTTCTTATTTAATAGAAAAAAATGTTTTTTTTTTTCACTAACGTAGGTAAAGGGCGCAAAATATTCTTCTAATCCTGTTACTTGATTTAGTTTCAAAGTTATCTTGCTTATAAACACAGGCGTTTAAAAAAAATAGCAATTTTTTTCAAAAATTTGCCGCCATTTTGAAACCACTGGAAGGATTTCGCTCAAATGCAACATTAAACTACTTCTTATGGATATTTTGCTCTCACAAAAATTTTAATCCCCCAGATTGAAAACTGCAGCCTGAAAAGTGCCACAAAACGTTTTTTTTTCTTCTAATTTTGGAAGTAGGTACTGCTTGATTTTTATATGAAGGCGAAGGCTGGGCGTGAACTACGCATCTTGCGAGCTTTGCTCACCGCCACTAATAATTTACACGTTCGATGAACGGCGGAGATACTCTTATCAGCCTTATCTGGTTGGTTGTTTTTTTAAGGTGGACGCCGACTAACATTGTTGATATTGGACAACAAATATTTATGGAGTCGGAGACGGTACCCACCCTTTTTGCGCAGTAAGAATTTACTCGCCTTCCTATATTAACAGGACTATAGGTATCTACTTCTAATAAAATGGAAGAAATCCTGAATTTTCTAAAAATAGAGAGATGGCAATAATAATAATTGTCCCTGTGGCTTTGTTACTATTTTTTACGTATTCCTGGGAAGTTATCGCCACAGAATAGGTACCAAGAATTAAACTACCCTTCGTTCACCCTTCCAAGAAACAAGAAATGTCCCGTTCCCACGTAAAACTGCAAAGCGATCGATAGGAAAAACAGAAACCGGTTTTCTCGTCTCGTCTCTCGTCCCATCACCCGTCACTTCTACAGCTCCAGCACCAGCAGTCCAGCACCAGAAACATGACTGCCATCCTACCGTACCATAGACCGTAGTTTGCAATAATAGTTTCCTGTTTCCTGCAATGTTGTCACATCCCTAAAAAGTACTTCAATGATTCAAAAAATAAGTAACTAAAGTTTGACAGTTTGCAATATGATAGCTTTTGACAGAACCATAAATGTCAAACTGATGTGCTCATAATGATAGTTATTGTTCCTGCAATTAAATTTAGGTATAGAATTTGTTTTTGTGTTTTCTGAATATGACAGAGCGGTAAATGATGTTTGACATAAACGTAAACTTAAACGTCATACCTACTGCCGATCTTTCCATAATTTTTTACATAAAATTGATGTGAAAAAATTTCCCAACCAAACCGAGATGAAAAATATAGCCGGCTAAATGCACAAGTGTGCGAAGGCCATTGAAGAAACGAATAAGAAGAAAAAGTAACTGAATGATAAGTTGACATATCTACTAAATTATTAGTTATATTATTAAAAATAAAAAAACCATAGACCTAAATTTTTGAAAATGAGAGAATGGCTGATTATTGAAATAAATAAAATCAAGAGAACTTCACAGAAGTTTCAAAAGAGATTCTAACCTCTTATTATGTTCAATCTTTAACTCATTTTTACGATTTTTACGATTGAAAACGTTGTCTTAAGAAAGAAAAAGAAACTTCCTCTCTAACTGTAGCTTGATGATCGTTTCTATTAACTCCGCAAGAAAAAAAAAATTACACATTTTTCTATCGAGAGTAAATATTAATGGGAACCGGCCACGGAGATAAACTATACACGAGCGAGCCCGATCTTTTTGATTAAAATTGATCGTCTTCTAATTAACTTTGTTAATAAATTTCATGACTTTTATTTTACATTATCGTTAATCAAATAATAACCGCGTTAGTGCTAATGTACCCCGCGTGCACCGGGTCGTCATAATTGCCTGTTAAATATCCCCGATTACCGTTTTAAAATTTAATTAACTCCATCGACGATCTCGCTCAATTGTCGTTGTCGCGACCTGTTGGAACGAGCAGAATCCAGACATCGCTCTTTGAAAACGTCGTCTTATGAGTATTATAAGGAACGCGTTCCGCAGCCAATTCGTAAGAGAGAATGAGTAAAGTGAACCGGTAAGTTGAGTGAAATTTAGCAGTACTGGAGACAACAGTAAGAGAGCTAGTACTAGTACTAGTGCTAGTGCTAGTGCTACTAGAGAGGAGAGTACAATGATAGTAATAGTGTTAGTGGTGCGCGTGTCGCTTATTGCGGATTCTGCTCTTATTCACGACCTGCTAGAATAAAAATCCATATTTCACTGTTTGAGAACGTCATCTTATTCAATATAAGGAACGCGTTCCGCAGTTAATTCATAAGAGAGAATGACTCAAGTGAACCAGTCAGTTCAGTGGAATTTGGAAGTAGAAATTTGAGAGAATAGTAAGAGAACTAGTGAATAATGGAGTGAGGTGTGCTACTAGAGAGGACAGTACTTACAGCGATAGTGGTGCGCGTGACGTTTATTGCGGATTATTCTCTCATTCGCGCGATCTGCTATAATCAAAAATTCAGATTTCGCTGTTTAAGAACGTCATCTTATAAGTATAAGGAACGCGTTCGGCAGTTATTTAATATCAGAGAATGACTAAAGTGTACCAGTAAGTTCGGTGAGCAGATATCTGAGAGAATAGTAAGAGAGCTAATGAATAAAGGAGTATAGAATGCTAGTGCTGGTGCTACTAAAGAGGACAGTACAGTGATAGTGGTGTGCGTAATTTATTGCAGATTCTTCTCTCATTCACGACCTGCTAGAATCAAAATACATATTTCGCTGTTTAAGAATGTCATCTTCTGAGTATAAGGAACGCGTTCGGTAGCTGGTTAATAAAAGAGAATGACTACAGTGAACCAGCAAGTTCAATGAAATTTTGCGGTACTGGAGAGAACAGTAAGAGAGCTAGTGAGTGCTAGTGCTATTAGAGAGGACAGTACGGTGATATTAGTTAGTGCACGTGACGTGAATCGAGGAATAATAGCTACTAGTCGTGTTTAGTGTTTAGTGCTTAGTGCTTAGTGTGTTTGAAGAGTAGTGAACTGAAACAGAAGAAGAAGAAAAAGAAATGATTATTGTTTTGTGTTAGCAATAAAAAAATACTGTCAAACAAATCACGAAAATAAAGTGATTTAAAATATTGTTACGTTTTTCTTTACTACGGATTCGCTGTTTAAGAACGTCATCTTTTGAGTATAAGGAACGCGTTCGGCAGTTAGTTTAAAAGACAGAATGACTAAATTGAACCAATATGTTTAGTGGAATTTAGAAGTAGATTTTTTAAAAAACTAGCATGAAAGCGAGTAAGAAAGCTAATGAGTTATTGAGTTTAAAAGCTGTTGCTAGTACTACTAGAGAGGACAGTACTTACAACAGCGATAGTGGTGCGCGTAACGTTTAATGCGGATTCTTCTCTTATTCGCCACCTTTTAGAACAAAAATCCAGACTTCGCTGCTTGAGAACGTTCTTATGAGTATAAGGAACGCGTCCGGTAGTTAGTTAATGAGATGATTATTAATTTATTGTTTACGATTTAGGTTCTTAATGGTAAAGAATTAGTTTTTAATAATAATTTTTGTAACCTAGTTCATCCAATTCATAGCCTTCATTCCTCTTTCCCGGCTAATCATCTTACAATAATAATAATTGATCGATTTAATTCCAGGTCTCATCATGTATCCCTGGTACAGGGAATCGGTGGGCAGCCAGATCGGGCAGCTTTGCGGCCCGATGGCCACCACCATCAAGACTGAAAACGGATACAACGACTGCATGCTCGCCCTTGATTACGCCACACAAAGCAAAGTGAGTTTTTTTTTTATTATTGTTCCCTTGAGGAAAATAACGATCTGGCAACTCTGCCGCAAGTCTTATCCTTAGCTCCGATCCGGGCACAAAAACCCGAACGAAAAATTAACGCACACTGCCTAATTCGGATCGGACTGTTTACAGAGGCGATTTAAAATGTTTAAAATATCATTAGAAGGGTCGGACGGGGTAACTTTCCTTCCGCTTTGAGAAAACAACACCTCAATTAGCAATGTAAATTCCGGCGACCCCGTGTTTGCTTAGCAGCAGGACGGACCCTTATTTCAAATAAAACTTGTAACTCGCGATCTAATTTTAAACTCACATGACATGATGCCTGCATGTTAAACGCGAGGAGTCTTACTTTTTGCTTGTCGTTATCGATTTACGATTTATTTAGTATTTTTTCTTATAAAATTGTTCTAAAATCGCTTTTAGGGGGAACACCCTGTATATTTTGGTATTTTTGGATTCCTCTGCAAAAGCTCGTCTGACTAAAGGTGTCACACTTGGTGTCTAAGTGTTTTAGTTTTGGCGCTGTTGCCAATTTTAGTTTTTCAATACAAGAATCAGTCTAGTTTGAATATTTTTGAACGGATTTTGTATTTGATCGTATTTTTGGATTCCCCTACAACCGGGGATCTAATTTGATGTGTCACACTATAGATCAAAAATTTACTGTTTTAGCGCTGTTGCCAATTTTATCTGGCAAAAGCGCAACTATTACGTAACACTTAGACCCCAAGTGTGACACATCAAATCAGACGAGCACTTAAAGAGGATTCCAAAAATTTAATAATATACCGGGTGTTCCTTTAATATAAGAAAGTTATGATGTTTTTTTTTTCTATTGATAATATCGACAGGATAGATTTGATGAACGTGAGAAATATTTTTTTCAATATTTACACTTTTATTGTAAGTTATTTCGTTTTTGAGTATAGTTGCTTTTAGTGAATTTCACCAATTCACTTTAATAATCGGGCGACACATCAAATCAGATGAGTATTTGAAGGGGACTCCAAAAATATTATAATATACAGGGTCTTCTATCCATATAAGATTTAAGATTCAAATTTGGCAACACTGCCGAAGCTAATTTAAACGAGCTACACCCCAAGTGTGGCATATCAAATCAGACGCGCGATTGAAGAGGATTCCAAAAATTCAGTCACGTTCCGGTTATCTGTTCAAATAACGAAGATCGCGCTGTATATTACACGAGATTCCCTCCGAGGAACCGGGAGGTCTGGCAAGCGGTTTTTTTTCTCACTGCGTTCGTTGTTCCCCGAGCAAAATTGTTTCTGTTTACGCAAGCAAAAGCCAGGCCTCTCCGATAACTAATATTTATTCCTTCCCGTACACTCTGGCGACAGAGCGAGAGGCGAGCGGAAAAGAAGGAAGAACGCTGGCACTACCACTACTGTCACCAGCGGGATTATAATATAAAGAGTCTGGTGGCGTTATCTGGTGACTGAAATCGGCAATAGGGTTCTACTTGTCGCTTGCCAGATTTACTGCTCTTCTCTTGTTTGCTTGTATCTCCGCGATCTACACTCTGGCGGCTATTCCTGCAGTGCCACCACGCTCATTCGGGATCTTGATTTATTTATTCATTATGTTATGTTCCGCGAACTGGTATTACATGAATGGTTGTCCGTTGAATTGTGACGCGAAATATACGGAGCGTCCTCACTCGTGGTTATTTTTTCTGGGCGTTTTTATTTTCTTAAGTTCTCAGGAGCAGGAGAGCGATATGTGCAATCAATTAACCTGTAGATGGAGAGAGAAAGAAACAACCCCCTGGGTTGTAAGACTAGATATACACCTGGCCTAATTTTGGCCGCAAATATTTGGCCCGTCTGAATTTTGAACGACGACAAGCAAATTGCTTGGCCAATTTAACATTTGACAAGTAGTGGTCGCAGATATTTTGCCCTTTTACCGCAAATATTCAATATGACTCGCATTTTGGCTGCAAATATTTGGTCCTTCTGTTATAAGTGACACAATTTTGAAGAAATTGAACTTTTTTACGGTATTGGGCCGCAAATACTTTTGATACCTTTTACCGCAAGTATCCAATTTTAGGATATTTTGGCCGCAAATATTGTTCCCTTTGCGCTTTTACCGTAAATACTATCCTATAGGCAATATTTCTCATAAGTTTAACATTTTTGAGGAATTGGTCTGCAAATACTTTTCGCCTTTTACCGCAAATGTCCAATTTTAGGTCAATCTTCATTTTGACCGCAAATAATTTTTCCTCTGCCCTTTTGCCGCAAATATTATACTATAGGCAATATTTCTAATAAGGCTCATTTTGGTGACGTCTTCTGATGCCGCAAATGCCACGATTTTGACTGACTCGCCAGTATCTCTCTAAATTTAACATTTTTGAGGCATTGGGCTGCATATACTTTTCGCACCTTTTACCGCAAATATCCAATTTTAGGGGAATCTTCATTTTGACCGCAAATAATTTTTCCTCTGCCCTTTTACCGCAAATATTATACTATAGGCTATATTTCTAATAAGGCTCATTTTGGTGACGTCTTCTGATGCCGCAAATACCACGATTTTGACTGACTCGTCAATATCTCTCTAAATTTAACATTTTTGAGGCATTGGGCTGCATATACTTTTCGCACCTTTTACCGCAAATATCCAATTTTAGGGCAATCTTCATTTTGACCGCAAATAATTTTTCCTCTGCCCTTTTACCGCAAATATTATACTATAGGCAATATTTCTAATAAGGCTCATTTTGGTGACGTCTTCTGATGCCGCAAATACCACGATTTTGACTGACTCGTCAATATCTCTCTAAATTTAACATTTTTGAGGCATTGGGCTGCATATACTTTTCGCACCTTTTACCGCAAATATCCAATTTTAGGGGAATCTTCATTTTGACCGCAAATAATTTTTCCTCTGCCCTTTTACCGCAAATATTATACTATAGGCTATATTTCTAATAAGGCTCATTTTGGTGACGTCTTCTGATGCCGCAAATACCACGATTTTGACTGACTCGTCAATATCTCTCTAAATTTAACATTTTTGAGGCATTGGGCTGCATATACTTTTCGCACCTTTTACCGCAAATATCCAATTTTAGGGCAATCTTCATTTTGACCGCAAATAATTTTTCCTCTGCCCTTTTACCGCAAATATTATACTATAGGCAATATTTCTAATAAGGCTCATTTTGGTGACGTCTTCTGATGCCGCAAATACCACGATTTTGACTTACTCGCCAATATCTCTCTAAATTTAACATTTTTGAGGCATTGGGCTGCATATACTTTTCGCACCTTTTACCGCAAATATCCAATTTTAGGGCAATCTTCATTTTGACCGCAAATAATTTTTCCTCTACCCTTTTGCCGCAAATATTACACTTTAGGGAATATTTTTTATAAGTTTCGGTTTTGTGGTATCTTCTGATGCCGTAAATACCACGATTTTGATTGACTCGTCATATTACTCTCTACATTTGACATTTTTGAGGAATTCGGCCGCAAATGCTTTTAATATCCAATTTTACCGCAAATGTTGTTCCCTTTACCCGTTTACCGCAGATATTTTGACTTGCCAATATCTCGGAAATTGGACATTTTTAGGGTGGTCGCAAATATATGCCCTCTCGCCGTAAACACATCAGACCTGCTGTGAGTGTACCGCTGACGTTACTTTCCCAATGTTACCAACGTTAACGTTATACCTACAAGAGTCTAGATAAGATCGACATATCGCGACATCGACAACGATCCGTATAGTATAATAGGCGATCCGAAGAGATACAGATCGGTTGGTATCACTTAATTACTTGTCCTGCGTCAGCGCTGCCAACCGTTCGTTAATTGTGTGCGCGCTGTGTGCGGGAGGTCCCGCTCAAAGAGGCACCGGCACCGCCGACTCGATCCTTATAAAGCGGACAAAAAGGACGAATTCCTGTGCGTCTCGCGTACGAGTACAAGGGATCGATTTCGACGGTGCCGGGAGCGATTTTTCCTATTCCGTATCCTCCTCTATGTGGGGTTGCGTGATGCGGGAGTTTTTCTGTTGAAGAAAAAAATAAATTGACGTGACATGACGTGATGACATTATAAAATAATTATTACCGAAGCGCGTGTCCCGGCGTTTTGTTCCAGATCTAGAGATGCGGTTTCGGTGGGTATTATAATGGGAGTCGAGCAAAAAAAAATGACAGAAACGAACTAACGCCTCTGATTATTCGGTCCCGTGTAACTGTAACGGTTAACACGAAGAGGCTCTTAACATCAGCAACAATAATAATAATAACGACGATATAGAGTGGCATTTTCACGGTAGCGAAGATCCGCGGCAGCAAAAAATGAGTTAGTGCTAGCGCTAGCGCTGCTGCCTCTTCTTAAGATTCTTCTTCTGCTGCTGCTTTTAGATTAGAGCGTTCAATCCATTCATGTTCATTCATGAATAACCGAATGGAAATCTTAATAATAATAATAATAATAATGGCCGAGATTGGATGAAAAAGCTTCTAGTGGTATCGTGCACGAGACGCCCGACCCAATATCTAAACAAACAAACGGACGGACGCGCAAAAAAGTGCTCTCGCGTTAATTCGAAAGTTTGCGGCGTTCTGGCGTGTACAGTTACTGATCGTTTGATTTTTCTTCACGATTTGCGCTTTTTTTTTCCATGACGACCATCGATTATTATCATCTATGATCTGTCATGTGTTGCATCATTTTATTGTGTCTTGCGGTACATTAACCCAATCAGAATGTATCCGGTTCGAAGGACCAATAATTGTTACACATTTTCGGAAATCGCCGTTTTCTCTCAAATTTTGACGCTACAAAGTAGAAATTGATCGTTATAACGGCTCGAAGGGCTATAATCGTCAAGCTATTTTTTATGACAGTTGCGGTCTTTTTATAATTTTGACATTTCGAGACGATTTTGACGGACAATTTAATTATCATTTCCCTTCAAATTTTGACACTGTTGGAAAATGAAATCCGGCTCGAAGGACCAATAGTTCGATAATTGTTTATTGCACAATTTTTATTTTTATCTCAGTTTCCCTAATTAGTTGAAGGTTTCATTCTAAATTTGACAATTGAAGAAGAAATTGTCTCATTTTGATTCTTTTATTACGTAAAATTAGCTCAAGAGCTTAACACAAACGACTTGATCCGGATCGAAGGACCAATAATTGTTAGATATTTTCCAAAATCGCGATTTTCTCTCAAATTTTGCCGCTATCAAGCCAAAATTTATCGTTATAACGATCAAATCCTGCTCGAGGAGCTTTAACCGTCAAACTTTTTTATGGCAGTTGCGGTCTTTTTATAATTTTGACGTTTTATTGAGACGATTTCTACCAACACTTCACAACCAATTAATATTCTTTTTCCTCAAATTTTGACACTTGCTAGAACGTGAAATACGGCTCGAAGGACCAACTGTTTAAAAAAAGCAAATGTCTCGTTTTTTACTATTTTGCATGATTTTAGCCTGTCAGAGTTGAACACATAAACGACTTAATCCGGCTCGAAGGATCAATCGTGTCTTATTCGTGCATTCTTCTCTTAAGTTTTGATGCTACCAGATCAAAATTGAGGAAAATTTTCAGGTTATGAGACGATTTTTGCTTTTTTTTGTTTTGTTTGCGGCGTTTGCGCCAATATAATGACCGTCAGAAATAGGGAAACGATCAATTTTTATGATCTGCTACTCGAAAATCAAATCCAGTTCGAAGGACCAAAATCGTTTAAAAAAAGTAAATGTCTCATTTTTACCCTTTTGCTTGATTTTAGCGTGTAAGAGTTGAACACAAACGACTTAATCTGGCTCGAAGGATCAATCGTGTTTTATTCGTGCATTATTCTCTCAAAAATTGATGCCACGAAATGGAAATTGATGAAAATTTTCAGGTTATGGGACGATTTTTGCTTTTTTATTTTGTTTGCGGCGGTTGCTGCAATATAATGACCGTCAATAATAGGGAAATCACCAATTTTTTTATTGTTACTTCCTCTCACACATTTTGACGCTTTGATACGCGAAAATCTAATCCGGCTCGAAGGACCAATGGTTTGACGATTTTCTTATTGCAGCTTAAATTGTCATTTTCATCTCAGTTTCCTCGTCAATTGGGAGTTTCATTTGAAATTGTTACTTTTTGAGAAGAAATGGCTCTTGAATCTTGACGTTTCGCCTGCAATTTTGACATTTTGAGCCGAATTTTGTTTATTTTTGTGACTGTTTGCGCCATTATAACCATTAGTAATAAATAACCAAATTACATTTTTTTTTTATTGTTTCTACATCCTCTCATGTTTTGACGCTTTGCTACACGAAAATTAAATCCGGCTCGAAGGACCAATAGTTCGACGATTTTCTTATTGCAGTTTTCGTCGTTTTCATCGCAGTTTCCTTGTCAATTGGAAGTTTCATCTGAAATTGTTATTTTTTTGAGAAGAAATGTCTCTCAAAACTTGACGTTTCGTCTTCAATTTTGACATTTTGAGACGAATTTTATTTTCTTTTATGTAAACGCATGCTGCTTCATTAAAATTACTAATTCTTTAAGTCGAACAATTTCACTTATCCGGCTCAAAGGACCAGATATCCAATCGTTACGTTCCATTATTCCGGCTCTAATACTTACCTATTAATTAAATTCAGCAGAAGAATCATCAATAATACTCACAGAAACTATTTTGACGACATTCCTGTATAAATAAGCGAGACACTCAGACACTTTGCGAGCTCGCGAGAGTATTACGGTCGTTAAAATAATCGATTCGAGTTGATAATAATCGTATAGTAACGGGAAGGGCGCGAGTTCTCGGCTAATAAGACTTAATAACAATACTTAACGTCGACGCTCTCTTTTCTGACGCATGCACGGTTGCCTCATTATGCAAATCGGGTCCATCAGGGCCGGGCACGTTGTTTGCTTAAGAGAATAATGACATAACTATATAGGTGGCTGTTGGAGCCGGAAAAAGGAGAAGTGCATGGGATGCTCGGGGAAGAAATAATAATTATCATATCGCGAAACGCCGGAGAAATAGTTGAATGGCTAAATATCACTGGTGGCTCCTGTTTAATTAATTTATTATTGGTACGTATTAATTATTACCATCACTCACTACCTTTCTATACTAATAAAATAGTATTATGTATGTAGGTACCTAATAGTGCTTGTATTGTTAATGTTAAGTAGTAGGTAGGTATACTGATGCCGGTATAAACTGGTACTGGTACTGGTACTAATAGTGCTGGTACTACAACTAGTAACCCCTCTCCTCTCCCCTCATTTACCTTACACGATGTAAGTGTACTATTGCGGCACTTATACGTCCAATTAGCATTTAAAACTTTAATCAACTTCACTCTGATAGCCTGTTTTAATTAAAGAATGCATTATTGAAGAACGTGGGAATCATTTAATGTCTCTGTAGACGATGAGCGGCGTTCTAGCGTTAGATTCGCCGTTGCCGGTTCCATCAGTGCCTCGTATTGTTGACGTAATAAATTCACTCGCGTTTTCATTTATAAAATATCAATTGTTACCACTGTCGAGTAGAGCACTCGCGGAAATTGTCACTATCAGTCAAACAATTGAAAATAAAAGATTTTGTCATTTTTTGCAACATAATGCGAAATCCTGCTGAAGCTGATCAACTGGCCGGAATTGCAATTTCAACGATTTCGCTTGCTTTGTTGCCGGAGTTATAAACGAAACACCCAAAACGTTCCTTATTTTCTTTTTCTCGCACTTTTTCCTGCTCATTCCGACACATTATGCGAGCCAGCTCCATCATCTTGCGAGCCAGCTTCAATTATTTATTGCCGAAATTATGAAAAAAACACGCGAAAATTGCCTTATTTTCCCCTTTCTCGCACTTTTTCCTGCTCATTTCGACTCATTGTGCGACCCAGCTCCATCATTTTGCGAGCCAGCTTCAATTATTTATTGCCGAAATTATGAAAAAAACACGCGAAAATTGCCTTATTTTCTCTTTCTCGCACTTTTCCCTGCTCATTCCGACGCATTATGCGAGCCAGCTCCATCATCTTGCGTGCCAGCTTCAATTATTTATTGCCGAAATTATGAAAAAAACACGCGAAAATTGCCTTATTTTCTCTTTCTCGCACTTTTTCCTGCTCATTCCGACGCATTATGCGAGCCAGCTCCATCATCTTGCGAGCCAGCTTCAATTATTTATTGCCGAAATTATGAAAAAAACACGCGAAAATTGCCTTATTTTCCCCTTTCTCGCACTTTTTCCTGCTCATTTCGACTCATTGTGCGACCCAGCTCCATCATTTTGCGAGCCAGCTTCAATTATTTATTGCCGAAATTATGAAAAAAACACGCGAAAATTGCCTTATTTTCTCTTTCTCGCACTTTTTCCTGCTCATTCCGACACATTATGCGAGCCAGCTCCATCATCTTGCGAGCCAGCCTCAATGATTTGTTGCCGGAGTCATGAGCGAAACACCCAAAATTTGTTTTATTTTCTCTTTCTCGCACTTTTTCCTGCTCATTCCGACGCATTATGCGAGCCAGCTCCATCATCTTGCGAGCCAGCTTCAATTATTTATTGCCGAAATTATGAAAAAACACGCGAAAATTGCCTTATTTTCTCTTTCTCGCACTTTTCCCTGCTCATTCCGACGCATTATGCGAGCCAGCTCCATCATCTTGCGTGCCAGCTTCAATTATTTATTGCCGAAATTATGAAAAAAACACGCGAAAATTGCCTTATTTTCCCCTTTCTCGCACTTTTTCCTGCTCATTTCGACTCATTGTGCGACCCAGCTCCATCATTTTGCGAGCCAGCTTCAATTATTTATTGCCGAAATTATGAAAAAAACACGCGAAAATTGCCTTATTTTCCCCTTTCTCGCACTTTTTCCTGCTCATTTCGACTCATTGTGCGACCCAGCTCCATCATTTTGCGAGCCAGCTTCAATTATTTATTGCCGAAATTATGAAAAAAACACGCGAAAATTGCCTTATTTTCTCTTTCTCGCACTTTTCCCTGCTCATTCCGACGCATTATGCGAGCCAGCTCCATCATCTTGCGAGCCAGCTTCAATTATTTATTGCCGAAATTATGAAAAAAACACGCGAAAATTGCCTTATTTTCTCTTTCTCGCACTTTTTCCTGCTCATTCCGACGCATTATGCGAGCCAGCTCCATCATCTTGCGAGCCAGCTTCAATTATTTATTGCCGAAATTATGAAAAAAACACGCGAAAATTGCCTTATTTTCCCCTTTCTCGCACTTTTTCCTGCTCATTTCGACTCATTGTGCGACCCAGCTCCATCATTTTGCGAGCCAGCTTCAATTATTTATTGCCGAAATTATGAAAAAAACACGCGAAAATTGCCTTATTTTCCCCTTTCTCGCACTTTTTCCTGCTCATTTCGACTCATTGTGCGACCCAGCTCCATCATTTTGCGAGCCAGCTTCAATTATTTATTGCCGAAATTATGAAAAAAACACGCGAAAATTGCCTTATTTTCCCCTTTCTCGCACTTTTTCCTGCTCATTTCGACTCATTGTGCGACCCAGCTCCATCATTTTGCGAGCCAGCTTCAATTATTTATTGCCGAAATTATGAAAAAAACACGCGAAAATTGCCTTATTTTCTCTTTCTCGCACTTTTCCCTGCTCATTCCGACGCATTATGCGAGCCAGCTCCATCCTGCTGACTCTGACGAAGTCTTTAAATTTCAAGTATGAACGACGCGGACACCGTCATGTTGAACTCGTTTCTTTTCTCACACTTTTTCCCCGATCTGGGTCAAGACGTTTTCCGCCTATTTCGCCCCAGAATGCGCTGTAGCTTTAAACGATTTCATCATAAAGTCTCTCTACTGAAGTTGATGGGAGTTTCTCGTCACCGGCTACCGCCGGGAACCTCGAAAAGGCATTCCTGGCAAATTTGAATTCCTCCGTCATCCGAGCCTCGCGGTGAGTTCCCAGAAGACCGACGCGACCTTGCAATCCATCCATCGCGGAGTCGACGGTTCCGTTCCTCGACTCTTCGATCTTCGACTACCAGTCCAAGACCGGAACGGCAACAATACAACAATAAGCCATCCTCGTCGGGGAGATCGTTAGCGAGCGGATGTCCCCCGAATCTTTCAACCGGCGATCACGACGGCAGTCAGTCAGCAGCAGCAGACTTGACTTTTCTTTGTATGTATGCACTTCGTTGTTTTCTATGTGTGTATGTGTGAGAGGAGAGAGAGAGAGAGAGAGGAAAAAAACCGGGCCTGCTAGAGTTGGAGTTAGACGCAGCCAGCGATCTGGGGACACAAACGACAAAAGACAGTGGCGCCGCTCGATTTGTCATTACATCAGTCCTGTCACTTCCGTTGTTGCAAGAGGCAAACAAGCAGCGGTCACGGATAATATTGATACGTACAGAAACACACATGTATACGCCGACGGGGAATAATAAGAATAAGGAAAACAGGCGCGGTGTTGCCTCATCGTCTACTCGTGCAGACTGGGGGGGGGGGGGGGGGGGGGCACGGCTATCTCGTTCCCGTCTATTGCGTGAGTAATAGACGAGAATAATAGAGAACAATCTCACGTTAGATTCGGCCGCTTACCTTTCAATTTGTAATGCGATTTCCTGTAACCTGTAACCTTATAAAACGTTGAAATTGGTAATCGAACCGGCAGCTCTGAAGCCGTCAGGCCGCGGCTGCGGCAACGTGTTCTGTTCGTTTCCCGGCGGCTCTTTTCCACCCTTCTCGGGCTCGGAGAAGGACTAACGGGGCCGGATTATCACTGACAGATCTACGCGGGGGCTTTTGGCCGTTTCCCGAACATTTGACGTGTCCGCTTTTACTGGTCTAAAAAAAAGAAATGGTGCTCATCCTTTTAATGGTCTTATTAATAAGCCTTCTTTGATTCATAATTTTGTCAAACAAAGCGAGAGGAATGGTCGAAATAGCAATTCCGGACAATTTATCAGCTTCAGCAGGATTGAGCTGTTCAGCAGGATTGAACTGATTGGCCGAATCAGCAGGAAATCAAATTTTTGTCAAACAAAGCGAGAGGAATGGTCGAAATAGCAATTCCGGGCAATTTATCAGCTTCGGCAGGATTGAGCTGTTCAGCAGGATCGAACTGATTGGCCGAATCAGCAGGAAATCAAATTTTTGTCAAACAAAGCGAGAGAAATGGTCGAAATAGCAATTTCAGACCATTTATCAGCTTCAGCAGGATTGAGCTGTTCAGCAGGATCGAACTGATTGGCCGAATCAGCAGGAAATCAAAATGTTTGTCAAACAGAGCGAGAGGAATGGTCGAAATAGCAATTCCGGACAATTTATCATCTTCAGCAGGATTGAGCTGTTCAGCAGGATTGAACTCACTGGCCGAATCAGCAGGAAACCAAAATTTTTGTCAAACAAAGCGAGAGAAATGGTCGAAATAGCAATTTCAGACAATTTATCAGCTTCAGCAGGATTGAGCTGTTCAGCAGGATTGAACTCACTGGCCGAATCAGCAGGAAACCAAAATTTTTGTCAAACAAAGCGAGAGAAATGGTCGAAATAGCAATTTCAGACAATTTATCAGTTTCAGCAGGATTGAGCTGTTCAGCAGGATTGAACTGACTGGCCGAATCAGCAGGAAACCAAAATTTTTGTCAAACAAAGCGAGAGAAATGGTCGAAATAGCAATTTCAGACCATTTATCAGCTTCAGCAGGATTGAGCTGTTCAGCAGGATCGAACTGATTGGCCGAATCAGCAGGAAACCAAAATTTTTGTCAAACAAAGCGAGAGAAATGGTCGAAATAGCAATTCCGGACAATTTATCAGCTTCAGCAGGATTGAGCTGTTCAGCAGGATTGAACTGATTGGCCGAATCAGCAGGAAACCAAAATTTTTGTCAAACAAAGCGAGAGAAATGGTCGAAATAGCAATTCCGGACAATTTATCAGCTTCAGCAGGATTGAGCTGTTCAGCAGGATCGAACTGATTGGCCGAATCAGCAGGAAACCAAAATTTTTGTCAAACAAAGCGAGAGAAATGGTCGAAATAGCAATTCCGGACAATTTATCAGCTTCAGCAGGATTGAGCTGTTCAGCAGGATTGAACTGACTGGCCGAATCAGCAGGAAACCAAAATTTTTGTCAAACAAAGCGAGAGAAATGGTCGAAATAGCAATTTCAGACAATTTATCAGCTTCAGCAGGATTGAGCTGTTCAGCAGGATCGAACTGATTGGCCGAATCAGCAGGAAATCAAAATGTTTGTCAAACAAAGCGAGAGAAATGGTCGAAATAGCAATTACAGACAATTTATCAGTTTCAGCAGGATTGGCGCTCGAGAGCAGCATTACTCCTAATTGCCTGTCTTCAATCAACAGGTGGCGTTGGTGCATGCGTCGTCTGGTGAAGAACTCATCATTAGAACGCGCTTAATTCAATTTATTCAAGAACAAGATAATTACCTATATAGACCTAGACAGGCATTACATATTTATTTGTCTGTCTATTATACCTATATAAGTAATTATTAGGTATCCATATAAATCATACATATAAATTAGGTAGGTATACATGCATATATTACATAGTTACACACACATACACTCTACACTACATAGAGGATAGGTATAGGTACACGGATAAACTATAAAACAGAATAGACTTTCCGCACGAAATATAAAGGTAATTGAGCATTACCATACGATAACAATAATAATAGTAGTACATGACAGGACAGATAGTACATATAAGTAGTAGTACATAGGTATATTATGTAGATATAGGTATGTATTACAATACGGTGCGGGACGCACGTAATAAATTACTTTTCACGTCTAATGACACACTCCGGCTGTCGGTTGCCTTGTCGTTTCGTCGTTCTTGCATAATAACAACAACAATAATAATAGTAGCAATAACAGCAATAGTAATAATGACAATAATGAAGTAACAATGAAGGCTATTAATAAGCGCAGGTGAAAAGCAACAAGCGTTTAGGTATTTATAGCGAACGCGCACGAGTACCTATCCACCTCTGACAATGAGAGATAATAGTAATGAGAGAGAAGAGGAGCGGTGACGGACGGGATGAGTAAATTTTGTTGTTAAAATATACCGGGCGTGTAATTCGATGAAATGTCGTGCTCGATGTTTAATGGGGAACGGGAGAAATGCGCGTGACGGCTTGCCGTGTAACGATTAACGACGTAACATTTCTTTTCTTCTCGTTCTTCTTCTTCTCGTTTTGTTTTTATTTTTCGATAATCCCCTTTCGTTTTGTTGCATTTATTTCTATTTGGTACCTATGGGTATGGTGTCGAGGTCGAAGGAAGAAATCTTCTTTTTCTTCTTCTTCTTGTAATTCTTCTCTTTCTTTCGGTGCTTTTTTTCACTTGCTCTTAGTTTTATAAAATAAGTTGCGATTCGTTTTTTTATTTATTTTCAATTTTTTCGGTTTTTTTGCTTTGATTTCTTCATTTTTCTTCCTTTGGTTTTTGTCCAGCTTGTACCTACCTGATGCGTATTAAAAAAGTACCTATAAAAAGTAATTTAATTTCTCATCTGATAGAATGAAAATTTTCTTCTTTTTTATTTTCTTCTTTCTTCTTTTTTTATTTCTCAATTTTTGATGTTTTCTTTTCTCCCTCCATGCTAGCACTATGAAGATTTAACACCGCCCGTCGTCTGAAAATTCAGGAGTCGTTTTTTCTTTTTCCTCTTATAGATTTCTTCATTTTTCTTCTTATTCTTTTTAGTCCATCTTGTACCTGAAAGTATAAAAAGTATCAAGAAAGTATAAAAATTTGTTTAATTTCTCATCTGATAGAATGAAAATTTTCTTCTTTTTTATTTTCTTCTTTCTTCTTTTTTTATTTCTCAATTTTTGATGTTTTCTTTTCTCCCTCCATGCTAGCACTATGAAGATTTAACACCGCCCGTCGTCTGAAAATCCAGGAGATGTTTCTTCTTCTTCCTCTTAGATTTCTTCATTTTTCTTCTTATTCTTTTTAGTCAATCTTGGACCTAAAAGTATAAAAAGTATCAAGAAAGTATAAAAATTTGTTTAATTTCTCATCTGATATAATGAAAACTTTCTTCTTTATTATTTTCTTCTTTCTTCATTTTAATCAGTTCCTCTTTTTTGAGCCCCTAACTATATCTGTTAAGATTTTTTGACGCTTAAATTGGAGTCTTTTTCGGTTTCTTCGTTTTAAATGGTTTCTTCTTTTATCTTTGATGGCTTAGGCACTCTTCTGCATATGGCCATTTTAAATTTTATGCTTCATGTAGGTACTCTTCAGCTGATGTGTTAAGAAATAATAACATTGTCCGTCTCTGTTATATAGAATGTAGAAATCTTCTTCTTTTTTCTTCTTTCTCAATTTTTTATGTTTTCGTTTCTTTTCTTTCCCCCCATGTTAGCTCTATGAAGATTTAACACCATGCCCTGTCGGAAAATCGAATCAAGTCGTTTCTTCTTCTTCCTTTTAGCTTT
This sequence comes from Malachius bipustulatus, assembly GCA_910589415.1. Classification (NCBI taxonomy): domain Eukaryota; kingdom Metazoa; phylum Arthropoda; class Insecta; order Coleoptera; family Melyridae; genus Malachius; species Malachius bipustulatus. The sequence continues at coordinate 39,112,901 of OU342638.1, read as the reverse complement.
CTTCATTTTTCTTCTTATGCTTTTTTTAGCCAAGCTTGTACCTGAGTATCAAGAAAGTATAAAAAGCAGTTTAATTTCTCATCTGATATAGTAAAAACTTTCTTCTTTATTATTTTCTTCTTTTTTATTTTCTTCTTTCTTCATTTTAATCAGTTCCTTGGTTTTTTTTTTAGTTCCTAACTGTATCTGTTATGATTTTTTGACGCTTAAATTGGAGTCTCTATTTCGGTTTCTTCATTTTAAATGGTTTCTTCTTTTATCTTTGATGGCTTGAACACCCTTCGGCATATGGCATTTTAAATTTTATGCTTCCTGTAGGTACTCTTCGACTGTTGTGTTAAGAAATGATAACATTGTCCGTCTCCGCTATATAGAATGAAGAAATCTTCTTCTTTTTTCTTTCTCAATTTTTTATGTTTTCGTTTCTTTTCTTTCCCCCCATGTTAGCTCTATGAAGATTTAACACCGTGTCCTGTCGGAAAATCGAATCAAGTCGTTTTTTCTTCTTCTTCCTTTTAGCTTTCTTCATTTTTCTTCTTATGTATTTTTTAGCCCAGCTTGTACCTAAGAGTATCAAGAAAGTATAAAAGGAGTTTAATTTCTCATCTGATATAGTGAAAACTTTCTTCTTTTTTATTTTATTCTTCTTTCTTCATTTTAATCAGTTCTTTGTTTTTTTTTTAGTGTCTAACTGTATCTGTTGAGATTTTTTAAATTGGAATCTCTCTCTTGTTTCGGTTTCGTCATTTTAAATTGCGTTTCTTCTTTTTTGCTTTGATGGGTTGGGTACTCTTCGGCATATGGCCATTTTAAATTTAGGCTTCATGTAGGTGCTATTCAGCTGATGTGTTAAGAAATGATAACATCTCAATATCTCAATTTTTGATGTTTTCGTTTATTTTCTTTCCCTCCATGTTAGCTCTATGAAGATTTAACATCATGCCAGTCTGAAAATTGAGTAAAGTCGTTTCTTCATCTTCTTTTTAGATTTCTTCATTTTTATTTTTATATATGCTTCCAAGTCCAGCTTGTATCTGCGTATTAAGTGCATACAACAATTAATCACTTTTCTCATCTGATATAATGATTACTTTCTTCTTTTTTATTTTCGTCTTTCTTCGTTTTCATCAGTTCCTTGTTTTTTAAGTAGCTAAATGTATCTGTTGAGATTATTTGACGCCTAAATTTGAGTCTCTCTTGTTTCGATTTCTCCATTTTAAATTGTATTTATTCTTCTTTTTTTGATGGCTTGAACATGCACCCTTCTGCATGCACTTTTCTTCTTTTTTCTTCTTCCTCAATTTTAGATTTTTTTTTCCGCTCATTTCCATGTTATACCTCTATGAAGATTTGACACTGTGCTTTTCAGAAAATCGAGTAGTCATTTCTTCTTCTTCTTTTTAGATTTCTTCATTTTTCTTTTATATACTCCTTAGTACAGTACGTATTAAGTACAAAAATTAAGCACTTTACTCCTCTGGTACAATGAAAACTTTCTTCTTTTTTTATTTTCTTTCTTCTTTATTCCTAATTCTTATTTTCTGCCGCTATCTCTGGTTTTGTTTATTTTTTTTTCATCTTTTCCTTTTGTCTCGTGAATCAATGGCCTCAAACATGTCATGCCTATGGTCAGCTCTAATTTTTTAATAATTACGAAGAAAATGTTTTATTTGTCTTTCTTTAGTCTTCTTTCTTCTTATTTTTAGCTGCTTTCTTCATTTTTCTTTATGTTTTTCGTTTTATCTCATTTCTATCCTTTTCCTCTTTTCTCTGTACCTACCCCCTTATTTTCTGCTGCTTTGTCTGTTTTTACTTTTTTTGTGTCTTTTTTATTGTGTCTTTTTTTCTGTCTAGATGACTGTCTAGCTTGTTTACGTTATAACTTATAACAGTCTCCCTGAATCTTCTTATTAGTTTTCTGTCGCCTTCTCTCTTTTGCTTTTCTTCTTTTTTCTTCATCTTTCTTCTGTTTCAGAGTGACTAACAACCATATACCGACACCAACACCAACACCATCATGTTAAATCCCCCAAGAAGCAATAAGAAACAATATAATACACAGTCAGGCTACTCGCATTTTTTAACGAAATTATAACGAATCTTTCGACGTTATAATTCCTATTGTATACATCCCATACTTTATTGCCGACGCGATTATTTCTTGATTATTAAGACGCGAAACAATTTTCTAAAAGACCTAATTTCAGCTGGATTAAAAAAAATTAACGATTGGAACGTTCGTTAATAAACATGATATTGACCGCTTGATATTATAATATAAGGTGAATTAGAAATTAGAACTAATCATAAGAAGCGTATACGTTATTTGTGATATGCTGGCTGTTATCGTTCTACTGCGTTTGAAGCGTTTTATCACATAGCGATCCTGCTTGAACAAGCAGAAGCTGCGGATTCATTACAAGTAAATGTAAGGAATAGTGTGCGCCCGAGTCGTGTGTAGTGTAGTAGTGTATTAGGTATTAGTGTGTCACAATAGCCACCGAAATTTATGTACCTACTCACCTGGCACCGGCACTGATGGAGCCTTGAGTATGTAAATTAAGTTATGTAAAACGTTACGAAACAATTAATATCGAACGTGTCTCGGTTTGTCTTTCCATCAGTGCCAGTGACAATTTCATTCCACCTTGATACGTATACATATACCTAGGTACCTACGGCTCGGTATTATTATAATTATTTACGACACATTTATATTTCCCATAAATAAGTAATACGGACGGTTTTTTATGTACCCACTTATATATCCACATACTTCATCATAGAGATGTAGGCATCAGGTATATAGGACGTAATAATATTGGGCTCGTAAAAAAAAAATGAACCGCATACCTACCTACTTGATTTTACAATAAATAAATAAATAAATAAGGATAATTGATGCGGTAAAGATTACGTCACTATTACATAAATCTACTTTTTCTTGTTGCGTTAAAAAAAAAGGGACAACTAAACGACATTATTTGCTGCAGTAGGTAAATTGATATCCATAATTTTTTAATACAATAATAATTGTAATGTAGATAGCGTTTATCAAACAAGCCGTCGAGGCGCCGAGGAGGCGGGCTCCGATGCCGGCCACTTAGGTATTATTAGGTAGGTATAGGAGATAACGTTCATTAATGAGCTCTAATTATTCTATAGTTCACCGGAACAATGGATAATTATACAACTCATTAAGGGTGCAGAACATTTCTACCACCACGGATTATTGCATATTATATGCGTAAATAAACCGCCTGAGGAGGAGTCTTCAGGCTCCTCCTCCTAATAAATAGGTACCTATGTACCTAAAACGTGTTAATAAATAATTATATGAAATGTATAGTGTGAAAATGATTATGAGTAATTATTAAATAAATAATTGACGGATTGAGTCTGGGATTATCAACACGGAAACAGACCGCTTCAAATCTGAAGACTTATTCTAACCTCATCAGCGCGTCATATCAGACTGGTGGATGTATTGCTGGCCTGTCTCGGAGTGGGCTGATGCAATAACATCGTGGTGATATAAAAAGTAATAATGAAACAGGAAGATCGCGTATATGTTTATGACAGATAAAAATGAAGATTTCTACGTTAGTATTGGTAAATAATTTAGGTATGAATAACATTTTTGTTTTATGTACCTAAAGGTCATTATTAAGGAGAATAAAAAAGTATAGAAAAAAAGTAAAGAGAAGAAGAAAGAAGAAAAAGGATAAGACATTCTTCAATCAGTACCTTCTGCTAGCCTCAGCATAACATAGAAGAATATAATGTGCTGGCTAAATATCCCTGCTGAAATCTAAAAGCCATAAGTTCTAAAGAAGAAGAAAAAAAGAAGAAAGAAATATCAGACATAGCAACAGAAAATAAGGCTGCACAGAGAAAAGAAGGAAAGGAAAGAGAAAATAAAGATAAAAAGAAAAAAAGATGAGATTAAGAAGAAAGAAGACTAAAAAAAGACCAATAAGACATTTTTTTCATAATTATTACAAAATTGGAGCTGATGACCACAGACATGACATGTTTGTTTTAAAAGCCATTAATTTACCAGACAAAAATAACATAGGCAAAAAAAGATGCAATAAAAGTGAAGAATGAGATGAAAAAGAAGAAATAAACCCAGAGAAAGCAGCAGAAAATAAGAATAAAGGAGAGAAAAATTCAAACAAGGAAAAAGAAAAGTAAAGAAAGCCTAAAAGAAACGAAAAAAGAAGAAAGAAAAACGGAGAAAGCTGCAAAAATAAGAAGAAAAAAACTAAAGAAGAAGAAATAAAGATAACATTTTCTTTATAATTTACGAGGCAAAAGGAATAACAGATAAAAAAGAAGAAAAAGAAGCAATAAAAGTAAAGAATCAGATGAAAAAGAAAAGAAACAAACCCAGAGATAGCGGTAGAAAATAACGATAAAAAAGAAAGAAGAAACATAAAAACAAAGAAAAAAGAAGAAAGCGTAAAAAGAAGAAAAATAGAATAACGGTCATAAAGAAGAAAGTAACATTTTCTCTCGTGTTTTTCATTCGTGCCATCATTTCAATGGCTCTCGATTTTAACTCTACAGCTCCCTTTCTTTCTCACCCCCCCCCCCCTCCTCACATAAAGACAGAAAATTCTTCAATACGGCCCTCCCCATAATAGACCGCCGAAAACGCTGACTAGAATAAAAATAAAAGCAAGAATAATGTGGGGAAAATCGATAGACCGCTCAGACCAAATGCATAAAAAAGTATTATAAGGGAAGATTAAAGAAGAAGAAGAATGCGAAGAAAAATGAAGATTAGTACCTTAGTTGATGCAAAAAATGAGAATTTCTATACGATTTTATATTCCAAACTAAATATTACTGATATAATGTTGTAGTCTATATACAGTTTCAGTTTCAGTTTCAGTTTATTATTCGCTTTTTAAATAATACAGTATCACATTATTGTGTCCGTACATTATAAGCTCGTCATTAACATATAAATAAACACATAATATAACACATAAACCACAACATCACAATCAGTAAAATACAAATTTTGAAACAACAAAATCACAATCAAAACTACTCATATTCAATCAAACCCGGACTATAGATCACCTAGTGATTTGGGTGAGTAAAAAATTCCTCAAGGGAATAGAAACATTTGTCTAGGAGAAATTCTCTTATTTTTTGTTTGAATACTTTAAGGCTATCTGTCTCTTCAAAACACCCATAATTACTGAGAGCATGGTTATATACCTTAATTCCTATATAATTGGGATTTTGCTGGGTTATGCTGAGTCTCGAAAAGGGAAGAGCTAGCGTATCTTTACTTTTTGTTTCGTAATTGTGAAAGAATGAGCGCTTATTGGAGATTATTGAAGGGCTTTGTTTTATATGGATTAGCAGCAGATAAATGTACAGTGACGGAAATGACATGATCCCCAACTTCCTAAACAGCGGTCTGCATGGTGTCCTACCGGGAGCGTACGACATGCACCTGATTGCCTTCTTCTGAGCAACAAATACACGCCACGCCCCACCAGCCGAGCCCCAGTGGACAACACCATATGACATGGTGGACTGAAAAATACCGAAATACACCATCTTCAGAATATCCAATGAAACGGTGTTTCGAATGTTTCTAATTAGAAAAGAACAGGAACTCAACTTGGGTAGAATGTGTTCAATATGATCATTCCATGTCAGTTTATGATCGATATATAAGCCTAAAAACTTCGTTGAGCTGACATTTTGAACTGATTGACCTCCAAGTTTAATAAGGAGACTGGAGTCTACTCTGGTGTTTTTTGTTACGATTTCCATCGCAACAGTCTTATCTTCATTGAGTTTTAGTCCGTTCTTAGTGCACCAGTTCTGGACATAATCTGAGCATCTAGTGGAGCCAAGTGCTAGGTCAGTTCGCCTCTTTTCCACAACCAAAGCATTGGTGTCGTCAGCATACAGAACAAATATAATATTGTTGAGTTCCGCCGTTGGTAAATCATTAATAAAACAGCCAAACAAGGTTGGAGAAATACAGGAGCCTTGTGGGGTTCCCCTTTTTATTTCCAGTGGTGTAGAGCATTTGTTTCCGATAGTAACTCGCTGATACCTACCCGTAAGGTAAGATCGAATCCAATTATTGGCTATTCCTCTCACACCCATATTGTCCAATTTCTCCATAAGGAGTTCATGGTCTACCGTGTCAAAAGCCCGGCTCATGTCAAAGAACAGACCGGCTATATGTTTACCTTCATTTAGTCCGTCAGAAATTCGCTGCATAACTAGATTTAATGCTGTATGGGTTGAATGCGCTTGTCTAAACCCATGTTGATACGGATTCAATATAGCGTTTTTCTCAAGAAAGTTGTTAAGCCTGGTGTTAAAACATTTCTCGAAAATTTTTGCAATTTGACACTGCATCGCAATTGGGCGATAATCGTTCACATTATGCCTACTACCCTTATTCTTATAAACAGGGACAACCTTCGATACTTTCAATGAGCTTGGGAACGTTCCCTGCAAGAAGCTTATATTTAATAATTTTGATAGTATCGGTGCTAGTATGTTCTTCGCTGCAACGAAAACGGTACCTGGCATTTCGTCCAGTCCTGATGATTTTCTAGCGCATATTTTAGATATTATTTCCTCAATTTCTATTGGAGTTGTAGGGCATAAAAACATTGTCTCTGAGAACCTATCTAAGGTGACATTCTTACTCTGAGGAGACTTGATGCGATTACATGCCTCAACGAAATAAGCATTGAAAATCTCGCACATTTCTCCCTCGTCAGTTATTGTAGCATTATCAAACTTTAATTCAGCTTGCTTATGTGATTTCCGGTCAGTATTTTCCCTTATTATATTCCAGCTTTCTTTGTTTACATTTTTTGCCTCTTTTAATCTGATATCATTATATGTTCTTTTCAGTAAATTAATTTTATTGTAATAATATGACTTAAGTTCTCTAAATTTGCTATCGTATATCTGATTTTCAATTGTTTTATTAATCTGGTACATTTCCTTCAATAAAGCAGATAAATTTTTTATTTCCGGCGTTATCCATTTGTATTTATCTACCTTATTAAATTTCACCTTCCTTAGGGGAAAGTTAGTATCAAAAGCAGACTTAATCTCCCTATAGATAATATCAAAAACCTTGTCAATGCAATCTTCTTGGTTTTGGAGAAATATGCGATCCCAGTTAACACATGAGAGAGAGTTTTTAAAATTTTCCATGTTATTTTTATTGAATATCCTAGCCCTAGCTATATCTTCGTCAGGTTTGCGTTTTATAGAGTTAATTTTTATTGTCACAAATTGATAAGTGTGATCTGATAAGTATGTATCATGTATTTCATAGTCTAATTCAGAATAATCCGTGAATATATTATCAATACATGTTTTCGAGTTTCCAGATATTCTGGTAGGTTTTAAAAAAGACGGTTTTATATTATATTCAAGAAGAAGGTTTTTTAGGTCATTGGATTGCCTAGTGTTACGTAATAGATCAACATTAACATCACCGCACATTACATGCCTACATTGAGGATAGTGAGTTTTTTCCAGCATCTCAGATAGCCTTTCGATGAATATCCCGAAGTCACCGTCAGGCGATCTATAGACCGAGTATACAACTATAGGCTTATTGTTCTCAAGAAAACATTTTACAGCGCACATCTCGAAGTCCCTTTCACGACTGTTGTTAAAGGATATTTTTTCCGTTTGTATGTCCTCCCTGGTAACGATACATACTCCTCCTTTTGAAAGAGTCGTCCTAAAAAAAGCATCCCTTACCGTGTGATGGCTCAGGTGGAAGTTCTCGATGTTCGCATCCAAGTGATGTTCTGTCAGGCAAGCGATACTGACATTGTGCTCATTAAGGAGAAGCTCCAGTGGCATCCTTTTATTTAGCAGTCCTCCCTGTATATTTGAGTTCATGATTACAAAGTCTGAAACGTCTTCATCTTCAGGTTTCTTTTGCTCTAAGTAGCTTCCCTCGGTGGTGTTCTTCTGTGAAAATATCGATTCACACAACAACCAGCCGGCCAGAATGCTGAATCCATTGCCCTTGATAAATTCGTCTCCAGTATAGTAACTTTAAAGGAGGAATAATATTGTGGAAATCTAGACTGTAATTTCTCACAATTCACCTCCGGAAAATCACCTTTTAAATAATCCATGACGTCGTCAGCTGATGTGTCAGGATGTAATTTATAAACATGTAGAAAAGAAAACTTCGGAACTGCTCTGATTTTGCCACTGTTATCCTCCGATTTCGATCCCACAATTATCCTGTTTGATGCCCTATGTTTACGCCTGGATATTGGAGCTGAGATGGATTCATTCATGAAAGTAATCGTCCTCGGAATCTCTCCATCATTGGCCTCGATCGTAGGATGGACATCTGATTTGTTTTGTTTACCTTTAACAGCTGTTGATAACGCTGATAACGACTTTGTTGTGGTGTCCGTTAGTGTTTTCACCGCCCTCTGGTTTTCTGCTCTTGTATCGTTCTCGCTATCTGCAATTGCTGCAGTATTTTTAATTAATTTTACAGGTTTCACCGTTTGTTCCTTAGAGTTCGATACGATTTTACCACTTTTTATGGAGGCGAGTTCATCTAATTTATTCATTAGTTTAATCTGTTGATTAAGTAATTCTGTATTTTCGGTGAGGCATTTAATAATAACGTCTTTTTCATTCAACAGTTTTAGTAAATACCTTATTTCAACTCTGCAGGATTCAATCGTTTGATTATTTATTATTTCGTGGTTGGTCATATTGGTCAGGCCGCCATTATCATCAGTATCAGGCACAGGTATATTTTTATCACAGCACAATACGTGTTTTTCGTCAATTATTTTCACATTTTTCATAAGTTTAACGCAACTATGATGAAAAAGTGTACCACATGTCACACATTTAGGTCCCGATTTAGGAATCGTCTTACACTTTTTACATTGTTTTAATTGAGCCAGAGTTGACGATGCACTGCCTTCGGTGGCCATCTTCGATCTCGATATACCTGTAGGTATATAAAAAAGAAGAGGAAGAATAAGAGCAGACAGGAAAAAAGAAGAATCGTCTATACCTATACCTACCTAATTCTTACCGAGGAAGTAATAAGTAGGTACATACGCCACTGGCAAGAGAATAATAACAGCACGAATAACTAGATGACTTTAGTTCTAATTATAACAGTAAAAGAAGAGGAGGAAGAATGAAGATGATGTAGTAATACCTACGTCAAATTAACAATAACGCAGTATATTTAATAATTTGGGCAACATTAACAAAAAAAGAGTATCTACATGGTTAGTAGAACATAATGATAAAGTGATAGAATCAAAAAATGATAAAAAAGAAGAATATAAAAGAAGAAAATCTCTAATAACGAAGATGATATTTCTTCTTTTTCTTCTTTTCTACCCATACAGCTATTTACCTACGAGTAGGTATTAGGTGTCCAAAATGTTTTATATTGAACAAGCAGGAAATTGAAGATATTTGAAAAAGAAGAATTAGAAAAGTATAAAAAGAAATAGACACGGAGGACGTTATAACGTAAACAAGTTAGACAGGCAAGTATAGAAGACGAGAAATGAAGAAATCGAAAAAGGAAAAAATGAAAAATAAAGGAATAGAAAAAATAAAAAGGAGACAAATAATTGAAAAAAAAAAAATCGAAAAAAATAAAAGGAGAAAAATTAGGAATTAGATAAACACAAAAGAAGAAAAATTGAGAAATCGGAAAGAGAAAAGAAGAAATGGGAAAAAATATCGAAAAAAGAGAAAGAAGAAAAATGAAGAAATCGAAAAATAAATCGAAAAAATGAAAAGAAGATAAATTATAAAATCGAAAAAATAGAAAAGAAGAAAGCAAATTTTAAAGATAGAAGTAAAATGAAGAAATTGACGAGAAAAGAAGAAAAATGAAGAAATCGAGAAAAGAGAAAAGAAGAAATGGAAAAAGAAGACAAATTCAGAAAATATCGAAAAAAGAGAAAAGAAGAAAAATGAAGAAATCGAAAAATAAATCGAAAAAGAGTGTTTCGTCCTTGGCGAATAATCGATTCGTATTCTCTAAGACACCACCGTTTCCTACCCCTTCCTCTCCCTTTACACATCGGGAAGAAGGAAAAAGGACACCTGACCGGAGACCACACGAAGAGTCGAGGTTTAACATCGAGAGAGGAAAGATCCCGACAGAGTGCCGTTCGTACCATCATCGACGTTGGTTTAGACGCGTAGCCCTTTTACTCGAAAAGGAGCCGCGGAGCGAGCGAGCATTCGTTATCGTTAATAATAATTAGTGGAACAATCGTGGGTACCAACATAGTGGAGCAAAGTGAACAATAATAATAGTTACAACATCTCGCAAATTAAAACAAGTGCCCGTTCTAGTCGGACAAGACACAAGGTCAGTATTTTGGATAATTATTAATTAATTGTGTTCCTGTCAATCATTGGCAATTATAGCCTGGTCCTTCAATCATCCTATAAATTTTGATCCTTGTCATTACGTGGCGCGCTTCGTCATTAGCCCCTTTCAGGATCGAATTGCGTCGTTAACATTTTTGGCTCTTCGACGGGAGTTAACAATAGACAAATTCAAAAAATGGAAAAAGAAAAGCCGAAAAATGAAGAAATGGATAAAGACAAAAGAAGAAAAACGGAGAAATCGAAAAGAGAAATGAAGAAACGAAGAAATGGAAAAAAGAGAAAAGAAGAAAAATGAAGAAATCGCAAATGAAGAAAGAAGAAAGTGACGAAATTGCCTGGAAAAGAAAACTTTTCCGGTTTCTCGAATAGAAGCTGGAACGCGCTTCTCCTCCCTCATTATGACATGATTCCCATATCCCGTTCCCGGGACCTAGGTATATAATGTACCTATAGATAGTATAGGTAACATACCTAGGTATGTATCTTTAAAAAAATTAACTGGAGTACCTACCTATATACCTATTTATCTTTTGTTCTTATATCCACAATAAAAAATCCTTTCATGGTTAATAATAGTCTATTGTTAATTATTATTGTTGTTGTTAATAATTGTTAATTCAATTATTACGCGCTGTAATTGTCTTTTCTACGAATTATTACCCACGGCGGCTATCGTTAATAAAAATCAGACTAAGTAAGTAATGCGTTTCCTTGATATAGGTAATGGTCTTATTTTAATAATCGCGTATTCTTCTTTTTTTCTCATTTATTACGAAACTATTGTGTATATGTTACAAGTTAATGAACTCTTCTTCTTATTTATTATTATTATTCTTATTTTTAACTTCATCGCATGCGCATAATATGCGATGAAGACTAAGTATATGCCGTTTTCTTCTCTTCTCGGAAGATCCTGCCGCAGTATCAGTCAGTATACAGCGATTTCGGACCAGGAGCTTATTATAAAGGAAACTAACCATGGCGCGGGGGCGATTGGGTGGAGGGGGCGGGGGAGGCGAGTCTGTCGTTTGTCGTTCCCGGTGACGTCTTTCCTGGCGGATAGTAAATGATCGTGCCGGCGTTATAGACGGATAATGACCGATACTGATGATCGCCGGGACTCGGGCGGGAGATATAGTCCGGAGAATCGCTCCCCGGGATCCCCCCACCGTCAGCGGCGTGCGGTTTGATGCCGGTTTATTTTTTTCGCGCCCTATTATTCTTTTGTAAGTAAATAGTTCCTCTCTATCCTTTAAATTATTTACCTACAGAAAAATCAGGTTGTTTTATATTTTTAATATTTGTCAATTTTGACAGTCCGTGATGTGTCATAAAGTCCCCTCCCCTTACATTCTAGACGAGACGATAGAGATAGGAATTTTGTACCTAAACCAAAAATAAGCGCACAAATTTTATTATATTTTGACTTTGACGTGTTAAATCAAAATGTCAAATATGTTTGTCAATAAAGACGTCTATTGTCCCCTCTCCCCTCCCCTTAATTTGGTAAAAATAACAAATTTCAATGTATGAATCATGAATTTTACTGCTTTGTATGACATACCTAAAAGTGCGGTGTCAAATATGTCAAAAATAACGCTACAGACGTCCTCATTGCACAAACTCCCAAAAAAATAAAAAAACAAGCCATTTTGCTTGTGTTTAGAAAATCAAAAATACTTTCAAAATGACACTTTACACATAATGTCAAAATTTTGATGTCAATTTGACATTTGATTAATCGATTCTACGTCAAAAAGTACTAAAATTAATGTTTTTTTATCAAAATTATGTGACCCGTTGGGAGCAGAATTTGAAGGGGTGGTGTAGAAGTACCTGTCATAATCATAACATGACTCCCATGCCATTTTTTAAATGTGCAAAATTTCGAAATTGGCACCTGACGCTCTTGACAGGGACTAGAAGTTCATCTTTATTGACATTTGACGCATCAGTTTTACGTCAAAAAATATAGTAAAATCCACGTAAGGGGGTGGGTTTGACACAATGACTGTCAAAACAGAAAACTACCATAAAAGAGTGCGAGTTAAAGGGGTGGGGGGGGGGGGGGGGGGTGGAAACAAGAGTCGATTGTAACCCAGAAACGGAAAAATCAGAAACTGTTAAGAATAAGGGCTGTTTAGGGATGGGGGAAAACTTGTATAGGTTATGTTGCTATTTGCTATAGATTGTTGTACCGGGGTAATGCTACAATAAAAACAAATAGGCAACGACCAACGACGAGTCGTCCCTGACGCGGAGCCGAACCACCCCGCAGGGCTAACGATAATGGTGGGAACACCCCGCGTCATTTGTCCACGTCCGGGCCAACATATCGTTGATCTGGCGGCGGCGGCGGCGGAAGCTGGGGGACGACCGGGATAAATGCATTAAGCGACCGTCTCCAGGCATCTCGGGCTCTGCCCCCCGGCCACCGGGTCATTATTATACCTGACTATGGGGGGATGATATAATCGCTTGCATTATTATCGTTCACGACCACTCGACCACCCTCCTCTGCCCTTTAGGTAGGTATATGGGCTAATCTTTACGTACGTGTAATTTTTTTATACAATTTTTAAGTTTTTTTTTTCGAGTGCCTTACCCAGGTGGTTGGTTGGTTATAAGAAGGAACGATCGATATCGATCACTCTTCATTCATACGACGTTTGTCTTGTTTGTACGTTCGTCTCTTATTATTCTTCAAATGTCCGTCGTCCATGCATCAGCAGCAACGGTCGGTGGTCGATGTCCACTACATCGTCGTCTGGGTCATCGCCCTCGTCCGCGCGTCCCTGCGGGTGGAACCGGGGCGTGTCGGCACGGACCAATGGCGCGAAGACACGCCCCCGCCCAACTCCACCCGCGTAAGCGGCGACACACCTTTCCTCCGTGCACCTGTGCACTCCGCTAATAACGCTCGCCGCTTAACGATAACGCTGCTTGTTGAATTCATTGCGTTTCTGCGCTTATCGTGTATCGATGCGTGCGTGACGAGGCAGCGATAATGTAGACAATATTGGCGATGTCTGGAAACTTATTTTATTCATATGGAACGAGAAAACTTTGAACTCTCCTCGCTCATGGCTAATAATTATTATTATTGATGGTGTCATTAAAGTCTATTAAATTTGAAATTGTAATGTCTAAGTGTAGTTTTAACACCGACGTTGACAGGCTTCAGGCTTCATGCAGGGCCATTAACATAATGCGATTAAATGAGAAACAATAACGCATTGGCGGCTCGTCTGTACCTATATGAAGGCAACAGGTCGTATTGTCTCTCCAGGTGACGTCACGATTTTTAATACCATTATCAGGACATGCGCACTATCCCTATAAACGCGAGAATAATGCGGCAGCGTTCTCTATTATAGGAAAGGATAAAACTCCGAAATCAATAAAATGCGTGGAGATCCGTTAAAAGGATATACGGGTCACCAATGACGTCACGAGTTCTTATATTTGTTATTAGTAGAAACGTCTCTAACGTCGAAAAATAATCGTAATCGTGGGAAAATGGGTGTCTCCAGGTGACGTCACGATTCTTAATTCGAGTATCAGCACATGCGCATCACTATTCCTGAACGCGAAAATAATATCACAGCGTTCTTTGTTGTGAGAAAACACTTGAAAAAGGTTCCGGGATTTGTAATGATGATAAGGTCTCCAAGTGACGTCATCACTGTTGCAGATTTGAATTGTGGCGCGATACCCATAACACTCAGGTGTTGTAGTTGGACGAGCCGCTCGTGTTCTCGCGGGTCGCTCATATTAATTTAATGAATGGAAATGAGCGTTTAAGTTGCACAATACACGCGCAAACACAGCATACACATTACGTACAAATGTCACATCATCTTAACGATGATGATCGGCTATTGTTCCGGTCGCGCGGAATATATTTAAACGATAATAGCTTAATTAGTTTTCAAATAATTGACCGTTTCTCGTTACATTATCATTACGTTTAGGTAGATATTATGTCTATAGCAACCTAGCAATCGTTGCTGTAATGCGTGTATAGGTACTTAGATATGTTCAAATAACCATGAGCGTGATTAATGATCATTTATCCCGCAATGATAATGTTTGATCGAAGCAAAAGTTACTTACGGTATTTACTTTCTTCAATTTCTTCATAAAATCTTCATCTCAAAAGTTCTTCTTTTCTATTTATAACAAGAAACAAATCCAAGTTTTGTAGTGTAAAAAAAGTTCCAAAATAACAACTCATCCCTTTTAGGTATGCCGCCTTTCTTCAGTTTCTTCAAAACAATAATCTTCCTCTCAAAAGTTATTCCGATCCACTAGTACTAGTATAGAAAATCGAAGTCTTCTATAGAATGAAAAACCGATCTAAAGCTAAAATTTACATTTTTACGCAACCTTTCTTCAATTTCTTCAAACAAATCTTCTTTTCAAAAGTTATTTTCTTCGTTTATTTTTATTAAAGAAAAATCCATAAATCTTCCAGTATAAATAAAAACCTCATCCAAAGCAAAAATTAATCTTTTTTACGGTACCTTTCTTCAATTTCTTCACACCTAAAAACGTTCTTCTGTCCTTACTACATGTTTATAATAAAAAAGTCCAAGTCTTCTAGTGTGAAAAAAACACTCAAGTCAAAAATTCATCGCTTTTGCGCAACTTTCTTCAATTTCTTCAGAAAAAATTCCTCTCAAATGTTCTTCGGTTCCTCTACTTAGGATATAAAAAAATCCAAATCTTCTGGTATAAATAATAACTAATCCAAAGCAAAAATTCATTTCTTTCACGTATACCTACCTTTCTTCAATATCTAGAATGAAATCTAAAATGTAAATTTCTTCTTTCTGTAAGTAACTATTTTCAAGTTTCTACATACTTTTCTTCATAATTATGCTTTCAATATCAATTTATGAATGGATTTTCCTATATTTTCTTCGCTTTCTTCAAAAAGGTCGTCTTCTTCAAAAAAATGTCTCTACCCTTCTAAAAAAAATACCCTTCTAAAGCAAAAATTCTCCATTTTCACATTTTTTTCGTAATAATTCTTCTAAGAAAGATCTCATTTTTCTGCCAGAAAAATAATTTTCTTCATTTTTTTTTCAAACAAAAAAATCGAAATATTTATGAAATTGGTGCCTGTTTGTAGTTTGTACTGAAAAAACCGAACATTTTTCTTGTTTATATAGGCTCTTTTCTTCATTTCTTCAAACTCTTTCATGCAAAAAATATTCTTTTTCTATAGTACGTAGGCAACACTTTACCAAAATA
Source organism: Malachius bipustulatus (assembly GCA_910589415.1). Lineage (NCBI taxonomy): Eukaryota > Metazoa > Arthropoda > Insecta > Coleoptera > Melyridae > Malachius > Malachius bipustulatus. Next base: position 39,097,217 of record OU342638.1, on the reverse strand, counting down.
GTTATATTTCTGAAGCAAGACGATCGCAAAACTCTTTTTAGAATAATTATCTTCAATTTTTCATACTCTCGTACAAAAAATTCTTCTTTTCCCGATTTTTACATATTCGGGAATTCTTCCCATTCTACTCGGAAGTTTGCTGGGCGAAAGTTCTTGCAATTATAGCGAGAATTTGTTCGGTATGTAGGCAAAGTTCCTTTTAATACCCATGCATCTTCTTTTTATGAAGCTTTTCTTCATTTTCTTCTCAAAATTCTTCTACGCAAACGCAAAACTTTTTTTGTTCCTGCAAAAATTACAAGCCTTTCTTCGACCGCAGTCAAGATTTGTTTGTTTTACACACAACTTTTCTTCAGTTTCTTCCCATTCCCAACAAATAGTCTTTCCCGCCTGGTGGTAGTCTCGTTCATATAACATTTCAAAATATCTTCTTACACTTTGGTATAGATTTTTTTTTCAAACTCATGCCAAATTGATTCTTCTTTCAAATATAAAATTCCTCTAGTTTGAAAGTAGTCTCATTTGATGATCGTTCTTCGTTTCTTCAAACTTTTCTTCGGCAAAAAATTATTCCGAACCAAAAACATCTCAAAATATGAGTCGTAATTTTTGGCAACTCTTTCTTAATTTTCTTCATATCTCCGTATTCTTCTTTTTTATATACGTTTCTTCATTTTTTCTTCATTTACGAATTTTTATTTAAAAAAACTTGTATACCCATGCAAAGCGCTTTTTTTCCTGCAAAGTTTTCCGATATTAAGCCTCATTCGTCTTCTTTAAACAACTTTTCTTCAGATTCTTCAAAAAAAAAAAATCTCTAGACTGATGGAAAAGAAATGCTTTTTTATCTTCCTTGTTCATTTTTTTTTACCTCGCCGCAATAATTATTCTTCTAGTTCGGCATGAACTTCTTACCAAAAATGCTTCTCTTGCACAACTTAAAAGTCGTTCTTTTTTGTTGCTTATCTTCATTTCTTCAATTTATTATAAATTATTATTTTTGGGCGCCTTCTCTTTCTATAGGTATATGAACTACAACGAACCTTTATTGTTTATAGACAGCCTTCTTTTGAGCATCGTTTTTTATCTTACCTTTTCCTTACCAGTCGTCTTTACCTCATCGTAAAGAAAAATTCTTCTTTTTTCTTTAAAAAAATTCCGTTTAGCTGCCCAAAAATAACAAAATTCCGTTCATTTTCTTCACTTTTTCACTTTTTAAAGTTCAATTTTTATAGCCAATTTTATAGGCAAGATCTGAGATGATTTTTATTTGGGAGAAGTGTAATCCCCCCCTTCCCCCGAACTGACAGTACGTAAAATTAATTTTGTCACCTTTCAAAAATTATTGATGCGGATTGGCTGATTACAGCGCTGCAGATAAAGACGGTTAAAAAATATTTTTGATCGTAGACAGGCAAGTGTCGACCTCTATGATCTCATCGGAACTGTAACGGCGGCCGAATTTAGAGACAGCGCTGAAAATCAACCCTAACCCTAAAAGCGGTCCTATTTATTCGAGCGGAGCCGGATCGATCGCGCCGGCTACCCCAAATTTAGTTCACCCGCCCTCGGATAGGTGGCGCGTCGTGTTCGCATCTCGAACGCTAGGGGATGATCTCTCATCCTGCTCGTTAATCAATGTTTGTTTGATTTAATTTTATATTAATTAATTAACGAGTAGGTAAGTTTTTTTTTTCAGGTTTGAATTTGTATTTATTATTGTTTCGGGTATTTTTTGTTAAGTAATTAAAAAAAAAAGTTGGTCGTAAAGCTGGGCTTGATAAAGGGTTTTTTAGTGTTCCAGGCCGTAAAGTCACGTCTTATCAAGCAGTACATTATTATTGTTTGAAGCGAGTAAGATATATTGGAAATTAATGGAGTAGAAATAGTTTTCCTTAAGAAAATGAAGAAATTATGTGAAAAAGAATATTTCTGTGTCGCAAAAAAAAATTGATTAAAAAAGAAGAATTTTCCCTTACGAAGAGAATAGAAAAATGAGACGATGAGAAAAGAAGAAAGGTTGTCTAAAAAACGATATAATTAAGCGAGTTAATAAAATATTTATTAAGGAAATGGATAAGGAAGATAAAAATACTTTCTCTCTATAGTTTAGAAAGACTTACTTTTGAAGAAACTGAAGAAGTATATAAGTAAAGAAGCCGCAAAAAAGACAAATGAGGCTTTTTATGTATAACGAAAAAATTAGAAATTTTGCAAGAAAAAATAGCTGTTGCATGGGTGTAGAATATTTGTCTAAGAAAATGAAGAAACGCAAAAAAAAAGAAGAATAAGAAGATATGAACAAACTGAAGAAAGGGTTGCCAAAAATTACGGCTCATAGTTTGAGATTTTTTGGTTCGGAATAATTTTTTGCCGGAGAAAAGTTTGAAGAAACGGAGAACGATCATCAAAAGAGACTACTTTTCAAACTAAATGAGAAATTTTATTTGAAAGAAGAATCAATTTTGCGTGAATTAGAAAAAAATCCATACGAAAGACTATTTTTTTGGAAATGGGAAGAAATTGAAGAAAAGTTGTGTGAAACAAACGAATCTTGGTTGCGATTGAAGAAAGGCTTGTAAGTTTTGCAGGAACAGTAGAAGTTTTGCGTTTGTCTAGAAGAATTTTGGGAAGAAAATGAAGATAAGCTTAATAAAAAGAAGACTTTTGCATGGGTATTAAAAGGAACTTTGCCTGTATACCGAACAAATTCTCGCTGTAATTGGAAGAACTTTCGCCCAGCAGACTTGCAAGTAGAATGGGAAGAATTCTCAAATAGAAAACGTTGAAAAGGAAGAATTTTTTGTACGAGAGATTGAAAAAAATGAAGATAAATAATCCTGAAAAGAGTTTTGCGATCGTCTTGCTTCAGAAATATAACTATATTTTGGTAAAGTGTTGTCTAGGTACGTATAGAAAAAGAAGAATTTTTGCATGAAGAGTTTGAAAAATTGAAGAAATGAAGAAAATTTCCTATAAACAAGAAAAATTATTCGTTTTCCTCAGTACAAACTACAAACAAACACCAATTTCATAAATATTTAGAAGAATTTTTTGCGTTTGAAAAAAAATGAAGAAAGTGAAACCTGCAATTTTTTTCTGGCAGAAAAATTACACCATTGCTAGAAGAATTATTAGGTATACGAAGAAAAACGTGAAAACGGAGAACTTTTACTTTAGAAAGGAGTTTTCCCCAGAAACAAGGATCTTTGGGTAGAAAAAGATAGACGACCTTGTTTGAAGAAAACTACCTTTTTTTGACCCAGAAAGCGAAGAAAATATAGGATAATTCATTCTTAAATTGATATTGAAGGCATAATTATGAAGAAACGTACGTATAGAAACTTGAAAGTTGTCGTCTACAAAAAGAAGAAATTCACATTTTAGATTTTTTCTAGAAATTGAAGAAAGGTGCGTGAAAGAGATGAATTTTTTTCTTTGGATCAGTTAATATTTATTCCAGAGGACTTGGACTTATTTTATTCTCTTGAGTAGAGGTACCGAGGAACTTTTGAGAAGAAATTTTTTTTAAAAAATTGAAGAAAGGTTGCGCAAAAGCGATGCATTTTTGACTTGGATTTTTTTCACACTAGAAGACTTAGACTTTCTTATTTTAAACATGTACCTAGTACAACAAAAGGATGTTTTTAGATATGAAGAAATTGAAGAAAGGTACCGTAAAAAAGATGATTTTTTGCTTTGGATCTATTTTTTATTTATAAATTGGAAGAATTGGATTTTTCTTTAATAAAAATAAATGAAGAAAAGAACTTTTGAGAGGAATTTTTCTGAAGAAATTGAAGAAAAGTTGCACAACAGGGGTGAATTTTTGACTTGGATAGTTTTTTTTTTCACACTAGAAAACTTGGACTTTTTTATTATACCTAAACATGAATCTAGTAGGACAGAAGAACGTTTCAGATGTGAAGAAATTGAAGAAAGGTACCGTAAAAAAGATGAATTTTTACTTCGGATGATGTTTTTATTTATATTGGGAGATTTATGGATTTTTCTATAATAAAAGTAATGAAGAAAAGAACTTTTGAGAAGATTTTTTTTGAAGAAATTGAAGAAATGTTGCGTAACAGGGGCGACTTTTTGACTTGGATGTTTTTTTCACACTAGAAGACTTGGACTTTTATTATAAACATGTACTTAGTAAGGACAGAAGAACGTTTTTAGGTGTGAAGAAATTGAAGAAAGGTACCGTAAAAAAGATGAATTTTTGCTTTGGATCTATTTTTTATTTATAAATTGGAAGAATTGGATTTTTCTTTAATAAAAATAAATAAGAAAATAACTTTTGAGAGGAAGATTTATTTGAAGAAATTGAAGAAAGGTATCGTAAAAAAGCTGAATTTTTGCTTTGTATGAGTTTTTTCTATATTGGAGGACTTAGATTTTTCTCTAATAAAAATAGATGAACAGAATAACTTTTTACTGGAAGATTTTTTTGAAGAAAGTGAAGAAATGTACCGTAAAAAGATGAATTGTTGCTTTGGAAAAATTTCTTGTACCTACTAGAAAACTCCGATTGGTTTATTTTACCTAGAACAGAAGATCTTAAGAAAGGAAGATTTTTTGAAGAAATTGAAGAAATGTACCTCGTAAAAAGATGAATTTTTGGCTTTGTATGAGTTTTTTTCCATATTGGAGGACTTGGATTTTTCTCTAATAAAATTAGATGAACAGAATAACTTTTTAGAGGAAGATTTGTTTGAAGAAAGTGAAGAAAGGTTGCGTAAAAGCAAAAATTATTACTTTATGAGAAGATTTCAATTTTTTATTTTAGTGGCTAGTGGATCGGAATAACTTTAGAGAGATGAAGATTGTTTTGAAGAAACCGAAGAAAGGTTGCGCAAACGGGGAGAATTTTCGTCTTGGATGGTTTTTTAATGCTACAATACTTGGATTTTTCATTATAAATACATAGTAGAAAGAAGAACGTTTCAGAAGTGAATAAGAAATTGAAGAAAGGTACCGTGAAAAAGGTGAATTTTTCAAAAGAAACACATCATCATTGATCACATATCCTAGCATCACCCTGTAGATATACCTACATCCTACATAGATGTAACATTATTCTATATTCATGACGTAAATAGAAGAAAGAAGAAATATCGGGACGGGATTTTATTTCACCGCATTCAAAGTAAATATCTTCGATCTAAAAATACAACGAGACGGATCGCACCTGCTCGGCCGTCCTGTCGTGAAGGTACCTGGTAAAAAAAAGGGGACGTGAAAATAATTCCGTGTCGTGTATTTTGATCGCGGCGTTCGGGTAGGTGGCGGCGTTAATAATAATCGCGAAGCGGGCGCCCCCGACGCCCTTCGTTCGCCGTCTGGAATCGATTGACTGACTGAGTGAACCTTACACGGCAGACATCGGATTCCTGACCTACATTCTTCATCCCCTCGCCGTCCGGGTCGACATATTATTACATTTTTCGCCTCCCCCTGCTCGACGCAACGCTGATAATGACAATAACGAGAGACAATAATAATAATGCAGGCGTGAATTTCCGAGGACTCGGTCGTGCTCGTCGTCGTCGTCATCGTCATCGTCCACTTTATGATTGATTTAATCGCGTCTGCCCCGTCTGCCCTGCCCCGACGTTCGGCCGCTCGAGTTGACCGAGGCGGTGCGCGGCGGCGGAGACCGGGCGGACGGCTTTTTGCGACATCCGTCAGCGTTTTGACAAGGCCTTTGAGTCTAAGCCGACCGTCTTATAATTCTGCAATTTATATTTTAGCGGCGAATTGTAGAAATGCCTAGTCGAGCCGACCAGACGCGCCCGATCAAAGGGTGGATTCCAGCAATTAGGAGCGTTTTTGTTTTTGGGCATTAGTATTACGGTTCGGCCCGCTCACTCTCCCCCCTGCCAATGTCTAGAAAAATTCGCTAATGGCTCCTCGGATATTATTGCGCGGAATACGAATTAAATTTTAGGCTCGATCGCCGAGAATTCTCTCTCGCTGCTTAGGAATTACTTCGGTCCTGCATGCGTCAGCTGCGCTGAAAAATTAAACGGGAAGCCGTTCCTATATTTATAACATATGAAGGGATCCAACAATACGGTGTACCAACTCATTTTTATATTATTTTGCGTCCAACCGCACCACTTGACATGGAAAACTTTATGCCTTTTTATTTTTGTATAGGTACCCACTCGTTGATGCCGATTTTAGGGTTCCAACATGACGGTTTTCCTCCTCATGATCACTCTCTCTTTCGCGTCTATAATCACTGCAGGTGTGATTTGAGTTCACATTTCTCTTCGTTTCATTACAAAATGTTTTTTCCATCACTTTTACGATTATAGGTGGGTTAAATAAAATTTGAAGGTTCCAACTGGACGGTGCTTCTCTTTGGTACGATTTTTTTCGCGTCTGTAATGTTTTAAAGCGCAAATTTTGGCCGAATTTCTCATTATATGAGTTCAAAAAAATAAGATTTACGACTGTTTTACTTTTTCGCTCGATTTGTAGGTTTGAGGGTTCCAACAAGACGGTTTTCCTCCTCATTATCACTCTTTCGCTTCTATAATCACCGCATGAGTGATTTAAGGTCACATTTCTCTTCGTGTCAGTTAAAAAAATTCGTCAGTTTTACGATTACAGATCGGTTAAAGACAATTTGAGGGTTCCAACAGGACGGTGCTACTCCTCGTTATACTTTTTTTGCGTCTGTAATGATTTCAAGCGCAAATTTGGGTCACATTTCTCATTATATGAGTTCAAAAAAAAAGGATGACTGTTTTATTGTTTTTACTCGATTGGCAGGTTTGAGGGTTCCAACAGGACGGTTTTCCTCCTCATTATAACTCTTTCACGTCTATAATCACCGCAGGTGTGATTTGAGGTCTCATTTCTCTTCGTTTTAGTTAAAAAAAAATATTTTTCGTCAGTTTTACAATTACAGGTGGGAAAAAGATAATTTGAGGGTTTCAACAAGACGGTTTTCCTCCTCATTATCACTCCTTCGCTTCTATAATCACCGCAGGAGTGATTTAAAGTCACATTTCTCTTCGTGTCAGTTAAAAAAATTCGTCAGTTTTACGATTACAGATCGGTTAAAGACAACTTGAGGGTTCCAACAGGACGGTGCTACTCCTCGTTATACTTTTTTTGCGTCTGTAATGATTTCAAGCGCAAATTTGGGTCACATTTCTCATTATATGAGTTCAAAAAAAAGGATGACTGTTTTATTGTTTTTACTCGATTGGCAGGTTTGAGGGTTCCAACAGGACGGTTTTCCTCCTCATTATAACTTTTTCACGTCTATAATCACCGCAGGTGTGATTTGAGGTCTCATTTCTCTTCGTTTTAGTTAAAAAATTTATTTTTCATCAGTTTTACAATAATTACAGGTGGGACAAAGATAATTTGAGGGTTTCAATAGGACGGTTATCCTCCTCATTATTATTCGTGATTATAATGTCACATTTCTCTTCGTTTCAGTTAAAAACAAATTTTCATCAGTTTTACAATTATAGGCGGGATAAAGGTATTTTAAGGGTTCCAACAGGACGGTTTTCCTCCTCATTATTATTCTTTTCCTTATTATAATCACCGCAGGTGAGATTTGAGGTCACATTTCTCTTCGTTTCAATTGAAAACAAATTTTCATCAGGGATAAAGATATTTTGAGGGTTCCAACAGGACGGTTTTCCTCCTCATTATCGCTCTTTCGCTTCTATGATCACCGCAGGAGTGATTTAAGGTCACATTTCTCTTCGTGTCAGTTAAAGAAATTCGTCAGTTTTACGATTACAGATCGGTTAAAGACAATTTGAGGGTTCCAACAGGACGGTGCTACTCCTCGTTATAATTTTTTTGCGTCTATAATGATTTCAAGCGCAAATTTGAGCCGCATTTCTCATTATATGAGTTCAAAAAAAAAGGATGACTGTTTTATTGTTTTTACTCGATTTACAGGTTTGAGGGTTCCAACAGGATGGTTTTCCTCCTCATTATAACTCTTTCAGGTCTATAATCACCGCAGGTGTGATTTGAGGTCTCATTTCTCTTCGTTTTAGTTAAAAAAAAATTATTTTTCATCAGTTTTACCATTACAGGTGGGAAAAAGATAATTTGAGGGTTTCAACAAGACGGTTTTCCTCCTCATTATCACTCTTTCGCTTCTATAATCACCGCAGGAGTGATTTAAAGTCACATTTCTCTTCGTGTCAGTTAAAAAAATTCGTCAGTTTTACGATTACAGATCGGTTAAAGACAACTTGAGGGTTCCAACAGGACGGTGCTACTCCTCGTTATACTTTTTTTTGCGTCTGTAATGATTTCAAGCGCAAATTTGGATCACATTTCTCATTATATGAGTTCAAAAAAAAAAGGATGACTGTTTTATTGTTTTTACTCGATTTGCAGGTTTGAGGGTTCCAACAGGACGGTTTTCCTCCTCATTATAACTCTTTCACGTCTATAATCACCGCAGGTGTGATTTGAGGTCACATTTCTCTTCGTGTCAGTTAAAAAATTTCGTCAGTTTTACGATTACAGATCGGTTAAAGACAATTTGAGGGTTCCAACAGGACGGTGCTCCTCCTCGTTATAATTTTTTTGCGTCTATAATGATTTCAAGCGCAAATTTGAGCCGCATTTCTCATTATATGAGTTCAAAAAAATAAGATTTACGACTGTTTTACTCTTTCGCTCGATTTGCAGGTTTGAGGGTTCCAACAGGACGGTTTTCCTCCTCATTATAACTATTTCGCTTCTATAATCACCGCAGGAGTGATTTAAGGTCACATTTCTCTTCGTGTCAGTTAAAAAAATTCGTCAGTTTTAGGATTACAAATCGGTTAAAGACAATTTGAGGGTTCCAACAGGACGGTGCTACTCCTCGTTATACTTTTTTTGCGTCTGTAATGATTTCAAGCGCAAATTTGGGTCACATTTCACATTATATGAGTTCAAAAAAAAAAGGATGACTGTTTTATTGTTTTTACTCGATTGGCAGGTTTGAGGGTTCCAACAGGACGGTTTTCCTCCTCATTATAACTCTTTCACGTCTATAATCACCGCAGGTGTGATTTGAGGTCTCATTTCTCTTCGTTTTAGTTAAAAAAATTTATTTTTCATCAGTTTTACAATTACAGGTGGGAAAAAGATAATTTGAGGGTTTCAATAGGACGGTTATCCTCCTCATTATTATTCGTGATTATAATGTCACATTTCTCTTCGTTTCAGTTAAAAACAAATTTTCATCAGTTTTACAATAATTATAGGCGGGATAAAGGTATTTTAAGGGTTCCAACAAGACGGTTCTCCCCCTCATTACATCCATTTTATGACTTTCCAATCGACTTTTGCTTGAAAAATATTACTTTCGCGGCGTTTAATAATAATAATAATAATAATAATAGTTTTATTTCCTTACAGGTTAATAACCCAATTACAAGGAAACTTAAACATAGATAGGTATACATAAAATAGTCCTAAAAATAAACTGATTTAATACATTAAAAATAATAACAAAAAATAATACCCTAGCAGTCAAGAACATGGCCCACATTTTACGACAACAATATACCTACTATAGTATAATATGACAAGAGAAAAAATTAAGAATAAAAAAATACCAGTGGTAAACAGCTGAAGATAAGCAAGCAATTTTTGTATCATAAGTACACTCATAATAATAATTCTACTTTGGTTAGATCAAATCTTTCAATTTTACTGACAGTTGTGAAGAAGACAGCAGTCTCCCATGAGATTAAGTTCATTAGGACACAACTTCAATAGATTGGAGACTGATTTAGAACTGTCCGCGTCTTAATAAAATATCAAAAATGTATCAAAAATGCTAGTATACAGTAGATATACGAGACCTGACTGAGATGGAATTGAGTATCGCATTAGTATTATAACAAAAATATCCTGCAGATCGTTCTACTCCTCTACAATGAAATTGTGAATGTAAAAAACGACAATAATGTTTATGTCCTTGATCTTTGCGCATTCTAAAATTTAACACCAATAAAAGTAGAAACAATCCACTGGGCATCTACGTGTTTTCCGAATGATTCCGACCAGAACTACCCTTCTTCACAATGTACGGACAATTGTTCCTATACTTTAAAACTATGTCCTTATCACCGTTGGCTACTCCAGTCCTAAACTCCTGGATGGTTGCTCTATTCACCCTGCGCTGGGCATCAGTGAGGTCAGCATGAAAGTGGTGCCGGCGATCACCATTGCGTTTATTTGATCGTAATACATCCTTGGCTTCTTCTTCTTTATCGTAGATAAGTCTCAGTGGACGAATTTTGCCGTGCGTGGTTGAACCAATACGATAAATTTTCTTAGGTTGCGGAAATGATCCCAAAGGCGCTAGAATTTTGCTTACATTGCTCAAGTCATCGAGAACTTTATCAGATATAGTTTCAGCAGAGGACTCTGGTATGTTGTAAAGGAGGACATTGCGGCATCGTTGTCTGCGATCTTCCAGCTCAGAAACCACATCAGACATGTTCGGCTTTAGGATTCCTCCGGATGAGGAATTTATTTGCAATTCTCGTAGTTCATTCTTGATTCCTCCCACGTCTTTTTCTAGGGTACTTAGTCGCTCATCAATTTTGGTAAATTGATCGGAGATAACTTTCATAACCGTGGTCTTAAAGGCGTCAAACTGCAACTTCATAGTATCTTCGATAATTGAAAGTTGAGACGAGATATTCGGTTGAGTGCAATTTGAACACATCCACTGGCTCTGAGAATGCGGCTTCAGTTCCCGTTCATCGATGTTCAGACATTTAATATGTGAATATTTTTTACATGAGCCCATGCATTTAACGGCAGGAGTTGTCGGAGTTACAGCAGAGTTACAAGTAATGCAGTAGCCAGGCATATTGAAAATGTAAACACAAAACAGCTGACCAGGAATTAAATTTAAATATCCAAATTCGCGATTAATGGTCCGTGATAAGGATACGATACGATTCAGTAAAAATTTTACGTAGATGATAATAAAAATACGGAAAATATAAGTGATTTTCTTCTTAAAAAGCCTACAAATAGGCAACTCCTAACATAAATCACCAAGCTACAAGAATACTAGAAGATGTTCAATGATGTCACGAGATTAATGCACTACTTAGCACTCAAAAAAAAAGTTTAACTTGAACTGCCTCGATTGCTGTGTGAATGGTACCAATAAGACGGTGCTCCTTCTCATTTTCTTAATCCCATAATCGATCAATTGAAAAAATATTCTTGTCAGTGTCTGAGCTGCTATGTGAATGAAATTGCGTCATCGTCATCACAAGGGTTTCGATTAGAACGCGCTCCTCCTCATTATATCTACTATAGGGTTCCTACAAGACGGTGTTCCTCGTCATTGTATATTTTTTGCGTGTTTCTTCAACACTAATTCTTAACTTTATAGGTATCATTTCGTAATTAATAATAATTGATACCACATCATATACAGAGTGTTGGCAGTGCAAAACGCAACTAAACAGCTTTGCACCCGCACCCCGTATAATAACACCGTATCCGGGTGGCGGTTTTTCGTGGGGCGGGCGGCGAGCGGGCAATTAAGGGCCGGAACTCCCGCGGCCCCCGTCCACGGGGACCGAACTGTTGATGGAAGCAGTTTCACCCCCGAACGTCTGGCCGTCGCGCGACCTGCGCATATTTACACATTTAACGGCGAAGCACGTGAACCGTTCAACCGTGCACAATTCGCCGCGGGGAAAACTATTATAATGAAAGTAATGACGATAAAAAGGCGCTATCGCTCGGCCGGGCCGCATTAAAGCGGGGTCCACTTTTCGGGGTGGGTACTTACAGTCCGACGGTCGCGACATGACCGCACACTGTCACCGCGGTGGCTTCGTCTTCTTGTCCGGTCCTCGTCGTCCGACCGGCGCGATTTGATCTTCGAGTGCGTCTCGCGATCCGATACATGACTGAAACTGTTGAAAGACTTTGTTACAATTTTTTTCAAGTACAAGGTGAGAGGTACTTTTATTTATTTATTTATTTAGAGGCTGTTTCGCCTTTTTTAAGACTCATCATCTAGGTGCCATGATGACTGCTGGTATTTTTTTTCTCTCTCATTTTAGGTATGATGTGAGTTAAAAAAAATAAGGATTACGTCTGTTTTACTGTCTTTGCTCGATTTGCAGGTTTGAGGATTCCAATAAGACGGGTTTCCTCCTCATCATCATTCTTTCTCTCATTATAATCACCGCAGGTGTGATTTGAGGGTCGCATTTCTCTTTGTTTCCGTTCAAAAAGTTTATTTTGGACGTGTTTTGTCATTATATGACGATTCATGATAATTTGAGGGTTGCGACAAGACTGTGGTCCTCCTCATTGTCATTCTTCTGTTTCTATACTTACCGCTGTACAAATTGTGATCATATTCCTGTTTTCTCGGTTCAAAAATTATATCTCACATCAGTTGCTTTACCGTTCCAGATCGATCAAAGATAGTTTAAGGGTTCCAACAAGACGGTTTTCCTCCCCATTGTCATTCTTTCACGTCTCTACTCACTGCTGTGTACTTAAATTGTAATTATATTCCCTTTTTTTCGGTTCAAATTATTAATTACATCTGTATTACCAATGTAGATCGGGTAATTACGATTTAAGGGTGCCAACAAGACGGTTATCCTCCTCATTGTCAATCTTTTTGCACTGGCTTTAATAGTTTAAGTTCAGAGACTATTGTTGTATTAAAATTACTAGCAGCTCTTTTAAATTTTATGGTCCAAACAGACGTGTTATATTTTTTTTCAAGTACAAGAGGCTGTTTCGTCTTGATTAGGACTCATCATCCAGGTGGCAATAGGGCTATCTGGGTGCTGGTGCACGCGCGACTATTACATAGGTAAAGAGAACAAAGAACTTTTAATTATTATTAATTTATTGACTCATTTGAATAAACAATGAAACGCCGATGCTGGATCCAGCAGCGCGCCCAGTGCCAGCGCTGGCGATATTATTAATTGCATAACCATAATTATTAATCCAGCATAAGCAGCAGCAGTAGCGCTGGTGCTATTATAAGAGTGAGTGACGGCGCGAGGAAGACGTTGTCCTTCACTTTTACTTCTTACTTCTTGCACACGGCGGTATGTGTTTCTATATACATACACGTATTTATTTATGTATGTATGTATGTATTGCAACAATAAATAAGTAGATAGATAGATAGATAGATAGATAGATAGATAGGTAACACCTGTGAGTGAGTGCCTCCTGCCGGTTCTACGTTCATGGCTACTCGGATCTTGGAATGTCTTGGTCAAAGCCAACGCGATTTAGTTGATAAAACGATTATGCGTTTAGATTAGAATAAGGGAGAGCAATAATAATGAGGAGGAGCGCCGTACCGTAGAGACACCCGGCCGATAATAATTATTAGTGTGAAAATACTCGTCCATGCGAGTACAATTATTATCGAGGTGTTTTTATGATAATAAATCGTAAACATCAATCAGAGATCCTGATTTAAGCGGCAATAATAATAAATTACAGAGTCGTCGTTATTATTATGGAAACGTTTTTTTCTTATTTAATTTAAAGTACATAATTGTTTTAAATTTACTTACTTACCTTAAGTATTGTTTATTATCGAGTATTTCGCTCGCTAAAATTTATAATTTTAGGAACATTAAATTCGCTGAAGCTGAAGGTTACCATATCTCACTCACTCGCTAAGTATAGGTAGTATACCTATATGTAATATGAATGCGGTAGAATTTACTAAATACATACCAAAACCAACCAAAGAGAGAGAGAAAAAAAGAATAATTGCTAGTTTTATGTCTCGAAAATTATTGTTGTTTGAACTTGATGGGGTATAATATGGTAAATCTGAACACTCGAGTCGAGTAATAAAATGCTAATTTCGTTTCGATTTGATAATAATGTGTTTACACAAAAATTTTTGACGCCCACCTATTGAAATGTTTAACCAAAAACGATAATAATACCAGAAATGGAAAGATCTGGTCGAGACACTCCTGGAAACCAAATTTGAGCTAAATCGGACCATAAATAACAATTTGGCGGGCTAGTTTATAAATTTAACAGTCCGTAAAGTAGACCTTTGCGTGCTACTTCTACAATTATGGAGCGATTTTTATGAAAATTACATCGCAAAGTATATCCAACTTCTGGGCTTGGAAAATTAGATAATTTCATCTCTAGACCTTATTGTTACAAAGAAAAAGGCTATAACTTTTGTTTCATTAATTTTTGTCTAATATTGAGATCAAAAATTGAAATATCAGGGTTATTATTACCTAAATATCAAATTTGAGCTAAATCGGATCATAAATAACAATTTGGCGGGCTAGTTTATAAATTTAACAGTCCGTAAAGTAGACCTTTTCGTACTACTTTTAGCATTATGGAGCGATTTTTATAAAAATTCGTCCTCGCAGAAAATTGGGCCAGAGAGTCTTGAAAATAAAATAGTTTTCTCTCTACGCCTTTATGTCACAAAGAAAGAGGGTCTAACTTTTATTGTAATAAATTTAGGCCAGGATTGATGTAAAAAATTGAAATTTCATATCCAGAAGTCTGCAAAAATCAAATTTGAACTAAATCGGGCCATAAATAACGATTTGGGGGGCTAGTTTACAAATTTGACAGTCCGTAAAGTAGACCTTTTCGTACTACTTCCACAATTTTGGAGCGATTTTTATAAAAATTTGCCACCAGAGAAAATCGGGACAAAGAGTTTTGAAAATGAAATAGTTTTTTCTCTACACCTTACTGTTACAAAGAAAGAGGGTTTAACTTTTTTTGTAATAGATTTTAGACCAGGATTGATGTAAAAAATTGAAATTTCATATCCAGAAGTCTGCAAAAATCAAATTTGAACTAAATCGGGCTATAAATAACAATTTGGCGGGCTAGTTTACAATTTTAAGAGTCCGTAAAGTAGACCTTTTTGTACTACTTCCACAATTATGGAGCGATTTTTATGAAATTTTATCCTAAGAGAAAACCCGGACAGGGGATTTAGAAAATGAAACCATTTTCTCTCTACATCTTACTGTTACAAAGAAAGAGGGTCTAATTTTTGTTGTAATAGATTTAGGCCAGGATTGATATAAAAAATTGAAAAGTCATATCTAGAAGTCTCCAACAAAAATCAAATTTGACTAAAATCGGACTATAAATAACGATTTGGTGGGCTAGTTTACAAATCTAACAGTCCGTAAAGTAGACTTTTTCGTACTACTTCCACAATTTTGATGCGATTTTTATGAAAATTTGTCTTAAGAGAAAATCGGGACAGGGGATCTTAAAAATGAAACCATTTTCGCTCTATTTTCTTACTATTACAAATAAAGAGGGTCTAACTTTAGTTGTAATGAATTTAGGTCAGGATTGATATAATAAATTGAAAGATCACATCTAGAATTCTCCAAAAATCAAATTTGAACTAAATCGGGCCATAAATAACGATTTGGGGGGCTAGTTTACAATTTTAACAGTCCGTAAAGTAGACCTTTTCATACCTCTGTCAATAGTTTGACCAATCTGTATCAAAATTAATTTGAAGGATAAATTAAGCAAGGAAAAATCGCTGATAAAGTCGATATCCAGATAAAACTTGCCATTTTCGAGATATTCGCTCTACTGGCCGCACTAACAATTTTAAACCACTCTGTATAGATACAACAGAAGGAAAAGAAAAGCACAATTACAAGTGTGAAAGTTTGAACGAAATCGGGCCATAGATAACGATTTGACGTAATAATTTAAATTATATTGACTCCGTAAAATAAGACTTTTCGTACCGCTTTTCATATTATCAAGCGATTGTCATGAAAATTTATTTTTTATATAAATCGAGAATCAGATTTTCATTAATGGCAAAATTTGCAGCCTAAAGCGTTTAGTTTTGAAGATAGCTTCTAATTTCGATTCGATTCTTTTAATTTTACTCTAATCATTGATTTCAATAAGTGTAAGAGTAAGTCGAGGAATTGCTATAAACTAAATGCGGCTTCAAAGTTCGTGAAGTTATGGACGCGTTGAGGCCGTAACTTTTCGCTCGTCGCGTCCTCGTTTTTTTTTTTTTTTGTCTCCTACCAGTAGTTTCCAAGTTCTAGAAGCTTTATATCTGGAATTTTTAAGTGAGATGATTTCCTCGCCCAGATCTGGCATTTCCTCATATAGTTGCCCAGACTAATAAGTTCTTCGTCCTTGCACTATGAAGCTTAGTCTCATCGTGAATTCGAGTAGCTATACATATAGGAAGAAATCAACGCTTTTTACCGGGCCGAATAATTCAACCAGACGGCGAAAGAAGGCAACGAGAAAAAAGCATGAATTATTGACGTTTGTGTAGAAACTGGTTAAATTAACGAACCGCGCGGGTTCAAATGTGCGTTTTCGTAATTAAAAAGCGAGAAGAAAAAAAAAACAGCTCCGCTAATTAAAACTGTACGTACCTTGATGAATATTCACCTTTAATTAAACACCATCAACACTAGATGGCCACGTTACGTATTATACTAACTATTGAGTCGTTATCGCTGCTGTCTCTTTATTTTTATATATTACATGTATGTATGTGTTATGTGTGTGTAAGTATGTTTGAATTTACGTACCTACACATTCAGGATGTACAGCGTGATTCCATACAATGAAACTCTCTAATAGAAAGATTTCAGTTTTTAGGGTAGGTATTTCTCTATTCCCAGTCATTGGGAATTGACCTACGACTACCCCCGTTCGCTCCAGCCACTAGACATCGAGTCGCTCAAATCGGTAGGCATTGAGAAAAAATATTTTTCTAAATATACAAAAAATCTTGACCATCATCGTTGTCGTATCACAAGTCACCGCGAAAACGGACAGAAAATCAACTGACAACAAGGAATCGACTTCATTAATGAAATCCTAGTGTGCGATTTATTCTTAAAACGAATTTTCATAAGAATCGCTCCATAATGCTAAAAGTAGTACGAAAAGGTCTACTTTACGGACTGGTTAAATTGTAAACTAGCCCCCCAAATTGTTATTTATAGCCCGATTTATTTCAAATTTAAATTTTGGAGACTTCCAGATATGATATTTCAATTTTTTATATAAATCCTGATCTAAATTTATTACCACAAAAGTCAGACCCTATTTCTTTGTAACAGTAAGGTGTAGAGAAAAGACTATTTAATTTTCAAGACTCATTGTCCCGATTTCCTCTGGTGGCAAATTTTCATAAAAATCGCTCCATAATTGTGGAAGTAGTACGAAAAGATCTACTTTACGGACTGGTAAAATTGTAAACTAGCCCCGCAAATTGTTATTTATAGCCCGATTTTGTTTAAATTTGAATTTTGAAGACTTCTAGATATGATATTTCAATTTTTTATATCACCCCTGGTCTAAATCTATTACAAGAAAAGTTAGACCCTCTTTCTTTGTAACAGTAAGGTGTAGAGAAAAAACTATTTCATTTTCAAGACTCATTGTCCCGATTTTCTCTGATGGCAAATTTTCATAAAAATCGCTCCATAATTGTGGAAGTAGTACGAAAAGGTCTACTTTACGGACTGTTAAAGTTGTAAACTAGCCCCCCAAATTGTTATTTATAACCCGATTTGGTTCAAATTTGATTTTTGGAGACTTCTAGATATGAAATTTCCCTTTTTTATATCAATCCTGATCTAAATTTATTACCACAAAAGTCAAACCCTGTTTCTTTGTAACCGTAAGGTGTAGAGGGAAAACTATTTCATTTTCAAGGCTCGTGGTCCCGATTTTCTCTGAGAACAAATTTTTATAAAAATCGCTCCATAATTGTGGAAGTAGTACGAAAAGGTCTACTTTACGGACTGTTAAAATTGTAAACTAGCCCCCCCAAATCGTTATTTATGGCCCGATTTGGTTCAAATTTAATTTTTGAAGACTTCTAGATATGATATTTCAATTTTTTATATCACCCCTGGTTTTAATCTATTACAACAAAAGTTACACCCCTTTTCTTTGTAACAATAAGGTGTAGAGAAAATACTATTTTATTTTCAAGTTTCATTGTCCCGATTTTCTCTGATGGCAAATTTTTATAAAGATCGCTCTATAATTGTGGAAGTAGTACGAAAAAGTCTACTTTACGGACTGTTAAAATTGCAAACTAGCCCCCCAAATTGTTATTTATAGCCCGATTTGGTTCAAATTGGATTTTTGGAGACTTCTAGATATGATATTTCAATTTTTTATATCAATCCTGATCTAAATTTATTACCACAAAAGTCAAACCCTGTTTCTTTGTAACAGTAAGGTGTAGAGAGAAGACTGTTACAAGTGTTACATTTTCAAGACTAGTTGTCCCGATTGTCTCTGAGGGCAAAATTTCATAAAAATCGCTCCATAATTGTGGAATTAGTCCGAAAAGGTGTACTTTACGGACCGCTAAAATTATAAACTAGCCCGCCAAATCGTTATTTGTGGACCGATTTAGCTCAAATTTCGTTTCTCGATGTTTCTAGAACGTCCTTTCAAATTTTCCATTTAAATTTTTTATTTTTCTTCAATTTTGGAAACGAAACCATTTCATTTTCAGAAGCACCAAGCCCAATTTTTTCACCCGGTAAATTTGGCCGTCGCGGGAAACGCGTAGCGCGTAGGCAGGCAGGCAAAAAAAGCATAAATATAGACCTGAAAGCGTCCGGGGAAATTTTCCGCGATCAGACAACAAAGGAGAAGAGTGGGAGGAATCGATATAGCCCGGCTAGACTTTCTGCAGACGTTCGTCTCTCTGGAAGGAAAAGCGTGCGGGAAAAGGAGGAGAGATGGGAGGCTTTTATATAACTCATATTATTACGTCGGTATCTACCTGTATTATGTATAGGTACCTATAGAGAGAGCGAAAGAGAGATCGAGAGTGAGAGAGAGAGACGTATTATATAAAAATGTTCCATAAGAAAGATCTGGGGGCTACGAAAAATGCGTATCTATTTACTTCTTGTAGGTATATAGAAGAGGATTTATTATTTATTATTAATATTATGTAGTAGGTACATGATCTCCTATATATTTTATAAAAATAAATATATAAATCTCCATAATATATACACAAAGTCCTACAGGAGAGAGAAAGAAAGAGAGAGGGATTATAGAAAGGGAGGACAGGAAATTTAATATTATATCTGAAATATGAAATACAATACGTTTCAATATTTTATAAGCTCCCGGAGTTGAGAGTTCAGAGTTCGGGAGAGACCGAGCGAGAGAGAAAGGAACGACGAGAGAGCGAGAGCGAGAGAAAGATACACCTTTGGGAAAAATTGTTTCAACTACTGTTACTAAGGGCACTTTATTACTTCACTTCACTCCCGGCTGGAGCTAGAAGGACTAGGACTAGGACTAGGACTGGGACTGGGACTACAGCTAGGAGCCTATTATGAGAGCTGGAATTTCCTCATCACGACATGTCGAATCGAGACGGTCTGTTGTTCTTCCATTTAAGGGTTGTTTATAGAGAAAGCATCCTCTCTCTCCTCAGCCCTGGTGGTTGGTGTTACGTCATATAATTTGAAATTGAAATTGAATCCCTCATCTATACGACGTATATTATAAGATACATCAGGGTGAATTCCATCCGGGAACCAAATTTGAGTTAAATCGGTCCATAAATAACGATTTTACGGGCTAGTTTACTGTTTTAGCGGTCCGTAAAGTACACCTTTTCGTGCTAATTTTATAAAAATACAGCGATTTTTATGAAAATCTCATCGCATAATAAATCCAGCTTCGGGGTTCTGAAAATTACATAATTTCATCTCTAGACCTTACTGTCACAAAGAAAAGGGCTGTAACTTTTATTTTATTAATTCTAGAGTAATATTAAGATCAAAAATGGAAATATCAGGGTTAATATTTCCTGAAAACCAAATTTCAGCTAAATCGGTCAATAAATAACGATTTTGCGGGGTAGTTTTCAATTTTAGCGGTCCGTAAAGTACACCTTTTCGTACTACTTTTATAAAAATGAAGCGATTTTTATGAAAATCCCATCACATAGTAAATTCAGCTTCGTGGTTCTAAAAATGAGATAAATTAATCTCCAGATTTTACTTTCACAAAGAAAAAAGGCTCTAACTTTTGTTTTATTAATTTTTGACTAATATTAAAATCAAAAAATGAAATATCACGGTTAAAATTTGCTAAAGACCAAATTTAGGCTAAATCGGATCATAAATAACGATTTGCCGGGCTATTTTACAACTTTAGCAATCCGTAAAGTAGACCTTTTCGTACTAATTTTATAAAAATGCAACGATTTTTATGAAACTTTCATCGCAAAGTAAATTTAGCTTCAGGATTCAGAAAATGAAATAATTTCATCTCCAGACCTTACTTTTACAAAGAAACAGGCTTCAACTTTTGTTTAAATAATTCTAAACTATATTGAAATCAAAAATGAAATATCAGAGTTAATTTAACCCTAAAAACCAAATTTGACCTAAATCGGAGCATAAATAACGATTTTACGGGCTACTTTACAATTTTAGCGGTCCGTAAAGTACACCTTTTCGGACTAATTCTATAAATATGAAGCGATTTTTATGAAAATCTCATCACGTAATAAATCCAGCTTCGGGGTTCTGCAAATGGGATTATTTGGTCTCTAGACCTTACTTTCACAAAGAAAATTGCTTCAACTTTGGTTTTATTAATTGTATACGAAAATTGACAACAAAAATTGAAATATCAGATCAAGATACCTGTAAAATTCAAATTTGAAATAAAATGAACCTTAAATAACGATTTGACCCACTATTTTAATTTTACAATTTATCACAGTCTGTAAAAGTATACTTTTCGTACTACTTCTACAATTATGGAGCGATTTTGATAAAATTTTGTCCTTAAAGTAAGTCGACCTTGGGGGCTCCGAAAATGAAATAATTTTACTTCTAATTCTTATTTTTGCAAAAAAAGTGGCTCTAACTTTTGTTTTATTAATTTTAGACTGAGAGTGACATCATAACTGGAACTATCAGGGCTAGAAACCTTTAAAAACCAAATTTGAATTAAATCGCTCCCAAAATAACGATTTGGCGGACTAGTTTACAATTATAACAGTCCGTAAAAGTGCACTTTTCGTACTGCTTCCACAATTATTATGGAATGATTTTTATAAAATTTTATTCTTAAAATAAATCGTCATTGAGGGTTCCGAAAATCAAATAAATTTATCTCTATATCTTATTTTTACGAAAAAAGTGGCTCTAAGTTTTTTTTAAATTATTTTAGGCGAAGATTGACAACAAAAATTGAAGTATCAGATCTAGAGATCTATAAAATCCAAATTTGCACTAAATCGCTCCCAAAATAACGATTCGGCGGGCTAGTTTACATTTTTAACAGTCCGTAAAGTACATCTTTTCGTACTCTCTGTCAGTTTTTTGCTCAATTTTCCTCAAAATTGATTATAAGGATAAATCGAGCAAGGGAAAATCATTTCTAACGTTTATATGTATTGGGATCTGTAATGTTTTAGCCCCACTTTTGGATCTACATTTCTAATATTTTGTTACCTACCTACGTGCTAGGCGTTTCACACGACTGCCAAATTTACGGGCGAAAAAATGCACGCCCAAGCAAAACAAACAAACAATAAATCCTGCTCTCATATTTATGTTTATTGGGCTGTTGGTTTGGTTATTATTACATTGCGGGTTGCACGACACACAGGGAATAAGGAATAATATTACACTTCTTCTCATACACACCGCTAATAATATTTAGCGGGGATCACAATGAGTCTGCGACCGCTAATGCTCAATTGGCCGGGTTGGATGACGACACATTGAAATTCAATTTTATTATTCAACGCAAAAGACGCACATGAATAAATAGGCCTTTTATGCTGAGGTGATTATGCTAAGCGGGGAATTATATCAGCTGAAATTCACGGGGTTTTATAACGTTATTTATTTATAAATAAGTATCGTTTACGGTACGGTACATCTAATGCTGCCTCTCATTATTATTACGAGTTATCGCGTTATGGAACTGGGTCTCTTTGCTGTTTGAAGTCTCATTGCGGAGCTCGTTAGCGGAGAAATTTTCTAATCGCTCGAAATTCCAGGCGAATCGGCCTCGGAATTCCGATCCCATAAAGAAAAGTTCGCTTCTTTCAAGCCGTCCTGATTAATTAATTCATGTTGGCGGTCTTTAATCGAAAGAACAGGCCCAGATAGCTATAGAAACCAAGTTTGGTCGAAATCGCTCCATTAGAAACGATTCTGTGGCTATTTTTCATTTTTTATCAGTCCGTAAAGCTTCACTTTTTCTCCTGTAACTTCAATTTTAGAGCGATTTTTATAAAAATTTGCTCTCTTAGTAAATCGACCCAGATAATTTGATTGAAGCAATTTATTTCCTTCTAAGACTGATCGTTTTCGAGATTTACGCTAAAAATTTTGCGCTGTTGCATTTATAACATATCGATTCTCAAAAATATAAACAACAAACCAAGACGGATCCAGAAACCAAAATTGGTCGAAATCGCTCCATTAGAAACGATTCGGTGGCTGTTTTTCATGTTTTATCAGTCCGTGAAGCGTCACTTTTTGTCCCGTAACTTCAATTTTAGAGCGATTTTTATGAAAATTTGGTCTCCTGGTAAATCGACTAGGATAATTTGATTGAAGCAATTTATTTCCTTCTACGACTGATCGTTTTCGAGATCTACGCTAAAATTTTTGTAGGTTGCATTTATAACATATCAACCCTCAAAAATATAAACAAGCCGAGATTGTTTCAAAAACCAAATTTGGTCGAAATCGCTCCATTAGAAACGATTTGGTAGCTATTTTTCATTTTTTATCAGTCCGTAAAGCTTCACTTTTTATCCGGCAACTTCAGTTTTAGGGCGATTGTTATGAAAATTTGCTCTCTTAGTAAGTCGACCCAAATAGTTTGATTGACGCAATTTACTTCCTTCTATGACTGATCGTTTTCGAGATTTACGCTCAAATTTTTGTGCTGTTGCATTTATTACATAGCAACCCTCAAAAATATAAACAACAAGCTAAGACGGAACCAGAAAACAAATTTGGCCGAAATCGCTCCATTGGAAACGATTTTTCGTTTTTTATCAGTCCGTAAAGGTTCACTTTTTCTCCTGTAACTTAAATTTTAAAGAAAGGCCACAAGAAAGAATGAGCAAGAAGAGAAGTCATAAATCGATAAAGTTTGATAAAAATCGGGCCATAAATAACGATTTTAGTGTCGATTTTCAATTTTGACGAGTCCGTAAAAGTCCACTTTTCGTCTACTTTTAGCTTTATGAACCGATTTTTATGGAAATTTGGTTTTAGGGTAAATCGAACATGAGGATTCCGTTAATAAACTCCTCTCCTCCCTATGACTTATCATTTTTGAGATACTCTTTATATTGTTCATTCTGCTACATTTAGACCAGCTTGTATGTATTAAAAATGACGAGTAAGAAAAGTTAATTATAAATGTCAAAGTTTGATCAAAATCCGACCACAGATAACGATTTAAGGGTCGATTTTCAATTTTGACGAGTCCGTAATAGTTCACTTTTCGTCTACTTTTAGCTTTATAAACCGATTTTTATGAAAATTTGATTTTAGGGTAAATCGAACACGAGGATTCCGTTAATAAACTCCTCTCCTCCCTGAAACTTACAATTTCTGAGATACTGTTTATAATGTAGGTATTGTTACATTTAGACCAGCTTGTATGTATTAAAAATGACTAGCAAGAAAAATTAGTTATAAATGACAAAGTTTGATTAAAATCCGACCACAGATAACGATTTGAGAGCCGATTTTCAATTTTGACGAGTCCGTAAAAGTCCACTTTTCGTACTAGTGCTACTTTTAACCCTTTGAAGCGATTCTTATGAAATTTTGTAATTAGGGTAAATCGACCACGAGGATTGCGTTAATAAAATCGATTCCTCGCTAAAATTTATTGTTTCGACAATATGCGCTTTTATGCTTGGTTCGAACACATTTTTCTAAGTGACGTTAAATGTAAATACAACTCGTCTCTGCGCGATAAATCAAACATAATTTGCGAATAGATGCATTTTCCCTGTTCCCGTGTCTGCGTTATGCAAACAAGACCGAGCGCAGTGACGTGCTCCTGAAGGAACGCTCCCGTTCCCGCTCACGATTCCCGTCTTCGCGTAACGCACACCCGAGCGCAGCCCGCTCTTTTATGCTCAAAACTCGATTCGAAGTTGATTTTATTTACGACCAAACTGCACAAATAAAATGCATTCGATGTTATATTTTTATGTGTTTTCCACGGAACGGCTCACTCCTCCTCCTCCTGCTCCCGTTTTCCCCCCGGCAGTTTCTTTCAAACTCGGAGAAGAGTGCGGCGAGCGCCATGCGCACTGCCGTCCGTGCATGCACTTCCAATTCCTACTTTTATATACGCGAGTCCGTTATTATGGATCTAAATCGGGAACGTTTTATTATTATCCCCGATCGTTCTGCGCGATATGCCCCCCGCTTATTTCGACCGTTAAGAAAATCCCGCGACCGGGAAATTATTTCGGCGGTCCCTTATTAATCGTCCGGCGAACTTTCATGCCATGCAATGATATGCTACCGAAAGTATGATGTGTATTTCTGATGATAAGTCACCCAATGATATGTCACAAATATTTTTCAAAAATATCTGTAAGGATTTATAATCAAGCGTGCCATGCAATGATATGGTATACCGAAAGTATGGCATTCGATGATGTGTATTTCTGATGATAAGTCACCCAATAATATGTCATAAATATTTTTTTTAAATATCTTTAAGTATTTATAATCAAGCGTGCCATGCAATGATATGCTATACCGAAAGTATGGCATTCGATGATGTGTATTTCTGATGATAAGTCACCCAATGATATGTCACAAATATTTTTCAAAAATATCTGTAAGGATTTATAATCAAGCATGCCATGCAATGATATGCTATACCGAAAGTATGGCATTCGATGATGTGTATTTCTGATGATAAGTCACCCAATAATATGTCACAAATATTTTTCAAAAATATCTGTAAGGATTTATAATCAAGCGTGCCATGCAATGATATGGTATACCGAAAGTATGGCATTCAATGATGTGTATTTCTGATGATAAGTCACCCAATGATATGTCACAATTATTTTCAAAAATATCTGTAAGGATTTATAATCAAGCATGCCATGCAATGATATGCTATACCGAAAGTATGGCATTCGATGATGTGTATTTCTGATGATAAGTCACCCAATGATATGTCACAAATATTTTTCAAAAATATCTGTAAGGATTTATAATCAAGCGTGCCATGCAATGATATGGTATACCGAAAGTATGGCATTCGATGATGTGTATTTCTGATGATAAGTCACCCAATGATATGTCACAAATATTTTTCAAAAATATCTGTAAGGATTTATAATCAAGCGTGCCATGCAATGATATGCTATACCGAAAGTATGGCATTCGATGATGTGTATTTCTGATGATAAGTCACCCAATGATATGCTACCGAAAGTATGACTATTCCTGAAGATATGCAATCCAATGATATGCTGATTACTGATATCCTATCTGATAGTATACCCTCAGTTAATAATTGAGTAGTAGCTTGAATATAGTCAACGTTATTGTTCAGAAGATTTGCCATTCGTCCGAAGATATGCAAGAAATATTGGCAGTGTCTTTAGAAATCAGACGGGGTGGAATTACTCGTACACATCAGCAGCGAGTAGTTTCCTGCATTAGTGGGAGTCTAATAACCCCCTCCCCCCGCCCCCGTTGCATGCAGTTCCATTCATTCATAAAGAGTTCCCCGTCTCTGTCTCTCGCCAACGAACTAACTTAAATAGAGTGAAAGTAGCAATTAGAATCCCGGGAGGCGCTATAGTGCTACTGTTAGTGCCAGTGCTAGTATCCCACCCCGCTGTCCCCGCGAATTGCATTCCGAGCCGCGTCGCCGTCTCCGGGGGGGTGGTGGAGGAGGAGGCGGTCGGTGGCGGCCACCTCCTCACGCCTCCCCCCTCGGTTGCCGCCTCCCACGGCTGCATCTGCAATATATCCAATCAATATCATAAACCCGGCGACACTCAAAACTGCCTTCCGCGTGTATGTACATGCATTTTTTCCCCGTCCCCTTTTTTTTCCTCCTTTTTATTATATTTCTTCGTCGTTGCATTTCTTTTTCTTATTTCGGTAACCCAGTTCTGGAGACGCCATCGTCGGCGGTGCAGACGGAAACGGTCGAAAGTTGCACACTCAGTCTCGTCGCGGCCTCTACGACGCGAGATGCAATTTTTCCATTCTTCGACTCCGCGATTCCGTTGCGGCCGTCGCCGCCGCCACCTCCACACCGCCGCGACTTAAATTAAAGGTGCGATTACACTGATTATATAACGGGAGAACGGAGAGTGAGAGTGTCGTCTGGTGGGGGGTTGATTGGCCCGGTTTCCCCTTTACTACTCTTTACTCTTCCGCCGTCGTCGCCGCCGCCCCCCCGCTCTCTTTCATTAACGCCGCGTTTTAATTGCCCGGATGCAAACGCGCCGGGATGCGCGGCGCGGAATTGAGATGCTGATGATGTGCCTGTTGTTGATTGGAAGGAGAAGGGGGGGAGGGTGATTAAAGCGGCTTAAAGAGCGGTGGGAACGGGGGCTTTTTTAATTCTTTTTTTCGATTTCATTCATTTTCTCGTTCTGTCTTTCTCTCTCACTCCCCTTTTAATTACCGTCCAAGTTATCTTTTTTTTTTGACGGATTAATACCTACGTAATAGTACACTTTACAGCCCGTTATTTATATTTATACATTTAATAATGAATGAATAGTTCCTATAAATCGAACAACCATCGCTGCCGGTGCTATATTTATATACCTTACAATAATATTCTTATTCTTATACCTATCTAACGAGTGTTATAGTGTTAGTGTTAGTGTTAAGTGTTAGTGTTCCGTACCAATTATCGTTAATCGCGGCGTTAGTATACCTACCTAAGGAGACGAGAAAAGATGACAGCGGTGGCTCAGGAAGCCTCCTCCTCCCTGGACAATAACAGTTCGGACTCGAGCGATTCCTGTTCGAACAATAACGCCCCCGAGCCGAGCATAACGCTCTACAAGGCCGGTTTCAATAAGTATAACGATTTCGTTAATAAATTGGACAGTTACAATAATAATCAGTTGCTGCTGCCGTCGCAGTTTTATAAGACGTTGCTGGCGAAAGCGGTCTTCAGCAGTGATAAGGACAATGTTTACAAGAACATGCTGTTCCATAAAGACAGGGATTTCGATCAGGTGAGACGTGATGACAACAGCTTTCCTGAAAATTACAGGAAAATCTGGTGCAGAAAAGGTGCACAATTTCCTTTGCCTGAAAAATCCCCTTTCCTGAAAATTTAATGGGAGTTTATGGTTTTTCTGTCGCTGGAACGGTGTGAGTGAGAGATGAAATTTATTTTTTAAAGGGGCTGAAATTAGGCTGAAAGATTTACAGCCCAGGGTAGTTTTTTCCTGAAAAAAATCAAGAGCTTTCCTGAAAATTAAAGAAAAGTTATTATTTTTCTGGTGCGGAAAAGGTGCACCATTTTTAATGTGAATGTGGCTGAAATTCCTGAAATTATAACGTTTGAGTGGCTGAAATTGGGTTGAAGGAATCGCTGAATTTTTTTTATGGGAATAGGAGCTAAATTAGCTGAAAAATCTTGAACCCTTTTCCTGAAAAAATTCCTTTTTTCCTGAAAAAAATTCCCTTTTTCCTGAACGGTGTGAGTGACAGATGAAATTTATTTTCTAAAGAGGGTGAAAAAATTACAATTCAATTTTTCCTGAAAAAAATCAACAGCTTTCCTGAAACTTACAGAAAAGCTATTATTTTTCTGGTGCTGTACTGAAATTATAACGTTTGAGCGGCTGAATTTTTTTATAAGAAAAGGGGCTAAATTAGCTGAGAAATCTTGACCCTTTTCCTGAAAAAATCCCCCTTTTCCTGAAAATTCAATAGGAGCTTATCGTTTTTCTGTCGCTAAAAAGTGTGAGTGAAAGATGATTTTTTTTAAGAGGCTGAAATTAGGTTGAAAGATTTACGGCCCAGAGTCGTTTTTTTCCTGAAAAAAAAAAATCAACAGCTTTCCCGGGAATTACAGAAAAGTTATAATTTTTCTGGTGCCTAATTTTTAATGTGAATGTGGCTGAAATTACTGAAATTATAACGTTTGAGCAACTGAATTTGGACTGAAGGAATCGCTGATTTTTTTATAGACAGAGGGGCAAAATTAGTTGAAAAATCTTTAATCCTTTTCTTAAAAAAATTCCTTTTTTCCTGAAAAAAAATTCCTTTTTCCTGAAAATTTTATAGGAGCTTATCATTTTTCTGTCGCTAGAAGGTGTGAGTGAGAGACGAAATTTATTTTCTAAAGTGGCTGAAATTACGCTGAAAGATTTACAATTCATAGAGTACTTTTTCCCTGAAAATCTGAAAAAATCACCAATTTTCCTGAAAATTTTCAAAAAATTGATCACGACGTTTCTTGAAATGGAAAAAGTGAAATTTTTAATGCAAAGAAGGCCGAAATCAACGTAAATGAGCGACTAAAACTGGGCTAAAAGAATCATTGAATTTATTTCCTGAAAGGCTGAAATTGGGCTGGAAAATAAAAATTTATAGAGTCCTTTTTTCATGAGAAAAAAAACATCAATTTTCCTGAAACTTTACTAAAAAATGATCGTGACGTTTCCTGTAATGGAAAAAGTGCAATTTTTAGTGTGATAAAGGCTGAAATTGACGTAAACATGCTACTGAAATTAGGCTGAAAGAATTATTGAAGAATTTTTTTTGCCATGTAGATTGTAATTTTAGTCTATTTTTCAGTGCAATTCGCTGAAACTTATTTTCTGATGAAGGGCTGAAATTAGGCTGAAAATAAAGATTCCAAGAGTCCGTTTTCCTGAAAAAAATCACATATATTCCTGAAAATATACATAAAATTGATTGTGACGTATACTGAAAGAGAAAAAGTGCATTTTTTAACGTGAAAAAAGCTGAAATTGACGCGAACGAGCGACTGAAATTGGGCTAAAAGAATTGAAGAATTTTTTCCCCATTTTGATTGGAATTTTTGGCAATTTTTCAATGCAATGCTGAAACTTATTTCCTGGAAGGCCGAAATTAGGCTGAAAAAAAAAATCTTAGTCCGTTTTTCCTGAAAAAAAGTCACCAATTTTCCTGAAAATTTACAAAAAAAAATGATCGTGACGTTTACTGAAAGGGAAAAAGTGCATTTTTTAATGTGAAATAGGCTGAAATTGACGTGAATGAGCGACTGAAATTGGGCTGAAAGAATTGAAGAATTCTTTTTACCATTTTGATTGGAATTTTAGGCAGTTTTTCAGTGCAATTCGCTGAAATTTATTTTTTGAAGGACTGAAATTAGTTTGAAAATAAAAATTCTAAGAGTTCGTGTTTCCTGAAAAAAGTCACAAATTTTTCTGAAAATTTACATAAAATTGATCGTGACGTTTACTGAAAGGGAAAAAGTGCATTTTTTAACGTGAAAAAAGGCTGAAATTGACGTGAACGAGCGACTGAAATTGGGCTGAAAGAAGTGAAGTTTTTTTACCATTTTGATTGTAATTTTAGGCAATTTTTCAGTGCAATTCGCTGAAACTTATTTCCTGAAGGGCTGAAATTAGGCTGAAAATAAAAATTCCAAGAGTCCGTTTTCCTGAAAAAAAATCACATATTTTTCTGAAAATATAAATAAAATTGATTGTGACGTATACTGAAAGGGAAAAAGTGCATTTTTTAACGTGAAAAAGGCTGAAATTGACTTAACCCTTAGTTGGTAACATCCGACTCTGAGGCGGATGCCAAGTTTTGATGCTGCGCTGAATCCAAACGAATGAATGTACAAAAATTTCGTATTAGGTATGTTCTTGTTGGTTGCCAAAAAGTCCATAGCCGCCTTCGCGAAAATACGTCTGTGAGACGGGTGTTACTCAGAACGATATATTTCAGTCCATCTCTCAGTCGGCTGTCGGTCGAAAGTATGGTGAATGAAAAGGTATAATATATAAAAAAATGTATAAAAATGAAATAGGTCTTGTTTTAATAAAATATATTTGTGTTTACTAGAATACATTCGAATAAATATGTAATTATACATATTATTATAATACCTATTCCGACTGAGCGACGGATGTTACCTATAATGCTGGAACTGTAATATGATCACCGACTGAGAGACGGATGTTACTTATAAAGTGAAAAAAAGTATGTTACCAACTAAGGGTTAAATGAGCGACTGAAATTGGGCTGAAAGAATTGAAGAATTTTTGTCCCATTTTGATTGGAATTTTAGGCAATTTTTCAGGGCAATTCGCTGAAACTTATTTCCTGAAGGGCCGAAATTAGGCTGAAAATAAAAATTCCAAGAGTCCGTTTTCCTGAAAAAAATCACATATATTCCTGAAAATATACATAAAATTGATTGTGACGTATACTGAAAAGGAAAAAGTGCATTTTTTAACGTGAAAAAGGCTGAAATTGGCGTGAATGAGCGACTGAAATTGGGCTGAAAGAATTGAAGAATTTTTGTCCCATTTTGATTGGAATTTTAGGCAATTTTTCAGTGCAATTCGCTGAAACTTATTTCCTGAAGGGCCGAAATTAGGCTGAAAAAAAATTCATAGTCCGTTTTTCCTGAAAAAAAGTCACCAATTTTCCTGAAAATTTACAAAAAAAAAATGATCGTGACGTTTACTGAAAGGGAAAAAGTGCATTTTTAACGTGAAAAAAGGCTGAAATTGACGTAAATGAGCGACTGAAATTGGGCTGAAAGAATTTAAGAATTTGTTTTCACCATTTTGATTGGAATTTTAGGCAATTTTTCAGTGCAATTCGCTGAAACTTATTTCCTGAAGGGCTGAAATTAGGCTGAAAAAAAATTCATAGTCCGTTTTTCCTGAAAAAAAAGTCACCAATTTTCCTGGAAATTTACAAAAAAAAAAATGATCGTGACGTTTACTGAAAGGGAAAAAGTGCATTTTTTAACGTGAAAAAAGGCTGAAATTGACGTAAATGAGCGACTGAAAGTGGGCTGAAAGAATTGAAGTTTTTTTACCATTTTGATTGGAATTTTAGGCAGTTTTTCAGTGCAATTCGTTGAAACGTATTTCCTGAAGAGCTGAAATGTGATGACTCAGCGTTGGTACCTATTTCATTTGAATGAATGACTGAAATGAGAATAAAATTTAACTGAATTGACTGCTGAATTTACGCCTCCCTGAAAAATTCATTTTCCTGAAAAATTTTTCAAAATTGGTTGTGATTTGAGACTTTTGTTATCAAGAACTGTACATTTAGTGAGTAGATAACGATCTGAAATTTAGTCGATGATGAGCGAAATCTCTGAACTTACCGAAGAAACTGAAATTGCTGAAATTATTCCTTTTAATCCCTGAAAAAAAAACTAAATAATAAAATAACTTCATTTCTTTGTTATTTATAAAAAATGAAGTACTGAAAAGTGAAAATGACATTCCTAGACGCTTTTATAATAATAACTGAAGCT
Organism: Malachius bipustulatus; assembly: GCA_910589415.1. NCBI lineage: Eukaryota > Metazoa > Arthropoda > Insecta > Coleoptera > Melyridae > Malachius > Malachius bipustulatus. The sequence goes on along the minus strand of OU342638.1, from coordinate 39,065,639 downwards.
CGCTTAATAACGAGAGATTTTTTCAGGAGACTGAAACCAATTTGAAAAATTCCTGAAAAGCGCCTCTTTTTTCAGGCAACTTATTATTACAACGAGCCGGTTTTGTACGATAGCGCCTGAAAACAAATTAGTTCTGTGAAAATCCTCCTGAAAATGTTCGCGAAATTGAAATATTTTTCAGAGGCTTTCGGGCTTTTGATTTGGCAATGCCTGAAAGAAGTTAAATAAAAAAGAGCTTTATTTGCTTCATTGCACTGAAAATAACTACACAGCCAAAGTGACAGAAATCTTCCTAACAAATGACACTCTTCGCTTGCAGTTTTCAGGAAAATATCAATCAGTTTTACTGAAAGAGAGAGAAAAAATCATTTCCTGAAAGTTTCCTGAAAAGGTCGAATTTTCAGGAGATTAACACGGTTTTTTCTTGCACAGACAGTGCCTGAAACGAGTAAAAAGATGTCACTAACAACCTGAAAAATTTCCTTTTTTTCAGCAAAATAATGACTTACAGTGACTCGTTTTATTGACATAAGGGTGCCAAAAATCATGACTGAATGGGGCGATATTCGCTCGTAGTTTTCAGGAAAATATCAATCACTTTTACTGAAAGAGAGAGAAAAAATAATTTCCTGAAAGTTTTCTGAAAATGTCAAATTTTCAGGAGAACAGTAACGGTTTTTTCATACATAGACAGTGCCTGAAATTACGAGTAAAAGGTGTTACTACCAACCTGAAAATTTCCTGAAAAATTGCTTTTTTTCAGGAAAATTGTGACTTACAGTGACTCGTTTTATTTATCAAAAGGTGTCAAAATTTATCACTGAATGGGGCGATATTTGTTTGTAGTTTTCAGAAAAATATTAATCAGTTTTACTGAAAGAGGGAGAAAAAATAAAACTTTTCTGAATTTCCTGAAAATTTCCTGAAAATATAATTTTTTAGGAGAACAGTAACGGTTTTTTTTGCACGAGTAAAGGGGTCCAACCTGACCTGAAAAATTCCTGAAAAAATTTCTTTTGCTGCTGAAAAACTGGGAAAAAAACTTTATTAATTAACGCATAATTTTGTTACAGAAAGCCTTCGGTTGGGATGGATCCCAGGCCGGGGGCAGCCCTGGAGGCCCTCAGGGGGCTGGCGTCGGTGGACAGGGGGCCCAGGGACTCGTCCATTGGATGAGCGTGATGGCCGAGCACATGGACCCCGCGATGTCCCACTACATGTCCTGGAACCAAGAGGTGAGTGCGTTTTATGAAAGAAATACCATCACCAGCACCAGCACCATAACCGATTCTCTAAAGTTTTATTCTCACACGCATGCACCTATTTTGCATAATTCTGCCGCGGCATCCCGACCAACAATGGGCTAGGTACTCGACGAGCGAGCTCCATCCACTGTTTGAGATCCTAATGAACGAACACATAATCCTGTCTCGGGGGCCATCCATCCATCCATCCATCCAGTTAAAGGGTTAAATCTGATAATTAGGTACCTACCCGTTGATCCGGAGTGTCTCTTTTCGTTCAATGAGGGGGGTGAAATCATTATCGAGAGAATACAATAATGAACGTGCGTATCCATGGGTGTCTCCACTCAATTTTTTCGAATATTACCTGAGAGTAATTCTTGTCCCTTAAATTAAAAAAGAAGAAATAAATAAACCGACCAGACGCGGCAGTCCTCAGGTGTTCTGCTCCTGAGCAGGAGCGCCGATGAAAAAAAGCAAAAAAAAAAATCCAACGGACTTTTTCATCCCTCAAAGGGTTTCCCACCTCCTATTGTTTTGTTTTTTCATCGCATCAAGCACGCAAGCGAAAAAAAAATCCTCACGCATTTGCATACGCAGCTCCGATCATTGCTCCGGGCGTTAAACAAAAACCCCGACCCTCTAATTTTTTATCTTAGCCGCATCCCTTGTACGATGTTTTTACGGCCCGGTCGGCGACGCGTACCTGTGTTCTCACGGAATCGCATCCGTAAATGAACGAGAGAGAGAGAAAGGAGCGAGGGACCTGCCTGGCATCATCTATCTTCGGCTATTGTTTGTCTAATGGTTAATAAGCGTCTCTGTCACGTTCGGATTTGCATATTACTAGTAGCGCGACCAACTTTTCCTGCGGCGTTGCCCGATCGTGTGTGAAAAACCTACAACTGAGGATTTTTTTTACTTTATTTACAATAATAATTTGTATAACCTAATTGCCCTTATTGTCATTAGCCGTAATCACGCAGCTACTCGTATGAAACTATAATTAATATTTTGAACCTAAACCGCAGAAAACATACATGCCCACTAATTTAACAAAATTGCCCATCTCTATACTTAGTTGCCCCAAACAGAACCGAATTGTCTAGGCAACAGATTCGCTTCTATTGTTGTTCTTGTCTTTAGGGAGTTGCCCACGTAATAACCCAATTACCTCCATTCAAAGTTGCCCTTTTTGAGGCGACAAGCTTGCCCCTAATGCGACTAAACCGCTCGTTTCTAAATATGAATGGTTGCCCACTATTAGATATTGTAACTAAATTGCCCTTATTATTTTATTCCTTAAATTTAATTTTATTCAATATTTTCTATACAAATTCACCATCAAATGTATAAAATATTGTTGCCCGTACTTTCCTAAATTGCCCCCTATTATTTTTTTCACGATATCTCGTTCTCGAACACTTTACCACCCCTAAACTGTCTTAACAAATTTTTTTTTTCATAGATAGGTAACCATAAAATTGTGTCAAAAATGGTTGCCCCAATCACCAAGACCAAACCCAATTGCCCTCAATAAAGTTCTCAATTTTTATTTGATCTTAAACTCTAATAGCTCCACAGGGAGTTTTTTGTCGATGTTGCTTCAAAATTGTCTGCCCAACTTCACCTTAATGTGTGTGACGTTGTTGCCTGTATGTTCTCCCGTAGCCTATCTAAATTGCCCCTCATTAACATTTGTTTAATCTGATTTCCAAACTTTTTTCTTCCTTAAAAAATTCTTCTAATGTCTGCTGAACGTGTTATTTTCTGGATTTAGCACAATTTTGATCCTTACTTTTATCTCAGCATTGTTGCCCGTGGCTGCATTGTATTGCTTTTTATTGCCCTCATCTTGCTTCGTTTATCAACGGCTGCTTCGTTTCAACGTTAAGGACAAATAACTAAATTGCCCTCAATGAAAGATTCTACGTTTTTGTTTGCAGATATTGCCCTACAATACCAAATTGCCCTACAACATTTTTACGCTTGAAAAGGGCGCTCGCAGTTTCATTCTTGTTGAAAATTTGATTGGTTTTATTGCCCGCATGAAATAAACCGAATTGCCCACCACAAAAATGATCGAAATTGCCCTTTAGAAATTTTTTTAATCGACTTGCTGCTTACCATTTTATTTTGCTTGAAAGGGATGCGCTGAATGTTTGATCGGTTTTTATTGCGCGTTCCGAATTGTCCCCTTAAAAATTGACAAAATTGCCCTTTAGAAGATTTTTGTATCGATTCGCTTTTGACATTTTATTTTGCTTGAAAAGGGTGCGCGCGGCTTCATTCTCGCTGAAAGTTTGATCGGTGCCCGCATGAAATAAACCGAATTGCCCATCTAGAAATCACCGAAATTGCCCTTTAAAATTTTTTTGAATCGACTCCGCTGCTTACCAATTTTATTTTTCTTGAAAAGGGTGAACGTCTTCATTCTGGCTGAAAGTTTATTGGTCTTTATTGCCCGTCAAGGGTAAACCGAATTGCCCCCTTAGAAATTAACAAAATTGCCCTCTATTTTTTTTTTTTTAATACACTTGCTGTTGAGACGGTAATGAGAATTTCAAATGCAAGATTGTACGATTGGTCCTTCGAGTCGGATTGGATTTTATAAAAGCGTCAAATTTTGATACGATATAATAAGAAATTTGAAAAAAAGGTTATTTTGTTATTAATGTCGGTTATAATGACGCAAATGAAGTAAATAAATTTATTTATTTATTTATTTATTTATTTATTTATTCATCCAGCATAAGTACATATAATTTACATTATATACCCCGGAAGAGAGAGGCATGCCTCTCTGTGCCCAGGAGCTAGGATTACAAACTTAAAACTAAAACAAACTATCCTACAGAAATAAATCACAACCATAACAGTATTCTAAAGTAAACAACCCCATATTTAAATTCACAACATTGACTGAGTCAAGAGGTGTTTGAGTAATTTTTTCTTTATAGATTTAACAGATCCCTTAGTGTATTTTATGTCATTTGGCAAAGCATTAAAGTACTTAATAGCAGCATATGAACAACTTTTTTCATAAATAGACCTACTATGCAAAGGTATACTGATCATTTTATTCCTAGTTTTACTAGCTGAGTTACGGTATTCATAGCTCAACTTGTCATAGTAAAACATAATACATTTAGCAGCATAAAGTTGTTCAATGGTTGGTATTTTACAGTTTTTCAATAATTTTATAAACCTATTCTGAAGGGAAACCAGTTGCCCGAGCTCAGTAGTGTAAGCGCCACCCCATATAATCAAACCATAATTAATGATACTATAAACATAAGCAAAGTAAATAGCCTCAAGCACTTTAGCTGGTAAGAATCGGAGCTTATAGGCAAGGTACAGAAAAAATCGAATTTTCTTAGTGACATGTTGTATCTGGATGTCCCATTTCAAGTTGGAATCCACAATGATGCCCAGATATTTGACATTATTGGATCTTGCAATCTGTGTGCTGTTTATTAATATGTTTGTCTTCGCGGGGACACTGTCAACATAGCAACCAAAAGTGATGTGCTCGGTTTTCTTGACATTTAGTGTTAGTCTATTCATAATGAACCAATCATTCAGATTACTAAGATATTCATTCATCAATGATTCAGCAAGTTCCCATGTTCGTGCATAGCTGAGTACAATCGTGTCATCTGCATAAGCAAACAAAGACTCACAAACATTAAAAATGTCATTTATATAAATCAGGAACAAAAGCGGTCCCAGGATAGTACCCTGGGGAACACCAATCTTTATATGTCTATATTGACTAGTTATTTCACTCAGTCTAACACATTGTTTTCTGTCAGATAAGTAATTTTCCATAAGTTTCAGAGCGGGACCTCTTATTCCTTCATTTTCAAGCTTTTGCAGTAATATGGTATGATCAACAGTATCAAATGCTTTGCTTAAGTCAATCAGCGTTGCAATGACAGCATCACCACGATCGACTCTCCCATATACAATGTCAAAAACACGTTCTAGAGCATCGGTAGTACTCCTATTCTTCAAAAATCCGTATTGTCTGTTGTTAATTCTCTTAAATTTAGTTAAAAACCCACAAAATCTTGTGTGAATTAGTTTCTCAAGTATCTTGGCGATATTCGAGATAAGTGAAATGGGTCGATAGTTGCCCACAGATGTACGGTCTCCAGATTTGTAAACGGGTACTATCTCAGCGACCTTTAAGGCAGCCGGCCAGACACACAGACTCATACAGGCATTAAATAATGCCTCAAGAACCGGAGCTATAAACCCACTAATCGCTTTCAAGACACTAGTATGGATCTTATCAACGCCACCATCCCTTTCTTTTAGGTTTTGAATAATAGTTTCAATTTCAGTTCGATCAGTGGGAAAGAGAAATATTGACTCTGCGTTTCGATCGTTCTCACTGTGTCCGCCACCGCCAGATGCCCCAGAAACAGGCACCCTTCCTGCCAGTTGTCGTCCAATACTAGAAAAAAATTCATTAAAGTTTTCAGCAATATCTTTCTGGTTAGTGATAACATCGTTATCTATCCGCAGCTCTTCAATACAACATCTTCTGCCCGTTCTTTTACCCAGTTTAGAATTGATATAGCTCCAGAGCCTTTTAGGGTCTCGAACACATTGCTCAGCTTTTTTAATTTCATAGGTTTCTTTAGCTACTTTTATTACCCTATGGAGTAGTTTCTCATAGTTTTTATATTCATTTTTAAGTGCCTCTGAGCTACTATTGCTTTTCCAAAGGTTATAAATAAATATAAATAAAAATAAAAAATATTTTTAAGTTTAAACGATCAGTTTTTATTTCGTTGGATCAAAATTTGAGAGAAAAAAGCGATTTCTGGAAATGAAACGATGTACTAATTAATGGTCCTTCGAGCCGGATTCAACTCTTACCTCGTGCTGTTTTTATTTTATTACTTTGTAACGATTTTCTCTAATAGAAGTCGTCTTTGAACTCGTGTCGAGAAGGAAAAAACAATTTTTTTTAAATTTTAATGAAGTAAGCTTGCGTTAATAATAATAATAATAATTGCTCTAGAGACTTGCTCGTTTATTACTTAATTTGGCTCTTTTCTGATTAATTGTAAGAGTAATCATAAAAGTGGTCAGGTTTCAATGAAAAAAATTGAAAAGAAAGAAAAAAGAAAGAAAAAAAAAGAAAAAAACAAGAGGAAGCGATCCGGCAACAGGGTCTCCTCGCTCGGACGGACCCTCTCTGATTGTCACTCTGGGCATGCACAATAATATGCAGATGCTCCGGGTCCATAGTTTTAGAGTCGCAAGCGGTGTTTTTGCATCTCCTATAGTTTTTCTGCCATTATCTCACGGGTACAAAGCAGGTTTTTAATTCTATTTATTTATGCGCGTGTATGAGCGCTCGTTTTTTTTTAAGTACTCCGAAAAAATCTCAGCATTATTATGCAACGCGATGCGTTATAAAAACCCTTCCCTGGACTGGAACCCGGAGGGTCACGAATAACGAATAATTATCCTGGAATTATTCATTTTCTGAGATGCCATCATGAAACAATATGTAGGTATCTATTATACCTACCTGATGTCCTGGTCCTGGTCCTGTAAAGAAACACACACACACATGTTGAGTAGTTGGAGTTGAAATCCCGATTCGGGGAATAAAATCGCTAGCTAGCTAAGCAGCCCAACTAAAACTAAACATATGACATATGAATGACATAATCACATGCATATGAGAGAAAGAGAGAGGTTTCTCTCCCGTGGCAGTCGACGGTTCTTCTGGTCCGCTCTCCAGCACCAGCTCTCCGTGGCCATGTGTTCGGAGACGTTAAATGACGAATATGTGGGAAAATGAGCAAGCAAGCAAGCGGAGAGCGTTAAAAAACCCGAGTCTATTTCGGTCTTAATTAGACGTTCGAGGGTGTAACTCAATAAGACTTATGGTGAAAATTAAGAAGAGACGGGGACGCGGGGCGAGAGAAATGTTACACATTCGAGAGGCTTGAGATGCGTGAGATTGGTAAAAATCGCTTCTTTAACGGCCGGCAAAAATGTGACGGTTTCCTTGTCGGTTTTTGTTTTTGAGGGTTTATAAAAGAAAAATCAGAACTGCTTTCTAATTATTTTCTTGCCGCTTTTAAATGGGAATTAATAAAAAATCGATCTCGCAGCTTCTCTCGAAAAATTCTCTCAGTAGTGCTTTCCTTTTTAATAAGAATTGTCTCATCAGAGCTGCTTTCTAATTATTTTCTTGTCGCTTTTAAATGGGAAATAATAAAAAAATCGACTAGGAGCTTCTCTTGAAAAATTCTCTCAGTAGTGCTTTCCTTTTTAATAAGAATTGTCTCATCAGAGCTGCTTTCTAATTATTTTCTTGTCGCTTTTAAATGGGAAATAATAAAAAAATCGACTCGGAGCTTCTCTTGAAAAATTCTCTCAGTAGTGCTTTCCTTTTTAATAAGAATTGTCTCGTCAGAACTGCTTTCTAATTATTTTCTTGTCGCTTTTAAATGGGAAATAATAAAAAAATCGACTCGGAGCTTCTCTTTAAAAATCCTCTCAGTAGTGCTTTCTTTTTTAATAAGAATTGTCTCATCAGAACTGCTTTCTAATTATTTTCTTGTCGCTTTTAAATGGGAAATTATAAAAAATCGACTCGGAGCTTCTCTTGAAAAATTCTCTCAGTAGTGCTTTCCTTTTTAATAAGAATTGTCTCATCAGAACTGCTTTCTAATTATTTTCTTGGCGCTTTTAAATGGGAAATAATAAAAAAATCGACTCGGAGCTTCTCTTTAAAAATCCTCTCAGTAGTGCTTTCTTTTTTAATAAGAATTGTCTCATCAGAACTGCTTTCTAATTATTTTCTTGTCGCTTTTAAATGGGAAATTATAAAAAATCGACTCGGAGCTTCTCTTTAAAAATCCTCTCAGTAGTGCTTTCCTTTTTAATAAGAATTGTCTCATCAGAGCTGCTTTCTAATTATTTTCTTGTCGCTTTTAAATGGGAAATAATAAAAAAATCGACTCGGAGCTTCTCTTTAAAAATCCTCTCAGTAGTGCTTTCCTTTTTAATAAGAATTGTCTCGTCGGAACTGCTTTCTAATTATTTTCTTGTCGCTTTTAAATGGGAAATAATAAAAAAAATCGATCTCGTAGCTTCTCTCGAAAAAATCCTCTCAGTACTGCTTTCTTTTTTAATAAGAATTGTCTCATCAGAACTGCTTTCTAATTATTTTCTTGTCGCTTTTAAATGGGAAATTATAAAAAATCGACTCGGAGCTTCTCTTTAAAAATCCTCTCAGTAGTGCTTTCCTTTTTAATAAGAATTGTCTCATCAGAGCTGCTTTCTAATTATTTTCTTGTCGCTTTTAAATGGGAAATAATAAAAAAATCGACTAGGAGCTTCTCTTGAAAAATTCTCTCAGTAGTGCTTTCCTTTTTAATAAGAATTGTCTCATCAGAGCTGCTTTCTAATTATTTTCTTGGCGCTTTTAAATGGGAAATGATAAAAAATCGACTCGGAGCTTCTCTCGAAAAATTCTCTCAGTAGTGGTTTCCTTTTTAATAAGAATTGTTTCGTCAGAACTGCTTTCTAATTATTTTCTTGGCGCTTTTAAATGGGAAATGATAAAAAATCGACTCGGAGCTTCTCTCGAAAAATTCTCTCAGTAGTGCTTTCCTTTTTAATAAGAATTGTCTCATCAGAACTGCTTTCTAATTATTTTCTTGGCGCTTTTAAATGGGAAATGATAAAAAATCGACTCGGAGCTTCTCTCGAAAAATTCTCTCAGTAGTGCTTTCCTTTTTAATAAGAATTGTCTCATCAGAGCTGCTTTCTAATTATTTTCTTGTCGCTTTTAAATGGGAAATAATAAAAAAATCGACTAGGAGCTTCTCTTGAAAAATTCTCTCAGTAGTGCTTTCCTTTTTAATAAGAATTGTCTCATCAGAGCTGCTTTCTAATTATTTTCTTGTCGCTTTTAAATGGGAATTGATAAAAAAATCAACTCGGAGCTTCTCTCGAAAAATTCTCTCAGTAGTGCTTTCCTTTTTAATAAGAATTGTCTCATCAGAGCTGCTTTCTAATTATTTTCTTGTCGCTTTTAAATGGGAAATAATAAAAAAATCGACTCGGAGCTTCTCTCGAAAAATTCTCTCAGTAGTGCTTTCCTTTTTAATAAGAATTGTCTCATCAGAGCTGCTTTCTAATTATTTTCTTGTCGCTTTTAAATGGGAAATAATAAAAAAATCGACTCGGAGCTTCTCTTGAAAAATTCTCTCAGTAGTGCTTTCCTTTTTAATAAGAATTGTCTCATCAGAACTGCTTTCTAATTATTTTCTTGTTGCTTTTAAATGGGAAATAATAAAAAAAATCGATCTCGCAGCTTCTCTCGAAAAATTCTCTCAGTAGTGCTTTCCTTTTTAATAAGAATTGTCTCATCAGAGCTGCTTTCTAATTATTTTCTTGTCGCTTTTAAATGGGAATTGATAAAAAATCGATCTCGCAGCTTCTCTCGAAAAATTCTCTCAGTAGTGCTTTCCTTTTTAATAAGAATTGTCTCATCAGAGCTGCTTTCTAATTATTTTCTTGTCGCTTTTAAATGGGAAATAATAAAAAAATCGACTCGGAGCTTCTCTTGAAAAATTCTCTCAGTAGTGCTTTCCTTTTTAATAAGAATTGTCTCATCAGAACTGCTTTCTAATTATTTTCTTGTCGCTTTTAAATGGGAAATAATAAAAAAATCGATCTGGCAGTTTTATTGGGAACTGGCTGATGATATTCAAAAATTTCATTATTTGCAATCTTCGTGTTCTCATTGATTTTATCCAATCAAGTAGAATCGGCGATTCATTAAAAAAAAGATCAAACAATGAACAAACAAAAGAAGACAATAAGGAGACCTTTTTCGCAACCCTTGCGCTTTTTCAGTGTAGTAAAAACAACCCGATCCGGAGATTTATTATGTCTGCCTGCCTATTATTATAATGGAAGTGTATTGACATTATTTTAATAAAAATTTACACCCAGGCCCAGTAGTGCGTATGCCGTGTATGTACCCATGAATGTATGGTGTGTAGATATAAATCATTTCTCTGTCCTGTAATAATAATAATAATAATATAATAATTCTTGTCCGCTTTTGTTGCCTTGTCTCCTCTTTATAAGAGCGATCGAAAACGTCGAGTCATCCCTCGGAAGGGCCGAGTCATCGTCTCTTCATTATCTAATAATCGGGATCGGGAGCCAAGGGGTGAGGACGGTTCGATTAAATAGTTTTATGGGAAATCCTGACCATGGACTAATCGGTTCGGTGCGACAAATCGGTTAAGAAATCGTTCTTCTCGTCGTAATGGTAAGTCTCGATCTCGATTCTCGACTCGATGAACCAACCTCTCTCTTCCGATTACATATTGAAATAATTAATTAAACGGATCGGGCGAGAAATGAATCGTATCACCATCACCGCTGCTACCACTTTTATTATTAGTAATTCGACGATCAACCCTTAATTAATCCTATTATTATGATGATCAGAAGATGAAGGGATCTGGATCTAATCTTATAGCCCTAGCCTTATAACAGAGCTTTTGGTAAAATGGTAACTGATGGACGGACAGTCAAAATTGTGTCTGTGATAGAAAATTGGATTTTAAACATAAAAGAAAGAGTAACTTTTTTCAAGATCAGGCCTCGTATAGGAAATATTTTCAAAATATGTAAAAGTAAGGCTGTTGTGTAAATATTTTTTTCAATAGCTGGATAACCAAAATCGGCCGCCATGTAGAAAATCGTATTTTAAGCATAAAAGAGAGAATAGCTTTTTTCAAGATGAGGCCTCGTTTAGGAAATATTCCCAAAAATGTTAAACTAACTAAAAAATATCTCCAAAACACATTTTTTGAGATATTTCCTAAACGAGACTTGATCTTGAAAGAATGTATCGATTCTTTTATGCTTAAAATACCATTTTATACACGATGCTCAATTTTAGCTGTCCAGTTGCTGTAATTTTTTTTTTCGTAGCATACTTTTACATTTTTTTGAAATATCTCAAAAACGAGGCCTGATCTGGAAAAAATGTATTCTCTCATTTATGCTTAAAATACGATTTTATACATGACTTGCGATTTTGGCTGTCCAGTTACTAAAATTTTTTTTTCCACAACAGCCTTGGTTTTACATTTTTACAAATATTTTCTAAACTAGGCCTGATTTTGAAAAAAGCTTCTCTCTCTTTTATGCTTAAAATACGATTTGACGTTTGATTTTAGCTATCCAGTTACTAAAAAAAAATTTCGTAGCAGCCTCACTTTTACATTTTTTTTAAATATTTCTGAAACAAGGTCGAATTTTGAAAAAAGTTATTCTCTCTTTTATGCTTCAAAAACGATTTTATACCTAACGTTCGATTTTGGTTGTCCACTTAAAAAAAAAAAAAATTCCACAACGGCCTTAGTTTTAATTTTTTGGAAATATTTCCTAAACGAGGCGTGATCATGAAAAAAGTTATTCCCTCTTTTATGCTTAAAATGCGATTTTATACATGACTGTCGATTTTGGCTGTCCAGTTACTAAAAAAATTTTTCCACAACAGCCTTGGTTTTACATTTTTACAAATATTTCCTAAATTAGGCCTGATTTTGAAAAAAGCTTTTCTCTCTTTTATGCTTAAAATACGATTTGACGTTTGATTTTAGCTATCCAGTTACTAAAAAAAAAAATTCGTAGCAGCCTCACTTTTACATTTTTTTTAAATATTTCCGAAACAAGGTCGAATTTTGAAAAAAGTTATTTTCTCTTTTATGCTTCAAAAACGATTTTATACAAATATGTTCGATTTTGGTTATCCAGTTTGTAAAACAAATATTTCCGCAACAGCCTTTAGTTTGACTTTTTTGCAAATATTTCTTAAACAAGGCCCGTTCTTGAAAAAAGTCACCCTTTCTTTTATGCTTAAAATACGATTTTATACCTGACGTTCAATTTTGGTTGTCCACTTACCAAAAAAAAAAAAATCCACAACGGCCTTAGTTTCAATTTTTTGGAAATATTTCCTAAACGAGGCGTGATCTTGAAAAAAGTTATTCCCTCTTGTATGCTTAAAATGCGATTTTATACATGACTCTCGATTTTGGCTGTCCAGTTACTAAAAAAATTTTTTCCACAACAGCCTTGGTTTTACATTTTTACAAATATTTCCTAAACTAGGCCTGATTTTGAAAAAAGCTTTTCTCTCTTTTATGCTTAAAATACGATTTGACGTTTGATTTTAGCTATCCAGTTACTAAAAAAAAAAAAATTCGTAGCAGCCTCACTTTTACATTTTTTTTTAAATATTTCCGAAACAAGGTCGAATTTTGAAAAAAGTTATTCTCTCTTTTATGCTTCAAAAACGATTTTATACAAATATGTTCGATTTTGGTTGTCCAGTTTGTAAAACAAATATTTCCGCAACAGCCTTTAGTTTGACTTTTTTGCAAATATTTCCTAAACAAGGCCCGTTCTTGAAAAAAGTCACCCTTTCTTTTATGCTTAAAATACGATTTTATACCTGACGTTCGATTTTGGTTGTCCACTTACCAAAAAAAACATTTCCACAACGGCCTTAGTTTTAATTTTTTGGAAATATTTCCTAAACGAGGCGTGATCATGAAAAAAGTTATTCCCTCTTTTATGCTTAAAATGCGATTTTATACATGACTGTCGATTTTGGCTGTCCAGTTACTAAAAAAATTTTTCCACAACAGCCTTGGTTTTACATTTTTACAAATATTTCCTAAATTAGGCCTGATTTTGAAAAAAGCTTTTCTCTCTTTTATGCTTAAAATACGATTTGACGTTTGATTTTAGCTATCCAGTTACTAAAAAAAAAAAATTCGTAGCAGCCTCACTTTTACATTTTTTTTAAATATTTCCGAAACAAGGTCGAATTTTGAAAAAAGTTATTTTCTCTTTTATGCTTCAAAAACGATTTTATACAAATATGTTCGATTTTGGTTATCCAGTTTGTAAAACAAATATTTCCGCAACAGCCTTTAGTTTGACTTTTTTGCAAATATTTCCTAAACAAGGCCCGTTATTGAAAAAAGTCACCCTTTCTTTTATGCTTAAAATACGATTTTATACCTGACGTTCGATTTTGGTTGTCCACTTACCAAAAAAAAATTCCACAACAGCCTTAGTTTTAATTTTTTGGAAATATTTCCTAAACGAGGCCTGATCTTGAAAAAAATTATTCTCTCTTTTATGCTTAAAATACCATTTTATACATGACGTTAAATTTTGGTTGTCCACTTACAAAAAAAAAAAATCCACAACAGCCTTAGTTTTAAATTTTTGGAGATATTTCCTAAACGATACCTGATCGGGAAAAAAGTTATTCTTTATTTTTTGTTCAAAATGCGATTTTATACAAGGAGTTTTATTTTACCTGTCCAGTCGGAGAAACTGTCTATACTAATTATAGCCCTTCCTAAATATAAAATATTCTGACCGTACTTTCTGAGGAAACGCATTTACTCTATTAAATCTCAATAAACTGGGTAACCCTTTAACCATCCCTCTCTCATCTAAGCTCAGCTCAGCACATCTCCATACATTTCGTATCCTATTATTATCGCTATTATTATAAAATAGAGGGACCACGTAGAAGAATAAAATAACGCATACAAGACTTGCTGGTGCCGGTGCCGATGCTGCATATGCACCTTTCTGGTTATAAGACAATACTTTCCACTCGACTGGAATCGAATGGCCGATGCGGTTCGCTCCCGTATTGTCCCATCGTGTCCCGTAGATGGTAATGGAGCGATTATGCAGATCGGCGTCCCGTCGCGCCCGGGAGAGACAAGAGGAAAGGGTTGCGATTACCGGCGCTAATCCTCGCCCGGGACCCTTCACCGAGACCGTCGTGATGGCAAGGTGGATGGATGGATGTGCATCGCATTTGAATATGCGAGCTCTTTTTTTTTGCTGCTTCTTCTTCGGCTCTATGGGAATTTCCGTGGGGCGAGGTAGGGCTGAAAGAGTTGAAGGTGACGGTAACGTTTTTATTTTTTGCTCGATTTTTTTCCGCGTCTTCTCCTATAGTCTGGCTGGATGATACGCGGATTTATAGTACGTTGGAAAGAGTTACGGTCGTTGTATGTCGTACGTACCCTTTTCCACATATTTGACTAATTGAAATCGTTTAGGCTACTGTAATTACCATAATTCCAATGCGAGAAGTACTTCTCTTAAGCAAACAGGAATAATCGAGAGCTATTGAACACAAACGACTTATCCGGCTCGAAGGACCAATAATTGTTGCCTACACATTTCCAGAAATCACTGTTTTCTCTCAAATTTTGCCGCTGTGAAGTCAAAATTGATCGTTATAACGATTAAATCCGGCTCAAAGGGCTATAATTGTCAAGCTATTTTTTCTGACAGTAGCGGTCTTTGTATAATTTTGACATTTTGAGACAATATTTTGAGACGAAACAATTAACGACCAATTAATTTTTTAAATTATTATTTCCGCGCAAATTTCGACACTGTTAAAAAATTAAATCCGGCTCGAAGGACCAATCGTTCAATTATTGTTTATTGCAAAATATCCTGTCCCCAAAATAACGGTCCCGACGGTTTCGAGACGGGATAGCGTCCTGCTGAATAAAAATCGACGTGCCGCAGGTCAGGAAGAGACGGCGCTCGGGAAATCAATACATGGGGACGCGGGGTTGGAGGAGTCGCGACGTGTGCCCGACGTCCAAGGATGCTCGATTCGGGAGAGACGGCGCGTTCGAAATTTCTTCCACTTTTCCGATTGTAACCACCGGCCATCGCGGGATGGAAACGAAGTTCGACATTTAAAATTGATGAATTTTCATTTGTGAAATTGCCAGGTGACGGAAAGTGGAGGGGGGGGGGGGTATAAGGCTAGAGCCAGAACGGCCGAGTTGAGATTTTCCACGTCCAACGAAGGACGTAACGCTCTTGACGGGCGCTTTTTTTCATACGCTTGCGCCCGCTTATGTGCTGTGTTTTTTTTCTCGCGATGGCAGCTCCAACGGAAAGTCTAGGATTTTTTTTACGTGTTTTCTTTGTGTATTTTTTTTATGCCCCCGCCATCCTGCAGCAGCGGCAGCAGCAGCACAGAACCTGCCGACGCTCTGGATTCTGGAATATTATTTCACCGTCCAATAAACACGGAACGTAACCGAATACGAAATGAAAACTTCAGAGAGCCGCTTGCTTTTTTTACTGCGAGCAAAGAAAAACAGTCACCTTTCCGTTCGGTTTGAGGGAAAAAGACAAGTGACCTGTGATTATATCTGAACGTCCTTTCATGCTCGAGTGCACTGACAACTGGAAAAATAACTTTTCCTTCAATCGATTCTCTCGAGTTTCTTGATGATGATGATAATGGTGAAAACGTCACTTCGATTTCTGTGTCATAATATCTCGAGATGACGTCAGAATTCTGACTTATCAAAGAAAACTACCCTTTGTTTTAGTTTTTTTATACCCCATCCATCAATCTCACCCTGTATAAAATACACACACACATACATACATGAATTGGTTCCACAACCCACCATCACCTTCCCCGATTCCCGATGAATCCCGATTTCTCCAGCCTCCAGAGTGCGAACAATGAGCAAATATTTAACAGCGCTCCATTATTAATGGAGTTTAATGACGATGACGGGGTGGGTGATTCCCCCGGGACGGGTCCTATTTTTACCGGGCCGATTTGGCAACGCGTCGCCGTCGTCGAGGGTGATGCCCCCGGTTCCGGGGGTGACGGCCCCCGCGTTACCGGCGGTGGGTGGGGAATCCAAGAACGCACTGTTGCCGGGGTCTCGGCCCGTCATCAGTCAGAATCGATCTTGTCATGTTTTTAATATTTAACGCCGCCGTGTGCCTACTACAACGGTTCGGTTGGTGCCGGAGGCGGCGGGATTGGTCGATACGGGCGTCCGTCTGTTTGTCTCTACGTTCCCGAAATCCTCGTGACGGGCTGTCGAGATTCGGGAAAAGTCAACTTTGCTGAATTTGTAATCTGGCCGCGGCCCGATTCTCTCTACCATTTACCTTAAAACCTCACATTGAAATAGGATTAAAATCACCTTAATCTCGGAAACTCTCAATTGTAGAAAGAAACGGACTGCATTAACGGAATCCTCGTGGTCGATTTAGCTTTAAAACCGATTTTCATAAAAATCGGAGCTAAGAAAACAAAATTAGAGTTGCTACTACTATTAAGGTGCTGCCAATAGAGTTGCTATATGCTACCATTCCAATTATTACAACTAATTTAGTTGCTTATAGTCAAATCAAAATACAACCATTAATAAGTATAATAATTGCTTGATAACATTTGCCGTGACTTAAATAGCTATTTGTCGAGTTGCTACCATTAGAGTTGCTAGACATGTCGAGTTAAGACATTTTTAGAGTTTATTCTTGCCGAATCGCTATGACTTAGAACGTAGAGTTTTAGTTATTAGAGTCGCTATTTGTCAAATCAGTCTCGTAGCAAGCAACAATAGAGTTGCTTCCAGTCAAATTATTTGCTGCTACTAGAATTGCTACGACTCGACTTGCTAGTGTTACCTACATTAGAGCCGATGATATTCGAGTTGTTGTTCTATTATTTTGTTACCAGACGAGTAGCAGCCGTTAGAGTCGCTACTTGTCACGACACTATCAATAGACTTGCTACCAGTCTAGTTTACAACCAATAAAGTTGCTTCCAGTCGAAATAGATGGTTCCAAACTTAGCTACTTGTAATAGAATTGCTACATTCGATTTGCTACCTAGAAAGACCAGCTACAACTACTATTTTGACCCGTTTTTAGTTTTAAATGTGTTTAGACGTGCTATTTTCGTTTCTGAATATAAATCTGGTTTAAGTATACGGTAAGAGGCAAAACTCTCATAAAAGAGGCTCATACCTCAGAAACGGTAACTTCCAGAATAAAATCTACTTAATTTTTGAAATCCTCGTTATCGATTTACTTTAAAAACCAAGTTTCATAGAAATCGCTTCATTATTACAAAAGTTGTACGTAAAGGTTAACTTTACGGACTCATAAATATCGAAAATAGCCTCTCAAATGGATATATTTGGTCCAATTTCGTTTAAATTTGGTTTATAGCATCCTGGCGATCTACTCTTTTACTTTTCGCAATCAAGAATACAGTAAAATTAACAGGGCCGAAATTAAAGGCTATATTTTGAAAATTGTACGCTTTAGGTGGGAATTTTTGACGTTAATAAAAATCTAATCCTCGATTCTTATCTAGAATAAATTTTCAGGCAAATCGCTTCATAATATCAAAAGCGGTACGAAAAGTGAACTTTCACGGACCGCAATAATTTTATTAAAGCTCGTGAAATCGTTATTCGCCGTCCGATTTTAATGAAGTTTGGTTTGTGACAATTTCTCGAGCTACTCTTTCATTTTCTCGAATCGAGGATAGAGTAAAATGATAAGGGCCGAAATTAGAGGCCATATCCTGAAAATGGAACGCTTCAGGTGGGGTTTTTTGTTATTAATGAAAATCTGATGCTCGATTCATACCCGGAATAAATTTTTAGGCAAATCGCTTCATAATGTCAAAAGCGGTACGAAAAGTGAATTTTCACGGACCGCAATAATTTTATTAAACCGCGTGAAATCGTTATTCGCAGTCCGATTTTGATCAAATTTGGTTTGTGCCAATTTCTCCAGCTACTCTTTCACTTTCTCGAATCGAGGTTAGAGTGAAATTAACAGGGCCGAAATTAGAGCCTTTATTTTGAAAATGGTAGGCTTCGGGTGGGATTTTTTGTCATTAATGGAAATGTGATACTCGATTCATACCCGGAATAAATTTTCATGGCAATCGCTTCATAATGTCAAAAGCGGTACGAAAAGTGTACTTTCACGGACCGCAATAATTTTATTACACCGCCTCATATCGTTATTCGTGGTCCGATTTTGACCAAATTTGGTTTGTGACATTTTCTCGAGCTACTCTTTCACTTTCTCGAGGCAAGGATAGAGTAAAATTAACAGGGCCGAAAGTAGAGGCCGTTATCTTGAAAATAGTACGCTTCAGGTTGTTTTTTTTTTACCAATAATGGAAATCTGATTCTTGATTCTTGTCGAAAATAAATTTTCAGGCAAATGGCTTCATGATATCAAAAGCGGTACGAAAAGTGAACTTTCACGGACCGCAATAATTTATTAAACCGCGTGAAATCCTTATTCGTGGTCCGATTTTAATTAAATTTGGTTTGTGACATTTTCTCGAGCAACTCTTTAACTTTCTCGAGTCAAGGATAGAGTAAAATTAACAGGGCCGAAAGTAGAGGCCGCATCTTGAAAATGGTACGCTTCAGGTTGGGTTTTTGGCTATAAATGGAAATCTGATGCTCGATTCATACCCGGAATAAATTTTCATGGCAATCGCTTCATAATGTCAAAAGCGGTACGAAAAGTGAACTTTTACGGATCGCAATAATTTTATTAAACCGCGTAAAATCGTTATTCGCGGTCCGATTTTAAAGAAATTTGGTTTGTGGCACTTTCTCGAGCTACTCTTTCATTATCTCCAATCAAGGATAAAGTCCAATTAACAGGGTCGAAATTAGAGCCTTTATCTTGAAAATTTGAGGCTTCGGGTGGGATTTTTTGTCATTAATGGAAATGTGATACTCGATTCATACCCGGAATAAATTTTCATGGCAATCGCTTCATAATGTCAAAAGCGATACGAAAAGTGAAATTTTACGGACCGCAATAATTTTATTGAATCGCGTGAAATGGTTATTTGTGGTCCGATTTTAATGAAATTTGGTTTGTGACAATTTTTCGAACTACTCTTTCACTTTCTCGAGTCAAGGATAGAGTAAAGTGAACGGGGACGAAAATAGAGACCGTATCCTGAAAATGGAACGCTTCGGGTGGGATTTTTTGTCATTAATGCATTAATGGAAATCTGATGTTCGATTCATACCCGGAATAAATTTTCATGACAATCGCTTCATAATATCAAAAGCGGTACGAAAAGTGAACTTTTACGGATTGCAATAGTTTTATTAAACCGCGTAAAATCGTTATTCGCGGTCCGATTTTAAAGAAATTTGGTTTGTGGCACTTTCTCGAGCTACTCTTTCATTGTCTCCAATCAAGGATAAAGTCAAATTAACAGGGTCGAAATTAGAGCCTTTATCTTGAAAATTTGAGGCTTCGGGTGGGATTTTTTGTCAATAATGGAAATGTGATACTCGATTCATACCCGGAATAAATTTTTATGGCAATCGCTTCATAATATCAAAAGCGGTACGAAAAGTGAACTTTCACGGACCGCTATAATTTTATTAAACCGCGTAAAATCGTTATTCGTAGTCCGATTTTAATGAAATTTGGTTTGCGGAAATTTCTCGAGCTACTCTTTCACTTTCTCGAATCGAGTATGGAGTAAAATTAACAGGGACGAAAGTAGAGGCCGTATCTTGAAAATGGAACGCTTCAGGTGGCATTTTTTGCCATTAATGGAAATCTGATGCTTGATTCATACCCGAAATAAATTTTCAAGCCAATCGCTTCATAATGTAAAAAGCGGTACGAAAAGTGAACTTTTACGGATCGCAATAATTTTATTAAATCGCGTAAAATCGTTAATCGCGGTTCGATTTTAATGAAATTTGGTTTGTGACAATTTCTCGAGCCACTCTTTCATTTTCTCGAATCGAGGATAGAGTAAAATTAACAGGACCAAAATTAGAGACTGTATCTTGAAAATGATACGCTTCAGGTGGGTTTTTTTGCCATTAATAAAAACCTGATGCTCGATTCATACTCAGAATGAATTTTCATGGCAATCGCTTCATAAGGTCAAAAGCGGTTCGAAAAGTGAACTTTCACGGACGGCTATAATTTTATTAAACCTCGTAGAAACGTTATTCGTGGTCCGATTGTGATCAAATTTGGTTTGTGACAATTTCTCGAGCTACTCTTTCATTTTCATGAAGCGAGGATAGAGTAAAATTAACAGGGCCGAAATTAGAGCCTTTATTTTGAAAATTGTAGGCTTCAGGTGGGAATTTTTGCCATTAATGGAAATCGGATGCTTGATTCTTATCAAGAAAAAATTTTCATCAAAATCGTTACATAATATCAAAAGCAATACGAAAAGTGAACTTTTACGGATCGCAATAATTTTATTAAACCGCGTGAAATCGTTATTCGCGGTCCGATTTTAATGAAATTTCCGTTTATGATAGAAAACTAGTTTTCTCAGGGTCGAGTTGACTTTGAAACGATTTTTTAGGAAAATCTGTTTACAATTTTTTTCGTCAAAATTTAGGCTAGGTCGGAAAAATACAAATTGCAGAAGAGTCGTTGCTCCCGGAATATAATCTTACGACGCCATAGATTCTATTAAAAAAAAAGAAGAAAAAACGAGCACGGGATCCGCACATGTTTCTAATTATTATTGGAATGGCAAAATCACCTTCGGAACTAATTAAGAAACTGGAAAATCGAGACGCGCAACAAATTTCCATTTTTGATGGGACCGCGGTCAAGTCTCCGGCGCCGGGATTCCCGACTCGCTTTTTTTAATTTTTTTCTTTAGTTACCAATCTGGCCTTTGATTTTTACTTTTACTAGTTCAAAAAAAAATTTCAGTAGGTATTAAGTATAGTACGAAAAGTGATCTTTTATGGACGCTTGTTGCTTACGCGGGAACAAATCACGTTCCCAGATAAGTTCCAGAAACGGTGCAGACAGAGTTATCTAAATTACAAATTACAAGATCTAGAGGGCTGTGGAAGTGGAAGTAATCTCGAGTAGGGCAATAATTAATGCGCCCTAAAATATAAGCCAGCTGTACCGGTGCCGGTGCTAAAACCTGTAACCAAGCAGCAGGGCAACCTCGAGAAATTAAACCGGGGAAGAATTCCAGACGCTAATCATCGTATCATCGATAAACTCATTAAGCTCGAGTGAAGGTAATCGAACTTAACGACCACCGCGACCCAATTCCCACCGAGACATCGAAACTGTCTGCGTCTTTTTATAACGTCCATTATTAACCGTGCAGACACACACACATAAACAACCAACAGACCTCCCCCCGCCCCCGCCGCCTCTTCCGGGAATTTCCCGCGGGCGCCGGCAACGCCGCCCCCGTCTGTCGATCACCGGCACCGCGCGGCTCGCTCCCGTCAGCCTGACATTTTTCCCAGGCCTGCCTCGTCTTGAGCCTCCCGCCGGCTGGTGGGGGAAAGCGTTGTCTGGTCGTCATGGCGATCGCAAGGTCATGCACTCACCCCCGCCCACCTGGCGGTGGCGCGCCCAGACGTGCGCCCCCCGCTCCCCGGCCGCCCCCCAGCCCCCGGATCCCGGACGGGGGACGATCGCAGATAACGTGGCTCTGTTTACTTATTGGAAGTCTCGTTTTCGACCCCCTTCTTTGTTAATTATGTATTATACGTACTTATACTATACAGGATGGTCTATTATTATGATATTATTTTTTTATTATTGTTTTGTTGTTGCAGCAATGCGGCCAGCATGGCAAAGACGACTATCCCAACTGGACGAGGAACACCATGGGGATCAACAAGCAGGGGTACGAGGCGAAGATGGGGGACCAGCACCAGATGCAGAAAGGTATTTTTTCCCATAATCATCACCGAGTCCATTATTATTCAATTAATTATGTATTATGCAGTAAACGGCAACAAAAATAATAATTATCGCAGTCTCGACCTTGCAGAACGAGATTACTATGCGCGCTGCCGCGCCGAAAAAAAATTACTGAATAATCTGAATTAATTATTTCGGGCACCTTGGAATATCCGCGGACACAGCCGAATCAGCCGGATTCTCGTGCGTCCACCCGGTCGGACGAGAGATCATTTTCCGATTCTCTCCTGATAGCAATGACCTTTGCCCTCAATCCGCGAGGCGTATCCTGCGAGACGGGAACGCCGGGAAAAAAGCGTGCAAGAGAAAGGAGAGCTTTCGCCGGCGGAATCGTCCAATCGGGTATTTTGCCAGCGAGAAGATAATTTGCCGAATAACGACGTAGGTACCTGCGTAAGGCCCGGGAGGCCGAGACGTAACATCAAAAGCAGCAGGTCCCAGAGATGGGATCGAATCGATGGGATCGCGGGATTGCGTGATCCGAGAGAAATATTTCGGTTGGTGGGAGTGAATCGATCAAAATACATCAGAAATATAAGCTGGATCTCATTAATCTCAACTCAGATACTAAAATTTAGACAGAAAATAATGTCTCCGACGAAAATCTATATAGTAGAGACAAAATTTAAGTCGAACGCAAAGTCTCAGAGCAAAATTTCGTTCTTAGACTAAATTTATACCAAAAATTAAGTTCGAGACAAACTCTGACTCAAAAACTATCAGGCAGAGACAAAAAAATCAAAGCAAGGATGAATTCAGCGCTTCAATCTAAAATTAGGATCAGAAACAAAAGCTGAGTGCTCAAAGCCGAGCCTCAGACCAAAATTATGCTCAAAGTCAAACTCCGAAGTCAAATTTTGATCCAAAAACGAAAAATGAGACAAATTGAGCATAAGAGATAAGTCTGCGTCAAAACTGACCTCAAAAACCGAAGCTGAGGCAAAATTTTGCTCAAAATCGCACCCTCAGAACAAAATTTGGATTAAAGAGAAATTCGCAATGAAATTATGCTCAAAGTCAAACTCTGAAGTCAAATTTTGGACCAGAAACGAAACCTGAGACAAAATTTGACATAAAAGCAAAGTCCACGTTGAAACTGAACTCAAAAACCGAAGCTGAGGCAAAATCTTGCTCAAAATCGCAGCCTCATAGCAAAATTTGGATTAAAGAGAAATTCGGAACGAAATTATGCTCAAAGTCAGACTCCGAAGTCAAATTTTGATCCAATAACGAAAAATGAGACAAATTGAGTATAAGAGCTAAGTCTGCGTCAAAACTGAGCTCAAAAACCGAAGCTGAGGCAATATTTTGCTCAAAATCGCAGCCTCAGAGCAAAATTTGGATTAAAGAGAAATTCGGAACGAAATTATGCTCAAAGTCAGACTCCGAAGTCAAATTTTGATCCAAAAACGAAAACTGAGACAAATTGAGCATAAGAGCTAAGTCTGCGTCAAAACTGAGCTCAAAAACCGAAGCTGAGGCAAAATCTTGCTCAAAATCGCAGCCTCAGAGCAAAATTTGGATTAAAGAGAAATTCGGAACGAAATTATGCTCAAAGTCAGACTCCGAAGTCAAATTTTGATCCAAAAACGAAAACTGAGACAAATTGAGCATAAGAGCTAAGTCTGCGTCAAAACTGAGCTCAAAAACCGAAGCTGAGGCAAAATCTTGCTCAAAATCGCAGCCTCAGAGCAAAATTTGGATTAAAGAGAAATTCGGAACGAAATTATGCTCAAAGTCAGACTCCGAAGTCAAATTTTGATCCAAAAACGAAAACTGAGACAAATTGAGCATAAGAGATAAGTCTGCGTCAAAACTGACCTCAAAAACCGAAGCTGAGGCAAAATTTTGCTCAAAATCGCACCCTCAGAACAAAATTTGGATTAAAGAGAAATTCGCAATGAAATTATGCTCAAAGTCAAACTCTGAAGTCAAATTTTGGACCAGAAACGAAACCTGAGACAAAATTTGACATAAAAGCAAAGTCCACGTTGAAACTGAACTCAAAAACCGAAGCTGAGGCAAAATCTTGCTCAAAATCGCAGCCTCATAGCAAAATTTGGATTAAAGAGAAATTCGGAACGAAAT
This sequence comes from Malachius bipustulatus, assembly GCA_910589415.1. NCBI lineage: Eukaryota > Metazoa > Arthropoda > Insecta > Coleoptera > Melyridae > Malachius > Malachius bipustulatus. The sequence goes on along the minus strand of OU342638.1, from coordinate 39,041,643 downwards.
TATGCTCAAAGTCAGACTCCGAAGTCAAATTTTGATCCAATAACGAAAAATGAGACAAATTGAGTATAAGAGCTAAGTCTGCGTCAAAACTGAGCTCAAAAACCGAAGCTGAGGCAAAATCTTGCTCAAAATCGCAGCCTCAGAGCAAAATTTGGATTAAAGAGAAATTCGGAACGAAATTATGCTCAAAGTCAGACTCCGAAGTCAAATTTTGATCCAAAAACGAAAACTGAGACAAATTGAGCATAAGAGCTAAGTCTGCGTCAAAACTGAGCTCAAAAACCGAAGCTGAGGCAAAATCTTGCTCAAAATCGCAGCCTCAGAGCAAAATTTGGATTAAAGAGAAATTCGGAACGAAATTATGCTCAAAGTCAGACTCCGAAGTCAAATTTTGATCCAAAAACGAAAACTGAGACAAATTGAGCATAAGAGCTAAGTCTGCGTCAAAACTGAGCTCAAAAACCGAAGCTGAGGCAAAATCTTGCTCAAAATCGCAGCCTCAGAGCAAAATTTGGATTAAAGAGAAATTTGGAACGAAATTATGCTCAAAGTCAGACTCCGAAGTCAAATTTTGGACCAGAAACGAAACCTGAGACAAAATTTGACATAAAAGCAAAGTCCACGTTGAAACTGAGCTCAAGAACCGAAGCTGAGGCAAAATTTTGCTCAAAACAAAGCCTGTGACAAAAATTTGGATCACAAACTAACTCGTGAGGCAAAATTTACCATAAAAATGAAATCTCAAGAGAAATTAAGCTGATGTAAAGCAAATAAATGTGTAAACATTGAGCTCAAAAATCGAATCTGGGAGCAATTTATGCTCAACGTCAACGCCTCATGTCAAAATTTGGATCAGAAGCAAAAACTGAGGCAAAATTTGGCATAAAAACGAAATCTCAGGAGAAAATGGGCTTGAAAGCAAAAAATGCGTCAAAGATGAGCTCAAAAATCGAATCTGAGGGCTAGTTATGCTCAAAGTCAACGTCTCAGACCAAAATTTGGATCAGAAACAAAAGTTGAGATAAAATTTGGCAATAAAACGAAATTTCAAGAGAGATTAAGCTTTGAAGCAAAAAATGCGATAAAGTTGAGCTCAAAAATCGGATCTGAGGCCAATGTATGCTCAACGTCAACGCCTCATGCCAAAATTTGGATCAGAAACAGAAGCTGAGGAAACAACAATATCTCAAAGCAGATTTCTCGAACAAAAAACGATATCTAAGCTCGCATCTAAACTCTGAGACAAAATTGAACTCAACGGCAAAATTCTTCACACAAAGTTAATCCCAAAAAAAAAAAGTTTGTGTCAAAATTAAGCCCAAAGAAGTGAGCTCGAGATCAAAGTCTTCATCGTTCCTAAAATCAGAGACAATATTTTTTGACCCAGAATGATAAATTGAGCGGCTCAAAAATTAAACCCAAACCTAAATACAAGTCTCGCTTTTATAGCAGATGTTCCCTGTCGAATGTGCGTCAAATACAGAGCCTTCGTCCCTCTTTCTCGGCCAATCAGCTAGCCATTTCGTACCTACATCCACGTTAAACTACCAATACTACCTACCAGAGAACTTAATCGGAAAAAATTAACGCGCATTCTCCAGCGGCGACTTATTGCTCAAACCCTGTATGTGTTGTTTGCTCATCATCCGACTTTACGGGCAGACTTGTAAGTGTTGTTCGCTCCATTAACAGAAAGAGTTACCAGTTACTAGTACTACACTCGACTTTGCTCGGAGGTGTGCATGTAAATTATTATTAACGTAAAACAAGAAGAGCCCAAGAACAAAACCTACTTTCCTTTCACGACTACGCGATTAGGCATAAATAAACAAGTCCCGCGTTATTAGAGGCACAAACACGTCCGCGACGCGCGCCTGTCATAAATCAATTTTTTTCCGCCGCAGCAGCCTTTATTAATTAATAGGCTATAAAAATAACCGGGCCGTGGTTCGGAAGCTGCGAGCCGACATCACCGTTTAATGTTATTATCGTTATTATTATTATTATTAACATTAATTTATATTCTTGTTAAGATGAAATATGACGTTTTAAGCCAGTTTATTGACGTTTGAAAAAAAGTTCCGTTTCAGGCACTGTAATCTTGATAATAAGGAACCAATGGGTTCGAATCCCAGTCTCTCCATTGACGTTCATTAACTACTTAATCCTGGAAATGTGTCTGGGGACAATGAGCTAGTTCTCGAAGCTCAAAATTGCTTGGATGGAAGTTACCGTGTCTTATCTACTTCTCTCCTTTGTAATGTTAAAAAAGTTAGAACGTCCTCAGAAACTCATCTCATTTTTTTTTTGTTTTGCCAACCCAGGTTAGATCTTTTTCTCAAAATCTATTGTTTGATGCGGCTCGAAAGCCCAATGTTGGAGGCAATGTTTACTAATAATGGTTTCTTCTTTATGTTTGTAGACAACCGCGGTTGTAAGGCGCGGTTATTTTAGGTTCACGATGCGATTAATTGTTTCGAATGGTATTAACACGATTTTAGAAGGGTATCTGACGATCCGTCCTAAGATACGATTTGCGAATCTCGAAAATGCGACTTTGCTCGACGACTTCGAGTGACCAAATGTTTCTTCTCTTCCTTTCTCACTTCTTTTTTGCATGTGCATATAGAGGGAAGGGGGGCGGGGTTGATTGTTCTTCGAACCCGCGAATTTACGATGAAGAAACGACTAAATCAATTACGATGACGGAACACCCGGGTTAGCTCATGTTTTCTCAATCCAGATCATTTTTTGACAGTCCGGGCTAGCTCAGTTCTTGGCAATTTTTGACAGTCCGGGCTAGCTCGGTTTTTGGCAATTTTTGACAGTCCGGGCTAGCTCGGTTTTTGGCAATTTTTGACAGTCCGGGCTAGCTCGGTTTTTGGCAACTTTTGACAGTCCGGGCTAACCCGGTTTTGGCAATGGCAATTTTTGACAGTCCGGGCTAGCTCGATTTTTGGCAACTTTTGACAGTCCGGGCTAGCTCGGTTTTCGGCAATTTTTTGACAATCCAGGTCAGCTCTTTCTCTCGGATCGTTCCGCGCAGAGCACGTTTTGTTAATTTTTTGCTCATGTTTTTTCAATCCAGCTTAGACCATTTATTGACAACCGGGCTAGCTCGGTTTTTGGCAACTTTTGACAGTCCTGACTAGCTCGGTTTTTAGCAATTTTTGACAGTCCGGGCTAGCTCGGTTTTTGTCAATTTTTGACATTCCGGGCTAGCTCGGTTTTTGGCAACTTTCGACAGTCCGGGCTAGCTCGGTGTTTGGCAATTTTTTGACAATCCAGGTCAGCTCTTTCTCTCGGATCGTTCCGCGCAGAGCACGTTTTGTTAATTTTTTGCTCATGTTTTTTCAATCCAGCTTAGACCATTTATTGACAACCGGGCTAGCTCGGTTTTTGGCAATTTTTAACAGTCTGGGCAGCTTGGTTTTTGGCAACTTTTGACAGTCTGGGCTAGCTCGGTTTTTGACAATTTTTGACATTCCCGGGCTAGCTCGGTTTTTGACAATTTTTGACATTCCCGGGCTAGCTCAGTTTTTGGCAACTTTTGACAGTCCAGGTCAGCTCTTTCTCTCGGATCGTTCCGCGCAGAGCACGTTTTGTTAATTTTTTGCTCATGTTTTTTCAATCCAGCTTAGACCATTTATTGACAACCGGGCTAGCTCGGTTTTTGGCAATTTTTGACAGTCCGGGCAGCTCGGTTTTTGGCAACTTTTGACAGTCCGGGCTAGCTCGGTTTTTGACAATTTTTGACATTCCCGGGCTAGCTCGGTTTTTGACAATTTTTGACATTCCCGGGCTAGCTCAGTTTTTGGCAACTTTTGACAGTCCAGGTCAGCTCTTTCTCTCGGATCGTTCCGCGCAGAGCACGTTTTGTTAATTTTTTGCTCATGTTTTTTCAATCCAGCTTAGACCATTTATTGACAACCGGGCTAGCTCGGTTTTTGGCAATTTTTGACAGTCCGGGCAGCTTGGTTTTTGGCAACTTTTGACAGTCCGGGCTAGCTCGGTTTTTGACAATTTTTGACATTCCCGGGCTAGCTCGGTTTTTGACAATTTTTGACATTCCCGGGCTAGCTCAGTTTTTGGCAACTTTTGACAGTCCAGGTCAGCTCTTTCTCTCGGATCGTTCCGCGCAGAGCACGTTTTGTTAATTTTTTGCTCATGTTTTTTCAATCCAGCTTAGACCATTTATTGACAACCGGGCTAGCTCGGTTTTTGGCAATTTTTGACAGTCCGGGCTAGCTTGGTTCTTGGCAATTTTGACAGTCCGGGCTAGCTTGGTTTTTGGCAATTTTTAACAGTCTGGGCCAGCTTGGTTTTTGGCAACTTTTGAAAGTCCTGGCTAGCTCGGGTTTTTAGCAATTTTTGACATTCCGGGCTAGCTCGGTTTTTGGCAACTTTCGACAGTCCGGGCTAGCTCGGTGTTTGGCAATTTTTTGACAATCCTGGTCAGCTCTTTCTCTCAGATCGTCCCGCATAGAGCACGTTTTCTTAATTTTTTGTTGACAAGGCTAACGTTGTCAGTACAGAGCATCCAGGACTGTCAAAAAAAAACCACCTTGAAATTGGAAGAAAAATTAAGAGAGAGAGAGAGAGAGAGAACGATAGCGCGTTGATTGATACATTGATGGATAAGACTCTGGTTCGTTCGCTTGCAGTTCTCGTTCTGGTTCTGGTTAATGGAGGACAGAAATTCTGAACTGTAAATAATGTAAATGACCACTCGGACCGACCGGGCCCGCGTTCTCATTAATTAATAATCTAATAGAAGAGAGACGAAAAAAAATGCAACACATCTTCTCTTCGTGCATGCCATTCTCTTCTCCGTGCCTTCATGCCGATACCACGCCACGCCAATTTCGACTACTTACCAACGACGACGAGTGACATGAAACGAGAACCAGCACCAGCAGCACCAACGTCTCTTGCTCGCTTATCTCGATCGTCAATCGAAAATCCGTTCACCTAATTCATCAACTATCCGTACGTTCGAGTTAGATTAAGATGAAGAAGAAGAATAATAATAATAAGAAGAACGGAAGCGATTCGAGCTTTAATAAGCGACGGAATCGTCCAGGAATTCCAGAGATATCCAATAATAATCCGAGATCGTCATCATCATTACCGTCATCATCATCATCATCGTGGTAATCATCGCGGTACACGCATTACGTCTAATGAATCATAACCGGGCACTGGTACTGGTACTGGTAAGAGGTAGAAAAGGTCTCTCCTTTATTAGAGTTAGAACTCTTAAGACACAAATATAGACTTGGATGGTGATGCTGGAAGACAAAAGAACGACGCCCGGTCATTACATTCACGAACAGGAGATGGACAATCAAGTGCGGACAAGGAGGGAGCCATGCGAACGTGGTCGATACAGAGAGAGACGAGGCGAGAGACAGATGATGAATTGGCCTTGGTCAACATCTCTTCGGGCCGGTCGTGCATGTGTGTGTGAGAGAGGAGATGAGATGGAGCCCGGGGCGGTGTTGGTGTTAGTGTTAGTGTTGGTATTCTTCTTATTCTCCGGTTCGATTAATGCGCGATGCTGCTGCTGCCGGTCATATAAAACATTAGTCCGAATTGAATTGAATCGAGGATGGATTTGATGGTTTTATAAATGGGAAGGTGTGCGTACAGGTAGCATTCCTGGATCTCTCGGTCGCTCTTCTTTAACTTTGGTTTGGTGTACCCGAGGGCGCAATTCTTTGACCTTCGGTGTTTTACTACATCACTGATCCCGGGAGGTTGTTTCTGTTGCATTCGTACTTAGGGACAATTCATTTTTCTAGCCTCTAATCGTGTCTCCCTTGCAATCGTATTGGTATTTGGTGTACCACAGGGATCAAATCCTTGACCTCCGGTTTTACTATCACTCGTCTCACATCCCAGGAGATCATTTTTGTTGCATCGCTTGCTTCTTGTTCGTGTAAATAGGAAGAAATTATTTTTCTGGGCACAATTTGCGTCTTTTTACTTACGTTGGTGGACCGCAGGATCGAGTTCCCAGACCGATTTCGTTCAATTAGTTCAAAGAACAGGATACTTTTCCTAGGCTCTTCGTGGTGTACATAAGGGATCAATTCCTTGACCTCCGGTTTTACTACAACCGATACCGCATCCCTGGAGGTCATTTCTGCTGCCTTTTTCTGTCTTTTTGCTTACGTTGGTGTATACAGGATCAATTATTCCTGACTTTTTGCAATCCCTGTTTGATTCCCCCAAGGTTTAATTTCTCCTTCTTCATCATTAGAACAGATTTTGGTCAATTCTATGGGGGAGGGAGAGCTTCTACTAGAATTGGGCCAAGATCATAGAGCCACAAGCGTACCACATGGAGCAATTCCTGGACCTCCGATTTTTCATTGAGAAAACGTCACTGTACCGCATCAGGGTTCAATTCCTGGATCTTGTTGCGTTCAAGTTTTACTTTCTCGTCATGGAACGATCGATTGTTGCTGCTGCTGGAAATATATGGTGTGCCGCAGGGTCCAATTCATAGACCTTAGGGCAGGAGTCACCTTTTATTGAATCAATGTGTGTGGTGAAGAGAAATAGATGAGGAAAGGCGTTTCTTGAGCGTTGCAGGAATAATTATGAAACATTTTGATGGTTCTGCAGGTGGCACGGTCGATTTATTAGAGCCGTGGCCTTGTGAACGAAAACGGCGATGAATAATAAGAAAATCCGCCAACAGAGCCGTCGACTTACTTACGATGTACTTCTCAATTTCCTGTTCGACGGGTTATCGCATAATAATAATAATAATAATAGACAGCGGAGATAGAGGATAGAGCGACGGGCTACCGCCGCTCTAAGCAGTTTTGATTTAAGACAACAAATTACGACCGTCGAGACCGCCGGATCAGGTGGTACCGCGGTACCGGTAGACCGGCGGATTCGCGAATAAAATGCCGCACGCAATAACCTCTGCACCGATTTCCGATGATGGATTACGCCAGATCGAGATTGCGATTATTATTGCTTTATAATTTCGCAGCCTCCACACGTCGATGTCCCCCTTTCCCCTCCTCCTGATTATTTCACATGCACGCACATGACTCATTCGCCCCGATCTGTTTCAGGAATGGAGGACGTGCACCACATGGGCGCCACAGGTATCTATCCCGCAAGTCCCCTCTATGGGCGGCGGTTCTAGTCCCGTGATTTTTGCAGGTGCGAGTCCGGCTTTGCTGGTCGTCCCTCAGCCGATCAACGCGACCAAGATGGGCGGGATGCAGAACGGCGGACCGCAGCCCAGGAAGTACCAGTGCAAGATGTGCCCGCAGGTAGGTGCTGAAACAAAATACTGGGTCTGTTGGTGGGAAAAATTCGAGACCTTTAGATTATAATAAGGCGTACCGCAAGGATGCGTTCTTGGATCTTCATTATTTCGTTTTATAGGTTATACTCCTGTGCCCGCTTTAAATAAAATATTATTCCCAAAAAAGGAGAGACATCACAACTTGGCGCCCAACGTGGGGCCTTGTCCCTGCTCGGGCGCCAGTTGTAATGTCTCTCCATTTTTGGGAATAATATTTTATTTAAATTCTGGCGTCGCTTTCCAGCGTCGCGACGTTACTGTAACGTCACACTCCCAAAAAGTTATTTGAAGAAATCTTGACAAAAGTTACCTGTCTCTTGTTATTTATTATTATTTTTCTATTTAAATTGAACGAAGTTAAAATGGTAAGAAAAAATTGGCCCAAAATGTTGCCCAAGAGGTAAGTCGGCACCCAAGTGGGCCCAAAATAGGGTTAATGGATAGAAATTCGTTTTGTGACTTAAAAACGTGTTACCGCGGCTGATATGATAGTTTCAGCGTGCCCTGAAGAGCAAAAATTTGAACCAAGACGTGCCGCAAGGACCCATTCTTGAATCTAAATAATTTCCTCTTTCACGCACCATAATACAGCGAATAAATCGTACCAAAACCCGGTTGCTGCTCAAAAAAAACGAATAGTGGACCAAGGTGTACCACAAGGATACATTCTTGGATCTAAATTATTTCATATTATAAGATTTGATGAGTTTCTGCCTGTTTTGAATCCTAAAAAACATCATATGGAAGTTGTTGAAGGAGAAAAATTGATAACTCACAAAAAAGTTGCGCCAAAATTTCTTTTCTGGAACGTTTCTGTTGGGTTTTTGACTGACTCTTTACAATTTTTTGAAATAAATTGATCCGCGATTTTGGGAAAGCTCTCGTGGTCGATTTAGCCTTAAGTTTAAGCTAAAATGGACCATTTTCCCCAAAATTAAAATTAAAAAAATGATGAGAAAACTTTTTGGTCGCAATTTTCGTGGTCGGTATGGTCTTTAATTTTCGAAAAAATCAATGAATAAAACTGTTTTCCCCCCAAAACATTCTCCAGGAATATGGGTAAACCCTCGTAGTGGATTTGAGCCTTTAATTTCCGAAAAACTCAACGAAAAAATGCTTTTCCAAACGTTTTGCTTAAGATTTTGGAAAAAAACCTCGTGATTGATTTAGGCCTGTAAATTGTAAAAAAAGCAATGAAAAAACCTGTTTTTATTTCAAAAAATTCTCCAGGACTATGGGAAACCCTGGTAGTGGATTTGAGCCTTAAATTTTCGAAAAGCTCAACGAAAAAAATGTTTTTCCAAACGTTTTGCTAGAGATTTTGGAAAAGAAAACCCTCGTGATCGATTTAGGCCTGCAATTGTCAAAAAATCAATGAAAAAAACTGTTTTTTCCCCAAAACATTCACCGTGAATATGGCAGAATCCTCGTGGTGGATTTGAGCTTTTAATTTTCGAAAAACTCAACGAAAAAAATGTTTTTCCAAACGTTTTGCTAGAGATTTTGGAAAAGAAAACCCTCGTGATCGATTTAGGCCTGCAATTGTCAAAAAATCAATGAAAAAAACTGTTTTTTCCCCAAAACATTCACCGTGAATATGGCAAAATCCTCGTGGTGGATTTGAGCCTTTAATTTTCGAAAAACTCAACGAAAAAAATGTTTTTCCAAACGTTTTGCTAGAGATTTTGGAAAAGAAAACCTTCGTGATCAATTTAGGCCTGCAATTGTCAAAAAATCAATGAAAAAAACTGTTTTTTCCCCAAAACATTCACCGTGAATATGGCAAAATCCTCGTGGTGGATTTGAGCTTTTAATTGTCAAAAAAGCAATGAAAAAAACTGTTTTTCCCCCAAAACATTCACCGGGAATATGGCAAAATCCTCGTGGTGGATTTGAGCCTTTAATTTTCGAAAAGCTCAAAGAAAAAAATGTTTTGCCAAACGTTTTTCTCGAGATTTTTTAAAAGATAACCCTCGTGATCGATTTTGGCCTTTAATTTTCGAAAAAGAGTCAATGAAAAAAACTGTTTTAGTCTAAAACTTTGTCCAGGATTTTGGGAAAACCCTTATGGTTGATTTGGTCTTTAATTTTCAAAAAACAAAAAACTGGAAGAAACTTTTTTTGCCTAAAATCTCACCTAAGATTTTGGGAAAATTTTATCTTCAATTTTCAGAAAAAAAAAACGGGCAAAATACTTTTTTGGCCCAAAATTTTGGCAATTCGATTTGAGCTTTAATTGATATAAAAACTGGAAATAATTTTCCTCAACCCAGGCCAGCTCACTTTTCTTCAATCCAGGTTAGCTCATTTTTTGACAATCCAAGTAGGCTCGAATATTGACAAGTCTTAAATGAGCTAACCGGGATTGACAAAAAAGAGCTAAGATTTTCAAAATACCAGTCAGAAATGTCAAAATACGAGCATTATCAAAAAAAAAGTTAACAGGAATTGTCAAAAAGAGTTAACGATTGCAAAAAAGTGATCTCAGATTGTCAAAATTCAAGCTGTGGATGTCAAAATACGAGCCAAGATTGTTCAAAAACGTGCTAATATTGTCTAAATACGAGCCAGGAATGTCAAAATACGAACATTTGAAAAAAAGCTAACCAGAATTGTAAAAAAGAGTTAAGATTGTCAAAAAATCGAGCTGAGATTGTCAAAGTTCGAGCTGTGGTTGTCAAAATATGAGCTAAGATTCGTGAAAAATGAGTTAAGATTGTCAAAATACGAGCTAGGAATGTCAAAATTAGTCAAAATACGAGCATTATCAAAAAAAGCTAACCAGAATTGTAAAAAAGAGTTAAGATTGTCAAAAAATCGAGCTGAGATTGTCAAAGTTCGAGCTGTGGTTGTCAAAATATGAGCTAAGATTCGTGAAAAATGAGTTAAGATTGTCAAAATTCGAGCTAGGAATGTCAAAATTAGTCAAAATACGAGCATTATCAAAAAAAGCTAACCAGAATTGTCAAAAAGAGTTAACGATTGCAAAAAAGTGATCTCAGATTGTCAAAATTCAAGCTGTGGATGTCAAAATACGAGCCAAGATTGTTCAAAAACGTGCTAATATTGTCTAAATACGAGCCAGGAATGTCAAAATACGAGCATTTTAAAAAAAGCTAACCAGAATTGTAAAAAAGAGTTAAGATTGTCAAAAAATCGAGCTGAGGTTGTCAAAGTTCGAGCTGTGGTTGTCAAAATATGAGCTAAGATTCGTGAAAAATGAGCTAAGATTGTCAAAATACGAGCCAGGAATGTCAAAATTAGTCAAAATACGGGCATTATCAAAAAAAAGTTAACAGGGATTGTCAAAGAGAGTTAACCATTGTCAAAAAAACTGTTTTAGTCTAAAACTTTGTCCAGGATTTTGGGAAAACCCTTATGGTCGATTTGGTCTTTAATTTTCAAAAAACAAAAAACTGGAAGAAACTTTTTTGCCTAAAATCTCACCTAAGATTTTGGGAAAATTTGATCTTCAATTTTCAGAAAAAAAAACCGGGCAAAATACTTTTTTGGCTCAAAATTTTGGCAATTCGATTTGAGCTTTAATTGAAATAAAAACTGGAAATAATTTTCCTCAACCCAGGCCAGCTCACTTTTCTTCCATCCAGGTTAGCTCATTTTTTGACAATCCAAGTAGGCTCGAATATTGACAAGTCTTAAATGAGCTAACCGGTATTGACAAAAAAGAGCTAAGATTTTCAAAATACCAGTCAGAAATGTCAAAATACGAGCATTAGCAAAAAAAGCTAACCAGAATTGTCAAAAAGAGTTAACGATTGCAAAAAAGTGATCTCAGATTGTCAAAATTCAAGCTGTGGATGTCAAAATACGAGCCAAGGTTGTTCAAAAACGTGCTAATATTGTCTAAATACGAGCCAGGAATGTCAAAATACGAGCATTTAAAAAAAAGCTAACCAGAATTGTAAAAAAGAGTTAAGATTGTCAAAATACGAGCCAGGAATGTCAAAATTAGTCAAAATACGGGCATTATCAAAAAAAAAGTTAACAGGGATTGTCAAAGAGAGTTAACCATTGTCAAAAAAACTGTTTTAGTCTAAAACTTTGTCCAGGATTTTGGGAAAACCCTTATGGTCGATTTGGTCTTTAATTTTCAAAAAACAAAAAACTGGAAGAAACTTTTTTGCCTAAAATCTCACCTAAGATTTTGGGAAAATTTTATCTTCAATTTTCAGAAAAAAAAACCGGGCAAAATACTTTTTTGGATCAAAATTTTGGCAATTCGATTTGAGCTTTAATTGAAATAAAAACTGGAAATAATTTTCTTGAACAAAATTTTGTTCAAGATTTTGGAAAAAATTGGAAATTTTTTTGCTCAAGTCGGCTCACAGAGGAATTTTTGTGACTAAAAGACGTGGTGCCTGCTCTTTGATGATGTTAGCGCGCCCAGAAGAACAAAAATCGGTTCCAAGACGTACCACAAGGACCTATTCTTATGTCTAACTTATTTCGTTACATGTATTATTGTCTCATTGTATGTCAAAAAAAAAAAATCGTTTCACTATGCGCACCTGGCTAATGCGCTCCTGTCTGTAAAAGCGTACCTCAAGGATCAACTCCTGGACCTTCATAATTTATATTTCATCAAATCGAATCATAACTTAAGTATTCTTCTTTTTACTCTTTTATATCAAGGACACTCTCGTTCTAAATCGACAATTTCGTGTAATTAAGTGATATTGCACTGTTAAGGGGTACCGCAGGGTACCATTCCCGCGACTCAATTATTCCAGTATTAGGGCATCTGTGCTTCTGGGGCGACATATTATGAGGTATTGATAGATGGACCGAACACCCTGTATAAGAATCCCGAGGTCAAACAATTTTATACAATCTCATCCCGTGTCCATACACACTACACACACAATCATAATATGAGACTTCCTCTTCGATCAATGTGACGGTCCATCTCACCAGCAGCACTAGGCACCAGCACCAGCACCCAAGCAAGAGAGAATCCTATTACGAGTCTATTCAGTTTGTTCCCGTCTCTTTTATCCGGGATGCGGTGAGCGTGCGAGACGGAGACGGAGATCGGGCGAATACATACCGATTATTATTAGGTAAGATCAGGTAGATTAGACCTTCTTTGACCCCTTAAAAAATCCCATCGGCAGGTAAAAAACTGCGGTCGGCAGTGGGTAAGGTAATGCGCCTCCTGCGCTCGTTCGATGAACGCTCGCATTGTACGTGTGAGCTTTATTTATACAGAGTGTTGAGTGGCGTTTTTTTGCCCGTCTCTCTGATTTATAGGTTATTAAATGGCGAGCGGATTTGCGCTTTTTTTCCCCGTTTTTGCCGGGGACTTTTTTGCCCCGGCCGGTCGGAAAGTGTGTCAAGGACCCGGTCGGGTTAATTTTTTAGGGTCACAGTTACAGGTGTGATGGTTGTGGTTGTTTTCATTTTTATTAGGTCAAATTGGTCCCTTTTTTTATCTCCGTGTACGAGATTGATATGAAGTGATTTTAGTCTTCTTTTCTGGATTTTCCTGCCGGTGTTACGGTAATCTTAATACGGATCTGGTCACCGGTCATCATTTAGATAACCGCTCGCGTAATTAACATTATCTGGTAGCCATTAATCGTGGATCGAATTATCATTTTAATTTCCCGGTCGGGCTTTTTTCACGTGTAATAAAACACGCATATTTTACCTCATCTTTGAGGATTCCTAGATGCCGGCCCGTTTTTTTCTCACGTCCTGCGAGCCCGGCCACCTGATTACCTTACCGGAGTGATGAAGATGTCGGAGCGTTTATGTTTTGTGTACACAACACACACAACTAAACACTAAACACGAGTAGGATCCGGCGACGTCGTGTGCCATTTTTTTCTCCCGTTTTTTTTCCCTCCTATCTCTCATTTTCGGTCGGCTCTTTTGAAACGGTTGAAATATCGGTTGTTTAACTTTTACGGCGTCATTATTTATAGTGCCCGGGCTGGGAGATCGCACCCGAATAGTTTCCGCGTTTTCCCATCATATCGTTCTCATGATGATGATGATGATGACGAAACGTGAATCAGAGCCAGGCGATTATTAATGTTAATGAAATTGTCATTCTGATTAATCCCTAAACGGTCGAAACATTCGCTTTATCAAACCGGCGACTCATTTTACGATCGTTTCATTTCGTGGTGGAAAAAATGAGATCCACTTTTTGCCAAACAACGCACCCGTGAATAAGTGTACCGCATGGTTTCATTCTTGGACCTATAATATTTAAAACATACCTTAAATAGAACCTGAGTTCATTTCTATGAAGCCATATTGATGAGATTTTTTTTATAAAGTCTTAGAAACAATTTTAATATAAGCGTACCTCTGGGATGCAATCCTGCATCTTAAATATTTTTTCCAATTATTATTTTTTCCATTATCAATGGGGCGTATAAACTGTCTCCCAATATCTTAAATTTCTAGAATAATGGGAGCAAAATGTTTGACGGGAATGGAAAAGGGTACCACAGGGATGCAATCATCGACCTATATTTTTTTAATGATTATTAAAGTTTATTTAGGAGTACAAGCTGGCTTCGATATAGTACCCCCAAACCAGGAGTACTACGGGGATCAAATCTCGAACCTCATTTTTTTTCATTCAAATTTACGTTCACCAGATCATTTTTTTTTGCTTAATGGGGCGTAAAAATAGTTTCCTGATGCCTTAAATTATCTGTAAAAAAAATCTAACCTGGACTGGAAAAAAAGAGCTAACCTGGATTGTCTAAAACCGTCTGACCTGGATTATCAATCAGGCATAGCACTTTTTTCCTCAATCCAGGGTAGCTCATTTTCCCCTAACCCAGGTCAGCTCACTTTTCCTCAATCCAGGTCAGCTCATTTTCCCCTAACCCAGGTCAGCTCACTTTTCCTCAATTCAGGTCAGCTCACTTTTCCTCAATCCAGGGTAACTCATTTTCCCCTAACCCAGGTCAGCTCACTTTTCCTCAATTCAGGTCAGATCACTTTTCCTCAATCAGGTTAGCTCACTTTTCCTCAACCCAGGCCAGCTCACTTTTCTTCAATCCAGGTTAGCTAATTTATGACAATCCAAGTAGGCTCGAATATTGACAAGTCCTAAATGAGCTAACCGGGATTGACAACAAAGAGCTAAGATTTTCAAAATACGAGCCAGAAATGTCAAAATTAGTCAAAATACGAGCATTATCAAAAAAATTAACCGGAATTGTCAAAGAAAGTTAACCATTGTCAAAAAAACGAGCTCAGATTGTAAAAATTCAATCTGTGGTTGTGTAAGATATTGTTGAAAACGACCTAGGATTGTCAAAATACAAGCCAGGAATGTCAAAATAATTCAAAATACGAGCATTATCTAAAGGAAAGCTGGCCAGAATTGTCAAAAAGAGTTGAGATGTCAAAAACCGAAGTCAGATTGTCAAAATTCAAGCTTTGGTTGTCAAAATACGAACCAATATTATTCAAAAATGAGCTAAGATTGTCAAGAATACGAGCCAGGAATGTCAAAATGAGTTAAAATACGAGCATTATCGAAAAAAGAGCTAACCAGAATTGTCAAAAAGAGCTAAGACTGTCAAAAAGGAGCTCAGGTTGTCAATATTCAAGTAAGGTTGTCAAAAAATGAGTGAAAATGTCTAAATACGAGCAAAGGTTGTCAAAAAAAAAGCTTACCCGGATTGTCGAGAAATTAACTAACCTAAGTGTCAAAAAACGAGCTAAAATTGACAAAAAAAAACAAGTTAAAATCGTAAAAATACGAATTGTCAAAAAAAAAAGCTAACCTCGATTGTCAAAAACGAGCGGTAACATGGATCACATAAAAACGAGCTAACCTGGATTGTCAAAAAATTAACTAAATTGGATTGTCAAAAAATGAGATCTACTGAATTGTCAAAAAAGAGCCAAAATTGGAAAACCGAGCTCTAAGATTGTCAAAAAACGGAGCTAAGATTGTCAAAATACGAGCAATGTCAAAAAAAAGAGCTCAGCTGAATCATCAAAAAACGAGCTGACCTGAATTTTCACAAAAAAGCTGAGATTGTCAAACTATGAGCATTGTCAAAAAAGAGCTAACCAGAATTGTCAAAGGTAACTAAAACTGTCAAAAAACGAGCATATATGGTCAAAATGCAAGTTAAGGTTGTCAAAAAACAAGCAAAGAATGTCAAAAACCGAGCTAAGGATGTCAAAATACGAACATTGGAAAAAAATCTCACCCAGATTGTCGAGAAATGAACCATCTGAAGTATGAAAAAAAGACCTCAGATTGTCAAAATAAGAGCTCACCTAGATTAGAAAAAAATGAGCAGACTCAGATTGTCTTGAAAGAAACTACCCTCCTACGACTACGACAATAAAGCAACATTTCTGATACATCCCCGTACGTAGGTACCTATACTCATAATACCTATCGTAAACAAATATAGAATACAAGAAGAAGTAAAAGACGTGGCGGTGGCGAGCGGTTTAAAAATATCCCATTTCAGTGGGAAAAAACACGGGGCCTAATTTCGCACCCTCTTTTTAAGAGACGACAGGAAATCCAAGGTGAACATTTGGCGGAAACGCGGCCCTGACGGGGCGATTTCAGGCCGCATCGGATACGCCCGACCCGACGACGCAAGCACACACGTACCCGCGATCCGGGGATAAAATGCGAGAAATCGAGTGTTTTATATTTCTCGAGAGGGAAGGAAAAGGAGGAGACGCGGAAGGAAGTCGCGTTTTAAAATTGTCGCGCCGGTGGAAATGATTGATTCGATTCCCGTTGCGACGAGACGCTGCGTCGGTGATCCCCGTTTCCTGTTGCGGTCGAGCTTTACACCTTCCTAATTACACGAAACATTCGCTATACTTTTTAGAATACGAGAATTCAGAAATATTACAAAGTTGTAGGTGTAATAATACGACCCTGCGGTACACCTCAGAGGAACATTTTTTACGGTTTTTGAATTACCTGACCTGGAGCTTTTTTTTCTCGGTTGCCAAAAATTGAGCCGGGAAATCAATTTCTAGGCGTCTTAGACAATTTAAAGAAATGACAATCAGTCGTGCCGCAGGGATCCATTCCTGAATCTTCAATTTTTATTAAAGCTCGGCGATAATAGGTTGAAATTTTTCATTAGGTGTACCGCAGGGACTGTACCTTGGACCTTCAATTTTTTTTTTAATTAATTAAGAAGTTAATTTGCTTCTGTTTAAATATTTAGGTTTCTTGCCAACTCTTAAAGAATGATGCGAAATTTGGCCTCGTTTTTCCCACTGTCGGGTTGTCTTTTTTTTACAACTCTGGTCAGCTCAATTTTGACAATCCGGTTTTGATAATTTTGTGTAGAAAACGAGGGCGGTTTTAAAGCGCGTCTTTAAATCGCGTTTACTCCAGTGGCGTGGAAGTTAGGGGGTCGAAATTCTCAAATACCCCAAATTTACTCCGCTCAATTTCGATCTTCTTAAAAGTAATGTTTTCTCTCCTAAAGGGCCATTTTTCTCGGAAATGGTTCATTTTAGAGCTTTTAACGGGGGGTACCTTTTTTGCGTAGAAAACAAGGGCGGTTCTAGAGCGCATCTTTAAATCGCGTTTACTCCAGTGGCGTGGAAGTTAGGGGGTCGAAATTCTCAAAGTACCCTAAATTTACTCCGCTCAATTTCGTTTTTTTCTCATAAATGTCAATTTTTCTCGGAAACGGCTCACTTTAGAGCTTTTAACGGAGAGTACCTTTTTTGCGTAGAAAACAAGGGCGGTTCTAGAGCGCATCTTTAAATCGCGTTTACTCCAGTGGCGTGGAAGTTAGGGGGTCGAAATTCTCAAAGTACCCTAAATTTACTCCGCTCAATTTCGATCTTCTTGAAATTAATGTTTTCTCTCATAAACGGCCATTTTTCTCGGA
Source organism: Malachius bipustulatus (assembly GCA_910589415.1). NCBI lineage: Eukaryota > Metazoa > Arthropoda > Insecta > Coleoptera > Melyridae > Malachius > Malachius bipustulatus. Next base: position 39,024,423 of record OU342638.1, on the reverse strand, counting down.
AACGGTTCACTTTAGAGCTTTTAACGGAGAGTACCTTTTTTGCGTAGAAAACAAGGGCGGTTCTAGAGCGCATCTTTAAATCGCGTTTACTCCAGTGGCGTGGAAGTTAGGGGGTCGAAATTCTCAAATACCCCAAATTTACTCCGCTCAATTTCGATCTTCTTAAAAGTAATGTTTTCTCTCCAAAAGGGCCATTTTTCTCGGAAACGGTTCACTTTAGAGCTTTTAACGGGGGGTACCTTTTTTGCGTAGAAAACTAGGGCGGTTCTAGAGCGCATCTTAAAAACGCGTTTACTCCAGTGGCGTGGAAGTTAGGGGGTCGAAATTCTCAAATACCCCAAATTTACTCCGCTCAATTTCGATCTTCTTAAAAGTAATGTTTTCTCTCCTAAAGGGCCATTTTTCTCGGAAACGGTTCACTTTAGAGCTTTTAACGGGGGGTACCTTTTTTGCGTAGAAAACAAGGGCGGTTCTAGAGCGCATCTTAAAATCGCGTTTACTCCAGTGGCGTGGAAGTTAGGGGGTCGAAATTCTCAAAGTACCCTAAATTTACTCCGCTCAATTTCGATCTTCTTAAAAGTAATGTTTTCTCTCCTAAAGGGCCATTTTTCTCGGAAACGGTTCACTTTAGAGCTTTTAACGGGGGGTACCTTTTTTGCGTAGAAAACAGGGGCGGTTCTACAGCGCATCTTAAAATCGCATTTACTCCAGTGGCGTGGAAGTTAGGGGGTCGAAATTCTCAAAGTACCCTAAATTTACTCCGCTCAATTTCGATCTTCTTAAAAGTAATGTTTTCTCTCCTAAAGGGCCATTTTTCTCGGAAACGGTTCACTTTAGAGCTTTTAACGGAGAGTACCTTTTTTGCGTAGAAAACAAGGGCGGTTCTAGAGCGCATCTTTAAATCGCGTTTACTCCAGTGGCGTGGAAGTTAGGGGGTCGAAATTCTCAAAGTACCCTAAATTTACTCCGCTCAATTTCGATCTATTTAAAATTAATGTTTTCTCTCATAAATGTCAATTTTTCTCGGAAACGGTTCACTTTAGAGCTTTTAACGGAGAGTACCTTTTTTGCGTAGAAAACAAGGGCGGTTCTAGAGCGCATCTTTAAATCGCGTTTACTCCAGTGGCGTGGAAGTTAGGGGGTCGAAATTCTCAAAGTAAGCTCAATTTCGATCTTCTTGAAATTAATGTTTTCTCTCATAAACGGCCATTTTTCGCGGAAACGGTTCACTTTAGAGCTTTTAACGGAGAGTACCTTTTTTGCGTAGAAAACAAGGGCGGTTCTAGAGCGCATCTTAAAATCGCGTTTACTCCAGTGGCGTGGAAGTTAGGGGGTCGAAATTCTCAAAGTACCCCAAATTTACTCCGCTCAATTTCGATCTTCTTAAAATTAATGTTTTCTCTCCTAAATGTCAATTTTTCTCGGGAACGGCTCACTTTAGAGCTTTCAACGGAGAGTACCTTTTTTGTGTAGAAAACATGCGCAGTTCTAAAGCCCGTCTTAAAATCGCATTTACTCCAGTGGCGTGGAAGTTAGGGGGTCGAAATTCTCAAAGTACCCCAAATTTACTCCGCTCAATTTCGATCTTCTTAAAAGTAATGTTTTCTCTCCTAAAGGGCCATTTTTCTCGGAAATGGTTCATTTTAGAGCTTTTAACGGGGGGTACCTTTTTTGCGTAGAAAACAGGGGCGGTTCTTGAGCGCATCTTAAAATCGCATTTACTCCAGTGGCGTGAAGGTTAGGGGGTCGAAATACTCAAAGTCCCCTAAATTTACGCCGCTCATTTTTTTAAATACCTCCATTTTACATCGCAAACAGGAGATTAATGATCACAAAGTATGCAGAAAAGCTGGACACGGTATCTCACACGAATGTTCTCGAGATATTAGCAAAAAAAAAACTAAAAAAAAAAATTAAATTTTCATCACCTTAAACTTGAAAACGGTTCGTCTCGGCATATAAATTTAAAGGAAAGAAGAATGTATCAGAAATGTGCGTTATTGTCTTTTATAGGGTAGTTGAATCGAGCCACCCCCACCTTGCATTATATTAAAGATCCGGGATCTAGTTTTGTTGTTCGATCGATCCATGGGAATTGGGAACAAGTGCTGACTGCTGCTGTAGCTGCTTCCACCCCCCACCGCGTCCAAGCCGAGAGAGCAACACCTGTTGATTCGATTGTAGTCGATTTGATTTGATTCGAACAAGCAACGATGGAATAAAAAGAACGATTCCCTCTAATAAACTCTAACTCTACTAATCCCCGGTCGATTGTAACTCCAACTCGACACTAACACTAACTACTTTGTAATTCTGACAAATCAATCACCTCCAGTTTGTCGGTGTTAGTGTTATAGTGTTACCATTACCGATGTATTATTAGGTATAGGTACCTACATAATGTAAGGGGTTGAATATCCGCAATACAATAACGGGGTGACAGATACTTACCTACCGGCATAAAGGCCGTACGTGTGCCGATTGAGGTTAGAATCAATAATAATAATAAGTCCCGATACGTAAATAAAAGAATCGGGGCCCATTATTGGAAACGGCGACGGCAACCCTTGCACGGTACCTACCTACCTACGGGGTTGCGGAATGAGCAGCCACTTAGCCCGTCCGCGTGATGGGGACCGGGGCACTCGTGCAACAGGTGTCGATTGCCGAAGTCTGCACACAATGGGAAGAAAAGGGACCGTTCGCATGATCTGGTTCGATGTGCTGATTATCGGGTAAACAAAATTATGTCGTTTTTGTGCGCCCCGCGCGCTCCCGGACGAAGGGTTGATCGAACATTCGATGTCATTAGCGGCGTTAACGTGACGGTTTTAGGGTGCGATTTGCATAACGTATTGACGTGTACCTACTGCTGCATGTCAATCGTGAGAATGAGAACGCGACTACCAGAATCGCCGAAGAAGAAACGACATATTGACGATTAGGCCGGCAAGGAAAAAAAAAACAAAAGCACATGTTTTCCGTTTTCCCTTTCATAGATCGTCGATCCGCGGGGGCAATAAAAAATCTCCCACCTGATAGAGAGAGAGAGAGAGACGCGCGGATAGGAACACTTTTACTTTTTACGCGTAGATAAGCAGGCAGGCAATGGAATGGGCCACATGTTGCTCGTATATAATAATAGGCCCGGCCCCCGTCAGCAGCCAGCAACGCACCCCCGATAGTCTGTTGTTTATACGGTGCGGTGCGTTTTTTTCTCCGTTCTTTCCTTCGTTATTCGTCACATCGCATCGCATCCAATCTAAGTGTAGTCTCGGTCTCAGTCTCTAGTTCTCAGTCAGTCAGCATCATCCAGTGCCAGATGCGTCGCAGCGGACCAGACGAATCGTCCGCATGGGCCCCCTTGTGTAATTAATTATCGGGTCGCAGGAGGCTTTGGTTGGATTGCCTGCGATGCGTGGTAGGTGGATGCGGCGTTGCCGGCGCGCGTCCAGTTTAACTCGCTACCGCTGATGAGTCGTCTCATCTGTAATAAGAGCGAAACAAACTAACCAAAAAACTGCTTTATCAAGTTAGCATACCGTACCTCGATGTTGAGACCTTTTTTTTGGTCTCTGTGGGTGAGACCATGACGTGCCTCGAGGGTTTTTTTGCGTGCACATGCGTAGTAGAGTTGTTCGGTCTTCTGCTTTTTCCCAGCTTAAGTCAATTTGTATCAATACAGGTTGGCTTATTTTTTGATACGTTCATTTTTCCCCAACTCAAGTTTTTTCATTTTTCCCCAATCCTGAAGGTTTACTCATTTTTTGACAATTCAAAAGGTTGGCTCATTTTCCCCAAAATTAAAAGGTTAGCTCATTTTCCCCAAATCAGCAAGTTTGTTCATTTTTCCTCAATCCAGAAGGTTTACTCGTTTTTCCCCAACTCAGAAGGTTTGTTCATTTTTTGACAATCCAAAAGGTTAGCTCACTTTTCCCAAAATTAAAAGATTAGCTCATTTTTCCCCAACTCAGAAGGTTTGTTCGTTTTTCCTCAATGCAGAAGGTTTACTCGTTTTTGCTCAACCCAGGTTAGCTCATTTTTTCTTAATCCAGAAGGTTTACTCATTTTTTTATAATCCAAAAGGTTAGCTCATTTTTCCCCAACTCGGAAGGTTTGTTCATTTTTTGACAATCCAAAAGGTTAGCTCACTTTTCTCCCAACTCAGAAGTTTGTTCAATTTCCCTCAATCCTGAAGGTTTACTCATTTTTTGACAATTCAAAAGGTTGGCTCATTTTCCCCAAAATTAAAAGGTTAGCTCATTTTTCCCCAAATCAGCAAGTTTGTTCATTTTTCCTCAATCCAGAAGGTTTACTCGTTTTTCCCCAACTCAGAAGGTTTGTTCATTTTTTGACAATCCAAAAGGTTAGCTCACTTTTCCCAAAATTAAAAGATTAGCTCATTTTTCCCCAACTCAGAAGGTTTGTTCGTTTTTCCTCAATGCAGAAGGTTTACTCGTTTTTGCTCAACCCAGGTTAGCTCATTTTTTCTTAAACCAGAAGGTTTACTCATTTTTTTATAATCCAAAAGGTTAGCTCATTTTTCCCCAACTCGGAAGGTTTGTTCATTTTTTGACAATCCAAAAGGTTAGCTCACTTTTCTCCCAACTCAGAAGTTTGTTCAATTTCCCTCAATCCTGAAGGTTTACTCATTTTTTGACAATTTAAAGGTTGGCTCATTTTCCCCAAAATTAAAAGGTTAGCTCATTTTCCCCAAATCAGCAAGTATGTTCATTTTTCCTCAATCCAGAAGGTTTACTCGTTTTTCCCCAACTCAGAAGGTTTGTTCATTTTTTGACAAACCAAAAGGTTAGCTCACTTTTCCCAAAATTAAAAGATTAGCTCATTTTTCCCCAACTCAGAAGGTTTGTTCGTTTTTCCTCAATGCAGAAGGTTTACTCGTTTTTGCTCAACCCAGGTTAGCTCATTTTTTCTTAATCCAGAAGGTTTACTCATTTTTTTATAATCCAAAAGGTTAGCTCATTTTTCCCCAACTCGGAAGGTTTGTTCATTTTTTGACAATCCAAAAGGTTAGCTCACTTTTCTCCCAACTCAGAAGTTTGTTCAATTTCCCTCAATCCTGAATGTTTACTCATTTTTTGACAATTTAAAGGTTGGCTCATTTTCCCCAAAATTAAAAGGTTAGCTCATTTTTTTCCAAATCAGCAAGTTTGTTCATTTTTCCTCAATCCAGAAGGTTTACTCGTTTTTCCCCAACTCAGAAGGTTTGTTCATTTTTTGACAATCCAAAAGGTTAGCTCACTTTTCCCAAAATTAAAAGATTAGCTCATTTTTCCCCAACTCAGAAGGTTTGTTCGTTTTTCCTCAATGCAGAAGGTTTACTCGTTTTTGCTCAACCCAGGTTAGCTCATTTTTTCTTAAACCAGAAGGTTTACTCATTTTTTTATAATCCAAAAGGTTAGCTCATTTTTCCCCAACTCGGAAGGTTTGTTCATTTTTTGACAATCCAAAAGGTTAGCTCACTTTTCTCCCAACTCAGAAGTTTGTTCAATTTCCCTCAATCCTGAATGTTTACTCATTTTTTGACAATTTAAAGGTTGGCTCATTTTCCCCAAAATTAAAAGGTTAGCTCATTTTCCCCAAATCAGCAAGTATGTTCATTTTTCCTCAATCCAGAAGGTTTACTCGTTTTTCCCCAACTCAGAAGGTTTGTTCATTTTTTGACAATCCAAAAGGTTAGCTCACTTTTCCCAAAATTAAAAGATTAGCTCATTTTTCCCCAACTCAGAAGGTTTGTTCGTTTTTCCTCAATCCAGAAGGTTTACTCGTTTTTGCTCAACCCAGGTTAGCTCATTTTTTCTTAATCCAGAAGGTTTACTCATTTTTTTATAATCCAAAAGGTTAGCTCATTTTTCCCCAACTCGGAAGGTTTGTTCATTTTTTGACAATCCAAAAGGTTAGCTCACTTTTCTCCCAACTCAGAAGTTTGTTCAATTTCCCTCAATCCTGAATGTTTACTCATTTTTTGACAATTTAAAGGTTGGCTCATTTTCCCCAAAATTAAAAGGTTAGCTCATTTTTTTCCAAATCAGCAAGTTTGTTCATTTTTCCTCAATCCAGAAGGTTTACTCGTTTTTCCCCAACTCAGCAGGTTTGTTCATTTTTTGACAGTCCAAAAGGTTAGCTCACTTTTCCCAAAATTGAAAGGTTAGCTCATTTTTCCCCAACTCAGAAGGTTTGTTCGTTTTTCCTCAATCCAGAAGGTTTACTCGTTTTTCCCCAACTCAGCAGGTTTGTTCATTTTTTGACAATCCAAAAGGTTAGCTCACTTTTCCCCAACTCAGAAGTTTGTTCAATTTCCCTCAATCCTGAAGGTTTGTTCATTTTTTGACAATCCAAAAGGTTAGCTCACTTTTCCCCAACTCAGAAGGTTTGTTCATTTTTTGACAAACCAAAAGGTTAGCTCACTTTTCCCAAAATTGAAAGGTTAGCTCATTTTTCCCCAACTCAGAAGGTTTGTTCGTTTTTCCTCAATCCAGAAGGTTTACTCGTTTTTTCTCAACCCAGGTTAGCTCATTTTTTCTTAACCAGAAGGTCATTTTTCGACAATCCAGGTCTGGTCTTTTTATTTAAACCTTGCCTAAAGCAACTGTCAGAAAAATAGCTTACCTGGAAAAAGGAAAAAGGATCTAATTTCTCTTGTAAAAAAAAAATAAAATGAGCTAACTTGGTTCGAAAAGTGTGAGCTAGCCTGGATCAACCTCGCAGGATAGGCTCAATTTGAATCAACCAGGTCAGTTCGTTTAGGGGTTTAAGGCTTGACTCGTCTTAAACGCCGTAAATTTTTTTCATGAGGTGTACCGCAGGGACTCATTCTATGACCCTCGAATTTTTTTGTTTTTATGTTAATTTAATAAAAATAATAAGTTCAGGGAATTATTATTAAGAAATTGAAACAGAGACGTTCATAAAACATTTTTCTCGCTCGTGACACGACGGCGTGCCACGAGGGTCTAATCCTGTACCTTATTTTTTTTATCAAACTTGATGCTTTCCCCAGATTGCAAAAATTTAACTCCTCCAAGGCATCTTAATAAATTTTAATGCATCATCTAGACACGCCGATAATATCGTGATTTTTTCATTAGGTGTACCGCAGGGACTCATTCTTGGACCTCGATTTTTTTAGATAATTCAAATTCAAATCGAATTACATAAAAATAATTTATTCCGAGCCGGCAACGTCTCCAGCTCTCCAGCGATCGTGGCAAGGAATCGAGCAGGCACCAGAGAGTATAGTAAAGTAACAAGAGACGATCGCGTCCGCCGTTCGTCTGTCCGACTGGAATCACAGCCGCCTAGACCGTGTGAACGCCGTCGAGGGATGCCCGGATTCCATCAAGCGGATCGCGCGGGGGTTGCAGGGGGCGAAATCACCACCAGCAGCACCAACGCCGTCTGCCTAGCCTATTCCGCCGTCAGATAAAATATAATAATAAATCTCGAACGAAAGTGAAATTCTATTTACATACAGAGAGGTCCAGGTAAATACAGGTGGTGGCTGTTTTTTGTGCCCGCTTTTGTCTACTTTAATAAAAACTAAAACACTCGCTCTCGTTTTGTCTAAGATTTACAACATGACGGTTTATGATTGCCGGGTCGCGCGGGATAGAAGGGGAAAGGGTTGCTATACTCGGATCGGAGTTTTTTTTCACGGCTGCGGGAGCATCTGGAGGATGTGTCGATTTGTTGTTGTTGTTATTAATGAGGCGGTAATTGTCCGTTTGGTTCCAATCCAAGCCAATGTTTCATCTGTCGCTCGGTTTTTCTTATAATAATTATAATTGTATGGTAATACCCACGTACTTAGGTACTTGTATAACGTCGTACTTTCGTGGTATTATTGAGGTTGAGGATTTTTTTTATTATGGGGAGAGAGAGAGAAAGTGCAAAAAATCCCATCGCTCGCCGCGACCATATGACACGGCGGTAAAGAAAAAATCGTCTCGGGCAGGTCGCGATCTGGTGATATGTGACATATAGCTACGGTACTTGTTAAATCTGCGAGGCTGATCTGGGCGTTTCGAGAGTAACTTTCCCTTAATTTGCCAATTTATCGCCGCAACAGCACCGGCACCAGCACCAGCAGCAGTGACAGGATTTTTTTGCAGTTCGCTTGGAGATTAATAAAAACAATGACATACGCGATTGATACGAAAAGAGTAAATGACTGACAGATGTCAATCGTTTTTTGAGTTTGTAGACGTTTCAAATAATAATTGTACTTTTTGTACAATAATTATTGTAGTACTTGGTAGAATAAGTACCTACCTACGGTCTTGAAAAAATTGGACTTTTTTCAGTTTTTTTTTTTATTATTGTAAGCAGGTAGGTACTGCAGGTAGATTCTAATTTCAGTAACTATTTTTTCGATTTTTCGGTAAATTACGAAAGTGCTCGAAAAGCTCATTGAAGATCGTGAAAACAGCTCGAAACTACTGTGCTTTTCGTGTTTTCCCGGGAGTATTTTTTTCGATTTTCCTGAAAATGACGCGTGCTAGGTATCAGTTTTTTTAATAGTTTTTTTTAAGGTTTCAAGCTTCAATTTGACACTTGCCCACTTTTAATCAATCCAGGATAGCTCTTTTTTTACTCAATTCAGGTTAGCTCATTTTCTGTAGACCCAGTTTAACTATTTTTTTTCTAAATAAAGGTAGTTTACTTTTCCTCAATTGGGGCTGGCTCACTTTTCCTCAATTCTTAGCTCACTTTTACACCTACAGATTAGCTCACTTTTCCTCAATCTAGATCAGCTCATTTTCCCCTAACCCAGGTTAGCTCACTTTTCCTCAATTCAGGTTAGCTCGTTTTTTGTAGACACAGGGTAGCTCATTTTTCCTAAATCGGGGTAGCTTGCTTTTCATCAATTGAGACTAACTCACTTTTCCTCAAACCAGGATAGCTCACATTTTTCACCAATTCAGGTTAGCTCGTTTGATGTAGACACAGGTTAGTTCATTTTTTCTAAATCGGGTCAGCTCACTTTTCCTTAATCGAGGCTAGCTCACTTTTCCTCAAACCAGGATTGCTCATTTCCCCCCAATTCAGGTTAGCTCATTTTCTCAGTTTAACTCTTTTTTTCTAAATAAAGGTAGTTTACTTTTCCTCAATTCTTAGCTCACTTTTACACCTACAAATTAGCTCACTTTTCCTCAATCTAGATCAGCTCATTACCCCTAACCCAGGTTAGCTCACTTTTCCTCAATTCAGGTTAGCTCGTTTTTTGTAGACACAGGTTAGCTCATTTTTCCTAAATCGGGTCAGCTCGCTTTTCCTCAATCGAGGCTAGCTCACTTTTCCTCAAACCAGGATCGCTCATTTTCCCCCAATTCAGGCTAGCTCACTTTTCCTCAATTCAGGTCAGCTCACTTTTCCTCAATCCGGGTTAGCTCGGTTTTTGTAGACCCAGGTTAGACCATTTTTCCTATATCGGGGTAGCTTGCTTTTCCTCAATTGAGACTAGTTCACTTTTCCTCAAATCAGGATAGCTCGTTTTCCCCCCAATTCAGGTTAGCTCGTTTTTTGTAGACCCAGGTCAGTTCATTTTTCCTTAATCGGGATGGCTTACTTTTCCTCAAATGAGTCAAGCTCACTTCTCCTCAAACTAGAATAACTCATTTTCCCCCAATTCATGCAAGCTCACTTTTCCTCAATCCAGGTTAGCTCACTTTTCATCAATCCGTGTCAAAAAATTCATAATAATGGCCAGCCACGCTTTCGGCTACTGCACTTAATAAACTGAAGAACAAAAAAAAACTGGCAGAAATCTTCTCGAAAAAAGCCCGAAATTTTAAAATAATTGCAAACTTCGCTTTCGGCCACTACTTTCATAAACCGAAAAATGTATTTTTTTTTAATGAAATTTTGCTCAAAAAAAATAGAAAAATTTGTAATACTGGCCAGCCAGGCTGTCGGCCACGGACTGAAGAAACTGAAAAACATTCTGGCAGAAATTTCGCTGAAAGAAGCTCGAAATTTTAACATATTGGCCCTTCGGTCACGACTTTATAAACTGAAAAATTCAAGTTTTGCTGCAATTTTGCTCAAAAAAAGTACAAAAATCCATAAAATTGGCCAGCCACACTTTCGGCCACTACTTCATAAACTGAAACATGTCATTTTTTTGCTGAAATTTTGCCCAAAAATGTCAAAAAATCCGTAATATTGGCCAGCCATGCTTTTGGCCACGGACTGAAGAGACCGGAAAATAATTTTTGCTGACATTTTGCTCCAAAAATCGCGAAATTTCATAATAATGGCCAGCTCGTTTTCAGCCACGGACTTCAGAAACTGAAAAAATAATTTTTACTGAAATTTTGAACAAAAATTCCCGAAATTTCATCGGTTAGCTCACTTTTCCTCAATCCGGGTCAGCTCACTTTTCCTAAATTCAGGCTAGCTCATTTTTTCTCAATTCAAAACGGACTTAGGTAATTGTCAGATTCACCGTGGCTTGAACTATTTAAATCCAAAATTTTATATTAAAATAAAACCCCCACAAAAATTATTAAATTTTTTTTTCGAGCTAATCACTTCTTTGGATAGCCCTTGGAACTCTGATTCAGAATATGTAAGGTATTGTGGGTCGCAAAAGCCTGGAAGTGCCCGAAATTGGCCCCAAGAAGAGTCAAAAATCGAAATTAAGAATTTTGAAAATTCTTATTTCAGAAACGGCGGCTCCAATTGAAAAACGGATGTTTTCAGACTCGCAGTGGTTTAAAGTATCAGAGGCCAGGATTTCGTTCAAAAACCCCGTTCAAATTAGAAAAAAAAAGTGAATAAATAATTGTACTGATTGGATGAGTTATTATTGTGCCGGTAAAAAGGGCGCGAAATTTGAATTTCCCTCATCACTAAAACCAGAAATAGACCGAACTACGAGCGCGCATGCATAGTAATGAAGATGTTGGAGCTGTTTGACGAAAAACGGCCTTGGATTAATATTATTATTAATGTTAATCAGATCCACTTCTGTATTTTTGAATAATTCTTTTTATAAATTATTACTCGGCGCAGCCGAATATGGTCCGTTTTAGATTACCAGCGAAGGCAGTAGGTTGATTATTCTGATCTGCTGATCTGCTGACTGAACTTATAGTAGTTATTCGCTTAATTATTTATTTATTCATTCATACAACATAATTTATTGTTAATAACAATAAATAATAATTATACAAGGCGTGGTAATGAAAATTATAAATGCACTCTCAGTCTGTGTGTCACTGCCACTGTCATTGCCATCACCATTACCACCCTTTCTATAGCTCTATATAGCTCTATTTACTCTGGTCTTAGTCATCTTAACCCCTCTTCACGGTATCAACCATCACGATAAAGACCCCGATTGTTTGTTGTTCTTGTGTTGAGTAACAATAATAATTATTATCATAAGAATTTTTTCACCACTCCCGCTTTTTCTATTATTATTATTACTTAATTGAATGTTACTTATTCTTACTCGGCAGCGAAGGTGCTGCGCGCCGAAGTCGACCTTGGCAATCGAACTAGTTTAGCTGGCTCCGAGCCCGGAGACAATGAACCAAAGAACGATTCGTTTTAATAAATAATACATGAACGTGAATTAACAAATATCCCATTATTCGATTATTATTTTCGTTAGAGCGTCGCTTGTAAGCTGGTTCGCCCAATTGGGAAATCACCGAGTGTGTCAGCTCGGCTGTGACGTCATCCCGGGATACTGGAGCAGATCTTTCAGTTTCTTATAACACAGAGTAACTACTATACTGAGCCGTTCAGACTGCCATATCGACTGGGTTCGAACCCCAGTGCTATTTACAACTGTATATGGTAAACTTGAAACGGGGTAAAATGAGCTAGTTCTCGAAGCCCATTATAATCCCTCTTGAAAAAATATAAAAAATAATAATGCTCCAATTACTTATCGATTAGGTACCTGTCCCAACCTGACCTTTATATGAATTAGGGGAAGATGGGATAGAATAAGGAGCATCATATATTTATATTTATCTCGATTTAAAATGGGATCGTCGGTCGGATGAATGTACACGTACGTACTTACAATAATAGTGGGGCACGCGAAAATATTTAACCCAGAAATCATTGTCGAAAAACCAATACAATGATAAACAATGCGCGTTTATCTGATGATGGGATCCGCGGACGGCTGGCTGCTACCACGTTAACTTTACAACCCTCCGACGGTAGACGTCCCGTTCGCCGGCTAAGGGATGCGCGCTGATTTCAAATCGCGACGCGGGGCCCCGCCGCCTTTGTCTCCTCCCGTATCGGAAACGATCGAATGTTAAAGGGGTGGCGGTGCCGGTGCCGGTGCTCCCGTATCCGACCCCCTCGGTCGCGGTCGATGTTGTTGACGTGATTATTTTATTAGTCTCCGGTTACGGCCGCGTTATTAGAATTCGCATGAACGTATCGAATTACCTATCGTCGATTGTGACTTTGATATCTAATGAGGGGCTGAGGGAATGAAGACGATTATTTAATAACAGGTGCGAGGCTGGAGGGTCGTTATAATCGGTTTATTGCCGCGGTAGAGTGGCTCGGATCTCGAGTCGACGCTCTCGATGATGATAATATGAACTAAGTTGAGTTGATTGAAACTCGGCTTAGGCGGATTGGAGAAAGACTAGCTGACCTGGGTTGTCAGAAAAGAGCCAAAATGACGAAAATAACCTAACCCAGGTCAGCTCACTTTTCATCAATCCAGGTCAGCGTATTTTCTCCTTACCCGTGTTAGCTCACTTTTCCCCAATCTAGGTCAGCTCATTTTCCCCTAACCCAGGTTAGCTCACTTTTCCTCAATGTTTAGCTCACTTTCCCCCAACCCAGGTTAGCTCACTTTTCCCAATCCAGGTCAGCTCATTTTCTCTTAACCCAGGTTAGCTCACTTTTCCCCAATCTAGGTCAGCTCATTTTCCCCTAACCCAGGTTAACTCGCTTTTGCTTGATTTTATATCACTTTCCCCCAACCCAGGTTAGCTAACTTTTCTCAATCCAGGTCAGCTCATTTTCTCTTAACCCAGGTTAGCTCACTTTTCCCCAATCTAGGTCAGTTCATTTCCCTCTAACCCAGGTTAGCTCACTTTTCCCAATCCAGGTCAGCTCATTTTCTCTTAACCCAGGTTAGCTCACTTTTCCCCAATCTAGGTCAGTTCATTTCCCTCTAACCCAGGTTAGCTCACTTTTCCCAATCTAGGTCATCTCATTTTCCCCTAACCCCGGTTAACTCACTTTTCCTTTATTTTTTAGCTCACTTTCCCCCCCAACCCAGGTTAGCTCACTTTTCCCCAATCTAGGTCAGTTCATTTCCCTCTAACCCAGGTTAGCTAACTTTTCTCAATCCAGGTCAGCTCATTTTCTCTTAACCCAGGTTAGCTCACTTTTCCCCAATCTAGGTCAGTTCATTTCCCTCTAACCCAGGTTAGCTCACTTTTCCCAATCCAGGTCAGCTCATTTTCTCTTAACCCAGGTTAGCTCACTTTTCCCCAATCTAGGTCAGTTCATTTCCCTCTAACCCAGGTTAGCTCACTTTTCCCAATCTAGGTCATCTCATTTCCCCTAACCCCGGTTAACTCACTTTTCCTTTATTTTTTAGCTCACTTTCCCCCCCAACCCAGGTTAGCTCACTTTTCCCCAATCTAGGTCAGTTCATTTCCCTCTAACCCAGGTTAGCTCACTTTTCCCAATCTAGGTCATCTCATTTTCCCCTAACCCCGGTTAACTCACTTTTCCTTTATTTTTTAGCTCACTTTCCCCCCCAACCCAGGTTAGCTCACTTTTCCCCAATCTAGGTCAGTTCATTTCCCTCTAACCCAGGTTAGCTCACTTTTCCCCAATCTAGGTCAGCTCATTTTCCCCTAACCCAGGTTAACTCGTTTTTGCTTGATTTTATATCACTTTCCCCCAACCCAGGTTAGCTAACTTTTCTCAATCCAGGTCAGCTCATTTTCTCTTAACCCAGGTTAGCTCACTTTTCCCCAATCTAGGTCAGTTCATTTCCCTCTAACCCAGGTTAGCTCACTTTTCCCAATCTAGGTCATCTCATTTTCCCCTAACCCCGGTTAACTCACTTTTCCTTTATTTTTTAGCTCACTTTCCCCCCCAACCCAGGTTAGCTCACTTTTCCCCAATCTAGGTCAGTTCATTTCCCTCTAACCCAGGTTAGCTAACTTTTCTCAATCCAGGTCAGCTCATTTTCTCTTAACCCAGGTTAGCTCACTTTTCCCCAATCTAGGTCAGTTCATTTCCCTCTAACCCAGGTTAGCTCACTTTTCCCAATCCAGGTCAGCTCATTTTCTCTTAACCCAGGTTAGCTCACTTTTCCCCAATCTAGGTCAGTTCATTTCCCTCTAACCCAGGTTAGCTCACTTTTCCCAATCTAGGTCATCTCATTTTCCCCTAACCCCGGTTAACTCACTTTTCCTTTATTTTTTAGCTCACTTTCCCCCCCAACCCAGGTTAGCTCACTTTTCCCCAATCTAGGTCAGTTCATTTCCCTCTAACCCAGGTTAGCTCACTTTTCCCAATCTAGGTCATCTCATTTTCCCCTAACCCCGGTTAACTCACTTTTCCTTTATTTTTTAGCTCACTTTCCCCCCCAACCCAGGTTAGCTCACTTTTCCCCAATCTAGGTCAGTTCATTTCCCTCTAACCCAGGTTAGCTCACTTTTCCCCAATCTAGGTCAGCTCATTTTCCCCTAACCCAGGTTAACTCGCTTTTGCTTGATTTTATATCACTTTCCCCCAACCCAGGTTAGCTAACTTTTCTCAATCCAGGTCAGCTCATTTTCTCTTAACCCAGGTTAGCTCACTTTTCCCCAATCTAGGTCAGTTCATTTCCCTCTAACCCAGGTTAGCTCACTTTTCCCAATCTAGGTCATCTCATTTTCCCCTAACCCCGGTTAACTCACTTTTCCTTTATTTTTTAGCTCACTTTCCCCCCCAACCGAGGTTAGCTTACTTTTCCTCAATCTAGGTCAGCTCATTTTAGGTACCAAGTTTAAGCATGAAAATCCTATTGATGAGCTCGAAATTGCTGTGGGTTTTGGGGTTTCTCCACAGATAGAATTCAAAAAAGTCAGGTGCAATTGATCATTTCAAAAAATAAATTTCTGAGTTTCGGGAAAACGCTGAAAGCTAGAGACAGCTCGAAAATACCATGGATGAGCTCGAAAATCCGTCATCAGTTTTTTTTTAATAGCTTTTTTTAAGGTTTCAAGCTTCAATTTGAGACTTGCTCACTTTTCCTTAATCCGGATAAGCTCACTTTTCCTCAACTCAGATTAGTGCTTTTTTCCTTGCACAAGGTTGGCGTCAGGTAAAAAGATCAGACTTGAGCTGAGAAAAAAGGGAAAAAAGCCAGAATTGTGACAAAGCTTGCTATTTCGACTTTGAGGAAAAAATGGGTCAATCTGAATTATTTAATTTTTGAACGAACTCAGACGAATGCTATTGTATCTGTAAAGTGTTACTTTACAGACGTGTGTAACGATTGCTTACATTCCTGTAACACGTAAGGTTCTGTTGTGTAATAAGGATATTAAAGCAGGGATGGCGCATCTTTAATAAATCGTGCGAAAAGAAACATATTTCATTTTATCCATTAATAAAATATTATACTGGGTGTATCATTGTATAAGATTTAATAATGGAGCATTTCAAGTAACGTATAACATGTCTCCTATATACCAGGTGGACCGGCATGCAGGAAACAATGGGCAAGAATTAGGGGCCGCCCCATAGAACATAGAGACCCCTCGGGGGACTCCCGACAAGATAATAATAATAATAATAATAATAAAAATAAATAATATTACGCCGCTTGCTCTAAGCTGACTATTTACACAGAGCCTCTCAGCTCTGGATCTCGAATTTGCGCTCATTATATTACTTAATACTTAATTTTTTCCCCATCAGCTCACAGCTCGTTCCGACAATTCTCCCCCACCCCCTTCCCCCTCCCCCTATCCGCATCCACCCTTTTTCCCATATAATAATAAACATAAAATTACATTTTACTCTCGACAAATTACATCATCAGAAGTTCTTTATTAGTCTAGAAACTCTCCCCGAAATTACTCTCATCTGGCTGGCTGGCTGGCTGGCTGGATCACATTCATCCCCCCCACCTTTCGGTCGGAACAACAGGTCCCCTAATATAATCCAGGCCCGTCTGTCGGGAAACGGGAACAGCGCTGCCACGTCTCTTTCAACCCGACTCTCTCTATGTACTTTTCTCTTTATAAAATATGTTAATCCGTTTTTCGAAAAAAAAAACCGAAACAACCTCGCTGATTCGATTTTCTATACGCTTACATATGAAGGGAAAAGGGTCCCTTTTCGTACTCGTAACTACAGTAAATCTTTAAACAAGTACCTACCGATACCGTGAACTAGTTTTGGTAGTTTCTAGTTCCACTACTAGTCACCCGTTCCTTCACGTATGTACCTATGTAACTTACTTTCCTTCGTCCATCGAGGCAGGGACGTTTGCATTATTGTGATTCTAATGAGGCGATAAATAAAGGACAAAGGGCACAATGAAACCTTTTCTTGTTATTATAATAAACCTTGCCCTATATATATTTTTTTTATTGTGTTCTAAGAGAGAAGAGGACGGTCTTGTTTGACTACGCGACGCCGTCGTCGAAAAGGGTGAATTATAGGGAAGTTTTACATACACCTATGAAAAGTATGTCGTGTTAGATATTCGCTTCACTTTCGATTACTATTTTTATCACGTTTAAAACGAATTTCGATGATAATTTTGCAAAATTTGAGTCAAATTACGCTTGATTGAGAGAGATACGAGGTATCGACATGATGGTGCACGACCTCATCGCAATATTTAATTAGATAGGTGGCTTCTAGTGGAGTTGCCTTCAAGGTCAGCTGTGAAAAATAGAAAAAAAGAGCTGACCTAGATTGTCAAATAATTATTATCAAACCCAGGGTAGCTCATTTTTACCTCAACCCGGATTCACGTGAAAAAAATAAAATGACTAAGTGGTGAGTGTGCATTTGTCGGAATGGTTTCTATAAGTTTTTAAGTCGACCTTTTAATGACAAGACAAAAGTTAGCCCTTGGAGCAGGGGGTGACTCATCATCAGCTGCCTAGCGACCACGCGATTAAGTTGCTATGCTGCTGCCGCTGACCGAATCCGAATCCCAGTCTCGCCATAATGTTTGTGTTCGTCTGTTCAACTATTTATATCCTAAAAATGTGTCTGTGACTGAATGAGCTAGTTCTCGAAGCGCACAAATTTCGGAAGATCCTTCCTTTTTAATAAAAAAAGTTAACCCCATCTTTTTTTTTAGGTTTTGATAATTTTTTTGACAATCCGGTCCAGCTCTTTGTTTATCGATCCACGGGTTGACAACCTAGGTCAGCTCATTTTATTTCAAATTCCAGTATAGCTCTTTTATTGACGCCGGTGAAAACGCGGAAAAATGAGCTAAAATTCACTTTAAAAAATGAGCCACGTCAGCTCACTTTTCCTCAATTCGTTGCTCACTTTTCCTCAATCCAGGTCAGCTCATTTTCTCTTAACCCAGGTCAGCTCACTTTTCCTCAGTCCAGGTCAGCTCACTTTTCCTTAGTCCAGGTCAGGTCACTTTTTCCCTAACCCAGGTGAGTTCACTTTTCTTCAATTCATAGTTTTTTTACTCCTACAGATTAGCTCATTTTTACTCCATCCAGGTGAGCTCATTTTTCCTCAGTCCAGGTCAGCTCACTTTTCCTTAGTCCAGGTCAGGTCACTTTTTCCCTAACCCAGGTGAGCTCACTTTTCCTCAATTCATAGCTCACTTTTACTCCTACAGATTAGCTCATTTTTACTCCATCCAGGTGAGCTCATTTTTCCTCAGTCCAGGTCAGCTCACTTTTCCTTAGTCCAGGTCAGGTCACTTTTTCCCTAATCCAGGTGAGCTCATTTTTCCTCAATTCATAGTACACTTTTACTCCTACAGATTAGCTCATTTTTACTCCATCCAGGTGAGCTCGTTTTTCCTCAGTCCAGGTTAGCTCACTTTTCCTCAATCCAGGTCAGCTCATTTTGTGACAATCACTTTGATGGTCAAAAATTGAGGTAATCTTGATTGAGGAAGAATGAGTTATCCTGACTTGAGGAAAAGTAAGCTCTTTTATTGACACCGTTGAATAAAACTTGGCGGAAAATGAGCTAAAAATTAACTGGCTCGAAAACAGAAGAGTTACATTTTTTTCAAAAAGGAGTTCACCGGGATTTTCAAAAAAATTAGCTGATCTGGATTGTCGAAAAATGATCTTATTGGGATCTCAATGAGGGTTAACTCGATCTGCATCAATCCAGGTCAGCTCACTTTTCCTCAATCCAGGTCAGCTCACTTTTCCTCAATTCTTTGCTTACTTTTACTCTTACGGATTAACTCATTTTTACTCCATCCAGGTGAGCCCATTTTCCCCTAACCCAGGTTAGCAGCTCACTTTTCCTCAATCCAGGTCAGGTCATTTTCCCCTAACCCAGGTCAACTCACTTTTTCACAACTCTGCTCACTTTTACACCTACAGATTAGCTCATTTTTACTCCATCCAGGTCAGCTCACTTTTCCTCAATTCAGGTTAGCTCATTTTTATGACAATCGCTAACTTTGATGGTCAAAAAATGAGGTAATTTTGATCGAGGAAAAACGAGTTATCCTGACTTGAGGAAAAGTGAGCTAGCCTGAATATTCAAATAACGAGGAAACGTGGGTCATCAAGCATGCTTAGCTCAATTGGTCTCAACTCAGGTCAGGCCTTTTCTTGAAAACTTGTTGCTGTTTCAAAAAAGATTGTCAAAAAAAAAGAGCGAAAAAAAAATGAGAACAGCCAAATTTCTAAGGGATAAACGAATCGTTGCCCACAGGAACGGTAAATCCGACCCCATCTACCTAATTAAGAAATCAATTCCCGGTTCACACAAATTAATTACCGATTCGTCTAGGGGACGCGTTTGACAATGACGTCGAGACATTTTTACACGTCAAATTATAACGCTCAGAGAATGGCGACGGAAAAAACAAACATGACAAATCACCTCGCATAAAAAAATGATCATCATCATCATTATCGTCATCAGCGCAGTGCCGGTGTCGGTCTTTTTTCCCTGTCCCGCTTATACCCCCCTAATCGATTTTTTATTTTAATCGGTAAAGGTCGACCGCGCGCTCTATACCGACCGGATCGCTCGGTTTTGGTCATTTTGCATACCTATGCACTTTTCCATACCTATCTAAATATACCGGGGGCCTCCGTCGTTCCGAAGCGCTCTGCGCTCAGCTTGCTTTTTTTCTCACGCGGATATGCAAATCCGGGGCCTACCACGATTACGTAACGTTACCTGGCGATACGTCGACTGTTACGGCACACGCAGTCTTCTTTTTCTGGTACGGGCCGCCCGATTTGAATAATAAATCCGCATGCATGCAGTCGGCCGCGCTCAAGTCTCCTCGGGGGCCGGTGACGGGGCCCGGATGACCGGTCCGGTCCGCTGTACGCATGCATGGTCAACTTTTTCGTTGAATGGGGTTCGTGAATTTGAATCGGAAAAAATAAAAGAAGACGCGGCCGCGCCGCTCAGACTGGTTCCGGGTTGTGCGGTCCGAGGTACTGGATGGGTCACATTCTGATTGCTTTTATTGTGTTGTATTTATAGGGAGGAGAAGAAAAATAACAGTGGACAGGGGTCAGGGTGGCGTTCATTTGCGTTAGGGGAGATTTTTACCTTTTTTCGCTCGCTCGTTAATCTTCTATTCAGGTTTTTTCCGTTACGTGTGGTGTTTGATACGTAACGTATTTTTTGTGGTCGCCGTTTTTGTCGCCTCTATAACTACAGCAGGTCGGGACGGCTCGTGCCGGCTATGCATGCTTCTTCGTTTTTATGCGATTTTTTGTTCGTTTCTCTCTGTTATTGTTAAATGAAGGAAAAAGCAAGTGTGATCGAGTAAAGTAAATAAATGACAGGTGCTAGGTGCTATATACCTACCTAATAAAAATATGGATCGACTTATTGGAGTTGGAGTTAGAGAGTCTTGTTCGTGCTGACAGAGCGCAGTGACTTTAGAAAATCGCTCTTTTTTTTTCCTCTTTAACTCGACCATTATGTAGGTACATGTATGGATCATCGCGTGTCTGAATATTATTAGAACATTTGTGGCCGGACTAGCCGGCCGCGTGTATTTTTCTTCGGCCGGGCAAACAACACTGTAATTACCCTCCGCGGACCAGATCGATTTAGTATTTAGAGATGCCCGAGCTGATGCGAGAGAGTAAGGAAGGAGACTGATGTATATTAGAGGAAAAAAACCGCCGCATTCCTAGTACCAAATTTAGTTCTATTCCGGACATGCACGCCATGTAACAATATATTAATTGTAACTGGACGCTGTAGGTATTTATGCGGTGTATAATAGGTATAGAAACGAACGCACGGTATATTTTATAATATAACTACATCGAGAACGAACCGACTTGAGTTTTGATATACAAATCGAGCGAAACCTGATTGATGTATGATATTATGATCCCCGTTTTCTCACTTTTTAACTCCCCCCGTAGGTTATCCCGCCCGTAAAAATGAGCTTCTGACCATCAACCTGAGATCACCCGAGGTTGTAATAAAAAGAGACTAAAATTGATTTCAAATCCTCACTAGAGAGAAATAGAGAGAGAAAGAGAGTTAATAAAAAAAACTATAAAAAATCAAATCGAGAAATTTAAAATAATAAAATTTTCAAAAGTAGAAATTGCAAAAAAAAATACAACAAATTTAATGAAACATAAAATAAATAAATAAATATTCGAGAATAAACAAATTTAAGCGAAAAATGTTACAATAAAATATAAAAGAAAAGTAAAGGGAATTTTTTTTTTCAATAAGAACACAAATTATGAAAAACCAAAAATAATCGTAAAATCCTGTACCTACGTGCATGAACGGGAATTAATTTTTCAATTAGTTAAGGTCCATCATTTACCCAAGTCAAGTTAGCCATGACACTTCGGTCAACCATGCGCACGCTCTCGGCCAGGGAGAGGGACTTTTTTTCGTTATTTACGGTTTTATTCAAAAATTTTTGATTTGCCATAAAATAATCGTAAACTGAGAAAAAAATCGTAATTGAAACGCCATCAATTATGAAAAAATCAATTTTGTTGAAATTTTCTTGAAAAAAAATTCTACGCTTTCAGCTAGGGACTTGAGAATTTGGAAAAAATCATTTTTGCTAAAATTCTGCTCGAAAAAGTCCGTAATTTTATAATAATGCCGGCCACGAACTTAACAAACTGAAAAAATTATTTTTGCTTTAATTTTGCTCAAAACGCCAAAAAAATCATAATAATGGCCAGCCGCACGCTTTCGGCCACAACTTAATAAACTGAAAAATGTCATTTTTGCAGTAAAAAATCCAAAAATTCAGTCACGCTTTCGGTTACGGACTTACGAAACTGAAAAAAATTCTGGCAGAAATCTGGCCGAAAAAAGCCCGAAAGTTTAACATAATGGCCAACCTCGCTTTCGGCCACGATTTAATAAACTGAAAAATGTAATTTTTGCTGTAATTTTGTTCAAAAAAGTCCAAAAATGGCCACGGACTTTAGAAACTGAACAAAACACTGATGGCAGAAATCTTGCTTAAAGAAGCCCGTAATTTTAAAATAATGGCCAACCTTGCTTTCGGCCACGATTTAATAAATTGAAAAATGTAATTTTTGCTGTAATTTTCCTTAAAAAAGTCAAAAAATTAATAATAATGGGCAGCCACGCTTTCGCCCACTGAATTTACTGAAAGAAGGCCGAAATTTTAACATTGGCCAACCTCGCTTTCGGCCACGACTTAATAAACTAAAAAATGTAATTTTTGCTGTAATTTTGTTCAAAAAAGTCCAAAAATGGCCACGGACTTAAGAAACTGAACAAAACACTGATGGCAGAAATCTTGCTTAAAGAAGCCCGTAATTTTAAAATAATGGCCAACCTTGCTTTCGGCCACGATTTAATAAATTGAAAAATGTAATTTTTGCTGTAATTTTCCTTAAAAAAAGTCAAAAAATTCATAATAATGGGCAGCCACGCTTTCGCCCACTGAATTTACTGAAAGAAGGCCGAAATTTTAACATTGGCCAACCTCGCTTTCGGCCACGACTTAATAAACTAAAAAATGTAATTTTTGCTGTAATTTTGTTCAAAAAAGTCCAAAAATGGCCACGGCTTAAGAAACTGAACAAAAAACTGATGGCAGAAATCTTGTTGAAAGAAGCCCGTAATTTTAAAATAATGGCCAACCTTGCTTTCGGCCACGATTTAATAAATTGAAAAATGTAATTTTTGCTGCAATTTTGCTCGAAAAAGTCCGAAATTTTATAATATTATCGACCACGCTTTCGCGGTCACGAACTTAATAACAAACTGAAAAAATTATTTTTGCTGTAATTTTCTTTAAAAAAGTAAAAAAAAAAATCATAGTAATGGCCACGGACTGAATAAACTGAAAATATAATTTTTGTTAAGAAATTTGACTCAAAAAATTCATCATAATGATCAGCCACAGACTTGAGAATCTGAAAAAAATTCTGGCAGAAATTTTGCCGAAAGAAGCCCGAAGTTTTAACATATTGGCCCTTTGGCCACGATTTAGAAACTGAAAATTGTAATTTTTTGCTGAAATTTTTATCAAATAAGTTAAAAAGTCCGTAATATTGACCACTACTACACTTTCAGCCACGATTTAATAAAATGAAAAATGTCATTTTTGCTGTAATTTTGCTAAAAAAAGTTCAAAAATCCGCAATAATGGCCAGACATGCTTTCGGCCACGGACTTGGGAAACTGAAAAAAAAACTGACAGAAATCTCGCTAAAAGAAGCCCGAAATTTTAACAATAGCCAACCTCGCTTTCGGCCACGATTTAATAAACTGAAAAATGTCATTTTTGCTGCAATTTTGCTCAAAAATGTCAAAAAATTCATAAAATTGGCCAGCCACACTTTCGACCCTGCACTAAGGAAACTAAAAAAAGTGACAGAAATCTTGCTGAAAGAAGCCCAAAACTTTAAAATAATGGCCATTCACGCTTTCGGCCTCTACTTCATAAACTGAAAAAAAATCTGTCAGAATCGTGCCGAAAAAAGCCTGAAATTTTAAAATCGCAAACCTCGTTTTCGGCCACTACTTCATAGACTGAAACATGTAATTTTTTCCTGTAATTTTGCTCAAAAAAGTAAAAAATAAATCATATAATGGCCATCCGTGTCCATCACGGACTGATTAAACTGAAAATATAATTTTTGCTGAAATTTGACTAAAAAAATTCATCATAATGACCAGCCATGGACCTTATAATCTAAAAAGATCATTAAAGCTGAAATTTTGTTGAAAAAAGAACGACGTTCTACAATAACGACCAGCCACGGCTTCGGTTACGACTTAAGAAACGAAAAAAATAATTTTTTTCTGTAATTTTGCTCAAAAATGTCAAAAAATTCATAATACTGGCCAGCCACGCTTTCGGCTACTATACTTAATAAACTGAAGAAAAAATCGTAATGGAAACGTCATCAATTATTATGAAAAAATCATTTTTGCTGAAATTTTCTTTAAAAAAAAATCTACGCTTTCAGCTGTGGACTTGGGAAATTGGAAAAAATCATATTTGCTGAAATTCTGCTGGAAAAAGTCCGAAATTTTATAATAATGCCGGCCACGCTTTCGGTCACGAACTTAACAAACTGAAAAAATTATTTTTGCTGTAATTTTTCTCAAAAAAGTCCAAAAATCCACAATAATGGCCAGCCATGCTTTCGGCCACGCACTTGGGAAACTGAAAAAAAAATCACAGAAATTTCGCTGAAAGAAGCGCGAAATTTTAACAATAGCTAACCTCGCTTTCGGTCACGATTCAATAAACCGAAAAATGTCTTTTTGCTGCAATTTTGCTCAAAAATGTCAAAAAATTCATAATAAATGACTAGCCACTCTTTCGGCCCCGGACTTAGGAAACCGCAAAAAAAAGTGACAAAAATCTTGCTGAAAGAAACCCGAAAGTTTAAAATAATGGCCATTCACGCTTTCGGCCATGCACTACATAATAAACTGAAAAAATATAATCTGGTAGAAATCTTGCCAAAAAAGCGCTTTCGGCCACGATTTAATAAACTGAAAAATGTAATTTATGCTGTAATTTTGCTCAAAAAAGGCCGAAAATCCATAATATTGTCCAGCCTCGCTTTTGGCCACGGACTGAAGAAACTGAAAAATCATTTTTGATGAAATTTGGCTTAAAAAATTCCAAAACTTCATAATGATGACCAGCCACGGTATCGGCTTTGAACTTTAAAAACTGAAAAAAAAAATACTGAAATTTTGAAGAAAAAAGACGATTAAAATTGGTTTCTAATAATGGCCAGTCACTTTTTCGGATACGGAGATACGTACTTAATCGCGAAATTTCATAATAATGGCCAGCCCGCTTTCGGCCACGGACTATACAGATAGAAACTGAAAAAATAATTTTTACTGAAATTTTAAACAAAAAATACCCAAATTCCATCATAATGACGAGCCAAGTTTTCGGCCACGCATAGACTGAAGACCTGAAAAATCATTTTTGCTGAAATTCTGCTGGAAAAAGTCCGAAATTTTATAATAATGCCGGCCACGCTTTCGGTCACGAACTTAACAAACTGAAAAAATTATTTTTGCTGTAATTTTTCTCAAAAAAGTCCAAAAATCCACAATAATGGCCAGCCATGCTTTCGGCCACGCACTTGGGAAACTGAAAAAAAAATCACAGAAATTTCGCTGAAAGAAGCGCGAAATTTTAACAATAGCTAACCTCGCTTTCGGTCACGATTCAATAAACCGAAAAATGTCTTTTTGCTGCAATTTTGCTCAAAAATGTCAAAAAATTCATAATAAATGACTAGCCACTCTTTCGGCCCCGGACTTAGGAAACCGCAAAAAAAAGTGACAAAAATCTTGCTGAAAGAAACCCGAAAGTTTAAAATAATGGCCATTCACGCTTTCGGCCATGAACTACATAATAAACTGAAAAAATATAATCTGGTAGAAATCTTGACAAAAAAGCGCTTTCGGCCACGATTTAATAAACTGAAAAATGTAATTTATGCTGTAATTTTGCTCAAAAAAGGCCGAAAATCCATAATATTGTCCAGCCTCGCTTTTGGCCACGGACTGAAGAAACTGAAAAATCATTTTTGATGAAATTTGGCTTAAAAAATTCCAAAACTTCATAATGATGACCAGCCACGGTATCGGCTTTGAACTTTAAAAACTGAAAAAAAAAATACTGAAATTTTGAAGAAAAAAGACGATTAAAATTGGTTTCTAATAATGGCCAGTCACTTTTTCGGATACGGAGATACGTACTTAATCGCGAAATTTCATAATAATGGCCAGCCCGCTTTCGGCCACGGACTATACAGATAGAAACTGAAAAAATAATTTTTACTGAAATTTTAAACAAAAAATACCCAAATTCCATCATAATGACGAGCCAAGTTTTCGGCCACGCATAGACTGAAGACCTGAAAAATCATTTTTGCTGAAATTTTGTAAAAAAAAACACGATTATTTTTAGGAATGGCCAGCCATGCACGTCGGCTAAGGACTTGATAAACTGAAAAAAAACCTGAATTTAGCTCAAAAAATCCCGAAATTTCATAATATTGGCCAACCCGCTTTCGGCCACAAACTTTAAAAAAACTAAAAAAATCATTTTTCCTGAAATTTTAATCAAAAAAAGTCCGAAATTGTTTTCGGTCGACAGAGTTTGTCGATTGGAAGCGTGACGTGAAATTGCGATCACTAAATTTTTCAAAATGGCCGCTACAGACGCTTTTGAAAATTTGCAAATTTTTTTACAAAAAATCGAGTTTGACGGCTCACAGCTGACAGACGAGTTAGTCGATTGCGACGAAACTTTGCAGTTTGTAAAAATATGCGAGCGGTACAATTATTTTCCGTTCAAAATTTCGACAATTTCCGAGCAAAAGTCATGAAAAACAGCTATAGTTCGGAATTTTTTTTCTCGGCAATTTTCGTACATCGGGATTCGAGGATCATTTTTGCGGGATTGTGGAATAGTTGCTCTGTTGGAATATTCAATTTTTGTCGCCTAAATTTACAAAATGGCGGCACTGTGAATTTTTGAAAATGGCCGATTTTTGCTCGCGATTTCTCGACTTTGGCGTTTGAAAAATTGCGTTTACGATTTTTTCTTCGCGCTTTTTTCGAGAACACGTTCGAGCTAAGGTTATTTCCTTTCTTTTGACTGTTTAAAAGAAAATGTATCGGTAATTTCAAAGTCGCCGCGAATTTTTTTGTCAAAAAAATGACTCATATTGAGGTTTTTCAAATTTGACAATTTTTTAGTGACTTTTTCGATTTCGCCGTCATTTTTTCAGAATAGCCAAATGAGACTCGCGAGTAATGTCTTTATATTGACAGCGTCGAAAACATTTCAACGGCGACTCACGCCATCATTACGATTTTTTTTTAATTAAAAACAATAAGGAGTTTTTTCATTACTTTTCAATTTGACGTCTCAAAAATGACAGTTCAAATTTTAATTTCGCAATTTTCCCAAAAGAAGATCGTAGCCTAGAGTCTCTTCGTTACGTCAAAATTAATAGCAGGTCGACATTTTGATTTTAAAAATTCAAAAAAATTATTTCGTGTGTTCGAAACACCCATTTTCCACGGAAATGGCCAATTTTTGATCTCGATTTCTCAACTTTGACGTTTAAAAAGTCCCAGTTTGAATTTTTTTTCGAGTTTTTTTTCAAAACCACGTACTAGCTAATAGTATTGCCGTTATTCTGATATTTTGAAAAAAAATGTATCGCGAGTTTCAAGGTCGCCGAGATTTTTTTTTGTTGAAAAAAAATTACTTTTTTTCGGGTTTTTCAAGTTTGACATTTATTAAGTGACATTTTCGAATTCGCTGTTATTTTTTCTGCATAGCCAGATGAGGGTCGCAAGTAATGCCTTTATTTTGACATCGCCAAAAATAATTCAATCACGATTTATACCGTCACTATAATGACATTTGCTAAAAAGAAAAACAATTTTTCTCAATATTCTTGAATTTGACGTTCAAAAAAAAATGACAGTTGCATTTATTTAGGCAACTGTATTTAAAAAGGCCAGCCATTCAAGCCACGAATAACGAAAAATTTTTTGCTGGGTATTAACGTAATCTAAGTCTCTTTCCCTGGCCGAAAGCGTGGCTGGCCGAAGTGTGCGGTTAACTTGACGTGGGTAATTTTTTTTTTAATACGAACAAAAATTATGGTAAATAAAAATCGTAAAATCCTGTACGGTCTTAATTAGTTGGGGTCCATCATTTCCATTAGAATTAGAAAGTCCATCCCTTATACTGTAACTGTTCTTTTTTTTTCCTTCTTCTTATCCTCCTCTACCTATACATATACACACAAATACATGAAAGTATTATAACATACCAACAATTCCCAGAAGTTCCCGATCGTTATAATAAATATAGAAAACAATAACGGGACTTCTCCTTCCTGCCATCGTAATATGCATAGAGGGTAGTTGAGTATTATAATAAATCGAACGTGACCAATTCCCTATTACTATATAATAGATCACTTTTTGCGTCCATATAATTTTTTTCCGACTTCCGACGAACAGCTTACACTGAATATTCAGGATCAGGACATCCCTAATAAAGGCGCTCCGGGGCCATTAAGGAGAGGAGAGTCTCGACTTGACCCTTTCGAATCGGTGCCGACAAAAGCGAATTTTTTGTCACCGACACCACCCGCTCACCCCCTTGTTTATTGTTTATTGCTCTCGCCTACAAGAAGACGTTCCCTTAATAATTGTCCCGTCGTAAAATATTGCGTCAGGGTTGATAGATACCTGCCTACACGTCCTAAAAGGGTTGTCCGGGGTAATGTTATTGATTTTATTACGGGCAATAATTCTTATAAGTGCCGCCGAAAGGGTGTCCTATTGGATTTGCCTAATATTATACCCTCATAATGTCTGATACCGTTCTCTTTTCGAATCGCTTATTTAATAATAAGAAAAATAACTGTTTCTTCTTCTTTTTTTCCTTCTTCCAATGGACTCGAAATAACGATTTATGTTTGAACGGATGGATCGGGCATATTTCGCTTTCCATTCCAATAAAATCAACAAAAGGTCAAAGTTGTTTACAGAACGCGAGTCGCCCGGTTTTGAAAAATTGTCAAAACACTCGAAATCGAAGCCCCGCGACCAAATTCCGGAGCGAAAAAACAAAAAAAACAAAAAACAACCAGAAAGGGGTAAAAAGCCGACATGATATGCGACGCTAAAAAAAGCCGTGCGCCGTCCGCAAAAGGCCGTTGACTCGCTATCAGCCAGCCAGCCAGCACCAGAACGGCACACTACTTGTGACATTGAGACGGTTTATTGATTCGCCCGCCGCCGTCGAGAGACGGCGACGGGGGCCTCTCTCTCCGGCCTCCGGACGGAATACACACACTCACAGAAATGCGTACGTACACATTTATATACATACACACGTATATACATCATGTAACGAAATTACACCTATCGATTTGTCGAAAAAGTTATGTAGGCCAAACTGGGGACGTCGTCGGTTACCAAGGGGACTCCCTTCCCGCCGACTCGTTTATTAGGAGGTGGCTCCTCCGCCCGGCCGGCCGGCCGGCCGTCCTCGCCCCCGACGCGCCGCCGGCCGCCGGGGGGGCACGCATCGATACGGCGTATTATCAGACGGGACGCCGCCGTCTGCTGCCCCTGACGGTTAATGGAGGCGGGACCGATTCATGCGGTTCGAACGAGTTCAGGGACAATCGCGTTTTATTTATTAGGCATCTATCAAAATCATTACCGTAACTAGAGCTAGAGGTATAATATAAGATGACGCTAAAAGTGATAAATTACAATATTGTTAAACGTTATTGCTATTGAACTAGAATTAAAGAGATAGCAATAATTTATAGCAATAATCACACAATATTGAGAAATAAGCGTGAAAGTTGTCTAAAATTAGGCTTCGTTCAATAAATTACATTGTTGCTAAGCGTTGCTGAACTAGAACTGAAAAGATAGCAATAATTAATAGCAATAATGACACATAATTGAGAAATAAGCATGAAATTTGTCTAAAATTAGGCTTCCTTTAATAAATTACATTGTTGCTAAGCGTTGCTATAGAACTAGAGCTGAAAAGATAGCAATAATTTATAGCAATAATGACACATAATTGAGAAATAAGAGTGAAATTTGTCTAAAATTAGGCTTCGTTTAATAAATTACATTGTTGCTAAGCGTTGCTATAGAACTAGAGCTGTAAAGATAGCAATAATTTATAGCAATAATGACACATAATTGAGAAATAAGAGTGAAATTTGTCTAAAATTAGGCTTCGTTTAATAAATTACATTGTTGCTAAGCGTTGCTATAGAACTAGAGCTGAAAAGATAGCAATAATTTATAGCAATAATGACACATAATTGAGAAATAATCGTTAAAGTTGTCTAAAATTAGGCTTCGTTCAATAAATTACATTGTTGCTAAACGTTTCTAAAGAACTAGAACTGAAAATATAGCAATAATTTATAGCAATAATCACACAATATTGAGAAAAAAGCGTGAAAGTTGTCTAAAATTAGGCTTCGTTCAATAAATTACATTGTTGCTAAGCGTTTTTAAAGAACTAGAACTGAAAGTATAGCAATAATTTATAGCAATAATGACACATAATTGAGATATAAGCGTGAAAGTTGTCAAAAATTATGCTACGTTTAATAAATTACATTATTGCTAAGTGTTATTGCTGTAGAACTAGAACTAAAGAGGTAGCAATAATTTATAGCAATAATAACGTGGTCACGATAGTGTGACTGCGGTGCCAAACGCTTGCGAGATGAGGGTTGAAGTAGCCCCAATAAATTACACCCCATTCATTAGAATTATTGCTAAGAAATTAGGTACTTGAACCAGAACTAGAACCATAGCAACAATGATTTGGTGATGATGAACCGCTTGTACAGAGCACTAGCAATAATAATAAATTAATTTCGGCAGCAATAAATAATTTTATTCCTTCATAGCAATAATGGCATGATTGAATCCCTTAACCGGTCGTCACTAATAATAAATAAATAAATAAATAAATATAAAAATAACGACTCGTTATAAGTAATCGTTTGCTGCAATAATCAAAAGATAATCAACCAACTATCGTGTCACGTTAAATTAGTAAACTCGCCAGAGCCGGAGCCTCGAGCTGCTTAATATAATGCGACAGTTTCAGTTAGTAATGACATAAATAATTCATCCGGGCGTCCCGACACCGGGCCACGTCGTCGGTCGAGCGAGAGTGTAGTAGCCGGGAATCGTCAGTGTCATCCGTCGTCCTAGTCCTATCCCTACGGCCGACGCGTTGGCCGGCCGCCGCCGCGGCCGCAGCCGCCGCCGTCGACGCTCACTTGTTCTTGTCTTGTTCTTGTTTCTTGTTATCCGCAGGCCAGGCCGTCTACGATTATCTGTTACGTAACTCTAGCCCCCACCACCCTATTCCACGCCGTCCCGTCTCTCCCCACCCCGGTGGCTGAACACGCCGTTCGCCGGACGCGGCGTTGTCGGATCGTGATTTATTGTCGACGATTCGGGGATTTTCTGTTTTTTTATTATTTTTAATTTTTCATTCTTTACTCATCGGGTTTTCTTTTTTTTCGAAATTTTTATTTTGATGTTTTTTATTTTTTGGTACCATTGCTATAAGTGTGTTTTTTTCTTTCTACACGCCTTTTTAATTTTTTTTGCCCAAAATTAATTTTTTATAATGTTTTTGTCGCTATCGAATCAATTGACTCTAATTCTGTCTCTCTCCCTTTCTCTCTGAATCACCCTCCCTCTCTGTTAAAATTAGCCAATTTTCTCGATCTAGGTTAGCCCATTTTTTGTAAAAATCCAGGTCCTCTTTTCATTTTTGCTAATTTTCCTCTTTCCGGGTCAGCTCTTTTTTCCTCAAGCCAGGTCAGCTCACTTTTTGACACTCTCTCGCTATTTTTCCATTTTTGCTCATTTTTTCCCTCTTCCCGGGTCAGCTCTTTTTTCCTCGAGCCAGGTCAGCTCACTTTTTGACACTCTCGCACTATTTTTCCATGTTTGCTCATTTTTTTCCTCTTTCCGGGTCAGCTCTTTTTTCCTCGAGCCAGGTCAGCTTACTTTTTGACGCTCTCTCACTATTTTTCCATTTTTGCTCATTTTTTTCCTCTTCCCGGGTCAGCTCTTTTTTCCTCGAGCCAGGTCAGCTCACTTTTTGACACTCTCTCACTGTTTTTCCATTTTTGCTCATTTTTTTCCTCTTTCCGGGTCAGCTCTTTTTTCCTCGAGCCAGGTCAGCTCACTTTTTGACACTCTCACTATTTTTCCATTTTTGCTCATTTTTTTCTCTTTCCGGGTCAGCTCTTTTTTCCTCAAGTCAGGTCAGCTCACTTTTTGACGCTCTCTCACTATTTTTCCATTTTTGCTCATTTTTTTTCTCTTCCGGGTCAGCTCTTTTTTCCTCGAGCCAGGTTAGCTCACTTTTTGACACTCTCAGCTCTTTTTTTTACATTCCTGGTCAGGCCTTTTTTTTACCCAACATAGGTCAGCTATGAGAAAAAATGAACTATCCTGAGCTGCGAGAAAATGATCAAATAGGTTTTAATTTTTCCGATTTCAAATCGAAAAATATGAAATTCAGGGAATCAAAAATAAAAAAAAAACGAATAAAATAAATTCTCAATAATCTTCTAAGGTCCTTTTTTCATTAGAGAGGCCATCGTAGGTAGGTACTAGGTAAGAAATACTTCTGATATAGTTAGTCGTTTATTGTCGTTTGTCATTGCTTTCCGCTCAAAATTAGCATTAAAATAAATATCTACTAACACTAACCGTGGGTTAGGTACTTAATTCCCTTATGACATGAGAAAATACAAATATTATTATTAAGACGTTTCGGTGTAATTGTATCTCATCAGTCTATCATTTATTAGCCAAGAATAACACAGATCAGGAGAGAAATAAATGTCACGTTGACGTGTAATTATTTTTTTTAATTTTTTGTGAAAGTTTTCTCGTAGATATTTTGAAAAAATAAATTTTAATTAATTGTTTGTCTCTGGTAATTTTACTTATTCAGAGTGGTTATTAATTAATGTTTTTTTTTAATTTAATTTTTAATTAATTTAATTGATTTTTTTTCATAAATACAATTTTTTTTTGCAAGTGTAATATTGGTTATTATTTATTATGTTATTCCTTTTCCTTCATTCAAAATTCATGAATTTTTTCACGTTGTTATAATACTTGGAATTCGATTTCTTATTAGTATTATTAGGTATGATAGAAGGCACAGGTTGTAGAATGTTGAAGTAAAGAAAAGAAGGAACAACATAAAAAAAAGCGATAAGCGATAAGGGTACCGATAAAGATAACGAAACTGCGATTTGTAATAATAATACGCGGCAGGTAAGGCAAGCCAAAATCGAGAGTCGTAGGAAAGTAGCAAGGAAACCTCGTGTACCGGGTGAGCCGGCAACGTCGCGGACACACGGCGATCAGGATGCTGTGTTGCTGCCGCGACCGGCGCTGAGTTTTTCTCTTTAATCTCATCGTCTCTGTTGTTAGTGTAGTTTTTGCTACCCGTCAGAGCGTTCGTTTTTACCGAACAGATGCGTTTTTGTTTTCGTTTTTTTGTTCTTACGCCGTCCGCCGTTTCGTTTTTGTTTGTCAACGACCGAAACCGAAACCAGTAGCACAAGTACAATTATTATTAGTAGGCGCCGTAAGTTTGTTAGTCGTAGTGGGACATTTTTTTCCGATCGTAGTTTTCTTGTTGTTATTGTTGAGTTAAGTCGCCGCCGCCGCCGCCGTCGTCGTCGTCGTCGTCGCCGTCGCCGTCGCGTTTACCTGAGATATTACGACGTAGGTATCGTTACCTATCTATCAACCGAAACGACTGATTGTTTGAGTGATTTTGATTCGATCGCTTCTTTTTCTCGCCCGTTTAAGAAGCAGAAGAGGGAATTTGTACGAATTATTAATTATTAATTATTATTACCAATTAAGGAGTTAATTAGGTATTAATTCGAAAAATTTAAAATCAATGTGATATCTCTGTGTTGTTGTTAAATTTTTATTGAGCGCTGCAATATTTATATAAAAAAAAATAATAATAACAATAATAATAATAATAATAATAAAACACCCTGTCCATTTTTATTAAATTATTAAATTAATATTAATTAATTAATTAATAAAAATTAAATTAATTCATTCTAATAATAATAATAATAAGATGTTCGTTATTATAATAATAATAGAGATTAGAGATACTTTAAATTAAAGTGTTGAACCTGTCACCACCACCACCGCCGCCATTGCCACCACCAGCACCACCACCACCAACGAAATGTACAAAAAGTAACCAAAAAAGCAACAAAAAGAAAACAACCACCACCTTAAGTATAAATGAATGTAATGTGATCACCACCCCCTTCCCTCTGTCAAATAATAAATGTGATTTTTACAATTAATTAATTAATTAATCAATTATATCGCTAATTAAGAAGAATTAAATTAACGAAATCAAACTGGAGGGTCGATTGGAGTACCGCGGTGGAGGCATCGACTTCCACCAACCGTCCGCGATGCTCCTCGAGAACAACTCCAACTACTCCACCCACCTGCAGCGTTCCATCGACACGCTCCGCTCCCTCGGGGACCGTCTCGGGGAGCGCAACGTCGACCTGCGGCTCAACCTCCATCACAACGGCGAGCCCGGCAGGATCCACCACCACCAGTCCTCCCCGCATCACCAGCCGCCGAGCAACCCGGCTCTCGAGCTGAACCTGAGCCTGAACGGGGACCGGCTGCTGCAGGAGAAGATGGCCCAGGCCCAGGAGCAGCGCTCCAGCCTGGAGCGGCTGATCAACGAGCGGACCATGCACCAGCACCAGCACCAGCACGACCAAAGATTGAGCATGGAGCACGGGCTGGGGCTGGAGCGGCTGAACCTGGAGCGGTCGCTCGTCGCCCAGCAGCAGGACCGGAACGGGCTGGGCGGCGGCGGCGGCGAGCGGGGGCTGATGGAGCGGAACCTGAACGCGAACATGTCCGGGAGTTATCAGGGCGGGCAGGGCGAGGTGAGGCATCCCGACATCAACGAGCTCAAGTACCGGGAGTACAAGTCGCATATCGATCATCTGAGGGAGTCGCGGTCGCTGGAAGGAAGGCACCAGGACGACGATCGAGGGGGCACGAACACGCCGAGCACGCCGCCCACGCCCATCTCCGTCGGAGAGAATTTCCAAGAAGAAAAGGTAAGTAATTTGATTTTTTTCCCCTCTTCTCTGTTATTATTATTATTATATAATAACAAGAGGGAATAAAGTAACCCTTTTTCTTGTTCAATTATCTACCGGGAGTGAATAATAATAATTAATTATGTAATTAATATTTCATAATGACGATAGTCCTGATGGTGATGGTGATGGTGCAGATGGTGACACTACTCTGACACCATATACACGTGACGTAATTAATTTATATCCCGGCCTAATCTGCGGATTTATCGCCGCCGATAAAACAACCGACCTGTTGAATCCGGTGACGCAACAGTTGTCAAATAATCGGCCCGAGTGGCGCAAGTTCGGAAAATGGAGCGTTTTTCCTGCTCGTACGTGTGTGTGTATGTACTTTTTATTAAAGAAAAATCATTTTGACCAATTTTTTGGATTCAGAGACTGCCCAAAATAATAATTTTGATTGAACAATAAAATGCTCGTTTGATCCCAAACCCCAAAATGACGCCACACGTGTGTGTTATGAAATAATAACTGAACGCGTTCAGCAAAAAATACCAGTGACGTCATTCTGGAGAGGAAACGATCTGTTCTTGTATTTACAATAATTAAAATTTGTCCGATCGCCGAGGAGGATTTCTTAAAAGTT
Source organism: Malachius bipustulatus (assembly GCA_910589415.1). Taxonomy (NCBI): domain Eukaryota; kingdom Metazoa; phylum Arthropoda; class Insecta; order Coleoptera; family Melyridae; genus Malachius; species Malachius bipustulatus. Next base: position 38,989,377 of record OU342638.1, on the reverse strand, counting down.
TGGCCCATTTTAATTCATAAATATGTTTTTTTGTATCCTCGTTGTTCCCAAATCACGTTATATTGAGACGCGTTCAGGAAAGAATACAAGTGACGTCATTCTGGAGAGGTACAATTTATTATAATTATGATTTGCATTAATTTAATTTTTTTTTAATGAGTCCGTAAAAGTTTTTTTTATACCTAGAACGCCATTTTTAAGATGGAAGCTCTCTTCTCTTGTAGACCAGATGAAAAACAAAATTTAAACTAGTCGAGATGTGCTGAAATTCCAAATTTGATCGAAATCGGGTCGCGTATAATGATTTGGGAGACATTTTTATATTTTTATGCGTCCGTAAAACTCCACTTTTCGTACTACTTTCAAATTTATGGAGCAATTTTGTTGGAAATTTGTTAATACAGCAAATCAAGTGAGACGATTTCTTTTAAAAAATTCGTTTCTTTGTAGGACAAGTCATTTTTAAAGTAGAAGCTCTAAAATTTGTGCTCTTCTTTTTTAACAAGGTTTCTTTTAAAAAATTGATAAAGCTGTTCGAGATGTGTTGAAATACCAAATTTGATCGAAATCGGGTCGCGGATCAGGATTTGAGAGGCACTTTTTTATTTTTATGCGTCCGTAAAAGTCCACTTTTCGTACTACTTTTAAATTTATGGACCAATTTTGTTGAGAATTTGAATTTGTTAATACAATAAAGCAAGTGAGAGGATTTCTTTTAAAAAAATCCGTTTCTTTGTAGGACGTGTCATTTTTAAAGTAGAACCTCTAAAATTTGTGCTCTTCTTTTTTAACAAGGTTTCTTTTAAAAAATTGATAAAGCTGTTCGAGATGTGTTGAAATACCAAATTTGATCGAAATCGGGTCGCGGATAAGGATTTGAGAGGCGTTTTTATATTATTATGCGTCCGTAAAACTCTCCTTTTCGTACTAATTTCAAATTTATGGAGCAATTTTGTTGAAAATTTCTTAATACAGTAAATCGAATGAGAGGATTTCATTAACAATTTCCGTTTCTTTGTAGGACGTGTCATTTTTAAAGTAGAAGCTCTAAAATTTGTGCTCTTCTTTTTTAACAAGGTTTCTTTTGAAAAATTGAGAAAGCTGTTCGAGATGTGTTGAAATACCAAATTTGATCGAAATCGGGTCGCGGATAAGGATTTGAGAGGCGTTTTTATACATATTATGAGTCCGTAAAACTCTCCTTTTCGTACTAATTTCAAATTTATGGAGCAATTTTGTTGAAAATTTCTTAATACAGTAAATCGAATGAGAGGATTTCATTAACAATTTCCGTTTCTTTGTAGGACGTATCATTTTTAAAGTAGAAGCTCTAAAATTTGTGCTCTTCTTTTTTAACAAGGGTTCTTTTGAAAAATTGAGAAAGCTGCTCGAGATGTGTGGAAATTCCAAATTTGATCGAAATCGGGTCGTGGATAAGGATTTGAGAGGCACTTTTTTATTTTTATACGTCCGTAAAAGTCCACTTTTCGTACTACTTTTAAATTTATGGCCCAATTTTGTTGAGAATTTGTTAATACAATAAAGCAAGTGAGAGGATTTCTTTTAAAAAAATCCGTTTCTTTGTAGGACGTGTCATTTTTAAAGTAGAAGCTCTAAAATTTGTGCTCTTCCTTTTGGACGAGATTTCTTTAAATAATTTGAAAAAACTAGTCGAGACGTGTTGAAATTCCAAATTTGATCGAAATCGGGTCGCGGATAAGGATTTGGGAAGCATTTTTATATTTTTATGCGTCCGTAAAAGTCCACTTTTCGTACTACTTTTAAATTTATGGAGCAGTTTTGTTGAAAATTTGTTATTACAGCAAATCAAGTGAGAGGATTTCTTTTAAAAAATCCGTTTCTTTGTAGGACATGTGATTTTTAAAGTAGAAGCTCTAAAATTTGTGCTCTTCTTTTTTAACAAGGTTTCTTTTAAAAAATTGATAAAGCTGTTCGAGATGTGTTGAAATACCAAATTTGATCGAAATCGGGTCGCGGATCAGGATTTGAGAGGCACTTTTTTATTTTTATGCGTCCGTAAAAACTCACTTTATGTACCGCTTTTAAATTTATGGACCAATTTTGTTGAGAATTTGAATTTGTTAATACAATAAAGCAAGTGAGAGGATTTCTTTTAAAAAAATCCGTTTCTTTGTAGGACGTGTCATTTTTAAAGTAGAACCTCTAAAATTTGTGCTCTTCTTTTTTAACAAGGTTTCTTTTGAAAAATTGAGAAAGCTGTTCGAGATGTGTTGAAATACCAAATTTGATCGAAATCGGGTCGTGGATAAGGATTTGAGAGGCACTTTGTTATTTTTATACGTCCTTAAAAGTCCTCTTTTCGTACTACTTTTATATTTATGGACCAATTTTGTTGAAAATTTGTTAATACAGCAAATCAAGTGGGAGGATTTCTTTTAAAAAATCCGTTTCTTTGTAGGACATGTGATTTTTAAAGTAGAAGCTCTAAAATTTGTGCTTTTCCTTTTGGACGAGATTTCTTTAAAAAATTTGAAAAAACTAGTCGAGACGTGTTGAAATTCCAAATTTGATCGAAATCGGGTCGCGGATAAGGATTTGGGAAGCATTTTTATATTTTTATGCGTCCGTAAAAGTCCACTTTTCGTACTACTTTCAAATTTATGGAGTTATTTTGTTGAAAATTTGTAAATACAGCAAATCAAGTGAGAGGATTTCTTTAAAAAAATCCATTTCTTTGTAGGACGTGTCATTTTTTAAGTAGAAGCTCTAAAATATGTACTCTTCTTTTTTGAAAAATTGAGAAAGCCGTTCGAGATATGTTGAAATACCAAATTTGATCGAAATCAGATCGCGGATAAAGGTTTGAGGGGTGATTTTAGATTTTTATGCGTCCGTAAAAACTCACTTTATGTACCGCTTTTTCATTTATGGAGCGATTTGTATGAAAATTAATTTTTAGAGTAAAGCGATCACGAGGATTTGATAAATAAAATTGATTTTTCTGTAACTCTAACACTTTGCACGAGTACTTGTAGATTGAAATTTCATGAAAAAATTTAACAATCTGGATAAGAAGCTTCACAAGACTAATTTTTATTGAAATCGGATGACGAATGACGATTATAGAGGCTGATTTAGTTTATTATTAAGAGTCCGTAAAAGTTCACTTTTCGTACCACTTTTTTATTTATGGAGCGATTTGAAGGAAAATTAATTGTTCAAGTGAATCGATCACGAGGATCTCGTAAATGAAATCGACTCCTCTGTAGGTAAGTAACTCGCATCGTTTTCGTGATGGAGGCTGTAACTTTTGCACGAATACTTCTAGACTGAAATTTTATTAAAAAATTGAACAACCTGGATAAAAAGTTTCACGAACCCATTTTTAATTGTAATCGGACGACGAGTAACGATTTTAGGGGTAAGTTTAGTTTATTAAGAGTCCGTAAAAGTTAACTTTTCGTACCAGTTTTTATTTATGGGGCGATTTAAATTAATTATCTTTATTACGAGTACCTTTCGACAAAAAATTAATTTAAAAAAATAGAACAATCTGGCAAAGAAGCCGAGTTTGCTGGTATGTTGTTCGGGTCCCGCTGCCTTGTTCGTGTCCACACATGACAATTCTGTTTAATTTTTATGTCCCCGCATTTGTGTACCTATAAACAAGTTCCAATAACAAGGGGTAGGAAAGAGGGGGGACTACCCCTGCATGAAAGTCCGGAGTTGAATTATTCTAGACAAATGTTATTAAGGATTAGTATAAAATTCTTACCGGTGGTAATTAATTAGTGGAGTAATTAATGAGGCAATTAATAAATAATTATTATTGGTAATCTTATCACAGGGTGCTCATTAATTTTTATCTCTTTTTGTGTAACGAGATAAATAAGACAAGACATGCATCAAAGTCTGCAAATGTCATTTTTTTTGTCGCCTCTAGTAATGATATGCGGCTGTATTACATAGGTAGGTATGTATAAGTGGTTTAGATATGTATTTATACCTACCCATGTAAAATATGGTGCAATGGTTTGCACGGTTTTTAGCTTAATTATAATTACCGGCGTCGATGTAATTAAACAGTTTCAAGATAAAGGTCGCCTACTATTCTAATTTAGTGTTGTTATTAATGCCAGTTCCACTAGTTTAATTTCGTTTTTATTGTCCGTAAATATGCAGATCTATTATATATATTTAGATATACATAACATGATGCATATATTATGCATATAGAGGAAATATACATACATTAATAATGTTTTATATACAAATAATACAAAATAATTGATGCTGCTGTTTATTTATTTATTTATTTATTTACTCTTGATACAATTCCCTTGTCCCTTAATCATCCCCTATACTTGTACAGGGTGTACGTGGATGAGCAAAATAATTGTAGTAAGCACTAATTATTTATTTACACTCAGATTGACACTACTTAATTATTTATTTTGTACACCGTTTGACTTCTATTTGAAAATTGAAGACTCCTCTTCATGTGGTTCATTTATATATGCGATCCGAGGTGGTGGAAATATTCTAGACCCTTTCTCTAGAGTGATATCACTATAACGGTGAATTGACTTACTCATCGTGGAGTTCCTATAGAACAAGTTAATGAACGTTATCTCTCAATATTTTGAGAAATCTGAGTCGGTAATTATTTATTTACACTTATCTTGACACTATTTACTTATTTACATGGAATATTAGTATTTAATGTAATAATAGTAGTATTTGGAATTTTTTAATGGTAGCAATGCTCGTATTTATACAAGATACAGCCTGTAACTTTGTTATTTCAAATGGAACACCCTGTATATTATTACATTTTTGGATTCGTCAGACAATTTTAGTCTGACTTGATATGTCACACTCCATGTCTAAGAATACTAATTTCTGACTTATCTTAGATTTAAAATACACTTATTAAAAAAAAATGTTCTGTGAGTTGTTATTTTGATAATAACCCCCTGTATATTATTACTTTTTCGGATTAATCAGACAATTCTAGTCTGACTCGACAGGTCACACTACCTATAGGCTGAAAAATTGTACTTTTCGAGTTATTCAGGTTGAAACTTTTGCTACTTTTAGGGGCGATTTTTTTTAAACATTTTTGACGTTTTTTTCAACAGGAATAACTTAATGGTAGCTACACTCTCATTTATACAAAAAATAACCTGTAATTTTGTTTTTTCAAATGGAACACCCTGTATTTTATTACATTTTCGGATTAGTCAGACAATTCTAGTCTGACTTGATATGTCGCACTATACGCTGAAAAGTTGTACTTTTCGAGTTATTCGGGTTCAAATTTTGCTACTTTTAGAGTGGACTTAATTTTTTTCTCTTTTTTTATATATAATTTTTTATGCTCTTTTCGAATAGAATAATTTAATGGCAGCCACACTCGCATTTTAACAAAAAATAACCTGTAATTTCGTTTTTTCAAATGGAACACCCTGTATATTATTACATTTTCGGATTAGTCAGACAATTCTAGTCTGACTTGATATGTCGCACTATAGGCTGAGAGGTTGTACTTTTCGAGTTATTCGGGTTCAAATTTTGCTACTTTAAAAAAAAAAATTGGCACAACCCAAAAACTATAATACTTAGATATGGAGTGCGATATATCAAACCAGACTAGAATTTCCTGACAAATTCAAAAATGCAATAATATACAGGGTGTTCCATTTAAAAAAGTGAAGTTACGAGCGATTTTATCTCTAAATGGTTTTATAAACGCATTTAATAGCACTAGCACAATTTATTTCCAGCAGGTACTTTTTATTTCGTACACTGCTAATCTTCTATTTCAAAATATTTTTATTTAAATTTCCCCTTCATGCAGTTCATTTATATATGCAATCCGAGGTGGTGGAAATATTCTAGACTCTCACTCGTAGAGAGTTTCTAGAACGCATTAATAAACGTTATCTCCTCCAATTCTGAGAAATCTGCTATGAGTAAGAGCAAGCAAGGGATTGATAGACGCTACAATAAAATTATAATCAATTTTTCTACATGCATTGAAGCGGTTTTTATTTTATTTCTCGAAAACGAAGTGAGATACGAAAAAATAACAAGATACAAAAAAGTTGTATTTTTAGTCTCTTAACCGGGAAAAAAAATGGTGGAACTGATGATTTTGATGGCAGGCTGTGAGGGAATAAAATATTGTTTTCGTTGTTATTTTTTAAATTATTCAGCTTCTCGCCTAAAATCTGGTCGGTCATTTTTAGAATCAAGGATTTGACACGGTCCAGGTATTATCTTCAAGTCAAGACGATCAAAATTATAATTTTAATTGTTTATTTTCGTACTGCAATTTTTAATTATTAATATTATTCGCAAACCAGTTTTATTCATTATTGTAAATAAATAGACAAAACAGAATAGGTAGTAACAAAAAATAAATATTATTACTTAATTAATTAATTAATTATTAACCGATAAGCTCCGAATTTAATGCGCGAGGTAAGAAAAGAGATCGAGGTGTTTTCTCACAGCATCCGAGGCGTTATTGCGCAAACGAAGAACCTGCTGAACCAATCAAACCCCCGAGAGGACCCGGCGGTATGCATGGAAAAAATTTACTACTTAAATGTAAATGAGGCGACGGAACGCGTGTGTGAGATCGCTTCTATTGGGTACAAACAACCTTCGAACCTAAATTCTCTCCATCTCTTCAAGGATAAAGTCTTAATTATCTCGTCATCTCGTTCTTTACCGATTCTGATTCGGTAATAGTTGCCGCTGGGAAATAATTTTTACTCCATCTACCTGTCTCCTTTTTTTTTCTTCTTTTCTAAATCGGCTTGAGATCGTTAGCTCATCTCTTTAAGTGATTGCCGGCACCAAAACGCAAAACTCTTTTTTTACCTTTCTATGGCTTTTTGATGTCCTTTGATGTGCGTTTATAACTTATAAAAGTATAAAACAGCCATTTATTTGCATCATTAGTTGTTCCTGAAACATTCCTGAGTGAAAAAGTGAATTTTTGAGAATTTTTTAGGACGTGTACATGGACCCTTGAGGTACGCTTTTTATAAAAATGAGATAATGGCTCCAGATTCGATTTTTTTGTAACTGACACGTTCGAGTATTCATGAAAAGGAATTTTTGTACGTGAAATTTGGTAGTTTTGTTTCTTTTTATAGGATCAAACTCCAAATTAAGATATTTTTCGCTTGGAATTGGATGAAAGTAGCTACGAAAACGTTCCTGAAGCGCCTCTTCTTGAAATAGTCGTAAATTAGGGAGGATTGTTTTCTTTTCCACAGAATTTTTTAAATACTCTCTTCTTCATAGCCCGGAAGACCTGGACGAGATCATTTTATGGTGCCAATTTGATCGAAATCGTTTGATCAGGAAAAATTTGGCGCGCGATCAAAAAATCCAATTGGAGCAAAACTCGACTTTGGTGAGATTAGGAGGTGTAACTTTTCTCCAGAATTTTTTAAAAGACTCTTTTCCCCATAGCCGGGAAGAACAGGACGAGATCATTTTATGGTATCAATTTGATCGAAATCGCTTGATCAGGAAAAATTTTGCGCACGATCAAAAAATCCAATTGGAGCAAAACTCGACTTTAGTGAGATTAGGAGGTGTAATTTCTCGCCGGATTTTTTTTAAAGACTGTTTTCTTCATAACCGGTAAGAGCAGGACGAGATCATTTCATGGTATCAATTTGATCGAAATCGCTTTATCAAGAAAAATTTGGCGCACGATCAAAAAATCCAATTGGAGCAAAACTCGACTTTAGTGAGATTAGGAGGTGTAACTTTTCTCCAGAATTTTTTAAAAGACTCTTTTCCCCATAGCCGGGAAGAACAGGACGAGATCATTTTATGGTATCAATTTGATCGAAATCGCTTGATCAGGAAAAATTTTGCGCACGATCAAAAAATCCAATTGGAGCAAAACTCGACTTTAGTGAGATTAGGAGGTGTAATTTCTCGCCGGATTTTTTTCAAAGACTCTTTTCTTCATAACCGGTAAGAGCAGGACGAGATCATTTCATGGTATCAATTTGATCGAAATCGCTTTATCAAGAAAAATTTGGCGCACGATCAAAAAATCCAATTGGAGCAAAACTCGACTTTGGTGAGATTAGGAGGTGTAACTTTTCTCCAGAATTTTTTAAAAGACTCTTTTCCCCATAGCCGGGAAGAACAGGACGAGATCATTTTATGGTATCAATTTGATCGAAATCGCTTGATCAGGAAAAATTTTGCGCACGATCAAAAAATCCAATTGGAGCAAAACTCGACTTTAGTGAGATTAGGAGGTGTAATTTCTCGCCGGATTTTTTTCAAAGACTCTTTTCTTCATAACCGGTAAGAGCAGGACGAGATCATTTCATGGTATCAATTTGATCGAAATCGCTTTATCAAGAAAAATTTGGCGCACGATCAAAAAATCCAATTGGAGCAAAACTCGACTTTAGTGAGATTAGGAGGTGTAACTTTTCTCCAGAATTTTTTAAAAGACTCTTTTCCCCATAGCCGGGAAGAACAGGACGAGATCATTTTATGGTATCAATTTGATCGAAATCGCTTGATCAGGAAAAATTTTGCGCACGATCAAAAAATCCAATTGGAGCAAAACTCGACTTTAGTGAGATTAGGGAGTGTAACTTTTCTCCAGAATTTTTTTAATGGACTCCCGTTTGCATAGCCGGGAAGACCTGGACGAGATCATTTGATGGTATCATTTTGAACGAAATCATTTGATCAAAAAAAATTTGGCGCACGATCAAAAAATCCAATTGGGCAAAACTCGACTTTAGTGAGATTAAGAGGTGTAACTTTTCTCTGGATTTTTTTAAAGGACTCTCTTCTTCACAGTCAGGAAGACCTGGACGAGACCATTTTATGGTATCAATTTGATCGAAATCGCTTGATCAGGAAAAAATTTGCGCACGATCAAAAAATCCAATTGGGGCAAAAATCCACCATTGTCTCCTGCACTTTTAATTTGGTTGTTTTCTTCGAAATTTCTTTGAGACCTAAATTCTGGTCAAACCAAGGGTAAGCCCAAGATCAGAACAGGAGGGTTGAGTGTTGATAACGTCACTCGCTCATTAATTAATAACGTAGTAGGGGGATTAATGTTTCAACGTTCATACGCGATTTTAGGATGAGTGTCTGGATCTGGTTGACTCCCAACGAAATGTTTTTTTTCTCCTCGTTCGGAATTCGTGGACCGAGATCGACGGAATCGACGACACTACATGCTTCCTGGGTAGTTTCGATCGGTATGCGCGGACGTAAATTGAGCCATCAAAAGCGACGATTAAATTAGTCCCAGATTGGTTCCGAGAGATAAGGGAACGAAGAAGAACACCGATTCGGTCTGATAATGAACTAATAAAAAGTGAACGCAAACGTGCCGGGCTGTTAATGCCCGTTTTACTATCCAATCGTCCTCCTCCCCCTCCCCCCCCCTTTACATCGCCGCCTCACCGTTGATTCCTTTTTGATTTGCATACTTCAGTTAGTTTTCTTTTTTTTTATATAACTAAATAAATAGTGAGGGACGCACGAAAGCCACTAATATATATGTATATATATATATATATATCACGTGATGACATTAATGACATAACGCCGCACTAATTTACTCGTTTATTAAAGGCCGAAGAGGGAAAAAAATCCCGTGTGAATTCGTTCAGTGATATTTAAACTATTTCAGTTTTTTCTCTCTCTCTCTTTCTGTCTCGCTCATTCGCTCTCTCGCTTCAATCAACGCGATATGCGGCGATATAGGTATGCCTAAAATACGTAGGACCGTATGTAGAAAAAAGCCCCTACTGGGTAAAAAATGGACTGTTTCTCAACGAACGAGCACATTTAGTTAATTAAAAAATGACGCATCTGCCGAAAATTCTAACGACTGCACGGTGTAATATTTCTCATCTGTTTTTATGAACGTGTGTGAGTGTCTCATGTGATGAGATGAGCATAAGAAATTGAACTTAAAACTGAAACAAACGGTGACAGATTATTACGTCGGTATTGGTACTGGTACCTATATTAGAGGTGTACACTCACGATCACGGCCACGTTAGCCGAAATAATCATTAAATTGATAATTACCCGAGCAGCAGCACCACTTGATGATCGTTAATAATGATATGCAAAAGCGCGGCGGCCATTTTATTAAACGATAAACGACAAACGACACGACGTTAATTAGCGAGTTTCTTTTTACCAGTCGCCATTTTCATTCTCCCGGCCATTAGAAGACCAACGAAATACTGTTTGAGTTAATTCCGCGATCGGGGGGGAAAAAAACAATCGATTTATTCATCGATCTGTGGGAACTCGAGGTCTTCCGATCGGCGAGAAGCGAAGTGATCGACGATGAGACGTTTCTACATTTAATGTGATTTTTTTCGTCACCTCTCGCGTTAATTAGGTGTTACTATGGCGACATGTGCAAATGAGGAGGATTTTTTTGGTTGTGGTAATGCTAGAAATCAAAGTTTGCTTATTAATCAGGGTGTCTATACATATAGGTACCTAATGAGATTATTTCCATTTCGATGCATGAGAAGTAGGTACCTACATGGTTAATTATATCACTGGTAGTAAGTTATATGACTCATTATAAATATATCTGTTTCAGATCTGATATAGCCCTTTGGTGAGCGCATATATTGAGAAAAGTATATAAAGAAGCCATTTATTTGCATCATTAGTTGTACCTGAAACATTCCTGAGGGAAATAACGGATTTATGAGAATTTTTTAGGACGTGTACATTGACCCTTGAGGTACGCTTTTCATAAAAATGAGATAAATCCTCCAAATTCGATTTTTTTGTAACGAATATGTTCGAGTAATCATAAAAAGGAGTTTTTGTTCGTGTAATTTGTTAATTTCGTTTCTTTTTATTGGATCAAATTAAAAATTAAGATATTTTTCGCTTGAAAATGGATGAAAGTAGCTAATAAAATGGTCCTGAAGCGCCTCTTCTTGCAATAATCGTAATTAGAGAGATTTTATAGGTTCAGGTATGGAACCTTGAGGTACGCTTTTTATAAAATTGAGATAATCGCCCCAGATTCGATTTTTTTTGTTACAATTACGTTAAAGTATTCATAAAAAGAAATTTTTATGTATAAAATTTGGTAATTTTGTTATTTTATTGGTTCAAATAAATTCGAGAAAAATTAATTTAATAAATAAATAAATCAAAGCATCAAGTGCACGTCCTTCCATCCGGTGCGCGGCATCAATGCCGTTGCGGTTTTGCGGTCGTAACCGTATCGCGGACCATTCGATTTCTGTTATATCCCCGATCCGTTGAATTATTACGAGCGAGAGAGCTCGATCATGTCTCTGTATCGATTCGGCGGTCTTTTCGATGAAATATTAAATTATTATGAGGTCAGGGTTTGTCTCGTTCGTGAACCCCCCCGGCCCCAGCCTTAGCCCCAGCCCCGCCGCTCGTGCCTAAACCTCTGTCGATCTAAACTTATTCAAACTTGATTGACTTTTCCGACATTATAATCGTGTAGGTTTAGCGCAGAGAAAGGGGAGTTCAAGCCTGAGTTGCTGTTTGGATGGCGATTTCTTAAAAAAATTCGTAAATTTTTGTGGAAAATCGAGTCTAAAAAAAGTGGCGGAGTAAAATCGCTCAAATTAGATTGGACACCATCCATTTCAATAATACTTCAATCTTAAATCGCAATGTTCAGAGGCTTATACTATGATAGATTGTCATTGCTTTCTGGTCGCAATTAGCATTAAAATGAATACCTGCCGAAGGTTCAGTAATACCTAAGTATCGGATATTAGATTCTCAAATTCTAAGTCTTATGGCTTGAGAAAATACAGAGAAATTGACGTTTCGCTTTAATTGCAACTCATCAGTCTAGAACACGTCCAGACTATAGGAGAGGAGTGTGTCGAATAGAGGAAACTAATGACTTAAATGTTACAGCCACAGGAAACATTTATTTTGTTTTTTTAATTTTCTTAGTTTTGTAAAAAAGTCACACATTAAATTTTTTCGTTAAAAAAAACGCTTCCGTTATAACATATCCGCGTCGCACACGGTGCCAATAATAACGAATCAATACTTACCTGATTAAATTCGCGGATTCATAGCTAAATTATTACTAACGGTTCTTCCGGTGCCCGCGCGGTTAGCAATACACGATCGTCGTTCTTTCGTTCGTTCGCCTAGAGCGCAACCATTGCGAGAGGTCCGTCCGTGTATAGTTTTTTTTTATTCCCCAATCATTATTGCCCGACCGGCCTTTATGTTGCATAGCCGTTGTTGGCTGGAGATTTTCACGAACGGGCACGGAATATCATTGTCTAATCATGTGTAAAATAGCGCAGAACATAGATAGATAGATAGATAGGATAGACGGCCGACCTTACGCCGTTAATTATTTTCACGGTTTTTGGATTTTTATTCGATTAACTCGGGCGGCTCGCTGCCGCGATTGGCCAGCGCGGGGCTTTTTTCTCTCCGCGTTATTTTCTAAATCGTGTCAGAGGCGTACGTGCGAAACGACCGAATGTCCGACGTTAATGAAGAAATACCGCAACTGAATATTTTGTTATATTGCTTGTGCTGCTGGTGCTGGTGCTGGTGCTGCTGTTGTTACGCGGACGATGTACATACAATAGAAAAGGTTTTCTATTTTTATTAATAAGTAATAAATGAAATATATAAACTATAAAGAGAAATCGATTTTTTTCCATCCCGCGTATATTTGTCTTGTCGTGATAGAGGTGCCTACTTATATACTAGACAGTCAAAATCGAACGTCATGTATAAAATCAAAATCGCATTTTAAGCATAAAAGAAAGAATAACTTTTTTCAAGATCATACGTCGTTTAGGAAATAATTCCAAAAAATGTAAAAATAAGGCTGTTGTGGAAATATTTTTTTCAGTAACTGAACAACCAAAATCGAACGTCATGTAGAAAATCGTATTTTAAGCATAAAAGAAAGAGTAACTTTTTTCAAGATGAGGCCTCGTTTTAGAAATATTACCAAAAATTGTAAAAGTAAAGGCTGTTGTGAAAATATTTTTTTCAGTAACTGAACAACCAAAATCGAACGTCATGTAGAAAATCGTATTTTAAGCATAAAAGAAAGAGTAACTTTTTTCAAGATGAGGCCTCGTTTTAGAAATATTACCAAAAATTGTAAAAGTAAAGGCTGTTGTGAAAATGTTTTTTTTTTAGTAACTGGGCAAACAAAATCGACCGTCACGTATAAAATCGCATTGTAAGCATAAAAGAAAGAATAACTTTTTTCAAGATCATACGTCGTTTAGGAAATATTTCCAAAAAATGTAAAAATAAGGCTGTTGTGGAAATATTTTTTTCAGTAACTGGATAACCAAAATCGAACGTCATGTAGAAAATCATATTTTAAGCATAAAAGAGAGAATAACTTTTTTCAAGATAAGGCCTCGTTTGAGGAAATATCTCAAAAAGTGTTTTGGAGATATTTTTTACTTTGTTTTAGATTTTTGGAAATATTTCCTAAACGACGTATGATCTTGAAAAAAGTTATTCTCTCCTTTATGCTTAAAATACGATTTTCTACATGACGTTCGATTTTGGCTGTCCAGATACAAAAAAAAAAGTTCCCACAACAGCCTTAGTTTTTCTTTTTTGCAAATATTTTCTAAACGAGGCCTGATCTTAAAAAAAGTTATTCTCTCTTTTATGCTTAAAATACGATGTTCTACAAAAGGCTCGATTTTAGTTGTCCAGGTACTGATTTTTTTTCGTAGCAGCCTTACTTTTACATTTTTTTGAAATATTTCTTAAACAAGGCCCGATCTTGAAAAAAGATGTTCCTTATGTTTTGTTCAAAATACGATTTTACACCAGCCGTTCGATTTTAGCAGTCCAGTTACTGAAATTAATTTTTCGTAGCAGCCTTTAGTTTTACATTTTTGGGTATATTTCCTAAAGGAGACCAGATTTTGAAAAAAGTCATTCTTTCTTTTATACTTAAAATACGATTTTATAGATGATATTCATTTGACTTTCCATAGTAACTAAAAAAAATATTTCCACAACAGCCTTTAGTTTTACAATTTTTGAAATATTTCCTAAACAAGGCCCGATCTTGAAAAAAAGTATTCTTTATATTTTGTTCAAAATACGATTTTATACCCAATAGGGCCATTCATAAAATGTGGCCGTCCATAGTTACCAAACACCATCATATGTACCTATCTATATCGGTTTCTATTATAAACGAGTGTGTTTTTGTACCGAAGCGCTGATTCCAAGTTATGCACGAGAAAAAGTAGAAATAATAATAATTATTATTATTATTACAACTATTATTGACGGTCAATGTTGCCAATTACGGTGGCATAAATTAAAGTAATATTTTAACGGGGACATTATTAAAACGACAGCAATAATTGGAACCGACACGCAATTACGAGCGCAATTTTTTCCCGCAGCCGCAGCCGCAAATTTAATGCAGTTCGTTCATTTTCCGCGCACCGAATCAAGGCCACAAGACGAACGAAAATAATTACTCGAAAACCCGGTCCGCTTCTAATTCCAATTCTAACAACAAGAAGTAAAATATTATTTATCGATCGTTCCATCGATCCAGCGCACCAAGCACCGGTAACACATGCAGACGTGCCCCGGGGCGCGAATACATTACCGGCCGTTTTCGATAATCCATCAATGTGTCAAACTATTTTATAGACGAACGAACGCGGCCTGGCTTGGGTACCTAGACCTAGACGAACGAGACTTGCGGAGTGCGGAGTTGCGGATGCGGACCGGACCAGTCTCTCGGATAGACACGATAAATCGTTTGCATATTTAGGAGCAGCCGGGCCCCGGACGCATCATCGGCATCATAGGCATAGGCCAGACCAGACCGGCATGCAAGGAGCGTTGTTATTAATTTTTAAAATTAGCCAGGCACCTTTCGATGTACAGTTGCTTGGAAATCGACAGACGCTTAAAACATTCTTCGTTTCGATTGCGTGACGCCATGCGCATCCTGCAACGGCACCCATCACCAGCACCAATACCGAATTGCAATAATTTTGGACAAGTCGAGTTTTTGATCCTCGTTATAGTCCTCTCGCTAGTCCAAACCCAAACCAGGAAGCGTCTGTTCAAGGAATAAATTATTTACACGCGCGTATAAATATGAAGACTATAAAATTAATAATAAATTCGTCTCTAAAAGGGTTCCTTCATCGTTTATTGCGCTTTGTATTGTAACAATGACTATATTTATTCATAATACACATACACATACGTGCAAAAGATTCGGTACCTGTTAATGGCGAAACGGGTTTTAGAGCTTGCGTAATTATACAACAATTACCTACCTACCTCCAAGGATCTTGTTGTTATTATTATTATTTATTTCAAAAGTTACAGGTCTTGATGATGATGGGTAATGGGTACAGTAAAATCCTATTCACTTCCTGCTGCACAACATACTCGAGACAAGAACAAGAACGACAAAACCATCAACTACAAGAACCTCTTCAGCAGAAATGAAAGAAAATGTTGATTCTTTTCTTATTTGGAGTCTTAGTCTTAGTCGTTCACCAGCGCGCCAGCCGAAGCGATTTAAACAAAAATACAATCGATTCGGGTAATTAATCGATCGAAAAATTACTCAGGATCAAAGTTTTATCAAAATATGACCGTGAAAACAATTAATAAATCTTAGAAGTAGACGATCATTAAATTCGACCATCGCTTGCTCTCTGCGCTCTCTAAATAACTCCTCTTGGAGTATGGCTATAGAGCCGATACAGCAGGCCTTCGTTTCAAAATTTGAGCGACTAACGAGCACAGTCATCATTATCATGAGAAACAAATTTGACCTACAATAAGAAAAATAGACAAAACTCGACATAAGCGACGTACGAGCGTGTGTTACTTTCTCTCAGAACTTTCTGAACAAATTTAATTTTGAGAAAAGGCTACTGCATGCCGGGGTAGCTTTAACGATCCAAGTTTCATCTAAATCGGGTCACCAGAAAAATTTTGGCAGACTTTACAAAAATCTAAATAGACGAAACTCGACATAAGCGACGTACGAGCGTGTAACTTTCTCTCAGAACTTTCTGAACAAATTTAATTTTGAGAAAAGGCTACAGCATGCCGGGGCAGCTTTAACGATCCAAGTTTCATCGAAATCGGGTCACCAGAAAAATTTTGGCAGACTATACAAAAATCTAAATAGACTAAACTCGACATAAGCGACGTACGAGCGTGTAGCTTTCTCTCAGAACTTTCTGAACAAATTTAATTTTGAGAAAAGGCTACAGCATGCCGGGGCAGCTTTAACGATCCAAGTTTCATCGAAATCGGGTCACCAGAAAAATTTTGGCAGACTATATAAAAATCTAAATAGACGAAACTCGACATAAGCGACGTACGAGCTTGTAACTTTCTCTCAAACTTTCTGAACAAATTTAATTTTGAGAAAAGATACAGCATGCCGGGGCAGCTTTAACGATCCAAGTTTAATCGAAATCGGGTCACCAGAAAAATTTTGGCAGACTATACAAAAATCTAAATAGACTAAACTCGACATAAGCGACGTACGAGCGTGTAACTTTCTCTCAGAACTTTCTGAACAAATTTAATTTTGAGAAAAGGCTACTGTATGCCGGGGTAGCTTTAACGATCCAAGTTTCATCTAAATCGGGTCACCAGAAAAATTTTGGCAGACTTTACAAAAATCTAAATAGACGAAACTCGACATAAGCGACGTACGAGCGTGTAACTTTCTCTCAGAACTTTCTGAACAAATTTAATTTTGAGAAAAGGCTACAGCATGCCGGGGCAGCTTTAACGATCCAAGTTTCATCGAAATCGGGTCACCAGAAAAATTTTGGCAGACTATACAAAAATCTAAATAGACTAAACTCGACATAAGCGACGTACGAGCTTGTAACTTTCTCTCAAACTTTCTGAACAAATTTAATTTTGAGAAAAGATACAGCATGCCGGGGCAGCTTTAACGATCCAAGTTTAATCGAAATCGGGTCACCAGAAAAATTTTGGCAGACTATACAAAAATCTAAATAGACTAAACTCGACATAAGCGACGTACGAGCGTGTAACTTTCTCTCAGAACTTTCTGAACAAATTTAATTTTGAGAAAAGGCTACAGCATGCCGGGGCAGCTTTAACGATCCAAGTTTCATCGAAATCGGGTCACCAGAAAAATTTTGGCAGACTATACAAAAATCTAAATAGACGAAACTCGACATAAGCGACGTACGAGCGTGTAACTTTCTCTCAGAACTTTCTGAACAAATTTAATTTTGAGAAAAGGCTACCGCATGCCGGGGCAGCTTTAACGATCCAAGTTTCATCGAAATCGGGTCACCAGAAAAATTTTGGCAGACTATACAAAAATCTAAATAGACGAAACTCGACATAAGCGACGTATGAGAGTGTAACTTTCTCTCAAAATTTTCTGAATAACTATTACTTTAAGAAAAAGTTAGGGCAAGCTGAGTCGGTCTTACGAACGAGTTTCATGAAAATCGCATCGTTGGAAAAAAATTGGCGAACTTTAGAAAAATCGATAGAGACAAAACTCAACCCAAGTGACGTAAGAGCGTGTAATTTTTTCTTTGCCCTTTCTCGATAACTTTTATTTAAAGAAAAGGTTAGAACAAGTGGATTCAACTTCACAAACCGAGTTTCATGAAAATCGTGTCACCAGAAAAAAATTGGCGAACTGTGGAAAAATCGAAAGGGACAAAACTCAAGCTAAGTGACGTAAGAGCGTGTAACTTTTTCTTCACCCTTTCTCGATAACTTTTATTTAAAGAAAAGGCTAGAACAAGTCGACTCAACCTCATTAACCGAGTTTCATGAAAATCGTGTCACTAGAAAAAAATTGGCGAGCTGTGGAAAAATCGAAAGGGACAAAACTCAACCTAAGTGACGTAAGAGTGTGTAACTTTTTCTTTGTCCTTTCTCGATAACTTTTATTTAAAGAAAAGGTTAGAACAAGTGAATTCAACTTCACAAACCGAGTTTCATAAAAATAGCGTCACTAGAAAAAAATTGGCGAGCTGTGGAAAAATCGAAAGGGACAAAACTCAACCTAAGTGACGTAAGAGCGTGTAACTTTTTCTTCACCCTTTCTCGATGACTTTTATTTATAGAAAAGGTTAGAACAAGTCGACTCAACCTCATTAACCGAGTTTCATGAAAATCGTGTCACTAGAAAAAAATTGGCGAACTGTGGAAAAATCGAAAGGGACAAAACTCAACCTAAGTGACGTAAGAGTGTGTAACTTTTTCTTTGTCCTTTCTCGATAACTTTTATTTAAAGAAAAGGTTAGAACAAGTGGATCCAACTTCACAAACCGAGTTTCATAAAAATAGCGTCACTAGAAAAAAATTGGCGAGCTGTGGAAAAATCGAAAGGGACAAAACTCAAGCTAAGTGACGTAAGAGCGTGTAACTTTTTCTTCACCCTTTCTCGATAACTTTTATTTAAAGAAAAGGCTAGAACAAGTCGACTCAACCTCATTAACCGAGTTTCATGAAAATCGTGTCACTAGAAAAAAAATTGGCGAGCTGTGGAAAAATCGAAAGGGACAAAACTCAACCTAAGTGACGTAAGAGTGTGTAACTTTTTCTTTGTCCTTTCTCGATAACTTTTATTTAAAGAAAAGGTTAGAACAAGTGGATCCAACTTCACAAACCGAGTTTCATAAAAATAGCGTCACTAAAAAAAAATTGGCGAGCTGTGGAAAAATCGAAAGGGACAAAACTCAACCTAAGTGACGTAAGAGCGTGTAACTTTTTCTTCACCCTTTCTCGATGACTTTTATTTATAGAAAAGGTTAGAACAAGTCGACTCAACCTCATTAACCGAGTTTCATGAAAATCGTGTCACTAGAAAAAAATTGGCGAACTGTGGAAAAATCGAAAGGGACAAAACTCAACCTAAGTGACGTAAGAGCGTGTAACTTTTTCTTCACCCTTTCTCGATAACTTTTATTTAAAGAAAAGGTTAGAACAAGTGGATTCAACTTCACAAACCGAGTTTCATAAAAATAGCGTCACTAGAAAAAAATTGGCGAGCTGTGGAAAAATCGAAAGGGACAAAACTCAAGCTAAGTGACGTAAGAGCGTGTAACTTTTTCTTCGCCCTTTCTCGATAACTTTTATTTAAAGAAAAGGCTAGAACAAGTCGACTCAACCTCATTAACCGAGTTTCATGAAAATCGTGTCACTAGAAAAAAAATTGGCGAGCTGTGGAAAAATCGAAAGGGACAAAACTCAACCTAAGTGACGTAAGAGTGTGTAACTTTTTCTTTGTCCTTTCTCGATAACTTTTATTTAAAGAAAAGGTTAGAACAAGTGGATCCAACTTCACAAACCGAGTTTCATAAAAATAGCGTCACTAGAAAAAAATTGGCGAGCTGTGGAAAAATCGAAAGGGACAAAACTCAAGCTAAGTGACGTAAGAGCGTGTAACTTTTTCTTCACCCTTTCTCGATGACTTTTATTTATAGAAAAGGTTAGAACAAGTCGACTCAACCTCATTAACCGAGTTTCATGAAAATCGTGTCACTAGAAAAAAATTGGCGAACTGTGGAAAAATCGAAAGGGACAAAACTCAACCTAAGTGACGTAAGAGTGTGTAACTTTTTCTTTGTCCTTTCTCGATAACTTTTATTTAAAGAAAAGGTTAGAACAAGTGGATCCAACTTCACAAACCGAGTTTCATAAAAATAGCGTCACTAAAAAAAAATTGGCGAGCTGTGGAAAAATCGAAAGGGACAAAACTCAACCTAAGTGACGTAAGAGCGTGTAACTTTTTCTTCGCCCTTTCTCGATAACTTTTATTTAAAGAAAAGGCTAGAACAAGTCGACTCAACCTCATTAACCGAGTTTCATGAAAATCGTGTCACTAGAAAAAAAATTGGCGAGCTGTGGAAAAATCGAAAGGGACAAAACTCAAGCTAAGTGACGTAAGGGCGTGTAGCTCTTTCTTCACCCTGTCTAGATGACTTTTATTTATAGAAAAGGTTAGAACAAGAACCTTATGAACCGAGTTTCATGAAAATTGCATGACTAGAAAAAAACATGCAGGTTAGCTCTATTTTGTAGACACAGCAGGTTAGCTGGAGTTGAAAGGAATGCGTGTACTTACGTTTATCAATGACATCCTATGACGTAAAAAAATAAAAAAAATAAAATAGAAAAAACCTACTACCACCATCATCATCATCCTCATAGTAACCACAGATCTTAATTTTGATAATTATTATTAATACAAGTACAGGTAGAGCGTCACATTAACATTAATCGTAATCCCCTCGTCAAATTTGATCCCAATCTGAATGGCAGAGAAGATCTTTGCGATTCTCTCCGACGTCTTGTTGAATGTTTGTCTTCTCGAGAGCGAGAGGAGAGCGTTATTTATTATAATAGAACTAGAACTGGAACTAGAACTAGAACTATTTGATCTGATCCAACAATCTCTAATAGCTGTGGTAGTTCTATTAGTTGTCTAGTCTCTCTCGGCCAGCAGCAGCCAGTGCAGAATTCGCGGGTCCTCGCCGAGCGATGAGAGAGGAACCAAACAGCAAACCAGAAGCCAGTGGAAGCGACCGACCGACCGACACAGGCCGGTGCGCCTTGCCTAGGTCACCTGTCAAACTTCTTTTTTTCGCCAAGGCAAGGTCAAGATCTGAGCCGCTGCCGCTGATGCTGCTGCTCGCAAAAACCGCCGTCTCTCTCTCGCTGCTCGGCTAGATAAATTATTATTATTGCCTATTTTTAATACTCCAGGCACCTACTAAAACAACTACACACACAATAATAACTAACAGATCGTCTCGTTTTGTTTTATTATTTATTTACAATTATTATTCCGCGCACTGGGTTATTATTTATCAGAAAATTCGGCAGCAATTTTTGATTAAATTGTTGATAATCGTACACTAAAATATTAAAAGATTGAGTCGAGGCAGCCCTAGAAATTTTTTTGAGGCTGTAAAAGCTCACTTTTCGTACTGCTCTCTGTTACTTATTTACATTTGATAAGAGACAACAATTTAGCCGGTTAGTTTTAATTTTTTCAGATAAAATAAGGCATTTGCGATTGCGAGTCAGTGTAATTTTTTATGCGGCCGTAAAAGTTCACTTTTCGTATCAAACAATTTATTAAACCTTCAGCGATTTACGTGAATATTTATTTTGATATGAATTTTTAGCAACAACGTACCTACGAGGCACGTCAATGAGTCGAGAAACTGTTAAAAATGTCAAATTTATTCGAAAATGGACCAGAGACAATGAAATTTGCAGTTTGTCCAAAAATTTGCTACTTGGGTTGGCGGAAATTTGAGCTCAACTCTTTTTTTCTCAATCCAGGTCAGCTTCCTAATTCGGATTGTCAAAAAAAAAGAGCTGACCTGGCTTGTCAAAAATTGAGTTGATCTGGATCGTCCAAAAAGTGAGCTAGCCTGGGATTGTGAAGAAAAAGAGCTCAACTCTTTTTCCCTCAAAATCCAGGTCAGCTCTTGTTATTCGTTTCATTAATGGCCTTCGCACATCGGTGCATTTAGCCAGCTATAAATTTATTTTTTGACACTGCAGATTTGCTCATTTTATTTTACTCAAGGCTATCTCAATTTGTATCGAGTCAGGTCAGCTACTGTACCTGATCCTGATGTGCTCATAAGTGGACTTTTAATAATTTACAACAATTTTTTTTTTTCGTTTTATACGGTTTAAATGAAAAATATTTGGTTTTTTTTCTCGACAATGAAAATTTTTAATCAAAATTTTCCCAAAAAAATCCAAAACTTTATAATAATGGTCAGTCCACACTTTCGGCCACGAACTCACGAAGTTGAAAAAGTTATTTTTTCAGAAATTTTCCTCAAAAAATCCGAAATTTAAAATTTCGGCTACATTTTTGGCCATGAATAATAAACTGAAAAAATCATTTTTCTGAAATTTAGCTCAAAATGGGCCGAAATTTTCTATTAAATGCCAGCCACGCTTCCGGTCAAGAACTTAATAAACTGAAGTTAAAATTTGGCTTGAAAAGGGGCCGAAATTTCGTAATAATGGCCATGCAGTCACGATTTCGGCCACAACCTTACTAAATTAAAAAAAAATCGTTTGTACTGAAATTTAGCTCAAAATGGGCCGAAATTTTCTAGTAAATGCCAGCCACGCTTCCGGTCAAGAACTTAATAAACTGAAGTTAAAATTTGGCTTGAAAAGGGGCCGAAATTTCGTAATAATGGCCATGCAGTCAATATTTCGGCCACAAACTTATCAAATAAAAACAAAATCATTTGTGCTGAAATTTTGCTTAAAATGGGCCGAAATTTTCTAGTAAATGCCAGCCACGCTGTCGATCAGGAACTTAATAAACTGAAGTTAAAATTTGGCTTGAAAAAGGGCCGAAATTTCGTAATAATGGCCAGTCAATATTTCGGCCACAAACTTATCAAATAAAAACAAAATCATTTGTGCTGAAATTTTGCTTAAAAAGGGCCGAAATTTTCTAGTAAATGCCAGCCACGCTGTCGATCAGGAACTTAATAAACTGAAGTTAAAATTTGGCTTGAAAAAGGGCCGAAATTTCGTAATAATGGCCAGTCAATATTTCGGCCACAAACTTATCAAATAAAAACAAAATCATTTGTGCTGAAATTTTGCTCAAAATGGGCCGAAATTTCCTAGTAATGGCCAGTCATGCTTTCGGCCACGGTCTTAGGAAATTGAAAAAAATAATTTTTGCTGTATTATCGACAAAAACAAACCAAAAAATTTCCCATTTAAGTCGTAAATAACGAAAAAAAAAAAATGGAAATTATTAAGTCTCTCTCCCTGGCCGAAAACGTAACTGGCCGAAGATCAAAGGCCCTTTTCTATCCTTCCCCTCAACACACACATACGTACATGTACTTGAGCGATGAAGTCTCGCCTCTTACTTCATTGCATAATTATTTGATTGCAAAAAAATGTCCCGGACCAATCAACAAACTCTCCGCGGTTCGCGGTTCGCGTGGGTAGACATTACAATGCGATGGTTTTTTTATCGGTCGACTGCAAAAAAAAGAAAGAAAAAAAACTGCTTGAATCGAAACGTGTTTATTGAGGTAGGTTATTATAATAGGAGGATATGGTGGTTATTGGTATTCGGTATAAATATAAATGAATAATAAATAAGAATAAACGAAACCGAAAGTGAACCGACTCAACCAAACCGAGAACCAGCAGCAGCAGCAGCCGAGCTATAATAATAAAACCCATCCAGTTCGATTGTCATCTCAAGGTCGCCTAGACATCTAGGCATCTATTAAAAGGAACACTTTCCTTTTCCTTCGCCCTTGGATTGACTCGGTGAGGATGAGGAATTCAAGCACAGGTGCTTGGTGGCTGGTGCTGGTGCTTTTATTATATTAAACCGAAGAAGGGTTAAGTCTCCCAGATTTATTACATCTGCCTATAATAAGTGGCTAGACACAGGTATAGAGAGGTATAGGTAACAATATGGTATCTTGAGAGACGGCCACGGCTATTTATCGCCTCAAACTGGTTAATGGGTGCCCGGTGATTATCGATGGAAATTGTATCATTTTGCATAAATCGATTGATTAATTAATTAATTATTACGAAATCAAATCTTATTATTTAAATCGAGCCGGCTTATTGAACAAGGAACGATAACTTCACACGACGACGACCAGCAACAATAAACAAAGAAACGAGCGGCGAGATAAACAATCCTCCATCCATGATGTCTTTGCTAATACTCTCTCTAATGGCTAAATTAACAACAATGCACTGACTGGCCTTGAATCCACAATTCAATACCACGGTCGCGTTCGTTATTCGATAGTTCAATGTCTAATAATAATAATCAAATCACCTACCTACCTACCTATCTACCTACCCAACCTAACCTACCCAGTACCTTACCTATATCCTATATCTATCTATCTATCTATCCATCAATCTATCTACCCACCTATAAATAATACAGGAACGATGATGACTACGTACCTAACTAATAAATAATAATACCAACGTTTCGTATATCTCGCAATGTCCATCTTCAGATCAGAAATTGAAAGCAAAAATCTAAGATCGTTCCTCTCTTTGGCCCAATAGGTGTTCGGGTCGAAAGCTGAGCTCCAGCTGCACACGCAGGCGCACATGCGAGAGGCCAAGCCGTACAAGTGCTCGCAGTGCTGCAAGGCCTTCGCCAACAGTTCCTACCTCTCGCAGCACACCAGGATCCACCTGGGCATCAAGCCGTACCGCTGCGAGATCTGTCAGCGCAAGTTCACCCAGCTCAGTCACCTGCAGCAGCACATCAGGACGCACACCGGAGACAAACCTTACAAGTGAGTATTGTTTTTATTATTATTCGATGTTGGTGCGCTGCTGAACGCGCCCTGTTGAACGATTCGAGTGATCGAGTGATCGAATCGATTTGTTGAGTTGAACGCGTTTAGTTGAACGCGCTCTGATATTCGAGTCTTGAATAATCGATTCGAGATAACCGAATCTTGAATTCGAGTCAAAATCTTGATTAGGAAACGGGGAAAGAAATGTTAGTTTCGTTGAATGAATCGTTAAGAATGGCAGCTGAATTAACGCGTCCATTTTTTGATCACTCGATTCTTCTTTTAAAGTCGTTAAATTGAGTTCTTGAACGCGAGTTTTGCTTCAATAAATGCAGCTGAACGCGTCCTTTTTCTGATCACTCGATTCTTCTATTAAAGTCGTTAAATTGAGTTCTTGAACGCGAGTTTTGCTTCAATAAATGCAGCTGAACGCGTCCTTTTTCTGATGACTCGATTCTTCTATTAAAGTCGTTAAATTGAGTTCTTGAACGCGAGTTTTGCTTCAATAAATGCAGCTGAACGCGTCCTTTTTCTGATGATTCGATTCTTCTATTAAAGTCGTTAATTGAGTTCTTGAACGCGAGTTTTGCTTCAATAAATGCAGCTGAACGCGTCCTTTTTCTGATAACTCGATTCTTCTTTTAAAGTCGTTAAATTGAGTTCTTGAACGCGAGTTTTGCTTCAATAAATGCAGCTGAACGCGTCCTTTTTCTGATCACTCGATTCTTCTATTAAAGTCGTTAAATTGAGTTCTTGAACGCGAGTTTTGCTTCAATAAATGCAGCTGAACGCGTCCTTTTTCTGATGACTCGATTCTTCTATTAAAGTCGTTAAATTGAGTTCTTGAACGCGAGTTTTGCTTCAATAAATGCAGCTGAACGCGTCCTTTTTCTGATGATTCGATTCTTCTATTAAAGTCGTTAATTGAGTTCTTGAACGCGAGTTTTGCTTCAATAAATGCAGCTGAACGCGTCCTTTTTCTGATAACTCGATTCTTCTTTTAAAGTCGTTAAATTGAGTTCTTGAACGCGAGTTTTGCTTCAATAAATGCAGCTGAACGCGTCCTTTTTCTGATCACTCGATTCTTCTATTAAAGTCGTTAAATTGAGTTCTTGAACGCGAGTTTTGCTTCAATAAATGCAGCTGAACGCGTCCTTTTTCTGATGACTCGATTCTTCTATTAAAGTCGTTAATTGAGTTCTTGAACGCGAGTTTTGCTTCAATAAATGCAGCTGAACGCGTCCTTTTTCTGATAACTCGATTCTTCTTTTAAAGTCGTTAAATTGAGTTCTTGAACGCGAGTTTTGCTTCAATAAATGCAGCTGAACGCGTCCTTTTTCTGATCACTCGATTCTTCTATTAAACTCATGAAATTGAGTTCTTGAACGCGAGTTTTGCTTCAATAAATTCAGCTGAACGCTTCCTTTTTCTGATCACTCGATTCTTCTATTAAACTCATGAAATTGAGTTCTTGAACGCGAGTTTTGCTTCAATAAATTCAGCTGAACGCGTCCTTTTTCTGATCACTCGATTCTTCTATTAAACTCATGAAATTGAGTTCTTGAACGCGAGTTTTGCTTCAATAAATGCAGCTGAACGCGTCCTTTTTCTGATCACTCGATTCTTCTATAAAGTCATTAAATTGAGTTCTTGAACGCGAGTTTTGCTTCAATAAATTCAGCTGAACGCGTCCTTTTTCTGATAACTCGATTCTTCTTTTAAAGTCGTTAAATTGAGTTCTTGAACGCGAGTTTTGCTTCAATAAATGCAGCTGAACGCGTCCTTTTTCTGATCACTCGATTCTTCTATTAAACTCATGAAATTGAGTTCTTGAACGCGAGTTTTGCTTCAATAAATTCAGCTGAACGCTTCCTTTTTCTGATCACTCGATTCTTCTATTAAACTCATGAAATTGAGTTCTTGAACGCGAGTTTTGCTTCAATAAATTCAGCTGAACGCGTCCTTTTTCTGATCACTCGATTCTTCTATTAAACTCATGAAATTGAGTTCTTGAACGCGAGTTTTGCTTCAATAAATGCAGCTGAACGCGTCCTTTTTCTGATCACTCGATTCTTCTATAAAGTCATTAAATTGAGTTCTTGAACGCGAGTTTTGCTTCAATAAATTCAGCTGAACGCGTCCTTTTTCTGATGACTCGATTCTTCTATAAAGTCGTTAAATTGAGTTCTTGAACGCGAGTTTTGCTTCAATAAATGCAGCTGAACGCGTCCTGTTTCTGATCACTCGATTCTTCTTTTAAAGTCGTTAAATTGAGTTCTTGAACGCGAGTTTTGCTTCAATAAATGCAGCTGAACGCGTCCTGTTTCTGATCACTCGATTCTTCTTTTAAAGTCGTTAAATTGAGTTCTTGAACGCGAGTTTTGCTTCAATAAAATCAGCTGAACGCGTCCCCTTTTTTGATCACTCGATGCATCGAATAAAGTAATCAAATAGGATTCCAGCAGGGTGCATGAATGAAAAGAAGATGTTTTATTGCTCCGGTCTCTATTTCTGGTGGCTGGAGATTCCGATGCGGGCGAGGCGGAATTATCTCATCCTCTGGTCATGATCTTCGCGGATGTATAAACCAGTTCCGTGGTTAAATTAATGTTTATTCAAATCGCGGTATAACAGAGCGTATTTTCCGCGGAACTAGAAGCCCGAACTGGATGAGCGCTTTTTGGACAAATCAGCGTTTTTCCCCGAAACGACAAGTGCAAGACGACAATGGAAAAATAGATCGAAATGTCACCAACACCAAAACGACGATGATTCGTCGGACCTTAGAGGTTGAATCGATTCAGCCCAGAGTTAGAGTTGTGTTGAATCGATTAAAAAAAAATTGAAAAAATAAATAAAAATCGTTTTCTCTCTCAGGTTCGACGAAGCTTGTGCAGCACCAGCACCAGCACCAGTTCGATTCGAACGTATATCCGCTTGCGCTGTCACGATCTCATGAAATATAATTAATTATTGTTTTCTCGAACATTACCATGTATATTAAGAATGTTTATTATAATGCTAATCGGATACCTGCGCCGCACCAGCGGCGTACGCTTCAAATTCCGACCAAGTTCGTCGAACGAGCAGCCCACGGAACTCGATTAGTCGATGACAGGTGACACTTTTGAATTCTCAATAATTATCATGCGGAGTGCTCATATTTTCCGAATCCGTCGAAGAGAAGAGGGTAGATTTACCTAAAAACCAAGCTGACCTGGATCCATTCAAAACGAACTGATCCGTTTAAAAACGTATAGTCCTGTTACTATAGGAAGGCGAGTAAATTCTTACTGCGCAAAAAGGGTGGGTACCGTCTCCGACTCCATAAATATTTGTTGTCCAATATCAACAATGTTAGTCGGTGTCCGCGTAAAAAAACAACCAACCAGATAAGGCTGATAAGAGTATCTCCGCCGTTCATCGAACGTGTAAATTATTAGTGGCGGTGAGCAAAGCTCGCAAGATGCGTAGTTCACGCCCAGCCTTCGCCTTCATATAAAAATCAAGCAGTAGGTATTTTGCCATTTTGAATTCACTTGATGGAGTGCCCTTCCTAAATATGGCGTCCTGAGATTTTATTAATAATAAGTGAAGGCTCGATTAATCAAAAATTACCTTTCCTCACTTTCCCATTGAAGACAATTCGATTTGCAAGTATCCGCCGCCATATTGGAGCCCATCGATCTTGTTGCAGTTGCCCTAACGGATAAGGGTGCCCAGGCCATTAAATAATTCTATCGAGTCTTTCTTCTTTTTATTAATGACCTCTAGTCGCGTCGGTGTATTTATGTAGTGAATTTTTTTCATGTGTTTGAAATCGGACGCCTCTGACGCCTCCGCCGTTCTCTTATTCTCGCTCTCTCTCTCTCGCGACGAATGTGTTATATAGGTAGGAATAAGGAAAAGTCAAGGCCAAGGTCACGGTAGGTCTCGGATTACCTCAAAGTTTGACCAATTACCGATTATCTCAATTACCCGGCCTGGGCAGCAACAACAATAATTATTTTTGAGCCCGGACGCGAGCGGGGTTAACCGATGTCGGATATTATGTCACCTACCCTTATCCTTATCTCTCCCTCTGCCGATCCGATTAAGGCTGTCTCCGAGCTGTTTTCGATGATTGCGATGTTGTCAATCATTATATCCAATAACGGGGTCTTCATTATTAATTAAACGGGAGAGTCGGTTAATTACTTGCTTAAGTAGAGGTACTTACATTATAAGTGATGACGATGAGTCGGATATGTTTTAATTATTTTTTTTACATTTATTATTATTATTATTATAATTATCATTATTATTATCTTACCTGTATCGATTAGTATTAAGTGTTTTAATTGCTCCATTGGTTCCTCATTTTAATAACTATTAAAATAATTATTCCGCAAGAAATCGCAATTATTATTTATTGCTTTTTGTGTTGCGACTGTCATTAATACTAATACATAATATACACGTGTGTATAAATATACGCAATCCCTTATATCGCGTCGTTATTTTATTTTTTTTAATTACAATTCTTCATTACCGCGGAGATACTTAATTAAAAAGGCAGACTTTTTTCCCCATTTCTAGTAGCATCGATGCAAAATTAATGAGCTTACTTAATTAAGACATCGTTAATTATGAGCGATTTTTTTTCAATTGATTGGAACATTTAATTATTTCATTTATTTACAGACCTTGTCACAATAATAATTTTAATTGAGCCACCAGTCACTACTACCATAATAATATCAGCCCCGAAACTAATCCTAACGGGTATGTCATGCTTTATTTTAGTAATCTATAACCTAAAAGTGATTAAGTGACGTCACTGCTCCTTTTGATACATTATTCCTGCGCCCATAATCATTAATAAACCACCTTATTGTATTGCAATTTAGGGTACCTGTATTACCGACACTATGAGCTTGCTTATTATTATAGTCAGCGTCAGTGTCGGTAATACAGGTACCCTAATTGATTTGCAATTTGCATGAGAACATTTTAATATTTATCTCTAATAATTATTATTAGTGACGTCACAGGTTTTATTTTATTTTCATTTCCGGTCGAACACCGTTTTTTTGTTCAAGCCAGGAATTGGCTGATGGAAAATCTTGGGACCCTAGCCGAAAAGCGTTCCATGTCAGTTGGGATTAGTTGAATTGAATAGCAATTGAAATGTGGAACTGTTCAAAAAACAAATTACTGAATTTGGTAATTTGAACCCGTGCTAGATTATTTAAAACTGATGGGACATTTTAAATCGAGTTGCAGGGTTTTTTTTCTAACCCAATTTGACCTTTTCGGAATCGAATTGGGGGCCTTATCTGCACTCTTAACTAAAAAACCTGTATCTCTAGTGGCGGCCATTTGTTAAGAGGGCAAGTTCCTCTAGGAAATACGATGTTCGTAATATATTTATGGCGGCGAGCATTTTTTATTTTCGAAAAAACTTTTCCTATAAAGTTTGTACGTCCATGTTTCCCCTAAATAACTGTGCCAAAAGAAACTCGCCGCGTCTCACCCTCACCGAGAAAAGTCCAGATAGGTGGTACGGTGCCAAAAAAAAAACTAATAACAACCCTGAACGGGGGCCTTTAAATTCTTAAGATCCGACCCATTTTCAATA
This sequence comes from Malachius bipustulatus, assembly GCA_910589415.1. NCBI lineage: Eukaryota > Metazoa > Arthropoda > Insecta > Coleoptera > Melyridae > Malachius > Malachius bipustulatus. The sequence goes on along the minus strand of OU342638.1, from coordinate 38,959,368 downwards.
GGTAGTATTATAGTGCTCTTAGGGGGGTTTCTATGAAATTTCAACTTGATCGGGGCAATTTTCAGACACTCGGAGTGTTTCTTAGGCTCTTCTAGAAAAATCTCGAAATTCCTGTAAAAATAACACTTCCCGGCAACGGAACCCGTTTATTTTCAATGGGCTTCGTGGGGCCTTTTAAATTGAACTAATTTTCAACTCCCCTCTATTTTATCCCTTGATTTTATCCGTCATCAGGTCTGTCTGTGCATTGTATTTTCCAGAGGAATTTGCCCTCTTAAAAAATGGCCGCCACTAAAGGTGACAACTTCAAAGCAAACAAAAAACCCCAAAACTATTTTTTTTATTAATATTTTAATTGATTTTTTAATTAAAAACGCAAACTACGCTCTAATTGTAATACTTTTTATGTATTATAATTTAAATAACGCGCCTAAACCTAAACCTGCTGATAACGATCGTTAAAGCGGCGGAATAAGCGATTGCGCATGTCTCGTAAAAAGAGTTTGAGCTTATATTAGATAACCTTTCCGAATTCTTAACCTCATTCAATGCATTGACGTTGATGGTATGACAATGACATTGACGTCTACGTACAAAAATGTCATCTGTACCGTGCTGTGAGGCGGTTTATTTAATTTTGAACTAAAGTTTTGAATAAAACAAACGTTTCTTTTAGTGTGCGTTAATCAGAAAACAAACAATCAAAGAGTTCTTTTAACTCCGTTTTTTTGTTCCGCAGATGCCGACACCCCGGCTGCCAGAAGGCGTTCTCGCAGCTCTCGAACCTGCAGTCCCACAGCCGCTGCCACCAGACGGACAAGCCCTACAAGTGCAACTCCTGCTACAAGTGCTTCAGCGACGAGCCCTCGCTCCTGGAGCACATCCCCAAGCACAAGGAGAGCAAGCACCTGAAGACGCACATCTGCCAGTACTGCGGCAAGAGCTACACGCAGGAGACCTACCTCAGCAAGCACATGCAGAAGCACGCGGAGAGGACCGACAAGCGGCCGCCCATCGGACCCGTTCTCGGTAAGTCCGACGATTATTATTATCACGATAGTGAAAATTGACGATAAAATAATTTGAAGGTCTGAACCATCGCACCCCCCTGGACCACCCGTACTGGCCGAAGGTGTCGCCGGACAGCGCGTCCGACCTCCACGACTACCCGCCCTCGATCCTCGACCAGAACGAGGACCTGGTGATCATACGCCAGCAGCTGCAGCAGCAGCCACCGAACCAGGGGGGCGGGGGACAGCACCCGGCGCCCCCGCCCACGCCCAACGGACACCCGCACAACCCCTACGACAGCATAAAGACGGCGTCCAGTTCGGCCTTCACGCCCATCAACAGTATGGCCATGGGGTTAGTGTTTCTCTCTTCTCTCTTTCCTCTACCAATGTCTCTCTTTCCCTCTTTCTCCTTCCTCTCCTCTTTCGTTTTCTCTCTCTCTCTCTCTCTCTTATGAAACTTCTGATCGAATCGTTAACGTTGATCGTTTTTGCAGGTTGAACCACCATCCGCAGCTGGGCGGTCAGAGGGGCTACATTTACGACGCGTTGGGGTTCCAGAAGCAGGCCGAGATGCCGAAGGGCGGCGGCCAGGGGAACGGGTTCCCCAATCAGTTGATCAGCCTGCACCAGATCAGAAACTACGCGCATCAGCCCGGCGGGCTGATGGACCACGGCATCCTGGGCGGTTTGAAGGATAAATAAATAAATAACGAATGAATTTAATTGAGGAATAAGTGAATTATTGTTGTTTTCGAGCGAACGGTAGGGGTTGTTTGTTTGGTTGTTTTTTTATTGAATTTTTTGTTTGTTTGGATGAAGAAGCAATTGTTTAATTATTATTATTAATTAATTGAATATTATTATTATTATTATTATTACTACTGTTCTCTGGTGATCTCGAATTATGATAGAATTATTCAAGTTAAGTTAAACGGGGTGGTTTGTTGTTATTGTTGGTGGGAGAGCGGGGAGAGAATTTTTATTTAATTTCACGAGGTGTAAGGGAGGGTGGGGTGGTATTATTATTATTATAGAGAGAGCGAGTAATTTAATTTTTTTTATTTTTCGATATTTATATTAATTTGATTAGTGCAGTGTATTGATCGCGCAGTCTTGGTGTTGCCAGATCGTGATAGATTTCCCTGGTGATGCTAGTAGAAGAAACGGTTATTAGACGAGAGAGAAAGAGAAAACAAGCCACCTCGTTCTAGTATTATTTATGATTGGCTGTAATGTTAATAAATTTATGTTAAAATTTATGCTGTAGGGATGTTTAGTTGTTTTCCTACCCGACGACGGCATCGAATAATAGCTCTATTACCTACTACCTATGTCGTCATGGTCATCGTAATAATAACATTTTCTATGAAAATAGAAAATACCTACGCGCATTTATTACCTAATAAGAGTAATGCGTGCGAGAGAGACGAGTAAATAAGTACCTAACCTGGTAATGACGATTGTCGAGTGAGTGCAGTAAAGATATTATATGTTGTATCTATGTATGTATGTATGTATGTGTATGTATGTATTTGGGAACACTACCCTCCTGGCTATTTACTTTATCACTCCCTTCATCTATCGACGTATTTATTTTTCTTTAATCAAATAGGACGAAGAATATTGAATTCGCTTTAAAAATAAAAGAAAATCAAAGTTACAAGGACCCCGTTGATCGGGGCGTTTGTGTATAAAAATTCCTTAGTATCGAGAAAATTCTTGCAAGTACGCACAACCGACCCCTGACCATCAGGTTGAGGCTCCTGTCTCAAATATCGAAATGGCTGTTGCCGGGCGGAAGCAATTTTTTGTCGGTTTTAAACAGGCCAGCTCAGTTTTTAACGATCCGGGTCAGTTGATTTTTTAAAGTGACCCTGGTCAGATCGAATTTATAAGACCCGGGTCAGCTCGATTACAGAATCCCCAAGTTAAAAAAAAACGGTCCAACTAAAATATTTATTTTATAATTTAAAAAGCGAGCTAACCCGGCTCTGTTAAGATCGAGCTGACCTGGGTCTTTTAAAAGAGAACTCACCCGGGCCTTTTTTTTAATTTCAGTGAGTTTTTTCTGATGTAAATATCCGGAGGTGAGTGTTCCCTAGTACGGCGACGTGTATTGATTGTATGAATGTATAGTACCTATTTTTCGAGCTCACAGGAGAGTATACTTTCCAACAGCTCGAGGAGAAATGTCTCATTAATAACAGTAACACTAATGACACGATCCCCCGAAAAGGGTGAAAATTTCTTGATTAATTAATTAATTAATTAACGATCTAATTGTCGTGAGTCGAAAGAGACGAAGCAAAATTACAATTCCCCCCTCTCCCTCTCGTCGTGGTTATTGATGGTACTTAATTGTTATTATTTGATTTGATGTTACATACATAAGTAGATACATATTATTATTATGTAGATAGAGATGAATATAATACATAGATAGATAGATAAGGGAAAAGTGCTCAATCTAATTTTATTATTACTGTTTAATTATTATTTTTCTTATTATGATTACGGATATAAATGTAAATGTGACTTTGTTTCATTCATTCAGGGTGCAAAAATAGTTTAATAAGAGAACGGTTGTTAATACTACCCACCTATCTACTTAGAGAAAAACATTAAACAAAAACGATGTAAAATACTTCACTTACCAAAAACCAAACAAGTTAGTAGTGCTAGTGCTAGTGCTAGTGCTAGTACATAGTACATAGTACAATAATAGTACATAGTACATAAAGCGTACATACAGTAGAGCGATTGGATCGGTTGTATGTTATGATGTATGTATGTAATTGATTGATCGCATCGATTTGGCGTTTGTTAATTATTAATTAATTAATAAACGAAAAAAAAAAGGGAAAAGTATAAATAAAGCGTCCTTTGGCAATTTAATGATAATAAGGACGCCGTCGTTGTCATATCTCCGAAAATGTATACGTTCCGAATTAATTAATTGATCGATTGATTAATTAATTAATGAATTTGGTATACGGCAGAGTTACTTAATTAATAATTGAAGATGTTGTTGTTTGTTACATGATTATCGTTTATTATTGCGTTACGTTAACGTTACTGGGTAGATCTAGTTCTTCTTTCTTTGTTAAGTTTAGTTGTATTATTGTACTAGTCCGTCGTCCCGGTCCCGGTCCCGGAATCGGAGGGACGAGGATGAGGAAAAAAGACAAGCTTTAATAATTTTTACGTATTAGGGTTCTACTATGTTTTTCTCTTTCTCTTTTATTTTTTTCTCTTTTTCCGTGTACATTATTGATTTGTAATGATTATAATAATTATTATGATCGATTACTATTACACTTTAGGATGATCGACATTAAGTTTGTAAGTTTTGTATAAATTAATTTTAATTTTATTATAATTAAATGATTAAACGATTAAGAAGACAAGGAAAAGAAGAAGAATAAGTTTGTGATTTGAAATGACAAATTAGATTATTGTATTTATGAAGAATATCGATTTTTTTTTGTTATATATTATTATTATTATTATTATGAATAAATTTACTTTGATCTTATTATTTTTTTTTTGTTTCCTTTTATTTATTTTCTTTTAATAATTATTATGATTTAACAATACAATACATGATGACTCAATATTAGAACAAGTTGAAGACAAAAGGGGGGTAGTTCTAGTTCTAGTTCTAGTCATATTGGTCTCGGTCTCGGCACATATTAGAGTAAGTAACCAGTAGAACTAGAAACGATCGAGAAACGTGGTGAAATAATTATTTATATATAAAAAAAAGAAGAAATAATTAACTGTGATAATTTTTCGTACTGAAGAGGTTATTGATAACTTATATAAGGAGTAAATAGTCAATTTGTATATAATTATAGTGAAGAGAAGTTTTTTAAGGGATGTAAAAAGTAACGTTGTAGGTATTAAAAGACGAATAAACGGAGATAGAATTAGGAATATGCCAGTACATACACGAGACTTTCATAATTATTCTTTATTATTGTTAAATTATTATTAATTAGATATTTACATTACAATTATTAATTGAACCTCGACTATTTGTATTATAATTTTTTTCCACTATTGTCTCACTTTTAGATTTAGGCAAGATTTATAATATAAAGAATGAGCAATAAGATGTAATGGTTGTGGATTTAGTGAGCCAGTTAACTCTCATTAGTTTAGCTTATTCGATTATTTGAATTCCTATATGTTTTTTTCATTATAAAAACGTTCAAATAAAATTATCACTCACTCTTAATTCAATGCGGACATTATACACGAATAATCAAGGTTCTACAGTATTGTTATTATTATTATTATTAAAAATAACTGTAACGTCACAAGAAGCAGGTATCGAATATGTGACTTATCAAAACTATCACACCAAATTTTCGATTTCCACTCTCTTATTGTTATTTCGTTATAAAAAGTACCTACTTTTATTATTATTGGTGACATTACAGTTGCCCGACTTATTATTATTATATCTATAAAATTCTTAGAACCGTTCCAAAAAAAGAAAAAAAAGTCGACGAATGATTTAATTAATAATAATAGAAAAAAAACCACAAAAAAATCGCTGTTATTATAAGTAATTAACGATGTGACTAATACGATTAAAGAAGAAAGTAATAACAGCTAAATTATTGATATAATAATTACATAATTGAACAAAAGAAGCAAAATAATGGTAGATGTGTATCTATAACTACTACTCTACTACTACTACAACTGAATATTATGATGATGATGTAAAACCACAGAAAACTCCTTTCGGATTTTTACCTTGCCTGACACAACGAAAATTTTCGATTTCTCGTTCAATTAATAATAAGTAACTATTATTATTATTGTGCGATGGAAATGATGTTCTCTCGGTTTACCACTACTTTTAGTCCTTTTCAAGCACAATTTAGGCATAATTAAATTTACCAGTTTATTGATGTCTTGAAAATTTAATGTTATCTAGTGTGTTTCAGTAAATGTAATGAAAAAACAATAAAAAAAACATACTCACAGACAGATTTCTTGTTTCATTTACTCATGTCAAATAAATCTCCTCGCGTCTCTGCGATCCTGATAGAGATTTTTCAATTTCAATTTCACTCAAACATGGCTGACAACGAATTTCATGAAATAATAATTCCAAAATCTCCGACCAGGATCGCAGAGACGCGAGGAGATCTTTTCCCTCCAATTCGGCAAAAGATCTCCTCGCGTCTCTGCGATCCTGATGGGGATTTTTCAATTTCACTCCAACATGGCTGCCAACGAATTTCATGAATTAATAATTGCAAAATCCCCGACCAGGATCACAGAAACGCGAGGAGATCTTTTCCCACCAATTCGGCATAAGATCTCCTCGCGTCTCTGCGATCCTGATGGAGATTTTTCAATTTCACTCCAACATGGCTGGACAACGAATTTCATGAAATCGCACACGTATTTCTAAAGTGACATAAGTCAAAAATAATTTTTTTGGGAAAATGTGAAAAACTATTAAGCGAGCTTAACAAATAAACAATACAACATAACATAACTATTATCTGAACGGCCAAAAGATATAGTAATAAAGCTGCGCGGAAATTATGGGATGGGCCTAGCGTACCTGTCACAAAGAACGTTTCACAGTGTAACAAGAGTCGGTAGTGTAGAACAATTTCCGCTGTTGCCAGATTTTAAATCTGATCTTGAAAAACAAAGACTGTTTTTTACTAAAATTACAAATAAATTTGTAATGTAAGAGAGTAGTAAGTTCACGAGACTCGTAAAAGAAAAGTAGTTTTACGAAATCATAACTTCGTGCTTGAGATAGGTAACAAATCAGAATTGTTAAATTTTGTATAAAACAAAACGAACTGTCATGATTATTTTGTAAAACTATTTAGGTACCTACACGCATTTTAGGAGCCTTGTGTTATTATAGTAGGTAAGTGGTATAAGTACCTATAGATTAGGAGATTTTCCATGACAAACGATTAGGCATGCTTCTTAAATTTGCCAGCTTATTAACATTTCGCAACTGCACCGCATGATCTCCGAGAGTTACCAATCTTCTTAGCTTTTATGGTTGTTTTAAAATATCTACCAAAACCTATTGATAGTTTCCTAGAAGCAGCAGGAAACATAATTTAATTTCGGTACTATCTTATCTTATCAGCATTATTTATAAAAAACGTATTGTTTATAATTTCATTAATAGCGGTGTTTTTGAGTCATTAATTCGGTAAGCCAAGCAAATAGAGCGAAAGGAGCGTTCAATCATAATTTTGTTATCTTTCTGGTTTTATTTAAATGTAAAATCGGACCGTACTGTCAACTTGACAACCCAGCATTTCTCTATTCAAATAGTGCAGCGTGGTTCAAAAATATTGAGCTAAACCACGTGCTCGTGAGTTGTGAATAATTATTATGGCGACCAAATCTTCATATTAAAAATAAAATACTTTCTGGCAAAAGTCGTGAAATTATTAATAATGTTTTTATGTATTTTGCTAATGAAAAAGTGAATGGTGGGCCTGTTATAGCAATCGAGAAGGTACAAGAACGCGTGTCCTCGGCAACAGGGGTAAGTTTGAGATCAGTGAGAAGAATTATTGGTGCGAAAGTAAACAAGTCGGCATTAAATCGCCCAGTACAAAAAGGGATAGACTTGCATCAAAAACTGACCTCGATGATTTTGATCAAGGATTGTTGCGAAGAATAATTCATAATTTTCACGTGACTGAAAAAACAACACCGTCCTTAAAAAAAAATAGCTCAGAAATTTTGTGAAGATAGTGGGTACACTGGGTCAAAATAAATCATAAGGCGCATTATCCATAAATTAGGGTTCCACTGGCGCAAAACAAAAACTAATCGATGTTTATTGATGGAGAAGCAGGAAATACGTTTCTTGCGACTTCAGTTTTTAAGAAGTATGAGAGACTATAGGTCTGAAGGAAGAAACATTGTATGTATATATGGATGAAACATATATTCATGCTTCTCACACCCATAAAAAATCATGAAACGATGATACGTCATACGTCTCTAGGTCTGAAACAACCTGTCTCAAAAGGACAACGACTTGTCATCATCCATGCCAGGCGGAGAGAATGGCTTCATACCCAATGCATATGTGCGCTTTAAATCAAAAACAAAGTCTGGTGATTATCATGATGACATGAATTTTACAAATTACAAGAAGTGGCTAGAGACACAACTTATCCCAAATTTACCAGCCCGAAGTGTACTCGTCATCGATAACGTACCATATCATAACGTGCAAGTTAATAAGGCACCCACTTCGATTTGTAAAAAGGCAGATATGCAGCAATGGTTGCGGGATAAGCAAATACCTTTTGACAAAGGTCTATTTAAGCCGGAGCTCTATAGATTAATTAAGTTAAATAAGCCCATCCACAAAATGTTCCAGATTGACCAAATTTTACAGCTGCATGGCCACAATGTCTTACGTCTTCCACCGTACCATCCAGGCCTAAACCCAATCGAGCTAGTGTGGGCGGATATGAAACATTACGTTGCAGAAAAAAATGTTACACCCCCAAAAGTTCAACATGTTCAGGATGACTTATGTAACGAATTTTTCGCAGCCTACACAGCTGAAAAGTGATCAAATTAGTGCCGTCATGCCAAGAAATTTGAAGAAGAGCTTATGGCCAAAGAAGGTGCCATGGACATTGTGGTGGAGAATTTAGTTATTCAAATGGGAGGCGTCGACGATGACGAACATACCGAAAGTGACGACAGTAGTAGTGATAATGAACCGCTATCAGATGCAGATAAAAGCATATCGGAGACGGGCTAGAAAATACGTAGGTGAATTTGAATTACAAATAATAATTTTTGTATTGAGTAATCGTTGATTCTCCTAAGTCGATTGAGCTATTTTTATTGAAAATGCACATGCACTGCAGGGAAATCCCTATGACGCTCTGGGAGCCTTGCATGAACGGAGATATCGATTCACGTTGGCCTTGAATCTCTGTAGGTTGTATACTTTGGGAAACACGCCCTTTGGAATGCTATTCCAAAGTGATGCGGTTCTATACATAAAAGAAGTCTGAAATAGGGCGGTACTAGGTGTAACGAGCTGAACCTGATACGGATGAGCGTCTGCGGCTCGACGTGTATTTCTGCCCGGTCTTGTTCTTGGTGGGATCAAGCATCTGAATTGCTATACTAAATTAATCATTTTTTACTTGAGAAGTCTTTTGAAAATTTTGAAAAATATGAAAATAAATTCACAAGCTGGTGTTACCAGCACCAGTGACTCACTAAAGTAATAAAATTCCGTATTTTAACATTAATTACAGAACATTCATTTTTAGTCAAGAACTTTGATACTCAGTGTATCGACCACAGGCATGTTATCGTGTAGTGTATCGATAAGGCCACCTTATCTGATGTGTCGACCTGTCCAGGATTCAATTTGTGCTGTGTGCATCTGACGTCGGCTATCCTCATTACTCCGCCCACTTACATTCAAATACCCAATAACAGGGATTGTGTTGGAAAATGGGTGTTATTCTAAAATTTCTGCGCAGCTTTATTACTATATCTTTTGGCCGTTCACGGTATAATGATTTTTCCCAAACTTATAGATACTAGGAAAAATGATTCAATATACATATTGCATATTTCGAATCTTATCATTGAAAACGTGCCCTTTTTTATGTTTTTTTACGTGATAACTCAAAAATGTAGATTTTTGAGTTGTGTCACTTTAGAAATACGTGTGCGAAATAATAATTTCAAAATCTCCGACCAGGATCACAGAAACGCGAGGAGATCTCTTCCCTCCAATTCGGCATAAAATATCTCCTCGCGTCTCTGCGATCCTGATGGGGATTTTTCAATTTCACTCAAACATGTCTGGCAACGAATTTCATGAAATAATAATTTCAAAATCTCCGACCAGGATCACAGATGCGAGGAGTATCAGGAACTCAGAAGTGTGAGGAGATACCTTTCTGACGATTAATCTATCAAGTAAAACAGCAACATAAATCCATGAATATTTATTAAAATGATGATAATTACAAAAATTATTATGAAACATAAGTAATTGTCAAGCAAATATTATTACGCAATATAATAAACACTAGAAGCAGTAGAACAGCAACTCCGATTCCAGTTTTCTGCAAAAAAAAAGAAACAAAGGTTCACATAAAAATCAGAGCTAATTGCTATAATTTTGAGCATAATAAATAATAAGGCTCATTAAGTTAATGGGCAGTTTTCAGTGACAGTTTTTAAAACTAATTCAACATTAAATTAAATTTATTGACATTTTTGTAATCAGTAATCACTTAAATGTCAAGAATAGATAAAAGGAAAAATTTTCCACTTAGAGTCAATACCTTCTTCAGACATAGACACAGAAATCTGCCCTTTAGCCTGATGAGCCTTTATAATGTTCACTGTAACAGTGGACATATTAATGGGCAGATTTCTGTGGCAAGGAATAATTGACACTAGGTGGACAATATAGCATTTTACATATTCTTCGCATCAAAGGGATTACAAAAATGTCAATAAAAGTAATTTGAAGTCGATATTAGCTTCAAAAACGGCCACAGCAATCTGCCGGGTAACTTGATGGGCGTTTATAATACCCGCTCTTACAGTGTGGGTATTATAGGAGGCTCATTAAGTTAACGGGCGGATTTCAATGATAGTTTTTAAAGCTAATTTAGACCTAAAACAACTTTTGTTAACATTTAATTGGAACCCCTTTCATGCCAGGAACAAGTAAGCCCCACCTAGAGTTGATACCTTTCTTATAAACTGCTCCAGAAATTTTCCCGTTAACTTTATGAGTCTTTATAATACCGACTGTTACAAATACATGGACTTTTCTTCACCTCTCACACTCCTTTGATTCCCTGATCGTCGTCTCTCGCCTGGGCTTCACTGTCACCGAGTTGTCCTTGTTCCGGGAAGCAACTACTGGTGCTGGCCATCTAGGCAGGTAACAAAATAGTAAGTAAAATTGAACATGTTAAAAAAAAGACAATATCAAAAAATCAACAAATTATACTCACAATCAAGAAGCGGGTACGACATCAGCAATTAGCTTCTAGTCCCGAGGTCTCCTGCAAAAATTCTCTTCCGTTTCCTGTAACTTACTAATTTACACTAGCAGAGGGATAAGTGATAAACGAAAGGAACAGGAAAATGTTAGAACATACTCATACTACCTACATATAACTAATCCTTCAGCCCAAATTACCATCAGTCTCGATACTCTCTCTTTCTCGTACGGATGGAATTTATCTGGCACGAAAATGATCTGGAACAATGACGTTTGTGACAGAAGGCTCATACAGGTCCTGAAATTAAAAAAAGAATGAGTGCACGGTCATTTTTGTATTTTTCTGCTTACCGAGAGCGGTCGATTGGTTCCCAGGTCCCGGGCGGATGTACTTTCATCCAGGATTATTGCAACGGAGTTGCCGGGTGCAGATGAACCCTCACCGGCTGTGTCGGTCGGTGATTATTCATCAAACAACAAAGACACTTACGTATGTACTTTTATTAATATGTATTATTGTCAGACATTGTTTATTTATATTATTCAGGATACAGTTTCTTTTTTTCTATTTTTATCTTCCATTCATTTCAATTATTAAATTCTCAGAGGCAGAATTTACAAGCACAACCATTAACCACTCCATGTCTCAATTATTATCATCATTTCAAATCCTGCTTAGAAACATTCATTCAAATTAACGAGACAAGATGAGATGAGAAGATAAAAAATAAGAACGAAAATAGTAATTTTCGTAATAAATAATAATAACAACAACAACGATGATAATAATAATGATAACAAACAACCATAACACTAGCTGCAATTACTAGGTACTTAGTACCAACTACGATTTTCAATAATAATAATTAAAATCAACAAAAAAGAAAACAACATTAAGTATTTAATTTGTTTTATTTTTATTATTTTATTCAATCAATCAATCACACCAAAAACTAAACAATTTTTTTATTTAAATACTCGAGTGGTAAGCAAGATATTTAATCAATCAATCAATCAATCAATCAATCAATCAACCAATCAACACTGGTTCTTATCATCGTTACTAGATCTACCTGGAGTCGGGAAGCTTTCACAGAGACTCGTTTTGTTAATCGTACGCACTTCAATCTAATAATTACTTTAATCGCACGTTAAAGCTTCCCTCGCCCAACAACGAGATTTCTTAGTCTTTCTAGCCTGGCCAGTTACATTTAGAGATGATCTCACAGCAAATAAATCAGATCTAATCAATAATAATAATAATTATAATAATAATAATAATAACAACACAACATAATTATCACACTAAAGGCTAAAATTGCAATTATTACATACTTGTTTTTTGTTTCTCTTTTTTTCTATTCGTTAAATAATTAATCTCATCAAACAAACGATCTAATTTTGAAGCCTCGATCACATTAAGTAGCATGATAATGATCTAATCGTTCGTTAACAAATCGTAGTACTATCTCGGGTCGGGTTGTAGGAACAGTTTCAATTAAAAACAAACACAATAAATAATTTACAAAACGCAAATCGCAATGCATTCAAACTCGCAAACACATAATGATGAGGAAGAGAAAAAGAAGATCAATCGAACCAGAACCGGAACCGGCGGACGGGGCACCATGTAAAACTGTCACACCGACTCGGACTCGTATTTATTTAATCAATAAAATAACGATATTTACATTATTATTATTTACTGTTACTGCAAATTTTTTGATTCTCTAGTTCTAGTTCTACCTTACCGGTTGACGCGGCCTTCAATTATTTATTTATTTATACAAAATGATCCGTCGACACGTCATCATTACTATTGTCAATCAGGCTCGCCTTCGCCCAACCTGGCTAGCCGTCGCCGCTTACTCTACCTCGCCTAGCCTAATACTCTCCTACCAACAACAGAAAAAAAATAACAGAACCAACGAGTGAGATAATTTTACACAGTGCCCTTCAAGATGATGAACAATCAATCATCAAAACAATTACTAAACGACTGTCTTTTCATTATATAATTTTTTTTTTGTTTTCTTTTAATTAGCTACATATCTACAACATGAGTCTCGTTTGCTTTTTGCTTGCTTGCAAGTATCAGAATAATTATTTCGGAGAATTAATTAACGTCTGCAAAAAAAAAGTGAAAATCAGTCAGAGTCAAACACGATCAGATCGACGCGAGCGCGTGTACTTACTGGGAGAGAGGGTTCCGTGGACGCCCGTCTTCGCTCTCGTCTCTTCCCCCTCCCGCCGGCCACCGCCCATTTATATGGGGGTGTAGTTGCCCTTTGGCTTGTACCAGAAGATCTGCCCGGTCACCAGGCGCCGCAGGATCTCGTTGCGCAGCAGCCGCTTCTCTTTCTTTATCTTCTGGAGGATGCCGCGGTTCTCCTGCGCCCGTCTGCTCAGGTATGGGAGGACCTCGTTGACGGGACCGTACGGGATGTACTTGTAGGCCGAATAGCCCGACTGACCTGCAAACGGAAGGAAATTTTACAAAATAGCCGGAAATTTTCCAGTTTATCGGAAAAAAATTGTGAAGGTTGATTGGTACTGGTAGTATAAAAAAAAAAAGCTGACCTGGATTGTCTAAATTTGAGCACCTGATCGTGATTGTATAAAGACGACTTTACTAGAGTTATTGTTCAATTGTGCTTGATTGGAACCCTAATACCGCAAACTAAAACACCCCTTATCGTAGATTTGAAAGCAAATTAATGGCAAAAAAAAAAAAACAAACAACCCACCCAACGGGAAGGTGATGTAGTCGCACATGCCGATCAGCTGCCCGAAACAGATGACCTTATCCTCGGGCTGGACGTCGTACTCGTTCATCTTCTGTATCGCGAAGCGGACGGTGTCCTCGTTGTGCGACGCCACCATGATCGCGATCTTCTTCTCCAGGCCCTTGTCCTTGCACTCCTTGATGCGGCGCAGGCACTCCTCCAGCGTCTTGTGGTACATCTCGGTCGTCGCGTCGAAATTCGGGTTGGTAGGGTCGGGGTAGCCAAGGGCGGCCGCGCGGGCTCGTTCCTGCAATTACACACATCCCTCAATCAATCTCATCGCACCTCTACAATAGACAATCACACCAACCTGCTCCAGGTAGGCCCCTCTGACCAGCTTGGCGCCGAAATCAAAGTTCTGCCTCTTGGCCTGCTCCAGATCGGTGACGACCTCGTTGAAGGTGCTCCGCAGGTAGCACTGGTACGTGTTGAAGACGATCGCCTTCTTCTTGTTGTACTTTCGCATGAACTCGAGCGTGATCCGGGTGATGGCCGGCTGGAAGTAGGTCTGCTCGGCGTCCACCATTATGCGGACGTCCATGTCGCGAGCCGCCTGCGCTATCGTGTTCATCCGCCTGATCATGTTCTTGAACATCTCCTCCTCCTTGGGCGTCAGCTTCGTTATCAGACGCTCCATCCTGCCCGTCTTCAGGTTCGGTATCCTGAAGGTGTTGCTCAGGCCCTGGTTCTCGTCTATCACCCCCGACCACGGGAACAAGTGCAAGATCCTGTAAATGGTATTAACATTAACGATACGTTATTATTTTTATTATCTGGATTAACAAAGTTGCCGCAACCCACCCCTGGGAATCGGCGGTGACTTCCTTGAGGAACTTCTTGACCGACTCCTTATCGCTGAAATTTGCCTGGTCGAATTTCTTCTCCAAGTCTTCCTTAGTTATGTGATGGGACAACACATTGCCTTCCGTTTGACCGACGATCTCAGTCATGTACTGACGGGTTCGCATGATTACCTCGGACAATTGAAGCTGAAAACGGATCGAGTCGTTAAAATCGTTCTGGAGACCTTATCGCGAGAGGGGGATGGGGATTATTAAGAGGTGGGATCGATTCCAATCGGTTAAATCTGGTAGAGTTTTGAAGAGGATCTAATTTAGAAAAGTCATTGATCCGGGTCAGGTCTAATGAAACAAAATGATTCAATCGGTTTAAAAGTTAAGACGGTTAACCGGTTAAGCAATAATTAACCGTTCATAATCACTATAACCGGTTAGGATTTCTTACCACTTTCATTGTCTGCTAAAAAATTTATTTTCCTAATTTTTTTGTTACAAAATCGATAAATTGGAATAGTTTGTTTCAAAAAGAATGAAGAGAAATAGTTAAGAAGTGGTGTATCCTTTGAAATTGCAAGAAATTGAAACGGCCATGGATTTAGTGGCCAAGTTAAATCCAAGTCTGTGAATATTCTTGAATTTTAGGGCTAAAAACCTAAGCCAACAATGACCGATAATTGATCTGTCCACCGGGTTCTAATCAATTTCTGCTGGTCATTTCCAAGTGAAAAAAATCAACTTTTCTTGCGCGACATTGCCAAGTTATCACCACTATAGCAACGCTGAAACTGAATAGGTTAACCGGTTAACAGCATCGGTTAACGAATTAATGAATCATGTTGAACCTGGATGAGGTAAAATGGCTTAAACCTTATCAAGGCATTCTTCTTTTTGTAATAAGCATCAAATTAATTTTTCAAAAGATATTGACAAAATTTTAAGGATTCCACAACAAAAGAGAAAATTCCTCAAACATCGCCTAAAACCTTATCTAACGTATAACTAAATCTCATCAAAACTAGACCAAATATGTCAATAATAATTAATCCAAATATTTATCAAGTTATCGTAATCCAAGCTCAAACAATAAAAATTTTCCTGTCTGCAACCGGAATCTTACTAAGAAGCAGACGTAATAAAAAGAAGATCCTCGAAACCGAAAACAACAATAAATTGATCAAACAAACACTCTAGTTTGTTAATCCCCCCCATCCTTCTACACTTTATATACAAACAACTCTTAATATCACATAAAAATTATTCTTAATAATAACAAAAAATACGAGAGAGAAAGCAAAAATAATCAGGAAGACAACTCACCAGAAGCTGGGGACGTCCGAGCGCCGTCAGCTTGATGGCGGTGATTCCGGTGCCGTAGGTCGCCCCTGAAACCAAAGGAAACATCGATACACGCACACGCACACTCCCCGGCTAACCAATATCCAGGCACACACCCCTCCTTTTCTCTTTCCTTTCCACCCCCTTTAATCCTTTCTCTCTTCCATCACGACTCTCCTTTCACGATATGCGGTATTTCATTTTCATTAGATACTTTACTGTACTGCAAGCGGGCTGTCCGGCTGCGGCAGGCAAGGGGACGCATTCTTTTAATACACGGGCTGGGGGGTAGGTAAGGCGAGGGGAAGCGGTGAGAGGCAAGCTAGTGAGAGACGACACCAGACATAATAATATTTCGTTGATATTTATTAATTTCGATAGCAGGAATTCAGGGTGAATTATAATAAATAATAATGGGAGACAAGAACGTGTGTATTATTGGTTGTAACTAAATGAATGAAATGAATCTAGCAAAAGGCATCATTGTAATGATTTGAAAAATATAAATGTGTTATGCAACTAATAATACATGCCCTTTACAAATCCCCTGAAAATTATGCAACCAATAATACACGCCCTTCACATTTCCCCTGAAAGATATGCAACCAATAATGCACATAACTCAAAAATGAGTTATGCAACCAATAATATATGTAATTTAATATTAAAATTGTCAATAATCTTTTTAAATCAATAATAATAATTATCTGACAAAAGGGATTACACCTTCCCAAAGTTGAGATATCGATCCGTGACGATCGAATCAAACGACTTATGTCAGGTGTCGACGAACGAAACAATCGACAATCAACGACAGTACAATAATAATAATTGTTGTTGATGGACGGTGTGAGTGGGTGCTAAACGAACAACAACAGCGATAACAACGACTAGGGATGGTACTCGCTAGTCGCCGGAGCTAGAGCTAGAGCCTAGATAGATAAAACGATCTTATCAAGAGATAAAAAACGAAACACTATACAGCGAAATAAACAAATAAATAGACAAGTAAATAAATAAATCGTGATCGTGTTTTATAGAGTTATTATTGTTTTGCTACGTTACCTTGGTTCCTGTGATGAAAGTCTGAGGGGACAAAAAAACAGACAGCCCGTTATAAACGAAATCGACATCTCAAATCAAACAGACACAACATTAGCTTTGCTATAAAATATGAAATGAATTATTATTAATCAGCTCGATTAGATTAGATTAGTATAATACAATAATAAAGGTAGACAGTTAGATAGTTATAGTTAGTTAGTAGTAGTACATACTGGTACTTATAAGGATATAAAAGATAAAATAAAAGATTAGAGTCTTTCTTCTAGTCTTAAAGACATGACTTCAATAATGCTAGCCTACAATTTCTTTCAACCGCCCACCCAAAATCCCTGAAGATGGACGTAATAGAGCCGAAACAGGCCGATTAAATCAATAAGAAAATCATATTAAAGTCACAACTCTACCTGAAGACTTCATCCTCTTTTACTTTGCTTGTTTCAAGAGCGGGGAGCAACTATATAAAATGTAAAAGAATCTGAGTGTATAACTATACAGGTGTTTCAGAAATATTAGGACAAATTTAAAGGGGTGACTATCATATAATGTAAGTTAGAAAAAAGAAATTTCAGCTCAAAAATAACGTTTCGTTTAAAAGATGTCAAAGGTGGGGTTGTTCAATGGTCAAAGTCTTTGGTATAATAACTCGTCGCAAACAAAAAATAAACAAAGATCTTTAATTTTCAGGTTTTGTAAACATCTTCCAGTGGTGTAAATATTCAGGGTTGGCACCACTTTTCCCTCCATATTTGTTATGCTACCGACTTTACTGCAAATACAAAAACATTACGCAATAGGCACTGCTTTTTAGAAAAAAAGGCTTTAATTTTGTTCATATATGTCGCACCGTTTTTGAGATATTTGCAATTCAAGCCAGATAACTTTTAATGAAATCAACAATTTTGCGATCTAAACGGTTCAACATTGCTTTAGGAAGCTTAAAATATCTCAAAAACGGTGCGACATTTGAAAAAAATTAAATCTTTTTTTTTTCTAAAATGCAATGGCAATTGAGTAATGTTTTTGCATCGGCAATAAAGTGGGTGGTGTAAAAGATAGAGAGGGAAAAGGGGCGCCAACCGTGAATATCTAAGCCACTGGAAGACATCTACAAAACCTGCTATAGCTTCGTTTGCTGATTGTTAATGCCAAGTTTCATCAAAATCAGTTCAAATTAACACGAGTGATAATCAAAAACCTATTTTTTAAACGAAACATCACTTTAAGCTGAAATTTATTTTTCCCAAGGTATTTTTATGAGAAGAACTATGACTGTAAATTTGATCCTACATCACTGAAACACCCTGTATACATACAAGATCAGAATGGGTGAAACCTAAGCTTCAATAATATGTACAGCGAGTTGAGTAGTGTACTTGGGTGAGTGAGAGTGAACAGAGTAACAAAAAAAAAAGAGCATGCACTATCTGATACGCCATATTTTATAATGAATCAAGTTCTGGTAACTCTATACATCATTTTATCTCTTTTCACTATTAAAAAAAAAATCAAATACACGCAACCTATTATACACGTACGTATAACTGGTTGCATAGTTCTCAGGAGAAATGCAACTAACTATACATATATCATGTATAATTGGTTGCATAATTTCAATCCAAGACTGAATAACCGCAACCAATTATCAAGGATGTTCCATAGGAAAAGCCTTTTTTTATTCAGAGAGACTTGACAATCTGGTAGCCTGTGCAAACTCAAAAAAGCAACTTTGATACTTTTCCTTGATCTTGAAATAAAGTTGAAGTTGTCATATTGTCAATAATTCACCTGATTAAGTTGTTTTCGGTCAAAAAATAGGTAAAGTCTTGCAATTTTCAATATTATGTAAAATTGAGAAGAAAACTGTCCAGCTTTAAATGTAAAAAGGATGCAGAAAAAGCAGATTTTTATAAATTTCATATTACCTTTTTCAATCCAAAGTACGATTAAAGTTTCAATATCATAAGTATATAAAGGCGTCTATGCCTTAAAATGACTATAAAATTTTAAAATGTACCTATCTACTTACGAATTAACTTTTATAAATTAATATTAGATATCTAAATAATATTTTTTACACCTCAACCTCAACCTTATTTCAATTAACTTGAGGAGGAAGTCTCTTTAAATGAAAAATTGACTTTAGTTGCACAATTTCAAAAAAACGCAACCAACTATACATGAATGTATAACTGGTTGCATAATTTCCAGATCAGAGATAAACACTTTATTCCTTTCATACAAACTTAATGAATAAATTGATAAATAATAATGGAAATAATGATAAAAAATGATAAAAAAACAACAAGAGAAAGAAAAAGAAGAAGAATAAGTGGAGACGAGATTGTACTTAACTTGCTTTATTTACAAGCGAGATCGTATTATTATTAGAAACAGGGCCGCTGCAACCAAATCACTCCCCCCAAATCAAACCAAACCCCAAGAAAAAACCACCAACACCAAAATCTACTTTTACATAATTATTATTAGTCTACTCTCTACTGCAACCGTTTGACTTATACGAACATAACGAAGCGTTTATTAATCGTCAATTTCCGAAATAAAAAGACAAGAAAAAAAGACGATCATCGTATAAGAGAACGGACAGTTTTTGCGGGTGGTGACGGGGTGGTCGGGACCTCATTATTTATACCTGATCTCTGTCGGACATCGTCGCCCGCCTCGCCGTTAATATTTGTGAGCAGCCGACGACTGTTATTGTACACTGTAAAAATCCAACAATAAGCGTGTTAACAGGCCTGTTTTAAAAAGCATCCCCCACCAAGCAGTTCAATCAACTTATAATAACGAAACCGAGACCATTAACCAGTAACCACCCCTTCTCTCCTTTCCTAATCAAAACTATTACCATCGATAAGGGGAATTGCATCATCATTATTGAATTATTCCAGACTCATCTTTTCGTAAGTATTTATTATCTGTGTATTAATTTGATTATGAAGAAATTTAAATAAATAAGATAAAGTGTGACAAGTTTAAGTTTCTCATTAATCTCTCTGCTCGAGCTGGACAAATGATAAATGAAAGAGGAACCCGACCGAAATTAAAACTGCATCGACTGAGAAAGTGTCGGCGTCGGTGGTAATGACATTTGGCAGTCCGGTTATTTTTTTAGGTTTATAAAGCGGGTCATAAATAACTCTCGGTTATTTTTAGTAGCGCGCTCTCTTACATAAAGAACACTCGAATGTAAATGTTGAAATAAAACAATCGGGTCATTTACTGCTCCTTCTCTTTTATCATCATCACCGATTGACAGTAGTTAATAATACAATCCGTCTCCAGTTTCTTTAATGTGTTATGTATATTTAATATTCATGTGTCATATGTGTGTGTTTGTGTACTTTTATTTAATCTTTTAAGAACTATACTTTGATGAAAAGTAACCTCTCTCATACCCATAGAACAGATAAAAGAGTTTTATGAAGAAGAGAAGATTCGATTAAACAATGATAAGACACAAAGACTTTTTATCTTCTGAACGTACAAATCTTGCAAAACTAAATGCAACGATAAACAAATTAAAAAAGTAACACAAATAACGAGATGAGTAATGATAACGATGATGATGGAATTAAATAAAAATCTACTTCCGTTTTCCATGCAATGCTTGAAATGTGACAAGAAACGTGTTCATCGATTGAAAGAATCAAAACCTCGTTCGTTATCTGACGAGACTTTAATTTTTTCTGCTCCTACTACTTCACAAACCTCATGCAACGTTACCATCCACATCCTCGATGCGATTTTAAAGGGAAAGAGATTCTCAACTAGACAAAAACTTCTTACCATTACTATATTACTACAAACACTCTTTCCCATCAAAATCTTCTCATATCAGCTCAAAACAACACCCACACACACACAGACACCTTCCGTCCGTCCTATCCTCTACAACGAAACGAAACGAAAAGAGCAGGTCGTCATCGTTTGACCCGCATCCCCGCTACATACCGCCCCCCCCTTCCTCCCGTGATCGACGTAAACTGACCTGCGATCGCCTCCAGACACTTGAGGAAGGTCTCCATGTTCCGTTCGCAGGTCGCCTCGTTCAGGTAGAAGTAGGTCCTGGCCGACTGGACCTTGTACCTGCGGTCGGCGAACGTCTTGTCGACGTGGTACTGTTTGAGGGTGCCCTCTTCCACCGAGTCCCCGCACTCCGGTACCGAAGCCCTGTGAAAAATATAACGTCACGATCGCCAGATCGGAGAGAGGAAGAAAGAGAGGGAAAGAAAACTCACTCGACTTCAAGTTTCTCCGCTTCCTCCTGGGACAGGTCCTCCTCGACCGAGTAGTCTAGGATCGGTTTGACGCCAAACGAGCGCAGCCTCTCGAGCACCGGCCTGATCCGGATCTCGTCCTCGCCGGCGACGAAATGGCCGTAGAACGTGGACTTCATCAAGAGGGTGAAGAGCTTGTCCCCGACCGCCGTCCTCATCCAGTCCATAATCTACGACAGATGAATTTGATAATGGCATTTGTCATTTTTCGAGACGATTCAGTCAAATAGAGAAATGAAGCAATTATTTCTTTTCATTTTCACTTTTAATGCGCAATAAAATTTACCAATATACATTTTAGACTTCAAAATACTTCTGTACAATTAGGACCAAAAACGGCAGTAAAAAAAATATCCCTATATCTTAACAGCAATCCTTTAAAAATCTCGGTTTGAGTAGCCTGAAAATGGCTGCCCTTGTCTTTACGTTACCTGAATGTTAAATTACAATAAGCCAGGATGAAATTTAAAGAGAAGAAGACAACTATTATAAATATAACCTCAATTAACTAATTAAAATAATTATAAAATAAAAAATAAAGGTAGAGACTTTAATTAAAGGTAAATAAAGAGTAAGTTTAACAAGTTTTTGAATTTATAATTAAAAAAGGACAATTTTAAACTAAAATTCCAGTAAGGAGCGAAAATTTTCCCATCAAACTATGATCCTTCAAAAATAGCCGCAAAAATTTATTAATACATGTCACTGCTCACTACTCACCAAGATATAAATCTATCATGACGATTAGGGATTACTGCAGCTTTAGGGGTTCATTTTTCCAATCAATGAACTTCAAAATTCATAATTTCATCCAAAATTCACAATCACAACACAACTTTACCGCAAAAACTGCAAGTTTTTATAATTTAAATTTAGCAAAACCCTCTAATAGATGACATTGACATTTGCAGCTACTTCCTTATAAACGTCATTGTCATTTGATTGACGTAACCAAAACCAAATATAAATCAAACCAACAAAACCAAAACAAAATTCTCTAATATAAGCTCAAACTCTTCATGGCCATGGCGTGTGTTGTAGCGCGCAGTCGCATTAATGACACGTTAATATCAGGTTAAGGCGCGTTTTTTGAATTTAATACAGAAATAATATTAAATTTCCAGCAGATTTTACAATTATTATTGTTTCGTAAATTATTAAAAGCAAAGTTGCCAAATTAAGATAATAAATTAGAAATAAATAGATGAAGACTTTTTAATAAAAAAAATTTTTTCGGCGGTATTACCGAAAATTAAAACTAAATTATTATTTTTGCCGGTACTAAATTCTGAATCATAAACTTAACACCGCGTTAAAAGTTCATTCAGGTATAGACTAGAAGTAAAACATACTTATAATAATTTACTATGTCAAACTATGCTCAAAGAGATTTTACTGAGAAATAAAAAAAAATCCAAATTCATATACCAATTCACGACTGCGATTATTGGGTTAGCCCACTGACGTCATTGAGAGGTAGTTTTGTAATAAATTTTTGAGCGATTTCAGCATTTCGTCCGTGGTTATGAGTCTAATATGCACTCATAATCATGACAATGCGCGCGCACTTGGGCGTGACGCTTTCACCTGGTACAGCGCGCGTAATTCAAACTAAATTTCGTTGCCGTTGTTTGTAAACTTTCTCGATTTAAGGCCTAAAAATAATTATAGGTATCAACTTTCACGAAAACTAAAAATAATAAGCGTTTCATTTTATTAAAAACGAGACAATAATAAATATAATTCAAGCCTTTATTTTTTAAATTTTAAAGGATTTATCTATCAAAGCCAGTGAAAAATATTTACATTCACATTTTAACAGCCCAATAACTTAATCGCCTATTCTAAAACCACAAAAACACGCCGGGAAATCCATTCCGAGGATACTAGCGCTCATAAAAACATCAACTTCATCGGTTATTGTTATTGTGTTTAGGAGAGGTTTCCAAAAAAATTTCATACATCAATCCTTACGCCAGATTGTCATGAAAAGAAAGTTGAGAACTCAAATCCAATAGACATAAAAAACCAGAAAGGAACAAGAAGGAGATATGAGAAAAATCTTTTTTTATGTCATCATGAGAGTGATGAAAGAAATAAGAGACACGACCTCCAAGACCAAAAGTCATCGCGAAGTCGCCAATCCCGTCGTTCCATCGAGAATCGTATGATTTATAATTATTTTAATAATAATGGGAGAGCTCGCGTGTAGATACCAACGGCAATAACACCAACACGACTACCATTGCTCACCAGACAATCAAACCATTCAACGGCTCTCGTCTCTCTACTCTGCGTACATAACTTCGCGGCGTAATAATTATAGTTCAGTAAACTGGTTTACTCCACAAAAACGAAACCAATCAACGTCAGTCCTGTCCTGTCTGACGACGTTCCTCTCGTGCCCAATATTTTTATAAATAGTAACAGACGATGCATGCATGTGCACCTGGTCCTGGTCCTGCGATTGCAAACATATTCATTCTAATTATTCTACTGTCGATAATTAACGAAACTAATATAGACGCGGCTTTATCTATGTTATGCATTAGCTTTACCAGCGGCGTGGGCGTCCTTCCTTATCTCGTGACGCGCCGCCAGCCAGCGAAACACATGACATGACCGTAGGAGTAGGAGTAAATAAAAAAAAAAACTAAATAACGATTCATTATTGTCTGTTCCTGCAGGAAAAACGCGATCGGTCGCTTTTCTTTTATGTCGGAGCTGGAATGTTTAAATAATTCAGAAGAATTATTACAAAATTGACCATATCGGATAGGCCTTGGAATTTTTTTCGGGGTAGATATTACAATGATGATGGCAATCATGTCATCTATCATCTATCATCTGTCATTTGTCAAGTATAATAATTATTTTAGGTTATGTTTAGACTTCAGAGAAAGAGAGATTGATTGATTGATAGAAAAAGAAAGAGAGAGAAAGAGATAAAAATTCAAAATACGTACATAAATGATTTTGTCTCGTTATCCACACACAGACCTGAAAGCACCTGAAATCAGAAACCTTTAGGTAGTGGTTTGATTTTATTAAGAATAACAATTAAAAATTAACAGTAATGAAACTTGTGAATAGCGGACACTTTTGTTTGAAAATTCTAGCAAGTCTAACCTAAAAAAAAAAAAAAATGGACAAATTGAATGGAGAAATCGGGCAACACTGCCACGGCTTTGAATATTAATTTGAATTTCCCGCCTCTTAAAAAAAAATTACATGTTTACCTCGATTTTACAAGGAAAAATAAGACAAGAGAGGTCAAAGGACGCTGATAAAGAGAATAAGTGGTCACTAAAATGAAAAAAAGAAGAAGGAATCTTTAATACCTTTCTGTGTGTTTTGAAGCCGATTTGTTAATAATTATAAATAAATAATAAAAAAGGGTTCGTGACGTTGATTCGGACAACGTAAACAAATTATCTCCTATACATAATAGAATCCGCTCAATGTCGATATAAAATTGGAAAAATAAACAATTCGCTAAATAATAATTAGGCGTTTAAACCTAATTTTCCATCATTACTGGTACTGGGTACTTGGTAATTGTTGTGATCATTTTCCTTAAACTACAGTGGTCGGCTTTTTATAAACGCAAACGTCCGTTATTACAAAATCTAAACACCATAAACCACAATAAGTAACGATTTTTTTTATTAAAAATGCACATGACTGCAGGGTAATCCCATATGACGCTCTGGGAGCGGAGATATCGATTCACGTTGGCTTTGAATTGTTACTTGAAACGATACTGACAATTTACAATGACAGTTGACAGGAGCTTATACTCGTACAAACAATGTATCAATAATAATATAAATTACCATTTACCAGAATCAGAACCAAAAGAAATGTCAGGAATAGAAATATGACTTGCATGAAATATAAACTAATATGACAACTGCGCATGTCAAAGAGCGTAGCGTGAAATAGTTTCTTTCATAGTGACAATAGAATTTTGTCGCGTCGCACCCTCAACGAGAAAACTTCAGATAGGTGATACTGTGTAAAAAAAAAAAACTACTACGGTCATGAATTTCACAGAGCAGGGGAGGGGGTACAATGGCAACCCCAAATACGACGTTTCGAAAATGAGCCTGATTCGATAATTTTGAGCCCCGTTCATCGTATTTGTTTTTTGCACCGTATCAGCTCTCTGGGCTTTTCTCGGAAAGAGTGCAAGAGTTTCTGTTGGTACAGTTATTTGGCAGAAGAATAGAGGTACAAACTGAATAGGAATAGTTTTTCGAAAAAAAAGGCGAGCGGCTATACGGCAAAAATATAATTATGCGATAACATTTTCCGGAGAAATTTGCCCTCTTAACAAATGGCCGCCACTAGATGTGAGGAATTTTACCTCTTGTAAAATGGCCGCCACTAGAAGCAAAATCTTTAAACTAATAAAATGTAAATGCCAAGACTTTGAAGCCGTTTTGTTAAAATTCAAATTAGATACAAAATCAAGACAGTCATAACAGAGAAGATGACGTTTGAAAGTTTGAATTTGAAACGTTTTGAAAATGTCTGCTCTGCTATGAGGAGGTGTTCAGCAAACACAGACACCGTGCACGCTATAACGCCAGAGCTGGGTGGTATTTAGAGAAATAGTGATGTGGAGTGACAAGTGAAAGTGAAGTAAAGTGAATTGAAGCATTATAAGAATTTAATTTTATGTACGAGAGATTATTTCGTCCTTATATAGATTTTCGAAAAAAAAAATAGGCGAGCGGCTATCCGCCAAAAATACATGAAAATCTTTTCCGGAGGAATTTGCCCTCTTAACAAATGGCCGTCACTAGAGGTGTAAGTCATCTTCTCTCTCATGACTGTCTTGATTTCGTAACCACATAATTTAAATTTTATCAAAATGACTGTAAAGTCTTGGCATGTGCCATTTTATTAGTTTTAACATTTTGTCTCTAGTGGCGGCCATTTTATAAGAGGTCAAACTCCTCACCTCTAGTTGCGGCCATTTGTTAAGAGGGCAAATTCCTCCGGAAAATATGTTCATGTATTTTTGGCGGATAGCCGCTCGCCTTTTTTTCGAACAATTATTCCCATAAAGTATAGCAGCTATTATAACCATTACAGCGCCGTAGTAGCGTAATTTATTCCGAATAATAAAACGAATCAATCAATTACTAATACAAAGCGTAATACAATGTAGCGGGTAGCGTAAACCTATGTATGAATGAATGGTATTTTACACTATCTATATTATGTAGGTATTATTCGCTATTATTATTGA
This sequence comes from Malachius bipustulatus, assembly GCA_910589415.1. NCBI lineage: Eukaryota > Metazoa > Arthropoda > Insecta > Coleoptera > Melyridae > Malachius > Malachius bipustulatus. Next base: position 38,932,790 of record OU342638.1, on the reverse strand, counting down.
TATCAGAAACGATTATAACAATAATAATAATAATAATAAATAATACAAGTCATACTACACTACAATACTATCAATGACTAAGCCGCTGATACTAAAGCTAATAATAGTGCAACAACAGGTGAATATTAAACAATATACAGTGACAGCGATAGCACTTGGTGATACCTACAAGCGCATCTGTCAGATTTATTGAAAAATCCGGATAAGTTAACGCACCTAGCTGGCTCGGTGTAGCGTTTGCGTAAAGTCCGGCAACCGCGCATTACTTATCAGGCCAACTTGATAATGAATTATTATTTCTCTGCACCTCTCGCGCGGGACCATTGTTTAATTTTATTCGGCGGCCGTTGCGTAACAACCAACCTGCTTGCTGTGTGCGATGTTTAAAGTAAAGTTAAAAGTAAGTAAATTAACAGACGTTGACATTTTTACGACATTCCGCCGACCGATGTTTACATTGTTACCAACATTTCATACACACTTTAACTTGAACCGTGGACGCGTATAAAAAATTGGCAGACATTTTAAATACCGCCATCATTTTCTCAAGACTTTCGTTCATTACCTATAATAATAACTACTTAGTTACCTGTTTAATTATTATTAATGACCAAGCCAGTGAGAAGCGATCGCACTCCTTATTATAAAATATTATCGGTATAGTTTATGGTTACCACATGACATATGTGTCAATTCTATGTTAATTGCGCTATTAAATTATGTACAGTTAAACGTCTGCCAGAGGTAGACGTTCCGCGATAAAGCAACCGATACGTGGCCAGGCCAGGAATGCTATTAATCGCAAAATATTTATAAACGCTTTAACGAGCGCGTTAATTCCAGAAATATCCACAATTCTTCTTTCACTCTTTCAACCCAATTGACGAGTCGACTTTGTATTGTAACCGCAATAATAATTAATAATAATTAGTTCCCAAGCTGCTTTTCTTGACATCTAACAGGCGAAAGGTTCCGATATGTCATAATAAAACAATAAGACAATTATAGGGTTTGTAGCCGGCCAAATGCACAAGTGTGAGAAGGCCATTAAAGAAACGAAGAAGAAGAGATGAAGAATCGTTTAAGAGTCCCTAAACATCGTGATAGTTCACCGCAACCAAAACGAGATGAGAAAATATAGCCGGCCAAATGCACAAGTGTGAGAAGGCCATTAAAGAAACGAAGAAGAAGAGATGAAGAATCGTTTTAGAGTCCCTAAACATCGTGATAGTTCACCGCAACCAAAACGAGATGAGAAAATTTAGCCGGCCAAATGCACAAGTGTGAGAAGGCCATTAAAGAAACGAAGAAGAAGAGATTAAGAATCGTTTTAGAGTCCCTTAACATCGTGATAGCTTACCAACCAAAACGAGATGAGAAAATATAGCTGGCAAAATGCACAAGTGTCCGAAGGCCATTAAAGAAACGAAGAAGAATTCTAGGGTTAGTGTTACCAAATTTAGACAGAATCAATAAATGTCATAATTTGAGACAGAACAAATAAATTTCATCGCTTAAATGATAGCAATATAGTTATTGACAACTGACAGCAGTTTCATGTCGGTAAAAAAAGTTAACCTAACCAAATGTCTTTCATTTTGAATTTTTTTTCTTTGAAGTCAAACCTATACCTAAAAGTGTTTCGAAAATCTTTAATAAAAATAACTTATTTTGGCATCCATTATTGACATTCTTTTGTTTTGACATCGTTTGACAATTCTTTAACGCAACTGTAAATCTTTTTCGTACACCTAACCCCCCTTTTGTGTTGATTTGACAGTTATGAATTCACAATTAGTGTCAAAAATATCAATTTGAGCTTGCTGCGATTATTTCGCCTTTTTTTGACAATTCCATAACACCAAAACTATTGACAAGTTTAACGAAGATAAGTTTGAAGCAATAATTTTTTTTTACATTTCAAGTCAAACCTCTGAGAGAGACGTCCTAGCCTATGCTGTTACCAAACTCCTCTATTATAATAGTCAGACTAATTAAAAATATAATAAATACATTAAAAGGGAAAAAAGCAACCAAAAGTATGAAATGTTGCATAGTTGGCTAAATGCGCAGGACGCGAAGGCCATTGTTAAAAAGCGGAAATAGAAAAAGAAGAAGCGAAATAAAAGTCAATCCCGTCAATTTCACCAACGTCTTTTCAAATTCTTATTTTATTTCTCCTACAACCTACTCGAACAATCTGACTTGGCACAATAATTTAACAACGATCAATAAAGAAAGTGATAATTTTTATTCAAATTACCCGTATATTATTTAATTTAATGCGCACGAGCCGCCCCTGTCCTAATAGAGATAAGAGGCACCTATTAAATTTACCAGCAATTAGCCGAGTGGGCTGTGGAATTTAAACGTCGCACCGGCAACGCTTCTTCTTTTTTCAAACCGTCGACCTTTGGCCTTTTGCAATTACGGACGAAAGGCATTAATCGATTATTTCAGAAAATTGCAACATTTCCATCGTCAGTTAATAATTATTATTGTTATTGCAACACCGTTTTTAATTAGTATTTTTATAACCACGAAACCAGAACCGTTTCCACCAGCTAGCAGCAGAGGTGACAAGCATCGCGCAAATCGCTCCTATTATTACATAATCGCGTTTTTTCTCATTGGATTGTTCTTTTATAAAATTTCCTTCAAATAAATTAATTATACGGGAGAAGGTGTGCAATAATAAATAACCTGTCACATGATAGGGTCGATTTTTCCACTTTTATCCACGTAACGCGTAACGCAAAAAAAAAGAACCCGAACGGCGATAGGTCGTTCGGTTGGTATGACGAGGAGGAAAAATCGATAAGACCCGGCAGTGCCAACCCAACGCTACCGAATTATTTGATTTTTCATTTATTTAATTTCATTCTCGCTTCATTATTATTATTGTTATCCATCCTGCTCCCGCTGCTGAAATCGCTCATTTATTTATGTTCGTGGGTACGAGACGAGACGAGACAGGAGACAACCAAACCGCCTACTAGATTAATAATAATTTACTTCAATCCTTATTAATAATAATAATCATAGAATAAGAAGTAAAAAAAGATTCACCCATCACGTTCATCGTCTCTCTTTCTCCCTTTTCTGTTCTGTCACACCAACGACCAAGACCAACACCACAGCCAACCAGGAAAAAAAAAACGTAAACTTATGTAATTTCGCTCGCACTCGTCGCACTATTCGCACCCGCACCAGCAGGAGCACCAGAGCGCACCCTCCCAGCACCACACTCGCATCACAACCACCCACCACCCCCTATTATAGTACTAGTACTATAATAATAAGCTACGAGATACGAGACAATCACGATGACAACTCACTCTTTTATTGTGTTCGACGAGGAACTCGATGGAGCACAACTGATAGACGACGTACGCCCTGATGAGTTCCAGGTTGGTCTTGCTCTTGAACGCCGCCTTGGCGTCCTGGAAGGTGACGTCCAGGTCATCTTTGCCGGGTCTCGAGATGACGGTGGCGCTGGCGCTCGTCGATTTCAGGGCCTGCTGGATTAACCTGAAACTGACGGTTCTCCTGCCGCTGCTGCCGCTGCCGGCCCCGGCGCCCTCCAACTGCCCCCCGATTACTCCGTACTTTCTGTTCGCACCAACTCTGCCCAAGACCGAACGCAAAAAAGCCATCACCACCGCACACACCCCGCGCTAGCTGACGACGATTATTTTATTACTCGATTCGATTGTTGGCAGCAGATCGACCGGTTCGCGATTATTTAAATTATGATTTTTTTTAAACTGGATGGATGGATGATGGAGCGGAGCGCGATTATCTATTCAATCAATCAATCAGAACCGCCAACACCAGCACCAGGATCGGAGAACGGAGAGTGCTGAGTGAAATGTGAAGGTAGTTCGTAGTTAGTTGGTGTTGGTATTAGGGCCCGACCAAACTGAAACTGAACTGACGGGAAGTATTGAACGTGTGCCGCGGCGCACTTCCCGACCGACTTCTAAAAACTAAAATACCAACACCGACTTTGCTGAAACGCTGCTGCTTGGCTGCCGCTCCTGCTGCTGAATTCACCGTCACCGTCACCGTCACCGAATTCACGCAACCACAGCTAGCTTGAAATAAAATATCCCGCGTTGCCGGATCGTCGCCGTGTTCAAGCGATCACACTTCGACCGCCGACTTCCCACGAACCGATGATACTCGGACAGGCAGAGCAAAAATTAAAACCCTTCTAGTCTCTCTGGAATCTGTTAATCGAATTAAATAATCGCCGAAATGAACGAATCGCGACAATTAGCGGTGCATCGAAACTAAACCGGCAACGCAGCACTCACACTCAAGCAAAAACGCAGACGTACGCACACAATTGCATAAAACTGTTATTCTTATCTTATAAGAGACGGCCGACTAATAAGGCGGACTTGGAATGACTAACGGCCTCTGCAGCTAATTCACTCAAACAAACCATTTATTCCATTCCCCGCCTTCGAAATTGACCAATTAGGTCCGCAGTTGACGTCACAAGACCTTTCGCGAATAATTTTCGCCGGAGAACGACGGCTTGGAAGGCGCTCCCGAGAGATGGCGCTTAGGGCCGCTGTCACGATTCTTGTCCGAGAACCGTTTCGATTTAATCAAGAATTAACAATCAAGATTTCAAACAAGTTTGTGCGTGTTAGTGTTGGACAAACGAGAATACCGCATCGATCGGCGTCCGCAAGATGGCACTGATTATTGTTCAGTTTGACGTCATCAGAAGCAATGCCCGCCGGCGCGTCACAAGAAATAAAAGCGGTGTTGCCAAAATCGAAACTAAAATTTCAAGAACTTGAGCCTTTTTATTTTGTAAAAAAAAAATGCAAAAAATGATCCGGTCCCTCTGATTTTTTTTAATAATTAAAGAAAACTCGCATGAAACAATTATTTTTTTAAACGTGACAACAGCGCTCTCTTTTATAATACTTCAAAACTTGACGAATTTAATCTAATTTCAATCTATGCCGGGGGAGATATGGCAACACTGTACACGATTAAATTAATCTTTACATTTTATTTTATTAGCTCTGACAACTCTGATACCGAGAAAAGTAATTTTTTTTAATAATGTCTTCATATTTTCACTTGCAACCATTATGGCAACACCGCTTTTCCTCCATACGAGACAGCATAATGACCGCTTTTTAAATCCAGGACGGGGAGGATGATCGCGAGCGAGTTCACCGAACTACGATTCGACCTTGAAGGATTGATTCAATTCAAATCCCAACAAAAAATCGATATACTCGATTCCTGGCATAGACGCATGCGCTCACCTGGGTTCTCAAAACATGACATATGCATATTGCTCATGCGCATTTACCTCGCAGTTTTTATTTGCCAAGATCTGACTTTTCACTTGAAAGGCGACTAGGGAAAAGACCCCAATATTCTTTTTTTATTTGATTCTTGATTATTATTAGAATTATTAGAATTATTAGAATTATTAGAAAACAGAAAATTGATTTGGAAAAAATCAGCGGGTCAAAAGATCGATTTTTTCAATTCAGAATCGATTTAAATTGCACATCTGTCACGAGGATATGACAACACTGCACGTGAAATAATTATGCTGACGTTTCATTCGAGATGAGAACTGACACTACCATCTTTTTATAGTTTTTTTGCGGTTTTTTATTCGAGATGGTGGAGAAAATACCTAGAAAGCTCATATCTGTAATTTAACCCTCCCGTTTTGGCAACACCGCGTACCTTATTCTGGTATATATCTTTTTTAACAACAGCTTTTATTTTATTTTATTTATTTTTAATAAAAAAAGACGAAAATATGACAACATAGCACATGAAATATAACGTTAATTAAAAAATTAATTTGGCCCAAAAAAACAAATTCATGAAAGAAATCTTCAAATTTCAAACTTATTAGTTGATTTGACAACATCGCTTAGCTTATAAACTGCAAGCGCAATGACCAATAATTTTATCTCATTCGTTATGCAACCCATTATACACAAAGAAAGAATCCAATGTTGCAGAAACAAATTTCCAAGTTTAATTATGAAGTTTTAATAATTTATTCATTCATTTATTTTTTTTATATCATTAACTGCTGAATACAGAATAAATTTATTAATTTATACACGCCCATAAATCCCATAATGCAATGATTAGTTTATAACCTCCTATAATTTGAAACACGTAAATTCAATGGATAGTTATGCAACCCAAAATACAAATCAATACATGCATTGCATCATTTTCATTGGTGGTGGGGATCAGTCAATACATTAGTTCCTACTATCGTCAAGAGATGGCAACTAAAACGTATCAATATCTACTACAGAGTACATAACACAACAACAGGAGTGTAATATCATATTTTGATTTGTCGCGTAATGTCGCTTTCGCTGATCGAGCATAGACACGAAAAATACTTTTGAATACAACAAAGCACTCTTCAAAAATAATCACCGCCTTATTTCGTTCGCATTAACTTAATACAGTCAACCGGGTTCCCTAGTCTTTTTACTTGCTCTGAGATAGCGACTCGCATTTCCTCGCTCACTCGATTGTTACCGAGAATGACAGTAGTAACAGTTGACGGATATGCAACCCAATAATCAATTTCGTCGCGATCAAAAGAATCATGTGTTGCATGGTTCATTATACTAAAAAATACCATCCCTTAATAATTTAATTTAATTTAATAATAAAATCATCAGTTTCCTGGTCGATTATTTTATCCCCGTTCCCCTGATCGATTGAACCACTCAGCAATACAAAAAGGTACGTCTCACCCAGTTTAATTATTATCAAGCTCTTCTTTTTATTCATTATTCAAGCAGGGGTGTTACTGAATTATTTATTAATTGTTCCCATCCATACATCCTCAGGTCATGTCTGTCGACTTGAGCTACGAGCAAGAATGCATGAGAGCCGAGCTGCTCGGTCTGGACAAACCGGACTACGAGGAGTTCAAGAAAGCCAACGAGGAGATCCTGGCTCAAGCGAAACAAGTCGTGGAAGAAGAAGTCGAAACGGAAACCCTCAAGGTAGGTGCGATCATTTTTTAATTATTTTATTATTGACATTTCCCAACTCCCAGGACGTCGATATCAAGAATGAAACGCTGGGACAACTGAGCGGGGGTCTCGAGGAGCTCAACAGCATCCTGAAGAGCACCCAGAAGAAGATCTCCAATTTAAAGGTGAGCAGTCATTGATCGATTAATCGAGCTCGAGCGCTAATTAAAAATAAAACTACTCACCAGCCAAAACTGCAGCAATCCTGCAACTCCATCACGAGTCTCCTAAAGTTACGCAGCAACTCCAAGTCGAGCATCGATTCTCAGGATCAGACGGGAGACGGACTCGATCAGTCGGGTGCCGGAGCCACCGACAACGAGCCGTCTAATCTCCAGGACAACGAAGGCGAGGAGGAATCCGAGGCCGCGGCGAAGGCGAGGAAGAGCGACCTGAGCAAGGCGCTGGACAAGCAAGTCGACGCCCTGGACTCGCTCATTGACAAGGCCGAGAACGCCCAGTTCAGCATGCAGCACCAGAACAAGCAGATGAAGAAGTTCCTCAAGTAAATCCAAATCGACGGCTAAGCAATATAATTACGGTTTTAACTGCTCCATGAATAATCATAATCGGGCTTAGAATGTGACATGGCGATTTGTTCAAAACGTCGGCATGTCATAGTCTAAGTTTATGGAAAAATTATATCTTTATAAGTACAGGTACAGGTAGCCCCAGCCCCAATTAAGGCTTTTAAATACAATCGGGCCACCTGTATTTATTCATTATATTATAATAATAATACATGTGTGTACATTAAGGTTGATGTTGTTAAATGTATTATTGTTGTTGTTTATTTATTTTTCTTTTTATATTTTTATAATATCGATTCGAGAGAAAGGCGCGAAAATTTGAATTTGTAAACGTCATGGTTGGTCATTTGTTCAAATAACGCAATGTTGCCAGGTGTGCTTGAATTTACTATGATGATAGTTTTTCTATTCTTGAATATGCGCCGCCATTTTCAGGCCAGATGGTTTAATGTAATATCATAAATCATTTTATTTCGTCATTATTCTTTTTCATTTCATTTATTATAGAATTTCTACTTATTTGAAGGTTGTATTAATAAATCTTTTGTTTCTTGTTTTATTTCCATTTTTCTTCATTTCGTTAATTAATTTAATTATTTTCATGGACGTGAACATCAATAATAATATTTAATAGTCGGACAGATGATAATATTTAAATATAAAAATCCATCCCAACGTAAAAAACTGATAATTATTAATATATACAGGGTGATTCAAAATTCAGTGCAAAGATTTTAAGGGCGTATTTACCAGCCAAAAATAAGAAAATTTTTTCACATAACCGTATGTTCTAACTCTAACTTGCTTCGTTTTCTAGATAGAAGGTGTAAAATTTAAAAAAAAAATCGATTTTTTATTAATTACTCAAAAACCTTTCAGCCGATTTAAATAAAATTTGGTATAGGCTTATTTGTCGTTACAAGGAACTTCCTTTGATGGGAATAACATAAATTTATTAATTCCAGTGGCGTCTCAGGGGGCTACCTACTTGAAACTTATAGGTAAAATTATGGTACGCCACTGCTCTTTTGACAATTTATATTTTTTTTTTTTAGATTAAGCGGCCAATAATGTAACTTTCTTGCCTCCTGAGATTTACTCGTATCTAGCTTTGTTTCCAAGAAAAAATCAAAATCTGTGCCAGGCCCTATTAAAACAAGTAATAAATTCACATCGATTAATGAGATTCATTTAATTTAATTCAGGTAGTCCTCTGAGACGCCACTGCAATTAATAAATTCATGTTATTCGCATCAAAGGAAGGCCTTTATGACAACAAATAAGCCTATAAAATTTTATTTAAATCCGCTGAGAGGTTTTTGAGAAATTGCTAAAAGTCGATTTTTTTTTTCAAAATTTTACCCCCGGTATCTAGAAAACGAAGCAAGTTAGGACATACGATTATATGAAAAAAACTTCTTATTTTTGGCTGGTAAATACGCCCTTAAAATCTTTGCACTGAATTTTCAATCACCCTGTATTTTAATGAGATATTTTCATTAAAAATGAAAAATAACAATATTTTGTTCACAATTCACTTACGGCCTGTTAATGGCGGACGTATATTAATAATTCATAAATTATTGCGCAACTAAGATAATTTTGATCAAAATTATTCGTTCTTTTAAAAAATTTTCCTTGTCCTTTTTATCAACGACTTTGAAAAAATAATAGCACCATCGAAAAATTGATATAAAAACGAAATTCGGTAAGACCTAAAAATATTTTAGCCTATTAATGGCGGACGATTCAATGAATTAACCTGAAACTTGTATAAACGAAAACGCGGCCATTAATAGAACGCGACTTTAAATTTGGCATAAAAGCCCAACTGTATCCAATTTGTTAAAGATGAATTTAAATTACTTTATCTCTTTTTATGCTTCATTATCGTAATAATCTAATATGATTAATAAATAAATCATAATCGAATTCTCACAATCACTACCAGTTTTGAATGAAATCTGGCAACAGGGTAAAATTCTGCGCGTTCCGCGTTGTAATAAAATGACCGCTCATGCGCACTGAAATCCCAAATTAATAATAAATTCAAGAAGATTTAATAATGATAACGAACTGTTTGGGCTAATTTTCGACAATAAAATAGAAAAAGAGTTGAATGTTGATGATTATATCGTATTAAATGTTTATTTTTATTAATAATAATTCGACACCAATTATTAATAATGTAGCTTGTTCCTTATATTGTATCTCTGTACTGATTCTTTACCAGTCCTTTCTAATCGTTTTTTCACGCTTTGCTGCAGAAATCAGGAAATATAAATAAAATAAAGTAAGACTTACCGGTGCAGGTGTATTTCCTCGTTTTATTTTTCTTCCCTTTTTCATCAACACTGGACATGATGAAATTAAAACTGCTCTGTTCTAATTTCCAATAATAACAGGGAACAGAGTAGAAAAATACAGCTCATGTCAATAGTCAATCGATTATGACATTCCAGATCTAGAGACATCATACCATACCATAGAGTATAGAAAAGGTGATAACCTTTTATCAATAAATGATGACATCATCAAGCTGATTACTGGATGATGGTTTACTTTACTGAGTAGCAGGACAAGGAGAGGGGGATAAGTAAATAAATAATGAAATAAATAATCCTTCCAACTTATTTTCATTTATTTCAACAAAATAACAAGTCATTGTTTGAAAATTACCAACTAAAAAATTGACAGTGTACACATTATCATCATCATCATCATTATTATTATTTTTTTTGGAAGCATTATTTAATAATATTATAAAAAAATTCAGTTCGTCCTCATCTAAAATAAAAACGTTACAATATTTATTAGCGGATGTCAGAGACGCAAGCGTAAGATCGTGTAAAATCGAACCTGAACAGAGGAAAAAATAATAATATTATAAGACAAAACGAACAAAACTTCTTCTTTTTCACATCTATATACAAATCTCTTTTAATTGTTATAAATATATTTATAACGGTTTTTTTTTCTCCTTACTTTTAGTGTAATATATACAAGCCGAAGCCACTCGTTCGTTACTTAATCGTCCAATCAAATATACACACACTTTGATCGATCCTTACTTAATCAATCAGTCCCTATTAAATTAACCGTACATTGTACATACAATATACAAATACAATCGCAAATCATTTCAATCAATTAATTAATTAACCATTTTCTTTAAAACCATAAACTAAACTAATCATCGATTAATTGCACATCTTTCATTTATTTATGTTCAATGTTCATGTTAATCTCATCATCATTTAATCACCGAAGAACAGTCACTCTGTGTTGTTACTATTATAATATTAATAATAATAATAATCGTAATAATAAACGAATCGTTACATTACATATATAAAAAAATGAATAATAATAATAATAATAATAATAAGAAATGCATTTCATTTTAGTATGTATTTATATGTGTATTGTATGTATGCATGTATGTATGTATGTATGTATGTTTACAATGTAAATTAAAAAAAAATAGTTAAAATCTAACCTTAATCGTATCTATTATTATAATAGGTTAATTTAATAATGTACAATATTTAAATCAATTATCTACACTTCAATTATAATTATCAATTAATCAATTAAAGAAAAGAAAAACAATTAAATGGACGCTAAGATACGACTCGTTCTCAAGTTAATCGATCGTTAACCCTCTTCCGATTCGGAAAGACTAGAGCTAGACAGTCTCGTTTTCATCAAACGACAACGCGAAAACAAAAAAGAACAAGACAAAACCGTAGTACGAATGAACGAGAATCAAAAATTCACTTATGTACATTTTATATAATAGCTGCTGCGTACTTAGTCTTAGTTAATAATAATAATAATAATAGTAATAATAATAATTAAAGCAGTGGTGCCAACTTGCATTATTGCAATGCAACCGAAACACGAGAAAGAAAAAAATGCAAAATACACCTTGAAAACGAGTCAGATTTACACACTATTTATAATTATTATGAATCTTTTACATCTTTCTTTTTGCTCTCCTCACTCAATCAATCAATCAATTCTAATCATAATCAATCGATCAAATCGACCTAACCTAGAAAAGTATGCCGTATCACTAATCCGTAACCTATATGTACAAGAGGACTCGTTCGTTAGTTAATCAATTATAATTAATTACTTCTCACTTCTCCTCTCCTCTTTCTCTCTCTATCTCCTCTCTCTCTCTCTCACAAACGTCCGTTTGCTTCCTCGTCGACTCCAACCATCGATTGTCAATCAATCAATCAATCAAATCAAGTCAAAGTCAAACTATCATCAACGATACCATCAACGACCAATCACCCGATCGTTAATCCTCGTCGGACAACGGCTCGTACTGGGCAGAGAGCAGCGGCTTCGGCTCGAGCTGGTTGTTCCTCGAGCCGTCGTTCACGACACTAGTCTCCTTCACGTACTGATAGCCTCCGACGAACGTACCGCCGCCGCCCTGCTCGTCGTGCTTCTCCTCGTCAATCACCATCTCGCCCGGACTGTTCGAACGGTCCTTGTCGCCCTGCCCGCCGCCGTCCTTCTTGTCGTCCTCCGTCCTCATCACTTCCACTATCCGGTTTTTCACGTAATCGAGCGCCGAGATGTGCGGCTGCTGCTGCTGCTGCTGCTGTTGCTGCTGCTGCTGGTACCTTCGCTGATGGTACGGGTCGGGCCAGTGGTTGTTCTCCGGTGGACTGACCGGCTCGACGTGGTACTTGCTCTGGGCGATTCGGATTATCTGTCGCTCGTCTTGCGGTTGCTGCTGCTGCTGCTGCTGAACGAGCTTCTCCTCTTTGTGCTGCTGGTGCTGCATGCGACGCTTCCACTCGACGTTGTCGCCGATGTGGTAATAGCCGCCCGTCTGTCGGGTGGTGAAATCGTGCGTTATCACGCTGTCCGTCAGATCTTTCACCGTCAGGTTCTTGTTGATGACGTCCGAGTCGAGATCCACGCTTTTGACGGACGGCGGGCGCTCGCCGTTGTCTTGAGACTGCTGCTGCTGCTGCTGCTGGACCTGCTGCTGCGGGGGGTCCCGATGGAAGCTCTGGAAGAGCAGATCGCCCGCCCGAGGGGGCTCCCTCGAATTCGACATCACCTCTCGTCCCCCGTCCGCCGTCTGATTAATCTGATGGGTGATGATGGCGTCGATTAAACTAGCAGCCGTCAGGGTACTAGAATCGCTGCTTCTAGACTGTCTCGCTTGTTGCTGTTGCTGCTGATGTTGTTGTTGCTGCTGCTGCTGTTGATGTTGTTGTTGTTGCTGCTGCTGCTGCTGCTGCTGATGTTGTTGTTGTTGCTGCTGCTGATGCTGCTGATGTTGATGCTGCGAATGAATAAAAGCGACTCTCTTTTGCTCTTCCAAGCGTCTTATCTGCGCTTGCTGCTGCTGCTGTTGTTGTTGTTGTTGTTGCTGCTGCATTATCTGGAACCGGTGCGGTTGCTCCATAATGTTATCCGCCATGGTCTTCCCGAGTCCTTCGTGGGGGGCGTTAGGAACGGGCAGACTTGGTTGTTGCACGGCTACATCCACCAGCGAGGAGAGCGCCTCGTGCCCGGGCGGGTAATAGGGGCGCGTGTGCCGTTGGATCACGCCCTGCCGCTGCTGGTTGGTTTGGGGGGGCGGCGGAGTCCTGTGCGGGCTGCTCGACGCGTAGTACTGGGGCTTCTCGTTGCGCCTGCTCAGCATCTGCTGGGACGTTATGTAATCGTTCATGATGATCTGTCGATTGCTCAGCTGCTGATCGACCGTGTAGACGGGCTGACGGTACGCTCCGCCTTGCTGGTACTGATTCGGGTTGGCGTTCTGCTGCTGGATCGATCGTTTGTTGTAATAGTCGTACATCCGTTTCTCCTGCATGTGGGGCGGCATGTGGATGGGCGTGCCCTGAGTGATCGAGCCCATCTTCGGTTCCGGAATCGTCTGCCTCAGCAGCCCCTCGTATTTCTGCTGGGTGACGATCGGCGTCCCGAGAGTGATACTCCCGGCTTTCGGGTTGGCCGGCTTCGGACTGGGCAGCTTCTGCTGCTGCTGCTGGGTCCGGATCGTGTACGCGGGACTCTTCCGCTCCTGATGGTAGGAGAGGTACGATTCCGATCGGTGGATTATCGGCTGCTGCTGGTGCTGGTGGGCGGTGGTCTTCTGGTGGGCAGGCGGCGGGAGCTCTCTCGGCTTCTTTATGCTCAGGTCGAGCGTCTCCGGCTCGCTCTGTCTCTCCTGCACCTGCAGCACTATCAAATCGTCCCGTCCGGGTTGCTCCGTCGGTTGCGGGTGCTGAGTTATGGGCCCCGAGACGGGAGTGATGGTCGCCCCGATCAACGGAGTCACCAGCTTAGCCAGCGAGAGATCGTTGATCGGCTGCCTCGGCTGGTTGTTCAGGTTGTACTCGCTGACGATCGTCACCTCGTTCGAGTCGTTGTTGAGGATCGAGGAGATCGTCGGGGCCATGCCGCTCGTCGGGACGTTCTGCTGGTTCTGCTGGCCGGCATTGTTGTTCTTCATCAGCGAGAACTCGATCACGTTCAGGACGAGATCCTTGACGCTCAGCGGGGAGGCGTTGGTGCGCGGCTGGCCGTCGTTGTTGACGGGGGTGATGGTCGCCGACGACTGGTAATTGTCGGCCCCCTGCGCCTCGTCGGCGGTCTCGGTCGCCGACGAATCGTAGTCCTCCTTCTTGATGCCGGGGTTCTGCTGCTGGCCTTGAATGACGGGCGGGCTCTCGGCGCTAGCCGTGTCGCTCGAGTGCCGCCCCCTGAGCGGCTCCTCGCAGCTCGACGTGCTCGAGCCGCTCTCCTCCTCGTCGGTCAGGGTCGGCTTATGATCGCCCAGGCACGATTCCAGATTGAGACGTTTCCGGTTGTACGCGTAGAAGTTGCGCACCTGGCCGGGCGACTTGCCCAGTCGCTCGCCGATCGTCTGCCAGTCGGCGCCGTTCTCGCCGAGGGCCCTCCTCAACGCCTCCACGTCTTCCTCGGGCCATTCCTCGGTCGGACCGAGCTTCCGCTGGATCCGGTTGAAGCAGGCGCTGCAGCACTTGGAGACGCCGTTCGGGATGCGGAACTCCTGGATGATCGGTTCCCGGATGTCGAGCGGCAGATCGAGGATGCGCTGCGGGAACGAGCGCAGGCGCTTCACGCGCCCCCGGCCGTTGGGACAGCCGGGCAACGGGCAGTGGGTGTAACGGGAACGGACGCACTTGCAGCGACAGGTGTTGCAGACGCGCGCCTTCGGCGGGATCTGGTCCTCGCGCAGGCCGTACTGCGCGGCCGCCGACGGCGGCAGCGGACGGGACTGCAGGAGGGGGCCCAGCTGGGACGAGCAGACCGCGCAAACGCCCGAATTTGACTTGTCTGAAAAAAAAAGAACAATTCGTTATGTCGATTATTATTACTCGCATGACGCCCATGAAATCGTCTGTTTTTTCTTAAATATCACTTTATGTACTTGCAGTCATCTTATTATGACCTGTTTTTAAAAATTTTAGTCTCGAATGAAGTCGCTTGTGCAAGTTTGAACCTGATCGAATAAAAATTGACCGTTTTAGAGAATAAAAACGGCGAAGTAGTGCTCACCAGATGACGTCATTTCTCACTTATTTTGTTGTAAAATCCGTAATTTTTGACCGATTGGGTAAAACTTGCACAGATGACATCGTCGAGACGAAAACTTGGAGAAAAAAAATGTAACCCCCCCTTCCAGTCCCCTAACACTCTTTTTTCAGCGTAGAAAGGATGACGGGAGGGGGAATATATTTTCATTGTTTTCTTGATTCTCGTCTCGAATCAAAATTTTCGTCTCGACGATGTCACCTGTGCAAGTTTGAACCCGATCCGTCAAAAATTACGGATTTTACAACAAAATAAGAGAAGAATGACGTCATCTGGTGAGCACTTCTTTGCCGTTTTTATGCTCTAAAACGGTCAACTTTTATGCGATCGGGTTCAAACTTGCACAAGCGACATAATTCGAGATTAGAATCAAGAAAAGAATACCCCCCCCCCCCAGTGGAGAAAAGAGTATCCTGGCAACACTAATTACCTAATTCGAAAATTTTGACACTTAGCAGTTGCAGAAGTGAAAACCACGGAGTAAGCAAGAAAGAATTAAAAGTTGAAGGTAAGGGACTCTAGATTGGCGGTCATCTAAAAATAAAGCCGAGGCTCAATCGCTATAGATTCCGTATCTGTAAAACGTAGTCACACGACGTCACGGCCGCCATGTTCAGGCAAACTAAAAATTTCAATGTACTGCCAAATATCGCTCTATTTCTTCTCGAAATCAAATAGACGTTTCGTGAAAGCAAAGCGATATTGCGCAAAGGTGACGGAAAAAAAAAAGGTGACGTATCTATAATGTCTTATAAATGAACATATTTGCTTTTTATGAATTCGAAATTAAACAAACCAAAAAAAAAAGAATACTCGAGAAAACAACAAGAAAAAAAAAACAGCGAAAAAGAGATACGAAACTCTCTTCCCCCGTCCGACAGACCGGCCGCCGGAAGGGATGGGCGGTCCACCTCGAGAGCTCGCGGAAACATTACAGAGAGCAAATATAAAAGCCAGACTCGAATGTTTATACAAAGGAAGGAGCCCGCGCCATGCTTTTCCCTAATTAAATTAAATATTCATATTTCAATTTGGCCGCCCGCGCTACAACGAGCTGCGGCGCGGCGCGGGAGGAGCCCGACAGATGGCGCGCGCTGTAACGGCACGGGGATCAACTCTTCTTTGAGCATTCCGGATCGGGCTTAAAATTTTCCAGGGATCAGCCGGGAACGACGAGTCACGCACAATTAACGTAATCCCGATTCGGGGGACAGCAGGTCGTTGTAAATTCAGGCGACGTTCCAGCGAATTTCGCATATAATTGATTCGCCCGCCTCAATTATTTATCTTGAATTTTTTTCGCGACGAGCGAGAGAAGGACGGAGACGGGGAGAGCGGCGCGGGGCGGCGGTTTTATTTGCACGACGATCCTGCGTGTAAACAGTCCGCAAAACATGTAAGTGCTCTCCGTTTCGCCCTCCCCCTTCAATTTCGATCCCTGCTCCGTCCGTCAGCACAATAACATTAATACACCCCGGGAGGGGTAAACAGAAACAAAAATCATACGCGATCATCATGAATGTTTAAACAGAAAACGCCGAGCATTCAATCTCCAAATGAATCGGTTAGAGATAATTAACTATGAGCGCTCTAAAACAAACATAATGGCTTGCTTCGCAATATAAGAGAACGTTGTAATATCTTTTTATTTAAGTTTACCTTAACTTCTCCAATATGACGTCAGTAGTCAGTAACTACTTATCAAAAATAGGGCGCTTGCGCATTAGCACATTGCTCAACTAGGGCAGCCATTTTTAGGCCATTTTTAAAGGAGAAACAATATGCATTTGTTTCTATGAAGCGTGAATTGAAGAAACAAAGACTAGTGCAACTAATAATGCTATGGCCTGTTAATGGCGGACGCATACATAGCAGAGTAAACTGAAAAACTCCAGGGTGTAGCGATAGACAGAAAATTGTCGTGTAGACGTCGCCTCGGCGGGGGCCGCGCCGCATAGGGTGGACGATCCCCGATCCCGGGGCATAGGAAAAGTCAACAGCAGCACCGCAGATCAAACAACGTCGGTCGGGGGTAATCGCGCGTACACGGGAATAGGTAATCCTAATCCGAGCGGGTAATTAGTCGGGAAAATCAACACGCCGACGACTTGCTCTCCCGCGCGCGCTAATTGCTTACCTGGCTCGTTTATGTAAACCGGGGAAAACTCTCTTCCGAGCCCCGGGAGTCGAACGTCTCCCCGTCCGACCCCGTCCCGATTAATTGATCGCCGTCCCACGGTCCACTCGTTATGCGGGGACGTAAAGATAAGGATTTGTCACGTATTCGAACGTGCGGCTTCGAGGGGATGGGGAAGGGGATGATCATAATTATTGCAGAACCGGCGCTGCTGCGTTTCAATAATTAGCGATTTTCCATTTGGCATATACGCGGGGGAGCGCGAGCTCGCTCACACACACGCCGGATCGCTGGATAATGAATATGACAGCTGATGTGCACGTCAGCTTTTCCTATAGTCTCCCGAGAGCTTTCCCGTTCACTATTTTAATACCGATCGTTAATCAAAACCGGTAATTCGACACTAATCCGGTCCCCATTATTATGACAAATCGCTGCGAGGTATATGGAGACATTTTTTTTTAATATCAAGCTCTCTTTCCCCGTTTTGTATCGCTTCAAGTGTTTGCCTAATAATACTAATACGACACGGGTTTTCCGCGGGGATTCCCCGGGGACGACCGTCAAACAACGGCGACGTTCCCCGTTAAAATAAGCCGGATAATGAAAAGATTTTCCGCATGAATTTCGACGTTATTATCCGAGCGCGGGTCCCCGGGGAACGTCTTGCGGAACGAACGATTGTCCCGGCGGCTACGGGAGGAGCGAGGACTACTCGAACGATTCAACATCGGTCAAATTGACGATTTCGCAGAGTACAAGAATACAATAAAAGTCTAGAACACCACTTTGATCTTTATACAAATTTCGTATTAGCACGACGTTCATTAGCCATTTCTGTTACTGTGCAATTGAAAAAACGGTTCTGGTCCTTGTGACGTCACGAGTTCAAAGCATAATGTAACCTAAAAAACTGTAAACTGCAAAAAAGAAAGTCCTCATTCATTTCAATCAACTCCGTGGATTGATCTGTGCATTTAATTACACTATCAGCAGCTCGACTCCTTGACCGGCGAGAAGAACTCGAACTAACGCCGTGACGTCACGGAACTGATGTAATAGCGCGAATTTCAAACGTGCGCAGAATTTCCGCCCGACGAACAACAACAACACACTGACCGACGATAATTGAACCGGAGGCACCGGGGTAATTTAATAGTGCGGAAGAGCGAATCGCTGCTGCGGTTTCCCGTCGGTAATTAATCAACGATCTGATGCGATTTCGATTGCAGCGCGCGATTCGGACAAAACAAACGACACGCTCGTCCGCAATAATCGCTGAATTAATATTTTACACACAAACGGGGCCGAATCGAATCGAATTATTCGATAATAATTGCCACGGACGTATCGAAATTAAATTATTCCCGAATGATCGGACTATAATTATTTCATAATAATTGGGTGGGTGTATCACAGGCAGGCAGGAGGAGGATATTTTTCTGTGCATGTATGAATAATTATATAAACGAACTAATTAACAATACGCAAATATATAAATAAATATTAAACCATCTATTTATCTCTCTTGTATCGAAGGAAAGGGGATGTTTTAAATCCCTATTCCAGTTTATTTTTTTTTCAAAAGGTTTAATTTAGCGAACAAACATACAACCAGAACCAGAACGATGATGTCTGAACTTTAAGCGAGTATCCATCACGTTGGATGAGGAGAAAAGATAAAGAGAGAAAGAGAGGAACGGTTAGAGCAGAAAGATTAATTGGAATATTACTAATTAATACGAATTAGCCCCCGGTAAAAATCTGCCAAGATGAAATGGTTATGAATATTAAAAGGCAAATCGACTCGTATATCGTTGATTAAATGAAAGGGGTTCGAGTGGGGCAGGCGGAAAGCGGGGCGAGACGGGGTGGGAAACCTCCAGAGAATCCGATTTTAAGTGCTCTCCCAGATATTGAAGATTTCAATTATGAATTTGGAATAAAACGCGAACGTATTTTAATAATAACATCATAATCATCCATTATTTCACTTTTATATGTATATTTGAGGGCGGGGAAAGAGAATGTTGAGAAAAAGAAAACCGGAAATTCAATACGGAAACATAATACCACTAATGAAATTTCCAGATAACGATAACGGTCAGATAATATCTGGGGATGTTTCGATAAATTGATACTTGAATTATTTAACGGGAATAGACCTAAAACTGGGTAAATATTTAATAGGAACGGGAAAATTTAATATAGATAAAGCGTTACGATAACGACCGGGGCTAATAATAATAAAAACGACGAGAAAAATTAGTTTTAATAGAACCGGCAACGTCGCCAAGAAACCAAATAGAATAATTGGACCCACCTGACTAAAAGTAATGTGCATTAAGACCAAAATTCCTCTAAAATAAAAATAAAAAGAAGAACCCATCAGTAATACCAGAACTGTCAAATTTGTTGCTATTATTACGATTATCTCTAATTTATTAATTTAAATTAGAACCAGCACTAGGTAATTCGTTTTGTTAGTTCGGGTCCAATAAACAAACTAGGACTAGACCAGATCTGCCAAACCAACCAGCCACGTTTAATAAACCCGAACCAAAGTTAAGTGAAAATAAACAGCGAGAAATAGTTCAACTCAAATACCTTGCACTAATTATCCGAGTTCGAGTTTCTGATGGGCGGAACGGCTCCGCGTAGTTATACCGAGTGATTCTTACTTTATAATTATTTCACGTTTATTTCCATTCAATTCAAAATGTTTGTTCAAAATCAAAAATCAGCAACAACAATCCCAAAAACAACAGGGGGAACAGAATAACGATAATAATCGTAATTAAGAAATACGATAAAATGAGAAAAGTGAGAAGAAAATATTTCTAATTACCGCTTTACTCTATGACGTGCGCGCGTCGATTCTGGAGAGGTAGTGCTATAGTAACTAATGACGTCACGGTAATAGCGCGATATTTGAATTTATTGATACTGTTATGCTGTTCTAAACGATATTTCTTAATAATAAAACAAAACGCAAAATAAATATTTTTAAATTTAATATGATTAATTAAAATTATAACGGTAAATAAGAGTAATAAAAAAAAAGAATAATTCTTGAAACGTCCTTGTTAAAACCAAATCAAATCATAAAAAGATCCTCTCGATTTAAACATAAAATCGCATTAAAACATCACGAACAACGAGATGAAGGGGATGAAACGGTGCGCAAAGAAACCAAAGACCTCCCACCAAGGACCGTTTACATTAGCGAGGAGATGCTCTCTCTCTCTCGTTAATGCAAAATACAATTATTCATCCCTTGCTGGTTTAAATGATTTTTTATTACTTTATTACAATTCAACCACCTCATAATTAATTGATTATTACCCTTAATGCCGTTAACCGTTAAATAAACTAGAGACATTACCAAACCAAGAAACGATAAATGAAACATCCCGGGAGCAGGCGTAACGTCCGTGACTAGTGGGGGGATGGTTGGCTGTTAGATAGAGAGGGCATTATTACCGCCAATTACAACTGCCTATATAATCGCCCTATGAAACCCCATTGCCCAGTCTCGCGGCATCGTCAAATCGCCGAGGATCGTCCCACGCGTCTCGAAAAGGGGGTCGCTCTCGTTCCATCGTCACCCCCTCGGTTTTCGAACAATAATAATCGCGACGGTCGGGGCTCAAAAGTGATTTTTTTTTCTACGACGCGGAAATTAATTCGGTAAGTTGGCTGTTGTAAAATTAATTTTTTAAACGCTGACTAATATTGAAATTTTCGGTTTCGCTCATTGTTTGCTCGGGTTCAAATTAATTTGATTGATTTTAAATGCGAGCAAACAAACGATAACAGAATTTCACATTAATGTTTATTTTTTTCGAAGCGCGTTCACGCCGAGAGGTCTCGTTTCGATATTGTTTCTTTTTTTTTAATGGTAAAAACAGTCCCCGCAAAATTATAAATAAACACCTTTTTTCTGGCTTTTAAATATTATCAATTCCATTTACACTTTTCTTTACGAATCAATTAAAAATAATACCCGCATTCATAATTCTTTGCGCAACCCTATTTTCGACCATAGTAACACTTCTCGCTTCTTATCTTCTCTATGGTAATACGATAAAACCCAATAGTTACCATAGAGAAGATACAAAATAGGAAGAGTCGATCTAGTCGATAACAGGGTCTGGCAAAGATACATTAAATTTTGATGCTTTATGGCCGTAATTAAATTGAATAATTTAACTGAAAAAACACAAGAAAACATTTTTTTTTTTGTATTTTAGCCTCTCTCTGATAACGCAATGACGTCATAAAACCACGAAAAATAAATTTTCTCCTCCCAATAAACCCCCAGACGCAATGTCACTTTAATTTGACGCGATTTGAAGCTCGATAATTTTGACAACTGTCAATTATGACAGATTCAAATATTTTGTTTCAAAACACGCCTCCAAATTTAAATTAATTTTTTTTTCAGATGGCGTTGGCGTTAGCGTAAAACGTAAGATAAGAAAAACATAAACCGACCAAAAACATGTACTCGTTTTACCGAGCGTGGCTGTCGTTGGGGCCCTGCGGACCGGCATTTCCGCCGCCCCTTCCTCCGCCGAGCCCCCTTCCGTCCGGTCAATCGAGCGCCCCCGACGTCGCTCTCCAAGTGGGTCCCTCGATGACGCACTTCTCCGCTCACAAGGCCATCCTGTGCGCGCACAGCGGCTTCTTCAAGGCTGCCCTCAACAACCATTTAGGTAAAGACTCTTTCAATTTTTTTTTCCTCAACCCAACCGATATTTGTGCATCAACAGGCACGACTCCGATACTAGTGCCGAGCATAAACGTCGACGAGTTCTCCTCCCTCCTCACCTTCATGTACACCGGCTATCTCGACCTGAACCTGGGCAACATCTACAACATCCTCCTGGCGACTCACATCCTGCACATGCCCAGGGCGCTGGAGATCTGCAGGAACTTCCTCCTGCAGGCGCAGAACATCGAGAACCGCAACAACGTCATCAAGCCGATCGCAAGCCGTAAGGCGCCCCCCGCCACGCAGCAGATCTTCGCGCCGACTTATTCGAATCTCGAGAAGCACGAAGACACCCCCTTCAGAGCCGTCGCCGTCGACAAGGACGCCCCGTCCACTTCCAAGATGTCGCACGAGAACCCGCCGCCGGAACAGGAGACCGTCGACGTAAAACCGGCCGTGAAGAAGAGCCCCGGCGAGAAATCCAAGTCGAGGAAACGCAACCCCGACGGCCACAACGAGAAGGTCATAATCGACATCGCGTGCTGCGACGGCCCGGTCCGCTTCCAAAGGGTGATCAACAAGAACTACAACGTCCACCGTAGCGGCGCCGGGGATTCCCCTCGTCCTCACCATCCGCACCAACACCACAACCGCAACCACCGTCCCGGATCTCAGGGATCGAGCAAGAGCGGCAGCGGCAAAACCGAAGAGAACCTGAAAGAGAAATGCGACGAGAACCAGGGCCAGGAGCTGTTCACCTGTCTCTACTGCAACCACACCTTCAAGTCGCAGTACTGCTACCAGAAGCACGCGCGGCGACACCTGAACCCCGTCAACGTGGACGTTAACGCGATGCCCGTCGGCGCCGACAGCGCCGCGAAACGGGAAGTCAAGCTGCTCGACATGAACGTCCAGTATTACCCGTGCAAGACGTGCGGGTCCAAGTTTCCCAGCTACTACTTCGTCCACAAGCACCGGAAGCTGTGCCACGCGGAAGAGATGGCCGACAGCAGCAACAAAAACAACGAAATGCTGCCCGAACCGTCCAACATCGAGGCGAGTGTCGACAGCGAGAACACCGCCAGCAACGCCAGCAGTAACATCGACGTCGAGGCCATCAATTCAGACAACTAGACCCTTCTTGTAGATAGGATAGGTTTTCAATGTGTAAAAATTAATTTAAATTTAATTAATAAATACTATGTAAGCACGGTGAGGGCGTTTCTTAACTTATTTTTAGTAGATATTTCATTGTAAAGTTAGTTTTTTTTTGCGAAAAATGGTTGGCCTAAAAATGGCTACCATCTTACTTTCAATTTACTTTATGAACACACCCTATAATATGAATATTACTACATTTAAAAAATCAATTATGTCTGTGAATTCTCATTTGGATTGCCTGAAAAATACTAAATTTAACCTGAGCTCGCTCACAGAAAATAAAGATAATAATGCGTCCATATAATAAAAATAAAATCAATTAAAAATACGGTAAAACGTCAAAATCGATAAAAGTAGGCCATAATATTGTTGAACAAACTATTTGCATGAAAATGACTGCCGCATTAAAAATTAACTTGGTAATTTTAACCAGAACGCACCCACACACGGTAAAAACGCGCCCATAATTGGCTGCCGCATTAAAATTAAAATAGTAAATTTATCCAGAACACGCTCGCACGGTAAAAACGCGGCCATAAAATAAATGACAACAGCGCGATAACCAGGAAAAATAAGAAAAACGCGCCCTTAAATAAAAAAAATAAATGCTTGAAACCTCAAATTCGATTAAAATAACAAGAATACGCCCGTAAATAAAAAATTACCATATTAAAAAAACTGTAAAACGTCAAAATCGATGAAAATAACCCACCACATTGTTGATTCTACCCAACTAATAAAGTAGCAGGAATATGGCTGCCGCATTAAACTTCACACAGTTAAACCAGAACGCGCTCACTGTAAAAACACGCTCCCAGGATAAAAACGCGCCCTAAATGAAATCCAAGATGGCGAAATCTCAAAATAATTGAAACAAGCAACAATAAATGTTAATTTTCCTTAACCAATCAATTAAAAATTGATGAATCCTCTCCTTAATGATGTAAAAAGTGTTAAAGAACATTTTAGAACCCCCATTGTTCATTACAAAAGCGCATTGTTATTTTTATGGGGCTCAAGAACAATAAAAGACATGAAAGATACATTTCCAAGGATAGGCAACCAATAATACACGTGCGGTGGGGGGCGTGGCTATAAAGTAAACAGAGTGAAGTATAATTGGTTGCATAAGCTATGAGGGAAATATTATTTTTTATAATAATCAACAGGGAATACTTACCTCAAAGAAGTAATAGTCAGGAAGGAGCATAATGTTACTTGGCCACATTTTAAATTTACAGGTGGAAGTGATATTCCTTCAGTTGCGTTCTTTCTCTGTCTGGCGTCTCATCATAATACTCTTTCCTGACCTTTTTACTTCTTTGACTTACCTGGAGGATTATAAGGGACAAATGAATGATACGATCGGGATAGAGGGTAAGGATAGCGGATCCGAGTCATAGGGACCGGTCCGAAACTTTCAGTAAAATCTAGAAAAAATCAAAAGTGACTGTAGGGGGGCAAACGGACCGCAAAATAAAAAAAACTCACCTTGCAAATCGGAAGGCTCGTCGTCGCTCGTCTCGACACTAGCGTTGTTTTCCTTGTCTTTTCTCCTTTCCTTCTTCTTTTTATTCTCGATCACCGACACAGACAACACGCTCTGGTCACTGCAACAACATCAAAACAGCCAATTAGAGACACACACATAAACCAACAATAATAATTCAAGAATATCTTATCGAGAGCGAGAGGGGGAATCGAATCAATTTAATTTGAGAGATGTTATTAAAACAAACGGAAACCACCCCTTCTTCCTCCTTCCCCCTCCCTTTCGAGCTCGTCGTATTTCCAATTGCAATCAATCCAAACGACTTCTGTAAACACGATCTGCATTGCAACCGCCGACGGTTTAGAATGCGGTGCCCCCCGGGGGAATCGTTTACGACAGTCGAGTGAACAATTATCGGACAGACTCGCGGATCACATTTACAAATTGATACTTCAATCGGGATAAAATCGACTGCCAAAGCGAGCCCGAGATTTCCGCTCATTCCAATCATCGTAATTAGAATTTCGATTGAATAAAAAGAAGACACCGGCAGGCGGGACACCAACCTGACTTGCTCGGCTCCCTCCTCCACCTTCACTTTCACCCCGATCTCGTCTTTCGCCTCCGCCATCGGCTCGTCCGTCGTCCCTTTCTCGTCCTTCTCGCCGCCGCCGCCGCAGTCGGTTTCGCTTTCCGTCTTCACCTTCACCTCGTCTCTCTCCGCTTTCACGCCGGGCGGCGCCCCCGTCGCGGGGCTCTCTCCGGAAGACGGCGCCGGTTTCGGGGATCCGCCCGGCGGTCCCGCCGGCGGAGGATCGTAGGCCGTTGTTACTGGGACGGATGATGAAGAGGTGGGGGCATCGCTAGTCGCCGGTTGAGGCGGCTGCGACTGGTCTGGTTGTTGTTGCTGCTGCTGCTGTTGTTGCTGGACGACGGTGCCCCGCTGGGGAGGCGCGCCGGTACGGAGCTGCTGCTCGCGCTGCAGTCGAGTCGTCACACCTGGAAAACGAGATCGAAATTAACGCTTGTCCATGGACTTGGTAAAAGCAGTAGACTTACCGGTCGTCAGGATATCGACGACGGAGGCGTTAATGTTACTGTTGACTTTCTGGGCGTTGTTCCTCAACGTGCCCCTCGTACGTTGGCGCGTGCGCTTCAGCAGCTGTTTCTTGTAGTTTTCGGTCTTCTTGGTTAAATAATAAAACTGTACGCAATCCGAGACGGACTTTCGGTCCAGGTATGAGGCTATCACGCCAAAATTCTTCGGATGCTGCAGATATTTCTCCTGCAAAATTAATCAAAAAGTGCATTAATAAAAGGTGACTATAAAGAGAGAGGAGAGAAGAGAGAGGGAAAGAAAGAAAGGGAAGAAAGAGACTAGGAGGAAATAGAGAGAGGAAAAAAGGTGAGAAAGTCAGATGGAAAGGAATGAGAGATATAGAGTGAGGAAAGAGATAAGGCGAAGAAAAAGAGAAGAGGAAAGTGGAATAGATGATGAGGAAAGAGAGGGAGGGGTGATAGATAGAGGGAGGGGATAGAGATAGCGGATGAGGTAAGAGAGATAGAGAGTGAGTGAAGAGAGATAAAGGGTGAGTGAAGAGAGACAGAGGTAGAGGAAAGACAGACAGAGGGAGATGAAAGGATGAGGAGAGAGAAAAAGATGGAAGAGAGAGAGAGAGATAGATAGGGGACAAGATAGAGATGGAACAGAAAAAAGAGAGAAAGAGGGAGGCGAAAGATACAGAGGCGTAAAAAGAGAGTTAGACAAGAAAGAAACGCACCTTAAAAGCTTCCTTCTCGCTCTGTATCCAGACGTTCAGATACTGGCGTTCCTTGTAGATGTCCTCCATGTTGGGGAGACGTCCGTTCGTGTCGCGGTACGCCGCCTTTCTGTCTCGTCTGTCCAACAGCACTGGCGGTATCACGGCGTAGCTGCGCATCTTCTTGTCCTCCATTGCTTGTTCCTGCAGGTTGTCCATTATCTCCTCCATGTCGGCTTCCGATTTCACGCGCGCCCCCACACGGTTGAACCTGGCCGAAGAGTTCAAACTCGATTTGAAATAATCACTGCGAGATGGGGGAAGGGAAACGGGAGAGATTAGGACGACGGGATCAACTCGACTTACCTCTCCCTGTCCTCTCGCTGCTTCCTCAGCTCCGGGAACACCTTCTCGAAGAACTCCCTGTTCCGCGCCTCTTTCGCCTTGCGTTTCGCGCTCGCCTCGACCCGGTCGACCTTCCGCAGCCACTCGGTCATCAGTTTGCTGTACGTTTCGGCGACGTGACGGTTCCGCTGGTCCCGGTCCGCGTGGCGCCGCTTGAAGTACTCCAGGAGGCGCCCCTTGAAGACGGCGTGACGGCGACGCTGCTCGTGGTAGACGCTCGCGTCTGAAGGTTGGTTGTACAGGGGGAAATCGACACGGGGACCTGCTGATAAAACACATCGTCGTTAATCTAAAAAGTTTTCTTTCCGGAATTTTACAAAAAAAAAAAAAAGTTCAAAAATTCAAGACCCTGTTGAAAAAGGAACTCACCCAGACTGTCGAGTTTACTGTGGGCCATCCACGCTTTTCGCCTGTTCTCGGCGTACACTTTCTGAGGTAAGCTCTGGGCGCCGGTCTTCTCGCCCGCGGCGCCCTGTTCTTCGGCCGCCCGGCCGTCCCCGGCTAGTTGCCCGCTCGCGGCCCTCGTCGCCGTTTCTTCGAGCTCGCGCTCCTTCTTCCGCAGGATCGAGATCTGCGACTCGGCCTTTGCGATCTCGCGATCCACCTTTCCGATCTGCTGGATCAGGTGGTCCTTGGTGCTGCGAAACGTCTGATCCGAGTGATCAGGCAGCGTCGGCGAGATAGGTTCGAGCTGCGGGTTGTAGATCGTCAGCGGGGGGTCCTGAAACACGCACGAAAAAACGACCTTAATTTCAGAAAATCACCTTTCCAACTAATTATTCTGACAATGACACTTATCACTTCTTGTCATCGTAATATATAAAAAAAAAGAGTCACTCACCCTAGTGTCCACTCTGAGAGGCGTCATGACGCACTCCTTTCCGGCCTGTCCGTCTTGCAGCCTGATCTTCTTGACCAGCGGCTGTTGCGCCGCCTGCTGACTGCCCATCTGGTCGCCGCATCCCTGCTGCTGTTGCTGCTGTTGCTGCTGCTGTTGCTGCTGCTGCTGAGCGGTGACGCCCCCTCGATAGTCGGGCAGCAGGGAAATGCGATGCTGGCGACCCTGTCCGACGTCCCGGTAGGGCGCCATCGAAGCGGGATAGCGAGCCACCACGCCGCCCCCGCCTCCCTGACCGGTGGGCTGATGGGGCGGCGCGGCGATCGACGGATACGGGTAACGGGCCGAAGAGACGGCGGTGACGGGCAGAGGCGAACGGGAGGGCTTGTATGGATCCGGAGCCACCGGCTGGAGGTTAGAGTGGCCCGATGGAGGTCTGAAATTCGTAAAGAAAAACGCTTTAACATCCGAGTCGGACGGTGCGTGGTGGAATCAACAAACTTTTAAGGTGTCCTTTACATGGACTTGGTAATTTCCACCACAGCTTTATTATTGATTTATTTTAGGTAATTTGAAAAGAGAACGGTAGCTTTCTAAACCGTGGCGGAATAACTAAAATATTCCATAACTCAAGGAAATATTCCTTACACGCGGCTTATTCTCGTAAAACATGTGTTATAATGAAATTGAAAAAATGGTGGTATGAAAAAATGATTTTTTTTAACCTTGGTGGAATAACACAGAGCCATTACATTTACTGGTTCATTCCACCGCGGTTTCAATTTTTTTTTCAGAACAGCCTTCATGGTGGAATAAACGCAAGTTATATGACACTGCGTCTATTCCACCAATTATTTATTTTTCATAATTTTTTTTATTATTTTTACTGTTTCATCATAATTGTCTCGATTGTTACGTCAAGTAATTAATCACTCGTCCATTGCAATACAACTGTCAAAAAAAACCTTTTTATTGCAGTTTTTAATTGCGATGGAACACGTTATAATGCAATAATTGAAAAAAATGACTGACTGAATAAAAAAAAATTTGAATCTTGGTGGAAAAAGACAAAACCATTTCATAACTGGTTCATTCCACTATGGTTTAAATTTTTTACAGCTCGACCTTCAAGTGAATATTTTTATAATCGGGGTGGAATAAACGAAAATTAAATCATACTGCGTCTATTCCACCACTTATTTTTCACGAATTTCGTTGTTTTTACTGTTTCATCATAATCGTCTCGATTTTTACGGTAAGTAATTGAGGATAAATGTCGCACAGAAGTAGAAATAACAACAATGACTCGTCCATTTCAATACAACACAAACTATCAAAGAACCGTTTTATTGCAGTTTTTATTCGTGGTGGAAGGAACGAAAAATATTTTTCACTCAATTCGTTACACCTTCCATTCCACCACAATCGGAAACATGTTCAAATTTTTTATATCGTGGTTTCTATTTCGTGGTGGATTGAACGAAAAGTACTACTTTAAAATTTTCATGAATGTTTCTTATTTCATAGCCGGTCGATTCCACCATGGAATTTATTTTAAATCGAAAGAAGCATATGTTCGAACCGCGGTGGAATAAAAGGAACTTATTTCACATCTCGTCTATTCCACCACGATTTTCAAGCGGGATTTTCCGAGCAAAACAAACGAAACGACCTTCGCATCGAAAATAATTCATCGCGGCGACATAAAACCTCTCCGATGACATTTGACGGGCAACATTATTTATAACGTTTTCGTCAACTTGGCAATGACCTTGTTGACAAGCAGCGTGCGACCGACCATTCAATCGCTGGCTGCTACCTACGCGATTCGAATCGAAAGGGAAAAAAAAAGGAACCGAAAATATGAAAACGTATTTTTAGAGGACGCGGTTCCCGAAACGAACGGGGAGACGCGGAATCATCTACGGTCGCGCATTCTCAAGGTTTTCCCGTCACTAATTATGTAAAATAATGATAATTAGCGGCCACAATAATAACATATTTACTCTAACGATTTTCAAAGCCAAAAATAGCTCGGGCCAGCTTTTGCACGCATGATCGATCTCACACATGCTAACGAACCCGGCCGCGACGCCGGATCGCCTCCAATATACCCAACAACAACGGACGACCTTGCCCCTTTCTCTCCAAGCGCGCGTACTTCTCTCGCAGTTCGGCAACGTCGACGCCGCGCTTCGGCGCATCGTGTCGTTTTCCCTTGAACCCCTAGCGCGCCCTTCCACCGTGAACAAGAACGATGACCGGAGGCCGCGACCAATAGCGAGCAGCTTGGTGGGGATACGAGTGAACGAGGAGGGGCGAGTCTCGCGGCTATTGGCTGAGTCGTGAGCGGCCATTATGGATTAATCCCCACTTTGGAGAAGCGGGAGGCGAAATGGTTCCGACAACGCTGCCACTTATTGCAAGATTTACTGTAATTGTACGAAATATTGCGGGTTTGCTGGATGATTGAACGATTTAATCAGACGTCATTATTGATAATATTCAAGAGAATGGGAATGGAATTGTATAATGATTGGAACAACTTGTGACACTGCAAGGGAGTCCCGACTCTGCGACTATCTACTACCTAGGTACCTACGGATTTCGCCCTTAAAATGATGAAAAGCTGATGAAAAAAAACAATGTAGGCGCTATATGATCGATCCATTCTTTCAACCCTCATCCACCCTCCACCCCTGTCATAAAAACCATCACATTGCCTGCTCCGGCTGTGTATAATAATAAAGAGGGCTCGTTTTAAATCGCTTTCCTGATCGATGATAAAATAAAATGTGCAGCAGCAGCCCTCTCTACTCGCTCTTACAACTCCGAGCACCGCTCGAGCTGGCTTTCCGGGAAACGTCTCCTCTCCCACCACACGTTCGTGTAAAAGTAGGCGGAGTAGTCCCCACCGCTCCATCCCCACCATCTCTCTTCGCAACATTGTAGCAAATCATCACGTTCCACGTTGCTAGATTTACGTTTACATCACTTTCTCGTGGAACTGCGGAGAGTGCGGGTCCATCACTCGCTCACGGTGCTCGACGCGGTTCGCCGACGCCGAGAGGCTATCACAGGCACGATTCGGCAACAGCGCCAAAAATCGCTCTTCTGTTCATTTTATAGTTTCTGCTGGTTTCTGATGTCCAGAGCCAGCAGAGGCCAGAGCTCGCCTTGTTTGCACTTAGTCACCGGACTGTTACCAGTCCCAGTCCCGCTTCGAGCTTCGGCTCGGTTAGTTCTGTCTCAGTCTCAGAGTTCCCTCCTGTCAGCTGCACGAAGATCAGGGGGGGCGACCTTTGCCGCTCGCACGCGGAAGTCGGATCGAATGAAATCATCCTGCAGCGTGGCGGGGGAGCAACAAACAGCGGGGAAAGGGGGCGAGTAAAGTAAAGGTGAGCCGCCCGGTCAGGACTAACTAGAAATAAACCGCCGTCGTCGTCGTGCAGAGGTCACCACAACATTATGTCGACGATGAGATGAGGCTTGAGAACAGACGGACGGGACGGACTAGGAAATAACCTCTTTCTACCTAGCCGCGCTCCTCGAATCGTAACCAGATGAATTATTTATTTTGAAATGTTTAAAATTAGACGCGGATAATGGTTAGCGGCGATCTTTATGGATCGCGAGCGGCGGCCGCGCGGGGGCGGCGGGCGGGTTAATGGAAATGAAGGTTCGAAATTGCGATTGCAAAGGACAGCCTTCGGCTTTCAGCCAGCCGTGTCGTAAATTTAATAAATTTTTAATGACCGAGCTGGGGACGGCAGGTAGGCAGGAACGGTGGTAGTAGGATGAGGAGCGCTTCCTTCTCACCTCTCGCAGCCAACTCGGGGAATCGAAAAAATTTCCTCGTTTCGCCCGAACTCGTCGTAAATAAACAACAATCACGCACCTGTCGCGACGTCGTAACCCCTCCCCCGTACCTACCTATTAAAGCCGTCGCGTTCGATCCGCTTTTGTTGTATCAGGCAAAAGAGACAAGTCGAAAGTCATTGACGGAACAAATTGAATTGCAAAAAAACATCAAATCTTGCTGTGGCGAAACTGATAATCACGGCGAGAAAAATCAATTTGAAATCACAATTGATTCCAGGCTGTTTTTCTGTGGTCCATGGAGATTTGCTCTGAACGTTTCGTGCTCAACTGCAGCAGACATGCATCGTGAGCGGTTACGCGTGCGCAGACGATACGACGATTAAATTAGAGAAACTTGCACTCCGCGTGTTTACTGATAACTGAACGGACACGGTTGGTGGGCCGTTCCTATTTTTAGGTATCCTAAACGGTGATGATGCTCTGTAGCAGGTAGTTGTAGATGAAACGTTCGGAGCAAATCTCCATGGACCACAAGAAAGACAGCTCGGAATCAATTATGATTTCCTGCAGTTGAAGGCAGTCGTATAAGCATACACACGTCTACTTCAAAATTTTAGTTAGTATTTTAGTATTTTAGTTTACTTCAAAACCAGTTTTAAAAAAAATTGCGAGCCAGTCAGTTTAAAAAAAAAATTGCAGCCAGCCAGTAAAAAAAAAATGCGAGCCAAACAGAGTTTGTAAAAAAATTGCGAGCTAACCGGAGTTTATGCAAAAAATTGCGAGCCAAACACGGTTTAGAAAAATTGCGAGCCAACCAGAGTTTGTAAAAAAATTGCGAGTCAACTGAAGTTTGTAAAAAAAAAAAAAAAATGACGAGCCAACCAGAGTTTGGGAAAAATTGCGAGCTAACCGGAGTTTTTAAAAAATTTCGAGCCAACTGGAGTTTGTAAAAAAATGGCGAGCCAACCAGAGTTTGTAAAAAAATTGCGAGCTAACCGGAGTTTATGCAAAAAATTGCGAGCCAAACACGGTTTAGAAAAATTGCGAGCCAACCAGAGTGTTAACTCCGCGTCAAAGAGCCTAAAAATATTAACGACGCGATTCGATCCTGAAAGGGGCTAAATTAATGCGGCTCGATGCCGCGATGGTAATGACAAATCGCCACGGTGACAGGATCGAAATTTAGGGAAGGACCAGGCTATAATTGCCAATGATTGACAGGAACACAATTAATTAATAATTATCGAAATTACTGACCTTGTGTCTTGTCCGACTAAAGGGGCACTTGTTTTAATTTGCGAGATGTTGTAACTATTATTATTGTTCACTCTGCTTCACTATGTAGGTACCCACGATTGTTCCACTACTTTATACCGCTTCCTTATTTAATTAAAGAACTAGGTATCCCGTTTCCGTAACACCAGCATCGACGAGTCTGGTACGAACGGCACTCTTGGTCGAGCTCTCTCCTCTCTCGATGTTAAACCTCGACTCTCCTGTCTATGTGTGGTCCTGTCCGGTCAGGTGTCCTTTTCCTTCGTCAAATGTGTAAAGGGATAGGAAGGGGTAGGAAACGGTGGTGTCTTAGAGAATACAAATCGATTATTCACCAAGGACGTAACATACCGCCCACCAAAATTACCGGAGGAATTTTCCGCTATCAGAAAATTGAACCAAAAGCGAAACTAACGAAAACGAAACTAACGACAATAACAAAAACGAAACGAAACGAAACGACAAGTCAGGGACGAAATTCCCTGAGTCCGTTACTGGTTAGGTAACGGGCAAAGTTTGACCAGAGGTCGTTTACAAAGACCTTTGGTCGTACGAACCGAGGCAACCCTGGCGACACCATCCGCACCAGGGTGCAGAGAAACAATTCTTCCTAGAGCCCATTTCAAAGGAGACAACAATTCATCCTTTATCAACACCAACGAACCGATATCCGTTGACTCAAACAAATGGGTTTTCGACCATTTACTCCTCTGGTGGAAATTATGAAGATATTCAGCCCTCCAACGTGTCCAAAAATCACGTTGCATCCGTTGCACCAATTGCCAACGAGAAAGACGAGAAATCTTCAGATGTGACAAGTTCACATCCGGCACCGACGACAGAGGTTCCAAGGTCAGAAAATGACCAGGGGTCAACGCGGATAGATCGTTGGGGTCGCTACTAATGGGGCAAAGGGGGCGCGAATTCAAGACGGCCTCGATCTGAACGATGAAGGTGTTCAGCTCCTCATAAGTCAAAATTTGACCACCAATAACACGGGCCATGTGTGTTTTGACGGACTTAACACCGCTCTCCCACAGTCCACCGAAGTGTGGAGCTGAGGGTGGATTGAAGTGCCATCGAATACCTTCCCCTTCTGCGGCGATTTTCAAATTTGAGTTGAGCTCCTTGTTAGCTCCGACGAAATTGGTTCCACAGTCACTGTAGATGTCACTACAGCGACCGCGGCGAGCGACAAACCTCCTAAGAGCTGCCAGGAAAGTCTCTGACGATAAATCAGAAGCGATTTCGAGATGAATCGCGCGAGTCGCGAAACATACGAACAAACATAAATAGGCTTTAGAAGTTTTGACACCCCTATACCTCGACAAGACAATAGGAAAGGGTCCCCCATAATCGACCCCGACACAACTAAAAGGCTTCAATTGGGAGACACGAGCGACAGGTAAATTCCCCATGGGAGGCTCCAACGAGAGGGGACGAGTGCGAAAGCAACGATTGCATTTCGACAAATAACTACGAATGACCCTACGAGCAGACAGGATCCAAAAATTTTGTTGAAGGAGATAATGAGTAGTGTTCACTCCTGGGTGCAAATTACCTCGATGTATCTGATCAATCAAAAGTTCAACCAACCTATGCCTTCCTGGCAACAATGCGGGATATTTAGCGTCGAATGCTAAACCCGAATGCAACAGTCGACCCCCGACTCGCAAAATACCGAAATCATCAATAAAGGGCGACAATGACTGCAAGTACTTGGCACATGGTTTACCAGAGCGAATTTTCTCCAATTCCGAAGAGAAGACCGAAGATTGAACAATTCTAACAATGTGCATGAGAGCAGCATGCAACTCAGAGACACTCAATGCACCAGTGGTCCTATTGACAGCACGACAATTGTTAGTGAAACGAAAACAACGAGCGATAATACCCTGAATTTTCCTCAAAGAAGAAAATCTTTTCAACAAAACATCGACATCCGAAATCTCTATCGTAGCGAACAAAACAATATTCCTTTTCTCCAGTTCAACATCAGAAGTGGGAGCAATAGGAACGAGTGCTGGCCAAGATTCCAGCGGCAATCTGAGGAATTCAGGCCCCGCCCACCATGCGGAAGCCCCGACTAACTCCTCTGGTAACAAGCCCCGAGACGCGACGTCCGCTGGGTTGTCACCTGAACGTACATGATTCCAACAATCCGGAGGAATTCGATCCTGAATGTGGACGACACGATTCGAAACAAAAGTCTTCCACCGATGTGGAGACGACTTGATCCAGGATAGAGCGACCGAAGAGTCACTCCAAGCGAAAACCTTATCAACAACAATGGATTGAGGACCTTGTTCAAGGACGAACGAAACGAGATCTGATAGTAAGACTGCGGCACACAATTCCAGCCGTGGAACGGAGAGTGGTTTGAGCGGAGCAACACGAGACTTGGCAGTAACGAAACGAACCTGCACATTGCCATCGGCGTCCTCGAAACGATAATACACCACACCCGCATAACCTGCAGTCGACGCATCACAAAATGCGTGCAGTTGACACGACACGAAAGATCCTTCGGGAACCAAGCACCTAGGGATTGTCAACTTGGATAAAACATGAAGAGTGGACTTATATCGATTCCACTTTTCGACAACATCAGCTGGTGGATCTTCATCCCAATCCAGCCCGAGATACCACAAATGTTGAATGACTCGTTTTGCCATAAAGGTCAATGGGCACAAGAAACCCAACGGGTCATAGATCTTAGCGACTTCTGAGAGAATGCTTCTCTTAGTACAAGGTGAATCTATGGACTTAACCATGAACGAAAACGAATCAGTAGCCGATTGCCACTGAAGGCCAAGAATTTTCACCGAAAAGTCCGATTCCGAATCAAAGTTGGATGACTGCTGTTGACAATGTTCAACCGGCAGATCCTGAAGCAATTGTGGATTGTTAGCAGACCATTTCCGCAACTCAAATTGTCCCAATTGCAATAGCGAAATGAGCTGATTTCTCAACTCCAAGGTTTCCTCGATTTGATTTGCCCCAATGGCAAAATCATCGACATAAAGCCCGAGACGAATGGCTTTCGAAGCGAGAGGAAACTTCTCAGAATTTTCTTGAGCTAATTGTAACAAGCACCTAATGGCCAAATATGGCGAGGACGAAACACCATAAGTTACAGTGTTCAATTTGTAACTTCGAATAGGATCCTTTTCTGAAAAACGCCAACGAATTAATTGATACTGTCGATGTGAATCTCCAACTAAAATTTGCCGATACATCTGCCTAATGTCACAAGTGAACACGAATTTGTTCTCTCGAAAACGAAGCAAAACACTAGTGATGTCATTTTGCAACTTCGGACCAATCAACAAGGTATCATTTAACGAAAGATTGTTCGATGCTTTGGCCGAGGCGTCGAACACGACACGAATTTTCGACGATACTGGGGCGAGCGAAGACACATCAGAAGACATCGAAACACCAGGGTCTTTAAAAACGCAATGATGCGGAATGTAATAAGAGTTTGCAGATTCCGACTCCAATGGCACCAACGACATGTGCCCAGCCTCCAAATAATCTTTCATAAACTCTACATACATGTCTCTAATGTGAGGCAACCTCGACAATCGTCTCTCCAAAGCGAGCAAACGACGATCTGCGACATTCAACGAATCATTAAAGATAGGCAACTCTTTGCTATCCTTAAATGGCAACAATACCCCAAAACGACCTGATTCTTCTCGATAATGAGACTCAACGAACAACGACTCAGCCTCTTGTTCCTCATTAGAGCAAACCTCAACTGAAGGCACCTCCTCAACTCTCCAAAATGCCTTAAGAGTCTCTTCAAGGGTCGAATCTACCGACGCAAAACAAGCTTGAACCTCGCCCGCAACCTTCGACGAAATGGTTCCCAAAAGAACCCAACCAAACGTCGTGTTCATTGCGGCTGGACAGTTATCACTGCCCGACAAATAACCACCATGAACAATATTGGGAAAGATGTCAGCTCCTAGCAAAACATCGACAGAACCAGGCGTGTACCAATTAGGATCCGCTAACTTCAAATTATCAAGCGCCTTCGATGGCGAAATGTCAACACTGGGAAGTTTTCCACAAATATTGGGCAAGACCAAAGTACTTACTTTAAAAGTAGGTGATGGTACCCCAACGGGACGAATAATGCAATCAGATGATCCCTGGGCCGATCCCAAGGTCACGTGACCCAAACAAGAAATAGGTGTTGATGATCGATTCAAGTGCAAGCCCAAACGCTTGCGGCACCGATCAGTAATAAAAGACGACTGACTGCCAGAGTCAATTAAAGAACGAACCACTTGATAGTTGCCCCACTTGTCTTGAACTTCAATACATGCGGTTGCTAAAAGAACCGTAGTATTGCTACGAGAACGAGAACGAACATCCTGAAAGGATGGGAGAGAAGACATGGCAACCGTGGATGCGACTGGAGGCGGCTCAACTCGATGAGAAGCTGCTCCATCCGAATTACTAAGTTTAACGAAATGTAATAAAGAGTGGTGCCGACCTGCACACTCCTTACACGAATGAGAAGAGGGGCACTGCTTCACCAAGTGTGAAGGGCCAAAACAATTTAGGCACAAGCGCGCTGCCTTCACAGCCTCAAAACGCTTGCGCGGGTCCAACTTCAAAAAAGAACGACAATTCGAGATCGGGTGTTCTCCATTACAATGGAAGCACGACTGCTTCGATGAAGACGCACTCGACGTTGACAAAAATGCATGTGAATTCCTCGATTCCACTTTTCCACCAGACTTGACGCTACTCCGCTTACCAACGACTGCAGACGGAGATAGGTCATTCCCCAAAGATGATTCTAATGCACGACACTGTGACGACAAAAACTTGTGCAAATCCGAATATGATGGAAACTCTTCAGATGCAAATTGGAGTTCGAAACGCTTTCGAGTAGCGTTATCCAATTTCTGTAGCAACCAGTTGAACAAAGTGAAATCCCAGAGAGAGACGCCTGAGACCTGACCCAAAGCTGTAATATTTTCTGAAAAGGTATTCAACAATTCACGAAGCGATTGTGAGGAATCAGAATCCGTTATTTTGGGAGCATTACAAATCGACTGCCAATAACACGTCGCAAGTACTCGCTCATTCTGATACCTTTGGACAAGAGTATCGAAAGCTATCGAATAATTGTCATCTGTCAGTGGTAAATGTTTGACAAGGGTAAGAGGTTCCTTCGACAAAGTCGAAACTAAATACTGGAACTTCTCAATTGGAGCTAACGAATCATTCGAATGAATCAAAGTCCTAAACAAATCATAATAAACCGACCACATCCTCAACGAACCATCAAAAGTAGGTATACCGATACGAGGCAATTTCACATGTGAACTTGCAGAGGAGGGTAGTGCGGGAGCACCAGACTGTCGACTATTCAACGATTCACTCGAACCATGACGTGATTTCACCACCGTATCCTGAGTCGATTCCAACGACAATTGAACCGCTCTAATCTGAAAATAAACCGAATCAACTTCGATAAGTAGTCCCGAGTATGATTTCCAAATCTCCGATGACACATCTACGACCAAAGCACTCTTATCTGCCGACTCAACCGTAATCAGGATATTTCTATCAACCTCCTGCACCTGACTGTACAAATCCGAAGCGCTGTCGCATGCAGCCAGGACAATAAAACGCGACTTTTCATCAATGGGTGCTGAAACTACTGTCAGAATCGAGTTCAAACGAGTCAAAAACTTCGAAACAGAAGCGTTTGCTCCGACCAAAGTGTTGGACATTTTGCTAAAGAGTATCAACAAAACACTAAAGCAATAAACGAATAAGGGTTATTTTTTACACCTGTAAAAAATACAACGACAACGAAATACGAACAATAACTAAAAATAAGTACCTAACCAAGTGAAGGTTACTTATTTAAAAACGAGTTGAAAATAAATTGACTTTGAAATTCACCAAAAAACAATACTTGAGATACCGAGTGTACCCAGTAGGTATACCGTGAATACAAAAATCAATATTTTCCCTGTAACAACGAAAAAGGGTTATTCGTTAAAAACCTGTAAAAATACAACAACAACGAACGATGAGCAATACCAAAAATAAGTACCTAACCAAGTGAAAGTTACTTATTTAATATCGAGTTGAAAATAAATTATTGAATTCGAATTCACCAAAAACAATACTTAAGATACCGAGTGTACCCAGTATACCGTGAATACAAAATCAATATTCTGCCCTGCGAATTCAGAGAGAAAATATTCCAACTATTTTACAGAGGTTTTTTAAAAACGAACACCTGCAAACGAACGAAGAAGTGGAGTGGGGTAGAAACCGAGTACCTAATAGTGGAATGGGTGAAACTGTCTGGCGTCCTTTGGATCGACTATTTCGAATCCGTTTGACCTACAAACAGGCTACCTTAACACAGTGAGTGAGAAACTAATTTCAAACAAATGATGCAACCAATTAATGAACTATATTTCCACGAGCTTTCCTATCCGACTACGGAGGGACCAAAAAAATGTTAACTCCGCGTCAAAGAGCCTAGAAATATTAACGACGCGATTCGATCCTGAAAGGGGCTAAATTAATGCGGCTCGATGCCGCGATGGTAATGACGAATCGCCACGGTGACAGGATCAAAATTTAGGGAAGGACCAGGCTATAATTGCCAATGATTGACAGGAACACAATTAATTAATAATTATCGAAATTACTGACCTTGTGTCTTGTCCGACTAAAGGGGCACTTGTTTTAATTTGCGAGATGTTGTAACTATTATTATTGTTCACTCTGCTTCACTATGTAGGTACCCACGATTGTTCCACTACTTTATACCGCTTCCTTATTTAATTAAAGAACTAGGTATCCCGTTTCCGTAACACCAGCATCGACGAGTCTGGTACGAACGGCACTCTTGGTCGAGCTCTCTCCTCTCTCGATGTTAAACCTCGACTCTTCTCTCTATGTGTGGTCCTGTCCGGTCAGGTGTCCTTTTCCTGGCCCGATGTGTAAAGGGATAGGAAGGGGTAGGAAACGGTGGTGTCTTAGAGAATACGAATCGATTATTCACCAAGGACGTAACATTCGTTGTTGTTGTATTTTTACAGGTTTTTAACGAATAACCCTTTTTCGTTGTTACAGGGAAAATATTGATTTTTGTATTCACGGTATACCTACTGGGTACACTCGGTATCTCAAGTATTGTTTTTTGGTGAATTTCAAAGTCAATTTATTTTCAACTCGTTTTTAAATAAGTAACCTTCACTTGGTTAGGTACTTATTTTTAGTTATTGTTCGTATTTCGTTGTCGTTGTATTTTTTACAGGTGTAAAAAATAACCCTTATTCGTTTATTGCTTTAGTGTTTTGTTGATACTCTTTAGCAAAATGTCCAACACTTTGGTCGGAGCAAACGCTTCTGTTTCGAAGTTTTTGACTCGTTTGAACTCGATTCTGACAGTAGTTACAGCACCCATTGATGAAAAGTCGCGTTTTATTGTCCTGGCTGCATGC
Organism: Malachius bipustulatus; assembly: GCA_910589415.1. Taxonomy (NCBI): domain Eukaryota; kingdom Metazoa; phylum Arthropoda; class Insecta; order Coleoptera; family Melyridae; genus Malachius; species Malachius bipustulatus. The sequence continues at coordinate 38,892,494 of OU342638.1, read as the reverse complement.
GACAGCGCTTCGGATTTGTACAGTCAGGTGCAGGAGGTTGATAGAAATATCCTGATTACGGTTGAGTCGGCAGATAAGAGTGCTTTGGTCGTAGATGTGTCATCGGAGATTTGGAAATCATACTCGGGACTACTTATCGAAGTTGATTCGGTTTATTTTCAGATTAGAGCGGTTCAATTGTCGTTGGAATCGACTCAGGATACGGTGGTGAAATCACGTCATGGTTCGAGTGAATCGTTGAATAGTCGACAGTCTGGTGCTCCCGCGCTACCCCCCTCTGCAAGTTCACATGTGAAATTGCCTCGTATCGGTATACCTACTTTTGATGGTTCGTTGAGGATGTGGTCGGTTTATTATGATTTGTTTAGGACTTTGATTCATTCGAATGATTCGTTAGCTCCAATTGAGAAGTTCCAGTATTTAGTTTCGACTTTGTCAAAGGAACCTCTTACCCTTGTCAAACATTTACCACTGACAGATGACAATTATGTGATAGCTTTCGATACTCTTGTCCAAAGGTATCAGAATGAGCGAGTACTTGCGACGTGTTATTGGCAGGCGATTTGTAATGCTCCCAAAATAACGGATTCTGATTCCTCACAATCGCTTCGTGAATTGTTGAATACCTTTTCAGAAAATATTACAGCTTTGGGTCAGGTCTCAGGCGTCTCTCTCTGGGATTTCACTTTGTTCAACTGGTTGCTACAGAAATTGGATAACGCTACTCGAAAGCGTTTCGAACTCCAATTTGCATCTGAAGAGTTTCCATCATATCAGGATTTGCACAAGTTTTTGTCGTCACAGTGTCGTGCATTAGAATCATCTTTGGGGAATGACCTATCTCCGTCTGCAGTCGTTGGTAAGCGGAGTAGCGTCAAGTCTGGTGGAAAAGTGGAATCGAGGAATTCACATGCATTTTTGTCAACGTCGAGTGCGTCTTCATCGAAGCAGTCGTGCTTCCATTGTAATGGAGAACACCCGATCTCGAATTGTCGTTCTTTTTTGAAGTTGGACCCGCGCAAGCGTTTTGAGGCTGTGAAGGCAGCGCGCTTGTGCCTAAATTGTTTTGGCCCTTCACACTTGGTGAAGCAGTGCCCCTCTTCTCATTCGTGTAAGGAGTGTGCAGGTCGGCACCACTCTTTATTACATTTCGTTAAACTTAGTAATTCGGATGGAGCAGCTTCTCATCGAGTTGAGCCGCCTCCAGTCGCATCCACGGTTGCCATGTCTTCTCTCCCATCCTTTCAGGATGTTCGTTCTCGTTCTCGTAGCAATACTACGGTTCTTTTAGCAACCGCATGTATTGAAGTTCAAGACAAGTGGGGCAACTATCAAGTGGTTCGTTCTTTAATTGACTCTGGCAGTCAGTCGTCTTTTATTACTGATCGGTGCCGCAAGCGTTTGGGCTTGCACTTGAATCGATCATCAACACCTATTTCTTGTTTGGGTCACGTGACCTTGGGATCGGCCCAGGGATCATCTGATTGCATTATTCGTCCCGTTGGGGTACCATCACCTACTTTTAAAGTAAGTACTTTGGTCTTGCCCAATATTTGTGGAAAACTTCCCAGTGTTGACATTTCGCCATCGAAGGCGCTTGATAATTTGAAGTTAGCGGATCCTAATTGGTACACGCCTGGTTCTGTCGATGTTTTGCTAGGAGCTGACATCTTTCCCAATATTGTTCATGGTGGTTATTTGTCGGGCAGTGATAACTGTCCAGCCGCAATGAACACGACGTTTGGTTGGGTTCTTTTGGGAACCATTTCGTCGAAGGTTGCGGGCGAGGTTCAAGCTTGTTTTGCGTCGGTAGATTCGACCCTTGAAGAGACTCTTAAGGCATTTTGGAGAGTTGAGGAGGTGCCTTCAGTTGAGGTTTGCTCTAATGAGGAACAAGAGGCTGAGTCGTTGTTCGTTGAGTCTCATTATCGAGAAGAATCAGGTCGTTTTGGGGTATTGTTGCCATTTAAGGATAGCAAAGAGTTGCCTATCTTTAATGATTCGTTGAATGTCGCAGATCGTCGTTTGCTCGCTTTGGAGAGACGATTGTCGAGGTTGCCTCACATTAGAGACATGTATGTAGAGTTTATGAAAGATTATTTGGAGGCTGGGCACATGTCGTTGGTGCCATTGGAGTCGGAATCTGCAAACTCTTATTACATTCCGCATCATTGCGTTTTTAAAGACCCTGGTGTTTCGATGTCTTCTGATGTGTCTTCGCTCGCCCCAGTATCGTCGAAAATTCGTGTCGTGTTCGACGCCTCGGCCAAAGCATCGAACAATCTTTCGTTAAATGATACCTTGTTGATTGGTCCGAAGTTGCAAAATGACATCACTAGTGTTTTGCTTCGTTTTCGAGAGAACAAATTCGTGTTCACTTGTGACATTAGGCAGATGTATCGGCAAATTTTAGTTGGAGATTCACATCGACAGTATCAATTAATTCGTTGGCGTTTTTCAGAAAAGGATCCTATTCGAAGTTACAAATTGAACACTGTAACTTATGGTGTTTCGTCCTCGCCATATTTGGCCATTAGGTGCTTGTTACAATTAGCTCAAGAAAATTCTGAGAAGTTTCCTCTCGCTTCGAAAGCCATTCGTCTCGGGCTTTATGTCGATGATTTTGCCATTGGGGCAAATCAAATCGAGGAAACCTTGGAGTTGAGAAATCAGCTCATTTCGCTATTGCAATTGGGACAATTTGAGTTGCGGAAATGGTCTGCTAACAATCCACAATTGCTCCAGGATCTGCCGGTTGAACATTGTCAACAGCAGTCATCCAACTTTGATTCGGAATCGGACTTTTCCGGGAAAATTCTCGGTCTTCAGTGGCACTCGGCTACTGAATCATTTTCGTTCATGGTTAAGTCCATAGATTCACCTTGTACTAAGAGAAGCATTCTCTCAGAAGTCGCTAAGATCTATGACCCGTTGGGTTTCTTGTGCCCATTGACCTTTATGGCAAAACGAGTCATTCAACATTTGTGGTATCTCGGGCTGGATTGGGATGAAGATCCACCAGCTGATGTTGTCGAAAAGTGGAATCGATATAAGTCCACTCTTCATGTTTTATCCAAGTTGACAATCCCTAGGTGCTTGGTTCCCGAAGGATCTTTCGTGTCGTGTCAACTGCACGCATTTTGTGATGCGTCGACTGCAGGTTATGCGGGTGTGGTGTATTATCGTTTCGAGGACGCCGATGGCAATGTGCAGGTTCGTTTCGTTACTGCCAAGTCTCGTGTTGCTCCGCTCAAACCACTCTCCGTTCCACGGCTGGAATTGTGTGCCGCAGTCTTACTATCAGATCTCGTTTCGTTCGTCCTTGAACAAGGTCCTCAATCCATTGTTGTTGATAAGGTTTTCGCTTGGAGTGACTCTTCGGTCGCTCTATCCTGGATCAAGTCGTCTCCACATCGGTGGAAGACTTTTGTTTCGAATCGTGTCGTCCACATTCAGGATCGAATTCCTCCGGATTGTTGGAATCATGTACGTTCAGGTGACAACCCAGCGGACATCGCGTCTCGGGGCTTGTTACCAGAGGAGTTAGTCGGGGCTTCCGCATGGTGGGCGGGGCCTGAATTCCTCAGATTGCCGCTGGAATCTTGGCCAGCACTCTTTCCCATTGCTCCCACTTCTGATGTTGAACTGGAGAAAAGGAATATTGTTTTGTTCGCTACGATAGAGATTTCGGATGTCGATGTTTTGTTGAAAAGATTTTCTTCTTTGAGGAAAATTCAGGGTATTATCGCTCGTTGTTTTCGTTTCACTAACAATTGTCGTGCTGTCAATAGGACCACTGGTGCATTGAGTGTCTCTGAGTTGCATGCTGCTCTCATGCACATTGTTAGAATTGTTCAATCTTCGGTCTTCTCTTCGGAATTGGAGAAAATTCGCTCTGGTAAACCATGTGCCAAGTACTTGCAGTCATTGTCGCCCTTTATTGATGATTTCGGTATTTTGCGAGTCGGGGGTCGACTGTTGCATTCGGGTTTAGCATTCGACGCTAAATATCCCGCATTGTTGCCAGGAAGGCATAGGTTGGTTGAACTTTTGATTGATCAGATACATCGAGGTAATTTGCACCCAGGAGTGAACACTACTCATTATCTCCTTCAACAAAATTTTTGGATCCTGTCTGCTCGTAGGGTCATCCGTAGTTATTTGTCGAAATGCAATCGTTGCTTTCGCACTCGTCCCCTCTCGTTGGAGCCTCCCATGGGGAATTTACCTGTCGCTCGTGTCTCCCAATTGAAGCCTTTTAGTTGTGTCGGGGTCGATTATGGGGGACCCTTTCCTATTGTCTTGTCGAGGTATAGGGGTGTCAAAACTTCTAAAGCCTATTTATGTTTGTTCGTATGTTTCGCGACTCGCGCGATTCATCTCGAGATCGCTTCTGATTTGTCGTCAGAGACTTTCCTAGCAGCTCTAGGAAGAATTGTTTCTTTGCACCCTGGTGCGGATGGTGTCGCCAGGGTTGCCTCGGTTCGTACGACCAGAGGTCTTTGTAAACGACCTCTGGTCAAACTTTGCCCGTTACCTAACCAGTAACGGACTCAGGGAATTTCGTCCCTGACTTGTCGTTTCGTTTCGTTTCGTTTTTGTTATTGTCGTTAGTTTCGTTTTCGTTAGTTTCGCTTTTGGTTCAATTTTCTGATAGCGGAAAATTCCTCCGGTAATTTTGGTGGGCGGTATGTTACGTCCTTGGTGAATAATCGATTCGTATTCTCTAAGACACCACCGTTTCCTACCCCTTCCTATCCCTTTACACATTGGGACGAAGGAAAAGGACACCTGACCGGACAGGACCACACATAGAGAGAACAGTCGAGGTTTAACATCGAGAGAGAAAAGAACTCGACAGAGTGCCGTTCGTACCAGACTCGTCGATGCTGGTGTTACGGAAACGGGATACCTAGTTCTTTAATTAAATAAGGAAGCGGTATAAAGTAGTGGAACAATCGTGGGTACCTACATAGTGAAGCAGAGTGAACAATAATAATAGTTACAACATCTCGCAAATTAAAACAAGTGCCCCTTTAGTCGGACAAGGCACAAGGTCAGTAATTTCGATAATTATTATCAATAATTGTGTTCCTGTCAATCATTGGCAATTACAGCCTGGTCCTTCCCTAAATTTTGATCCTGTCATCCGTGGCGATTCGGTATTACCATCGCGGCATCGAGCCGCATTAATTTAGCCCCCTTTCAGGATCGAATCGCGTCGTTAATATTTCGTGTTGCTCTTTGACGCGGAGTTAACAGTTTGTATAAATAAATCGTTTCCTTAGTGAACCCAAGATTGGAAGGAACATAAACACCAATGTATTGTTCCCTTATTCCTTCTTGCTGTCTGAGTGAAAGTCTTTCAAAATTTCTGCGGCAAATGGAAACATCCATTCCGATGTCAATCCTTTCCTTAAAAAAATTTACGAACATGCGCACGTACTTCGTCATTGACCAGCTTTTCGACAACGTTAACATGGATCGGCTGACGGGGAAGTCTGGTGGTTGAAGAATTCTGTCTCTCTATCATTCAAAAAACACTCAAATACTGTTGATCAAAATTGGCCCAAAGGAATGTAAAACCTCGAGGGTAATAGAAGAAAGCAGAAACTTAGGTATGATCAGAAACCAATTTTGAAAAAAAAACTGGCAGTAAAAGACGACTTTTTGTGCCTACAACGTCTAATAAAGTGGAAAGATTTTTATTAATATTTAATTTGCGGATCACATTCCATACACACCTCATCCAATCAAACCGTTCTCCATCTCTCTCTCTTTTCTCTCATCTTCTCCCCCTGCTCGATCCCCTAAATTCGAGCCGCCAAGTCAAACTCACCCCACCCACCCCGAGACCGTTACAGGTGTAAATGTAAATATACACGTACACGTCTCCCCCTCGACCTTACGACGACCATCACGCGTCCGTCCACGTTCCTTCGTTCATTAATTCGCGGGTTTTACGCGCCGGATATCCGATCCGGCCGGGCGACGACGGCGACGCACCAGCACCACCAGCACCGCCGCTTACGGGGCTCCCCTCCGCCCCGTAAGCGTCACGTCACGTTGCGCTTGACCTTGACTCGGCGGTGGCGCTCTGTCATCGGGATCGCGCGTCACCCGTCACCCGTGCGCTGGCTCTATTTATACACATACCAAAGGTCCGTCCGTGTGTAAGTGTTTGAAAATATAAACCTGCTCGGATAGATTGAGGGAACGGAGAGAGCGATGGACGAGAAATGAGGTTTACATACTATTATTTAGCACCAGGCACGATTCGTGAATCCACCTCCCGGATCTGCTGATGAGAAGTGTGCATGTAGTGGTGTGAGTGAGTAAAACGAGAGGAAACGGCAAAGTCCGAACGAGGTGGTGGTGGCGGGAGAAAAATCGATGAAGCTTTTATATATTTATTTATTTACGCGCGAGCTGTTTTTCTTCTTTTTTTCTCTCCTAATAAATTATAGGAACGATTTTTTCATCTATTTACTTTCCTGTATAGAGCCGAAGCGATATCTACTTATTATTATTATAAACGATATCGGCCGACACAAGCGCCATATAGATATACCTACATACATATAATGTAATAAGTGCACAGTAATAATAATAATAATTGTTATTGCCGCAATAAGAGATAAAAAGTACACGTGTTTGTAATGAGATACGATAAGAGATAATGGCTTGATGGCTTGTAATAACGCGTACTTTATTTAATTAATTAACGTTCATAATAAATGGAATAGGAGCGAAATTAATAAAGCGCGGACGTCGCATACTAATTTATAAATGTATAATATAAAAATGTAGACAGTTCGTTTCATTATTGACTTGACAACAATCACTTTGACAAACTGTCACACTTTAATTCGCTTTCGCCAGAGCCTCGATTTTCAACTTAAACGATCAGAACAACGATCGGTTTTCACCGCTGCTTCTTTTTATAAAGAGTGGCATAATTCAAACTAGGTATAACACCCGGTATATATTTTTTACATACTGATACGAAAAATTACATTTGACAAAGCGTTAAACCCGATCCCTACACAAGAAAATTATATAAATGAAAAAATTTCTTTAATTCTGGAGGCCATTTTAGATTCACCACCCCGTGTCCCCAACAAAATGGCCGCTCCCCGTGTTAGTAGTCACCACCTCGAAATGTCACAAATTTGGCGCAACCATCATGTTAACTGCCATAAAACGTTTTTACACAAAGTAAAGGCAATCAAACCTGAAGAAGAAGAAGAAAGAGACAATTGCTACTTAATCCTGATACTAAAAAAATACTTAAGATTGAAAAAATCTAACATGGCGACCAAACGGTATTCAGGAGGGGGGGGGGTTATATTTCAAACCGTGTAACCAACAAAATGGCCGTTCCTCGTGTTGGTAACGTTGCTTTTACATATATTGCAGTTTCAATCATAAAGTTTGATTGGTCTTGCCCAAAAAATAGGACCCGCTCGACATGGCATAAATTTGACGCAATCGTCATGTCAACTGCCACAAAACGTCTTTACACAAAGTAAAGACCATTAACCCCAAATAAGAAGAAGAAGAAGACAAAAGAGACCATAAAAAATTTCTATTAATCCTGATAGGATCGAAAAAATCCAACATGGCGACCAAAAGACGTTCCGGAGCCATTTTAGATCCACTTCTATTATTCGCTGTGTATATAGGTACAGATCGATTATACCTAAATATACAGGATGTTACTTAAACCTACGTATTAGGTAAATTAGGGAGCCTTTTTTCTCGAAAACTAATCAAGATAAGAAAAAAAATCAAGAGACAAAAAAGTGTAATATACCACCTCCAGGGCAAGCATTTTTTTTCTTCAAAATAATCCTCATCAGTGAAACATTAAAAAACCACAAGCTTGAAATTGAAGTAAAACTTGCCCAATCTGTCAACACCGAAAGTCTCACACACAAAAGCCAAGGCAAACAGATAGTAAGATGATTGAAATGACTCAAGCAGGTATTTTTCAAATCAGCTGCAGGAACAGCATCGGAAGGTCTAAATAAATAAATGTAAATTAACTAATAGGAAATTAATTAAGGTAAGTAATTTAAGATTTCATTGTAAGGAATGAACTGACATCCAGTTTGAAATATAGATGAAATACTGATATCATATGAGTCTTTAATCTTAAAGGAAGTAATTTTGATCACACATGTAGGTATTTCTCGACTCCTAAGCTTTTGGATACCCTATCCAAGAACCGAGGGTGGCTACAAGAAACGACACAACGAAGTTGGTCCTGACCGCTTTTTCTAGACGATCATCGGGGGTAGGGGGGTGGTTGTTACAAAAGTTATATTTTTGATTGCTGAATCTGAAAAAAATGTCAAAATTTGAAAAAGTCAGTGGTGTATGTTTTTCTATGCAAAAAATAAAAATATTGTCGAGATTGCCCTCCCCCCTTCAATCAAGTCCGCTGCAGGCTGACTCAGAAGCACCGGCAGAGCTCTCAGAATATGAGAGATTAAAATCTCTGTAAGTCATATAAATAATATTATTGTAGACTTTGCGTCTAGAATATTTCCAACGACTTCGATTTCATATATAAATGAACTATCTGGGGAGGAGTCTTCAGTCTCGAAATTGAAGAGAAGGTGGAATACGGAACGAAATCCTCGCGACTATTTTCTCATAACAAATCGCTCGAAAAGGGCACTTTTCTTTTACCGGCAGCAATTTTTTTACCGGCCCGCCAAGTCGCTGTTTCTCAAATTTGTCGACTGCAAGCGACTTATAAAACCATAACGTGGTCCATTGTTATCGATCGTCACTGTCATAAAGGTTAACCTCCTTTATTTTGTTATGAGCAACCACGGCTGTTATGACGTCAGATTTCTTACTTCAACAGCCCTTATCTCGCTTATTTAACGTAGCAGCTAGCTCGGATAAAAACTCACCTAGGTACATAGATACAATTTTGTTATCTTAAATATTTAGTAATTTAAAAAAAATTAAAAATAAAAGAGAACTGTTAAAATCACCGAAACTGGTTGTTGCAAAAGCCAAAAATACATCCGAAACTACTGTCACCATCGTCGGTTTTTTTTTTATCGTTTCCAACGCAATCAATAAAGAAACGAAATAATCAAGGACGTTATGCTTATTGGGACTTGTATAAATAAAAGTTACAATAAGTACCAGCAGTCAAACTATTTACGTCACGGTCAAGCAAGTTCATTCATAATTTACTACAAACTCTATAATTGCTAGCAACAATTAAATTAAAATCACGGGCATCGAGAGCGCGCGTGCGCGGATCTTATGTAAACAAATCAAGATAATTACACTTTACTTTTTTTCAAGCATCCCTATAAACGGACCGATGATTTTAAACAATCGACGATTTACAAATTAATTATTTGCCGCCATTTACGATAGAACGTTATTAGATAATTATTAACCAGCACCAACTATATTTGAAATTAAGAGAAAAAAATAAAAATGGCAACGTCGCTTCCAGGACGGTTCCAAAGTTCCGATAAAATTTGGCCGCAACGCGGTCATTACATACGTCAAACGTCAAGTCAAATAAAACTTTCGATTATTTTTCAAGGCTGCAATGATCGATGACAGGCGACAAGTAAAATAAATATAAGTCACATACTTATTCAAGCTACAGCTGTCAATTATTACCTTACCTACTAACAACTGTCATTGCCTGTCAGAGACGAGACGAGTCACTTCCTGTCCCGAGTTTTGTTTGTGAATTCTGCGATGTCTTTAATTAATATTAATCATCATAGGATCGAAGCTGGCTATAAATGCACAATGGTGCTCATGGCCGTGAAATATTAAGAAGAAAAAGAAGAATCCACTAATACTAACCTTAACGCAATAATCGAAATCGAATTGAATATTGAGACAGGATAACTTTATGAGAAAGTTGACTCAATCAATTATTGTCTCGATTATTGTTAATCACAGAAATTTGGGTGCGTTCAGAAATATAAATTTCTGTCAACAAGATGGAAAACACGAGCAAAACAGGAAACTTGGGTGCGTTCAGGTATGTATTGTAAAACAATCCTATCCCTTATAGATTTATATCTATTTACGTTAGTTAATATTCGATAGAAAAAAAATACATTCACGAAATTTAGGCGCGTTCAGACGAAAATAATCGATTCCGGTGCAACGAATCAGGAAATTTGGGTGCGTTCTGAAATGTAAATTTTTGTCAACAAGGTGAAGAACTCGAGAAAACAGGAAACTTGGGTGCGTTCAGGTATATGTACTGTAAAAGAAATTCCCATCCCTCATAGATTTGTATCTGCTTACGTTAGTTAATATTCGATAGAAAAAAAAATACATTCACGAAATTTAGGCGCGTTCAGACGAAAATAATCGATTCCGTTGCAACGAATCAGGAAATTTGGGTGCGTTCTGAAATGTAAATTTTTGTCAACAAGGTGAAGAACTCGAGAAAACAGGAAACTTGGGTGCGTTCAGGTATATGTACTGTAAAAGAAATTCCCATCCCTCATAGATTTGTATCTGCTTACGTTAGTTAATATTCGATAGAAAAAAAATACATTAACGAAATTTAGGCGCGTTCAGACGAAAATAATCGATTCCGTTGCAACGAATCAGGAAATTTGGGTGCGTTCTGAAATGTAAATTTTTGTCAACGAGATGTAAAAACTCGAGAAAAACAGGAAACTTGGGTGCGTTCAGGTATGTATTGTAAAAACAATCCTCTCTCTTAGATTCGTATCTACATAAGTTAATATTCGATAGAAAAAATACATTCACGAAATTTGGGCGCGTTCAGACGAAAATAATCGATTCCGCTGCAACGAATCAGGAAATTCGGGTGCGTTCAGAAATACAATTAATAAGTTGATTTCATAAGCGAGTTGATTCGAACAAACACGGAAATTTGGGTGCGTTCAGATCAGATGTAATGTAATCAACATAGCTGCAAGGAATTGATCTTGGCATCAGGAAATCTTGGTGCGTTCAGAAATGCCTATAAATTTCTGATAACAAGGTGAAAAACTCGAAAAAAAAACAGGAAACTTGGCTGCGTTCAGGTATGTATTGTAAAAAACTTCCTATCCCTCATAGATTTGTATCTACTTAGGTACGTTAATATTAGATAAAAAAAAATACATTGAAAATTATCTTATTTGAAATAAATCGACCGAGAAGGGGAGAAGTGGAGTCACGAAAATGTGGGTGCGTTCAGAAATATAAATTTATGTCAACGAGGTGAAAAACTAAAAACAAACTGGAAACTTGGGTGCGTTCAGGTATATATTGTAAAAAAAAACTACTTAAGTACGTTAATATCAGATAGAAAAAAATTGAAAATAATTATTTGAAATAAATCGATAAAATCAGATCAGAGTCGCGAATGGTCGATTTAGAAAACACGAACGGGCCGATTCGAGTAGTCCAGTGAAATTTGGGTGCGTTCAGACGAAAAAAAAATCGATTTCGCTGCAGGGAAACGATTCTCGAATTAGGATGTTCGGGTGCGTTCAGAAATATAAATTGATGAAAAAATCGAGAAACTTGGGTGCGTTCATAAAATGACGGCATGTAAAGGAAAATATGAAAATATATTTTACTCGACTTGGAAGCTTATTATGATCATTATTATTATTATTACTATAATGAGCTAACAATATAAAATTATTCTTATAATATGACTCATCTAATAATAATGCGAATCTTACATGAAAAAAATACATCTGCGACAAGCGTGCATGTAACTGACAGCACCTGGAACTGAACACGAATACCTACTCTCTGTCTGAATAACCTTTCCTTTTCCATTAGGTATTATGTATTATTTTACATTTATTTTATTTTTCTTTAGACGTAGGTATTAAAGCAATCGATTAGATAGGTAAGAAGAACTTAGGTACCTATAAGAAATAAAAATTATTTTACCTTACACGAGTTTAGGGTAGGTGACATTCCTGATGACGTTGATTGAAATTGTCAGTATTCAATAATAATTATCATTTTGTCACGAACAAGTACCTACCTATTCTTAAACGTCAATAACAATGACAGTTCTTATTGTTCAAGTTCACTTCAACTTTTTTTCTTCTTCCTTTGCAAAGGGCACGCTTTATGGCCTGCAATTTTTTTTCTAGATAGGTATTTAGCCAGTTTCCTGATGCTTCAAAATGTATTTTTTTTTATCTATAAAATCTGGCTTGGCGGAGAATTTGACAATACCTAAAATCATTAAAAATTACACCTACGTAAATCAGTCGCGGGATAATTTTCGATTATTTTTAATTATTATAGGAACTGTTTTTGTGACTAATAGGTAGGTAGGCTATTAATATTTCCATTGCAATTAATATAAAAGTAAAATATGTAAAATATCTTGAAAACGAACGGTATCCTCGCTGCTAATGGTTAGGTAGGCAGACAGGTCCTACCTAGTGAGTGTATCTATCTACGAATGCGTTCCGACGGATCGTATAGATCGGTAAATAAAAACCTGCTCTTTTATTACCATCATCATCATCATGCAGTTGACGTTTTTCGAATTCTCTTCTTCTTTTTATTATTTACTATTAAGTACTCCATAGGCATGTCACGTATTTTATATTTTATTGTACCTTATACAGGGTGTCAATTTGAAAACTTGCCACCCCCGAATTCTCCCTTGAAAAATTTTTTTCAAAGAAATCCTGACAGGTCAATTTTTTAATGTAATTTATATATTCTATTGACGTAAAAAAAATTTATACAGCGTGTTCCTTAACTCAGTAACGACGACATTCTCTATTTTTTGCAAATTTTACAATTAAGTTTCTTTATTAGTTGCAGTTTAAACTGAGTAGCTTACGAGTTATATTAAACAATTTTCCATTTTGAAAAAAACGGCTCTAAATATCGAAAAACGGCTTACATGTCCCTTTCTTAACTCTTCAAGCGGTATGCTATTGTGTGGATGAAATTTTCATACAGGGTGACGAAAATTATCAGACTTTTGATAACCCCTGTATAAAAATTGCATCTACATCATATAGGATACCGCTTCAAAAATTAAGATAGGGACATGCAAGCCGTTTTTCGATTATTTAGATCCGTTTTTTTTCAAAATGGAAAATTGCGATTTTCATTTGTTTAATATAACTCGTAAGCTACTCAGTGTAAGCTGCAACTGTAAAAACCTTCTTATTGGATTTTCTCAGACAATCTGAAAATGTAATAATATACAGGGTATCCCATTTAAAAAAAATAGACAATGTCGTCATTACTGAGTCAAGGAACCACCCTGTATAAAATATTTTTACGCCAATAGAACATAAATTAAATTAAAAAATTGACCTGTTTCGGGATTTCATTGAAAAAACAATTTCAAGGAAGTATTCGGGGGTGGCAAGTTTTCAAATTGACACCCTGTATGTAATATCTACTGAAACATAAATTTTGCATAATCATAATATCGAGCATAATATCCTCTAAAAATATAGACGGGTTGGTGTTCGTACTTCTTTAACTTTAATAAAACTGGATGAAAGTTTCATTTTTCACATCGAAAGTCACGACAAAATGGCGTCAAGCTTTCTTTGTAGAGCGAATATGTAAATAAATCCGGCGGTCTCGGTAAAAAATTGAGCGGTGATTTTCGTGAGTCCATTTGATGAAATCGACTTAATGCAAATTTGGGCGCGTTCCGAATTATCTCCTCCAACATTTTTTTTTTTTTTACTGATTTTTTCTATATTTTTTTAATGAATTTAACCCAAGTCAAGTTAGCCACGCTTCGGCCAGCCACGCTTTCTGCCAGGGAGAGGACTTCGATTAATTTCCAGCAAATCTTTTTTTTTTCGTTTGTCAAGTCCCTGACCGAAAGCGTGGTTGGCCATTATTATAAAATTTCAGACTTTGTTTCGTTCTTGGCGAATAATTTGTTTCGTATTCTCTAAGATACTACCGTCTCCTACCCCTTCCTCTCCCTTTACACATCGGGAAGAAGGAAAAGGACACCTGACCGGAGAGACCACACAAGAGTCGAAGTTTAACATCGAGAGAGAGTAGAACCCGACAGAGTGCCGTTCGTACCAGACTCGTCGATGCTGGTGATACGGGAACGGGATACCTAGTTCTTTAATTAAAAAAGGAAGCGGTATAAAGTAGTGGAACAATCGTGGGTACCAACATAGTGGAGCAAAGTGAACAATAATAATAGTTACAACATCTCGCAAATTAAAACAAGTGCCCCTTCTAGTCGGACAAGATACAAGGTCAGTAATTTCGATAATTAGTAATTAATTGTGTTCCTGTCAATCATTGGCAATTATAGCCTGGTCCTTCAATCATCCTATAAATTTTGATCCTTGTCATTACGTGGCGCTTCGTCATTAGCCCCTTTCAGGATCGAATCGCGTCGTTAACATTTTTGGCTCTTCGACAGGAGTTAACAGACTTTTTCAGCAAATTTTCAGCAAAAATTAATTTTTCAGTTTATACAATTCATGGCTGAAAGCGTGGCAGGTTATTATTATAAAATTTCAGACTTTTTTTTGGTCATTATTAACATCTGCGTGTCCTACAACAGTTTCATTATGGCACCTATATAGGGTGACATAACTATATTAGGGGTGGAGAACATACCTATAGTAACACCAGGAAGGTATTCATTTGCTTTGCAAACTCATTATTCCAACACCAGGACCGTCCGAACGCACGAAGCGCACTCAAACGTACCCGGAATATAACAGTGATCGTGTCACGATTTTTGGAATGCAAATTTTTTGAAAAAAAAAAATAGAAATTCGACCGTAGTGTCAAAGAAGCCTTAATTGTGACCTGGATATTAGTTTGCAACTTTGCAATGGCTGTTTTTAGCTTCTTACCCTCGGTCCCGAAAAAATTGCTGGAACTTGGGACACGCGGATGGAAATATTTACCCAAAACCCAAAACTCGAATTAGAATCGCAAAATCGAGTCGTTTGGGTAGTGAAACGATTCGATAAAGTTGTTCGATCCGAATCCAATAGAACTAGAAATATGGACGCGTTCTGAATACACCAATCGGTTATAAAGTCTCCTGCAATCTCTGAATCAAACATTAGGTATCTTTCCCCATCATTATAAACTGGATTAAAGAAATTGGAAATGTTAAAAATTAATAAAATAAGTACATAAATCTGAGAGAAGGTTGAAGTCTGACAACCGTGCAAGCAAATGGAAAAAATAATTAAAATGATATCTAACTCGAGATATTATCTCTGTAAGGGATCCATGGTCTGCTAGGCACTAGCCCTCAAAAGGGAATGTCGGGTAAGTGTCATATCGCCGATACGGCTGTGGCGCTCGGTCCATAGCGACATTCCACGCTTACGTATTTCGCAGAAATCAATTGGCACTGGGGAGATTTGTGCTCTTAATTATGCGAAATAACAGTAACGTATTTAATGCAATGCTGCCACTGTTATATTTTTACAAAAATGATTATATCTTTGGAAGAAAAGAAGCCCCCTGTATGGGTATGTGGTGTGTATAATAAATAATAGGAACGTCGTCAAAGAATCGATTCTTTGTGTGCCGTGCACGAGAATTGGGTGCGTTCAGAGTTCAATAAATAAGTCTCGAAAATTTTTTGTTCGATGATCTTTGCAGCTTGCGATTAATTAATGAACAATGTATGTATAGAATCGTGGCGTATTTCGTTCGCTGCCTTATCAATTGGGATATTAATAAGAAGGTCGTGATTTTTATTTTTAATAATATGTAATAATAATAATAATAATAATAATAATAATTAACTGATTGAAACGGGTAAACATTATTCGCTTATTTTATTTTTGGCAACGTCGTCTTCGTCATCGTATTATGCGGATTGTATTAAATTAAATTAATTATAAATTTCGAAAATAATCGGTGACATGGTGACCCTTGCCAGTCACCACAAGAGAAAATAGAAACACGAGTAGAAACATGAACCTCTTTTATGAGGTGTCTTAATAATTAGGTAATGATAAACCTAATCGAGCGAAACGCTTTCGTTTTCGAATTTTAGAGATTTGAAAAAAAATACGCAATTGCGTGCATGTTCTATTTTTAGCTACTACCTATACCCAGGTACTTAGCCTGGTTGTAATAGAAATTGATTTTTTTTTATCTTAATTACGGGTAATTATTATTAAGTAAGTACCTAACTATACCAGTCAGTCCTACTACTTATGTTGTAAAAATGTATTAAAATAAAATTAGCTAGGTACGTAATTAGCTGTACTGTAACGAAATTACCTTAGGTATAGTTTATTCAGAACGCGCCCTAATTTCTAATCGATTCAGAACGAACGAAAACGATTCGAATTTCGGAAGCGACATAAATGAAGGTGGACTTTGGAATTTGATGAATAGTTTTAAAAAAATTAAAACCTGCGGCTTATAAAATTGCTTTCTAACTACTGTCAAGTGTCAATAGGTACGACGTGAATTCAAGCGTAAAAAAAAGAAAATTGATTTTACAAATTCATAAAAGATATAAAACCAAATGATTGGATTTATTCAGAACGCGCCCATATTTCTATAGTTCTATTGGATTCGGATCAGGCAGCGTTTTCGAATCGTTTCACTCGCCATTCCCAAACGACTCGATTATGCGATTTCCATTAAAGTTATGAAATCGACTTAAAAAACAAGAGAGACAACAATGAATTTATCAAATTCTGAAAATAATAATAAACAATAATAACTCTTAATCAATTATTTTTCCGGATCAATTCATTCCATAAACGACTCGATTATACAATTTATTCGAATTTCGAGTAATTTATTGACCAAAAATTAAAAAAAAAAGTACAACTGCAACAAGAAAGTCAGAAATAGTAGACAGGCTGTGACAAAAATAAGACTCCTGAAAAAATAACAAAAGTAATTAAACGATTCTGGTAAGTATTCAGAACGCACCCAAATTTCGTTGTCGATCCAGCAATGAATCGAATCGATTGAATCACTCCACGAACGAGGAGTATGAAATTTTTGATTTCGATTCTCAAGAAGACTATGAGATAATTATGAGGAATAAAATTTGCCATTTATAAAAATAACAGACATGGGGGGAAAAAAGAAAAAAAAATAATAAAAAAATAAAAAAAAAAGAAATTCAACGTTCCACATACTTCTGATTACAAAAAGAACTTCTCGAGAGAAAATGAATCGAAATGCTTATTCAGAACGCGCCCAATTTTCCTTTTAAATAGAACGATATCAATTATTTTTCCGAATCGATTCGTTCCATAAACGACTCGATTATGCAATTTATTCGAATTACGGGTAATTTATTGAACAAAAATACAAAATCAAACTGACTGTGTCCAAGTGCAACAGAAAATTCAGTAATTGAAAAAACATTTTAAATAAAATAATTCAAATTTATTAAAAAAAAAACTGAGTTGAAAAAATCAACTTAGCGCGATTTACTCGATTATAAAAAAAGACTTCTCAACAAAAAACTTAATTAAACGATTCGGTTAATAAGAGTTAGAACTGACTTTTAGGTAGGTATTCAGAACGCACCCAAATTTCATTGCCGATTCGCAACAATCAAACGAATCGATTGATTCACTACCCAAACGATTCTCGAGTAGGTATGAAATTTCCCATGTATTTGGATTTTGGAAGCGATTCAAAAAACAAGGAACAAGACAATGAGGAAGTTATTAGAAAAGAAAAAACCCGCGATTCATTAAATTAAAAAAGATCTTCACAGGAAAACAACAATCGAAATGCTTATTCAGAACGCGTCCAAATTCTTTATCCGGCTCCTTTTGAACGGGTTTCATTTAAAAATTTTTCGACTCGTTTCACTCCCCATCCGCAAATGACTCGATTATACGAGTTTTGAAACCGACTGACTCAACATCAAAATCAATACAAATGACGAGGAATTCTATAAATTGCAACAAAAAAATTATACAAATTGACGAGTGACAGATGACAGACATGAATGAAAAAGACCACAAAACGATGAGAAAAGAAAACAGAGTTTTCGAAAAGAAAAACGCGCCCAATTTTCATTTCAGATCGAACAAATCAATTATTTTTCCGAATCGATTCGTTATTTTTTTATAGAAAATGCATATGCACTACAGGGTAATCCCTATGACGCTCCGGGAGCAGTGAATGAACGGAGAAATCGATTCACGTTCACTTTGAATCGTTACAAGTTGTATTCCTCGGGAAACACACACCTCTTGGAATGCTATTCCAAAGTGATGCGGTTCTATACATAAAAGAAGTCTGAAATAGGGTTGCATGTAGGATGTAGGTACGAGTTGTAACGAGCTTAACCTGATACGGATGAGCGTCTGCTGCTCGACGTGTATTTCTGCCACCTCTTTTGAACACTTCCCATAAAAATATCTGTAAAACATCAGACTCAGGTCAGCTACTCTTTTTCGGTGTTCGAGAGTGTCTAAATTTTTTGTCAAATCTGGGCCCCCAATCAAGTGTATGACTCTTTTCTGGATAGAGTCGAGTAGTCTCAGTGTATGTTTATCATAAAATACTTGTTTTTCTCGAGAACGGTGGCTTCTACAGCTCTTGACCAAGAGTACTTTTTTGTGTAAAATACATTTGCGCTGTGAAATTTGCTCTCAAAATGTCAATTTTTCCAGTGCCGTAAAAGTTAGGGGGGGTGAAACCCTCTCCACCACTGGCATATCTAATATAATAGAACATTAATTTGTAGTCTTAAAAGTAGCTATTATTAATGTAAAAATCTGTACAAAAGCTGGAGCCTGTAGCTTAAATGGTTCTTGAGATATCGCAAAAAAAGTAAGAAAAAACCTTTTTTTTTTGAACACCTGTATCTCGAAAACGGTGCGTTTGCAGACCCATGTTAACAGGAACATTTCTCCTTAGAATAAGTCTAATAAGCGGTTTACTTGCTACTAGTAGGTAATTGGTAAACGACTGGATTAATTTCGGGAGAAAATTAAAATAAAGCTGCCGCTTAAAAATTAAAAAAAAAACTGACTTTTTGCCTAAAATGACAACTGACATTAAAACCGAGTAAAAATTACAACTGGCAGTAAAAATTGCTAAAAAAAAATAGAAAATACAACAAAAATTCAGAAAAGAAACCCATAAATAATCGAGTAGATAATTCAGAACGCGCCCAAATTTCCACTCAATTCGGAAAGAACGATATCGAGTTCTGGATATGAGACCGCTGGATTTATTTATTCGCTCTACAAAGAAAGCTTGACGCCATTTTGTCGTGACTTTCGACATGAAAAATGAAACTTTCACCCAGTTGTGAAGCAAAAAAAGTACCAAGAACCGTCTATTTTTGGAGGATATAACTTATTCAGAACGCACCCCAAAAAAGTTATCCGCAATTCGAAACAAGCGATTTGAACACCCCAACTTTACATCGATCATTCCTCCCTCATCCCCAACCCCAAACGCCAAACGACTCGATTATAATTTTTTTATTAAAGAAAATGAAAATTAAAATTGTTTTGCGACGGAAAAATAAACTCTTTTTTTCAGGAATCGAAACTGGAAACATCGACTTGAAGGAATAAGGAACACTACTACTGAACACGGAATTTAAAAAAAACGGGATTTTGTTCCGCAATTCCGCTATCCGTTTCATCCTCTTTTTGTCACATTTCATTTCTTTCATTCTTCGACGAATCGAAACTCGAGAGATCGACCGGGACAGTGGACACGGAACAGAAAGAACGAGTTTTTTTTCAGCATTTTTTCTCTCAGCGTCTTTCTCTTATTATTATTATTTTATTATTATTTATTACTAATGAAACAGAGGATTTATTTTATTGTTTCGAGGAATGGAAACATTCCTAGTCTAATTCAAGAGTTTAAAAGAGCAAAATAAATAAAAGAAAACCGTTTCTTAGGCACTTTCTACTTTGATTCGATTCAATTTTCTAATCCGCCGTTTGAACGGTTAAACTCGTTTTTTTTATTATTTTCTACTCTGATCCTGCTCTCATCGTTTTATCCTTTACCCGTTTCATTTATGTATCTCATACCTAGCAAGCGCTTTTGTTTTCCATTTTTCTGTTGTTTGTTTTGTTTTTGTTCCATCTACGGGAGAAAACTGTAGAAATGAAGGTAAAAACGTCCGCGACACTGCAACTGAGACTACGAAAGACATTTTTGACAGATACCATTTTTGACAGATAGGATTTATTTCTAATTTTCTACAACGGAGAATAAACGAGACGGAACGCGGAATAATAAAATACCGACCAGAAAAACGCAGCCACATCATCGACGATGATGATAACCAAAAAAAAAATACAACTTAGGAATGATGGAAATAATAAGACTCACCTATGGGTTTGCGGCTGTCTCTGAGGATACATCGTTTGCTGTACAGATCCATGGTCTAATCTTACGGAATGAATTTCCATAATCCTTTTACTACAACACAAATAAATGCACAATCTGTCATGCGGCGAATTCACGAAAAAATCATCCACGAGTCCACACTTTCGATATTATTTATCATTACATTGTTAACTTGCGCGATAATTTCACCATCGGCCCGAGCCCGAGCACCAGCACTAGCACCAGCACCAGGCAGCTGCACCAGCGGCCCCATTTTCTCTATTCCCATTATTATCGGTGTTCATTCATCTAATTATTATTTTCCAGTCCACTCGATTATTATTATTATAATAATAAAAAGTCACTACCACTACTACCACTCGATCCAGATCTTTTTACATCTTCTTGTTCTTCTTCTTCTTTAATTATTATTATAAACGTCATAGGTAGGTAGGTAGGTAGGTGGATAAAAAATCAGAGTAGAAATTAGTGCGAATAAAGTGGCTTTTAGTTTTGGCTAGTTTCATTCCGTTTCATAGCAGCACAGAGAAGATTCTCCTGGTATTATTGAAAAAGAACCGATCGATTTAATTAAATATTATTGTTACCGATACCAACTGTGCTCATCATTATTATTATTCGGGATCAGGTAAAATCACAGGTCACTTTTTTACAATAATAATTCTTCTTTTTATTCGTTCGTTTCTCCTGTTATTTCGTGCTCATAGAATAATAATAATCGTCAACAGCAACCAGAACCAAACTAACACTAATTTCACTAGAACTCACTACCAATAACACCAACACCAACACCACAGACAGAGAATAAATATTAGTTCTCTTGGTCTCTGGATCGCGAGATATTCGCGCAATTTTCGCAAAAGAAAACCCGTATCCGTGCTGCTGCTGGCTGGCTGGCCGCCGCAATATACCAAATAATAATGTAATATCAATCACAAACGTGGTAGATTTTAACCGTTACTGGAGCCAATTCCTGCGGGCGCCCTCGACAAAACTAACACACAGACACGGGGGGATACGCGGCACAAACGACCCGCCTCGACACTGGATTTTTCACGCGAAACCGACCGAAAATCCGCCCTTACTTATTAAAGTCATTGAACCGATAATAAACACACAGAAAATTCGATTCGATATTCTATAAACCGCCATGGTCAGACATCTTGGCTTGTCTTCGTATACGGACGAAAACAGGTCCGGTCTGGTCGATCGCAGTCGGCGAGGGGAGGCCGCCGTTCGCGACAGAGATGGCGATAGGGGCCCGCGGACGGGACAAGCAGCGACGTACGCGCCGTGTGCGGCGGGCGAGGAAATTTGGAGCCACCGCTGCCGGATCGTGCATTATTTCCCCCATCTCGGAATTAAATCGTTCTTGAATAGCTCACCCGGGTGGTTTTGCTCGTCTAATTGATCATTTGATCAATTATGAGATTTTAGAAGAAAGTGATTATTATTATTGTCGAGTTGCAGGGAGAAAATAAACGAGCGGTAAGAAAATCGATTTGATGCGGGATTATTTGAGACACAACTCGGCAACGCGGGAAAGTAGAACGAAGTGAAAACGCATTTATGAAAAAGCTTTAGTCACTCGATTCGAAGCCTTTAAGCGAGGTTGCTGTTGCTGGTGCTGGTGCTGGTGCTGCTCTCGTCCATAAACTTCGTCCAACTAAAGTTTCCCCTTATTGCGCTTTCAATTTTTTTATTCGCTACCTACTACAGTTTTCTATTATTATTTTATCGGTATTATTTATTACGTCTTACGTCTAGATTTAGCGTAGAAAAAAAAAATCAATTCTACCTACCTACCTGAAAAGCAGGTAAAAAAAATTACCTACCTATGAGACTAGAAAATACAATGAAGAATCAGAAGAAGAATTAAATTATTCAAATCTCGTAGGCAATGTTGATAATAATAAAAAAAAAAAACGGTTATTTCAGAACGCGCCCTTGTTAACTAATAAATAACTGATTCAATTAGAATTGAACGTTTCTACATTTTTTCGAATCGTATCGCATTTAGGTAGGTATATCGATTCCTTATAGTTCATTGACTTTACACGAAAAAAGAGAGAATTATAGCTGCTTCAAGAATTATTAATTAAATTTTCATTAAAGCTGAATCTCTCTTTAAAAGCAAAATTTAGGTACTTTCAAACTGATTTAGAAAAATGTTCTCTTTCGGAGCGCACCCAAATTTCCATTTCCTATTAATTTATTATTTTAATGCTATTGTAATACAAAAGGGTCTAAATTAATCGATTCAATAATTAGACCGATTCAATTATTAATCGATTATATGAAAAATATTTCATAAATGAAATAATTAAAATGAAAATAAACGTTTCAGAACGCAGCCTTGAAACCCAAATATTTGCGATCTGTACCGTTTCCGAACGCACCCAAATTTCCATTTTCCATTATGTAGGTACAGATTATGAAAAGGTCTAAATTAATTGATTCGATAATTAAATCGATTCAATTATTAATAATCGATTAAACACATTTCGAATTATTGGATATTACAGCGATAGGTTGAATTAATTAATTAAGTAAATCTCATTGGGCGCTTTTTATATTAAACGAAATAGACTTAACAAATAAAATTAAAACGATATTTCAGAACGCAGCCATTTTTCCATAATCGATTCGTCGTCGAAAATAATCAAAAATTTGCGATCTAGGTATACTGTTTCGGAACGCACCCAAATTACCGTTTCCCTTTATTATTTATATTTTTTTTAGCGATTCGTTAAATTATTTAATCAAAACTAGTAGATCAATAACAAATATGCTGTTTTAATTAATTAGATATCGATTTTTATAGAAATAATCGAGCCCTCAGGCTCTTCTTGCAACTAAACTTAATAAATAAAATAGAAAGATATTTCAGAACGCAGCCATTTTTCGATAATCGATTCGATCTTAACGAAATTTTCAACAAATTCGATTCATTTCCAGTTTCGCCAAAAATTAATCGATTCTTTTATTGTGTTCATTTCCGATCAAATTTCGAAAACAATTCCAAACAATTTTAATTATTAATTTCGAGACTTTATTACGAATCGATTAATTCAAAATGATAAGTAGCAATGAATCAAAATTGCTGAAATTTCGCTCAAATCGAATCGAATCGATATGGAAAAATGGCTGCGTTCTGATAGGTATCTGACCAGTTAAAATTTTAACATTTCCTTTTTTAATAATTTTGATGAAAAAACATGGCTTGGTTAAAAAAGAACATGAAGAAAAAAATTGAACGAGTGAGTCTTTAGAACGCGCCCAAAACGCCACTCAAATTTTACGAATCGTTCCCAAAAATCGATCAATTTTTTTGGTTCAAATTATTACTACTTCTCCATGGTGGTATGGCAATAGAGTAGGTACCTACTATACCTACATGGTATTCATGCATGCTCTAGCTCTGTTGATGATGAATCAAGTGGCACAGAACGCATAACGCATTGAAATTAAGCGATTAAAATCTAGAATTAATAATAAGTCCTCCGGGAATTACTAGAAAAGGTCACGGAAGGTCGCGGAGCACCTGCTCTCTCTTCAATTCAGATTGAACAACCGTTAACTTATTACAGCTCGCATAACGCAACAATATTATCTCCCAATCACTGCTACATTTCCGTGAATTTTTTGACACTTCAGTCGACTAGAACCAGAACTAGACCGACTAACCAATCAAATCAAGGACACGTCATTGAAAAAACCAGCAGAGAGAAAGTGTCCCCATTTACCTTGAATTAACGTAAAAATAAATCGCAGCTGTGGTAGGTACCTACAAATCGATTATATCTAATCAAACCACTTTCCTCCCTTAATTAATTGTTTATTTTTTATGCAACTCCAACACTACCTCCAATCGAAATTGCCTGCAAAATAACATTTTTTCTATACTACCTAAAAAATAGTGCCAGTGCCAGTGCCAGTAACAAGCAAGAGCAGGCCAGGCAAAGCAGAGGAAGGTAGAGGTAGTGGTGAGCGAGCACAAGAATACAGAGAAGAGGAGAGACAAATTATTATTGTTGAAACATTTTCTAAGCCCCGCGAGGCTCGCGACATTGCCACGTGGACGTGAGTAATTAAATTATGAACGATCGCGGCTCGAGAACGTGATTCTGTCCCCAGAGCGGGTCGATGCGGGACAACGCGGCAACACAGCTGAGATGGGACCATTATAGAACGGACAAACGTAGGTCTTAGCTAGGGGCGGAATCGGGGAACAGTTCACTGTATTCGTGCACGTCTGGCACCATAACAACACTCGGATAGAGTGCGATGGGTATAGAGAGCTGGCATATCTTTAAAGTTAAAGGGGATAGGCGATATGGCCTTACAAGGATTATTATTATTGTCGAGCCCAGGACTTTGTAAAAGAAGTCCGAATTTTTTTAAATTTGAGAATTTTTCCACGGTCGGATGATCGATTTTTGCCTCGTAGATAGGTAGATATATCTATTAGGTAGGTAGGTAGGTAGGTATTATGAACGCGGTAAAAATAAAGATCGATGGAGCATGGAGCTGATTTATGATTAGACTCTTGAAGCATAAAATCAGGGAAAAAATGTATTTTTAATCATTTGACGTGTGATTAACGATCACCAAAATAACTTTTCTGGATAAAGAAGTTTCGTTCATAGTTAATTAATCTAAAAAATTCTATAGCGGGTCAAAACAATCACAACCTAATTCTATTGATTAAATTAATAAATTAAAGTGGATAACGAAAGTAAAGCTAATTTTTTTATTATTTTTTTATAACATAGGTAAATGGCTGATTTTTTAATCCAGTAAACATTAGAAGAAGAAGATTCGTAATGTCATCAACTCTTCAAGTCGCCCATGTTGAAAATCAGAGTCGAGTTAAAAAAAAACCATAATAGGTAACAACTAAATTTAATTTATCTGGCCAAATAGCTGGTAAAAGCTCAAGGCCATGAACACTAAAAAAGAAGAAGCAGAACGAATGATTTTTAAATTCAAAAATATAAAAAGAAGACTGATAATATTTATTAATTAATAATTTAAGTTAAATAGTTTAAGAGGCTAACCAGACTTGCTGTAAATAGATTTATCTAGACATTTGTTATGATTACCAACTGTATTCAAACTGTGTACTCATCTATTAAACTTAAACTACATATTGTATAAAGGGTATTTACCCGTTGACTATTATAAAAATAAAAAATAAATAAAAATAAATAATTATATTACAAAATACAAAAAAAACAACAAAATAACGAATAATTGGTAAATAAATATTAAATAAACCCAATTATTTTTATTATTAACTTCATTTTTATTCATAAAATATAACATAACCAAGCACCAAGCCAAAATTAAATTAATGGAATAATAAGCGTAGTTAACCTGTATTACCGACACTAACGCTTACTCCAGTGTCGGTAATACAGGTACCCTACCAAGCAAAAATTAAAATAATGGAATAATAAGCGTAGGGACCTGTTTAAACGGCACTAACGCTTCCTACAGTGTTGGTAATGCAGGTTCCCTAAATAAGCGAGAAATAATAATCTAGCGGATAGAAACGCAACTACAAAAAAAGGGGAAAGAAATGAAAAGGTAAATCAGCTGACGTATTGTTTGTGTAATTATTAAGATTGTGGTAAGTATGAGTAGTTATTAACACCACTGAATTTGTAATTAAAGCTCTCTGTAAGTATATTAGTTTACAATAACAGCCTGCAATGCAATTTTCATCCTAATTGTGTACATTAACGCAATAATAAGTTAGATAAAATATTTTATGACTCATTATTTTTCACAAATTATTTGGCAGCATTATCGCTTATCTTATCTTAATAAAGGCTTAGCTCAGATTACAATAAAGGGTAACCGATTGAAAGCTGAATTATTAGAGTAAGCGAGGAACGATAATGAGTAGAATTATGTAATACCTATGTAATAAAAAAAGTAGATTAACGCTTCTCTTATTACACTTATAACTTATAAGTCATAATAGCGGGGATCTAGACCAAAATAATATGTTGGTTCTTCTTGGCTGGCTGAATAATGAAACTTGAAATATAACTTTATTGATTCTGAAATTATAAGAATTATAATGCCAGAATTCTGAAACATTTACTTTTTGCTCGAAAATAAGGTAATTAAATTAAGAATTTGGTTGGATAGAAATTACATGCATTAGAATTTAGAATGAGAAGATGTAAAAGATGAGAAGCGCAATAATTCAATCCTAAATTTTTACCATTGAATCTGGTGCTTCGGCCAAAGAAACACCTGGGCATAAGTAGTCTGCACAAGTCTTCTTAACAGACTAATAAAACATAAACTCCGTGTCTGTGTTCTGTGCGATGACGACACTCGGAGTGTTAAAGGAACGGCGGTCTCCAGACCAGTCATCGGCGATTCATCACTCGACATGCGCATTGCGGTGTGGCTTCTGACGATTTGATTCAACGTAATTCAAACTCTGTACTCTGTCATATAATATTTAAATATTTGTGAATGAATTCTGTCCACATTAACGGTGAATTTCAAACTACGATCGTTAAACACTCCGGCGAAAACAACACGAACGCATCGCTCTAATTGTAAGACACCCAAACGCTCAATTTCTATTTATGAACGCATCCATGAAACGTTATTCTATCTGATGGTGACGTTGATGATTGTTTGTCAAACGTTAAATGTCTGTCACTGTCAACAATTCAACTAGTCATTATGACATTTGAAGTCAATGTCAACGAAATTAATGCAATAATGTAGAACGTCAGATTGATTATTTGATTAAAGAAAACACGACACGATGACGTTATTTATTAATTAAAAACAATAAAACAGTTAATTTATTAAAACTTAAACCACCGGAATCAACCTGTTCTCATTGTAAATAAAACAAAGTGAAGTCCAACTCTCATCATAACCCCATTGTCCCATCAACAGGAACCAAATAATAACAAGACAACCCACCATCTGTGATCTGTGCTGGCTGACTAATAGAATAATTAGTTAATGAATGATGTCCTGGTTATCATCAATTAGTTAATCGATCGATTAGTTAATCAAACTGGTAGTCAGCCTTCTCTCGATCGTTCCTGCTTCACGTACGGTAATGACAACATAAGCCAATAAACACTGCAATGGCCCTAAAAGTATTCACCCTCCTCCTCGCCGTCGCCGCCGCAATCCAAGCGGTCCCCCTCGCCAAGGAGCACGAAGAGTTCCTCCGGAACCCCTTCTACCACGACCAGGACGAGCTGACCAACCTCTTCCGGAAGCTGCAGACCGAGCACCCGGACATCGTCAAGTTGCACGACATCGGGAAGTCGGTCCGGAACCGCACCATCTGGGCGCTCGAGCTGAACTCGAACGTCGCCAGGCGCGCCACCCTCGTGCCCATGTTCAAGTTCGTGGCCAACATGCACGGTGACGAGACCGTCGGGCGACAGCTGCTCGTCTACCTGGCCGAGTACCTGGTCAAGAACTACGGCACCGACCCCCGGGTCACTCGGATCCTCAACACCACCGACGTCTTCCTGGTGCCGTCCATGAACCCGGACGGGTTCGAGAACTCCGACGAGGGCTCCTGCCTCTCCAAGGACGAGTACGTCGGCCGGAGCAACCAGAACATGGTCGATCTGAATCGGGACTTCCCCGATCAATTCGAATCTCAAAAGACTGGTAAGGTCGTTCACTTGTCTCTTACGGTTACATTTGACGATACGATTGATGAATTTGTCACCAGGAAACATCCTCGAAGGAAGACAACCGGAGACGATCGCCCTCATGACCTGGATCGTCTCCAAACCGTTCGTCTTATCCGGGAATCTTCATGGAGGAGCTGTCGTCGCTAGTTACCCGTACGACGACTGCAGGTAAGTAATGACGACAGGACGACAGATCGATTTATAATTGCCTATCACTTGTCGCTGTCGTTTCAGTGCCCAGGCACCCCAGTGCCGTTACAGCAAATCCCCGGACGACGATCTCTTCAAGAAACTCTCCCTGACCTACGCCGAATCGAACCCAGTGATGAAGAACGGGGACGCCTGCCCCCACGAGAAATTCAAGCAAGGGGTCACGAACGGCGCTGAATGGTACGAGGTGACCGGTAAGTTTAAATTAAAACGCCCCCTTCTCTCTTATTATAATTAACGAGGCAATTAATCCCTCAGGGGGGATGCAAGACTTCAACTATGTCCATTCGAATTGCCTGGAGGTGACCTTCGAGCTGAGTTGCTGCAAGTACCCGTCCGCAAGCGTCCTCTCCACGGAATGGAGTAATAACAAGGAATCGCTGCTGCGGTACATCGAGGCGACCGGATGGGGCGTCAAGGGAGTCGTGGCGGACCAGCGGGGCTGGCCGATCGAGGACGCCATCGTCTGGGCCGAGGGAGTCGGGCGGAACGTGACGACCACAGAGAGGGGCGAGTACTGGCGACTGCTACTGCCCGGCGTTTACAGGATCCGGGCGACCGCCGTCGGGTCGGTTATTATAAAGTTTTATTTGACGTCGCGTTAATCTTACTTTGATTGTTTCAGGTTCAAGACGTCCGATCCGATCGAGATCGAGGTCAAGGAAGGGGAGACAAAAGTGCAGAACTTGACGCTCATCAAATTGCTCAATCCTGAAGGTAATTTCGATTAATTAACGAAACGAACAAATTTTTAATTGATTTTTTGTGTTTACTGGAACAAAACTGTTATTATCTTTTAATTAATCAATTAATTAATTGTAACCTAACCTATAAAAGGAAATAAACGTATGTACTCTCAAGAAATTGTATTCTTTATCGTGTATCTTGAAAAGTTAACTCCCAGCGCACAAAAAATTAATTAATTAATTAAACCCTCTTCAAAGAATAACAAATTGAAACCTGTGACAACAGGAAAGTTCAATGAAGTAAAGAACGTCTCGGCACCGCTCTACGACACATACGGCTTCGCGGTGCCGGATCGCGACCTCTTCAAGCACCACCATCAGCACGAACTGGAAAAGTTCATGGAGACTTTCAATTCGAGCTATCCGGACATAACGCACCTCTACTCGATCGGGAGGTCGGTGCAGGGGCGAAAGCTGTACGCCATTGCCCTAGGGAACACCCCCGACAAACACGTCAAAGGTATGTCTGTCTCTGTTGTGTTAATCGTAGCTGGTGGAGATTAATAGAAGCGTTAACGAATCGTTGCAGGAAAACCTGAATTTAAGTATGTGGGAAATATGCACGGAAACGAAGTGGTCGGTCGAGAGATGCTCCTCTACCTGATTAAGTACCTCTGCGAGAGGTACGGTAGCGATAGCAGGATTACCAGACTACTGAACACAACCAGGATCCATATTTTACCGACCATGAACCCGGATGGGTATGAAAATTCGACCGAAGGTATGGTTACGGAAATGGTTTATTGTTATTAAACTTTCAGGGAAAACTTATATAAACGATCTCATATTTAACTCTGCTAAGAGATTTCGAAACTTTCGTGAAATCATACCTAATTCTCTCAAAAAAATCTTGAGAAACTCTCTCAAATTGCTGACAAAAATATGCTATGAAACTGCCATAAAAACTCTCACAAAAAGCCTCTAAAACTCAAGAATTCATCATCAAACTCTCTTAAAAAGTCTTGAGAAACTCTCCCAAATTGTTGACGAGAATGCCATTAACATTAAACTCTCATGAAAACTCTCACAAAAAATCATACCAAACTCTCAAAAAAATCTAAAGAAACTCTCTCTAATTGCTGACAAAAAATGCCATTAAACTCCCATAAAACTCTCACAAAAAACTTCTAAAACTCCCAAAATTTCATCATCAAACTCTCTGAAAAAGTCTCGAGAAATTCTTCCAAATTGTTGAAGAGAATGTCATTAAACTGTTGTAAAAAATGATTCAATAAACGTTCAATAAAATCATCAACAAACTCTCTAAAAAATCTCAAGAAACTCTCAAAAATTGCCGACAAAAATGCTATTAAACTGTCATAAAAGTTCTCACAAAAATCTTCTAAAATTTCCACAAATTCATCATCAAATTCTCTGAAAAAGTCTTGAGAAACTCTCTCAAATTGCTGACAAAAAAATTCCATGAAACTCTCATAAAAACTCTCTCAAAAAGCTTCTAAATCTCCCAAAATTTCATCATCAAACTCTCTGAAAAAGTCTCGAGAAACTCTCCCAAATTGTTGACGAGAATGCCATTAAACTCTCATAAAAACTCTCACAAAAAGCTTCTAAAACTCCCAAAAATTCATCATCAAACTCTCGAGAAACTCTCCCAAAGTGTCGAAAAGAATGTCATTAAACTCTCACAAAAAGCTTCCAAAACTCCCAAAAGTTCATCATCAAACTCTCTGAAAAAGTCTCGAGAAACTCTCCCAAATTGTTGACGAGAATGCCATTAAACTCTCATAAAAACTCTCACAAAAAGCTTCTAAAACTCCCAAAAATTCATCATCAAACTCTCGAGAAACTCTCCCAAAGTGTCGAAAAGAATGTCATTAAACTCTCATAAAAAGCTTCCAAAACTCCCAAAAGTGCATCATCAAACTCTCTGAAAAAGTCTCGAGAAACTCTCCCAAATTGTTGACGAGAATGCCATTAAACTCTCATAAAAACTCTCACAAAAAGCTTCTAAAACTCCCAAAAATTCATCATCAAACTCTCGAGAAACTCTCCCAAAGTGTCGAAAAGAATTTCATTAAACTCTCACAAAAAGCTTCCAAAACTCCCAAAATTTCATCATCAAACTCTCTGAAAAAGTCTCGAGAAACTCTCCCAAATTGTTGACGAGAATGCCATTAAACTCTCATAAAAACTCTCACAAAAAGCTTCTAAAACTCCCAAAAATTCATCATCAAACTCTCGAGAAACTCTCCCAAAGTGTCGAAAAGAATGTCATTAAACTCTCATAAAAAGCTTCCAAAACTCCCAAAAGTGCATCATCAAACTCTCTGAAAAAGTCTCGAGAAACTCTCCCAAATTGTTGACGAGAATGCCATTAAACTCTCATAAAAACTCTCACAAAAAGCTTCTAAAACTCCCAAAAATTCATCATCAAACTCTCGAGAAACTCTCCCAAAGTGTCGAAAAGAATGTCATTAAACTCTCATAAAAAGCTTCCAAAACTCCCAAAAGTGCATCATCAAACTCTCTGAAAAAGTCTCGAGAAACTCTCCCAAATTGTTGACGAGAATGCCATTAAACTCTCATAAAAACTCTCACAAAAAGCTTCTAAAACTCCCAAAAATTCATCATCAAACTCTCGAGAAACTCTCCCAAAGTGTCGAAAAGAATTTCATTAAACTCTCACAAAAAGCTTCCAAAACTCCCAAAATTTCATCATCAAACTCTCTGAAAAAGTCTCGAGAAACTCTCCCAAATTGTTGACGAGAATGCCATTAAACTCTCATAAAAACTCTCACAAAAAGCTTCTAATCTAAAACTCCCAAAAATTCATCATCAAACTCTCGAGAAACTCTCCCAAAGTGTCGAAAAGAATTTCATTAAACTCTCACAAAAAGCTTCCAAAACTCCCAAAATTTCATCATCAAACTCTCTGAAAAAGTCTCGAGAAACTCTCCCAAATTGTTGACGAGAATGCCATTAAACTCTCATAAAAACTCTCACAAAAAGCTTCTAAAACTCCCAAAAATTCATCATCAAACTCTCGAGAAACTCTCCCAAAGTGTCGAAAAGAATGTCATTAAACTCTCACAAAAAGCTTCCAAAACTCCCAAAAGTGCATCATCAAACTCTCTGAAAAAGTCTCGAGAAACTCTCCCAAATTGTTGACGAGAATGCCATTAAACTCTCATAAAAACTCTCACAAAAAGCTTCTAAAACTCCCAAAAATTCATCATCAAACTCTCGAGAAACTCTCCCAAAGTGTCGAAAAGAATGTCATTAAACTCTCACAAAAAGCTTCCAAAACTCCCAAAAGTGCATCATCAAACTCTCTGAAAAAGTCTCGAGAAACTCTCCCAAATTGTTGACGAGAATGCCATTAAACTCTCATAAAAACTCTCACAAAAAGCTTCTAAAACTCCCAAAAATTCATCATCAAACTCTCGAGAAACTCTCCCAAAGTGTCGAAAAGAATTTCATTAAACTCTCACAAAAAGCTTCCAAAACTCCCAAAATTTCATCATCAAACTCTCTGAAAAAGTCTCGAGAAACTCTCCCAAATTGTTGACGAGAATGCCATTAAACTCTCATAAAAACTCTCACAAAAAGCTTCTAATCTAAAACTCCCAAAAATTCATCATCAAACTCTCGAGAAACTCTCCCAAAGTGTCGAAAAGAATGTCATTAAACTCTCACAAAAAGCTTCCAAAACTCCCAAAAGTGCATCATCAAACTCTCTGAAAAAGTCTCGAGAAACTCTCCCAAATTGTTGACAAAAATGCCATTAAACTCTCTACAAAGTTTAAACGAAAACCTTAAGAATTCCTCACATAACTCTCATAAAACTCTCAAAAACACCCCCAAAACTCACAAAAAAAATCTCGTGAAACTCTCTGAAATCTTCCGTAAAATTCCAGGCGACAAGGACAGCATCGTGGGCAGGAGCAACGCCAACAATTACGACCTGAACCGAAACTTCCCGGATCAATACGTAACAAACGAGGTACCCCCTCCCCCCCACCCATTCATTTCTAACCGAAACAACTAACGATCCTCAATTTCCAGTACAACCGGTACACCCAACCGGAAACGAGAGCCGTGATGGACTGGACCCTTTCCATCCCGTTCGTCCTGTCGGCGAACCTCCACAACGGGGCCCTGGTAGCGAACTACCCGTACGACGACACCCCCTCGATGAGCGACAAGGTCAGCTCGAATGGACGCGAGAACCCGTCGCCTGACGATCCCGTCTTCAAACACCTGGCTCGCGTTTATTCTAACGTAACGTTAATTATTCGATCGATTGATCGGTTTTTGCGATCCAACGAATGCGTCTTTCTTCCAGGCTCATCGGACGATGCACGACGGCGCCCCTTGCCCGGCCTTCCCGAGCGAGACGTTCAAAGAGGGGATAACGAACGGGGCGAAATGGTACACGGTGACCGGCGGGATGCAGGATTGGAATTATCTGGCGGCCGGGTGCATGGAGCTCACTCTGGAGATCGGGTGCATCAAGTATCCGTTTGCTAGGGACTTGCCGCAGTATTGGCTGGATAATCGGGACGCTCTGGTTTCTTATATCGAACAGGTGACGCCGGGTTATTATCGTTTGGTTTTAAATCGTTGGTTAATTTTGATTTATTATTTCAGGTGCATACGGGTGTTTACGGAGTGATCACGAGCACGATCGGGTACCCGATAGCGAACGCCTCGATCATAATTCGAGGCAACTCCCACATCGTCAAGACGGCTAAGGACGGGGATTACTGGAGGCTGCTGCTCCCCGGGAGGTACACGATAACGCTGGCTGCTCGCGGCTTCGAAAGCTACACGTCCGATATAGTAAGATTTCTGCTATCGTAATTCATAAGTAGCAGAGCGACATCTGTCAAATGTCGTTTGTCTTTTAGGTTGTCCCGGAGACTGGCAGTCTGGAGTTCAACGCGCAGCTCATGAAGAACGACGCCTATCACTGGGAGCACGCCTACGATTTCGACATCTCCGAGAACCGTCTCAGGCCTTCGTATCATTCAAACGAAGAACTGAGCAACATCATGAGACTCCTGGAGGCGATTTATCCGGAAACCGCCGCAGTCGAGCGGGATGTGGAACTGTCCTGGTTGAAGGTTGGAGTCGATGTGAGCGACGTAAGTCCGGATTATTAGACCACGAGCTTCGTTTTGCACTATTTGATGAAATAAACGAACTAATAAATGAATTTAACCCCCTCGATAACGTCTTTTAGTTGTGTTGTGTGATGTGAGCTAACCTTAATCATTTATGTCACCTGTCATCTGTCACTATTAATCAAAGTATTGGAACGTTAAAAATCAACTTGTCTCTGATCGTTTAGTATCGAGTTGAAGTTGAGGTGAATGTAAGTCCTACATAGTAAAAAATGTCACCTGTCATTAGTGTCACTCATTTTTATCTGTCATTTCATTACCTGGGATACCGGTACTAATAACTTTAACCGATTTGAATAATTCCGGTTGTACTACCCAGGAGCTTGGAGCTGGAATAGCAACCAAAAGAGACTAAAACTTGCACTGACAGTTTAACCCCCTCCTTAAGTCTCGTCATCAGTAACAATTCAATCGACCAATTTTACAGTTGGATAAACCGGCCGAGACGAAATTTAAGGTGGCCGTTCTGGGCAACCTGTTCGCGACCCAGCCGTTGGGTCGCGAGATCGTGACGAATCTCGCCCGTCACGTCCTGAAAGGCTACAAGGAGGAGGATGCCGACATCCGGGCCGTCCTCAATAATACCGAGATCTACTTCCTGCCGGTGATCGATCGGGCTTTTCAGCAGATCCGGGGTTCCCCCGACCCCGAATCCACCGGTAAGTCTTTAATTAAATAATTAATTGCCCGTTAACAATCGTTTGATCCAGACGAGACCTCCTGCAACAACATAACGGCCGACTTCAAGCAGGTCGGGGACCGGCTGCTGTCGAAGAAGCAGCGGATCGACGATCAGGTTGCTACCGCCTTCCGGCGCCTCCTGGTGGAGAAGCGGTTCGATCTGGTCTTGAACGTCGAGGGCGGCGGGAGTCGTTTAATGTGAGTATTCTCATCCGGGATGTTCCGGATTCGCGGGTAATTATTGGCGTAATTGCAGATACCCGAAAGAGGACGTCTATTACAAGTTCGCTGAGGCGTACGACAGGGAACTGGAGATCCCGCTGTCCTGTCCGGGGGCTGTCAGAGGGACTAACGAGGAGTTAACTAATCGGATCTATAACGATTACGATACGCCGATGTTTACAATGAAGGTGAGCTGCTGCGATTACCCGTCGGCCGGGAGTATTCCGGCTATCTGGAGGGAGAGTCTACGCCCGATCAAGGCCATGCTGAAGTTGACTTTGACAGGTATGAAAAGATTAACTTTTTTTTTTAGTTTGACAGGGCAAGAAATTCTTTTAAACCCTAATAAAGTTGGGGGATTACCCTTTCCCGAGAAACACCCGTTTTTCTAAAAAAATTGTGTCCGTTTTCAGGTTTAATCGGGAATGTGATCGACGTCAACTCAAAACCGATGTTTAACGCCACGATTAAGATCCGGGAGATCAACAAAAGTTACGACGTCTCGAAAACGCGGGCCGGCTTCAAGATGCTCCTGCCGCCCGGTAAATACACCCTCGAGATCGTCTGTCACAATTACGATCCGGCCGTCTTGGAAGTGGAAATTCCGGAGAACCAGTTGCGTCGCATCCGGGCAACCTTGGAGCCGGTCGGGAGCAACCGTTCCCCCGGAATATCCGGAACTAGTACTCTGATTGATTTAGGGAACGTTAACAATAATAATAATAATAACAACAACAACACTGCCACCATCACTACTATCACTAAAACCGGGACCACAATCTGGGGTAAGTCGTCTTTTTTCCTCTCCATCGTATCATACGGGAACAATAAATTTTTCCCGACAGGTTACGTCAAGGATAACACTGGTCAGCCGGTTCCGGGATCTCAGCTCCTGGTCAAAGAGCTGAACGAGACCGTAGAGGCGGACGATTTTGGGATGTACGTGCTACAAGTCAGACCGGGCGTTTACACGATAATCGCCCGGAAGCACGGGTACTACGACAGGGCAAAGTACGTGGACGCCTCCGACCTGCTGGTCCGGTCGAAGATCGTTATGTTCACTCTCGATTACGACGAGACCGTGATCGGGATGCCCCGGCTCGTCTTCACCCTGCTCGCCGGGATGGTGCTGTTCCTGCTGTTTGGGATCGGGATGTGCTGCTATTTCTTCTGCCGGGAGCGGAACCGGTACGACTATCTGCCGCAGACCGCCTTCGACGAGGAGTATAAATATGTCGAGCAGGAGAAAGGGGTGGACGTGTTCACGAGACTACCGTCACCGGGTATTTGCGCCCGTCAGTTTAATTAATCGTAGTTTAATCGTGTCAATGATTCCAGGGAAACCCGTTACTCCTTACTATGACGATGATGACGACGAGGAAGATGAGGAGGAAGAAGAAGAGCGAAACGAAGGGAAGAAGTTTAGCGGAATCGGGATCGAGATGAGCTCATCAGAGGAGGATGATATTGTGCTTCTGAAAGCGCCCGTCCAAAGATAACTAATTAGGTAATGAAATATTGAAGATATAACGCTGCGTTAGTAATAATAATAATATATTTTGTACATTTTAATGTTGATTGAGACACTTAAATAAATAATTAATAGATTACTTCTTTCTCTCGTACTTCCATAAATAGACAGGGGCCTGATTAGCAGTGCCCCTCTTGATCCGTTTCGGGGGTATAAGGCTCTTATTGGCCAGCTGTCTCTGCACCTCGAGTTTCTCCTGGATGATCGCCAGCTCCTTCTCCCGTTTGATGCGCCTCGCCAGCTCCTTGTAGGCCTGCTTTTTGAGCTGCACGGCCGCGTCGAGCGACTCCAGATCGACTTCGGGCAGCTCTCTCGCCGACAATTTCGTCCGGTAGTTGTCCGCGTCCGTCTCCTCGAGGTTCTCCTTAAAGACGATGCGTTTGTTGCGGCTGCGGGGGTCCACGACGCTGGTCATGTGCAGCTCCGCCTGCAGCTTCTCGATCTTCCTCCTCTCCTGGTTGCGCTTGTGCACGATGTACTTGTAGTCCTGGGTGCGCATCAGTTTGACCTGGTCGGGGGTGTCCTCGTCCCGCGTCTCTTTCTCGAAGTGCTGCCCGTCTTCCAGCTTCGAGTTGAGCATGTGGTGGTAGAACTCGTCCGGGTTCTTGTTGAGGGCCCGCTTCCGCAGCAACTTGAGCGTTTCCTTCTTTTCGTTGTTGTCGCGGGCCCGTTTCTGGTAGTCCTTCTTCTTCTCGAGCAGGCCGAGGTGCTGCCTGGCTTCGGGCTGGTGGCGCTCTTTGTGCGTCTTCTGGTGCGCCTTAGACGCTTTTTTCCACACCGACATTTTCGCAAATTAAATTATTCAGATCCGGAAAATGAAAAATAAAAGAAACGAGATTAGAATGATGATATTATTGATATTGAAAAATGTGAGGTTATATTTTCATTGATCGAGGAGACATATTCCTGGTTGATAAAGCGCCGACAACTCTTCATGCGCACTACACGTTTTATTTTAATATAAAAAATTATCCTGCATGCAGAGATGACCAGAAAGCGATTTGAACCAGATAAATCAGAAAAAGCAAGTTATTTGGACAGATTTCTTTCCAAATTTTAAGAAAAAACCCAGACATGGATCTACTAACCGCGTTTTAGCTCGCACCATTTTACGGCACAATAGTATTAGCACTCAGGTTGACTCGACAGATCGACACTCGACATCTCTTTTTTCAGGTTAGATATAAATTAAAGTCCCGTACCAGTAATCACGCCCACTACGGTTGCGCACGGCTTTTAAGACGTCACCAGTGAAACCTTTCGTTTTAAATAATGAAATAAAAATATTAATTAATAGATACAGCTCTCATAAAAGAAGAATATTTTAATAGTAATTTTTATTATCGTTTTACATCAATATGACAATTATTCAAAGCTCCTGTACAAGAAATACGTTGTTTAATCAATTCATTAACACTAACTCCATCCCGTTTTTCTGTTAAACAGTTAGGCAAATATGAAATATGCAAATATGTAAACATCGCAAACTGTAATTTTGTTCCAGTTCAGTTTACCAATCATTAGGTGCCATTAAAGGTTCCATTGCGAGGCCCTCTTATCTAAAAATATTAAAAATAATCATAAAATGACTTGTTATAAATTAAAATGGAAATATTTATATTTTTATTTATTCCTAACAAACTCGATTAGTAGAGCGAATTACCGGAACGAAAGATCGGTTCTCTATCCGAAAGGGACAGTTTTGCAGGTAATGAATGCATTTTTATTATTTTTTTCGCTTAATTATAATAGTTATTCTTCAAATTAGGTAACTTCTGGCCTGTCGGTTCCCTTAATTTTACCCAGAAGGTCCATCAACTTCAGTCTCTGCTTTCAAATAAACTACGATATGCCGTACAATGTGACCCAGTTTAAACCTCCGACGATCAGTAAACGATCTGTTAAGAGCGGCATGAGCCGGAGATGCGTCTATAAGCATCTAATCGAGATCTTAAACAGGTAAATTTTATTTAACAGTTAAAGATTTTTATTGAAGATAACTTATTCTTGAGATCGATGGTAGTTTTGACCTGGACGGAGAATCCTGCTTGCTGAGAGCGATCTGCGAGGCCTCTCGGCACCAATTCGAGATCTCCGGCAGTGAAAATCTACTGGAAAAAATCTTCCATCACATTTTCACGTAAGTAATTCATGAGGTTAGAATAATTTAACGTTTACTTTTTTTTTGTTTTTATCATTTTTAGACCGTCAACGTATGAGAATAATGATAATGACTTATACGTCAATCAAACCTTAGATGACGAGCCGAAGCATGCTGAAAGAATTGGAAAAAGTGACATTAAATGTGACAGTATCTATTCCAGTTGTCAATTATCATTACTCGATTTAATTTCTAAAAAAATCGCAATGAAATAAATAATTAAACAAGGATCAAACGTTCCATTTATTAAAAAAAAAACATTAAATTATAACTTAAAAATCCTTCCTGGCCTCGTTCATCCTCTTCCTAGCCAATCTAAAAGCTCTCAATGCTTCTTTAACGCTTCTACTTAAACCATCGTTGTAATTTAACGCCCCTTTGGCACTTCCATTACTGGACCCCGATTCATTGATCCGGCTCTGATGGACCACATTCACCCTGATCAATAATTTCCCGGTCGTGGTAGTAACGACACCGTACTTGCTCAAAACTTTATCCTGAATCAAAGATAATAAAGATCCGTCAAACGACGTCATACAATCAGCCACGTCATCATCAAAACAGCAGTACTCACGTCATGCTCTTGTGGTAATCCCACCCACGACAAATCCTTGTAGCTAGCGTAGTTCCCGATGAAAAACTTCCTCAACGCCCCTTGAACGTTCTGGGGGCCCAGCTCGAAGCACCCGAGCTCGAACTCGTGAGTCCCGGGGGCGAAAACCGGGACGGTCCGGTAACTCAAACCTTCCGTCCTGTATCGATCCCAGGAATCCCTCGAGATCACCTCAAAATAAATGTACGGAACCTCCCGGGGCGAAGCTGAAAAATGTCACTTTTCATTGCCTTATACTCGAGTTGACATATTGTAAAATATTAATTGCGCTTACTTTGAGATGAATCGTACTCGAGGACGAGCTCGAAAATGTGTCCGAAATGCGCCGGGCTGTTGGAGGAACTGGTCTGAGTGACCCCTCGTAAATTTTTTCTGTCCCTGCAGAAGCAGTTACCGGGCAGATCGATCGAATACTGGACGTAAATCAGGCCGTTGTCGAAATCGGCGGCCGAGACGATTTCGAAAAAGAGGTAGACGACTAGTTTGTTTGACGGGACGATTTGAAATGGCTCCAGGTAGTGATTTTTAAATCGCTTGATCTAGAATTGTTTCTGTTAAAAGTGATAGTGACTGAATGCGCGTGCATCTAAATACACAAAACAACCATAGAAAATAAAAAAGAAGAAGAAATCTTAAAATCGATCTTACCTTTCCGAAGATCTCCTTCTCGACCAGTATCATTTCTTCGGGGGCTTCTTCGGAGACGTTCTCGATGTAATATAAAACAGTCTGAATCCCGTTTTCTTTCCGAATCGCAGCCCCGTACGGTTGAGTTGTAGAAAAATCAGGAAATATCCTTAAAGAATTGTGTTGTAAGGTGTAATCGAGGCGACAGAGCTGGATCTCATTTCTATCCAGATCACTCCTGCAATTAATGTCCATGACAGGTGTTTAGCTTTTAGAGTGACAGTTATTACATTACCCCAAATCGATCATTATGAACATTCTTTCGATTGTTTCTTTCGACCCGAGGGGATGTTTAATGGAATCGATTAAAAACGATTTATAGTCGTATTCTTCGTTCCTGGAATTATCATCGTTTGGAGCGTCTTTTAAATTCATAACTGCCATTTGTCGTTCTAGAAATGACAAGT
Source organism: Malachius bipustulatus (assembly GCA_910589415.1). Taxonomy (NCBI): domain Eukaryota; kingdom Metazoa; phylum Arthropoda; class Insecta; order Coleoptera; family Melyridae; genus Malachius; species Malachius bipustulatus. The sequence goes on along the minus strand of OU342638.1, from coordinate 38,852,049 downwards.
TCTCTCTAGAGCGCTGCTGCAATAGTCAAACAAATTATTGGTGGGTAAATGAAAAAAGCGTGCGAAGGCCATTAAAGTATAAAAGAATAGTCGATTCATGAAGAGTAAACTGTCATGTCAATGTCAAAGCAAATCTTTTTTAAAGGAAGCCGAAAAACAATTGATCGAGTTAATTATTTTTTCGCATTGATTATCGTTTAAATCTTTATTCAATGGTTTAAATAAATTCCTAACCTCATTTTCCCGATCAAAATTGTCGCCGTTGACGTAAGTAAACAATAAATCGTTTCCATCCAGTTTATTAACTTCCTTGTGGTAAAGTTTCTCCGCGTCGGTAATGCAGTTTTCTTCTCGCGAGTAAAATTCTCTCTCGAATTTATTGAAAAGTTTCTCCTGCCACTTGATCGTCCAGCTTTTCCACTCGTCCTGCTCCGGGACGCTCTGCAGGGACTCTATCGAGTTTTCCAGTAAAACCAGCCTGATTCTGAAAAATGAAAACAAGAAAATCCGGTTGCGGTTACAAATTATCGCATATACATAAAACAAACCTGATTTTGAAATTTCCGACATCATCAGGACACTTATAACGAGCCGAATATTTACTTTTATTAATCACATTCATTTTAATTATTGTTATAAAGATGTTGTTGACATTAGTAATTCGAATAGGTTGCCATGACGATTAATATATACTAATGTCATAAGTCATTACCGACAGTGACAGTAGATAGTCAGGTACGCTACGATCAAGGATTCTGTATATAACACTATACAGAATCCTTGCGCTACGATATCGTTGTGGCGCAAGCGCGCAAGAAATAAATAGTGAGAGGATAATATAAACCAAGCAAGGTTGCCGGATTGTTAAAATATTCATAAACCGCCAGAACCTCTGCTTCTGAAAGGTAAAAAGTACTAATTTTTATGAATTATCATGGATGTCGATAAAAATAACGTCGTTACTAAAAATATTACAATTTTAATGTAATGGCATGAAAACTATGTTAAGTGCATATAGAATAGTATCCTGCATTCGAATTCATGATAAAACCAATAGATGACAGTGAAGTAAAACTTCGTAAAAGCTGGCAACTAACAAAACTCAAGTTGAAATGCATGTAAAAAATCATAAAAAATCCATTTTATTCAAAACAATCATATTGTCACTTAACACTTTTTACTGCCGAGCGCCTCAATTATTGAAAGGCAGGAAGACTGAGGAGTGTGTATCCATCAATCAATCAAAAAACGTCATTATGTTCCAATAATTATTGAGGAAAATATGAGTAAAAAAATAAATAATCAAACGAATAATTAAATAAATTTATTTTCTTAGAATACAAAAACACAATTTATAAAGATAAAACGTTGCCAGGATATTCCACGCAGCTCTCTTATTATGTAAGACATATTCAAGAACCATCCCCACCTCATTCTCATACTTATCCAGACATTTCACCTTTCCTTCTGGTTATAAACAAAACAAGAACAACGTAAATATTGTAAAAAAAAAAACAGATTAATTCAATCTCTGTCTCTTGGCAGCCTGTTTAGATTTCGAACGCGACCTTTTATTTTTCGCCTCCGAATCCCACAAATCGGGAAAGCACGTCTCGTACTCCTTCCTCAGGCTATCCCCCAGAGCCTCCTCGATCCTCTCTCGAGTCTCCCTGATCCCGTCCTCCACTTCGGCCGTCGGCTCGTCCAGCAACCTCGACTTCACGTAAGCCCTGTGTCTGAGTGCGACGCCATCTGGGAACTGGGACGGATCATATCTGCAATTATTGTTATTATCATTATTTAAAAAAACTGATCGATTTTAAGACCGACTTGAACTCGAGAGCCTCGATCAATTTATCCGTGACGTTCACTTGTTTCTCCGTGGACCTGCACGATTTGCTGTAGTTTTCAGATACCTCGCGCATCTCCTCCTGCCACGGTATCGTCTTCATCAGGAACAGCTGCTTGTCGTAGGCGTACTTCGGGATCAGCTCGACGAATCTGGGTTTATCGGAGATCGTGTGTTTCCGGATGCAGACCAGAACCCTGTAGTTCAGGAAGCACCAGTTCCACATCTCCTGATAGAACCTGTCAAATTGAAATAAATTTACGATCCTTAATTGTGACATTTCAAGACCGGGTTTGCTCGTTTTTCAACAAGCCGGGTCAGCTCATTTTTCCTCAATCCGGGTTAGCTCATTTTCGACTAGGGATGCAACGAATATTCGGCAACTATTCGGCGAGCGTAATATTCGGCCATTTTGCCGAATATTCTATTCGGCCGAATATTTCTATTTGTCGCCGAATATCTCCGCCGAATATGTCTCAGTTTTTATGAATGGAAGTACCTACATATTGTTCAAGACATTTTAGGAAACTCGTAAATAATAATGGCTTGGATCTATTGTCATTGATCACAGTTAATCCCTTAACAATAGACTACCTATCTACCTGAATATTTTTATAGCTGAATAGGACTCTTTTTCAAGCATTGACGGAATTTACACTTTAATTACAGCATCTCCTACCTATAATTTAGCGGGTTTCATTCTCTTGAAAAATACTAATTTATACCTACACAATAATATTCCTATATTATCATCAATTGGGTATTAATTTTAGGGACTCTTCAGAGAACTTATGAAATAAAAATCAGAGATAGCACAGAACGCAGACTTCATGATTGTATAAAAATTAAAAATTTAAAAGAATTCCCGTTTTCAAGTGGGTCTTTTCAATTTGTAAACAAACCACTTACTCAATGGTTAGGGGAAAGGCTGGTATATCGTAAAAGAAAAGGACAAAGTTCATATCTACCCATTTCACCAAAAGAGACAAACAACAATAATGGAAATATGGGATGACTTCATGAATCAGATTCCAGTGTTGACGCTAATGGGCTATAAATCAATAATAAATCACACTTCACCTTTTGAATTTTAGAAATTTCTTATTCATTCTTGAAATCTAACAAATTTAATAACATTGTTCCTCTTGTGTTTTATTATAGGGGGGAAATTGATGAACTTATAGAAATTGCTTACACTTTACCTACTTGCTTGAAATTTCAATGACAGGAACAGTAACAAAAAGATAAAGTACCCAGGTACCTACTTCTAAGAATACCTTTGATTATTTACTGAAAACTGATTGAATATTCCTCTGATACCCTGTTATTGTTTTGCCTAAACTCGAGCTTCAATATGAAAATGAAACAGTCAATAAAGTCAATAAAAATCACCCAACAATAGCACTGAAACAGTTCCTTTCCGAGAATTTATTGTTTTATTAGGTACCTAAAATCCAACCTATAAAGCACGTGAATGACTGAAAGATGCATGTAAAAAACTGGTTATGGACAAGTTGGACAACCCTCAAATAAAATAAAGATAAAGAAGCCTGTTAGAGCTGGCAATGTGGGACTCACCAGGAATAAAAATTTCACAAAACCGTAATATTCGGCGGGCCGAATATTCGGATTCGGCCGAATACTAATGGCCGAATATTCGTATTCGGTATTCGGCAAAAATCGGTATTCGTTGCATCCCTATTTTCGACAAGCCTGATGATAAAATTTGACATTTCAAGACCGGGTTTGCTCGTTTTTCAACAAGCCGGGTCAGCTCATTTTTCCTCAATCCGGGTTAGCTCATTTTCGACAAGCCTGATGATAAAATTTGACATTTCAAGACCGGGTTTGCTCGTTTTTCAACAAGCCGGGTCAGCTCATTTTTCCTCAATCCGGGTTAGCTCATTTTCGACAAGCCTGATGATAAAATTTGACTTATCAAGACCGGGTTTGCTCGTTTTTCAACAAGCCGGGTCAGCTCATTTTTCCTCAATCCGGGTTAGCTCATTTTCGACAAGCCTGATGATAAAATTTGACTTATCAAGACCGGGTTTGCTCGTTTTTTAACAAGCCGGGTCAGCTCATTTTTCCTCAATCCGGGTTAGCTCATTTTCGACAAGCCTGATGATAAAATTTGACATTTAAAGACCGGGTTTGCTCGTTTTTTAACAAGCCGGGTCAGCTCATTTTTCCTCAATCCGGGTTAGCTCATTTTCGACAAGCCTGATGATAAAATTTGACATTTCAAGACCGGGTTTGCTCGTTTTTCAACAAGCCGGGTCAGCTCATGTTTCCTCAATCCGGGTTAGCTCATTTTCGACAAGCCTGATGATAAAATTTGACATTTCAAGACCGGGTTTGCTCGTTTTTTAACAAGCCGGGTCAGCTCATTTTTCCTCAATCCGGGTTAGCTCATTTTCGACAAGCCTGATGATAAAATTTGACATTTCAAGACCGGGTTTGCTCGTTTTTCAACAAGCCGGGTCAGCTCATTTTTCCTCAATCCGGGTTAGCTCATTTTCGACAAGCCTGATGATAAAATTTGACATTTCAAGACCGGGTTTGCTCGTTTTTCAACAAGCCGGGTCAGCTCATTTTTCCTCAATCCGGGTTAGCTCATTTTCGACAAGCCTGATGATAAAATTTGACATTTCAAGACCGGGTTTGCTCGTTTTTCAACAAGCCGGGTCAGCTCATTTTTCCTCAATCCGGGTTAGCTCATTTTCGACAAGCCTGATGATAAAATTTGACATTTCAAGACCGGGTTTGCTCGTTTTTTAACAAGCCGGGTCAGCTCATTTTTCCTCAATCCGGGTTAGCTCATTTTCGACAAGCCTGATGATAAAATTTGACATTTCAAGACCGGATTTGCTCGGTTTTTAACAAGCCGGGTCAGCTCATTTTTCCTCAATACGGGTTAGCTCATTTTCGACAAGCTTGATGATAAAATTTGACATTTCAAGACCGGATTTGCTCGGTTTTTAACAAGCCGGGTCAGCTCATTTTTTCTCAATCCGGGTTAGCTCATTTTCGACAAGCCTGATGATAAAATTTGACATTTCAAGACCGGATTTGCTCGGTTTTTAACAAGCCGGGTCAGCTCATTTTTCCTCAATCCGGGTTAGCTCATTTTCGACAAGCTTGATGATAAAATTTGACATTTCAAGACCGGATTTGCTCGGTTTTTAACAAGCCGGGTCAGCTCATTTTTCCTCAATCCGGGTTAGCTCATTTTCGACAAGCTTGATGATAAAATTTGACATTTCAAGACCGGATTTGCTCGGTTTTTAACAAGCCGGGTCAGCTCATTTTTCCTCAATCCGGGTTAGCTCATTTTCGACAAGCCTGATGATAAAATTTTCCCCAAGGGATATAGTAAAAAATTGGGTCACTTCAAATCGACTTAAAATCTCAAAAAATTCAGGAATAGTTGCAGGAGTCCAACATGTTTTTATTGTTAAACCACCATCAGAGCTGAAGTTATGGAATTGCCAAAAATTCAAAAAATCGCAGTAAAATGATTATTTTTGACCCGATTCGTCTCAAATTTTGAATTCACTAGTTTAATTGATTATTCTTCCAATTTTTCAAATCAATTTCGTCAAAAATAAATATTATAAAACTTGTTGCATTAAAAAAGAGAAAACTTTAAATTTTTTTGACCACTTTTGTTAGAAAATGCATAAAGTAACATTTTAATACCTCTTGCACTCCTTGCTGCCCTCGTGTTCGCTCTCATCGAACTCGATAAGCGAAGACGGAGACAAAACGGCACCCTCATCTGTGACACGTCTCGAGACACTCAGCAAAGTGATGCCCCTTTTGTAGTCGTACTGATTCAGCTCGAGAGTGTCCTCCTCCGTCAGGACCATGTTCGGGAACTGCTTGATCATGTAGGTGGACTCGACCGGTCCGAGCTCCTGCACGGCTTGCTTCTTCCTGATCACCGGCCTCCCCGTTCTCGTCATCAACGTATCGTTGAGTAATTTTTCCGGTCTTCATTAAATTAAGAAAAAATAAATGCGCAGGTTGTGGTATGCTGGTTGCAGGTGCTTACCTGATAACATCAAATTTAACGACTCGCAGATAACGATCGCCAACGCCCTTCAACGGGTAGAACAATAACGAACGCCTGGTGTGCTTCGTCACGATTAACGAAGAGAGCTTCGCGGTCAATCCCACTTCGTCCTCGACTATTTCTTCCGGTCCTTCGTTACCGACCAGCGAGAGTAGCTCGTTGTAGAACAGGTCGTATCTGGAATCAAACGATTCGTTAGTTAATTATTGTTTCAACGAATCAACACGGGTGGTTAATGAACCTGAAAGTGCTTCTCATGGCGAGCAGCTGGAACCCGATCCCGCTGTTCGGGTAGCTCTGCGCCTCGTTGAGGATCACAAACTTTAACGCGTCGTTATTCCTGACGGGATCGTCATCGTTTGTGATGTACACGAAGATCAGCTTGTTGTGGCTGACGTTGATCGTGGTTAACTTCTTCTTGCAAAGCAGGAAAAAGTGGTTGAGATCGAAAGCGGTGGCGGACGGTCTCTCGTAACGCTCTCGTAGCTCGTCCGGGGAGAGGGAGATCTCTTTCTTTAGCAGCTTCACCTGGTAAAGGATGATGTTTTTAGGTAAATGTACAGCAGAAGTGGTCACCCAGATTCAAAGGGAATTTACGTGCCAGCAGTGTCATTTTTCTTTATTGAAAAATAAAATGTTATAAAATTGCGCCCATGAATCCGACAATACTGTAGGACTATAATTAATTTAAACACTGACATGGGCGTTATTGCCCTAAATAAGAACGGGGGGGGGGGGGGGGGGGGGGATATTTATCCCGACACGACAGGACTAAACTAATTCTCACCGACTCTAGTAGGTTGTCCTTGAAATCCACCAGCGTTTGCTTCGAGGATTCGTCGCTGGCCAAGGCGACAGCGAACTGGGACGTGGTGTGCCGGTTCTTGTCCAGGATTAGACTGTCGGCGACGTTGTAGCAGGCCTTGAGCACCTCGGAGAAGGGACAGCTGCCAGTTTCATCCTGTTTGATGAACATCGACTTTCCCAGATCCACCCCGATTAAAACGAAAGACTGTTTGATTTCCCCGAAGGGTGTTCCTTCCTGGTCTTCTTCCTCCATCATTTTATCTACCCTGCCTCTGCGTCTGCTGAACGCTAGATCTCGATTGGACTGGATCTAGGATCTAGATGTAAATGTAGGTACAAGTTGAAGAAATTGCTGACTGTGGCTGCATTAACGTGAAGTGAGAACACTGAACAAACGCTTGAATTATGCGGGGAATTTGTTACAGTTGCAATAGAAAGTCAGAGACAAAATACGAAACTTATATTTATGAAACACGACAGTACGACACAAATAAAAATTTAACAACAAAATTTGCGCGGTTTTGCCGGTTTTGGGTAATTTTTCCTACTAAATATGACAAATGACATATGACACATCAACAATGACATGATCGATCATTGACGCTTCAATCATTGCTCGCCGTTACTAGAGCGCCGATAACTGAGACTAGTGTTAATCCGCATGCGCAAACACATTATTTCGAATCCGATTGTTTAATTAAGGCGACTTTACAATTAAAATGTTAGTTTTTGTCATTTCGAGATGCTATTTCGCTTTTTGCTATCAATGGGTCGAATTTTTTGTCCGGGACATGGCCTGGCAGATGGGGCATTCAGGGTCGAGACGTGGAAAATAACGCGAAAGATGCCTCAAGTTGACGGTCGAGTCAAAAAAACTATCGTTTTTCGAAAACGGGGACAACTACGCAAAAACCGATTACAGTTCTGAACTTCTCGCATCTCGCACTGTCCATCGTCTGGCAGGAGATTTTTGTTAAAATCGAAGAGTAAAATTGGCACATTCCTGGGGGTAGTTTGAAATTTTTATGAAAAATCGCGGTCTTCAGAATGGGACGTAATTTTTTGTGAACACAGTCGATTGCCAGACGAGTCGGTTTTTTCACAAAAACGATGAGGACAAAAATTTCGAAAAGTTGAAAAATGGTCAATTTTACAATTTTGAACAGTTATATCTCGAGAACGCGAATTAGCAGGACAGGATCAATCTCGGCTTTCAGTTTCGGAATTACCATCGTCTAGCACGTTCTCTAGCAAATATTCAAGCGCCGTTAGTTATTGGGGGTGTCAAAGAATCGTTTTGAAAAAATCGATAAAATAAACCTTTACCGAGAAAATGATCTTTCTCTTGTATCTTGGAAAAGGGGAGAGCTACAAAAGAACCGCTTACGCAGTTCTGTCTGAGCGTCTTTTCTTTCACACCTTCTTCCAATGCACATAATAATACGTGTTACTCCTTCCGTGTATTTATTTTCAGGGTTTCGCGCTTCACCATATTTCAAAACTGCAGAAAATAAACAAAACCACAACCTCGCAGCAGCAGTGACTTCTTGGCATTTTAATATTTGTAGCAATTGATAATTATTATTAGTTTTTACTTACTGTTTAGGTAAAAATTTGTGTTTTCGAACACACCCAAGCAGTTTCGACTATTATAAGTCTCATCTGTCAAATGTCAATTGTAATTTTTCGATGCTTACGATTACGAATCACGAGATGACGAACGACGAAACGAACCACGAACGACGACTCAGTGACTCACTCACGTTCGTACCACTCCACGATTCACGATTGATTGATTCATTTATAATGATAATGAATCATTCTATCTAACCTAATGAAGAATGAAGTCTATCAAATTTTGATGGTTGATGACGTTGATGTGATGATGATGATACATTAATGGTTGACGATTGTTGATTGTTTTGAGTTATCAGTTTATTCATTTACATTTTCGATTACGGCGTCTACCAAGTGCTCGAATGTCCCCCTGAATTATCTGCAATAAATCTTACAATGCAACCAAATCCAATGTAAATTCCATTCTAACCTGTCCTAACTAAACATCATGAGTTCCCAACAAGAAAACTGCTGTCCTCATCAGGGAGAGGAGATAATAGAAACCCAAAAGTTGAAGTGTGAAAATGAAGAAAGTGACTGCCCGACTCTTCAGGAATTGCTTGACTCTAACAACTATTGCGATGCGGCATTCCCTGCTGCTTATCCCATAAAAAAGGAACCGGAACCGGAAGACTCCCAGTGTGATGTTGGAATGCTCGCAGAAAATGATTTGGCCTTGAAAGAAGAAGAAGTCGACATTGACGAGTCTAAGCCCGGATGGGAGCTGATTGCGGGGGTGAAGACAAGGAATGCTGGAGCTGGAACATTTAAGGACGAACTCGATCAAAGACACTTTATTGAAAACAGTAACTCTGCTGCAAGTGAAGAACAAGCAAATTACAATTGTACTGAATGTTCCTATAAAACAAATGCGAGATCTTGTTTTATCCAGCATTATAAACATAAACACTCCGAAGATGCTGAAGTGTACAAATGTCCGGAGTGTTCTTATGAGACAACGTATAAAAACAATTTAGCTAAACATCATAAGCGTAAACATCCTAAAGATCCAGAAATGTACAAATGTCAGGAATGCTCTTTACTGACAAAATACAAATCCGTTTTAGTCAAGCATCATAAAATAAAACATTCAAAAGACGCTGAAGTGTACAAATGTAAGGAGTGTTCTTACGAAACAAAGTATAAATCTGCTTTGAACATTCATTTCAACTATAAACATTCAAAATATTTCACAGTATACAGATGTAAAAAATGTTCTTATCAAACAAAACGGAAAGTTACCCTGACCCAACATCATAAATATAAACATTCAAAAGGTGTGGAAATGTACAGATGTCCGGAATGTTCGTACGTAACAACAAGGAAAGAACATTTAAACCGACATTATAAATGGAAACATTCAGAAGACGCCGAAGTGTACAAATGTGAGGAATGCTCATATGAAACAAAAAATAAAAGTAATTTTATTAATCATAAACGTAAACATGAAAAAAAGTGAAACTGGTCGGGTGCTGTCATCACAATTGTTTAATGTATACTTACAGTTAATTGAAAGTGCCAGAATCTATTTGTGAGGATCCTATTTTACGTGTTGTATAGACATAGTAGTGCAAGTTTGCCTTTCTGCGCTTTGATTATGCCTCATTTTATTGTTTTATAGTTTTTTAAGAGAGCTTAATTATTAGTTGTTGATTTCAAGGTGTTAATTAATTATGAAGCACACTATCAAAAATGTCAAAAATGTTTGGGTTGTAAAACCTGTGTAAATAATAAAATACCATTATTATGATTATTATTATTTCAAGAAGCGCTATGGGAAAGAACGGAAGATGTGAGAATTGGAGGCACCATCATTAATAACGTAAGTTTTGCAGATGACACCCCAATAACGGCATAAAATATAGATCTACACATTTAGACAACATTAACAAGCAATGCAAAAAATGGGGGTAACAAACAACAATACATGGTCATCTCGAAAACTCATCAAAGGGCTTTGACCTTTTTTTTCAAAAAAAGCATTTTTCGAAAGCGATTATTTTTTCTGGTAGTAATAATAGAAAAGTCGATTCGGAATATATAAAAGGTATTAGGGGTCGCAAAAGCCGGGCAGCGCCCCCAAAGAGAGTCAAAAATCGAAAGGTACGAATGAAAAAAGTCATATCCTGAAAGGATGGCTCCAATTATTAAAAAACGGACTAATGCCCGTATTCACAAACAATAATTTCCTAAATAATTACGTAATTAATTAAATGAGTGAGATGGAGATATGCAGTTTTTTTGCAATAGAATGAGATGGGGATAATTGATTACGTAATTATTTAGGAAATTATCGTTTGTGAATACGGACATTAGTCTTCAGATTGGCCGTGGCTTAAAGTATTAGGGGCCGCAATTTTGTTCAAAAACCACGTCTAAACTAAAAAAAAATTAATTCAAAGGGGGATAATTCATTCACAGCATCATATTTATGTCGCCCTCTAGGATAGAGTAAATAGGAAATTGTGTAAATAATAGAATAGGATGAACATGAAGGAATACACAAGCTTGACGCTCAAGTCACGATAGTGACGTCATGCGCAACGCGGACGAGTTTTCGTTTTCTTTCTGTCAGTTTCAAGCTGAACTGACATTAACATGAATATGACATACGACATATCGTAACCTTTCTTCTTCTTCTTCTTCTCATTGATCTTAACTTAACCTTTAATTTAAACCTTGTGTTTATGTGTTTCTGTTATTGGTTGCTGTTAGTTATAGAGATGTCAGTATTCGTTACTTTAGAGTATTCGGTACCAATGATTACTCTGGTAGAAAGTAATCATTTCAAATATTCGTTACTTTGATTACTTTGATTACTTTGGTTACTTGTAATACTTTGATTAGTTTGATTATTGCCGTTACTAGTATTCAACAGTAATTATATGTATTATATTATTGCAAAGCTTTACATAAGTATTTAGCCACTTTACAGTTATAATACCTACCTATAAATTATACCTATATAAGTACCTATACTTATTAATATTATTTTATTTAGGTTCCAGGACATTGTTTTTTTATACCTACCAGGTTTCTTAGGGAATTAATGTTGAGACAAATAGTAGAGGAAATAAACACCGATTGATATAATATGAAAAAAAGTAAAACAGTACCTATTTATTCAACATAAAGATACTGCTAAGTACCTAATATTTATTTACCCAAATTAATCAATTCTAAAAAACTTGAATTTCTATCTATCTAAGTACTTCTGTCTTAAATTCTATACTGTAATATTATAGTAGTTTGATTGTGTTTGAAATTCGATTCAAACTTTAATTTTCATTAGGTAGGTACCTATATTACATCTGGCACCGTTGTTGTTACCTGCCAGAATCCCGACTTTGTCCTTTTCCTTGTTCCCTGTTCCCTTCCCTGGTTCCTTCCACGCTCGGACACGGACATTCATATATTCATAATAATAATTATCTTTATCATAATGTATTATAGTATTGGAGTAAAGTGGAGTGTGAGTGAGTAAGAGTCATGTACCACGAGACTAGCCGCGAGTACGAGTGAGTAGACACTAGAGGAATCATGGGCTTAGGCAAGACAGTCATTCGAGTTTCAAGTTTGTTGAATACTTCTTTCTCTCTAGCCGGTTCAAGGTCCAACTAATAAAGTAATCAAATAATCAGAATACTCTCCAGTATCCACAGTATTCATTCACACTCTTCCGAACCTTCTATACTGAAATACTAAAGTAATCAGTAATCAAAGTATTCAAAGTAACCAAAGTAATCAAAGTAACGATATTGTTCTGGAATTGGTATTCGTTACTTCGGGTATCAGGAAGTACCGAGTACTCAAGTAACGAATAGTTACTTTTCTGACATCTCTAGTTAGTTACTGTTTTTGTTGTTGAATCTGGAATTCTGGATCCAGTTATTCCAGGATTTCCAATCCAGTTCCAGTGTTCCAGTTTCCTGCTGCACACAATAACTGGGAAACATTACGAGTTTAAATGGATGCATTTATTGTCCTGTTCCATTGCGGGATATGGTTATGTATGGAAGCCCAATTGTTAACTCCGCGTCAAAGAGCAACACGAAATATTAACGACGCGATTCGATCCTGAAAGGGGGCTAAATTAATGCGGCTCGATGCCGCGATGGTAATGACAAATCGCCACGGTGACAGGATCGAAATTTAGGGAAGGACCAGGCTATAATTGCCAATGATTGACAGGAACACAATTAATTAATAATAATCGAAATTACTGACCTTGTGTCTTGTCCGACTAAAGGGGCACTTGTTTTAATTTGCGAGATGTTGTAACTATTATTATTGTTCACTCTGCTTCACTATGTAGGTACCCACGATTGTTCCACTACTTTATACCGCTTCCTTATTTAATTAAAGAACTAGGTATCCCGTTTCCGTAACACCAGCATCGACGAATCTGGTACGAACGGCACTCTTGGTCGAGCTCTCTCCTCTCTCGATGTTAAACCTCGACTCTTCTCTCTATGTGTGGTCCTGTCCGGTCAGGTGTCCTTTTCCTTCGTCCCGATGTGTAAAGGGATAGGAAGGGGTAGGAAACGGTGGTGTCTTAGAGAATACGAATCGATTATTCACCAAGGACGTAACATACCGCCCACCAAAATTACCGGAGGAATTTTCCGCTATCAGAAAATTGAACCAAAAGCGAAACTAACGAAAACGAAACTAACGACAATAACAAAAACGAAACGAAACGAAACGACAAGTCAGGGACGAAATTCCCTGAGTCCGTTACTGGTTAGGTAACGGGCAAAGTTTGACCAGAGGTCGTTTACAAAGACCTTTGGTCGTACGAACCGAGGCAACCCTGGCGACACCATCCGCACCAGGGTGCAGAGAAACAATTCTTCCTAGAGCCCATTTCAAAGTCTCTGACGATAAATCAGAAGCGATCTCGAGATGAATCGCGCGAGTCGCGAAACATACGAACAAACATAAATAGGCTTTAGAAGTTTTGACACCCCTATACCTCGACAAGACAATAGGAAAGGGTCCCCCATAATCGACCCCGACACAACTAAAGGGCTTCAATTGGGAGACACGAGCGACAGATAAATTCCCCATGGGAGGCTCCAACGAGAGGGGACGAGTGCGAAAGCAACGATTGCATTTCGACAAATAACTACGAATGACCCTACGAGCAGACAGGATCCAAAAATTTTGTTGAAGGAGATAATGAGTAGTGTTCACTCCTGGGTGCAAATTACCTCGATGTATCTGATCAATCAAAAGTTCAACCAACCTATGCCTTCCTGGCAACAATGCGGGATATTTAGCGTCGAATGCTAAACCCGAATGCAACAGTCGACCCCCGACTCGCAAAATACCGAAATCATCAATAAAGGGCGACAATGACTGCAAGTACTTGGCACATGGTTTACCAGAGCGAATTTTCTCCAATTCCGAAGAGAAGACCGAAGATTGAACAATTCTAACAATGTGCATGAGAGCAGCATGCAACTCAGAGACACTCAATGCACCAGTGGTCCTATTGACAGCACGACAATTGTTAGTGAAACGAAAACAACGAGCGATAATACCCTGAATTTTCCTCAAAGAAGAAAATCTTTTCAACAAAACATCGACATCCGAAATCTCTATCGTAGCGAACAAAACAATATTCCTTTTCTCCAGTTCAACATCAGAAGTGGGAGCAATGGGAAAGAGTGCTGGCCAAGATTCCAGCGGCAATCTGAGGAATTCAGGCCCCGCCCACCATGCGGAAGCCCCGACTAACTCCTCTGGTAACAAGCCCCGAGACGCGACGTCCGCTGGGTTGTCACCTGAACGTACATGATTCCAACAATCCGGAGGAATTCGATCCTGAATGTGGACGACACGATTCGAAACAAAAGTCTTCCACCGATGTGGAGACGACTTGATCCAGGATAGAGCGACCGAAGAGTCACTCCAAGCGAAAACCTTATCAACAACAATGGATTGAGGACCTTGTTCAAGGACGAACGAAACGAGATCTGATAGTAAGACTGCGGCACACAATTCCAGCCGTGGAACGGAGAGTGGTTTGAGCGGAGCAACACGAGACTTGGCAGTAACGAAACGAACCTGCACATTGCCATCGGCGTCCTCGAAACGATAATACACCACACCCGCATAACCTGCAGTCGACGCATCACAAAATGCGTGCAGTTGACACGACACGAAAGATCCTTCGGGAACCAAGCACCTAGGGATTGTCAACTTGGATAAAACATGAAGAGTGGACTTATATCGATTCCACTTTTCGACAACATCAGCTGGTGGATCTTCATCCCAATCCAGCCCGAGATACCACAAATGTTGAATGACTCGTTTTGCCATAAAGGTCAATGGGCACAAGAAACCCAACGGGTCATAGATCTTAGCGACTTCTGAGAGAATGCTTCTCTTAGTACAAGGTGAATCTATAGACTTAACCGCGAACGAAAATGAATCAGTAGCCGAGTGCCACTGAAGACCGAGAATTTTCCCGGAAAAGTCCGATTCCGAATCAAAGTTGGATGACTGCTGTTGACGATGTTCAACAGGCAGATCCTGAAGCAATTGTGGATTATTAGCAGACCATTTCCGCAACTCAAATTGTCCCAATTGCAATAGCGAAATGAGCTGATTTCTCAACTCCAAGGTTTCCTCGATTTGATTTGCCCCAATGGCAAGATCATCGACATAAAGCCCGAGACGAATGGCTTTCGAAGTGAGAGGAAACTTCTCAGAATTTTCTTGAGCTAATTGTAACAAGCACCTAATGGCCAAATATGGCGAGGACGAAACACCATAAGTTACAGTGTTCAATTTGTAACTTCGAATAGGATCCTTTTCTGAAAAACGCCAACGAATTAATTGATACTGTCGATGTGAATCTCCAACTAAAATTTGCCGATACATCTGCCTAATGTCACAAGTGAACACGAATTTGTTCTCTCGAAAACGAAGCAAAACACTAGTGATGTCATTTTGCAACTTCGGACCAATCAACAAGGTATCATTTAACGAAAGATTGTTCGATGCTTTGGCCGAGGCGTCGAACACGACACGAATTTTCGACGATACTGGGGCGAGCGAAGACACATCAGAAGACATCGAAACACCAGGGTCTTTAAAAACGCAATGATGCGGAATGTAATAAGAGTTTGCAGATTCCGACTCCAATGGCACCAACGACATGTGCCCAGCCTCCAAATAATCTTTCATAAACTCTACATACATGTCTCTAATGTGAGGCAACCTCGACAATCGTCTCTCCAAAGCGAGCAAACGACGATCTGCGACATTCAACGAATCATTAAAGATAGGCAACTCTTTGCTATCCTTAAATGGCAACAATACCCCAAAACGACCTGATTCTTCTCGATAATGAGACTCAACGAACAACGACTCAGCCTCTTGTTCCTCATTAGAGCAAACCTCAACTGAAGGCACCTCCTCAACTCTCCAAAATGCCTTAAGAGTCTCTTCAAGGGTCGAATCTACCGACGCAAAACAAGCTTGAACCTCGCCCGCAACCTTCGACGAAATGGTTCCCAAAAGAACCCAACCAAACGTCGTGTTCATTGCGGCTGGACAGTTATCACTGCCCGACAAATAACCACCATGAACAATATTGGGAAAGATGTCAGCTCCTAGCAAAACATCGACAGAACCAGGCGTGTACCAATTAGGATCCGCTAACTTCAAATTATCAAGCGCCTTCGATGGCGAAATGTCAACACTGGGAAGTTTTCCACAAATATTGGGCAAGACCAAAGTACTTACTTTAAAAGTAGGTGATGGTACCCCAACGGGACGAATAATGCAATCAGATGATCCCTGGGCCGATCCCAAGGTCACGTGACCCAAACAAGAAATAGGTGTTGATGATCGATTCAAGTGCAAGCCCAAACGCTTGCGGCACCGATCAGTAATAAAAGACGACTGACTGCCAGAGTCAATTAAAGAACGAACCACTTGATAGTTGCCCCACTTGTCTTGAACTTCAATACATGCGGTTGCTAAAAGAACCGTAGTATTGCTACGAGAACGAGAACGAACATCCTGAAAGGATGGGAGAGAAGACATGGCAACCGTGGATGCGACTGGAGGCGGCTCAACTCGATGAGAAGCTGCTCCATCCGAATTACTAAGTTTAACGAAATGTAATAAAGAGTGGTGCCGACCTGCACACTCCTTACACGAATGAGAAGAGGGGCACTGCTTCACCAAGTGTGAAGGGCCAAAACAATTTAGGCACAAGCGCGCTGCCTTCACAGCCTCAAAACGCTTGCGCGGGTCCAACTTCAAAAAAGAACGACAATTCGAGATCGGGTGTTTTCCATTACAATGGAAGCACGACTGCTTCGATGAAGACGCACTCGACGTTGACAAAAATGCATGTGAATTCCTCGATTCCACTTTTCCACCAGACTTGACGCTACTCCGCTTACCAACGACTGCAGACGGAGATAGGTCATTCCCCAAAGATGATTCTAATGCACGACACTGTGACGACAAAAACTTGTGCAAATCCTGATATGATGGAAACTCTTCAGATGCAAATTGGAGTTCGAAACGCTTTCGAGTAGCGTTATCCAATTTCTGTAGCAACCAGTTGAACAAAGTGAAATCCCAGAGAGAGACGCCTGAGACCTGACCCAAAGCTGTAATATTTTCTGAAAAGGTATTCAACAATTCACGAAGCGATTGTGAGGAATCAGAATCCGTTATTTTGGGAGCATTACAAATCGCCTGCCAATAACACGTCGCAAGTACTCGCTCATTCTGATACCTTTGGACAAGAGTATCGAAAGCTATCACATAATTGTCATCTGTCAGTGGTAAATGTTTGACAAGGGTAAGAGGTTCCTTTGACAAAGTCGAAACTAAATACTGGAACTTCTCAATTGGAGCTAACGAATCATTCGAATGAATCAAAGTCCTAAACAAATCATAATAAACCGACCACATCCTCAACGAACCATCAAAAGTAGGTATACCGATACGAGGCAATTTCACATGTGAACTTGCAGAGGGGGGTAGCGCGGGAGCACCAGACTGTCGACTATTTAACGATTCACTCGAACCATGACGTGATTTCACCACCGTATCCTGAGTCGATTCCAACGACAATTGAACCGCTCTAATCTGAAAATAAACCGAATCAACTTCGATAAGTAGTCCCGAGTATGATTTCCAAATCTCCGATGACACATCTACGACCAAAGCACTCTTATCTGCCGACTCAACCGTAATCAGGATATTTCTATCAACCTCCTGCACCTGACTGTACAAATCCGAAGCGCTGTCGCATGCAGCCAGGACAATAAAACGCGACTTTTCATCAATGGGTGCTGTAACTACTGTCAGAATCGAGTTCAAACGAGTCAAAAACTTCGAAACAGAAGCGTTTGCTCCGACCAAAGTGTTGGACATTTTGCTAAAGAGTATCAACAAAACACTAAAGCAATAAACGAATAAGGGTTATTTTTTACACCTGTAAAAAATACAACGACAACGAAATACGAACAATAACTAAAAATAAGTACCTAACCAAGTGAAGGTTACTTATTTAAAAACGAGTTGAAAATAAATTGACTTTGAAATTCACCAAAAACAATACTTGAGATACCGAGTGTACCCAGTAGGTATACCGTGAATACAAAAATCAATATTTTCCCTGTAACAACGAAAAAGGGTTATTCGTTAAAAACCTGTAAAAATACAACAACAACGAACGATGAGCAATACCAAAAATAAGTACCTAACCAAGTGAAAGTTACTTATTTAATATCGAGTTGAAAATAAATTATTGAATTCGAATTCACCAAAAACAATACTTAAGATACCGAGTGTACCCAGTATACCGTGAATGCAAAAATCAATATTCTGCCCTGCGAATTCAGAGAGAAAATATTTCAACTATTACAGAGGTTTTTAAAACGAACACCTGCAACGAACGAAGAAGTGGAGTGAGGTGAGAATGGAGTAAAATTAGTGGAATGGGTGAAAATGCCGTCTGGCGTCCTTTGGATCGACTATTTCGAATCCTTTGACCTACAAACAGGCTACCTTAACACAGTGAGTGAGAAACTAATTTCAAACAAATGATGCAACCAATTAATGAACTATATTTCCACGAGCTTTCCTATCCGACTACGGAGGGACCAAAAAAATGTTAACTCCGCGTCAAAGAGCAACACGAAATATTAACGACGCGATTCGATCCTGAAAGGGGGCTAAATTAATGCGGCTCGATGCCGCGATGGTAATGACAAATCGCCACGGTGACAGGATCGAAATTTAGGGAAGGACCAGGCTATAATTGCCAATGATTGACAGGAACACAATTAATTAATAATAATCGAAATTACTGACCTTGTGTCTTGTCCGACTAAAGGGGCACTTGTTTTAATTTGCGAGATGTTGTAACTATTATTATTGTTCACTCTGCTTCACTATGTAGGTACCCACGATTGTTCCACTACTTTATACCGCTTCCTTATTTAATTAAAGAACTAGGTATCCCGTTTCCGTAACACCAGCATCGACGAATCTGGTACGAACGGCACTCTTGGTCGAGCTCTCTCCTCTCTCGATGTTAAACCTCGACTCTTCTCTCTATGTGTGGTCCTGTCCGGTCAGGTGTCCTTTTCCTTCGTCCCGATGTGTAAAGGGATAGGAAGGGGTAGGAAACGGTGGTGTCTTAGAGAATACGAATCGATTATTCACCAAGGACGTAACACCAATTATCAGATTATAATAAATAAAAATTACCGCCCTTATAACAAACAAGGGAATGAGAGAAAGAGAATGTGTTTTATTTAGTGGTCTGTACTAATTTATAATTATTACCTAAACATGCAGAGTTCAGAAAAAGGAAATTGTTGTGCCCCTTGGCATGGGGAAGAAGTAATCCAAACTCAAACAGTAGAAGATCGTACGTTTGATTGCGACTCCCAACTGCCAAACTTTAAATGTGAAAATGAACAAAGTGATCCCACGGCTCTCCAGGAAGAAGTGTCTCACTTTAACAATCATAATTATTGTGGTGCGGAGGCTCTGGGTACTTATCCCATAAAAAAAGAACCGGAAGACTCCCAGTGTGATATTAAAATCCACTCAGAAAATGACGTGGTCTTACAAGAAGAAAAAACCATAATAGAAGACCGTAAGTTCGATTACAACTCCGAACTCCCGCAGTTGAAACGTGAAAATGAACAGACCGATCCGACTCTCCATAAACTGTCTGAATGTAACAATTTTAATTATGGCGATGACGCTTTCCCCGCTTATCCCATAAAAAAGGAACTAAAAACTGAAGACTCCCAGTGTGATGTTGAAATGCTCCCAAAAAATGATTTGGTCTTGAAAGAAGAAGAAGCCGACATTGAAGAGCACAAGCTCAGATGGGAGTTGACGGGAATGACAAGCCGAAGCCATGGAGACACCGATCAATTATTAAAGGAAGTGTACAAATGTAAGAAGTGTGGTTATGAAACAAGAAAAAAAGATGCCTTGATCCAGCATTATCGTTACATATGTAAAGATTCGCAAGAAACTGAACTGTTCAAATGTCGCGAGTTTTCTTTCCAAACAAGAGGTAAAAGTGATTTAGTTCAGCATAATGAAAGTACACATACAAAAGTGTACAGTTGTCCGGAATGTTCGTATCAAACAAAATATAGATATCTTTTGATCCCTCATCATAAAAATAAACATTCAACAGTGACTGAACTGTATAAATGTGAGGAGTGTTCTTTCACAACAAAATATAAAGCTATTTTGACACAACATTATAAACATAAACATTCACCTGAAGTACAGCTGTTCAAATGTGAGGAATGTTCGTTTCAAACAGCACATAAAAATCATTTGAGTCAACATTATGAAAAGAAACATTCAAAAATGTACAAGTGTCGGGAATGTTCATATGAAACCAAAAAGAGAAGTCGTTTAACCGAACATCATAAACATAAACATTCAAAAGATCCAGAAGTGCACAAATGTCAGGAATGTTCTTATGAGACAAAATATAAAAGAAATTTGACTCGACATTTTAAATTCAAACATTCAAAACAAGAAGGAAAGATGATTTGATGTCACATTATAAAATTAAACATTCCAAAAAAGAAGAAGTGTACAAATGTCAGGAATGTTCTTTTCAAACAATATATAAAAAAATTTCACTAGACATTATTGAAGTAAACATTCAAGAGAAGCTGAGAGAGAGAGAACAAGTGCAAGGAATGTTCATACGAAACAATATTTAGGCCTCATTTGACTTAAAAAAGTAAAACATGATTTGACTCGACGTCATAGAAATGACCATGAAAAAGAATAATGTTCTTAGCAAGCCAACATCAGACATCATCTCATGAAGCATTATATAAAAAAAAATAACCGTGCAATAAAATAAACTAAGCAGAATGTTTGGAGTGTTCTCCGTTAAAGTTAAGATAGGTAGGTACATGTACATGTATATGGTTTTCACATTATCTTGAACCGTTTCCGTTGTAGGTACACTGTTTTGAAAATGAAGAATTGTTTTTTTCACTTGTTCTTGTAAACTCATAAGCTACTCAATTTAAATGCCAACCGTTTAACCAATTTCCGATACGTTGGAAGTGCGGCCATCGTGAAAATTTTTTTTTAATTTCTCATGGTCACTTACCTATGTCTTGAAAATTTTTAAGTTGAGACTGTAGGACCAATAGTTATGTTAGCCAATGCTAGCTCTAGGATGTTAGATTATGATATTTTATTGGGTAGATAAACTTATTATTATACTGTTGGATAATAAATTATTGTAATTTATTATTGTTGTTGTGTCAATTGTTTCTATTGTAAGATTTAGTATTAAGTCTAAGACATGGCAATCGCTTATATAAATTTGTATAACTAATAAAGCCTACATTAATGTAACTATTTCATGAGTTATTTTATTATTTTCTTCAAATTAGAGGAAATCAGGTGATATCCTAAAGTTCCAAACTTCGAAAATACCTAATTCGTATTCTGAGTAAGTAGGAAGTGACTAAATGGAAAAATAGATTATAGAAATGCATAAACAAAAAGAAGTAAAGTTCACCTAATCTTTTCATGCGTTGAATGTCATCCAAACTTGAAAGCTGTCAAACTTGCATTTTTGTTAACATTGACGTCATGGCCATTTTAGCTGACATGACCCATATGAAACAATACATTGACTCGACAACATTACCAATGTAAACATGCACAAGAACCAGCAAATGAATGTCAGCTCCGGTAAGTTTTTTTTTTTCAAAAAAAAGGAGAATGAAATTTTTGTAATTTTTTTTATGTTATTGATTTTTGGTTTCCGTAATTTTTTTCATACCAAACGACATAAAAAACAATATGGTGGCCAGAAGAAAAACGAAAGTTGACTATGAAAATTCTGAGATCTAGTTGGCTTTGAAAATTTTTGAAACGTAAAAAATGGACAGCTGTTGACGACTTATCCAAAGCCCACAAAAAACTATTTATTTATTTCTAACAATAAAAAAGATATGAACAATCTCATGTGTACCTGTGTGTAGTCTTTCAACCGAGTGACGTCTTAAGACCCGCACGCAGCCTGCGCGGTCACAGTCTATTGACATACCGCGTGTCAACGTGTATCGTGCTTTTCGTTGCTGATACGATTTTGTAGTATTTAAATAAAATATTTAGTTTATGCTTAGTTTTTATGGCGTAAAGCTCTCTTCAATAAATAACTTTATAATCTGTTTTTAAAATCTATCATTGAATTAATATTTTCAGAGCATCTTTCAATATTATTTTCATTCTCCCCTTTACGAAAGTGTAACTTTCTGTCTTGATAAGGCAACCGAAAGCGAAAGTAAAACATCCTAGGTGATAGGTTGCTAGGTGGTTGCTAGCTATGAAAAACTTTCGTGGCCTGGACAAAAAAGTAGAAATGTCAGTTTGATTAACGTTTATTTAGATGGAAAATTTAATGTAAAACTGCAATAAAAACTTCCAGTAAATCTTTCTGGTACATACAAATAATTATTATTGTATGTTCCCGAAAGATTTACTGGAATTTGCAGCTTCTTGAATGAAATTCATTTTGAACTCAACTACGATCAAAGATTCTGAAAATATAGCGGTACAGAGTTTTAAACTTGACAGTGTCATAAATTAATAATTTAAAACTATCGTTACTATGGTAATGTTAAAAACATGGCACCTTATAATAATTCCATTGTTATCACTGAATCGTATTATTTTACTCATTTCTTCTTAATCCGTGGTTCAATATGGCAAGGGGAGAATAAAAAGTTTAATACATTACAAGCTACGAAAGCTCTTTCAGGTGCTCGGAGTTTTTAAATACCCTCGGCTACGCTACGCTTCGCCTCGGCTATTCAAAAGACCTCGCACCTAAAAGTGAACTTTCGTAGCTTGTAATGTAAATAACTATTATTGACTTTATGAAACAAATATTTTTTCATTGACATATCGACAGGTCGTAGGCCAAATGGCTTAACCCTCAAATTTTGTGAAATTGAGTTAAGGATGTAGATGGTTTCTAAAAGGCGTATTCCACATAAATTCAACAACTGGCGTAATCCTGATAAAGCTTTGTGGATTACGCCAGTTGTTGAATTTACCCATACAGCACAGAACATTCTGAGAATATTCTATTTAGGTACCAATATACCAATTTAAGAATATTCTACCAAAATATTCTTAGAATATTCATAGCATATTAACAAACGAATGAGAATATTCTATTTAAGTGACAAATATACCAACTTAAGAATATTCTTTAAAAATATTCTTAGGAGATCCATAGCACATATTCACATGAACAATAATAATTATATAATAATATAATATAATTAATAATATGTTCACCGATTTTACAAAACATTTTTATTAATAATTTCAACTTGCAGGCATTTAGTAGATCTTTGTTAATCAAACAAAGTATTTTAAATCGGAACCACGCCTTAAAATTAAAATATTCTTAAAACATTCACAGAATGTTCTCAGGTTAGAAATATTGTACCTATGTAGTTCCTTTGTTGGCAATATGCGCCATGCGGCATGTGCAATGCAATAATGCTGCCAGATGAACAGCGGTAGTCTTCCTGATTGTGAATATTGTGATCGTAATAATTGTACGATCAAACGAACTTACCTGAGTGAAGTTCGATCGCAATTATATGAGGCGCTTCGTCCGAAGAGATCACATTAACTATGTAGTACAGCACTCTTCTGCTGTGCGGGCACAAGGTTTAAAGTAAAAAGAAAAACTGTCGTTGTCAGCTGTCAATGACCAGCTCGACCCCATCTTCTTCCGTTTATCACTTCATTACGTTAAAAGATAAGCATTTTACTGGCCTGGGGTCTTTTGGGTGAAAATAAAGATATACTTATCATAGTAGGTATATGAGATGGCCTATGTCTCATCTCCATATGCCACCTATCCAACGAGGTGGGCGGGAGTGATCTCTTCGGACGAAGCGCCTCATATAATTGCGATCGAACTTCACTCAGGTAAGTTCGTTTGATCGTACAATTATATTTCGGCGCTTCGTCCTCGAGATCACATTAACTATGTAGATGTTTAAAGTAGCTGCCAGTAAATGCCTGCAAATTGTACTACGGTCTCCGCCTTGGTACAATTTAGATAGTAATTGTAGTTGTGGTTGTGACTAAAAACTTTGGAATCAATGTCCTTAATATAGTCAATTCAAAATAAAGGTTGGGTTTTTAAGTTCCGGCTTACTATTTTGGAAGTTAATAAATGAAAGTATCGGAACTGATAAAATCCCTTGCATGATCACATTTAAATATGAGGTATATGAGGTAGACAATCAGGACCTTATACAAAATTAAGTATTGGGTAGGTGATATATATGCTGCAGAGATTGATCCACGTCTTATAATATAGGTATAATGTGGTGTGTAAACATCTTCGAATGAATTCCTGATTGTTTTAATACATTATTCTGCGTATAGCTCACTGTTATAAAATTAGCAGGAGCAGGGACTGCTGGTATTAGTAATTAGGTAATAAAAAAATTTAAAATCGATAGAAACTTCACTTTTTTGTCTACACGGATGTACTGTAAACTGTTCTACAAAACTCCTGGTAGAACTGATCAATAACAATTATTGCAATAAATTTTCATTATTGCGTGACCTATTAATTGTCCCACTATATAAGTATTGTATTATGTAATATTAATTTAATATTTAGCCTTCGTCACATATGTCACCAGCACCATCTTTTCCAAAATATTAGAGAACTTCCAGTCATTTTCTGTACTTTTGGAACTTGAAATTCTAGGATAGGTACCCTAAGTTAGGGTCCCTAACCGGTCCGATATCCAGTTCCGACTTCCGAACTGATTCTCAGAATTCAGTTCGCTGGGTAGGTATTGCAACGTAGAATTTGTACTGCGCGAGTGCAGGAAAGTTTTGAAAAGTTCCAAGTGTCCAGACACTCCTGGAACAAATCGATTAGAATGTCAAATGAGGTTGGAAAAATTCAGGCCAGATGTTTAATAAAAAAGTTTCGACCTCTCATCAGCGAATGTCACTGTTTATTGTGACTAATTATTGTGCATTGGCATTATAATTCTACTGAATCTATTGAGATCTTCTCTGGATCTGCACATTATGGTCACTTACATAGTTGTGTGACAAGGGCAACAAAACCATACCCCAACCATATTATGGTGGAAGAACCAAATCTGACCTGCATTTCAGATATTAATAACTATGCAGAGTTGCTTCATAAAATATTGAATATCGATATCAACCAAAATTTAATTTCTGGAATGAGAGCCAGTACTGGAATACTCGGGATGGCCTGTTGAAGCCAGATTATTGGGTTATATAAACAAAATTCGGATGTTGTGGTGAATGACGGTGGAGTTAATGCTTCCACTAAATCTATGGATGGCCGGTATTCATCGGTCATGACATTGATAAAAACTGATTTCCATGACGGTAATGTTAATGTGTAACCTAGAAATCTGTATTCTGTATCACTCAACATTAGGTTAGGTAATTAATTATTAATTACATATAGGTACACAAACGGTCTATTAAAAGTGAATTAATGATGATTTATGTTTATTATATGTATTCATTAATTGCATCTTGTATGATGGCATACAAGAGAAGTAAAACATTACTAATATCATTGGAAGGTGTTTTCAGTTATGTTTAACAACTTGAAAACTTCCCAGAATCCAGGCAACTTCCAAGAACTAATAAAGATACCTAATAAGTCGTCTTCGCCAGATGTTTGCGTCTCCCTATTATAGCAAATAATAGCAATAAAGTATCATTAGGTATCAGGCTAAAAATTTGTGAGTCTTGCCTGAAATGACCAATAGTATGTAGGTCGCAAGGAAAAAACCGGGATTCCTGTGTGGCCCTTTATTAAATGTAACAGTCCGTCCAGAGGAGCTGTTTAAGCAAGTGGCGTAAAAATCATGTAAATAAAATTGTTATCACCTGATACTGTCAACAAATATGTTAACGAGTTCTATAATCTCTAATCCGATTTGAAGAATTTTCCACCGGAGGACAATTTAATAGATTCAATAATCATTTCGAAAATGTCTCTCTGCCCTCTGCAGCTATGAATAAAATCGGGGGGCATAAAAACAGACTCCAAATTCCTTTCTGACCGTATGTTGCATGTATGGTAATAATAATATTCATTTCCTTAATAACAATAAACTAAAATTAGTTATAAAGTTATAACTTGAAATTACAAATCCAAAGATTGTTTAGATGTTCATTTAGGCTGTAGTAACATTTTTGTAATGAGATATTTTAATTTCATTTGAAATTATTTGGCAAATGATTATAAATTTTGGTACATATCTAATATATTCAGAAGATAGTAATTCTTATATTTCTCCCTTCAAACTATACTGCCATATTTGTCTTGCAGGCACTGAAAGGTTTACAACTAACACTCCCGTTCTATCAATGTAGGCAGAGATATGTTGTTAACTTTAAAGTTCAAAGTAATCTGAACAGTAAGGTGGCCAAGTACTTACGTCCATAAAAATAGTTAAAAAGTTACATAAACTTTAAGCACTTGCCAAGTTTTGTTATGTTTATTCCAGTGAGATCTGTTAATTTTTATGTGAACAGAATCCTAGGTGTTGGAATATTTTGGCTCATTAAATTAAATTTTCCTCAAAGTAAAGATCTAGAAAAAGACAGGGCCTTATGAACCTCTCTGCTCTGAATAGCTGAAAATTCTCCTCAAATAACTTCGTATAAGAATCCATAAACCAACCACTTCTACTGTGTCTATGAAGCGCACAGAATTTTATTCCTACATTTCCATTTTCTTATCTTGACATATTATGCTAGTTTATTAATAAAAATATTAATAATAAATCCTAGAGATTCTAGTTATAAAAGACTCTTATACGAAAAATGCAAATATTATTCCCAACTGGGATTAAAAAAGGTGCATCAACAAAATCAGTTATTAGGTATTACAAGATCATTTTCCTGATTATTCTAATAATGGTGTGTCAATCTTCAAGATTGAAAATAGAAGGAGGCTGATGGATACAGGTAGGTATTCAATTATAAAATAAATCTATTCTCCACCACGTTTTTTCTACGAGGGACATAGATAAAAAAAAAAACATTTTGTAATTTTCAATAACTTCCTCCGACTCACAAAACTTCACCAGTCTATTACCTATACCTTTTCAAACATATTTTATTTCAATGCGTTCCAATATAAATTGATTATTAGTAATTTTCCCCATTCGTCACAAAATATAAGTTTGTCGAAGAATAATTACTTGCCTCTGTGGTGAATGTAAGGATGACAAATCTGTCTCTGTTGCCTCAACTTTCCCACAAAGTGAAGCAGGACTTTCCCTTTTAAAGAAAGTCTAGAGATTTTCAAGACATTGTAAACTGTTCCTCCTAAAAATCTGGTAGCAGCATCATTGAGAGTCCTCGGACCAGTGACCCTGTGATGTCGGTCAGTATAGGACCTATACGATCACTCACTTACCATAAGGATTCAATTGGAACGGAGTTTCCATTTACATATACCAGCATGTAAGTAAGTACCCAAAGCTGCCAGAGCCCTGGCCAGCTGATTCTGTTTACCTGATTAATATTTTTATAATAACTAATTATATAAATGCAGTGACAAACAAAACTAATTAAGTCAGAAATTTAGTTTTTTGGGCAATTTTTATTTGGTCCACCAGCGAGGATATAACTCCATATAGTCCATGATGGCCCCTGCAGAATAAAATTCACTCCAACTTGTACCTTGGAGTAATTATGATCTGCACTGCTATTACCTTTAGGTATTAATTGATAATCATCACTTCTGTTTCGGGATTCGTCTTGAAACGCAGTCTGTATACGACCTAGAAAATGAAATAATTTGTTTTATTTTAATCAATGACTGCGTCATCTTTACTAGGCACTGCATCATTTCGCTGTTCTTCCTCGCTTCTGTTTCGCCTTGAAACGCGGTCTGTAAAAGACCTAGAAGCACTCACTTCTGTTTCGCCTTGAAACGCGGTCAGGAAAAACCACCTAGAAGTGTGAGGATAATAATTACTTATATTGATGACATTCGCCCATCATTTCTTTGATCTAGTCAATGACTGCGTCACCTTTACTAGACACTGCATCATTTCGCTGCGTTCTTCCTCGCTTCTGTTTCGCCTTGAAACACGGTCTGTAACAGACCTAGAAATGAGGGTGAATAGGGTTGTGGTCTAGAACTTGACGGAGTATCATCATAACTTCTGTCTCGTCTCGGCTTGAGACGCGGCCAGGATTCGGCCCAGAAGCTGAATGGGGCTTAGTATCTTCATAACTTCTGTCTCGGCTTGAGACGCGGCCAGGATTCGGCCTAGAAGCTGAATGGGGCTTAATATCTTCATAACTTCTGTACGTCTCGGCTTGAGACGCGGCCAGGATTCGGCTTAGAAGCTGAATGGGGCTTAGTATCTTCATAACTTCTGTCTCGGCTTGAGACGCGGCCAGGATTCGGCCTAGAAGCTGAATGGGGCTTAGTATCTTCATAACTTCTGTCTCGGCTTGAGACGCGGCCAGGATTCGGCCTAGAAGCTGAATGGGGCTTAGTATCTTCATAACTTCTGTCTCGGCTTGAGACGCGGCCAGGATTCGGCCTAGAAGCTGAATGGGGCTTAGTATCTTCATAACTTCTGTCTCGGCTTGAGACGCGGCCAGGATTCGGCCTAGAAGTGTGAGGATAATAATTATTATTACTTATGTTGATGATGACATTCGTTCATTATTTCTCCTGTATTCACCCCCCCCCCCCCCCGCCCCCTTTTTATAGTGGTAACTGGTAACTGGTACTGGTAGGTGACCAGAAAACGGCAACTCTCTTTGTTCCTGTTCGGAACCGCCATCTTTGCTTCCGTTCGGAACACGATCAGGGTATAGGTACGATCTAAAGATGGGAATTAAATTATAATTTCCGAGATATTTGCAATGCCAATTCTCCTGTAGGTGTAGGGGGGGGGGGGGTGATCTTACACTTCTTCCTAGAAGAGACCTGCAACGTTAATAAAACAATTAATTATACCTACCGATAATTCACCCTTGCAACCTTGCCGCACGAGCACAAGAAGCGTAATGAAGTGATAAACGGAAGAAGATGGGGTCGAGCTGGTCATTGACAGCTGACAACGACAGTTTTTCTTTTTACTTTAAACCTTGTGCCCGCACAGCAGAAGAGTGTTGTACTACATAGTTAATGTGATCTCGAGGACGAAGCGCCGAAATATAATACTATAATAATTTACATTTTTGTGTGAGTATGTGTAATCTGCATGTGTTCATTCTGATTCATCAAACAGTAACAATAGAGAATTGGTAAGTATCTATACATACATCTAAAAGTGTCTCTAGGTATGCCACCAAGTCTTTGAGGTTAATAAATTATTAATAGTTGTTGTTAAAATCGCACATCGCATTACCAGAATTCCGGTGGAGATTCTCACCAAAAACTTTTATTCTTTACAGGTGCAGTAGCAAAAATACAAAAGCCAAACCATAGCAGATGTAGAAGTTATTGTCTTACCTATATAAAATTTAGGTGATCAAGACCAAAGCTAAGAAGGGGTGCAAAACGAACATTATGAATATGATGAATAATATGTTTATGTTATATGTTGAGGTTACTTTAAAATAAAAGAATAGGTACATTGTGAACTTGTTTTTCAAGCTAAATCCCTAATAAAGTTAACCTAATATCCAAATGCATTTTTACAGATTTTAGAATATACCCAGAATATACAATTGAACATTCTTTTTATGTGCTCAAAATATTCTATGAACATTCTTTGTTATGTTCTGAGAACGTTCTAAGAATATCTAAAACAGTCTACTTTGCATGTTCATAGAACGTTCCTAGAATATTCCAATCATCATTTGAGTACATTCTTAGAACATTCAAATATTCTTCGGAAATATTCTATGAATGTGCATAGAACATTCTTGTGCTGTATGGGTATGTGGAATACGCCTTTTAGAAACTATTATATGTTTTATTTTATATAAAGACATACATTTTACTTAGTACATTATTTATTAATCACTCTGCCATGAAAGAACACAAGAGAATGCCGCCATCATCCTCACCCCTCCTCTATGCTAGATACAATAGACGTCGACAGTGATGACGTCAGTGGGCGGGGCCAACGGCCAGGGTTCCATACAAACAAACGTTTGACGTTTACAGGTTTGTCAGTTCTGATGGAAGTTGTCTCGTCAAACATCAAAGCTCTAATGAGGTCTCTCATTAGTAGAACTTCAAAACTGCTATTAAATGTGCTATCAAAAATTTGATGGCATTTTATACCCTTAGGACAACAACTATACTTTTCCCAATGAGATAATCATCCTTCAATTCAATCTGTAAATTAAAAAATCAATTAACCCATTGCGCTACTACCTGTTTAATTTGCTAGCAGGATATTCTTACCTCAACGCTAGGTATTAGGTTTTGTTTTTCATGCTGGCGGGTACTGTTCCACGAATTATATAAAGTTCCGCCTCGAACTCCATTCTCTCAACATGGCCAGATTCTACAGCATTTTCACCTTTGGAAAATTCTTTGGTTTCTTCGTAAAACAAACTGAGGATAAACTTGGAATTTTACGGGAACACCCAAATCAAACCACTCAATCAATAAATAAATACCGACAGACGTACTATAAACTAACTATAACTAACTAAAGTACCTAACTGAACTGCCTAATTTTAATGAAACTAAAATATTCAGTATTCATTCACTAATAATGGCATCACTAATGGCAAATTTTGCATCACTAATGACTTCAGTAATGGCTTCACTAATCACTTCGATGTCGAAAACATCACGTCAAACTTCAGGAAAAAACACGACAACTGACAACAATGACCACGTGAAGGGTTTGTTTGTATGGAACCAGAACCGCTTAGCCCCGCCCTGTGACGTCACACTGACGACGTCTATTGCGGGTACCCTCTATGGGTGATACAACAGTCATCTCACACCATTTACTATAGACAGCTTTACTCACGACAGAAACCATCTACATCCTTAACTCAATTTCACAAAATTTGAGGGTTAAGCCATTTGGCCTACGACCTGTCGATATTTTGTCAAAGCTAAATACAGGAATGGTGAGTGTTTGCATAGATTAGTTCTTGCCAGGTTGGAGGGGGGCGCTATTAGTAGGCCAGTTATTTACTACAAAAAAATCACCCCTCTTTGTTCATTCTCCTTGAATAGAAGAGATTCTAGCAAACGTCAAATGTCACTGTCGAGTGTCGTTATTGCATTGCATAAATAGCACAGAATTAAATTCTGTGTAAATATTAAATAAATAAACAGCATAGCACAGAAGATGAAGAATCAACTTATTATTTAATCTTTAATCATCCAGCAGTAGCCGCATTTTCATTTCAAAGAAAAGTGTAACTTTATAGTTAACATCATGAGTTTAAATGAGGGCAATAATTATTATCGCCCCCTTCAACATCAGCAGGAGGTGGAGAAAATGATCATCAAAACCGAAGCCTCAGATGATGATGATGATGATCAGTTCATGGAGTCCGAGGAGGAGAAGGACTTCTTGCTACTCAACTCGGCGAAGTTGAAGTGTGAAGATGAACAAAACGAGGACGCTGGTTGCGGGGAGGCACCTGTTCCTATAAAACGAGAACTCGAAGGCTCATCGACGTCGGCCTTGAAAGACGAGATTGACATCGAAGATCACAAACTGGAATGGGAACAGTTGACCGGGAGTCATGTTATCGTTGGAATTGTTAAGGGTGGACTCGAACCGAGTGAGTGTGTTCAAGAAAGTGGGGCACTTCAGGCACGATCTTCTGAAAGCAAGAGCGGAGGTGACTTTAAGTATAACTGTGCGCATTGCGCGTATAAAATAAATGGTAGATATTATTTTATCCGGCATTATAAATTTAAACATTCCAAACATGCTAAAATGTACAAATGTCAAGAATGTTCTTACGAAACAAAATATAAAAGTTGTTTGACTCGACATCACAAACAAAAACATTCCAAAGATGCTGAACTGTTCAACTGTCAGGAATGTTCTTACAAAACAAAAATTAGAGGAAATTTCAATAAACATCACAAATATAAACATTCCAAAGATGCTGAACTGTTCAACTGTCAGGAATGTTCTTACAAAACAAAAGTTAGAGGAAATTTCGCTCGACATTTTAAACATAAACATTCCAAAAATGCTGAACTGTTCAACTGTCAGGAATGTTCTTACAAAACAAATGATAAAAGTTATTTGACTGATCATCATAAACATAAACATTTCAAAGATGCTGAAGTGTTCAACTGTCAGGAATGTTCTTACAAAACAAAAATTAGAGGACATTTCAATGAACATTTTAAACATAAACATTCCAAAAATGCTGAACTGTTCAACTGTCGGGATTGTTCTTACAAAACAAAATGGAAAAATGATTTAACTAAACATCATAAACAAAAACATTCCAGAGATGCTAAAGTGTTCAACTGTCAGGAATGTTCTTACGAAACAAAGTATAAAGGTGCTTTGACTCAACATTATAAAATTAAACATTCCAAAGATGCTGAACTGTTCAACTGTCAGGAATGTTCTTACAAAACAAA
This sequence comes from Malachius bipustulatus, assembly GCA_910589415.1. Taxonomy (NCBI): domain Eukaryota; kingdom Metazoa; phylum Arthropoda; class Insecta; order Coleoptera; family Melyridae; genus Malachius; species Malachius bipustulatus. The sequence goes on along the minus strand of OU342638.1, from coordinate 38,819,544 downwards.
GTATAAAGGTGATTTGACCAGACATCATAAACAAAAACATTCCAGAGATGCTAAAGTGTTCAACTGTCAGGAATGTTCTTACGAAACAAAGTATAAAGGTGCTTTGACTCAACATTATAAAATTAAACATTCCAAAGATGCTGAACTGTTCAACTGTCAGGAATGTTCTTACAAAACAAAGTATAAAGGTGATTTGACCAGACATTATAAACAAAAACATTCCAGAGATGCTAAAGTGTTCAACTGTCAGGAATGTTCTTACAAAACAAAAATTAGAGAAAATTTCACTCGACATTTTAAACGTAAACATTTCAAAGATGTGTAAGTGCACATGTCGTGTCCTGAATGTCACGATGAAACGAACATTACAATGGACTTCTTCCAACATTTGCAGTCCGTTCACTCAATCAGAATGAGCTAATGGATACCAAGACCGAGATACAACATGTAAATGGAAAGTGCTAAGCAATAGATCTTTAGTTTTAATAACTGTTTATGGTAAATATACATATACATCCACGTTTCGTAAGTTTCATCAATTTTTTTGGGACCGAGGAGCGAAATAGGGGTGGGTAAGAAGCTAAAAACAGCCATTGCAAACTAATATTAAGGTCACAACTAAGGCCTCTTTGACACTACAGTCGAATTTCTATTTTTTTTTCTTGACTTTCAGGGCAAGGAATATGACGCGGTGAATTCGACACTACTTGATTATTATGTGTGATATACTAGATGAGCCAGGACCGGGCTTCTATACTTAAACGACTTTTAGATTAGACACCGGTTTTTTTGCTTATCTTGTATTTGCAAGAGCAAATGGATACCTTGTTAGTGTTACTATACAGGGTGTATTTTATAACGTCCGCATAATATTAGCACCACGCGATTCTACATCAAAAACAGAACAAAAAAGTCCTTAACAGTTTTTACTTGATGTACCTACACAGTACACAGATTTTAAGATAATATGGACAATTCAATGTTCTTAAATTTTGCAACACTGGCACTGCGGTATAAAAATTAAGATAACTTAGACGTGAAGTCACCTAACTGGTATGGTGTGCCGTTGCTATGTAATCGACAAAACAGGTGCAACAAGACAAATGTCATGCTGCGACGTATGTCACTCAATGATTCAATTTTTTACAGATTTTTACTTTTTCAATTTTTTATTCAACAATTAAAATGCGCAGTTGCAATATTGATTGGAAGTATTGGAACTCAGGAAATCAAATAATTCCTAGTTTTGAAATGTTAATTAAAACCATTTTTACCAAAAAAAATCTAAAATTTTGGATAATTTGGCTATTTTACTTCTTACTTAGGAATTTTTTAATAATATTTTAACGAGTATTTTAAGCAATATTTTTGAGTATTAAAAAAACTTCAAATTTAAACTACAATGGTTGATAACTTCGTTATTTGAGGTCTAAGAGCTAAACGGTATTAAAACTTTATGTTCTGTTTTTGATGTAGAATCGCGTGGTGCTAATATTATGTGGATATTATAATTCACCCTGTATAGGTATGTCATCCACCCCTATACATATAGGTGCCATAGTGAAACAGTAGGAGACGTGGATGTATATAATGACCCTGTTTATTTACAAAGTTATGAAACAGAGGAGTTGCTGATAATGTAATTTGAGTTCATAAGCCGAGTACATTTCCTCTATTGCAGAAACTGCTGTATTCTTTTAGATTTAAATTATTAGGAAATAAGTTGTATGTACTCAAGAGAGGAAGGTGCGATCCCGTCTTTCCGAGAGAATTGTCATCGACATACTCTAGCAATAAGTTAGTTAAATATTATTGTAATGGGGTAATAATCAATAAAATGGATATTAGTATATCTCCGAATTTTGCTTAACTGCCTTTTTGCTGTAGCCTTACAATTTTTTGACTTTAAAACGAACGACAATTTTTCCAGCAAGCCCTCATGCAGGACTTGCTGTCACTAAGCTGTTTTCAAATGCAAAGTTTCTCTCAAAGCGCACTGTCAGCAGATACGTAGTTTTTTTGTGTACAGTTAAATATGAATTTCTTCAATACGCTACTTTCCGCTGTATTAAAGTGAACACGTCGAGAAAAATATGTGCTGTGAGTGGTTGCTCGAACTATGGATGGATTGTTAAGCACGTTCAGATCTTTCCACAGTTTTCCAAGCAGCAGGAATGAAGAATTTGTGTGTATGAAGTTAACTTTATAGAAGCCGCGTAAATAAATTCATAATATTTTTTAACTATATGTATACTAATTGATGGATGATAAATAAAACACCAATGTTTAAAAAAAAATCTACTCCATACTTATGGATATTCTGAACGTTACACGTGTTTCACTACTGTTAAAGTAGCATCTTCAGACAATTATGTGAATGAATAAAATATCAACAGTACCAGTACGGTAACCCAATAAGTGATCATAAATATAAAATATAGGTATCATGCAGGACTTGCTGTCACTAAGCTGTTTTCAAATTCAAAGTTACGTAATGAAAGGACCCAAACCATATGACAACTGCGCATGTTAAAAAATTGTAAACTTTAGAGCTGAGAAACGCACCCAATTTTTATTTTTTATTTGTCAAGCTTTCAAAGCTAGAAACGTCAGTTCTGTCAATGTCATTAAACCACATGTTAGCGAGAATTGAAGTCACACTCAGTAGTCACTAGTCATGTTCACTTATTTTTCAACCGTCAGAGAGTGAAGGTCAGAGGGTTCGATCAGCTGGGGTGCTCTTCATTATTTATTTTTAAACAATCGAATCCAAACAAAGCCCATGTGAGTACTGTTTATCCTAATTTATTAATATCTGTTAGGCATTGTGATATCTCAAGAGATCAGATCATATCGTTTAGTTTGTTTGTTTGTATTATTCAATTTGGTTTCAATTTGTTTATTTAGAAAAAGACTCATGTAAAACACGTGTTTGGTCAAGCTAATTAATTATTCAAGTAGAGCCACATTAAGTTTTAAATAATTGTTTTGTATTCAAACAGGAGATTACAAGTACTGATATTTTATTCCAACCAGCATGTATAATTTGAAACTGCACGATTTGTAAATTGAAAGGATTTTAAAACAGGGCCCCCATATAGGTACTTAAACATGTGCTCGAACCGTTAATTATATTTCAATACGTTCAGCGACACGCTAGTTTCAATATTTCATTTTATTGTCAAATTTCAAATTATTTAAAACCATGTGACTGCAAATACCACCATTTTATGAAGTAGATATTTTCAGCGAATCAATTATTAATTTCTAACCGTAGAGACATGCTTGATCTCATTTACATTATTCAAAATAACCTAACAGTTTGTTACTTGTTGAGAAACTTATACTTGAATTTTAGCTAATTATTATTTATTTATTGTAATCTTGAAATTGCACATGCCTTTTGACTAATATTTTTGTGGTTATTATTATTTTATCGAAGCACATTCTATTTTAACGATACTCACACTGATCATTTATTTAACCTTTCTTTTTACTCGCTACCATCTCTTTTATCATTTCTTTTATTCATGGAATTATTTAAACAATTTATTTATTTTGATTGAACTAATTTGTACATAAAACCTCATGTGACTTTATTTCATTTGTGAGAATGCTTGCTTCGATTATTTATTATTATTATTTCCGATCTGTATTTATTTCTAAATTATTATAGTCAAAAGGGTTGAACATGTGTTTTTCATGATTTACATTTGTTTGTGCTAAATTAATTCCATTTGTGACTTGTTTGATCATTAATCATTATTAATATTTCATTTCATTTGCAATGCGACTGACACACACTGATATTTATTTCGAATGCTTCGTCGAACTGCATAATGTGCTTTATTTGATTTCATTCACGAACAAGTCCAGGAGAGTAACCTGCGATAAACGACTTATAATCATGAGGTAGCGATGGTGGTATTTTTGGTTTTAAACTGTAACGAAAGAACTTTAATTCGAGTTCGCCTATCGGTGACAGTTCAATTGATTTCATTAATAGTGCCTGTAGCCCATTTTACCCTTCCCACTTAAGATCTGTCGGTGTGCCAGAAAGCACTGGGCATTCGATTGGATATATTATTTCCCCACTGTTTATTTTATTTATATGTGTTTGGGGTACGGAGACTAATGATAAGTTTATCTGAGCTGTAAACGATATTTTGTTTTCATGTCATGTCATAATTTTGAACGATGCATTACCCTAACGTTATTTCAAACTTATAACCGTATTTGTTTCTTTAAATTTCATTATTGATTTGATTTATTTATTTATGCACTGTGGTCTTGATGAATTTTATTTTATTTCCAATTTGTTATCGTTGACCGTCCTTTTACGGCTCGATAATGCCTCTGTTATATAATATGTTTGGTTTCATTTTGTATTTCCTATTTTCTGAACTCTAAACTATTTATTTACTTGCCAACAATCTATTTTACTCTACATTTTAACCTCGCTGGTGCTAACAATCATTAGACCGGCAACAAGGGGTGCATTTACTTAACCTACGTCGTTGGCACATAGCAAGCACTATGTGTTGACTCAAGGCGTGATTTATATTTATGTGTTTTGTGTTTTTATTTGCATTTTTGTGTGTTTTGTTTTCTTTTCAGGAGGTATGAGTTCTTGAAATAGAAAGATAAAATGGGGTCTTCCTGAATATAACAGATTCGTTTATCAATGTCAATTTTACACCAAAACGGTGACGATTTTATATGTGTTGTGTCGTTTGTATTGTATGTTTTTCATTGTATGTTTTTGTATTTTATTTGTTGGCACTTTGCAAGTCCGAGGTGGTTGTTTTTACTGGGTTTTCTTTTTTCCTCGTGACTATAAACTTTCTTAGGAGGAAAACCTTTTTGGGATCACTGGGTAAACAGACTAAACATTCAAATCAATTCAAAAGTCAATAAATCAATTCATTTCAAAGGGGAAACTCTGTCTTTTAAATTAAATCTCCTATCTCTCAACAAAAGACTCTCTCAAAGTATTTTCGTAGCGTTTGCTACGAACGAACCAAAAATAAGGTTACTACGAACACGACGGATGGTCCAAAACAGGTGAAAAGCTAGACGATCACGAGCCAAAAGGTAAAACACGAGCCCAGGTAAATCATGAGCCAAAGGTAAACGACGACCACAAACGGTAAGTAAGTGATGTGGTCATTTATTTGAAATCAGGGAGGGAGAACTTTAAATTCAAATCAAACATTCAGGGCGGGAATCCAAAAATCCAAACAGTCATTCATGACAGACAAGTTGACATTTCAAACGTCAAAGGGGTTCTTCTTTTTCAAAACCATTCAGTCTGAGGGCCACATTACTGAATCTACTGCGCATGACGCAGAACCTCCCTTTTGAGAGGTTAGGCATGTTACACTACAGTAACTTTTTTACGTTTTTTTTACCGCTTCAGTCAATCGTAATTATTATTAATTTGTCATTAATAATCGAACGTTTCAAGGCGCGTGTTCCGTTTTGTTACCGAAGTCACAGAAATGCGTTTCGGTAATTAAATTATAACATTACGGAACGCCGCACGAAGTTACAATAAATTACAGAAGTGATAATAATAATAATAGCTTTATTGTCCAACGGTGATTACCATTTACAGTGCAATGTAACAAAAAAAAATTCAAAAAATTACATTTTAAAGATTGAAGAAAAAAAAAAGCTATACACGCAGAATACTCCCCCACATAATTAATAGAATACCAACCCTAAGAGATATTTTGCAAGATTAAAAATATATATATATATATATACAGGGTGTTTCATCAATCAGTGCAGAAAACTCGACCGGAAACTCCCCGCTGAATTTTAAAGGGGGTCTGTCACTAAAAAAGAAACTTCTCAAAGTGATCGTGCTTTCACCGCGATAAGTTCTCTGTAACTTGTGGTGGGGGTATGAATTTCTTCTATATTAATCTTTTCGTCTTTACGGGTCAACTTTATGGAGAATACGTTATTTATACATAATTTAGGTTATACTTATTTCATGTCGAGACGAATGTATAATTTTCAAGAAAAACGCGCCTGAGGGTTTTTCAAAATATGAATAATTATGATATTTTTGTCCAGTCCTTCTAACACAGCGATAAAAGAGCAGCGTTAAATAAAAACCAAATTTTAACCACAAAAGATTCTCAAAATGTCCCATTATTTTAAATTATGGCCATTGTGATCCTGTACTTGAATTTGCAAAATTTTTTGGAAAAAATCAATCGTTTGGCCTACAGAGACCGCTTCGAATAAGCTGGGACACCCTGTATAGGGTAGCGCATTCTCATTCTCACAAAAAAATTGGAAAATTAGTTGGGAATGTCAAATTTAACTTCATAAACGTCAGATTTTCCATGAGCGTAGTACAACTATCTAAAAATTCACATAATTTGTTATTAAGTCCGCGTGTTAAAAAAAGGTAAACTTTTGCTGCGTTAGAAGATGTTTTAACAATAAAAAGAGGGCTTTCTACTTGTTCGCGTTGCTTAAAGGTAACTTTATGTTAATATTTTAAACTCATTATAGTCCTTTATCAATACCTGTACATTTTCCTGGGATTTTCTGATGCACAAAAAATGCACCCAGCCCCATCAGCATACAGTTATGATTGCAGAAAAACAGAAAATATACGGAGCTCAGAATTTCCGTATTTCTGGAAGTTTGTCAGGAAGGTTTTATTACATCTTAACGAATCTTATTTTTAAGGATCAGTATGGGTATATTAAGATCACACTGCCATTTGTCTGTCTACCAAGACGCTTTTTCTCAGTTACTACGTTCGAATAGCGAGTTAAAAATTATACCCAATACTAAAGTCTACAGCTTCGTCCTATAAATATACGTAATTATGTTTTTAATACCCACTGAAAGAGGATTTCTTGAATTCTATTCGTGTTATTATTTTGTTTCATTTTTCGAACTTCGCTTTTTTCACTTGATACCTACGCCTGTGACCAAATGTGCCAAAAATATGACATCCAGCTGTTCAAACATAACCGTGTTTAATAAACGTCGACGAGTGAATGCGCTACCATAATAAGCGTTAGTGTCGGTAATGCAGGTTCCCTAGACAATATTTTACTACAAAAAATCAACCCCTCCCTCTGTTCATTCTCCATGGATAGAAGAGATTCCAGCAAACGTCAAATGTCACTGTCGAGTTCGATATTGAATAAATAGCACAGAATTAGAATTATATTCTGTGTAAACCACTGTGGTGTAAACTGTAAATAAATAGCACTTAATAAGATTCTTAAGAACCAACAATTAATTAAAAAATAAATAGTTTAATAAATAGTGTAAATAGTAGTTAAAGTTAAAATCATGAGTTTAAATGACAGCAATAATTACTATCGCCCCCTTCAACATCAGCAGGAGGTGGAGAAAATGATCATCAAAACGGAAGCCTCAGATGAGGATGATCATCAGTTCATGGAGTCCGAGGAGAAGGAGGACTTCTTGCTACTCAACTCGGCGAAGTTGAAGTGTGAAGATGAACAAAACGAGGACGCTGGTTGCGGGGAGGCACCTGTTCCTATAAAACGAGAACTCAAAGACTCATCGACGTCGGCCTTGAAAGAAGAAATCGACATCGAGGACCACAAACCCGGCTGGGAACAGTTGACTGGGAGTCGTGGTAGCGATGGAATTTCTAAGGATCGGTGTGAGTCTGTTCAAGAAAGCGGGGCACTTCAGGCACGATCTTCTGAAAGCAATAGCGGAGGAGAGTTTAAGTATAACTGTGCGCATTGCGCGTGTAACACAAATATTAGATCTAGTTTCATTGTGCATTATAAACGCAAACATTCTAAAAATGCAGATGTCTACTACAAGTGTCAGGAATGTTCTTACGAAACAAATGTTAAAAGTCATTTGACTCAACATCATAAATGTAAACATTCCAAAGATGCTGAAGTGTTCAACTGTCAGGAATGTTCTTACAAAACAAAAATTAGAGGAAATTTCACTCGACATTTTAAACATAAACATTCCAAAAATGCTGAACTGTACAACTGTCAGGAATGTTCTTACGAAACAAATGATAAAGGTTATTTGACTGAACATCATAAACGTAAACATTCCAAAGATGCTGAACTGTTCAACTGTCAGGAATGTTCTTACCAAACAAAATGGAAAAGTTGTTTGACCCAACATCATAAATGTAAACATTCCAAAGATGCTGAACTGTTCAACTGTCAGGAATGTTCTTACAAAACAAAATGGAAAGGTGATTTGACCCAACATCATAAACGTAAACATTCCAAAGATGCTGAACTGTTCAACTGTCAGGAATGTTCTTACAAAACAAAAATTAGAATAAATTTGACTCGACATTTTAAACATAAACATTCCAAAAATGCTGAACTGTTCAACTGTCAGGAATGTTCTTACAAAACAAATGCTAAACGTCATTTGACTGAACATCGCAAACAAAAACATTCCAAAGATGCGGAAGTGTTCAACTGTCAGGAATGTTCCTTTGAAACAAAATATAAACGTCATTTGACTCGACATTTTAAACGTAAACATTTCAAAGCTGTGTAAGTGCACATGTCGTGTCCTAAATGTCAGTATGAATGTGAAACGAACATTACAATGGACTTCTTCCAACATTTGCGGTCCGTTCACTCAATCAGAATGAGCTAATGGATACCAAGACCGAGATACAGCATGCAAATGCAAAGTGTGATGGAAAGTGCTAAGCAATAGATCTTTAGTTTTAAGAACTCTGTTTGTGGTAAATATACAGGGTGAGTCCTCTAAAATGGAAAGCTCCATTACACCTACACCATTAAAGATATCGAAATGAACCAAAAAGTTTTGTAAATGGGAGGGTAAAGTGCAGTTTGTAAAATTATTTTCAGATACACAGGATGGCCCAATATCGCTGTACGTCATACAACTTTGTTATTTTAAATAGGACACTCTGTATATTATTACATCTTCAGATTACTTGAGAAAAGTAAAACAGAATGGTTTGTAAAGTTGAAGTTTGTAATGAGCAATTTATGAGTTATAAACAAATGAAATACTAGATGAGCCAAGACCGGGCTTCTATACAGGGTGTCCCAAGATTTCTTTATCAAGGGATATCCGCGTTATTTCAAAATATAAACAAATGAAAATCAGGAAATTTCAACCATACCCCTAAGGCTTTGCAGCTGCACCCTCATTGCCTCTTTACGCCTTTCCACCCCTGAGTAATCATCCCCTACTTTTTTTTTTCAAATGACACCCTCATATTTTTTTTGCTCGACAGGATTGTTGACTTCTTTCTGAATACATTGTCATACGATTTTTTCAAATCGAGACATATCTAGCACGCCGAAAACAATAGAATATCATAACAAACGAGGATCGTCAAGGAGTTGCAATTGCTTGTTTTTTGTGTTAATGTTTCCTCCAACCACCTTAACTAGTAATACCGGTGTTACTGGATTAGGCGTTAATAATAATAATTGCTTCTGTGATTTTAATGTCATATTAAATGTTAATTGTTATTCCTTGACAACCCTCGTTTGTTATATTATGTTATTTTCGGCGAGCTAGATATGTCTCGATTTAAAAAATCGTATGAAATTCGTATTCAGAAAGAAGTCAACAATCCTGCCGAGCAAAAAAAATATGGGGGTGTCATTTGAAAAAAAAAGTAGGGGATGATTACTTAGGGGTGGAAAGGCGTAAAGGGGCATTGAGGGTGCAACTGCAAAGCCTTAGGGGTATGGTTGAAATTTCCTGATTTTCATTTGTTTATTTTTTGAAATAACGCGGATATCCCTTGATAAAGAAATCTTGGGACACCCTGTATACAACTTTTAGACACCGGTTTTTTTGCTTATCTTGTATTTGCAAGAGGAAATGAATACCTTCCTGGTGTTACTATAGGTACGTCCTCCACCCCTATTGTATAGGTGCCATAGTGAAACAGTAGGAGACGTGGATGTATATAATGACTCTGTTTATTTACAAAGTTATGAAACAGAGGAGTTGCTGATAAGGTAATTTGAGTTCATAAGCCGAGTACATTTCCTCTATTGCAGAAACTGCTGTATTCTTTTAGATTTAAATTATTAGGAAATAAGTTGTACCTACTCAAGAGAGGAAGGTGCGATCCCGTCTTTCCGAGAGGATGGTCATCGACATATCCTATAGCAATAAGTTAGTTAAATATTATTGTAATGGGGTAATAATCAATAAAATGGATATTAGTATAACTCCGAATTTTGCTTAACTGCCTTTTTGCTGTAGCCTTACAATTTTTTGACTTTAAAACGAACGACAATTTTTCCAGCAAGCCCTCATGCAGGACTTGCTGTCACTAAGCTGTTTTCAAATGCAAAGTTTCTCTCAAAGCGCACTGTCAGCAGATACGTAGTTTTTTTGTGTACAGTTAAATATGAATTTCTTCAATACGCTACTTTCCGCTGTATTAAAGTGAACACGTCGAGAAAAATATGTGCTGTGAGTGGTTGCTCGAACTATGGATGGATTGTTAAGCACGTCCAGATCTTTTCACAGTTTTCCAAGCAGCAGGAATGAAGAATTTGTGTGTATGAAGTTAACTTTATAGAAGCCGCGTAAATAAATTCATAATATTTTATAACTATATGTATACTAATAATTGATGGATGATAAATAAAACACCAATGTTTAAAAAAATTCTACTCGATCTATACTTATGGATATTCTGAACGTTACACGTGTTTCACTACTGTTAAAGTAGCATCTTCAGACAATTATGTGAATGAATAAAATATCAACAGTACCAGTACGGTAACCCAATAAGTGATCATAAATATAAAATATAGGTATCAACAATTTTATTGATTTACATAATTATGTCTGAAGATGCTACTTTAAAAGTAGCAAAACACGTAAGCCCAATAATAAAGCCCATCACCTTATAAGGGATTGTTTTATAGTTTTATTTATACCTTCACCCGCTGCCCCTGCCCATTGTAAAAAGAGCGCTACAAAAAACAGGCTGGCAGTGAGCCATGAAAGAAGGAAGAGAAAAGATAAGGCTCAGGTACCTGTCCCTACAAATCACAATTTGATAAGCAGAGTACCTTTGATATAAAATAAAAGTGTATTAGTTATCCTTTTTCAAATGGTTTTGAATTAGAGTTAGCTATGGAGAATTTGAATTATGTTGCACTAGGGTCAAATATTCAGATAATAATAACACACGTTCACGTTCAACTCTCCCCTATTTACATGGCAATTGAAAGTACGTCAAAAAAAAGTAGCGCTTGATGATCAACTCTCAACTTACACAACAGCCGATGAAATTTAAAAAAACACGGAGTTCTTGGTTTCGGGTAATAATAATAATTATTATCATTTTCGTTCAAGTATTTAGTAAAGAACACCCGTCAATAATTCATTTTAAAGTTCAAGCCGCTTGGGCGATAGTAGCTTTTCATTATTTGTATTTGGAATTACTTTTCCAGTACGATAGGTTATGAAATTATTAGAATTGAATTCAAAAATATTTCCTGCAGTTAAAAAAAGTAGCCAATTAAATATTGAATGGATTGAATTTAATAAGAAATACATAAAATTCAGTCTCTTTCTGGAGTTCTGAAAAATTCGGCAGACAATGACATACAGGTGTCCCAGCTTATTCAAAGCGGTCTCTGTAGGCCAAACGATTGATTTTTTCCAAAAAATTTTTGCAAATTCAAGTACAGGATCACAATGGCCATAACTTAAAATTATTTTGGAGTATACAGAGTGTCCCATATGACAGTGGCATATCAAAGTTATGTTTTTTTAAATAGAATGCTCCTATGTTATTGCATTTTTAGATTATCTGAGAAGAGAAAATAAGATGACAGTTGGTGTTTAAATTCAGAAGTTTTTGAGTTATAAACAATTGAAAATCGTCATTTTTCAAGCTCAAAGCCCTGTACAACGAAAACGGCTGAAGATAGAGAAAAACGGCTTACATGTCCCTATTTTAACTTTTTATGTACTATCCTATGATAGAAACATTTTTACTTTCTTTGATTTTTTTATTTGGCGACATGTGGAGAAATCTCAGAATTTTTCAAATTATTTATCACCCTGTATAAACATTTCATCTACATGATAGGATAATACATGAAAAAGTAAAATAGGGACATGTAAGCCGTTTTTCTCTATCTTCAGCCGTTTTCGTTGTACAGGGCTTTGAACTTGAAAAATGACGATTTTCACTTGTTTATAACTCAAAAACTTCTGAATTCAAACACTAATTGTAAAAGTCAATCTTATTTTCTCTTCTCAGACAATCTAAAAATGCAATAACCTAGGAGCATTCCATTTAAAAAAACATAACTTTTAATATGTCACTGTCATATGGGACACTCTGTATACTCCAAAATAATTTTAAATTATGGCCATTGTGATCCTGTACTTGAATTTTCAAAACGTTTTTCGAAAAAGTCCATCGTTTGGCCTACAGAGACCGCTTCGAATAAGCTGGGACACCCTGTATAATGACAGCAAGAGTTGTAACATAGGTCGTTTTTTACTGATGCAGCGAGTTCAACTACTGGTTTGAAGCGTATTAAAGGATGACGTCACTGTAGTTTGATATTCAGGAAAATAAATGTTTTCAAACCGCTGTCATCGGTCAGGTCATATCTATAATAAGTTTTCAAATTCAAAGATTTCAAACCAAACCAAGTTCATAACCTAACAATAAAATTAAATGTCAAAGACTCGCAGGAGGTTGAGATATGCCATGCACATGCCCCTTTTCAATTTTAATTTAAGAAATGTTCTGATATTGCTTCTTTGGTTGGCTGGCGTACTCTGGACATTCTACAATGTTCCAGATTCAAAGCCACACTTAAGTATAACACCGTTGATTAGTTCGTTCCCACAGCATTTCGCATTCATATTATTATAGAACATTTTGCATTGGTATGATTATTTGTTGTTGTTGTATTAATAGTTATTTACGTTACAAGCTACGAAAGTTCACTTTTAGGTGTGAGGAGTATTTGAATAGCCGAGGCGAAGCGTAGCGTAGCCGAGGATATTTAAAAACTCCGAGCATCTGAAAGAGCTTTCGTAGCGTGTAATGTATTAAACTTTTCATTCTACCCTTGCCATATTGAACCACGGATTAAGAAGAAATGAGTAAAATAATACGATTCAGTGATAACAATGGAATTATTATAAGGTGCCATGTTTTTAACATTACCATAGTAACGATAGTTTTAAGTTATTAATTTATGACACTGTCAAGTTTAAAACTCTGTACCGCTGTAATTTTAGAATCATTGATCCTAGTTTAGTTCAAAATGAATTTCATTCAAGAAGCTGCAAATTCCAGTAAATCTTTCTGGAACATACAATAATAATTATTTGTATGTACCAGAAAGATTTACTGGAATTTTTTATTGCAGTTTTACATTCAATTTTCCATCTAAATAAACGTTAATCAAACTGACATTTCTACTTTTTTGTCCAGGCCACGAAAGTTTTTCATAGCTAGCAACCAAGCAACGTAGCACCTAGGATGTTTTACTTTCGCTTTCGGTTGCCTTATCAAGACAGAAAGTTACACTTTCGTAAAGGGGAGAATGAAAACATCCTTGGTGATAGGTTGCTAGGTGGTTGCTAGCTATGAAAAACTTTCGTGGCCTGGACAAAAAAGTAGAAATGTCAGTTTGATTAACGTTTATTTAGATGGAAAATTGAATGTAAAACTGCAATAAAAAATTCCAGTAAATCTTTCTGGTACATACAAATAATTATTATTGTATGTTCCAGAAAGATTTACTGGAATTTGCAGCTTCTTGAATGAAATTCATTTTGAACTAAACTAGGATCAATGATTCTAAAATTACAGCGGTACAGAGTTTTAAACTTGACAGTGTCATAAATTAATAACTTAAAACTATCGTTACTATGGTAATGTTAAAAACATGGCACCTTATAATAATTCCATTGTTATCACTGAATCGTATTATTTTACTCATTTCTTCTTAATTCGTGGTTCAATATGGCAAGGGGAGAATGAAAATAAGTTTAATACATTACACGCTACGAAAGCTCTTTCAGGTGCTCCTCGGCCAATACCCTCGGCTACGCAACGCTTCGCCTCGGGTATTCAAATACACCTCACACCTAAAAGTGAACTTTCGTAGCTTGTAATGTAAATAACTATTTGCTTATTTCACATTCCATCTCAAGTATTAATTTTTTCATTATTATGTAATACAGTTACATATTTACATTTTTATTTGATAATATTATGTTATTATTATAATTTTTAAAGAGTCAAGTATACCTATAATAATTATTCCTTTTTTGTTTTCTGGCTTGAAATTTTTACTTTTTTTAATTTTCTTAGAGGACCGAATAAGTAGCCTTGCATAACTAGTCAGTAGGTACTCAACGGGTATAGAGAAATATCGGGTCCGGGGTCTGGGTATAATGATTAAGTATCAAGCAAGCAAAAGTAATCAAGTAATCAACTCAACGTATCAGATACTTGTGACTAATGTATCAATATCTACTCGATATTTTTATCTGTTGCACATCACTATGGTGCAGTGTGTAAGTTACAACTCGCGAGACTAGATGGCGCTGCCACAGCGGCTGCCTTCGAAATGCATGTAAAATTGCCGGAGTTGGACGTATTATATATCCCATTTCAGACGTTTTTGAATTCAGAGTTGGCTATGGAAAATTCTAATTATGTTGGTACCTTTCCAAAAGCTGAGTTTTGAACTACCTTTGACAAGCTAAATTTTTTAAGGTTATGGATGTTTCTAATCAAATTTGACTTTGTTTTAAATTTCACCTACGCTGCGTTGCCAAAACAGGAATATATTATCTAAAGTAGGTACTTATACTAATATTCGGGGAAATATTTATTTTTGTGTAAAATCAGACAAGGAGCATTTCTTGATCGATTTTTTTCAACTATATGTGAAATTATTAACGATTCTTTTAAATATGTTTTCTGTATTTCAAAACTTTAATTTTTATCCAAAAAAATACGAAATATAAAAATAATTATCATAATTTATTGTTTGTTTTAAGTTTAGTAATAAAAGATAAAAATACAAGTTATGTTCATTGTCATTAAAATTTCTTGTTTAACGGTTAAAATAAGATTCATATATTATAAGGTAAGCTATATTTCTACACTTCTACAGTTCTATACTTCTACAATGCTTTTATAGTTATTGAACAAGAAATATTCAACTAGAAAATTAAGAAATGCTATCCAGAGAAGTAATTTAAAGGCTAGCGGTTACAACATTATTTATAAAAATCTATATAGGTACCTAATATTATTTCGGATTTTTTTGCTCGCGATACTTCTTGATTTTACTCTCAAATTTTATTGAGTCGGTTTAGATTCGAAGATAAAGATTATGCCCTGGAA
This sequence comes from Malachius bipustulatus, assembly GCA_910589415.1. Classification (NCBI taxonomy): domain Eukaryota; kingdom Metazoa; phylum Arthropoda; class Insecta; order Coleoptera; family Melyridae; genus Malachius; species Malachius bipustulatus. Next base: position 38,804,144 of record OU342638.1, on the reverse strand, counting down.
ATTTATAAAAGGCTATTTCAACAAATTTTTTCAACTGACTTCAATTTTCCAATATCAAAGTTTTTTTTTAAGAGGGAGCATTGGTCTTAACCGTGTAGATAAGACCTAGTCATTCCAATCTAGTAATTTGGCTCTCAGAACTAGCTAATTTGGCCAGACACAAATTTTAAATTTATAAATACATGGTTAAATTACCGAGAAATAACCATGCCGAGCTGGGATTTGAACCCAGACGGTGGCAGCGTCAACGGCTCAATAATTATAGTCAGTGACCTAAACCGCCGCGCTCAAAATAAAAGTTATTTAATAATAAAATAATAAAAAACTCAATCACATTTACATTTATGATCTTTGATTTGTTCTCTATTGTCTTAAATAACTTAAAGTGCTGGACTTCTCTCTCTCGCGTCATGTGGTGAAATTCAGGAACATATCATATTATGTCATGTCGCCGACTCTTGAAATGCCTAATTTTCACAAGAACATTTGAAGAATAAGTAGGGGTAGTCTTTATTCCTTTATCAACTAATTTAATTCAAATTTTGAAGAAAGCAGATGGAATGAGCCTCATGATCTTTGTAGGTTGCCAATAAGTTTTTCTTCATTTTCAATTTATTGTAGGGAGTTGGAGGATTTTTTTGCTAATTGAAGAAAGTCTTGCTAACTCTGTTGAGGATGAGTTATGACAAATTCTTATCTCGTTATTGTCGTTTGATACTGAGGCTGCCTAAAATATACGAATAAAAATTATATTTATTGGGTAGAACTATAAATTTTCTGAATCCAATCGGTTTAATTTAAGTATGGTTATTGGTTACTCCACCTTTATATTTTCTGGATTTCAATTTGTTATAAAACAGTATATATGCATGGATGCAATAGTGTGACGTAGTATACAAAATTTTCGTCTTTTCGTAGCACACGGCGTGGTCATCCTGAAGCAAAGCATTCATGCATGGTGTGTAGAGCTCATGTTCTTCGAGGTAGGACTGAGTCTCACAAATTCGGGAAGCACGATTCACCGGGGTTTGTATTACAGAGCTCGTTTTTGGGCTGGGTGTTGATTGGAGTTCTTGTGTAAATAACGATCTCTTTGTGTTGGTTTTCGGTAGACACTGTGCCACACATTTCAATTACTTTTGGCATTATAATATAATAATGTAGTATTCAAAGGAGATTTAAGTTCTTTTCAATTTTAAAAGGATTGAAATAAGATGCTGAAAATCTGACAGAACTTTTTGAATGAAGTTACTGAACGTCTAATAATTAAATATTTTTTACTAAAAAATAACAACAATCGTATATTATTGAATTATTGTTTTCATACGTCAAACATATTTTTATTAGGTAAGAAATTAATCCTAATGGCATATGAGTAAAGTGGGAAGTCATTTGAACTTTTTTAGCTCAAATCGACTGTCCAGGGTATCCAACTTGAAGAAAAAATATCACAGCCAACTTGAATCCAAAAACGTCTGAAATGGGATATAGTCTAGTGTATATCATGTACTTACAAGAAGCAGCAAATTAATGTCAGCTCAGGTACCTAAGTTTTTTTTTCCAAAAAAAAGGCGAATACATTTTTTTACTGTTTTTTTTTACCTAATGTTATTAATTTTGGCGGTAAAATCAAAAGTTTGCTATGAAAAAAATCTCGAATTTTCAGTTTTTTTAGAATATTTAAGCAAAGCCAGAAGTGTTACTATTGTTTTTCTTCAAATTCTCAATAAGCAATAAATTGTGCAAATCTTTCTTCTCTTTTAACCGTTCCTGTTCTCTTACCATTTTTATCCCTTCCGTATCTTCGGCACACTGTACGCAACCAGTAATACAACAAAATATTTGTTTAGCTTTTCATTTTTAAATTGACCAAAGCATCCAAAATGAGAAAAATTAGACATTTACCTTAGATTTTATTAGTAAGTTAATAATTGTAGCAAATACCTTAATAGTTTGAGGTTTTAATTTCTTTATACAATAAATGTTGTTACTGAACGCAGGAGCTATTATAGATATGGATGGATGGATACTTCTGTTGTTTTTTATTTTCAAATATTTAAGTTACAATGTATTATGAATGGGAATTCATTTTGGTTAGGTTTGTTTATTATGTTCAGTTGGTAGTAAGTAGTCACTAGAATTAAAAAAGAAGAGTGTATTTTGGTTGTAATAGAAATCAAGATGGCCGTTGATTCTATGGTCGAGAATTGAGATGATTGTATACTTTGCTACTTTATTTTTATTGTAAATAAACAGTTATTATTCTTCAGATTGATGTGTAATTATTAAAGAATTCATCAGGTTATGGGTCCAGGCATGCAAAATCGCAAGTAGTTTGTGACAAAATTAGGTATATCAATCTGAACGAGATAACATTGCGAGTAGGCAAAGAAAAGTAGTTTTCTTTGAGTGGGAAAGAATACGAGACAAGGTGTTGCTTTCGAGAAAGAAAATTACAAGAAGTTCATTTTGTGATTAAAAATTGGAGAAGAAAATAAAGTAACTATGGATGGTTTACCAGTGAGTCTCACAAAATTAAATGATGGGAATTATCAATTATGGAAGCATCAAGTAAAATTATTGTTGAAAGCAAAGAGGGTATGGCTTACTATTGAAGAAGAAAAACCTGAGCGGCCGAATGCGAATGCAACAGTTGATGAAAAAACAGCGCAGCTGAAATTAATATCAACTTATGAAGAAAAAAGCGCTGTAGCAGCATCAATAATATTGACATCATTAGATCCTAGCCAAGGCCAGCAAGTCATAAATATAGATGAAGCAAGGGAAATGTGGTTGAAGTTGCAACAAATTCATGAAGGAAAAGTTTCCTCTCGCCGTGTCAATTTAAGATTGGATCTGAGCACGATAAAGAAAAAGGAAGAAGAAAATCTAGAACAGTTTCTAGCCAGAGGTCAATATATTCGAGATCAATTAGCTCAGTGTGGATCAATAATCGAAGACGAAGAGTACTTTGGACTTATGTTGAATGGTTTACCGAAACAATATAATATTGTAAGGCTGCAAATGAAATCAGCTGGTCTAGAAAAAATGACAATGGAAGGATTTCGAAGCGGATTAAAAGCACAAGAGGATGAATTATCCTTACTAGAAATTGAAGAAAAACTGGAAGCTGCAAATTTAGCTGCGAAAGAGAATCAGAAAAGGACACAAAGATGTATTAGAGATATTAATTGTTGGGTATGTAATAAAACAGGACATTTTGCCAGAAATTGTTATAAGCGAGCTGATCGTTCATCGCAAAGTTTTAACAGAAATACAAATGATCGTCAGTACGAAAGAAGTGAAAACAGATATCGAGGAAGTGAAGAGAGAGAAGAAAGAGTAAACAGTGCAACTTGTGGGAGTTATGAAAGTGCAATGAAAATCACTGATACCAATTTGAAGTCAAATAGTTGGTACATTGACTCTGGGGCTACAAGCCATATGACCCACAATAAGTCGGCATTCATAAATTTAATAGAAAGTTATATTGATGAAGTGAAGTTGCCTGATGGAAGCTTCATCAAAGTAAAAGGAATGGGAACAATAAGAGTAGAAACAACCGATGAAAATTGCAAAAACCAATATTTAAAAATATCAGATGTATTATATGTTCCTGAAATACGAGAGAACTTATTGTCTGTGAGTGTTTTTGAGAAGAAAAAATTCATAACTTCATTTGAAAATGGTACTTGTAAAATAATAAGAAGTAAAAGTAATGATTTGATGTTAACTGGGACAAGAATAAATAATTTATATGAAGCAAATATAACCCTAGCAGTTAATTCAAAAACGGAGGTAATTGTTAATAAAGTACAAGAGATCAGTGCGCAAACTTGGCACAGAAGATTTGGCCATCAAAGTATGTCCACTCTAAATAAAATGAAATCACAAGACATGGTTAAAGGGTTAAAATTTGTTGATTATGAGTTTACATGCACCGATTGCATACAGGGAAAAGCAACTAGAAAACCATTTGTCACACATGATACAATAACTACCACTGATGTTTTGCAACTAGTGCACATGGATTTATGTGGACCAATGAAAACACCGTCAATTGCTCAATCAAAGTACATGTATGTTCTGGTTGATGATTATACAAGAAAGATTTTTATATATTTTTTGAAAACAAAAGATGAAGTTTTCGACAAGTTTAAAATTTTTAAATCAGAAGTAGAAAACCAAACCGGGAGAAAAATCAAGCGAATTAGAAGTGACAATGGAGGTGAGTTTGTGAACACAAAGTTTGGTAACTATTTAAGAAATTGTGGAATAAAGCACGAAAGAACAGTGCCATACAATCCAGAAGAAAATGGCGTCGCCGAAAGAACTAACAGAACCTTAATTCAGATGGTAAGGTGTATGTTAATAGATTCCAAATTGCCACAAAAGTTTTGGGCTGAAGCAGCCTATCATGCAGTATATCTGAAGAACAGGACATTTATGAAAAAGATAGAAAAAACTCCAGAAGAAAGTTTTTCAAAAAAGAAACCAAACGTAGAGAATCTGAAGATATTTGGTTCTTTGGCTTATTATTTGATCGAAAAACAAAGTCAAAGAAAATTTGATCCAGTATCAAGAAAAGCAATATTTGTAGGTTATGACCATACTTCAAAACATTGTAGAGTATACAGTGAAGAGCGAGAAACAGTAATTATTGTTAGAGATGTCAAGATAATTGAAAACCAAAAAGGTGCACCGATTCTATTCCAAAATGTTAAAAATAATGAAGACGAACAAATTGTACAATATATACCGATATATCCAGAACAAAGTGAGTATAATGAAGTTGAAGATCGAAATATTGAACTTATCACTGAATTCAACGACGAAGACCAAGAAAATAATGAAGCGGAAAACTATAATGAAAGAGATGTGGAATATGAAAACAATGAAGTAAACAATGATAACGATAGACGTGAAGAATACAAAGATAATGACTCAAGTTGCTCTGAAATAGATGACGGTGCAAAAGACACAAGTAGTCAAGATCCTACTTATGAAGTCAGTGATATTAATCCAGAACCAAGTTCGACACTTACTCGAAGATCAAACAGAATTCAACAAAAAAGGGGGAATGTCAATTTGGTAGCAGAAGAAGACATTCCTAGTACATATAACGAAGCTCTGGAATCAATAAATAAAGAACAATGGAAAATTGCAATTAATAATGAAGTAAAATCACACGAAGACAACAAAACTTGGAAAATTGTTGATAGACCAAATAATAAGAATATAATTGATTCAAAATGGGTATTTAAAATAAAAGACAATTTTGGTTCGAATAAGTTTAAAGCGAGATTAGTGGCTCGGGGATTCAATCAAATAAAAGGAGAAAATTATGACGAAGTTTTTTCACCAGTTTTGAGGTTAAACACATTACGTGCAGTCATAGCATTGGCAGTAGAAGAAGAGCTTGATTTATACCAATATGATGTAACAACAGCCTATTTAAACGGAAAACTGCAAGAAGAAATATATATGGAAATCCCAGACGGAATATTTGGCGACCGAAAAACCAAAGTTTGTAAACTAGAAAAGGGCTTATATGGCCTAAAACAAAGTGGTAAAACCTGGTACAGTACTATTAGAGAAAAATTAAAAACTATCGGATTTATAGAATTATATTCTGAACCATGTGTGTTCTTGTATACAGATGAGAGCAATTATATTGTTTTATGCCTTTATGTGGATGACATTTTAATTGCTGCTAATTCAAGAAGACAAGTTGATATTGTAATTAGATCATTAAACGAAACATTTGAAGTCAAGTCAATGGGAGAGGCAAAATATCTACTGGGATGGGAAATTGAACGAAACAAACAAGAAGGAACTCTATTTATTACACAGCAGAAATATATAAACAAAATACTACGAAGATTTTATATGGAAGATTGTAAAGGGGCAAATACGTCAATGGAATCTTATGTCGAAGAATTTGATACCGAAAATGATGAAGAAAATACAAAACAGTATCCTTATCAAAAATTAATTGGAAGTTTGATGTATCTGTCACAAGGCACAAGGCCTGACATCACATTCGCTGTAACATATCTGAGTCAATTTAATAATAATTTCAAAGAAAAACATTGGAGGCAGGCAAAGTTTGTATTAAGATATCTCAAACAAACTCAGAGCCTGGGAATAAAATATGAGAAGGGGTCAAAACTAATAACTGGCTATAGTGATTCCAGCTGGAATAATGCAGAAGATGCAAAAAGTTTTTCAGGTTATATATTCTTATTAGCAGGAGCCGCAATAACATGGCAATGTAAGAAACAGGCAGTTGTAGCACTCAGCACTTGTGAAAGTGAATTCATATCAATGACGGATGCAGTGAAGGAATGTCTATGGCTGAAAAAACTGTTTGCAGAACTGAAGCAAGAGAAATATTTGGGAAGACATCTTATTTTAAAGTGCGATAATCAAGCGGCAATAAAAATGATGGCAAATAACATGTTCCACTCCAGAACAAAGCATATTCAAAGAAAATATTTATTTATTCGAGATGAAGTTGAAAGAAACAACATAAAAATTGAGTACGTGGAAACGAAGGAGATGATCGCTGATTTTTTAACAAAGCCAGTCACTAAAGGAGTCTTAAATAAATGTAGAGTTGATTCCGGGATAAAAGAAAGTGTTATTGATGATGATGATTGAACTTTAATATTTAAAATGGGGGGAATGTTGTTTTTTATTTTCAAATATTTAAGTTACAATGTATTATGAATGGGAATTCATTTTGGTTAGGTTTGTTTATTATGTTCAGTTGGTAGTAAGTAGTCACTAGAATTAAAAAAGAAGAGTGTATTTTGGTTGTAATAGAAATCAAGATGGCCGTTGATTCTATGGTCGAGAATTGAGATGATTGTATACTTTGCTACTTTATTTTTATTGTAAATAAACAGTTATTATTCTTCAGATTGATGTGTAATTATTAAAGAATTCATCAACTTCTTCATTGACACTTCTTATGCTCGTTCATTGACTGTCAAAATGCTCCTTGACAGTATAAAAAAAATAGTGTATAAAAAAAGACACAACTTTTTTCGAGAAAGTTTCATTCGTGTTCAAATAAAAGTGTAAATAAATAATTAGTTTAGTGTGTAGTGTTCAAAATAATTATTTTTCTTTAAAAAATATAATGGAGTCTGAATTTGTTTTCTAGACGAGCTTTTGCAATGCCAAATCTGTTGCATTAATAATAATGACTCATGAATTTTAATGGATTTTATACTCGCGCTTTAATTTGCTCGCAGCGCCATATTTATGTCACCCTCTAGGATGAGGTAGATTGAGAATTGTGTAATAGGAATAGGACAGGAGGAATACAAAATAAGACTGACACTCAAGATCAAATTATATATTGCAATGCAACCAACTGCTCAATTGTACCTACATATTATGAAAGCTCTTATACTGTACAGGGGTTGTTAGTTATTATTAGTGCATCCTGAAGACTGGAACGACCTTCTGTACCCTGTACCTCATTAATGGTATTTGATGGAGTTGGTTTGGTCTTGGTAGGTAGGTAGTTGATTTTACTCGCTATATCATGTATTCTCTAAAGTCAATTTTAACTGTTAAATTCTTAGGAGTTAATTGCCTAAAAAACACCATTCAAATTTTGTAACATCATCAACCCGTAATGATTATAATTTACAATGTTTCGTCAAAGATGAGAGGTGATTAGGGTCCCTGTACTACCGACACTAACGATACTACACGGGTCGGTAAAACAGGTGCCCTAAGCGGGGATGGTGGAGTATAACTCACTCCGAATTTTGGGAAAATTTTTACATAAAACGTTAAGTTATGACCATTATAGACGATATCTTGAAAAAAATTTGCGGAATATACATAAAATATTGAAAAAAATGAGTTTAAAGTATCATAAAATTGACCAAAAATGACAGTTCAATTTCCATTAATAAATTCACTAAACTGACAGATTCGTAGAACTGAGAATGATCATGTTGTGCAGCGTTGTCATATCTATTATTTATTACTAACATCTTGTGAAATAAAAATATTTGGTATAATTTGCGAAGGTTATTGTTTTAATTTTAAAATTTCAAATATTTCTATTCAGAAATACATCAAAAGTTATAAATGGTCCATGCGAGAGGGCAAGGATAATATCACAGAGGCCGTCAAATAGATAATGGGCCATAAGACTGGTTATTAAAGTTATGTTTGAATATTTTCAGACTGATAATGTACCAATTCATAATTAACTAAATAAAATACATTTTTGATTTTGATTTATTTCCTCTTATAAAAAATCACATCATAAAACATGAGTTTTTAATTTTAAAATAATAGGTATATTATTGACCATAACAACGTGACAACGTCGCGAAACATTATATTTTATTGAAGTGTCCATGAATGACATTGTTGACATTTCGATTATTGCCTCACGGCTTTGTTGTGAATTGTTCAACTCATTAAAGGTTATGTCAGTTTAATTAATTATCATCGAAAATTAAAAACCATTTTTAGAAGTTATCCTACACATTTAAGAAATGAAACTGTTAAAACAAGTTCAGAACCTTTAATAATCTTACTAGATAAGTGAAAGCACTTTTAGCACGCACAAAACTGGAAATAATGGAGCGAGAAAACTGTTGATGAAATGAAAAAATCGAGTTAAAAATTCGTTTTTTTCAAAATTGTACGAAGGGTCCGCAAATTTTTTTGCTTAAATCGACTTGTTTTAAGGTAAGCTTCCTTCCTATATAGAAATTTTCCTAAAATTCGGAGTGAAGTATTCTCCACCAGAACCCCCTAAGCTTTCCTTCGTTAGTAGCCCTTTTGATGAAACTTACAAATCCAAAAATCTCACCTACCTTTGTTCAATACCGGCCGCATCTAGCATCTTTCTTGACGCTCTAGCTGGTGGTTTATTTTCATGTTGTTCGGACAAGTAGACAACTTCTTTTATCCCCGACTGTATTATAGCTTTTGCGCATTCGTTACATGGAAACAATGAAACATAGATGGTGCAACCCTTTACATCTTGCGCATTTTTATTTAAGATCGCGTTTAGTTCGGCGTGAGACACTAAAAAAAAAAAAAAAAAATTAAAAAGGTTACTGCGTTCAATTCCGTCAGCTGTTGCGTTGACAGCATGGTCGCTGTTTTGACAGCTGATTGCAGTCTGTTTTCAATTATCAGTTATAGGCACAGACTATCATACCGTAAGTTATAGGATCATTTTATAACATGGCCAAACACTGAGAAATTAATCAAAAAACGATAAAAAAAAATTATCTCATATTTTATTAGATCGCTGTACGATGCGATGATCTTGGCGCAGCAGCTGTCGACTTTGAACGCAACCATTGACATTGAAACTGCAGCAAGCGGCGGGCGCATACGATGAAAAAATAATATGAGATTTAGGCCCGTATTCACAAAGCGTTTCTGTCCTGTAATATCTCGAAAATAATTAAATAAATGGGATCGAGATATCAAATACATTAGATGTAACTATTTAGTAATGAACACACGCCAATAATTCATTACTTCTACATCTGATTACATAAATTCAGATTTAGGCATTGCATTAGAATGTAATAAACTTGCATATTCAATTATGATTTATTTTGTAGATGACAAGCAAACGACAGATTGAAGTTTCGTTCAATTAAATTGACATTTTAAATCAACGCTAGTTAAAAATTCAGCCGCTTGGGCGACAGTAACTTCCGGTGACAATTTTCAGTGGAAACTGCATGTATTATTATCTAGTGTATCTTGAGTTCAAATCGCCGCCTATGGTATTATTTAACCCCCGTCGCGTAGGGTCCGGGGGGCCTCCTCCAGGAAATTTCTAGAATTATTTGCTAAAAAAGGGATGAAAAGATCGCAAAAATGCCAGAATTTTTATTCTGTAAACATTTTTGGAGGGGAAAACTGAACGAAAATCAACTGAATCAAAACCAATCTCCGAACCAGCCATCATTTCTGAACAATTTAAAATTTTCTTGCTGACACGAGATAAAAAATGCTGCTTGCAAAGGCAAGCTCAGCGCCCCCTCAGTCCTTGTAGACTCTAGCCTGATTTGTCTGTTGGTAAATTAGGCCATGTTCTTGTAGGCTTCAAAAAGAATATGAATTCAAAGGGTTCGGGAACGGTTTTCCCTTTCGATAAAGCGCCGCAGGCAAATTTTTTTTCAATATCCATGGTCACGTAATTTCCCAGCACTCGAAAATACTTTTCGTCTTCGAAAATTTGCCGCCGAAGGCTATAGCGTACCTAGCCTAATCGGAAATCCGCCACTGTCTAACACTTCAAATGAGCTTGCATAATTTGATAGCATCCCAAACTAAACAATATACTGGTTGAGTAATATGCGCTTGACTTAATTTATAGGTGACTCTGTGTATGATGAAGCTAATTTTGTATACCATAAATAATATTTTAGCAATTTACTGAATTATTTTTTAGGCTCTTACCGTATAGGTGTTTGTTATCATCAGGATTTTGTTTCTTTCTAGCCCAAGAAAAACTTTTCACTTGCACATCCCCTAGGCATGCCGTTATAACCTGTTGTTGAAAACAATTCCGAGATAATTAAATGCCATGCGCGTATTTAGTGCTTTTTATGTTTGTATGTTAAGATGGATTTTTATGTTGGTAATACCTACCTGTAGAATAAATGAATAGAATAGAATTATGATGATGGGATAGCAGAATTGAATAGAATTGAATTATTGTGAACAAAGAAGAATAAAACTATTATTTTTATTATAACATGTAGTGTTTAAATAAAACAGATCATACTGTCGTACCTATCTATTAAAAAGCAGTGTAAAATTACCTGTCCCTACAATTATTTTATTTTCGTTCACAATACAAGCGCCGACTTTCATCTGTGGATCTTTGCTCCTTTTAGCTGCCAAACAAGCAAACGCCATGAAGTATTCATCCCTAACCATACAGTTTTCCTTATCCATAGAATCTTCAAATTTTAGTTTTTTACTAACGTTGCTGGAAAAAATAATAGTACGATAATATAAAAATAAATTAGTAGTTTGGTTTGACTGTCCTATTGTAAATGATATTTGCAACTATATTTGGGAATGCAGTCGTTTTAAGAAAATAACAGTCTTTTTTCTACGCCAAGCTATATATTTTTCGTTATATCGTTTTTATTGCTGTTGAATTGATAAATTTTATGATTAACAATTTACAAGAACTTAGATTTTAATCTCAACTTCTGTAAGTATAAAATTTACATCATTATTATAAGACCTATGTACCTACTAAATTTCAATACTGTTAATCATTTTTACAGATAGCTCTGATGAAGAATTAAAATAAAATTCGAAAGCTTGATGGCATATAGAAAAAAGAGTGTTCTTTTCTTAAAACGACTGCATTCCCAAATAATTGCTAGTATCATAATAAAAAAATATATAACAAAATGATCGCCCCATTTTAGAACACCTTAATAATTATTCTAGATCCAGAACTACACTTCTAGAAGATCTACACCCTTCGTTAAAGGGAGTTATTTGTTATAACTGGACAGCCAAAATCCACTGTCATGTATAAAATCGCATTTGAAGCATAAAAGAGAGAATAACCTTTTTCAAGATCTCGGGCCTCGTTTAGAAAATATGTCCGAAAATGTAATACTAATAAGGCAGCAATAAAAATCAGTTTTATTATTCAGTAACTGAGCAACTCAATTTTGGAAATGTTTCCTAGACGAGGCCTGATCTTGAAAAAAGGTATTCTCTTTTTTATGTGTTAAATACAATTTTATTCTATTAATCACGTTTCATTTTGGCTGTTCAGTTACAAATCACCCTATATAATTACAAAAATAAATTAAAACAATTAAGCCACATGAAAAGATCGATCAAATTTCAGACCTTTTATAATTATTATTAACGTTATCGTTGAACGGGAGAAATGCAGATAGCTAATTTACTGCTAGTGGTGAACTGACTCATGCGCATCAGGTTTTGCCCCATTTCTCAAATCTTGATCGAGTGGTTGACTCGATTGAACACACCCTTTCATTTAGCTATTACAAATTACAATAGGAGGTGACTTAGATTGAACCTTTCTGTAATATAATCATAGCGTTCTATTTTTCAAAAACAACAAAGGAATGAATAATATGTTTACTGTCCCCCAGGTGTGAGGGAGTCCACCCATGGGAAATTTTATAAAATCAAGCTAAGATAAATAAATTATAAAATTAATTAATTAAAGTGAAGATATTTAAAAGTCAAAAGAGACGCCTTTGCCACGCCCTAGCTATGACCTTGACGCTGTTTATTATTTGAACATTTTGTAATTAAATATTTAATAAACAGCGCGCAGTTTATCAAAAAGTAAAAACGTACATTTTTTGAATTAATTAACATGAAAAAAAAAACTGAAAAGTTGCTGTTATTAAACAGTGTAGCACATACTAAAGTTAGGTAAACTACTAGTAATACTATGGTAAGGAATAGATTAGATTCTCACCTACTGGAACCCGGTCCTTGACTCATGTTTATCGGTTTTTCAAATTATTCACGAATTATATAAAATTTGTGGAGAATAAAAATTGACTTCTGAATCTTTATGATGAATGACACCGTTTTTATACCAAAATGATCGTCATTATGAATGCGATCTACTTTAATTTACTTATCAATGATAAAAGTCAAAATACGTGTATAATAGGTGTAAAATAAATTTCTACATGGATTATGTGATAGTTCGGTATATTAGCTAGTGATAGGAATTGCGGTTAAGTACCTGACCATAAACATGCATACCAATATGATTACAACACGTCCATTTATTTCTAAAAATAGTCTGCATTGATGTCAGATCTCAAACTTTGTAGGTGCAATGAGGTATCACAGAATAAACATAATTTATTACATGAAAAACAATTTTTGTTTATTTGAAAATGAAGAATTAAGGTTTCTTTTTTAATATAACTGTGATGGTGTTAATTCATAAAAAGTATTTACTATTTATAATGAAAAAATAATAAGCACCTATTTGTAAAGAGCATTTTATTGGAAAAGTTGGACACAAATTACAAATATAAATTAATGCACAACTCGTCAATTATTGATAATTTCGTATTCAGAGTCATATAATCAGTTCCTTAAATTGTAAGTTATTCCCTCCTTTTCATGTATTAGTTATAGGATTTAGGTTAGTCTTTGGGTTTTGGGTTTGAGCCTTTTTTGTTTTGTTTTGTTTTCCTTTCTTTATAGTTATTAAGTTGTTTTTTTTAACTAGGACTGCGCACAGGTTTTCTGTAAAACCTCTTGCAGTTTTTATGTACACTTACTGTTCGAGATATTATATTAGTTCACCAGTGCGGTCCTGTACAGCGGCCTGGCGACTCTGACCGTGAAAGCCAGCCAGGGAGCCAGATGTTGAATGGGGAATCCCCGACTCGGACGGCGAGGCCGGGAAGGGGCAATGCGACACAGCAGCAGACCAGTCTGGCAGTCTTGCACGTACCGTGAATGCTTCCGCTGCGAAGGCATTCCTGACCTGCTACTAGTCGAACCTTATTATTATATTCAATTTCAATTATTTACAATACTATTCACTTATCTAAGTTAATAAAGGTGTTGTTAAATACAAGACATTACTCTGTTAAGCTAACATTACATGAAATGTATCTAATACACCTGGTAAAATAAAATAAATAAATAAATTAATTAATTAATTAACACCTAATTATTAGAGAACGGATTATAGGCAAAGTGCCTACCTATGCCTTTTTTGCCTATTTGAATATCTGGTGCTTATTTTCACAAAAAATTCCTATTATTGCCTATTCAAATAAATTTAAATTTATCCACCTCAAAAAACATTTCATGCTAATAATTATTAACTTTGAAAGAATATTTGAAAATTTTACTACCCTACTTGAGATAATTTATTATATGGTAGGATTAAGTTTAAAAAGTCTGATGTGACGTCACATTAACCGTCCGATTTAATATTTTTAATTTCACCAGAAAATGTCAAACAGTTAATTGTCAAGTTGTGAACGAGCGTAAATTATTGAAGGAATCATTCAAACAATGAATTGAACCGCTTATTTTTAGACAAATCAATTTTAACTGATATAGCTGTAAACGTTTTAATTGACTCAATCAAAATTCTTAATCATCATATTTACTCATAAAAAATTAAATTTATGTATTTTAAACTATGTCCAAATGACTGATCGGTATGCTGTGTATATTTATGCAACCTGCGATTCGCAGGCAGCTCACTTTATTAATAAAGTTTACTTACTTACAGTTTGACAGCCACTGACAACTACATAAAATTTATTCACGTAATGACATTCTATCCTCTGTGTTGTGCATTTAATTCTCATTCAAAACCAATGTTGACGTACACTTATTTATGCGGGATGAAGTGTTTAGACAAACTGGACGGTTACTATGAAAACCACGTATAGGAAACAAAATAAATCGAACTACCAAAAGGATGTGTATTCTTAATCGATAAGTATGACTTTTTAAACTTTATCGGATTATAGGTTCTAAGTCAATAGTTATAATCCCTTATAGAAATAATGGTCATTATTTACATCCGCGGCTCCTACAGTTTCACTATGGCACCTATATAGGGGTGGAGTACGTACCTATAGTAACACCGGGAAGGTATTCATTTGCTTTGCAAATTTATGGTTAGCCAAAAAAAGAGGCATTAAGAGCGGCTCTAATGAGTCCGGTCCTGGGTAGGCGGCGTATAAATACATAGGAAGCACGCACTCGAAATGATGAATACGCGTCCAAGCCAACCGGATCGTAAGCGGCGGATGCCATGAGCACGACACAGAGAGGATTCGACCGGATATAAGATTTCTTATATCGTATCCAGAGTATAGTGAACGATGTCACGATTTTTGGAATGCAAATGCAAAATAAATGCAAAATTCAAAATAAAAACCGTGCTACTGTTAATCTCGAAGATATTCCTTGCCCTGAAAGTAAAAAAAAAATAGAAATTCGACCGTAGTGTCAAAGAGGCCTTAGTTGTGACCTTGATATTAGTTTGCAATGGCTGATTTTAGTTTCTTGCCCACCCAGCGCCCCTATTTCGCTCCTCGGTCCAGAAAAAAATTTATGAAACTTAGGAGCCGCGGATGTAAGCAATTACCGAAATAATAACTGACCCGGACACCTGTGGTGAAGGCTGAGGGATATGTTTTCAAGTTCTCAAATTAATATTGTTTCCATTTACTACACATATCTGGTTTTATTAATGATTCCTAGATGTATCTGTTACTTTCTTACTTCTCATGAATGAATATGAAGGTACTGGTAGACCAGAATTTTCTGGCATAAAATTTTAATACATACATAAAAATGAGTAAATCAAGCAAAATTTCTTCGTGGATTAAATCATATCCTGAATTAATCTTCAATATGGCGACACAATATTTTTCATCCGAGCTTGTAGCAAAATGCTAAGTGTAATATTTGTAATTGTTTTATTTATCAAACAACACGTGCTTGATGTAAAACAAAATCTTAGGAAAATTGCTGTAAATTTTTGGAAATCGGCAGGAATTTTTAAGGCACATATAAACGTAAATTTGTGTTAGGTACTCATTTTTTCTAAGTAAAAGACAAGATAAAGAAGGCGCTGATAGGATACAGAAACATGGAACCAGTATACTTGTCACAATGTGCATTCGCTGACGATCTGATGATATGCACAAAAAATGAAGCCGACCTACAAAGAAACCTAGATATCTGGAACATAGCACTCAAAAACAGAAAGCTAACAGTCAATACAGAAAAAACAAAAATAATGGTGGTGGGTAAATGTGAAGTACAGACAGGAATAAGCTTAGGAAATACTACGATCGAGCAAACAAAGTGCTTCAAATACCTCGGGGTGACCTTACAAAAAGATGGTAAAAATGATGCTGAAATAAATAAAAGAATAGAAAGCGCAACGAAATTGTACTACGCACTCAATACTGCACTCATCTGGAAGAAAGAGATATCGAGAAAAACTAAACTTACAGTATATAAAACAATAGTCAAGCCGGTGTTGACTTATGGATGCGAAAGTTGGGTGCTCACAAAGCAACAGAAAACCAGACTAGGAGCCATAGAGATGAAGTATTTAAGAGGCATCAGGGGGGTAACAAAGAGGGACAAAATGAGAAGCGAGGTAATAAGATCAGAATTGGAGGTGGAATCCATAACAGACAGTATAGAGAGGAAGCAACTAAGGTGGTTTGGACTGGACATTTGATAAGAATGGAGAATAGCAGACAGACAAAGACGATATGGCAGGCAAAAACCACGAGGAAACAAAAGAGAGGCAGACCAAGGAAGAGGTGGGACGAAGTAATTGCGGAAAACTTAAGAAAGAGGGAGAAGACGTGGACAGAGGGGAAGAATATGGCACAGAACAGGAAGATATGGAAGGACTTTATTTATTCTTAGAATACAACACACAATAGTTAAACGAGATGTGATTTATATAATGTACTTGTTTACTGATTAAGGGAAATGTATAATACGACCCCTACACCATATATTGGTAAATGGGTATTTTCTGATTATATTATATACTCATTTTTTCTATGTTATGTAGTAAAAAATTTGGTAGTAAAATTTGCCTATTTTATTGCCTATTTGGTTCAAGTTTAAGCCTTTTTATCCCAAAAAATGTGCCTATAAAGGCGCCTATTTTGCATTTTTTCTTTGCCTATAATCCGTTCTCTACTAATTACAATAACATTTTGTTTGCGCAGTTTATGCGCAAATTTAAAATTACACATGGAGAGTAGTAGGTCTTAATTATCTATGTATCTATACCTATTTATTAATCTATCGTGCGAGCAAATGAAAACGTAATTCAGGTACCTAGGCCTTGGAAAAAAATTTCATGTCTTGGATTGGATCTGTAAAACTGTAAAATGAAAATTTTTGTTTGTAAAATCGTTAACTCATTCTGACATTGCCTTCTTCTTGTTTTCCAATTATTTCTTGTCAAATAATAATTATTTTGACATTTGCTAAAATAAGGTTTATCAGGTTTTTAAAATTAGTTTTGTATTTCTTGAATAACGCTGACATTAATTATTATTCGGAGATTGTTCCAGTTACCGTCTCTGTAAAACCCGTTAAAAAAATGTCATGTTCATAAGATAAAGCAATAAAGATTAATACCTAATAATATACAGGGTGTCGCTAAAAGGTACCACCAATGTGCAACCACATATTTCTGAGTAAAAAATATGACGATTTAATCAAAATTATCCATGTCAAAAATGGCTCCCTTTTTCAAGATACAGTCCTTTAAAGAGGGTCGACTGAATACTACGGTCATTTTCTACACCAATTATTGCCAAAAGAATTGTTTCTGTGGAATAAAACTTATTATTTTGAATAAAATGAAAATTTCACAATACGTTTTCATTGTGTAAGTCCATCATTAAAAATTAATTAAGGGAAAACGATGCAAGATACAAAAATTTTATAAGAGGACAAAAAGTTTAGTAATGCTTAAGCCTTTGGATAAAAAATACAGAATCAATCAGTGGCGTGCGGATAAAAAAGTTCTGGAGTAAAAAGTGAGACGTGACATCAAAAACAGGAACACCCTGTCCCTGTTTATTAATGTTTGTGAAACTATAATGTCAGTTTATCGGTTTTAACAATAGTAGTAAGCGCTTAAATTTTGGAGTTTCTCAGTTAATCCATTTTTGACTTATTCTGAAAAACGTGTATCTGTTTCACCCCCTTTTAAGGGCTGTATCTTGAAAAGGGTGCCTTTTTGGACATAGATAATTTCTTTTAAGTCGGCATATTTTCTATTTGGGAATCTGTGGTGAACCGGATTCAAGAACGAGGGACCACAACAAGTGTTTAGAAAAGGGTGTGGACTCCAATAATTACTCCAGCTCAGTACAAAGTCAAAAGTCCAGGCAAAGATAGTGTGAATGTATGTGATCTTAACTCCCAGAACAATAATTTTCAGAAATATAAATCTGGAAAAATACCTGAGATCTCATGTCAAACGTTTAATCGGGCCAGTAAACGTGTCAGCCATTATCGGTCGGTTGTTACATGTTTAAACGTTGCATCCCTAATTGCACCCCTACAATAAACACAATAAACACTATCAAAAAGGGTACAATAAGAATAAGTGCAAGCTTCAGTACGAGGGCTTTGTTGAACCTACCTCAGAAGTACTAATAATAGCAGAGAGAGCACACTTTAAATGTGTGACAAGGTCCCTTTTCATTTTAGTTTCATGCTGAGCACATTTATACACTTCCACTGCTACTTCCTTATGTTTACGTTTACACTCTCTATTCGAATTAATTTTAAGGTGTCGTTTCAAATGATGCTTATATGATGTTTGATACGAGCAGTTGTCACACCTGTACATTTCCACTACTTCATGTTTAACTTTAGAATGTCGAGTCAAATAATATTTACAATTTGTTTCGTAAGAACATTCCTTACATTTGAACACTTCTTTTGAATGTCTAAGTTTAGAATGTCGAATCAAATTACGTTTATAACTCGATTCATAGGAACATTCCTGACATTTGAACACTTCCACTACTTCATTATGCTTGAGTTTATAATGTTGAATCAAATAGCTTATAACTTTTGTTTTGTAAGAACATTCCATACATTTGAACACTTCTTTTGAATGTTTACGTTTATAATGATGTGTCAAACGGCTCTTAACACGTTGAGCACGGGTGTAGTGGAAAAAATGGAGGTCCACTAGACGGGTGTTCAATTTGGGCTTTTTCAGATATATATAGTCTGTATGAAGTATACTGTATGCTTTTTGTTTGAAAACAGCATTTTTTTGTCAAAAATTTTGAAAACATTTTTGAGGCATCACGTTGATGCCTCGCCGTCTTTAGCATAAAATTCTGTTCACTAAGACGGCGAGGCATCAACATGATGCCACATTATAAACTATAGATTGGCTAATCCAAGAGGTTCTTTTCCGTGAATTCTCTGCTATCATTTTTTGTACGCACTGTAACTACCAAACAATTGCTCGCAAACACTAAATTGTACGTTATAACACTTATATCTCACACAGACCACCCATGCTGTTCTCTAAAATCAGTAAATCGAGTAGTATAATAAAAATTCAAGGACGGGTTGGCAGAAACTGTTCCTATAGACGGCTATCCTACATATTCCATGCATACAGCATTATAGTGTAGTGAGACATCAGACTGAGCCACACCGTCCCGAAATCCTTTTCACGTGAGACACTCATAGATGTCTCGCCGGCCCGATGAACAATTCAGTGAGGCATCAATGTGATGCCTCGCCGTGCTCAACGTGTTAATTGTTGTTTCAAATGAACATTCCTTACATTTGAGCACTTCTTTTGAATGTATACGATTATAATGCCGAATGAAATTAGATCCAACGTTTGCTTTATAGGAACAATGGGCACAGTTATACTTCGCTTGTTCTTCCCTGGTCCTGTCAGAAGATCGTGACTCACTTTGTTGAACGAACTCAAACCGAACGAGTCCAACATGACTACTACTCCCCTTAATCTGCTCCCAGCCCGGTTTGTGTTCTTCGATGTCAATCGCTTCTTCTTTTAATGTCACATTTTCTGCTCCCTGCACTCGAGGAAGGTCATCTGGTCCTGGTGATGAGTCTTCAGGTTCTGTCTTTGTTACCAGGCAAGATGAAGAGATGTTCTCGAAATTGTTGAACTCCGCGGACGGATCGTAGCTTGAATAATTCTTTTCATCTTCACGTTTGAACTTTGAGGATGCGAGCAGCGAGTCGTAGTCAAACTTATCCTCTTCTACTGCTACCTTACTCCCAAGTCCCAACGCTTGTTTATTTATCGCGTAGAAGAGATAAAGAGAATAGAGAATTACATAAATCAAATCATAAATTATTAAATAATGGCAAAACAATTATTGTAGGTTAGGTATTCTGTAGCAGAACTCTCGCATTTCCACTTTGTATGGATTTATGGAACCGAACGACCGAACCACAGAATAACTACTGTGACAGAACAGACGCCGTCAGTGTGACGTCACAGGGCGGGGCTAAATGGTTCTGGTTCCATACAAACAAACCCTTCACGTGGTCCGTGGTCATTGTTGTCAGTTTTCGTGTTTTTCCTGAAGTTTGACGTCATATTTTCACCTCCGCCACCGCCAGTCGCCAATCGCCATTGACATCGAAGTGATTTATGAAGCCATTACTGAATTGTTGTGGTATGATTTTTGTTAGGTGTATCGTGAATAATACTAATGTAAATAGTATATTATAATATGAGCGATTATGAAGCCATTGTCATCATTAATAAATAATGGTCATAATCGCGAAAGAAAAACTAAAACTATGATGTTTTTTCGATCCTTTTATATAAAAAAAACTACATTTCAATAAAAAAAAAATTTATTACTGCTTGGAACAATTTTCAGTACCGAGTATCGACTGAGCACGCGTGGATTTTTGAGAAGCTATGATTGGACAAGATGAGCTGGGAACTATCGTGTGATCCACAAAATTTTTCATCAACTATTGCCTATGTCTGCCAGGTAAAACACAAACAATTTGTAGGTGTGTAAGTGAACTACTACAATCAATGATCTACAAATCATAGAACAATAAACAAAAACATGACTACTTGCATAATGAACTTTGTTAGAGTAGCGAAACTAACCTGGAACAGTAACGACATCTGCTTAGTACGTGTGGTACTGAGTTTATTACTAATTTCAAATTGGCATTGGTTGTCAGTGAACTGAATCCTATTTGGTTGTATATCAATCACTTCAATCAGTATGAAAACGTGAGTCTTTGTAAGGTACCTGTATTACCGATACTGACGCTTACTAGCCTTAGTGTCGGTAATACAGATACCCTAATAAGTCGTCGTTTTCTCAGAAACTGAGAATATTCTGTCTTTCTGAATGAGAATAAAATAACATTTCAATTTGAATAATTATCCAATTATCATTTACCATTTTGTAATTTCACTTCCAAACCAAACCACAAACAATAACAGAATTTATGAAGAATGGTGATCAAAAATGTTATGAATCATAAAAAAGTAGCAATTAAGGTAGGTGTTTAGTAATATTATACCTATACCAGTCATTTCATCAGGTTCTTAAATTATAGTTGAAATTATTGCTTTTCCGAATATCTTTAATATTTTAATGAAACTGACAGGAATTGAAATTAATTATGACACAAGAATATTTGAACTACTAAAGTTAATTAATTTAAAATTATTTTAGTAAAATGAGCTCAGACATGACAGCAATATCTATCTCTCTCTTCCAAGGCACTAGTTGATGAAAAACTTTATGGATCACACGATGATTTGAACTATAATTCAACACATACGAATAATAACCTTCATAGTTCATCCAAAAAGCTCTAATAATTGACAAATTATTATTCAATAAAAGTAGAAAAACATCATTATGCCGCTCCTGCGTTTAACCTGGATTAACTGATGTGTGTGTATGCGGGTTTTTTTTGTAGTAGATTCAAAAGAATTTTTTTAACCATACTTTTATTATTACCAATTTGACTTTATTTATATTTGTAATAAGTTTTATTATTCCTTCCTCTCTTTCTGATTTTAATTAATGAAATAAAGGCGAAATTGCGTTTCTCTGTAAAAATAAAAGATTTATTAACAAAAATGTTACCTACAACTAACAATTCAGTTACTAAAAATTAAATTATTAAAATTAATTAAATTCCTTATCAATAAATATAAGATTTATTCACCTGTAAAAATAAAAGAAACAACATTTAAAGCCTCTAATTCAGGTTTTGTTAATTCTCTAGGAAAAGTCTATTTATAATATCATTACACCTCCGTGGTCGGGTCAGCACTGTTCGTCTGGTCAGCACTCATATAACCAGGTGGTTTCCTATATGACCCACTTTTACTCCTGAACGAAGTTCAATTTTCAAACTGTTTATAATGCAGAAATTCCATTTACGAAATAGCGACACATTCAACCGAAAGAAGATGATGACACGAGTATACTCGTGTCCTTATTTTCTTTACATCTCCCCCCCTGGAAGAAACAATTGTAAGTGTCATAACACGTAATTGTTTAAAAACACTCAACGCTGCTCTGTCAGCACTGGAGATAGTTTTGTAATATGATAGAGATTTGATTCCATCTTCCTGTGTCCTGTATCAACTTCGTAGATTGAATTGGATATCTTCTTCAGAATTCTGTATGGTCCAACCCTCACTTCATCCAATTTGTTCCTATTCAGTCGATTTCCATTTTCAACATAGACTCGGTCTCCCACTTCAAATTTATATTCTTCTCTGTGCCGGTCGAATATTTTTTTATTATAATTGTGAGATGTCATTGTATTTCTAAAGGCTAGTTTCCTATCTCGTTTCAGATCTTCTTCCGTGCATTTTGATTTCAATTCAAGGGGTAGAATGTTTACGTTCTCCCCTTCTAGAAGGTATTTCGGAGCAAACTTTGTGACTGTGTGTTCTGTTTCATTATATTTTTCGACACATCTCTGTGCAATAGTTGTCCATGCTGTTTTCTTATCACTTTCATTTATTTTACACCTTATCTTATTTATTAAAGTTTGATTTAGCCTTTCATTAAGACCATTTGAAAATGGCGTATCAACAGCCGTGAAGATCAATTTTATATTTTCCTTCTTCAGAAA
This sequence comes from Malachius bipustulatus, assembly GCA_910589415.1. NCBI lineage: Eukaryota > Metazoa > Arthropoda > Insecta > Coleoptera > Melyridae > Malachius > Malachius bipustulatus. The sequence goes on along the minus strand of OU342638.1, from coordinate 38,781,440 downwards.
CTCTTTAAATTCCTTGGAATTTATGCCTGGGTATTGGTCCGTTAATACCATATCAATGTTGTAGCTTTGTGTCACAGTTTTTATCAGTTTAATAAAATCATTGGAACTTTGATTTCTTGAGGTGAGAATGTAAGCAAATCTTGTGAAATGGTCAACTAAAAGATGCAAGTATTTTTTTGTGGACCGAGATCCTCCAAAGCCCCCAATAGTATCAATGGATACGATTTCAAATGGATGTGTTGCTGGGCCCAAATGTGACATTAGGCCATATTTTGGTTTTCTTCTTGATTTGTTTCTTATGCAAATTTCACATTCATCACAGATTTGTTTAATGTTTTCGATTATATTCTTTGCTGTGTAGAACGGAGTTATTTTATTTATCATTTGGGTTCTTCCAATGTGGCAGTAAGTATTGTGGGCATCTTTAATTAACGTTTTGCTAAGTTCTTCTGATAGAATGATTTTTTTCGCTCTTTTATTCTTCCTGTAGTAAATTCCATTCTCCAATGTGAGTTTGGTTTTTTCCTTTTTCAGGTCTGGATTTGTGTCTTGATCAAATTTTATATCTTCTAAGTTTATTAAATTTACCACTTTTAAAAAATCATCCCTATTGTCGAAAGGTTCTAGAACCGGATTCCTGCTCAAACAGTCGGCTTCTTGATTTGATTTTCCTGGATTATAGTTTATTTTAAAATTATATTGGGATAGGTAGTACATCAAATCACCTAGTTCCTCATCAGTTCTAGCCTTAATGTTCATATTTTCTAATGGTTTGTGATCTGAGTATACTGTAAAGGTCCTGCCCATAAGCCAGTGCTGCCAATATTTCACAGCTTCTTTTATTGCGAGGCATTCTAGATATATTGCCTTTTTCTTCTTTTGGGCTTCTGTTAATTTTTTTGAAAAGTAAGCGACTGGCTTACTCTCTCCGTTTTCATCTTTTTGTTTGAGTACCGCCCCCACTCCTTTGATGCTAGCATCAGTATAAATGTTTATTGGTAATTCAGGATCAAATATTCTCAGGAGTGGTTCTGAGCATAGCAATACTTTTATTTTATCAAATGATTCCTGGCATTCTGTAGACCATATGAATTTTACATCTTTCCGTAATAAATTATGTAACGGGTCCAGGATCATTGCACTGTGTGGTACAAACTTATGATGAAAATTTATTTTTCCTAGAAATTGACGAACATTTTTTCTTGTTTCTGGAACTGGAAAATTTTTGACAGCAGTTAAATAATCCTTCAGAGGTCTGACTGAATTATTCTCTATTATGTGGCCCAAATATTTTGCATAATTGTTTGCAAAAATGCATTTCGAAAATTTTAGTCTAAAGCCTTCTGTTTGTATTGCTTCCAGTAGTCTTGATAGATGTATTATATGTTCTTCAAAAGTTTTTGAAAAAACAATGATATCGTCTATAAAATTTACTGCAAAACTGGAGAGTCTGTGTCTTCTTATGATGTTGCTCAATATTCTTTGAAAAATTGCTGGAGCAGTCTTTAATCCAAATGGGAGGCAAGTCCATTGAAAATGACCTTCTTGTGTTACAAACGCAGTTTTATGTCTATCTTGGACTTTCAATGGGATTGACCAAAATGCTGAGTTTATGTCCAAAGTAGAAAAATATTTACAGTTTACAGTTTTTACCATTAAATCCTCAATCAGCGGAAAAGGTTGTGATTGAGGGACGACAATTTTGTTTAATTCTCTGAAATCTATGCATAATCGAGATTTCCTTTCATCTTCTTTTTTATATGCCAGAGTGACTGGAGCAGCAAATGGGCTGTAAGATTCCTCAATTAATTTCTCATTTAATAGTTTTGATATCTGGTTTTCAATTTCTTTTCTGTCTTCAGCTGTGCACCTGTATGGACGCTTGTAGCAGTATTTATCCACCATCAAGTCAATATGAGCTTCGTAATCTCGCACAGAGCCAACGTCATATTTATCTTTCGCAAAAACTGGTTTGTATTTTTCTATCAACTTATCAATTTCCGATTGTTGATACAAATCCAGATGGTTTATGGACATTTCAAATTCATCCGGATTTACATGTTCATTGAAATTTATTTCACAATTGTTTATGTTTTTAGTTTCTTGTATTGACATATCAGAGTATAAAAATCTTCCCTCTTCATTTTTGTCACCTAGTACATCAGGAATTTTGACATTTGTTAAATTTGGGAAGTCATTTCTTGAGTAGTTATTATTTTTCGTATCATCTTCATTTGAAATTAATTTTTCTTCATTCGAATTGTTGCACTGTATTATTTTCAATTCTTCATTTTGTATTAATTTGAAATTTCTGATACAATCTAAACCAATTAGGAAATCGTAACCGAAATTTTCATTGTCAACCACAAAAACATCCATAACTCTTTCAATTTCATAGATTTTTATTTTTAGCGTTACTGTACCTTTTGTTTTTTTCGCACCATTAATAGTTTTCAAGTTTACCATTTGTATATCACTTGTATTGTTTTGTTTTATCTTCAGTAATTTAGCATTGATTAATGACACATTTGAGCCTGAGTCATAAATTCCAGATACCTGTAATGTGTCATTTAATAGTAACTTTATTCTTATTAATGGTGGTACCTCTAGTTTTTTGGATTATTCCCATTCAGTTCAATTTCTAATTTAGAGTTATTTACTGTTTTTACTGGTGCTTTTTGATTTTTTACTTTAAACCAGCAATTTTCTTCAGGATGGTAACGATTCCCTTTTTTCTCGTTCAAACAAATTTGACACGGTTTTTTTTCTTCAATTTTTTTGGGTTTGGTTTCAGAATAGACATAATGTTTTTTTCCATACCTGTTCTTCACAACAAGGTGTTCCAATTTACCTATTTCATTATAGAAATCTTTCGTTGCTTTTAAAGGTTCTCTGTTAATTTTATCAATCACATAATTAGGTAAGCCAGCTGCTATAAGGTCTATAAGTGTCCCAGTGTCAATTGATTTTCTTACTTCCAGTAGCAACTTTTCTTTTTTTAAAGCATAGTCAAGTAAAGGACCTGCTTGATATTTAAAAGCAAGGGCATACCTAATTGGAGACCATCCTTTGTTTGCAAATGTTTCACAAAAATTATTCTCCCATTTATTCCATTCTGATTCCACTGTAAGCTTCATTAGCATACAACTGTACCAATCAACACTGGAGTATTCCAAGAAGTATTTTAAAATTTCAATTTTCTTCTGGTCTTCGTTAATTTGGAAACGTTCACATTCTTTGTTAAAATCTTTAATCCACTGGTAAGCATTTGAGTTTCTTCCAGTGAATTTCTCGATCATGAAATCCTTTGCGATTTTCCCTAAGACTTTCGTTTCGGAGTTATCGTGCTTTTCTTCAAGTAACTTCTCCAACAGTGTTTCTAACGTTTTATTTGAACCCCCTGGTGTAGGTTCGGCATTACTAGTTTTTCTCGAAGTCTCTTCTAAGTAAAAATCATTAAACTGCAAGTTTTGTTCTTCGTCCAAATATATTTTTGATATATCTTCTGTTAACGTTATCCATATTTTTCTTGTTTGATGTCTTTTTGTCAGCGACTTTTTAATCTTGAGAAAGTTTGGAGTATTTATAATTGCTTGATGTAAACTTGCATGCTGGTACTCGGCTGGTATTTCAAAAATCTTTTCGTCAGGTGTTTCGATTGTAGTTATGCACATCATGTTTGATTTTCCATCTGCTGTTGGTTTCACAGTAAATTCAAACCTTAACTTTTCCATGGTCCTTGAAATATGTGCGGAAAATGTTGTTTTGTAATAAGTTTTATTATTCCTTCCTCTCTTTCTGATTTTAATTAATGAAATAAAGGCGAAATTGCGTTTCTCTGTAAAAATAAAAGATTTATTAACAAAAATGTTACCTACAACTAACAATTCAGTTACTAAAAATTAAATTATTAAAATTAATTAAATTCCTTATCAATAAATATAAGATTTATTCACCTGTAAAAATAAAAGAAACAACATTTAAAGCCTCTAATTCAGGTTTTGTTAATTCTCTAGGAAAAGTCTATTTATAATATCATTACACCTCCGTGGTCAGGTCAGCACTGTTCGTCTGGTCAGCACTCTATAACCAGGTGGTTTCCTATATGACCCACTTTTACTCCTGAACGAAGTTCAATTTTCAAACTGTTTATAATGCAGAAATTCCATTTACGAAATAGCGACACATTCAACCGAAAGAAGATGATGACACGAGTATACTCGTGTCCTTATTTTCTTTACATATTTATGCAACCGATGGCAGCACGAGCACATGAATTTGCCATTTTTATGGAAGTTCAATTATTTCCACACATAATAATTAAGTCTTATATAATAATTATTATTGACTTATTGATTCCCGACACCTATTCATTAATCAATCAATTCAATAATACTCATTAGCTGTTTACGTTAGTTTTTGCCATTTTAAAATATGGCGGCCACTCAACCTTGAGGAGACCGGGAGCGGCTAAATGCTGACCGCCGTGCACTAATAATAATTCGGAATAACTACGCATGGGGGCGCAAGGTATGTTATGGCGGTTCACAGTCCACGTGTTCCTGTTCACGTTTTCATCAGCATTATTAATTTCTTATTGTTACATAATCTCAGACAATGCACACCAAAAAACACTAACAACAATACCGAACTTACAAGAATTTTTAATGAAAATTCTAATGAAATTAGAACTCATTTTAGAGTATTTAAGTGAACATTTTGAAGTAAATTATGGGACAAAATCTTCTAAATTAAAAGGTAAGATATCTCAACAGGTTACAGCAGGTACTTATTCATCAAATGAAAATGTTTTAAGTCAAGTTTTTGATTATTTAAAAAATGCCGATTTATTATTGAATATTTGAAAGTAATAATTCAGATAATCTTCACCTTAATAGCGAAAAATCGACCAGTGTAAATCAACTGCCGGTAAATAAAAATGTTATGAAAGACAACTACTTTGTACTATTTACCTCCTATTAAAGAAAAAACATATATAAATCCAACTCGATAAAGGGACACCGAATCTACACGAAAAGAACGCTATTAAAAGTATTCTTTCAAACCTACATGTTTTGATGGCTTATTACCAAAATCATTATTAAGAATTTGAAATGAAATTCTGAGTTATAACACGGCGATGTATTAGCGTAAAATTCCGAGTTATCTCTGGAAAATTCACTAAAATTTCGTTTTATAACTCGGAATTTTTTAATTTGTATCCCGATTCAATTATTTTATAATTTCTTATACAGTGCATTTTTTTTAAGTGATGACATAGGGAATAGTATGTAAAAAATACACCCTGTGTTAACTTACGTGTATTTAGACGAGTATTTGGCAATTTTTTTTATTGCCAAATACTCATCTCAAAACAGCGCAGTTTTTTTGTAATTTAACCGCCGACTTCGTATCTCTTACTGTTTCATGTACTTAGTTCATTTTACCTAAATGAGACAGCCTGTATACCTAATTAAATTAAACAACGACCGGATTTTCTGGAAGATCGTATTGTAAAGTAGGTGACATTATGTACTACTATTGAAAATTAAAAACGACTTTCAAAGTACAAGACAACATAAGTTAACACAGGGTGTATTTTTTATATGCTTCCCTATGGCAACACTTAAAAAAATGAACTGAAATTTTTACAGTTACGTACCTTTATATATTATTACTCTGTGAAAGGTATTTAAAAAATGGCGCCAGGTGTCGGGAGTAAGAGACATCTACCGTGTACTATTGGGAACTACTAGTGCACGGCGGTCAGCATTTAGCCGCTCCTGAGGAGACCATCCAGTCATAATAGACAATGAAAATGGCATGACAGTCATGACACCGAAGCGGTTACGTCAGTCGTTCACGTCACATGATTCAAGATTCAATGCAAAAATTGCAAAATGAAAGCAAGTTATGGTTATGTACATTGTACATTGTACATGTTTTATTTTTTATTAATACATCGGTTTCGGTATTTTATTATTTAATACAACTATTCAATAATTATTATTATTCGTTAGTCGTTACATTTATCTTTCGCTTCGGTGTAGTGCAGTAAGTAAGTGCAATGCTTCATTGCACTTTTCAGCAAGCCAGGAACACCCCTGCCACCTGCTGCACCCAACAACAATAACTGGGAAATGTCTATTAGACGCATTTTCAAGGAAAAAGAAAAGTTAACATAATGAGTTTCAATGAAATAAATGCAATTATTGTCCTTTCAACGACCTCCGGATATGGCTATGAATGAAAGGAAAGCGGAAGCATCAGATTTTGATGATCAAGAACAAGGGCGCAAGTGAGGGAATCGGAGTAGAAGAAAATGGAATGGAAATGTGTGTTATTTAAATGTTATAAACATCAATAATGAGTTCAGAGGAAGCAAATTGTAGTGCTTCTCAGCATCGAGAAGAAGTAGTAATACAAACCCACAGAGAAGAAGACCGTAAGTTTGATTGCGACTCCCAACTGCCAAAGTTGAAGCTTGAAAACGAGCAGACCGATCAGACTTTCCACGAATTATCTGACTTCAGCTATTATTCAAATTATGGCTCCGACGCTCTCGGTGGTTTTCCCATAAAAAAAGAACCGGAAGACCCTCAATGTGATGTTAAAATCCACTCGGAAAATGTCGTGGTCTTACAAGAAGAAAAAACCATAATAGAAGATGGTATCGATTACAACTCCGAACTCCCGCAGTTGAAACGTGAAAATGAACAGACCGATCCGACTCTCCAGGAACTGTCCGAATGTAACAATTGCAATTATGGCGATGACGCTTTCCCCGCTTATCCCATGAAAAAGGAACTAGAAACGGAAGACTCCCAGTGTAAAATGCTCACAGAAAATGAGTGTAAAATGCTCACAGAAAATGATTTGGTCTTGAAAGAAGAAGAAGCCGACATTGAAGAGCACAAGCTCAGATGGGAGTTGACGGGAATGACAAGCCTAAGCCATGGAGACAACGATCAATTAAAGGAAGTGTACAAATGTAAGAAGTGTGGTTATGAAACAAGAAAAAAAGATGCCTTGATCCAGCATTATCGTTACGTATGTAAAGATTCGAAAGAAACTGAACTGTTCCAATGTCGGGAGCGTTCTTTCCAAACAAGAGTTAAAAGTGATTTGGTTCAGCATAATGAAAGTACACATACAAAAGTGTACAGTTGTCCGGAATGTTCTTATCAAACACAATATAGATATCTTTTGATCCTTCATTATAAAAATAAACATTCAACAGTGACTGAACTGTATACATGTGAGCAGTGTTCTTTCTATACACACAATGAGAGTGATTTGACTGAACATTATAAACATAATCATTCACCAGAAGCACAGGTGTACAAATGTGAGGAATGTTCGTTTCAAACAGCAAATATAAATCATTTGAGTCAACATTATAAAAAGAAACATTCAAAAACGTACGGATGTCAGGAATGTTCTTATCAAACAAGAGATAAACATTGTTTGACTGTACATCATAGAATTAAACATACCCAAGTGTACAAATGCCAGAAATGCTCTTACAAAACAAAATATAAATTTCTTTTGATGCCACATCATAAAAACAAACATTCGACAGAAACTGAACTGTACAAATGTGAGAAGTGTTCTTTTCAAACAGAATATAAAACTAATTTGACCTATCATTATAAAAATAGACATTCAAAAGAAGATGCTGAGATGTACAAATGTGAGAAGTGTTCTTTTCAAACAAAATATAAAGGTAATTTGACCAATCATTATGAAAATAAACATTCAAAAGATCCTGAAGTGTTCAAATGTCAGGAGTGTTCTTATCAAACAGAAGTTAAAACTGATTTGACTCGACATAATAACATTAGACATTCAAAAGTGTACAAATGTGCCGAATGCTCCTATGAAACTAAAATTAAAAGTGCATTGGCCTCGCATCAAAAACGTAAACATGCAAAAGAAGCAGCGAAAGTGTACAAATGTCAGGAATGTCCATTCAAGACAAAACATAAAGGTTTTATGACTCGCCATTATAAATATAAACATTCAAGAGAAGAAGAAATGTTCAAATGTCGGGAATGTTCATACAAAACAAAATATGAGTGTAATTTTACCAATCATGTTGAATATAAACATTCAAAAGAACCAGACGAAGTTTACAAATGTCCAGAATGTTCATATGAAACAAGATGGAGAGATAATTTCACTTGTCATTATAAACATAACCATTCAAAAGATGGTGAACCATACAAATGTCAGGAATGTTTATTTGAAACAAAACATGTGGGTCATTTGACGAATCATTACATATCGAAACATCATAAATGTAATAATAATTCAAAAGAACCAGCAAAAATGTACAAATGCCAGAAATGTGCATATCAAACAAGAAGTAAAGGTCATTTGACTCAACATCATAAAGCAAAACATTCTGAAGAAGCTGAAGTGTTCAGATGTGATGAATGTTCTTATAAGACAAATAATAAATTCAATTTTACTCGCCATATTGAATGTAATCATTCACTAACCGATCTATAGATCATTTCACAATATTTTATTCAAATCATAAATCCAGAGGCGATCATAAACCCTTAGGCAGTTTACTTGACAATAGATGGGCAGGGTAGGTTGGGGAGAAAGTAAACACTACTCTATGACTTTGCAGTAGAAAAGGACTTGATTCTTGCTCGTTGGTGTCATTTGATAGTTTTCTTTGGGTCTATTTGTTCGATATATTTCGTCATATTGTAATGGGAATGTTAGAAATGTCTTAAGTAGGTTTACTTGTTGAATTAATAAACAATCGATGTTGTTATTATTATTACTGTTCGACAATAAATTATTATTATATTAAAAATAACCAGGGGAAGTGTATAAATGTCATATCTAGTGAATTGTCTCAACATTATTATTGTAAACATACAAAAGAACCAGCAGAAACGTATAAAATTAACTAAAACAAATGTCAGCAATGTTAACGATAGTTTATAATAAAAATAATAAGTTTCATTATTTTGTATTTATTTACTCTTCAGGTATAACGTAATATAACCTTTGCATAAAATTCCACTTGTCTTTTAAATCACTACTCTCACCCTCACTAGCCGCTTCAATAATGGCACGTCCAAAAATTTATTTTAATTTTAATAATAATTGTATTGTCACTATTTTTCGGCATGCATTGAGGTGGGTTTTTTTTCTCGAAAACGAAGTTAGAAGCGAAAAATATCAAGAGAAAAAAGTTTTATTTTTAGCTGCTGAACCAGAAAAAATATATAAAACTCATAAGCAAGTCAGTGGCGTGTATTTTTTTGTCAATATTGTATTCGTGAGACTGCCCCCCCCCCCCGATGTCACTTGAACTCATAATAATTATTCAATTAGTGTTAACAACTTTGCGTTTTTTTCAAAATGAACAATTCCAAATTTCACCAAAACCGGCTAAAGGATCTTTGAGGTTTTAATGAAAAATCGAGACATTATAACATAATCAGTCTTATATTTCACTCTGTTATCGCTTATACAATTGAACAGAGCACATCACACATTGTTCAATAGTTCTTATCGAATATCATCGCCAAAATTTGGCGTTAATATTCAATATAACATTGAATTTTGGAAGTGTTAAATATCTAGTTTAATGTATTTGGTAGTGTGCAGTGTGTTAATAATAATTAGTTTATTTAATATTTATTTTAATATTTAATTAGTTTATTTAATAAACTAATTATTATTAACACACTGCACACTACCAAATACATTAAACTAGATATTTAACACTTCCAAAATTCAATGTTAGAGATCCGGTTACGTCAAGAACCTGCGCAATATCATATTATCTTGCAAAGTTTGTTGTATCATGGACCAGACCCATCAAAATCAGAAAATAAGAGATTAGACATTTATCATATTATATTTTAGTGAGTTTATTGTAGGATTCAATTTGAGACATGATATTTTTTCCAAAGCCTACCTAAAATTACGTTTTCATTCGCAACATACCGTAGACCGTAGATGCATGTTATTTTATTACCGAACGCAGCAGATCCGCATTGGTTTGTGTACTGGCTCATGCCAGATTTTAGGGAACCTGCACTACCGACATTGACGCTTATTACTCGGGTAACGCATTCTCATTTTCACAAAAATTTGGGAATGTCAAATTCAACTTCAAAAGCGTCAGATTTTCCAGGAACTTTCTTAAATTCACATTATTTGTTAACAAAGTTCGCGCGTGTTTTCTAGGAATGGTAAACTTTTGCTGTGTTATTTCGAGGTTGTTATAACAATAAAGTGGCTAGCTGTATGCAGAATAGTGTCCAAGCCATACGAAATAAAAGAAGAAGAAGAATAGACAGAAAAGAATATCTAATATCTAACCTAGCAATTTATCATGACCATGAGTTCTCAAGATCAAGAAGGAAATTGTTCGACATTTTTCTTTCATTATTTTTGTAATTGATTTTGATTCATTACTTCCATCCACATCAACTGGGAAGTGGGAACTGCGAAATAGCACACGCATTTTTAGAGAAAAGTAAAAGTTAACGGTCATGAGTTTAAACGACGGCATGGAGAAAATAATCATCAAAAGGAAAGCCTCAGATGAGGATGATCAGTTCATGGAGTCCGAGGACTCCTTGTTACTCAACTCGGCGATGTTGAAGTGTGAAGATGAACAAAACGAGGACGCTGGTTGCGGGAAGACACCTCTTCCTATAAAACTAGAACCCGAAGGCTCATCGACGTCGACCTTGAAAGAAGAGATCGAGATCGAAGACCACAAACCGGGCTGGGAGCAGATGACCAGGAGCCGTGGTAGCGTTGGAATTGTTAAAGGTGGACTCGAACTGTGTGAGCCTGTTCAAGGAAGTGAGGCACTTCAGGCACGATCTTCTGAAAGCAAGAGCGGAGGAGAGTTGAAGTATAACTGTGAGGATTGCGCATATAAAACAAATGATAGATCTAATTTTATCAAACATTGTAAATGTAAACATTCCAAAGATGCAGACTTGTACAAGTGTCAGGAATGTTATTACAAAACAAAATATAAAGGTGATTTTACCCAACATCATAAATTTAAACATCCCAAAGATCCAGAAATGTACAACTGCCAGGAATGTTCTTACGAAACAAAATGGAAAAGTCATTCGACTCGACATTATAAACATAAACATTCCAAAGATGCAGACGTGTACAAATGTCAGGACTGTTCTTACGAAACAAAATGGAAAAGAAATTTGACTCGACATTGTAAACATAAACATTCCAAAGATGCAGACGTGTACAAATGTCAGGACTGTTCTTACGAAACAAAATGGAAAAGTGATTTGACTCGACATTATAAACATAAACATTCCAAAGATGCAGACGTGTACAAATGTCAGGAATGTTCTTACGAAACAAAATGGAAAAGTCATTTTCCTCTACATTATAAACGGAAACATTCCAAAGATGCAGATGTGTACAAGTGTCAGGAATGTTCTTATGAGAAGACATGTAAAAGTGATTTGACTCGACATTATAAACGTAAACATCCCAAAGATGCAGATGTGTACAAATGTGCTGGATGTCATTATGAAACTAAAATAAAGAAACACCTTGTCCAACATTGTAAGTCCATTCACTCAATCAGAAGGAGCTAACGAGTACCAAGATACAACAATCACTGAACTGTGAAGAGTGATCTTACTTTTAGACAAACATGATCAAACGAACCGCTGAACTTTAATAGGAAAGAAGACAAACTGAAGGGTTTCAAATATTTGGGAGTGTCCAAGTTCTTAAAATATTGTTTGGCCTGCTAGCTGTTCGGATTATAAGAATATTTTTGGAGGGCTGTGAGGACTTTGAGGATATTCGAATGAGCAGGACTCTACTGTACCTACACTGAAACTCCGATGTCCAAGTTCAGGTTAGAGCCAGGACAGAACAAGCGCAGGAGGTGAGCTCGCCTTCTGTATATGAGGGAGACCTTAACTCGGTTAAAGTGTAATGTACTCTGAAGTGTGTAAAAAAAATAAATAAACAATAATTACTGTTAACATAATATGTTTATTTAGTTAATTTTTTATATGGGGTGCTTGTTTATGGAGAAAATGCATGGGACTCTCAGTTCTCTCAAAAGATACGAAGTCAGTTAAATTGGGGGGTCAAAAGTTGACCATCGATGCTTCCCCCTAGCTAGAGAGCTCCAGCGATTTGTAGATTATTGTTGGATTTCTTGTTGAAAAGTGTCCTAATGATGTTACGGTTAAAAACTTGATTGGTTTTTGAATAAAAAAATAATAACAAGAATTGCAAATTTCGTATTTTTTCGATTATTTGGACGATAAATTAATTTTGGCGATGCGCAACCTACAGCGCTATACAGATGTCCGACATAATGACTATACCGTGCGATCGTCACGGAAATAATTAATTAATAAAAAGGGCAACGATTGGAACGGTTACCGAAGTTATTAACCCTTTCACTACTGATGTCCATGATCATGTACATAATATTTAGAGACTGATAAAGAGAAAGAAAATCAAATACACTAACCAATCTCAATTTGTACATGATCTTGGACATCTATTTATACATTTCTCGCAGTATCAACGCCATCTGTGAGTTATATTGATAAGTTTCCTCAAAAATAAACATGGCCGAGTTTGCTAGTGCTTTATCAGGTAAGTTGCTCTCAATATTTATCTTTTTTTTCCTATTTTTATATTAGTTCTATTTAATTTTATGACTTTAATCGACTTTATGATTGTTAAACCAAAGTAATAATTGATTATTTCAACCATATGTGTAGAAAAACCAATTATATATCATCACATTCATGAATGTCCATGATCATGTACAAATAGATTCAAAGGTAATTTATGTTGTCCATGATCATGGACAAACAGAGTGAGAGGATAATTTGTAACACTTCATTACATGGAGTAGGTATATTGAAAGTAATGTGAATTTAGTTATGTCTAAAAAGCTTCAGCTACTTATATCTTCAAAAATATCTATATTTTTTACAGGTGTATCATTTAAATGTGACAAAGCCACTAAAGACCTACTGGAGAAAAATCGGTGTACCTACATGAGTTAATTTTCTTTTTTTTTTATTTGTTTTTTTTTTTATTATTTTGTAAAATTGTATTATTTTTATTTTTTCAAATGGATATTGAATGTTATGTTTAATAAAGTTTTTATAAACGAATTTAGATTCTTTGCATTAAAAAAAATCATCCAAAACGTGTCGAAACAAATTTATAAATAAGCCAACTAAAAAACTGAAAATGATAGTTCACTCAATTTGTACATGATCGTGGACAATTTTTTTTTCCATCAAGGAAATATTCAAAAAAAAAAAAAAAAAATATTTTCCCATTTCTATGATCTAATGGAACTAAAGTCTTATGAAAAAAATTTTTTTTGCCACCAGGAAATCTCCTGGTAGTGAAAGGGTTAAAACAACCGTTACATATTTTTTATAGAAAAAATATCAAGGAGGGGGGGGCGACTAATGACTATTCGCATGTAACTGAGATTAGGCTGTCGGTTCAGGTTAATAAAACTCGGTTGATCAAAGTTTCAATATACAGGGTGTTCTACAAGCTCTATGACAAACTTTGACAGATGGTAGATTGCTTGATTTTAAACATATTTTTTTTAATAAACATGGGTCCGATTCGTTTTTGTTTAGAAGTTTCTATTCTGTGGTATAGGTTAGGAACAAAATTTTCTGCTTCTGTCACAGAATAGAATTAGTCTATTCTGTGCTTCTGTTCTGTGTTAAGGGCTAAGGCTCAGTAGTCTGTTCACTGAAACTGTGTCAGGCTCAATCCTGATGACGTCAGTGGTTGGAGAAACCGGTTACGGTTCCAGAGAAACAAGCATTTGACAGTTGCAGGCAGGGTTGCCAATTTCACTGTAAACTTTTGATTACAGTAAATGCGGAATTTTTAATGATAAAAATTAAACTCCCGATAGACGGCTCGAGCTCCATGGAAACCTAAAATATGATTTGGTTCTTAAAACTTCCACTAAATCACGACAACTACTGACAACAATGGCCACGTGAACGGTTTGTTTATTTGGATCCGTTTACGCTTAACCCAGCCCAGTGACGTCACATTATCGGCGTCTATAAACTGTGGGTGCGGGCAGGCTGCGTTTCGGTCTTCTGATGTCACGCGATTGGAAGACCAGTTAGTACCACACGCATGAGATTGCTCGTATCTTTTTTAATGTCAGAAATAAATAAAAAAAATCTTTGTAGGCACTAGCACTAGCACTACCGCTTTCTACGTCAGTGTCGGTAATACAGGTACCTACGTCAGCGTAACCTTGTTTCGTAATCCTTGACAGCTCGTTTCAATAAAATAAAACCTTTTTTAAGTCATTATTATTAGGCAGTGTATTTATAGAGTTTTTTGAATTTATTAAGATTGTAATTATAAAATGTCATTTAAGCAGTCGGTCTCGACTGCGCTCGTTCTAAATCGTTGGAAAAAGAGCGAAATCTCATGATAAGTTTTCACAATAAATGCATTATCTATCTTATCTATCTATCTATCTATCATGAGCGACGTTACAGATATCGCGTATACAGATAATACGTTTTCATGCAACTTTTCTTCAAGGAACCGTTCTTTTAGATTGATTAGAGACTCCTGGTTCCCTATAATATGATCTTGATCTATCTCCCTACCTTTATATGGTATATCGTCAGCCTAATCTGAAAATGGCCTAAGTCACATTTTACAAATTTCACAGGAGGAGTAAAAAACATTTGCGTTTTAATCAAGACAACTTAGGATTTGGGCCACTTTCTTAGAACAGTCTAATGCCATCTGAGTGGAAAATCGAACTCAAACAATTTACTAAGCGATGAGTTAGGCCATTCTCTTTCAAATGATACTAAAATCTCATTTTGGTGAAAAATGGACTTAGGCCATTTTCATATTAGGCCGACGATATGGTACATCACCTGGAGTGCGTTCATAATAAACGCCGTGTGAATGAAAAACAACCTACCGGGCGAATTACCGAGCGTTCCAGCTGGTGTGTTGTTTTAAAGTGAACGCTCTCAGAGAAGTTTTCGACAGTAGTTGTACATAACCTAATTTTTTTGCAGTAATAAATACTTTTCAATCACGCGAGTCGTGTAATTTCCCGTTCGTCTTTACTCTTTAAATGTTGATGTTATAATTTATTTTAATTCATATATAAATAACAGCTTTCGGTCAGGAAATTAAAATTGATCTGAATATTATAAACAAGGTAGCAATTGTAGCTTCGTTTATAATAATTATAATATAATGATGACTTCGAAGATAATGATGATGAATGTGACTCTGTACTTATTAGAGGCTTATATTTTATGTTTTCCATTTTAGGTTTTATAGGTATTTTAACAAAACTATATCCACATAACAAATTATATACCTAATTAAAACCAAAAACGAACGGTGGAACAAACAATAATTATTAAATCGAACTTGAATCAGATTCTATTTATTTTCTACATCTCCATTCTCCAATAATTTCTAACCTAATAATATTTCATAATTTCATATTTAATAAATCACGAATAACCGCTCGTTTTTGCTACTGCGCATGACGGGCGTTTTTCATCTATATAATTTCTTGGGATGAAAAGTTGTCTACCGTGCGATCACACGGCGTTCATTCTGAACGATATAACTCTTTACCCAATGTTATTATGAACGGGTTAGGACGTCGCCGTGTGCACACGGCGTTTATTATGAACGTACCCCAGGAGTGAGTTAACAAAAACGTTTAACGCGCATGCGGCTGTGAAATATTACATTGCTGTCAGTTGTCAATCAGAATGTCATCTATCGGCACTATAGCAACCAGCAACTTCATAAGTTCATAAAAGGTGGAAGTTTTTTTTTATTATTATACTTCTATTTCTATTTTCTACTTCTTTTCTTATTCTATTTAATTTTAATTGAATGTGTGTTGTTCTCGTTTCTTTATCAGCTGTTGGCATTTCTAAAAGATTACATTGTTAAAAATCTCCTCAAAATCACGTTATTAGATAAACAATAATGTGACTCATAATTAATTAATAATTACAACAAGACAATCACTTCTTCAAGTGGCTCCATTAATAATTAAATGATAAACCAATAAATACGTAGTACCCGTAAGTACCTGCTTTTTAATCTCCCATCAGAATTTCGATTCTCATTCTTCTCTCCCATTCTTATTTAGGTTCCTGCGAGCAAAGATCAAGTAAGACCCCCAAGCAGTAAGTAACCCCCTAACCTCAACCTTTCAGACAAGAAGAAATCAAAAAAGAAGCAGAAATGGCCTGGACCGCTTATCAGGGTTTCCTGGCAATTCTCATGGTGGTCACCGGCAGTCTCAACACTCTGACCACAAAGTATGCGGGTAATTTTTTTTTTGTTCGCTTTTTGGTAACGAAAAAATCGAAAATTTCAGATGGGCGGATCAGACGGAAGCAAAAGGAACGGACGGAGTAGTGGCAAAGTTCGACCATCCCTTCTTTCAAGCGTCCAGCATGTTCCTGGGGGAGATGCTCTGTTTGCTCGTCTTTAAATCGATGTACAGGATTTATATGAGCAGAGCTGTAAGTATTATTATTTGTTTATTAATAATAATCACTTGAAACTTTTGTCATTTTTAAAAAGGTCACAGGAACAGGCTAGTGTCCCTTTATCCTTCTTCTTCTTTTTTTATGTTTTTACTTGAGGTGTGAACAAAACAGAATAAGTAAATCGATAATAAACGATCCGTTATTTCGCAGGACGGTTCCGAAGACGTCAACACCCTAACGAAAGGCAACCGAAACTTCAACCCGTTCATTCTGTTCATCCCGGCCATGTGCGACATGACGGCGACCTCCATAATGTACGTCGGGTTGAATCTGACGTACGCTTCCAGTTTTCAAATGTTCAGAGGTAAGTTCTAGCTCTAGCACATCCGTCCTTAAAAATTGATTAAATCAGCTAATCTGGCATTGTTTCCAAGCCCTCTGGGAATCACTTTTTGGGGTCAAGTGCTCGATTGAATTCCTTTCGTTCTCGAGCATCAGATTAATTCGAGTGTTTATAAATGACAATAATATGATTGTGTAGGTACGCAATTGATTGATTTTGATAAGAGAGAGATATGTATTTAATTATTAGCTGCTCTCCTCTTACTAGCTCATGTAGCCCATTCACTTTCTATCAGTTTTACTTTTCCTTGATTGGCCCTGATCGATTACCAGAAATGTACTGACTGATGCTAACACCTTGTTGTCGCTGATATAAAATATACTCTTACAAACTAACTCATTTCTCCATCAAAAGAATAATGTTTTTTAGTAGATTTTGGACTGGGACCCTTCTAAAATAAGCTTGGAAGTTATTCTATAACATTAGAGAAAATTTCTAAAACCAAATTGAACATTTTTAGATATACCATAAGCTTTCCAGGATATTCTAGAATATTCCAGGACATTCACAAAACATTCTAGAACCATTGTGTAAATGCTGAAACATCTAGAAATTTATAGAACAAAAAGGAACATTTTAGAACAATCTGTAACATTCTTTAAAACATTATCTATTCAATCATTCTAGAACAATATAGAGCATTTTGAATATTCTGGAGAACATTCAAAAAGATTCTAGGCAGCACTAGAACATTTTAGAGTTTTCCGGAACATTCTTAAAAAATCAAAAGTATCCCCAAACTTTCTAAAACACTCTTTAACATTCTGGAACTCTTCAAAATAATATAGAACATTCTCTAATCGAATATTCTAGGGACTTGTTTGAACATTTTATAGATTGCTGAAGATTCTTAAATTTTTTTAAGCATTCTTAAACATTTCCAAACATTCTAGAACCATTTCAGATCATTCTGCGACATTCCCAAACATTATGAAACACTCCAGAATCACTGTTTCTCATTCTATATATTTTAATAGAATATTCTCTAACATTCCAAATACATTCTTCAACATTTTAGAATTTTCTGGAACATTCTTAAATATTCCAGAATATCCTCGAACGTCCTATAACACTCTCAACCATTCCGGAACATTCTAAAACATTAAATAACTTGAATCAAAAGTTCTAGAGAATTTTTAGCATTTTAAACATTCCAGAACATTCTAGGCCATGTTAAACGGAGACACAATATTTTGAAAAATTCAAAAACCTTCCAGGGCAGTCCCGAGAATTCTAGAACAATCTGGAACATTCTAGAACCATTCCTGAACAGTCCTAACATTCCCGAACATTGTGGAACATTCTAGAGCAATCTGGAATATTAGAGAATCTTCTAAACTATTCTGGAACTTTTTTTTCCAAATTTTCGAAATATTTTCCAATATTTATCTTCAAAATAATTCTCTCCAACATATTTTATTTTCTGAATAGAACAATCCGAAATATGTCAGAACCATTCTAGGATATTCTACAAAATTTTAAAGCATTTAGATTTAAAGCAGATAGATCTAGAACCATTTCAGAATATTCTAGAAACGAACATCTTCTATGCTTCCAGAGAACATTCTCATACGATCCATAATGTTCTAGACTATCCCAGAACATTGCTAAACATTCCAGAATATCCCCGAACTTCCTATAACACACTCTAACATTCTGGAGCATTCTAAAACATTATAGAACGTTCTTGAATCTCAGATTCTAGGAACATTCTAATATATTCTAAAGCATTCTTGAAAATTTTAGAGCATTCAGAAACCATAAGGAGCCATTTCGGAATATTCCAGTACATTCTAAAGAATTCTAGAACATTCTAGATCATTCTGGGGCATTCTAGAGCCTTTTCAGGCATTCTGAGACATGCTAGAAACAAACATTTTCCATCATTCTAGGGAACATTCTCATACATTCCAGAATATCGTCGAACTGCCCATAACACTCTCAAACATTCTAGTACATTCTAAAACAGTTTAGAACCTCAAATGGAGAATTCCACAGCGTTCTAAGCAATTTTAAAATGTTCCAGAACATTCAAAAACGTTCCAAAACTCTCCAAAAACTCAAGAATACTTTACAGCAATCTGAAACATTCTAGAACATCCCCCAACATTGTGGAACATTCAAGAGCTATCTGGAACATCAGAACATTTTATAGTATTCTGGAACAAACCAGATTTCGAAATAATTTTCAACATTTTAAACGTTCTCAAACGTTCCAAGATAACTACATCCAGCCTTAAACATAATACTCTTTTGACACCCTCATATCCAAATCCAACCCCTGCAGTCTTTAACCGAAACTTTGATATGTGAGGGATGAAGGGCTACCATATCATACAACCCTCATGAGGCTGCAGGGGCTGGTTTTTGGATTTACAGACAGCCTCATAAGAAAACCACCCTGAGAACCTTCTAGAACGTTCCGGCACTCTATGCCACCAAAACTGTTGTGATCAGTGGGGGATAAAAGACTACCATACTAAACAACGGCATGCTTTATTTTTTCCAGGTTCCGTGATAGTCTTTGTCGGTCTGCTGAGCGTGGCCTTCCTCCAGCGCACCCTCCAGAAGCGCGAATGGTTCGGCATACTGTTTGTGATCGCGGGGCTCGCCGTCGTCGGACTGGCCGACTTCCTGTCCCCGTCCACGACGGAGAACCACGGCCGCAACGACATAATCACCGGCGATCTCTTGATCGTGATCGCGCAGGTGATCACGGCCGTCCAGATGGTCGTCGAGGAGAAATTCGTGTCCGGACAGGACATCCCGCCGCTGCAGGCCGTCGGCTGGGAAGGTAAGCGTTTGCGATCCCGGTCATTCGCCCAACGTAATTAAATCGAATTTACAGGAGTTTACGGGTTCATCGTGCTGTCCCTGCTGCAGATCCCGATGTACTACATCCCGGTCGGTAAGCCGTTCAGCGACAACCCGCGCGGGACCCTCGAAGACTCGATCGACGCCTTCGTCCAGGTGGGCAACAGTTGGCAGCTGATCGTCGCGATTCTCGGTACGATCGTGTCGATCGCGTTTTTCAATTTCGCCGGGATCAGCGTGACGAAGGAGATTTCGGCGACGACCAGGATGGTGCTGGACAGCGTCAGGACGATCGTTATTTGGGTGTTCAGTTTGGCGTTCTTCAAACAGGAGTTCCACTGGTTGCAGGTGAGTGTGTGTGATCGCTCGTCGTGTTGGTGGTTAATTTAACGATTTCATTCATTGTTGCAGCTCGTCGGGTTTGTTTTACTGATCACCGGCATGTGTCTCTATAACGGGATAACGGGGAGAGGTTTATGGATGAAGTTCCGTCTGTACAGGACGAGGCACAGTAATCTGGAAGAGGACGTGGTGGAGAACCGCACCGCCGATGCAGTAGAGCCTGTCGTTTAGAATTAGAACAAAAAAAAAGAAGATTGATCGTGATATTTTTGCTAGGACGAAAATAGTTATTTTTGTACTGAATTATTTTAGCTCAGTTTATTACTTAAAGAATATCTCGGGGTAATCTCGAGGGGTTTTATTTTATAATGGTTTTATAATAGTGTAATTTTGTAATCTAGGTGTGTAATAATAATAATAATTGATTTTTTTTTTATTGTGAGCAGTATTCATGAACAATACAGTAAACACAGTCGGCCTGAAAATGGCCGCTCTTTAGAAAATGGCCGCCCTATATTGTTATTAAATTTTTATTAATATTGAATTGGCTGAATGGCTTGTAAACTAGTCTCTAGAATCCAGACAAGATAATTGCTCATTTTTATATTAATCATTCAAATCCAAAGGGAATAGAATTCAGTACTCATTAAACAATACACCAAACACAGTGATTGTTCATTTGGCCAAAAATGGCCGCTTTATTTGTGGAGTCATTTGGCCTTAGAAAATTATTTTTAAGTGGAATGTTTCAATTGGCCTGAAAATGGCCGCCCTTGAAAGTTGAAAATGATAAAGTGCCTAAAATATCAAATTTATTATTGTTATTATTAATATAGAATAGTTACATACAGGGTGTTTCAGTGATATAGGGCCAAATTCAAAGGGGTGGTTCCTGTTTCTCTCATCAGCAAACGAAGCTCTTTAATTTGGCTATTTTAGGTTTTGTAGATGTCTTTCAGTGGTGTAGATATTCAGGGTTTGCGCCCCTTTTTCCTCTCTATCTTTTAGTCCACTGACTATTGCAAATACAAAAACGTTACTCAATAGCCACTGCATTTTAGAACAAAAAAGTGTTGTTTAGTTTTTTCATGCAGGGCACCGTTTTTGAGATAAAAAATGTGAAGTTAGTGTAACGAAATCGATAAAACTTTAATTAGTATGTCATATATCAAAAACGGTGTGTCGTTTGAAAAAAATTAAACAAACCTTTTTTGCTCTATAACGCTTGGGCTATTAAATAACGTTTTCGTAATTGCAATAAAGCCAGTGGCGTAGAAGATAGGAAGGGAAAAGGGGTGCATACCCTGAATATGTACGCCACTGGAAGACGTCTAGGAAACCTGAAATAGCCAAATTAAAGAGCTTAGTTTGCCGATTGTTTACGCCGATTCTAAATTAAAAAACTCCTTTAAATTTGGTCCAAATATCACTCAAACACCCTGTATAACTGAATTTTGTATCTTACCAATATGACATCTAGTGGAATTTTATAAAACTCCTGTAAAGGGGGAAGTGTGATAATAGTTTATTATATTATTAACTAATAATTAATTATATTATCTGGTACAGGTTCATAGAACACGATATCTACCCCTTTGTGGAAAACTTGTGGCATCCATGATGGGGGAATCCCTCTCTTAATGTTTCTTAATATTCTCTCTCTATCTCTCTTTCTCTCTCATCTTCTAGGAAATTATAGACAGGATGTTCTATGAGTTTAGACCAGATAAATAATTATTCCAGGCTCATTTTATGAATTAATTATGTTATATTCACACTGTCATTATAACAATAAGGAATGATATGAATAAAGACGTTTTAACAAAAATTTTATTTAATTTAATTAATAATCTTCCAGCTAACAATAACCAAAGCTATGCGTTCTAATAGGGACATAAATAAGAGATGAGGTGGTTTTTAGTTGCCTTCAATAACACTAACACTAACACCAACACGGACCACCAAAACTCAAATATACACCTCACTTATACATACAAGCGTAGGTCTGTTTCTAGTAAACAGATAATATAAATAATGTATGAAGCACGGAAAGGTGCAAATCGTCTTTACATATTTATTGAAATGTCTAGACTAGACATGCTAATGGAGACCAGGAGGCCCAAAGGATTCTTTCTTAGTCATGTGTTTTTACTCTACACCACACATCAGACAGACAGACAGTCAGACTGTTTTATTATACAATAATACAATATAATATATTTAGATATAGGTATCTGATTTTGTTATACATATTATATTTATGTAATAAGTCCTCCTAGTACCTAAGTACTTAGGTGGAGGGTTAATAATAATAATCGTCTGATCTATTTAATTTTTTTTTTCGTACACCTACCCATAGCCGCCCGTTTTAAGTAGGAATAATGAACGCACACACGTGAATGAACCGACGATGTGAATTCACGTGTGCATGGTCGAATTAAACGGATTCAATTCTGGTTTTTTAATGCACCCCATAAATGATGCAGGAGCGTGTCTGAAAATTTAGATTCGCCCTTGAAAATAGGTTGATTAACTCTTGCCGTAATATAAAGTTTTAGTTATTTCCATGAGATCGACTCGCGTCTAGGCGATCAGTTACCTTTAACCATCGCCGTTTTTAGAAAATCCGCTCCACTTTTCAAACTATTTATTTATATTTTAATTAATATAATGTACGAGTATCTATTAGTAAAGTGACTGATGGATAAATATTTAGTCTACTTATTTTTAGACGAATAGACTGGAAGGAACTGGGTAATCATCCTCCTGCTGCTTCTTCAATAACAATAATAAATAAATGATCCTTCCGTGCCCTGCTGGTCTACTTGTCTAGAGATACTGATGGTGATGAATGATGACATTACCTCGTTTTTCTTTATTAGTATAATAACTCCATGAACATGTGTCATTTAATAAAAAAAAGTCAAAATAATTTCTGGAGCAGTGGATCATTCTTATAATAAATATTATTCTACATTTATGGGATATTTCGATATTTTATTAAATGTTGATTAAAATAAATCGATTTTTAAAATAAAAGAAAATGACAGTTTGACAGGTCGTTAATGTTTAATCTGAGATTTCATATTTCAATCACCATACCTAACCTGCTACTTTTTTATAATAACTCCGTGAACATGCGTCACTTTTTTATTATTAAACTAATTAACTCTTTTATTTTGAAAATAAGCACTCGATTGATTTATTATTAACATAAATAATAAAAACAATGATTTCTTTAATTTATTTCATAAGTAGTCATAATAAGCTTTTCAAACGATTGAATCAATAAAGCAATCAAATTTAAAATTTCATAAAATCTGACAGCCATCTTGCTCTTACCCAATGAGAGTAGACCTGTCAATTCTGTCATAAATCACAGAGTAACTTATTAGAATGAATAATAAGGAGTTTTGATTTTTATTTATAATTATAAAATTACAATTATTGATATTTATAATTAATTATGATATTAAAATAGAAATAAATCTATAATTTAGATATTATTCATACCCTGAAAGTGAGAATAATTCGATTTACTTTTCATTTTGACAGATCTGAATCTCTATACCACGGAGTAACTTAAAATTGAAGAGGGTTTCTTTATTGATTATTTACTGCGCAGAGCAGCAGAGCGCAAGTGCGCACCAATAATAACTATTGCCGGGATATTTAAAATTCCCAAAACTAGATCAGCGATTGAATCGTTCAAGGGGCAACTATTTCATATTAAAATTAGCGCGGATTTATAAATTTTTATCAGAAAAGTCGTCTACATACATACATATATTTAATATTGTAATAATAGTCGCGACGACGTATTGTTTTTATTTTGTTTTATTTTTCCTAGTCTGATAATCGTAATAAGTATTTATTTGCGTCCCTACAACGAAACGATACAAGTCTAGCCGCTCCGTCATGAATATTTAGCACACGGTGTCCAGTAGTTTTGTTAGAAAAAATGCAGAAAAACACCTACTTGATGCTGTTTTTACTAACCGGGCAGATTTATTGTAGATAGATGCTAATGTAATTCTACCGAGTTGAGATATAAGTAGCCGGGTACGCCTCGTAATATAAACATATCACATAAGACCACTACCGCGTCTACATCTCATCCTCTCTTATCTTTATCTCTCTTACCCTTTTTTTTATCTTACAACTATTTTAGTGGTAAATAAAAAAATTATTGTTTGAGAAGTGTGCTGTTTTAATAAAGTAGTAGTGTCCTACCGTTGTTAGTACGCATCGAGTAAGTTTTTTTTTTATTATTGTGTTTTTTTTTATTATTATTTTTCTGCTTTAATAAATTTGTTCAATTATTATAATGAATAAGAAAAATATTTATAGCGAGAGTTCTACTATAATAGCAGGGTAATGGTAGAAAAAATAAAAAATGACCGATTCTGGGATTAAACAAAATTAAACAATAATAATAATTGTTTTCGTATTATTCAACCGCGACCGCGTATTATTCAACAAGAAGTGTCAACGGCATTTGTGTCATCGATTTTTCGGTGTCATTAACATTCGCGTGTGTAATAATGTTACATACGCACTGTAGACGGAACCTTCTCCGCGCTACCTGCCCGCCTGACTTCGGTAACACCTAACACGCACTTTTCTGCTTAATTATATGGAAATTTTAAACCGGTCGCGTCAAAATATTCTCGCACTTGAAATTCCTAGAAGGCAAAGTCTGTTATGGTCTAGACTAGATTCGGATGAGGAGCGGATTTTTTCGCTTACTGCGACGGAAACGACGACAGATTCAGATAGGTAAATGCACTATGAAAAATGCAAGCTGGCCTTTTGTCGTTCATTACTATAAACCAGGACCGGATTTATTAACCCGCTCATCAATAAATCGCTTAATTTTATATCTCGGCAAGTTGTTTTGTTAATTAAAGACGTTTTAACGTTTTTTTTTGCAATTAAAAAAAAACACCCTGTATATTATTGCATTTTTGGATTTCTCGGGAAATTTTAGTGTTACCACTTGTGTCACACTTGGTATCTAAGTAGCATAGTTTCCACGCTGTGAGACATTTTTTGTTTGAAGTATCACGACAAAAAAATTTTATGCGCAAAATTAATTACTGCTAAAAAGAAAAAAACTCCGCACACCCTTCACTCAATTATGTCAAATGATCACGTCAATTATAACTCGGAAAGTATTCGTTTTAAGTGTGCAGTGCGACATATCAAATCAGACTAGAATCGTCTGATTAATTCAAATTTGCTATTAAATTCAAAATCCGATTTGAAATAACGATTTTACAAAAAAATACTATTAAAATAAATTATAAAAATAACTAAATCATAATAGTAGGTAGATACGGTCCTGCGATCGTAATTTATTTAACGTCAAAACATTGCACCTGAATTTCTAAATACTATAAGGAGAAGAGGAAAAAATTCCTACAACTATCTCTCTCTATCTAATAATACTACTTTAATATAAACATTGACGGAGTCGTTGATTTCAGAGTTTTTCTCACGCCGCGCTCAAAGACCGTTCCAAAACTTACTCTCGCAATAAATAAAAGTACGTCGCTTATCTTTTTTTTTACCGACACAATTAATCAATTAAATAATCGATTTAATTATTTCCAGAATGACCACGTTGATCAAATTAACGACGTTCGCCGCGCTGGTTCTCCTTGCCGGATCAGTCCCGCTGAAGAGCAACAATCTGGACGTGGGGGATGAATCGAAAAACGATCAAAATATCGGCGCCGTACCGTCTGAACACCTCCAAGACGATCGTTTGACATCTGACAATCGGGTGAAAAGAGACGACTCGGAATCCATGGAAGTGAACAACGCTTGGCTGAACGAGATCATCAGGAACAGGTACGGTTTATCGTGAAAAATCTGATTGAGAGAGAAATAATTATTTTTTTAAAATTTCAAATTCCAAGAAACCAGGACGATTATTACGAAAGGTAATGCGCAAGAGTGTTGCATGCACTTGATCGCTGCATGAGCTTGATTAGGTTGCTCGATTATTGCGTGCGTTTTATTATTCTAATTCTATAATCGTGACGCTTTTTTTTTAATCATTAAAATTTCCTGGTTCAGAAAATAACAACCCTCTATCAGTTTCTACCTCAATGGTCACGTACGTTACTCCGTTGTAATCGGAACGACATCATAGAGCTAGAACTGATTTAGAGGGAGCTTGCGCCTTCAATTTAATTAATTTAATTTAATTAATAATAATTTGAATAATACTCCACAGAACAAGAGAGCAAAGGCTGCGCCAGATCAAAGACACCCTCCTCAAGCACCTCGGAAGGGAGAATTACGCGCACAACCAAACTTTCCCGAACGTGACCGTCCCCGACATCTACCTAAACAATGACGTCACGATCATCGAGAACGATTACGGCATGGAAAAAATCAGAAGTTTCTACCCCAGTTGTAAGTACTTTTTAACCTATTTATCTTCAATAATAATAATAATTCCACCCTATATAATAATAGGTGACCTTCCCGATACCGACGACGACGATTTCGAGGACAACAACAACCTGATGATCCTCTACTTCAATTTCGACTACAACAACGAGGGACAGACCGGCGACATCGCGACCGCCACCCTGCGGCTCTACAGGAACCCCGCCGACAACGCCACCATGAACGACCAGCCGAGCAATTGCGACAACTCTACCGACGAGGAGTTCTTCCGCATCACGATCTACTGGTACAAGACGCTGAGACAGAGACGAGGTAAGCGATGATTCCAGCGACCGTCCGTTCGAAACCCCTAATCTTTTCCGTTTCCAGTGCGCCGCCGCGTGATGAGCGACAGCCGGATGGTGTCGCAGAGCTCCCAGTGGGTGGATCTGCGCGTGAGGGAGGCGGCTCGAGCGTGGGCGAGCGGACGTCGCCTCGGACTCGCCGTCCAGCTGGAAGATCAGGAGGGCAACCAGCTGAGAGCCGAGGAGTACTTCAAGGGCGTCCAGTGCACGGTCGGCGCGTGTGAGTGCATGCATGCTAACACTTATTAATCGGGCTTTTTTTTTGGGGGGGGGGGGGCGAATTCTTATCCTATTTTATCCGAGTCATCACTCGATTTTATTCCGTTTTTATACCGTCAACGGTCTCTTTGATCGTTCTGCTTGTATAAATTGCGAGTATTTTCGGCCGTATTTGCCAGATCGTGCATTAAATTGTTATTTCTGACAAAATTAAAAGATTTAACCCGCTCCTTGATAATAGTTAAACGAGGGGAGAGCGATGTTGTCAAATCGTGCGGGGAATTACGTTTTGGACGATTGTTCGTTTAAAAATGCCTACGAAATTGTTGTTATGGTAATTTAGAGGGCAAATAGGAGAAATTGTAACGTTAACAGATTAATTTTGCATGGTTTTATTAGAGTTTGGCTTCCAGTTTCTAGGCGAGAGAGTAACGTACAGCTGTACATACATACACATGTGATTTATGCGATGTGCATTATAAATTTAGTTTTTCCGACTAATCTTGGAAGGGAACGAACGCGCTTTCGAATAGCGGAGGCGTGTAAATTTAAACATCCTTAAAAACCTGCCAAAAGTTACTTATTACAATCATGCATAAGCACAATTCACTGATGTTGATGTATCGTTTACCCATTTTTATGTATTTAATTTAAAATAATAATTAATGATAATTTTTCTTGTATCTACTACAGCTACTCCACGTCCAATCCCAACGATCTACACCGACGCAGCGAGACGTACCAACGAACTTCACCGAATTTATGAACTTATTGGAAACGATTCATCAGCGCCCTTCGATTACTCTGACCTTCTGCTCCCGATAATCGACATCTGCACCGTCGAGTTCCTCCCGAACGCCACGCCGCAGCAGCCGCTCGAGTGGGCGCGCATGCGCCTCTGCAACCAGCACGATCTGATCGCCCGGAGGGCGAAAGTGGCGCTCTCTGGCGGGGTCGCGGACGTGACGTCATCATCCTCTAGCCGGCAGTTTGACGCGAGCGAAGACCCGAGGAACAATATACTGGGCAGCAAGATGATCATCTCGAAAGAGGAGTTGAATAACTTAGGTTAGGTTATTTTGTTTTAGTTAGTTTTAGTGTATTTTTAGTTTGAATGAGGTTGGCAGCACTGGTGGCTGCCTGTTTCTGTTACTCTTTCATGATAGCAGGTAGCCACCCGTGGTGCTGATGCTGATTAGTATCTCTCCTATGGACAAGACTGTTTTGAGGTTAGGTTAGTTAGGTTAATTTGAAAAATGGCGCTCTTTTTATTGTTATTAAAAAGAAATGACTGATTTTTAATACCTAATAAATAAATAATAATAGGTTAGCAATGTTTAAGTTATTGTTCTTATCGTAGGTTTCTTATTTTTTAAATGCAATACAAGTTTTAGCGGTGTACTTATTATTATTATTACTTATTAATTATTTATTTATTTAATTTAATTATCTTGTATATTATTAATTAGTTAATTATAATTATTGTTAATTACATACATAAAATATTTTATCATTTCAACCTCCTCTCTTAAAACGTTACGCGCTTACACGATGAGTTTATAGGAACCACCAGTTGTGTTTAGTGTTTAGTGTTTAGTGTTTAACTTTAGTGTTTAGTTTTTAGTATTTTGTGTTTAGTCTTTAGTTGTGTAGTTATTTAGGGTTACCAATCAAAAGATTTGAAATAAGGCTTTATGACAAATAAAACAAAACAGTAACACTCGAAAATATTGATTTCTTTTTCTGAAGGGAGAAGTTATAAAAATTTCATATCCAATCTTATTTACAATAATATTATATATAAATATATAAATCTGACGTTAGATGTCGTTAAAATCGACGCTCGTTTCGAAATTTTTCAGCCTCACTCTCTGCGGCAAAGCTTCTAACCTCTGGGGCCTCCTTCCGTTAGTTGAAGCTGCTTGAAAAGAGCGCCAAACTTTTAAACTTGGCGGGCGATTTAAAAATAATGGGTGCGTTAAGATACACTGGAAGCTTGAATTAATATTTAAAAGGCGCTCTTTAAATAAAAAAATAAAATGAAATTGAGCAGAAAAGCGAACCTTGTCAGTTAATGCAGGTGATTTAAAACAACTGGTGCGTTCAGATATATACTCGTGTAAAATTATGGCGAGAAATTTAACGATAACATCATTGAAAAATATGGGAAAAATTCATATAAGAATGAAGAAGAAATAACTGTAAAATAGCTATAATGGCGTGTACAAGAAAAAAAAGTAGGGTACCTGTTTTACTGACACTAACGTTGCAGTGTCGGTAATGCAGGTTCACTAAAAAATGATTAATTGGTGCGTTCAGATATACTAACAATATTAAAATTTAAAACGTGCTGATTATTGAATAAAAAAGTCTTATAATTACGCCATTTTTTAAAAAAAAGGGCTTGAAAAGTTTAATTTTCGTGGGTGATTTAAAAATATCTGGTGCGTTCAAATACGCTTGTGTAAAATTATGGCGAGAAATTTGGGAATAACGTCATTTAAAAATAAGTGAAAAATTCATAAGAATCAAGAAATACCAGTAAAATAGCTTCAATAATGACGTGTACAAGAAAAGAATGAAGGGTACCTGTTTTACCGACACAAACGCTTCAGTGTCGGTAATGCAGGTTCCCTAAAAAATGATGAAATGAGATGGGGCGTTCAGATATACTAACAGGATTAACATCTAAAACGTGCTGATTGTTGAATGAAAAAAATCTTAGAATAATTGAGCCAAATTTAAAAATGTAGGGCATGCAAGATTTTATATTCGCGGGCGATTTAAAAATAACTGGTGCGTTCAGATACACTTGTGTAAAATTATGACGAGAAATTTAAGGATAACGTCATTTAAAAATAAGTGAAAAATTCACAAGAATCAAGTAATATACCTGTAAAATAGCTTCAATAATGA
The DNA here is from genome assembly GCA_910589415.1 of Malachius bipustulatus. NCBI lineage: Eukaryota > Metazoa > Arthropoda > Insecta > Coleoptera > Melyridae > Malachius > Malachius bipustulatus. Next base: position 38,751,429 of record OU342638.1, on the reverse strand, counting down.
CGTGTACAAGAAAAGAATGAAGGGTACCTGTTTTACCGACACAAACGCGTCAGTGTCGGTAATGCAGGTTCCCTAAAAAATGATGAAATGAGATGGGTGCGTTCAGACATACTCATAAAATTATGGCGCGAAATTTAAAGATAATTTCAGCGGAAAATTAAAAGAACTAGCGATTGTAAAATAACTTTAATGGCGTATGTACAATGACATGATTATGATGAAAAAAGAAGATGCAAGAATTCTAAAAGCGTCTAGAAGCGTCTACAAGAAGCAAATACTTACTAGTACTACTAACTTTTAAATCGTTTGTGAAGCAGTATTTGCTGTTATCACTAACACCCTGTTTAATGGCGTTCTTTTTTTTCCTTTCAGCGTAATCTGAAATTGAAATGCGTCCTTGAATTAATGTCTATTAAAATTCTTGCATCTCTTTCTACCACACTTCTCTTACTAAATAAAATAATAGAAATTACCTTTCCAAACGTTCAGAACGTGTTTGGCATCGATTTTCGTTGATTGTCGTAACAGCTCGTTAACCCTTTTAGTGGCGGGTTGGAAATATTTATTGATCAAATCTTCTGGTTTCTTCATCTCCAATTTCTAAAATTATTATTCATTGTATCTTCTTTTTAGCAATAAAAATAATTAATTTCGTCTTACCGTTTTGAATATATCCATATCGATAGCCTGAAGCTCGGAATCGCATTGGAGTCTACCCGGCGCTGTCTGGACGTCGTGGAGCCTCCCTAAAAATGATACAAATGGAATAAAAAATAAAAAGAAGATTTATATCGGACATTTACCGGGAGCTTCTTGGGTGTTATTATTACCGGGAGTGGGGAGTCTCACTTTCGCCACCAGCACTTCTGGCAGCTTGAACGATTGAGACTCCTCGATCCAAACAGACTGTTGCTTTATCGCTTCTAGATCACTATGGAAACGAAAAATAACACTCGATTAGCTGTCAACTGTCAAAATAGTTCAAATATCTACCTGTAGTTGCATTCTTTCTTTAGCGTCCCTGCCAGTTTCTCCCCGATCTGAGTCATCAGTTTTTTGCTCATGTTCAATTTCCTGATAGTTTCCAGGTAGTCTTGTCTCTCTTGCTCGAATTCGCTGTAGATATCTCTGATCTCTTTCTCCAACGATCTTACTTTGTACCTGTAGCGTCTCAATATTTCCGTTTTCTGATTCAATTCCTCGCTTATATCCTTGTACTGGTTCTGGAGCGTCTCTCGATCCTCGTCCTTGTTGATCTTCGCCAAGAGATGTGCGATTGCGCTATAAAGTTATCATTTAATGATTTAATGACACTTCTGATGACTTTGACAATTATTGACATTTACCTAGCTCGCCTTTCAGCGATCACCTTTTTCTTGCGTCTCCTTTCAGACAACTCCGCGTCGTTGGCTTTCTCTCCCCCGATCATGGATCTCTTGATCTCTTCGATTCGTTGCAGGATCTCATCCTTGGACGGTAACGACTGGAACGGTTCCGGATCAGCGTGGACGATCCTGAACGGTTCCTTGAAGAACGATTCGTTCTTTCTCTCGTTGTCGTTCTCGTCTTTCGCGTCTTCTTCGATCGGGAGCGCTTCGTCCATTTCCGCTTCGCATTCCCGGATCGGGTCTAGCGCAGCGCCATTTTCCTGGATAGGTTTGTAATTCACCAGCAAGTCTTTGAGTCGCTCTATCTCGGCTTTATATTCCCTCAGAATCGCTTCTTTTGGATCCTGCTCACAAATAATTAATAATAAGAGAAATTATGAGGTTATGTTTAGAAAAAGGTAAATACCTCGTTCACTTTCGGCCTGTTATGGATATTTTTGGCCCTGTTTGCGTAACGCAACGTCGACAACGTTTCGGCGTAATCTCTGCTTGCTGGACCTATGCATGCTATCATCAGTGTCCTGGTATTTCCGCCCAAGGAATCCTAAAATAAATAGCAAGAAAAGAGCGCGAAAATTTTAAATTTGGCGGGGAATTCAAATTTAATGGTCGCGTTCAGAATATGTAGGGGATTCATATTGAACGAATCACTCGTTCTTACCTGCAGCAATCGCGTTAGTTTAGAGTCCCTGTAAGGGATGTGTTTAGCTTTTCCGTCCACCAAGGCCGAAATTACGTTCCCCAACGCGCTGAGGGACAGATTAATTTTCGTGGCCTCTTTGAGTCGATCTCCGGAAGCGCCGGTTTTGGTCTGTCGTTCCGAGCCAGCCAGATCGACCAGATTCAGTTTCCCTGGTGATGGAACAAAAGTTAAGAAGAAGTATCGAGAACCGATCTGAAGAGGTACCTTTCTTGATGTGCTCGTTGTCGCCGGTGTTGCCGATTTGTTCAATACTGATGATGAAGATGCTGTGAGACCTGGAGCTGTTCTGGTTCATCAGGGTACTCCCGACGATTCGATTCTTCGTTCCCAGGTTCAAATAATATTCGCATTCGGACGCGCTTTGGACCTGATGCGAGGAAAGACCTGCAAATTAATCATTTCATCACGGACTTTTTTCGTTATTTTTCGGATCTACCTGGAACTGTCACTCCTTCATTAGCGACTTCTTTGAGAGCCAGATTCGAGTTGTCGGTGCTCAGTTTATCGTTCGTGTTCGTCACCAACAAATCCCTGATTTATAACGAACGAGTTAACTATAAGCTTATTAGCGAACGGATACTCGCACAAACCTTATCTGCTCGTTATAGATTTCCAGGTAACTAATCAGGGCCAGATATTTGACACCCGTGGTGACGGCGATCGTCTCGAAGATGTGCTCGAACGTTCTCGGAATCACTCCCTTATCCGCCTGGTTTTTCTTATCGTAGCCCTCCATTGTGTACGACTTTCCGCAGCCGGTCTGTCCGTAGACGAATATCGTCGCGTTGTAACCCTCCAGGACGCTCTGAAATCATTCGATTCGTTTCATTTGTCCGCCATTAACAGGCCATTTGGTGTTAATGCTGTTATAGTGGGGTTTTCTTATTGTTTACATACTCACTTCAACTAAAGGGTAACAGATCTCGTTGTAAATTTGCTCGGTGTGCGATTCCTGGTCGTAGACCGAGTCGAAAGTGAATCGTTTGCCGAGATTCGGGCCCTCGTTTGGGTCGAATATCTCAACGACGCAGTCTTTCATTTTAATCACGCACTGGGAGATAAAAATAATTATTTAATAAGAAGAGGGAATAAAACTAGTCGTTATTACCTTGCAGTTCATATTTTTCTCCTTCTCGTTCATCGGTCTGCATCTTACTATCACTTTAACATTCTCCGCCATTTTTTTGTTGTTGTTATTTCTCAATTAATTGTCTTATCACAGGAAGAACTTTATTGTTTCTACAACGACAACAAAGGAAAAAAATTGTATTTAAATGGGCGAGAATCAGGGCGCGAAACCGTCACTGTCTACGATCATCCTACCCCAATGCGAGCGGGGGTCGGTCTTAATACTAATAATTGACGTATAGTGTTGTAAGTAAGTGACATATGAATACATTAAAATATCGCCGGGTCTCTCTGCGTGTCTTGCACTGGTAATTTCCATACGAAATCGCGGTTGAGGTATTTGTGGTGATGGTATGCCCTATCCATAGCAACGGCATAGTTAATGCTGACAATTTAACGATCAATATCGCTCCATTTCGCGCCCGGCTCGGACGGTGGTCACTGGACGACGACCTTCACCCTATTTACCCCTTAAGTGTGCCAAGGATAACACAGCGGGGCTCTGAAGATGCCTCGGCGATCTATTCTTTTCCATTGGATAACGGGAAACGTTACACACACTCCCCTTGAAAATTTATAAGACGTCTGAAGTCTGCAGACGTTTGAAATTTGAACTAAAATCGAAAATTTATAAAAGAGGCGAACACAACATGAGCACATTCCCTTTCATTTCCTTTACTACCTCTAAGAGTTGCGTGAAATTCGCCCTATATCAAACCTATATCAAACAACTATTTGCTCTAGGATGAAGCGCAAAAATTTTCATTGCAAAGCCAAAGAATATAATGAATTTGTTCCCTCTAGTCGCTTATTACCTCTAAGGTTTGATGTATTTCTTAGAGCAAAAATGTTTTAGCAATCTTCATTGCCAGAAGTATGCCACTTAATAAAATATTTTCTCTAGGATCACGGAAAAAACTTGTAAAAGATTGTGTTCCCTCGCCCTTCAAATTATTTGCTCTAGGATGAAGCGCAACAATTTTAATCGCAGGAGCCAACGAATATAATGAATTTGTTCCCTCTAGACGCTTATTACGTCTAAGGTTTGAAGTATTTCTTAATGCAAAAATGTTTTAGGCAATCTTCATTGTCAGAAGTATGCCACTTAATAAAATATTTTCTCTAGGATCACGGAAAAAACTTGCAAAAGATTGTGTTCCCTCTGTAATCTCTTATTATGTCTAAGATTCGGAAAATCTTTAATAAAAAAATCTCTCATAAGAAAGCCACAAGCTGATCGCAATTACCCCTCTATTAAACGATTTCCTCTAATAACATTATTAATAGAAAAATCTTAGAGCAAGCATATCGTGTAATGATCTTTCTTAAGAAAAATGGCCCTTTTTCCTTTATTGTTTCTAAGGTTTATATAATCACTGAGCTAATATTTTATTCAAAAGGACCTCATTAATGTCGTGCTAATTTGTCTCATATATGACAGCTGACAGGTGACAATATACGACTACATACTACCTCTAGGAGGAAAAGAAAAAGTTCTAGAGCAAGTACACTAAAAAAACGGAAATTGAATTTTAGTAACGCTAAGTTTTGAAAGGGAGTTGAAAAATAATTATATTACAATAATGAAGGCTCCTTTTAGTTATTTAATACCTCTAAGTCTGAGAGCCACATTATTGATCGTAGACCAAACATTAAAAAAAGGAATTGACAAGTTAATATTTAATAACAAACATCGCTCCCACTCTATTTATACTTAATCTGAGGATCGATTTCAGAAAATCTTAAAGCAAGTAATGCTTTAAAAAGAGAATAGGTAGGTACTGCCAATTAAGTGAAATTAAACGTGCATGAATAATCTTAGAGCAAGTATATTTTCAGAGGGAACATTTTTAGCTTCCCTCATTTAAGCATTATTAAATCTATGAGGTGAAATTAAATGTGTATGAATAGTGTGAGTGACCTTAGAGCAAGTAAATTTTTAAGGAAAGCATTTTAAATGCCAGAGGAAGGATAGCTGTGAAAGGGAGTGTCGTTTTATAGGGAGCAAATTCTCCCTTTTGAAATTCTCTCATTTGAACGTTATTAAAGTTACGAAGTGAAATTTATGGTTAAAGCATAATCTTAGAGAGAGTATATTTTCAGAGGGAACATTTTAAAGGTAAATCTATGACGTGAAATTAAACGTCTATATGAATTATTCTTAAAGGTAGCATTTTGAATGCCAGAGCAAGGATACCTGTGAAAGGGAGTGTCGTTTTATGTAAAATAAAAAAACATCTCATTTAAAGGTTCATCTACTAAGCATATCATTGAATCTTAGAGTAATATATTTTTAGAGGGAATAATTTCAGCTTCACTCATTTAAGCGTTAAAATCTATGAAATGAAATTTAACGTCCACGTCCATGAATCTTAGGGCAAGTAAATTCTTAAAGGAAGCCATTTTAAATGCCAGAGCAAGAATAGCTGTGGCCGGGAGTGTCATTTTATCAGATTTTTAAAACAAAAATTCTCTAATTTTAACGTTATTAAAGTTATGATGTGAAAATTCATGATAATCTAATGATTATCTTAGAGCAAGTATATTTTTAGAGGGAACATTTTTAGATGCCAGAGCAAAGACAGCTGCGAAAGGGAGTCATTTTCAAAGAAAAGCGTCATTATTTTTTTTTTCATTTACACGTTAAAATCTATAAAATGAAAAAAACGTCGAGTAAACAGAGTAAGAATCTTTTTAAAAGGAGTATATTTTTTATTAGAGCAATGATAACTGTGAAAGAGAGTGTCATTTTGAGAGAAGGTCGAACTAATTAACTTCTCTGCTGGTTTAGCTCTATATAAGCTACGAAGTGAAATTAATGGTTCAAGCATTATCTTAGAGTAAGTATATTTTTAGAGGGAGCATTTTCAGCTTTTCTCGTTTAAGATAAAGTGAAATTAAACTTCCTTGAATAATCTTAGAGCAAGTATATTTTTGGAAGGAGCATTTTAGATGCCAGAGCAAAGACAACTGCGAAAGGAAGTGTTATTTAAAATAAAAATTCATTTGGATTAATAATTGGAGTAAGTATATTTTTAGAGGAAGTGTTTACACATCAGAGCAAAGACAATTCTGAGAGGGAGTATCATTCACTATTACGTTATTAAAGCTAGGAAACCAAACTAAACGTATGTAAATGAATAATCTTAGAGCGAATAAATTTTTATAGGGAGTATTTTTCTTGCAGCTTAATGATTACAACGAGCTTGTTGAACGTTTTATTGATGGGGCGATGGAGAAAACAACAAAGTCTCTCTTATAGTTGGGAAAAAAACGTCCCTAGAAAAAAATCGAACGATAATAGAACGACAATAATCTATTCATAAGACCGATCGATTATGTCCCGGCTCGACTATTATTATTCTAATAATTAAGCGGAACTGTCAATTTGATTGAGTAGTAGCCGGCGGACGGCCGACTCAGCTTAACGGGGAATTCAAAAATAAAAATGACGTGGCATTAGAAAATTAAATTCTAAGAAAAACAAACATCGATATATCGAGCGGGCGCGCGTCGCCGATACATACGGCCACTTATATTCCATGAATTACTGATGGAATTTCAAGTGGGGGCGTTCCTCCGGAACCCAATTTCACGTGAAACTGGGACAATAAATTAATGGAAAATTACCCTCGCCCCATTAAACTTATTTACAATTACAATATTAACGTCAACCATTTAATAAGAAATACATTCTTACCTATTCATTTAATTAATTAAGATATATGCATTATTATACGTTATAATCATTAATAATAATAATAATTTGTATAAAAAAATAGACCGACACCGACACCGCAAGCACAAATACAAACACTCAATAATATAAATGTAGGTATGTAATTCGAATACAAAGAAGAAGAAGAACGACAAGCGAAATAATAACACAAACTGAAATGGACGCACAGCGGCGCTGTTGCTCTTCGGAAGGAACTAAAACAACTGAGCGTCGCAGAGTCGCAAACTCGGGGACGAGCGTCGCCGCCACTCTGAAAACGCGTTGGTCAACTCACAACTCCAATTCATCTAAAGTTCAGTCAAGTTCATTAATATTTAACTCCCCGCTGTAACGTTCAAGTTGATTTACTATACGCACAGGCACCACTACGTTACGCTCTTGAACGTTTAACAATTATTTAAGTAGCACCCAGTTCGCGATGACACATTTGGGGAAAATTTTAGGTCATTTTTTTTTCACTAATAAACTGGAAAAAGCTATAAAGAAAACAACTCTTAGAAAAAAGGGAAATAGCTACGAACTATAATACATATAAGAACCGCCGTGGCTGGAAACGAGTCAGTAGTGTCTTGGATGTGAAAGCTGAAGTCTCAAGTATACAGAGTAAGGAAGACAGTAGTAGCCAGTGGTGTAATATCTGTGAGTGGAGAGAAGAGGACAGTACATAATTCCTTTTGTGCCATTTATATTTATTGCTAGTTTATTATTGAAGATAAAAATATGGCAATGATACCGTAGTAATCAGAAATAATCAGGGAAATTTTTTTTAAAGATATATTTTTTTCGATCAAGAGCTTCATTTTTGAGATAACCGTTGTTGAATAACAAAAAGTAGTGAAAATAATAAATTTTTGCCTTCTATACACCGAAGCGAGTTATTGCTGTTCAAAGTCAAGGTTAACGTATTTGAGCAATGCTTTTCGAAAACAGTTTTGATTTTTTTCTGACCTAACTATCACAGATAACATTTTGAAAAATTGGTACAGCAAAGTTTTAGTTATAAGCTACATTTTTCAAAAAAATCGAAAATTTTGAATAGTGCCTTTTTGCACAGGACGATTTTTTGACAACTTCGAATTTGAGTTATTTAGGACATCACCTATGATTCCTGAAAATTTCATCCCGGTCAGGTCAAAAATTCGTTTAAGATGAAGTGAGATTAAACGTCCATGATCCACGAATAATCTCAGAGCAAGTATATGTTTTGGAGAGAGTCACCATTTCTCGTTTAAAATGAAGTGAAGCTAAACGTCCATGATCCATGAATAATCTTAGAGCAAGTATATTTTTAAAGGGAACATTTTAGATGCCAGAGCAAAGACAGCTGCGAAAGGGGAGTCATTTTCATGGAAATAATAAGTTCTTTTTTTTTTCTTTTACACGTTATTAAATCTATAAAGTGAAAAAAAAACGTCCATCGGCTGATCGGATGAGTACCTAAGAATCTTTTTTAGAGGGAGTATTTTTTATATTAGAGCAAATATAGCTGTGAAAGGGAGTGTCATTTTGAGAGAATAAGATCGAAAAAATTAGTTCTTTGCTGGTTTAGCTCTCTCAAAGTTACGAAGTGAAATTAATGGTTTAATCTTAGAGTAAGTATATTTTTAGAGGGAGCATTTTCAGCTTTTCTCGTTTAAGATAAAGTGAAATTAAACGCCCATGAATAATCTTAGAGCAAGTACATTTTTGGAAGGAACATTTTTTTTAGATGCCAGACCAAAGACACCTGGTAAAGGGAGTTATTAAAGAAAAAACAGCGCAAAAAAATAGATTTTTTTTTTGTTTGCACGTTATTAAATTTATAAAGTGAAAAAATCGTCGATTAATAATCGGAGTAAGTATAGCTTTAGAGGGAGTATATTTTTTATTAGAGCAAAGATATCTTTGAAAGGGAGTGTCATTTTGAGAGAAGGTCGCCAATTAAGTTCTCTGCTGGTTTAGCTCCATTAAAGCTACGAAGTGAAATTAATGGTTCAATCATTATCTTAGAGTAAGTATATTTTTAGAAGGAGCAATTTCAGCTTTTCTCGTTTAAGACAAAATGAAATTAAACGCCCATGAATAATCTTAGAGCAAGTATATTTTTAGAGAGAATTACTTTATCTCGTTTAAGATGAAGTGTAGTTAAACGTCCATGATCCACGAATAATTTTAGAGCAAGTATATTTTTAGAGGGAACATTTTAGATGCCAGAGCAAAGACAGCTGCAAAAGGGAGTAATTTTCAAAGAAAAGCGTCAAAATTGTTTTTATTTTTAATCGAATCGAATTTTCGAGCTGACCGGACTTTTGCAAAAAATCGAATTCCCGAGTTAACCAGACTTTTGCAAAAAGAAAAAATCGAGTGGACCGGAATTTGCAAAAATTGAATTTTCGAGCTGACCTTACCTTGTTCTGAGCAGAATTTACATCCACAAATTTTGCAATTCACGAGCCGCCCCTGTTAGTGATTTTTTTTTCAAAATACTTTCCTTGAATGAAAGGCCCAGTTTGACAATGATATTCTTCTTCTTCTTTAGTGTTCATGGCCTTTAACTTTAACGAACTATTTGGCCAGCCAATTATTGAAATGGTAATTTTTATTAATCAGAAACTGATTCGATATTCGAGATTAGATGAACGAATCAATTCAAATAACCGAGTCTTCTTTTTATAGTCTCTAGTGTCCCCATATAGTTTCAATACATTTAGGCATGATTTTTTCACCACGTAAATAAAACGCCGACGTATTAAGAAAGTTTATTAAAAAAAAAGGCAAGAAAACGATGCCTCGGCGCCTGCGCACTTAAAATTTTACAATTTTACCACTATGCAAGCAATAGAGCCGCGATTGAACAAACGATAACGAAAAATAATAAAATAATAATTATTAAAAGTCATCATCATCATGAGGAAAATGACTCGTCCAGAAGATATTCAACAAAATCCCAAAGCTGATGAGACCACTGAATAAAAAGACAGAGATCCACCAAATCTTAGTCTCCAGATTCGTTTTTCTAAGATTCCTGAGCACGTTAATTCCGACCAGGAATCCAGCGCAGGCCCCCCCTAAATGCGCCGCGTACCCGATATTGGTCTTCATCCCCAGGGCGAAATTCTCATAAGCGGCAGTACCAACATCGGTCACAATGATCCCTAAGATCATTAATAGATGAAAGTACTTATAGGGCATCTCGCTCCAGTTCTACAATCATATACAAACAACAGACGAGATAAATCCATCGAATCCACCGAAGACTACTTACCATTATAATTGTAGAGAGATGGGCTGTTAGAATTGAGTAAGTCCCACCACTGGCCCCCGCCAATCTTACATTGGAATTCGTGATCGAATGCAAAAGAGACCCCGAGAGGACCCCCGCCGTATAAATAATCAAAATCCTCCACCATCGATGCACCATTTCCAGCGGCAGCGCCAGGATCATTTGCACGAGGACGTTTACCACTAAATGAGTCACTCTGAAAAAATGATACAGAAGTCTCCATGCATCATCCAAAAATGAGGGGGATATTTATTTTACCCGCCATGCACGAACATGTACGTCAGAAACCTCCAAAACTCCTCCCGCTTCGCGGGATCGAAAATGAAGAGCCTCCCCAACGGTCCCGCCGTGTACCTCGCATCGTACCCCCGGCAATAGTCCATCAAGAAGAAGAACACCTCGACCAGCGAAATCACGAACATGCCGATCGGCGGTGGGCACCAGGTGTACTGGGAGGCGTACCCTCTATCCCTGCAGGTGCTCGGAGGCACTATGGCTTCCATGTACCTGAGTGATTATTATCGTGACGTCATATAATGCGAGATGCAAGGGAAGTAGATAATACATACATGTCGACGTATTTCCGGAAGTAGCGTTTCAGCTTGGGATTCTGCACCATCGCGACGAACTCGTCGAAGTCGATGAAGCCGTCCTTGTTCTGATCAGCGATCTGGTGGACCCTCCGGACGATTCTGAGGGCGAATTCGTGCTCTTCGTAGTCGCTCGATTTCAGGAAGTCGCTCAGCTCTTGCACGTTGATCTTGCCGTCTTCGTTTTTGTCGAACTGGAAGTGTTTGTGTTATATTTTGGAGTGCCAGAGGGTGCTATTCATTGACCGTGATGCTTTTAAGTTATTTTATTCGTTACCAAGTGAGGATTTATAAAATCAAAAAAAATAAGATACTTGCTTTGTCGAAGAGGCTTCTATAGTAGACCATTTTTGGGCTCAACGGCTCTTCTTCGGGATGCTGCATTTTGTCTTGATGCTGTAAGCACTCGGTGTAATTCACTCCACACGCACACGTACGTTATCACACGAGAGTAAATACAACATTAGCGCTTATAAACGTGCCTCACCATCAAATATTTCGCAGATTAGATAATAATACATTGATAACGTCCCGCACCTCTCATCGTATCATAATTTGCATAAACAAGATTTTCAAGGAAATCTTGATCGTGCGGACGTTTTCGCGGGCCTCCGGCAATGGCGGCTTTTTAATTTGGCGAGAAGCAATGCGCCCGGCACTGGCACTTAATTCCCTATGAGACCTTTAGGGAAAAATATTTCGAATTCAGTTTACCGCCATTTCTCGGAAAAAATCGTATTTATCTACCTTTTTGTAGACGATAATCGTCAATAAAAATCAGATCGAATACGCTCAACTAACAATACCGGACACTCCCCCTTTAAACTGACGACAAGTTTTACAGCGGCACCATGCGGCAATAGATGTAATTGATTGATTAATTAATAAACAAATGACAAGCTTTGTTATTTATTGCTTTATTAACTGGCAATACCAAGAGTTGATATTTAAAACTCCCGCCATATGTTTCAGCAACTATACCCTTTAGTGTAGTAAGCGTCAATGTCGGTAATACAGGTACCCTGCTATATCTCGGGTACTGTTAGTTCAAACGTATTTGAATCTTTGGCATCTTTTTTCGAGTTGTCAAGAGAAATACTATTTTCTGAATAAAAGAGACTAGTTCTTTTTGAGACTATCCAGGTTAGCTAATGTGCTTTAATTTTATTCTGGACATGGGGTAAATGAATTTGGAAACAATTAATTAGCCTGGACTGTCGCAAAAAGAGGCTGACACGATTGAGAGAAAATTAACAGCCCCGGAAAAAGAAAAAATGACCTGACCTGGCTCGAGAAAATATGAACTGACCCAGGTTGAGAAAAAATGAGAAACATAGCGAATCGAAAAAGCTGTAGAAACTAAACTTGCCTTTCTCTTATTTGTCTTTGAGCTTTCTCCAAAAAAATTAAAGATGTAAAAAAAATCCGCGATTAAAAGACAAAAAAAAATATTTTTTTTAATTCTGGCCGATATCCATTCACCTAACTGATATCTCGAAAAACCATCTGCTCAAAGTTTGTACCTCTATGCTTGCCCTACAAAACACTCCCAGTAGAATCTCGCGCCGTTGTACCATTATCGAGATACGCCAGCATAGGTGTTACACTGTAAAAGTAAATACAGTCCTGAACGGGGGCCTTAAAATTCCCTGATTCGGCCCATTTTCAAAGGATCGTGGTTGAGGGTGATAAGACAAGCCCCTGCCAAATTTCAACCAGATCGATGCAACTTTCAGACACTTGGAGTGTTTCTTTAGATTTCCATAAAAATCCCGAAATTCCAGAAAAAATAACACTTCCCAGGAGTGGATCCCGCTCATTTTTGGTACACTTCGTGGGACCGCGCGCGGGATAAAAGGAGCCAAATCTCGACTTCCTGGGACAAAAATGGCTGCTCTAGGGTGTTAGCGCATAAAAATCGACTATTTACGCGATTGCTGCGCAAGAAGGTCTTTTTTATTAAAAAATACACAAAAAATTGGAAAGAGGTAATAATAAATCCACAAAAAATTAAACAATTTATTCCGATAAAAATCTCAGCATACACGTAATATAAAAATAAGAAAAGAGTCACCACCTAAGGATCTACCAGCAGTATGTAAGCTTTCGGGAAGTGACTGTCCCAAAATATATTCAAAATCACGCACACGGAAATCAATCCGACGAAAACGACGATCGAAATCCACCAGATCCACACCTCCAGCCTCGTCTGTCTGAAATTCCTCAGCACGTTTATCCCCACCAGGAGGCCGGCGATCCCGCCACCCAGATGTGCGTAATACCCGACATTACTCCCTCCCCCTTCCACAACGTCCCTGATCGTCATCCCGACGTCACTCCCGATCAGGACCAACAGGGCGGCGAGATGGAAATATTTATAACGCGCCTCGCTCCAGTTCTGAAACAGAAACCGTGAAAAACAAACTGGGTTCATCGAATAAGCCTTACCATGATCAGGGTGGCCAGATGGGCCGTCAAAATCGAGTAACTTCCCCCGCTAGCCCCGCCTAACCCTATCCCGGGTTGGGAGACGCTGTGGAGAAGCGACGCGGTGACGACTCCTGCTAGGTATATGATGAGGATGCGCCACCATCGATGCACCATTTCTAGAGGAATGGCTAGAGCTACCTGGACGACGAGATTTACCACCAGGTGTACTATTCTAATGGAATCGATTAATTAGGCTCTTATTATTATTATTAATTAATTGGTCTTACCCGGCATGAATGAACATGTAAGTGACCCATCGCCAGATCTCCTGACGTTTCGTGGGCGAAAAAACGAGCGCGGCGTCGATCGCCCCCGGATTTTCCAAGGAGTGTCCTTTACAGTAATCGATCAAGAAAACGATCACTTCTAAGAGAGATATGACAACCATGCCGATTGGAGGGGGGCACCATTTATACTCGCACTTTCTGGTTCTGCTCCGCGATGCCGGTACCAGCGCCACTGCTTCCATGTAACTGGAAACAATTTAACAATAAGGATGAAAAAAAATGGGAAAAAAATGGAAAATACAGATTTAGGTATTTCCGGAAGTAGTCCTTGAATTTCGGGTTGTCCATCATGGCGACGAACTCGTCGAAGTTGATCCAACCGTCCCGGTTCGTGTCGGCCATTTTGTGGATCCTCTCGACGAAACCGGGACTGAATTGTTCCTCTTCATGGACGCCGCCGTGTCTTAATAGATTGTCGAGCTCTGTCACGTTGATTCGGTTATTATTGTCCGTGTCAAACTGTAAATAAAATTATTATTATTAGAACCTTTTTTTTGTGTTTTGGTACGCCTATGGATGAGTCGTGTTGTCATTGTCAATCGTTACTTGATGCTCGATGAGCTAACACGAATTGTCAAAAAATTACCTGACCTGGATTCTCAAAAAATCCCCCAGCCTTGGTTGATAATCCCGTCCCGTCAGCTCATTTTTTGACAAATCCGGGTCAGCTCATTTTTTCTCGAGCCAGGTTAGCTCATTTTCTCTCATTCCGGGTCAGCTCATTTTTTGACAATCCCGGTCAGCTCCTTTCCAACTGAAATGTTTGAATTGTGAAAAAAATTACTGAATTGTTCCTCTGATTCGGTTATTATTGTCCGTGTCAAACTGAAAATAAAATTATATATAATTAATGGAACCTTTTTATGTCTGTTCTGATACGCCTATGGAGGAATCGTCATGGTCTTGGTCAATCGTCATAGCTTGACCGTGGTGGTGGTGGTGGGGTGGAATAGAAAGAAATAAACAATCGATTGACACAATGACGTTTACGGAACTAGAATAAATTATTAGATAACAATAATTAATATCAATGAAATGAATTAAGTGATACATAATTACGTACCTTATCGAATATGCTTCGATAATAAATCAATTTCGAATTTAAGGCTTTACTGCTGTCAGGTTCAGGTTCAAGTTCAAGTTCAGTCATCTTGGTTGGCTTTGGCTTGTCTCATACCATAACTACGGGACTCTAATCTCTAATCCGATGAGTGAGTCTCTTCTCTCTGTTCTGTTGTTTGATTGTTTATTGTTTGTTATCACACTTCTTACTACTACTGCACTAGCACACTTGAAGGATAATAATAATAATAAACAATTACCGCATGATTCATCGTAAAAACAAAGTAATTATTTACTAATGAGTGAGTAATAATAATAACAAAAAAATTACTAAAAATACCGCTACCGCTATAATTATGGTGATAGTGATTAATTGGGAAAAAATTAAGGTCAGTTCAAGTATTCCGATTCGATTTGATTCGATCCTCGATCGATTCGACTCGACTCGACTACCGTTGTTAACTTGTTAAAGTTAAAGCTAAGCCGGCCGCAGAGTAAAGTAAAGTAAGGAATAAGTGAACTTGACCTAATTAAGCAGTTCGGCCAGTGGCGTTTCAATTGGTTTATAATTATGGGGGATTTTCGCAATTACCCTTATAAATCAATTTATTTACATAAAAATCTAAAGAAAAATTAATAAATATACTGCAAAAGTGTATTTTTTTCAAACAAAAGGCAATAATAAAGCATTATGACGATATTAAATAAAACTAAAACGCCATTTTGGACTTGCGTATTGGGTACTAGCACCAGCACCAGTAGTGCCTTGTTAATAATTGTCACTTAAACTGCCGGTAAGATTGCGTTTTAACATCATCATCAGTTACCCAACGGTAAAAAAAGAAAATCGAGCAAAATTGTGAAACCTTTTCAAGTTTTTAATGGTGCGCCTATGTGTTGTGTATTAGCTGTAACGGTATCCACTTGTTGATTCGCTCGCCCCGCCCCTTATTAGAAAAATAATCGATTCCTCGGTGTTGACACGGTGTTTATTATTGTGTACTCACAAGAATACAGGCAGGACAGTGGCGGGGCTGGTGCATAAGGTGCAAAACCCATACCCAAGTCTTATTTTCAGTTTTAATACGTCAAATGTCAAATAAATAACTTTCTATGGTGTTGGTGTTTACTACTCTAATAACTACTATAAAAAACTACATATGATAGGCAAATAATAAACCAATAGAATTGAATCGATTTTTCTGTTTTTATTTGTGTACTCGACTCATCGTTGTGCGCAAGCGTCACGAGTTCAATTCTCGGACATGCGCGTAGGACTCCGCCTACTAGCCCCACTAGCGTAAACCCCCACTAAAGTCTATTTCACCGAAACTTGTGCAAAAGCCATAAACCCGTCACAGGTAATCCCACCCTCTGGCCCAGCCTGTCGTAGTCACACAATAGAACAAGTGTTCACCTTCAAGTTGTAAAATTCTGTAGAGAAGGTAAATCGCAAGACAGGTGTTTGTGAAGAAAAAGGAGAGGAATATATTTAGGCGTACAGCCAAGCGACCAGTAACATGGCATATTTTACAGAATAGGGGTAAACCAGAAGTCTCAAACTTTTAACATTATTTAAAAATTTTAAGCGACACGTTTTTATAGAAGGTGAAACCAAAATTACTGATGTCGCTCCTTACCCCCCCAGGAAGTAATCTCTTGACAATTGAAAACCCTTACCTGTTGAGTTAGACCTGCAATAAATTTTCTCAATGACGGTCATAAAATTTTTCAATTAGGTACTTTACTTGCACCATAGACTGCGAATTTAAAATCAATTTGTATTTTAATTTCAAATTGTCTCTGTTTTATTTTCATAATAAGGTAATGAGCCCACTTTTGGTATGTTTTACACTAAGTAGGTACGTCAGCATTATAAAAAATTATGAGACGTTTTAAACGTAGGAGTATCTATTTCAAATTGTTTATGTTCATAACTTTTAACAAATATTTAAGGGTATGAATTATCTACCTACCTATCCTGTCACAAAAATGCGAAACTAAAATATTTAGTACAATAATTGTTCAGTTTAAGTAAGTTCCTCATCTGAAATGAGTGCAAATTAGGTCTAGAGGATTAGAAATTTTTGTAAGCTTAAACAGGTAGAATGGGCCCCGGGTGGTAATCCCTATTCAAAACAGAAATAACGTCATTTAAATATCATTAGGTCTAATTTAAATTTATTTTTAAAATCTTTTCTGGAACTGGAATATTACCTGTGGGTATTAACTTTATATTTATTCTTCACAAATTGTTAATAATTATGCCTGTAGAATTAGGAATATATAAGTTCCAACAGGTATTTTCTCCTCAGTGTGCTTTTAGTTTCGTAGCAGTGTTGTTGTATCTCTATAATAATAGTGCCGAACTTGAAAGTGTGTGACTTCGCAGTGTTATTTTAATAAATCATTTTTGTCAACATGGCTGAGAATAGACAATTAACGCATGAGGGCCGTCAACTTCTACTCAATGTTTTTGACTATTTCGAGCGTGAGAGAGACAGTGGTGCACCAGTGGAATCAATTTTCGCAGTTAAGCAACGAACTGCAAGTGCTTTGAAGGTGTCAAGAAATATTGTTGGAGCTGTAGTGGCAATGAGAGACCGTGGGGATGATTTGCACCGCAAAAAGAGAGTCCGTCAGCATAATAAATCGATCGATTTACCTCCAGTAATAAAAGCTGAAATCAGGAACATCATATACAATTTATATGCGAATAAGCAGCACGTCACTTTAGACAAAATTCTAGGAAATCTAGCAGCCATGCAAGTATGTGACATTTCCAAATCATCACTATGGAGGACATTAAAAGTGATCGGCTTTTCGTTTAAGAAAACAAACAACTTGAAGGTCCTTTGTGAGCAATCCCATATTGTTCTTAAGCGCCATGAATTTTTACGGGCATATGTGGCAAATTTACAGAGCGATACTCCTCTCCCCGTTATATTTTTAGATGAGACATGGATCTTTCAAAAAGGAGAACTCAGCAAAAAATCATGGCAAGATGGCTCGAAAAAATGTTCCAAAACTGTTTCATCAAGCAATGGGAAAAGATTCATAATTGTCCATGCAGGATCAAAAGACGGATTTCTCGAAGAAGCAGATAGAATACTGGAGGCCAAAAATAATAGCATGGACTACCATCATAATATGGATGCAGATTTTTTTGAGGAGTGGTTTAAAGAAGCCATTTTAAAGCGACTTGAAGAGCCGAGTATAATAGTACTGGATAATGCCTCATATCATTCACGAAAAATTCCTCATCCTACAACAAACTGGAGCAAACCAAAAATTTTTGAGTGGATGAGAAGTAGAAACATTCAGTTTGAGGAGACCATGCTCAAGCCACAACTGCTCCAGATTGCATCAAAACATAAATTGGAAAGCAGTTATATCATCGACCATTTGGCCAACGAATACGGTCACAAAATATTGCGTCTCCCTCCATATCATTGCATTTTCAATCCAATTGAGATGATATGGGGCATAACCAAATCCCACTATGATAAAAACATCGGCAAGCATGGATATTCCAGGGAAAATGTAATTAATACGTGGAAGGAAGCTCTTGGTCATATCACTCCGACAATGTGGTCAAAGGCGGTGGAGCATTGTAACAAAATAATTTTTGATTATTTTGAGAGAGAGAAAGTGATTGATGAAATTCGGCCGTTAATTATCACCAACAGTGACGATGAAGAGGATGACGACAGCAATTCTGATTATGAATCAGAATAATTTCCTGCATTGGAACTTAGGCAGGTAAGTGTATTTTTTTATAGGTGTACCTACCTATAGTTTTTTCATGTTTGCATTGTAAATGATTTAATAATATTATTATTATTTTATACATTTAGTGCTTAACAATATTGTGATTTTATAGTCCATAATAATTAGGAACAATTACCTATACTTAATTAGATATTATATGTACTTAGGTATTAATATACCTAAAAGCTTCTTGCACATCAATCTTTATACCTAGTGCCATTTTTGTGCATTGGATTCAATTAGGAGTATTACTGTAGGTATATCTATTGTTTATATTGATTATAAAAATTGGCAGGAATAAGTAATAGAAACTATAAGGTATAATATCCACCAAGAGAAATTTTGGAATTTTAATTAAATTTCCGTCATATTTTTATGTGTTTTTGGTGCAGAGCGTAATATTAAACAGGAAAAAAGCACCTTATAAGTTTTTTTTTTTTTCATTTTCATAAGAAATGAACGTAAATTAAGTTCCTTATTATTCAATTAAGCTAAAAAAAATTTTATTTTTGAATTGCGATGAGCATGCTCTTCGGTTGTCATATTCACCAATTTTTTTTGGAATAGACTAATCAAAATAAGATGGAGTATTATTATTGCGTATTATAAAGGCATTAAATACGAAGTAAACATTTTTTGTTTATTTATTGAATTTTATCATTTCTTATAAAATAGAAAATAAACTTCCAACTTTTAAGATAGCTTTTCTTCCTGTTGAATGCCTACACGTTGCACTGACAACATAGAAAAAGGTTAGAGAAATTTTAATATGTATATTTTCGAAAATTTCGCTCCTGCATTAGTTTCTATTACTTGCGTTGATTTTTCTAATTATTATTATAAATGATAAAACTAATATAATATTGCAGACAAAGTCTCAAGAATTCAGGATTATTTTAGGTATTACTATAAGAAAAATTTGTAAAAACTTGAAACAAAAGTTACCACTATTAGGATATAAAATAATAATTTCTTTCACAACTGGCATTACATTTGGTGAATATCAAACGATTTTTGTCAAAATTTCCCGCAAAACTCTTTTGTGTTATATTTTTGTAATTTTGAAGTTTAGCTAAACGCTAATTTCTCTGCAATTAAAATTCACACCATGGATCTAGGAGAATTTTATCTTTTGAAAAATTTTGATGATTTTCGTGAAGTGGTGCGTTACCTATTTTTTAATAAAAAATAAAAAATACATTGAAGTTGATCTCACGGTCTATTTGAGCTTCTATATAAGTATTATAAAAGTTCCGCTGATTTTATAATTTCTGTTTAATAATTGATATTTTTTTTGTAATTTTGGGTTTTATACATTTAGTCATAAATGAAATAATTATGTTGAAATTTCAAAAGGATAGTAAAAAAAAATTGGGTTATGTGTGAAAACTTATTACGTGGACATAATAAAATGTATACCTAACGAATTATTTATACTCCAAAACAGTTATTTATATTATTACTGAATATTATCAGTTTTTGATTATCAATAATTTATAGCGGTAGGTGCTATAACTGAATATTTTCTACTTATGTACCCACGCCTACTTTTCTAAAAGTTTTACTTAAATGCAATTTTACTTATATATTTATAAAATAGCAGAAGCACCCTTGTAGGTAATATATGTTTGACGACCACTGGTACTTTAAATGTGCCACTGAGGCGGAGCCTCAGCACCGATGACATTTATGGCTTATGCACAAGTTTCGGTGAAATAGACTATAGCAATATAGTAGCATGAAGACGAAATTTATTTTAGGTTGGTTATTATAATCAAGTTTGGAGATGATACGCCTCTGCTTGCTTATCTGTCCTTCCTTTCTTGGATTAATCATAGATTAGGAAACTAAATATTGATCAATCTTTATGGCATTTCATGTAAATACATTAAAGCTACCGATTTAATTGTTATTTGTGCTTCATTTATTAATAAAATAAAGTAAATAAAGGGATATGTATAATATTTTTGTTTAATTCGAACTACTGAAACAATTGATTTAAAAGGATTTTATAACAATTGAGGTTAGCTCCCTTCAATTTTTTTTATTAATTAAAATTTAAAAACAGAATCAGCGCAATTTCGGCGTTTGAACTCGATTTCTGACTCTAAATTTGTTACAATAATTTCTCCAAAGTTAATAGACCCACAACTATTTTATAAAATTAACTAAAATTACGTCATTGCTAGGCTGGATCACGATGGCCGTGGAGTTAACTCACCAGCTAAGTCCACGGCCATTATAAATTCTCTACAATTTCACACGTCATTTTCCTCACAAACGATAAAAAATTTGAAAAGCTAGAAAATTACTTATTTTCAATTTTGAACGGTCGAATCGTATCTCGAGAACGCGAACTAGCAAGATATTGCCTTCAGTGTCGGTATTGCCGTAGGGTACCTGTATTATCGACTCTAGTAGTCAATGTCGATAATACAGGTATCCTAAGCTGCCATCGTCTGGCAAGTTCTCTATTATTTATTTTATTTATTTATTTATTTATCCAACGGGAAAACCCCATACATAAATTCTTACAATAAGAAACCAAAAAATCAAAAGATAGTGAAACAAAAATTACAATAATAACAACAAATTATTTTAGCAATTATTATTATTATAGCAAATTTTCAAGGCGCCGTCAGTTATTGAGCGTCTCAAAGAATCGTTTTGAATAAAATCGACTTTCACCCTGAAAATGATCTAGATCTTTCTAGTGTATCTCTCTCTGAACTTCTTGCACTTTCCCTTGTCTGATGGGTGGGGGGTTGATTTTACTAAAGGAAATAATAAAGGTACATACAGAAAATAAATGTTTTATTGTCACACATATACTTAACCTAAAAATAATACCCAAGTCTTTAACATAAAATAATAATACGTTGATTAGGGGGCAAGAGAAAAAGGAAAACGGTGAAATGTTACAGTCTCCCTCTATGTGATTGTCTGAAACTGGAGCCAAGCCCCGGATAGAGTACTCTTCTCTTGTAACGAGCTGTTAAAAAAATAAATGAATAACCCACGTTTTAAAAGACACATAGCCTCTTTTATACATTTCTACTCGTTTTAGTCATATAATCTTATCTAAATAAGGCATTTTTGTGCGTCTCAGTGCTAGTGCTAGTGCTTATCATGTTTCATTTCATTGTATCATATTATTTATCACAGACGATTTAAAAATCAAAAATTAAATGCAAAAACCAGACTTATTGAAACGATTGCTTTGATCTTAATACTCGATACTTATCAACTAATCAACTAATAATATAATTGAATAAACCGACACCAGCACACCTAATACACCCTCGGCGGCGGATAACAACCAGTACAAGCGACATTCCAGACTATCCCGAACGTCATCAACCCGGCGTACAGCAAAATAGAGACCCACCAAATGTACCGCTCCCTCTTTGTCTTGACCAGATTCCTGAGCACGTTGATCCCGACGAGGAGCCCCGCGACGGCCCCGGCGAAATGCGCCACGTAACCTATGTGCTCGTCCTGGTTCCGGATGTACCGGGTGTAGATGGAAGAGCCGACGTCCGTGCCCGTTATTATCAAGAAAATCAGGAGCTGGGCGAGAGGGAAAGACATCTCGTTCCAGTTCTACGATATAAGATCACCAATTAAATAAAACGAATCGTTATAATTATATTGTAATTAGTTTTGGTTACCATTATAATCGAAGCGATATGAGCCGTGATTAGAGCGTAAACGCCTCCGCTGGCGCCCGCTAGTTTGACGGAAGGATCGACGACGGAGGTCGCCAACGAACCGGCCAGCACCCCGGAGAAGTAAACCAGCAGGACTCGCCACCATTTATGGACCATCTCCAACGGAGTGCCCAGCATCACTTGCACTACCAAGTTCACGACCAGGTGGAATACCCTGGAACAGGCGAGAGATAACGATCGTTTCAGAATAAATGAAAACGGCGATATTACCCACCCGATATGGACGAACATGTAAGTGAGGTACCGCCAGGCCTCCCGTCTCCGGTACGGGTCGTAAATGAAGAGAGTGGCGGTCGGTCCGGAGGCGAATTTGGTCGAGTCACGTTCCATCGCCTCGTCGACGCAGAAGAAGAGAATTTCCACCAAGGAGATGAGGATCATTCCGACGGCCGGCGGGAAGCAGGAGTATTCCTCCTCGTAGAGACCGTCCGGGACCGTCTTGGATCCGTCGTAGTCGGCCTGCGACGGCGGGATGACCCATCGGATGTACCTAAATTCGTACATACATGAAATGAAACACATAAGAGACGAGAGCCCTCACTCACCTGTTCATTAGATGCCCGAACAAACGCGTGAGTTGGGGGTTGTTGATCATCCCGATGAATTCTTGAAAGTTGATCTTGTCGTCACGGTTCACGTCGGCCATCCGAGCGATCCTCTGGATGACGTGCCGGGGGATGTCGTGCTCGAACGCGCCGCTCTCTACCAGGTCCGTGACTTCCCCCACGTTCAGGAAACCGTCTTCGTCTGTGTCGTACTGTGTAAGAGGTCAAGAGATGGTTGGTAATTAATAATTTAAGGGTAGAATAGAAATGGATGAATTTGTTCTGTTGAATGGTTACCTTCTGGAAGATGCTCTTGTAGTAGTTGTGCTCTCTTGTATTTTGGAGCGGGGTCTGTGAGTTGACGTCTCCAGCAGCAGCCATTATGACGATTTGGTTATGTTATATATTATGTTATGATGATGTTGTTTTGGTAACAATTTAATAACAAACACTGTTTTCTTTGTTTGATGTTTGATGAATTGATAAGGTTAGGGTTAGTCATAATCTAGTGAATGAGCAATAATAAATTATAAATTGTTGTTATCTATCTAATCCTAATCTAATATCTACAGGTTACACGTTACACCATTATTAAAAATAATAAAATAACGGAACCCAAACCCAGAACTGGTTCCCCCTTTTTTTTGTAGAAAACAACAAACAAATACAAAACAACACATCAAGTCACAGATCACAGCACAGCCAGTAGGAGTAGTAGGACTAGGGATGTCAGTAATGTACCTTTACGCGTAAAGAATTCATCCTCTACGTTTTACGTAAAGAATGTAAAAAATACGTAAACAATACGTAAAGAATAGGTAAAGAATGAAAACAATGGAAATTGGAAAAGTGAGGTTATGTTCTATGTTTGTTTTAATAACCATTTATTGTTTATGTTATTTTATTAATTATCATGGAATCCCACTAGTCCCACTACCACACACAATAGATTATGATGGTTGGCAGAAGTCAAAACTCAGGAATATTCTGAGCTCCAGTTCACTGAAATTAAAATAGATAACAATAAAAATTAGGTATGCTGCTTTATGTGTTGTGGAACATACCT
Source organism: Malachius bipustulatus (assembly GCA_910589415.1). Classification (NCBI taxonomy): domain Eukaryota; kingdom Metazoa; phylum Arthropoda; class Insecta; order Coleoptera; family Melyridae; genus Malachius; species Malachius bipustulatus. The sequence goes on along the minus strand of OU342638.1, from coordinate 38,727,667 downwards.
AATGTGAGAAATACCTTGCTGCTAATACTGCAGTTTCTAGATTAAAGGCACATTAACATAATAATAGGTAAGTTAAAGTCAAGTCGTTGCTGAGTGAGATACCTATTATTTTATATTGTACTTATATTCAGGCCTTGATTTTTATTCGCACTTCACTTCAAGCATGATTTTTCCACATTTTAAGAATAAGGAATAATATTTGAGGTCATCCTGAACCAGAAGATTTAATTCCCACTACTTCGAGTAGTAATTATGATTTATATTTATCAGAAGAAAAAGTTCAAAAACGTGAACATTGGACAGCGAAAATCGAAATTCATTCTGATAATGAATCATTCTGATCATTCGGAATGGTCAGAATGATTCATTATCAGAATGAATTTTCATTCGTACCAATCGTACCACTGCCAATTTGTGAGTCAAGCTTGGAAGAGGGAATTAATACAATAACAAGTTACGAATATATTTCTTCAGAACCTGAGAACCACCTATAGAGAAGTATTTTGTGAAGAAATTTTTTTCGTGAAAACACTGGTACAGTCGAAGTAGAGGTGGAGCTGGAAACAGAGCAGGTTGATAAAGTATGTTTGAAACTTTCAGTTATAAAAAAAATGAGTGAAGTACTGATTACTTCACCAGTTTTTACTATCACCAGCACCAACGACATAGAATACGTCATTTTTGGCGTTTCACTGCAGTCGCCATCTGCTAGTCTCGCTAGACCACTTTCTGATCTGGCGAGACTAGCTCTAGCATATCATCATCAAATAATATGGACCCAGCAATCCAGCATGGATCCAAGTTATCCAGTCACAAAGTATCATAAACTAGTTTACCAGAAAATGCTTATAAGAAATGTATCGAAAGAAGACATCTGCGGATCCCTCAACATGTAAAACTGCTTATTGACAGGTGGGAAAATTCGTCTAGGAATTCAAAAATGGTCTTATCAATGGGGAGACAAACAAACTAACTGAAATCGTAAATGAATTTATTCAGTTAGCAAAGAAACTTTATATTACCACAGTTTATGCCGTCAGTTATGTCACAGTAGGCAATAATTGCAATTCTCACTGCATATTTAAATTAAATCGGTTAACATTTAACCGATCTAAAAAACGGTTCCATGTGTATTTTTTTTTAAAATTCTAGATTCTAACTAATTATACTGAATATAAAAATAGCTAGGGCCGGTTGTTCAAAGGTAAATTAAAAATTTTGAAATTTTGAAAATACGGTGAATATAACTAATGATCTTGTATTTTTAATCGGGGATATTACACGAGAGCTTATTTTTTATCCGGATAAAGATGCAGTTTTAACGAAAAAATTTTTTTATTGGCAATTTAACGAGTCAAATTGTCCGATAAAACGACGAGTCCGAAGGACGAGTCGTTTTATCTGACAATTTGACGAGTTGAATTGCCAAAGAAAAAACAAATTTGAGTTTAAAAGTGCATCTTTATCCGGATAAAAAATATAAGCTCGTGTGTAATTTAGGGAGATAATTTAACGAATAACAAAATTTATTTATTTATTATTAATAAATGACGTTTATTAATTTGTCAATTAATATCACCTTGGTAACTACTTACTTGATTTTGCGTCTAAAAAGCTAGCTTACATTTTATCCAGATGCAAAGTTAGGACTAACTTTATCCGATGTCAAAGTGACAAAAACACTATTCCTTATGTCATTTTTAATACATGAGTTAAATTATCAGTAATTAACTCATCTTAAAAGGAGCAGAATTTATTTTCAGCAATATCAGACCAATATAGTTTGATAATACGGGGCATTTTAAAATCAGTAATTACCTATCTGAAAATTTTTAATTTACCTTTGAAAACAACCGACCCCTAGTGTAACTGAGTTAAATAAACCAAGAAAACCTGCCCTTTTTTTTACTTCCTTACTCAATCTTATTTTAACATTAATTATCAGTCCAGATAATCACAATACAATAAGATTCAAAATAAATAGGTGACCTAAAATTACACTATTTATTACTTTTAATAATAATTAATTATACATAATTACATAAACATTCTGCAAGTAGTGCAAGTACATGCGGGCAGGAGCAGCAGTAAAATGAGTAATGACATTGACTAATGACAGTATAGACAGTTACACTGAGCATTATTTACGTTTTTGCTTATCTTTCATTCTTTACCCATAAAGAATCGCGTAAAGAATAGAGGTAAAGAATACGGCACATCACTGGTCCGCACACTGCACATTACATACATTACACTTACGTCATGTCATCATGACTCATGACATGACATGAGTGACTGATGTGACTGTTGGGTTGTAGTGTTCTTTTTCCATAATCATTAATCCTAGAAGAAAGGTAATAACAAATACACTAGATAATAATACGTGCAGCTTCCACTGAAAATTGTCACCGGAAGTTACTGTCGCCCAAGCGGCCCGATATCTAACTAAAGTTGGTCAATTTAATTGAACGAAACGTCAATCTGACGTTTACTTTGATTATGATTTATAAACTTTTTGACTAGTAGTTTATTCTAATTCTAATTACAAAACGTTAAGTGTTGCGAATAATTGCGTAAAGCCAAGACAAGATAGATGTATTGGCCTATTGTCATCGGAAGACCTAAATAATTCCTTAATGGTTTTGGTTAAATATGTACAAACGAGATGCTTTGCTGAAAGAACTGTTTCAACAGAACATTGCAGCAATGTAATGTGGCTCCGTCAATTCGAAATTTGAACCCTTTCTTGGATGAAAAAGTTTTGATTCGCGTTGGAGGAAGGTTGGTGAATTCTGAATTTGATATGGATAAACATCATCCAATTCTGTTTCCGGCAAAAAATTGGTTAACGAAATTAATATTTACAAGGGAACATTTGCGTTTGTTGCATGCTGGTCCGCACCACCTATTAACATCTGTGCGAGAGCGATTTTGGGCAATTTCGGGAAGATATACGACAAAAAGAGTGGTTCACGAATGTGTGAGGTGTTTTCGTGTTGCGCCAAAAAAAATAACTCCAATAATGGGTAATTTGCCAGCTTGCAGAATTAATCCTTCTTACCCTTTTCAAAATACTTAGGTGGACTATGCTGGTCCAATGAATTTAAATGATACGAAGGGGCGTGGTTGTAGGGTTTCAAAGTCTTATATTTGCTTGTTTATATGTATGGTGACCAAAGCTGTTCATATTGAACTTGTTACAGATTTGTCAACTGATGATTCGTTTATTTTGACTTTAAAGAGATTTATTGCTCGTAGGGGAAATCCTTCCAATATGTATTCGGACAACGGGACAAATTTTAGGGGAGCAAAAACCGAGTTAGACAAGTTGAGGGTTTTTGTATTAAAAAATAAAGACAGCATTGTTGAGGCTGACTGGCGAAGGAGTCGATTGGCACTTCATACCCCCCGGATCACCTCACTTCGGAGGACTTTTTTTCGTCTCTGACATTTGAAGAGATATGTATACGTTACTCGTACAAATTGAGGCCATCATGAATTCCAGACCTTTGTCACCCCTCTCTCACGATCCCAACAATTTAAATCCTCTTACTCCCGCTCACTTTTTGGTGGGAAGAAGACTATTGTCACTGCCAGATCCGTGTATTTTGAAGATTCCAGAGTCTAGATTATCGTGCTTCCAAAGAGTACAACAACTCCAACAATAGGTTTACTTAAAAACTGACGACTTATTTATTTTCTTTGAAACCAGTCGAGTTATGCAAACGAAACTTGGTGGGTTAAACAGTGGCACGCATACGGGTACCAATTAAAAATATTTCAACAAAAATGCAATAAGCATCGAAATAAACCACTAATTCACCTTATTATTACTGCTGCTGTATTGTATGTAGGTGTCACAAGCCTGACGTCATAGGCTGCGCACTGACATGTTTGTATAATAATTATATATACGTGTTTTCACGAGTATTACGCGTACCCATACACCTGTCTGTGCCAAAGTACTTATGAGTAAATACTTACGAGTACATGTTCTGAGTTTCGTACTCGAATTTCAATTTATTTACGAGTACTCTTTCAAGTACTCCTGCCTAGCTCTGCAGTCTGCTCTGCGTCAACCCCAACATTACCTGATACACCAAAAACTCTAGATAATTTTATTATGTCTGTGAAAATAATTTATATTACATCCGTGCTTTTCATATCCGGTGTCTTGTGTAGTTAGCGATCGAGGCGTGTAGATGGCGCTCCTTTTCATACTTCACGTTTATTACATGTAAATAGCGGAGAGCTGCACGTATTATTATTATCTAATGTATTTGGTAATAATTATAGCAAAAACAAAAACCCGAATAAAGCTATCATTTTTCAAAGAAAAGTTATTATAGTTAACCATCATGAATTTAAATGAGGGCAGTAATTATTATTCTCCCCTTCAACATCAGCAGATGGAGAAAATGACCATCAAAACGGAAGCCTCAGATGAGGATGATGATCAGTTCATGGAGTCCGAGGAGAAGGAGGACTTCTTGCTACTAAACTCGGCGAAGGTGAAGTGTGAAGATGAACAAAACGAGGACGCTGGTTGCGGGGAGGCACCTCTTCCTATAAAACAAGAACCCGAAGGCTCATCGACGTCGGCCTTGAAAGAAGAAATTGACATCGAGGACCACAAACCCGGCTGGGAACAGTTGACCGGGAGTCGTGGTAGCGTTGGAATTTCTAAGGATCGTTGTGAGTCTGTTCAAGAAAGTGGGGCACTTCAGGCACGATCTTCTGAAAGCAAGAGCGGAGGAGAGTTCAAGTATAACTGTGCGCATTGCGCTTATAAAATAAATCGCAGATCTAATTTTATCAAACATTATAAATGTAAACACTCCAAACATGCTGAAATGTACAAATGTCAAGAATGTTCTTACAAAACAAAATGTAAATATAATTTGTCTGTACATTTTAAAATTAAACATTCAAAAGATGCTAAAGTTTACATATGTCGGGAATGTTCTTATGAGACGACATATAAACGTTATTTGACTGGACATTATAAACATAAACATTCCAAAGATACATATGTGTACAAATGCCAGGAATGTTCTTATGAGACGACATATAAAAGTCATTTCACTAAACATTATCAAATCAAACATGATAAAGAACCAAAAGTGTACAACTGTCAGGAATGTTCTTACAAAACAAATTATAAAAGTTATTTGACTCGACATTATCAAATTAAACATGATAAAGAAGCGAAAGTGTACAACTGTCAGGAATGTTCTTACAAAACAAAGCGTAAAAATAATTTCACTGAACATCATAAACGTAAACATTCCAAAGATCCAGAAATGTACAACTGTCAGGAATGTTCTTACAAAACAAATTATAAAGGTTATTTGACTCGACATTATAAACTTAAACATTGCAAAGATGCAGTTGTGTACAATTGTGCTGAATGTCACATAAAACGATCCATAAAATGAACCTCGTCCGACATTTGAAGTCCATTCACTCAACCAGAAGAAGCGAACGAGTACCAAGATACAATGAACGTTAATAGGAAAGGAGACTAACTGAAGTGTTTGTTTTCTTTTTTTTTTTAAAAGGAGGGAGCATCGGTCTTAACTATGTAGGTAAGACAAAGTCGCTCCACTCCGGTAACACGGGATTTCGATCTCTTACTCATTCACCCAGCCTCAAGTATGCCTTTTATAAATTTAAACGTTCGGTCGCTTGTTTTATTTTTCACATACATTCGAAAATGCATCCGAGTCTCTAAGAAAAAAAAATCCTTCTTTTATCAAAAAATAACAATACGCTCGTTTAGTGGCGACGTCATCAGCACAAGAGTGGGGGGTGTTGGATGTCAACAAACCAAACCTCCATAGGTTTAACATGGGAAGTATTTTCAAAGTGATATAAAGTTTTTGATTTTCGTATTTAACCTTTGAAAACGTATGTATGACATCCGTATGACCCTCCTTAATAAGTCTGGTAAAAAAAAATTATTAGAATGTTATTTAAAAATGGTAAATTATTGATTTCTTTGTAATAACATAACCTCACAAACATTCATTTTCAGTTTGTACATTTTAATTAATCGTTTTGACTCGTTTTTATTATAGATAATGGAAGGCAGCCGTGCTATCAAGTTCTATTTAATAGCCAGGCTTTTTGAGGATGACGAAAATCAGCTGCAATGTAGCAATGTAGCAAAAACACGAATTCCAGCGGGCATGTTGAACAAGTTAGACGCAGATGTAGAGTAAGCTCATTTAGCGGGGAAAGTTGAACCCAGTATGAAAAATCGGGAGTATGAGGTTGAGGTAAATCCATTGTTTATTTCTATTTTAAATGATACCAACTTTACAATAATTGTTTTAGGTGTTCATTCATTTAAAGGAGGGAGTAGTGTCGACAAAATGTGCATGTCCGAGAGGTCAAGCACTACTGTGTCTTTACATTGCTGCACTATTGTACTATGCACAGATAAGGCCAGGGCATGGGAACCAACCCAACTGGTTGAAAACCTGCACCGATATAGCATCTTTATGGCTGGGAAGCCTATACACTGCCCGAACTAAAGACATCAATGATTCCAAAATTATGTATATTGTACTGTATCGTCTTAGCAAACTGGTTAACCAGTCAGTATTATTAATTAATTTATTAATTATTAATCAAATATTATTTATTCAAAGTTTTATCGCTATAAAGGTAATTGTTAATGTTGGATAGTTTTTTTGTTGGATAAGTGTTATGCTAGAACTTGAAATTTTTTCACTGAATGTAATGGAAAGTACTTTATAGTATTATAATAAAACAATGATTTGCCAAGATAATTAATTTTTGATACAATTTTTTTGTAAGTTTTGTTATAACTTTTAAAATTGTGATTTTTGTATTGAAGGTAAAGGATTACTAATAGAAAGCATACCTATTATGCATAGGAAAATTAAATTTTATTATACAGGGTAAGTCATTGATATGGGAAAGCTCGATTGCACCTACACCATTAAAGATATCGAGATGAACCAAAAAGTGCTGTAAATGGGAGGGTAAAGTGCAGTTTGTAAAATTATTTTCAGATACACAGGATGGCCCAATATCGCTGTACGCCATACAACTTTGTAATTTTAAATAGGACACCCTCTAAATTATTACATTTTCATATTGTTTGAGAAAAGTCAAAAAGAATGGTTTGTTGAAGTTGAAGTTTGTAATGAGCAATTTATGAGTTGTAAACAAATGAAAATCGCGATTTTCCATTTTCAAAGCAGCTTACATTGAAAACGGCTCGAGATATGAAAAAACGGTTTACATGTTCCTATCTTAACTTTTCAAGCGGTATCCTATTAGATGGATGAAATTTTTATACAGAGTGGTAAAAAATTTGATTATTTTCATCACCCGGTATAAAAATTTCAGCTACATGATAGGATACCAAATTAAAAATTAAGATAGGGACATGTAAACCGTTTTTCCATATCTCGAGCCGTTTTCAATATAAGCTGCTTTGAAAATGAAAAATCGCTATTTTCATTTGTTTATAACTTATAAATCGCTCATTACAAACTTCAACTTTACAAACCATTCTTTTTGACTTTTCTCAAACAATATGAAAATGTAATAATATAGAGGGTGTCCTATTTAAAATAACAAAGTTGTATGGCGTACAGCGATATTGGGCCACCCTGTGTATCTGAAAATAATTTTACAAACTGTACTTTACCCTCTCATTTACAGCACTTTTTGGTTCATTTCGATATCTTTAATGGTGTAGGTGCAATCGAGCTTTCCCATATCAATGACTTACCCTGTATGTATTGTTGGCAGTGCTGTAATCTGTAATACATTTGCGACAAGGTGTTCTACGCGGGTGTTACATTTTTGTTTTTAAGTTATAAATAAAGGAAAATATAAACATAAATTTTGTATAGTTGGACCAGAGATATAACGAAACGACTTCTGTCATTTTATCACTATTTGGATTATTGAAATATTGTTGAAGTCATAAAATATGACAGTTTAGCAATTAGATTTTTTCGTTATATCTCTTGGTCGACTATATGTGTAAACAGAATATTTTTACTGGAAAGAACAAACTTTTTAAAAACACGTCCCTAAATGTCGGTTTTATTTGAAAAAATGACTTTCAGAACTAGATGTTCGGATTCCACGCCACCCAAGTGGTTCCGATTTTTAGTGTACTGGGTTTTTTCAAAGTGAATATTCACCTACCAGTAACCCTATATGCCACTGTATTCAAAAATTAAAAATATAATGTAAAAAAAATAATTATCATGACCTGTCGACATTTTCAGGAACGGTATCGTCTGCAAGTCTATATAAAACTGAACTACCTCCTTTGTCAAGGAGAACTTAATTTTTTTTAGGGAAGCAAGTGTTTAAAGATAATCGAACTATAATTAAATAAAGGAGTCAGTACAAGATTAAATTTCTTAAAACTTGATGCTTTTAATTGCCCTTTCAATATGAATTCTCGCCCTGGCTATACATTCTGTTCGATGGATTTATTTTGTTCTGGTATAAATAATTGTGGGGCATTGATAAAAATGGGGGAACATTAATGGAAAGCCCATCTAGAAGCACGTCTTTTATCAAAAATCCTTTTCGACAAGCACCAAATCTCCAGGTTCCATCTGTTGTAGCACCCCACAACTTACAAGCATCAGCTTTAAAAAATGTGATCAAGTGTATATTTGCACACGTACCTTATGAGACGAATCTGGGATGAATATCAGATGGTGGGTGAATAAGAATATAATAATATAAGGTAGAAAATAAGTTGCCGAGCTTAGAAAAATATTTATTTTCTTCAAGGCATACGATAATAATTATTAGATTGAATAAGTCTCTTAAATAGAAGATTACAAAATTCAAAAAATATATCTTGTAGGTTTAATTAAAATAAAAATACATAATTATAATTTTCCAATCTTACGATGATACTTACGTACCTGTAATAGAAGTCTTATTTTTGTACATCTGCTAATCTACTGACTGAATTTCACTGTAGGAATATTGATGATCAAAGGGAACAGTAAGTACCTAACTTAAATCTTGTTAGTAAAGTGTTCAGTTCCAATAGAAAATCTAAAAATTCAAAGACCGATTTTTTCCTAAGAGTACGAGTGATTTGATAGAAACCCTAATTTTTACTTACCTACTTCTTAATTATTAAACTAATAACGTATTACATACCTATTAGAGGTAAGTACTTGATGGCCCTTTGAATTAATCAGATAAATATAAATACAGTTACTTATTTATCAACGATTATTGCAAGGGAAACTCCTAATCCTGGGATTACCTAAAGGATTATTTAAGTTAAGAGACTGCAAATAATGACTTGACCTGGAACTCGTTAAAGAAATGGGCACGGAAAACTGCAAGAAATTACCTAGGAGCTCTACAATAATTTTTATTTAACAGTCTAATGGGTGAATAATAATTTTATTAAACTCTCAAGTCCCAAAGATATCAATGAGGTTATGTTCGTTATGTTGCAAAATAAGATAAAATCTTAGAAAATGCATATATTCTTGTTTTTAAATTACATTTTGGCCGCAGTTTTATTTGTAATTTACTTGGCATCATCATACCGATGGTACCTTTATCTTTTCGTAAGGTCAAAACAGTACATGAAAAGTTAAAATAGGGACATGTAAGCCGTTTTTCTCTATCTTGAACCGTTTTCCTTGTACAGGGCCTTGAACTTGAAAAATGACGATTTTCACTTGTTTATAACTCACAAACTTCTGAATTTAAACACCAACTGTAAAAGCCAATCTTCTTTTTTCTTCCCAGGCAATCTAAAAATGCAATAACATAGGAGCATTCCATTTAAAAAAACATAACTTTGATATGTTTCATGCTTTTGGGACACCTGTACATTATGAATATAATTTTAAAACGTACCTCTGCCGGGTCTCTATCCACTCCAAAAATAAAAAAATCAAAAAATCCAGAGACACGGCCATAAACTTCCGTGGCGTATACCGTGAATAACCCTGTATATTGTGTAATTATTATGTGATTAATACTGCTCAATAAATATTATTATTATTATCATTCGATTCATTCTCAGCATCATAGCTGGTGAGATTATCCATGCAGACGGGCTCAGGCCAAGTCTACACAGATTTTCATTATCTTTGATTTAAGAAGTTTCGAGTGATGTTGCATGTTTGAAGTATCGTTGCTTTTTGCGCCTGTGCATGTATGTAATGTGGCAGCTGGAGTTGTGTGAATGTGTGCGGCGTGATTCCAGTTGCTGTTATTATAAAGGGCAAGATGTAAACCGACTTCTGTTTCCATATCCTTTCAACTTCTACGGCTAATGGTTGATATTTATTTTTCTTTTCTGCGTATTTATTTGTTATGTTGGAGTCTGATGGAACTGCGATGTCAATGATGAATGTTACGTGTTCTTTTTTATTTACAAGCGTGATATCTGGCCTATTGTGCATGATTGTTTTATCAGTTTGGATGGTGAGGTCCCGATATAATTTGTGATCCTGATTTTCCAGTATTGTTTGCGGTGTGTATTTGTAGTACGGTTGAGAGTCTGCATGAAGATTGTAGTGGAGTCCAATGGCTTGGTGTATTATTTTTGCTACTGTGTTGTGTCTATCAGTATTATGCAGTTCCTGCAAGGAGCTTGCAACCAGAGATGATGTGATCTATTGTCTCTGGAAATTGTTGGCATTTTCTACATGCGTCACTGACTATTGTTGCATCTTTTAATATGTGCTTATTATTATTATTATTATTATTATTATTATTATTATTATTATTATTATTATTATAATGCTACAATAATAATACTTAATAAGTTCCTATTTACGTAAACTTACATAAACTTAGAAAAATTGGTGCCGAATTAATAAGCTGAAATGATCAATCATAATCGACTAAGCTGAAATACAATATTCACTACCCGCATTGAAGTAGTTAAATTCGTTTTTTTTTACGTTTAATGAAACATAAAAACTCCGGCAGCTCCCGTATTATTTTCTTCTTGAAATCCACCAGTTCACACCATATGGAGACTTTTCTGTCATTCAGTGAACACGTTCATGTTCAGGGAACCCTTTCACTGCTAATGTGGAACCTGTGAAAGAAATCTATATTCAAACAAACGTATAACATACCTATAAATGATGAAAAATTGATGAGTACCACAAAGCACATTTCTAACTATTTATATCTTTTACTTACCAGATTAAATTTCTGCTGTCTTTCAATGATATTTTCTGGACTTATTTAAGCACTGCAAATCACCCAAATAGCATGCAAATTGTAAAATAAATGGTGAACCCATGTACGAGCATTTATGCCTCCTTTGGGTCCTTCATTTTTAATGTTAAATATTGGTCAATAAATAAAAAAATAAATAAAATAAATTCTCTAGCCTGCAGTTCAAATCTGGCAACATTTCATTTTTAATCATTAATCTGACTTTGTGAAATCCAATAAACCCCACAAGTAAAAAATTCAACTTTGTGAAAAACAGTGTAGTTGAGGAAATAAAACCGAAATCGTTCAAATAATTATAATCGAACATTACTCAATACAAAAATCAGAGCGAACAAAATTATTAAAAAGAAAATCCCTAATATTCCTTCCTGTGGTCTCTACGCTGCCTGTTCCAATCTTGCGTGTTTCCGCCCCTGTAATTCTGACGATCACCTCTGAAATTGCCCTGAAAAGAAAACGATAAATCTCCGATCTCTTCACCCTCCTTCCCAAATTCCTCTTACCTGACCGGCCCCTCGCAGGAAGAAATTCCCCTGCTTCGTCTCCAAGATCCGCTCGTTCGAATCCACGAAATTGTTCACCTTGTCCGCGAGCTGCAACGCCAGCGACTGAAGACGGGACGGCTCGCTCCTGTGCATCACCACCGTCTGTGTCGGGTCATCCAGAGAAGCCTGCAATTAATTATTATTGTTAATCATTACTACCGTCATTGTTATCGAACGATTTAACCTACCATCAGCTCCTCGTTGATGATCATCTTGGAAATGATGGAATGAACGACCGGTTTCTCCAGCTCAAACATCTCCGCCAAGGTCGCCATGGAAATCGAATCGTACACGTTCGAATAAGTGAACAGGTACGTCCGCAACGATTCCTCTTTTATCAACTTGGTCATCATCGCTCTCACTGCGTCCGCTTGATAGAACAAATCCCACACCTACAATTGGATAGATAGATAGATAGATTCGTTAATGGTCGAAAGCGGTTGTATCAAACGGTCGACTTTAGCTGTTCTAGACTTTTCCAAAATAACTAATAACTACAGATCTTCTTCTTTTCATTCGTGCGAGCACAGCTGCGTTTAGTGTTTAGTACCGACACTGGCACTGAGTGACGAAATTAAGACAGAGACCGCAAGGTTTAAGAAGAAGAAGAGGATGTGGTTATTTAATTTGGAGGTTAACGTAATGTAAATAAAGACGTGAAAATAGTTCTACCTTAGCGTTCATCTTCTCGTTAATGATGAATCCGTTGCAGGCGGTCCAGTTCCCGTTGCGCATCGCCTTGGCAGCGGCGACGACATGCTCCCGCATGCTCTCCGGAGGCCCTACCAGGCTCTGACGTTCGGAGCTGCGCAGCTGCTGGTAGAATGTCTTGGAGATCATGCGACGGCGCGCGTCGAACTCGTGCTCAGCCATGTACGGGATCTCGATCAGCATCGCCGACACCAGATATACGCACTCGAGCAGCTCCAAGTTGATGTGCATATGGAACGGCATCTGGCGCTGCTTCTCGATCTTCTCCTGTTCCTTGCTGCGCTCGTGCTGCCTCTGCGGCAACAGGCTGCAATCACGGAAAAAGATTAACCGAACCGGTCTGGGCGTAATAATGACACACTCACCCCTGGGCGAGCAGCTCCTTCGGCTTCCCGGTCATCATCAGATCGACGAGGCAATTGTGGGCGTCCTTGATGTTGGCGTGCCGGAACGCGCACAGCCCCAGATGCGCCATCGTCCTGTTGTAGAGGATCTGAGTGCTCGGGTCGGAATGGTGGATGGTCTCCTGGAGGTGGGACATGAGGACCAGGTCACGTGCCTGGAACCAGTTGTCGTGCAGGGCGTGATGGTAGATGTGGGAGAGGATGGCGCGGGTCCGAATCCGATCGGTGTTGTCCTTGGCGTAGATGAACTTGCACAGCTTTTCCATCTCCTGGACCGAGTTCAGGGTGGTCTCCTCTTCCGTCGTGCTCGCCCCCGACCCCGTCCCGGAAGCCGAAGCGGCCGCTGCTTTCTTCTGCAACACCCTCGGATCGAACTTGTAATAGAGATGTTCGATTTTCCTGAGGTAGATCCTGCAGAGCTCGGTCGGGATGTTGATCCTTTCAAGATATCGCATGGTCTTATCGATGATGACCGAGACTTTTGTCTCGTCCTTTAGCCTCTCCACGTACTCGTTACTGTGCGGATCGCATTCCTTCAGCAGTTTCGTGAACTCGTCGTCGAGCCGCTCAATCGAAGTCAGTACGCAACCGCGTATCTTGTACGGCGCCTGTTCCAGGTTCTCAGTCTCCTCGGTGACGGTCTCCGAGACCACCAGGTTCGGGTTGGCGAGCAGAACGTCCAGCAGCTCCGACATCCGTTCCAGCAGCTTGCTCCAGTACTCGGGCTTCATGGCGTCCGACACCTTCGGGTTGTAATCGAAGATCGCCGAGACGATCGCGAACTTGATCTTGACATGGATCGCGGGGCCGAGCGAGTGCTGCTCTGAGACGTTGGACAGCTCGTGCAGCAGCTCGATCTGCTCGCGACGATCCGTGCGCTTCTTGCCGCGCGCCGCCATTATCTCCGACAGCTTCTTGATGACCAGACTGAGGTCGATCTCGGCGTCCTTGGCGAACATCTTCGGCTTCTCGCTCGGGATCACGACGCCCCGATTGACGACCTCCCATTTGCCCTCGTCATCTTCGTCGTCCTCCTCCTCCTTGCGCCGCTGCCGACGCTCCTTGTCCTTGCGCTCCTTGCGTTTCTCCTCCTTGCGGCGCTCCTTCTCCTCGTCGTCTTCTTGGCCGCCGGGACCGGCCGGTCGCTTAAGGAAACGCTCCCGCATGCTCGTGTACTTGCCCTCCTCGTCGTCGGTGCTTTCAGAGCTCTCGCTGCTGTCTGACGGCCACTCATCCGAGTCTGATTCGGAGTCCTTGTCGAGAGCGACGGGCGGTTTCGCCGCTTTCGGGGGCGGTTTCACCGGGAGGTCGGAGTCCGAATCGACTTCCGGTTCGGCTGCTAGAAGAATTAATTAATAAGAGTCGCGTTTCAAATTTAGTCGATTACTCACGTTTTTCTTCTTCTTCTTCGTCGTCCGGTTGATCGGGGTTATCCCGGAACTTGGCCAGATCGTCCTCATAGTCTTTGAGATATTTCCTGAGCTTCTGTCTCATCGATGCGAGGGATTTACTGACGATAAATGGAAATATTATTAATCTGATCGGTGGCCAGACCTTTCATAACGCACCTGTTATTCTTGCTCATATTCTTCCTCCCCTCTCGATCTTCCCACATCTCGTTTATGAAGTCCTCCATCTCGACCAGGCACCGGACGTAAAACCTCGGCGTCTGTCCGTTTTCCTCTTTCGAGATGACCGGCAAGGCCTTCGTGTAGGCTCTCTGAAGCTCCTCGAAACCTTAAAACGGATACCTCGTTAACTAGGAAACGCAAAAAGACACGGAAACTTACTCGTGAGCATGCTGCTCATGTCTTTGATTTTCTTGTAGTTCCGTATCTGCTTGATGATGTTCGTGAGCTCCTCGTAGCGTTTCTCTTTCGCGGAACGGACGACCCGTTTGACTTCCTCCTCGTCATCGCTGAACTGCAATGGGAGACAAAATTTAACAACTCGTCATTTATTAATTGCGGGGTTAATCGTTTTTGGGTACTTACAGTGTAAACTGGAGCTGGGGCGCGCTGGATTTGCTCCTCTTCTGTCGAGCTGTCGGATTCCGAGTCCGACCCGGCAAAGAAACGACTCATTCTTTCTGGTTCTGTAACATTGCGACACGATCAGTCAAATATCACTCTCTTTTTCTCTACGCCACTTTTATTGCTATAACATCTTGAACATATTGTGTTCAGAGTGGTGTAGGTGTCACCTATTATTATAGCATAACCTAATCTAACCTTACTTATATGATACTTTTATAAACAACAATAATTGACCCTATTTCACGTTAGAGATATGGGGAAGATAACAAACAATTAGGGGGTGATAAAGAGTACTTTACGTACGACTTTCACTAGCTTTTTGGTAGAAAATGCAACAATTGATGATATTACATGTGGCAAGAGAACAGTCCACCGGATGGAGCTATAAGTTGAATTAAGCTCACTCTAAAAGCGTAATGGTACTTGGTACTTACAATTTATCCCTTGTATGGTTAACTACTTCGGTAATACACGTAAAATAATATTTTTTTCTTAAATTATAACCATTTATTTGAAATATTGTCTCCCTGATAGTGGAAATTGGAAGGAATCACCAATTTTTCAATATTTTTATTAAATTAAAAAGTGATAAGTGACAGATGACGCTGATGAGTGACAGTTAAATTTATTGACGTTAATGACATATAATGTTTTGAAAGCTGCTTCGTTAATGAGCATGCGCAAGAGTTATGTACGTTATTTTGGAAATTAAATCATTTTATTTCAAAACATATGAAACAATAATATCTCAATAATAATTTTATAATAAGCGATTTATTTATTTACCGTTTAATTTATATGCGAAGAACGCATTCGTAAATATTTTTAGTATTATCAAACAAATTTTTATTGCAGGAAAATTTATAATCGTAAAATTTAATCTACGATAATAAAGTAAATATACAGTATACACACACAAAGTCAATTCAATCATATGTGTAACTAAGATTTAAATCAGTTTATAAGTGCATTATTTTAAGCCAGCAAATATTAACGTTGCTTTATTACAGTAAGTTAAATGTCTAATAAAAGCGACACGCATATGTAGGTATAAGAAAAGATAAAGTGCTTGTTTTTAGTAAGAAAAATAATAAAAATGATCACAATTTCATTATTTATATTCTATACGTGTCTAATTAATTATCCATTATTTATTAATGTAAGTTCGATTTTTTATTAATGTATCATTAATAATATCTAATAAAAAAAAATTCACTAGGCTGAGAGAACATATTATTTAGCAGCAACAGTCGAATACCACGCAATTCCACAAAATTCATACCCACCTGAAGTAACAGTTAATAAAAATGTTGATAATTACGTCGACATCTTGGGAACCATAAAATCTAAAACAAAGGGCGAGGTGAATTAAAAACAAATACTCAAATTGCTGAACGCAGAATTTTTACTCAACCGTTATTATTAATTGTTATAAGTTATTCTGGTTTCAGGTCGACTACCTGAAGATTTCAAAAAAGCAAAAATTAGCGCAATTCTAAAGCCTGGGAAACCAAATGATGACTCTTCAAGCTACAGACCTATTGCTTTGCTTAGTATCACTTATAAAGTACTGGAAAAACTTTTATACAATCGTCTATTACCAATTGTTGATGAAAAATTACTTATTGAACAAGGAGGATTTCGGCCAAACAGAAATACATGTGACCAAGTTTTGGCGTTGACAACCCACATTGAATGTGGCTTTCAAAGAAAATTAAAAACAGGAGCAGTCTTCCTAGATCTATCTGCAGCATACGACACTGTGTGGAAAGAAGGTCTCTTACATAAATTATATAAAACCATTGGTTGTAAGACGATTATGAATCTATTGGAAAATATGCTATCAGACCGAAAAATAAAAGTTTTCGTAAACGAAAAGAGCAGTAAATACAGAATCTTAAATAATGGTCTCCCACAAGGTTCTGTTTTATCTCCACTGCTATTCAATATTTACATTAGTGATTTGCCTGCAACCAAATCTAGAAAATTCATATATGCCGATGACATTATTTTAACTTACCAAAACAGCGAATTTAATTTATTAGAAGAAACGCTGTGCTCTGATTTGAAAATCATGAATGATTACTTTAAGAAATGGCGTCTTTGCTTAAACTCTTCAAAAACAGAAGTTACATGTTTCCATCTCAATAACCACCAAAAATCTAAAAAGCTAAATATAACTTTCAACGGATCGTCACTGAATCATAATTTCAATCCAAAATATCTTGGTGTGACTTTGGATATATCTTTAACCTATAATCAACACTTAGAAAAAGTGAAACAAAAATTAAAAACAAGAAATAATATTCTATACAAACTTGCTGGAACAACTTGGGGAGCCAATGCAAAAACAATTCGCACATCAGCTCTTGCACTTGTTTATTCAACAGCGGAATATTGTGCACCCGTATGGCTCAACAGTGTACATCAATCAAAAGTGGATATTCAACTGAACCAAACATTACGAATTATTACTGGAACAATTTCCTCAACTCCGATCCCTTGGTTACCTGTTTTGTCAAATATTGCTCCATCTAATCTCCGAAGACAACAAGCAACACATAAAATCATGAATAAATACCGAACATTTCCAGATGATTTTTCAATAACATCGGACCTGAATAATCTTCCAACAACGAGATTAAAATCAAGAAGACCTGTGTGGCTAGAAACATACCTGGATCGACCATTTAAAATTGAAGATGAATGGAGAAATGATTGGCGAAATAAAAGTGTTTCTTTATTCAACAATACTTTAATCGAAGATCCTTCATCATTAGTCAACGGTTTTGAAATCAGAAGGAAAGTCTGGGTACAAGTAAATCGCTTAAGAACAGGACACGGTAGATGTAATTCAATGTTACATAAATGGAATTTAATACCAAGCGCTTCCTGTATTTGCGGACATCCTGAAGAATCCATCAATCACATTGTCAATGAATGTCCTTTAACCAAATTTTCTGGAGGTTTTCAAGCAATTCATGAAATTTCCACCGAAACAATAGACTGGTTACAGAATTTGAAGCTCTTGTAAACAAAATCTACATTAACAGCCAGATAACCTCAGAAGGGCAAAATGATTGGAATACTTCAAACCAATCTCAACAGGATGGTGTGTCTAGGTTTTTTAATGGGGTTTTCCCTAGACTATATCTCTCAAAGCAAATGCTTCACCATGATGTCAACATCGCATCAGAATATCCTACAGATCGTTCTTTTCCCCATGATCGACGAAACCAATCATATGTAATTTAATAAACTAAACAACATGTATCGTAAGACTGCAATTTGTAATTTCAAACGAATATATATATATTGCAGACACTGGACGTGGTAGTATTTTCAGAATCGTCCATAGACTACCATTTTCATATAGACCATCACTTCGATGCTCTGACATGGATACCGGCAGCAGAAGAAAAAATAATACCGTGCCACTCAACCGATCCTAAACATAAGTTGTACTTGAAAAAATTATCATGCGCCGCACGCAACAATTCAATCTATTTAGTCGTTAATATGATCGAAAAATCAGACTGCGTTCCAGGGGAAGGCTGCTTCGATCAAGAAGGTAATTTCAACATCTATAACACCGACGTCGTTTTTGACAGGAACGGAACTGTCATTTCTAGGCAAGCGTCGTAAGATAAACCAAAACGACACCCTTTTTTTATAAGATCCCGTTTTCAGGTATAGGAAGATAAATTTATTCGGCGAGCCAGTCAACGTCACGAAAATCCCCCGTCCGGTTAACTTCACCACAGACTTCGGAGTCAATTTTGGGGTATTCACCTGTTTCGATTTGCTATTCGTCACGCCATCGCTTCAGCTTGCGAGGGAGGGTGTTAAACATTTCCTGAGCCCGGCTAATTGGTTTTCTACTTTACCGTTTTATTCATGTAATAAAAATTAAATTATTGGATTATTGATATTTTACTACATCAACTATCTAATTCTATTTCAGCGTTGCAGGCTCAGCAAGCGTTCTCTTATGGTAATGACGTGGTACTCTTATCTGCCGGGGCAAATTATCCAAAAAGAAGCGCTGGTGGTTCTGGAATCTATAATGGTGTGCTACCATGACTTTATTATTCCGGGTGTCCACTAAAAAATAATTATTTGCAGGAAAACAGGGTCCTTTAACGCTTAATATCACTGCACAGAATAAAACAGTAATTTTGATAAGTAAAGTACCGAAAACTGTAGGAGATTCTGGGAATCACCCATCCTCGATCAACAAAACTACGATGTTAGAAGACACGGACAGGTTAGCTAAGGAAATGGATGATTTTCTTACAACTAAAAGTGATACATCCGGTAAGCGTATTATAATTTATAACAATAGGTGGAGTATCTAGAGACTTGATTACATATCGTTCCAGACATGAAATATCTACCTCTGGATTTAAATAGATCAATAAATATCGCTCAGATATGCGACGACAGTGAAAATAGTAAGCTGTGCTGTAATTTTGTGATAAAAACTACCTTTAAAGAAGATAATAAAAATCACAGCAAGAGTTACAAGTATTTAATGGCGGCTCGTATGGGAGTGGAATCGTTCAACAACGTTATTAATGGCGGTGTTGAAATATGCGCCGTTTTGGGCTGTCTGAACGATTCTATAAACTCTTGCGGCTTTAGGTAAATACGTAAATATAATTTTAGAGACTTTAGCAGGCCATATTATAATCTCTAGAAGTTTTTCAGTAGATAATACGTACCTTCTGTTTCATGTAATAATGAAGCTGATTCTTAATTCAATAAATTACACTTTGATGACGTCACAATAAGGTGTACTACCAAGTAACATGTAATGCGCATGCGCATGATTAGTTGTCGGCGCTTTAGAAACGAAATATTGCTAGTAAACATAACCTTACTTTTAGTAAATTATTTATGGATTAACAATATTTATTCACTTTACAGTACTTATTTTTTCATACGTGTATGTACAACTACTGTACTAGTCAAATAGTCAAGGAATATAAATATCTCTTCTTTCTTATATACTCCAATTTTGCATTACAGTACTAGGCAAACAGCGCAGGCGCAGCTACAAACGCGGCCACAATATTTTTTGGTTGATTGTCTCGACTCTCGATTGTCAATAATGGTCCCTAAAGCGATTGAAATGTCCCGTAAACGTTATGTCATGTTGTGACGTCATTGGTTTTTTCATTGCAAAGTATTATTTCCTGAATTTTCCTGTCCTTACTCCTTAAATTACGGCCGGGAATATTAAAATCGTTTTTTTGTAGATTCAGCAATTATTTAGAAGTGACGTGGCCTTTAACGTTCGATTTCATCAAAATAGAAGCGAATTTCACGACCGATAGCACGAAATTCCAGAACCCCAATTCGGTGCTGAGTTCTCTAAGACCGGTATCCCCAACTTCTACCATATGGAGCAGCGAAACTTTCGGTACCGGAGTTGTACAGAGGACGTACATATTAAAAACGCCCCAGAGTAGATTACTAACTTTCGGGATCGTCGGGAGAGACACCAGTAAAGATATAAAATATTCCTAATCCTAAATAAATTACATATACCCAGAGATTTTGAATTAATTAATAAGTAAATAAAGAGTATTTGAATTATTATTGTTCTTCTTATCCTCTGTTAATTATGCAACCATAAATACGCGAGTGAAGGTTTTTTAATTTAGAAGAAAACAATGGAATTTTTATGTCTGCTAATAAAAAGAAAAATTAAAAATAGAATCACGTTCAAGATAATGCAAACAAAGTTTACAAAGTGTGAAAACTCGGCTTGAACAATCGCAGTTTAATTCGCGACGTTGTTATCTCGAACGTTGAATTTATAAATGTAATAATTATTGAACTTTGCGATCCTGATAAAAATTCAAACTTTCCAGCCGCTTATTCATCTTCATCCTCTGCACTTGAACACTTCCAACACCAAAATGAAGTGTACCTTGGTCGTTTTTGCTCTTACCCTGTCCGTTCTTTCACCTCTTCAGGTAAAGGTAAATTTTCATAATAAATAAAACCTAATCTATTTTATTGTCCAAATCAATTATTTATTAAAATCCAGGCGCAGAGTAATAATGGTAATAATAATAATTACACCGCTGCAGTGGTCGAGTACAGTGGCGTACATTCAGAACAAACTAACGTCAAAAATTTGATCTCCATTATCAGAACAATAAAGGTAACTATAGTGTAACTATAATTTAATTTATTATTATTAATTATTCACACGCATAATTATAAATAAATACAGGGAGCAGATATAATTGTATTACCAGAATCGAGCGTTTCTCCCATGGTTAACGTTCACGACGTCCAAACCTACCCCACCTTATCAGATTCGAGCATAGGAGACTCCCCTTGTATGAAACGCTCCAGTTACCCGGATTATTTCGCAGATCTTTCCTGCGCTGCCCGAGACGCCTACGCATATTTGACAGTGAATATCGTCTCAAAAGAACCCTGTCAGTCCAAGACACCATGTGCCCTCTGGGGCTTCAACCTATACAACACGGATGTCATTTTTGACAGGAAAGGGAGCATCGTTGCCAGGTTGGTTTTTATTTTATAAGTCCCCGTCTATTTACAAAAATGCGTCTGCTTTCAGGTATAGGAAGTTCCACCTATTTGGGGAGATATTGAAGAATACGACCAAAGTGGCTGATCATGTGATGGTCACGACGGATTTTGGGGTTACTTTCGGGATATTCACTTGTTTCGATATAATGTTCGATTCCCCCGCTTTGGAATTGGTGGATCGGGGATTGAGGAATATTCTTTACCCCACTGATTGGTTCTCGGAGCTACCCTTTCTTACTGGTGGGTAAATATGACCTATGTTCTTTCATGATAAAAGTGTGGCGGCAATATTTAAAAATATTGTAATGGCAGTGTAGGTAGGCAACCAATTAAACGTCTCATTTTAGTCTTCTTTGATACTTTAATGGCCTTTACATACTGGTACATGTAGCCAGTCTTAACACTCATTAATTTCAAATTTTTGAGAATTATACATTTCCAGCTCTTCAAACTCAACAAATGTGGGCTCAAGAAAATAACATTACTTTAATAGCAGCCGGATTTAATAACGCCAGATTAGGAAGTGGAGGATCCGGAATCTATGAAGGTAATTCTATCTTTTACCATCCTCCGATTAATTTATTTCTCCTTGTCAATCTGTCATAATTACTTATAGGTGAAAAGGGCCCCCTTATTTTTAACATCACGACGGACGCATCTTCCAGAGTGTACAAAGCATCAATTCCCTCGATTCATCCAGTAATTCCGGTTACCGTTATCGACAGACAAGCAGAAGAAATGGACGAGTTTTTTATGCTGACAGAGAACATGACAGGTACGTCATTTGTCACTTTTCCTCTCCAGTAGAGGTGGTGATCACTAGTTTTCTAGGTTTTAAATCGGTCGTCTTGAAGACGGAGCCCGGAAGAACCTACCAGAAGGTGTGCGACGGAGAAGGTGAATTCAAACTCTGCTGCCAGTTTGACGTTAGAATCTCCATTGACCACTCGGAGATGGTCGCATGGAAAAACCGATACACCTACCACATGGTGGCGCGCTCGGCTGTCAGGACTTTCCACGGAATGGCCGACGGAGGGGAGGAAATTTGCGGCGTGATCGCTTGTCTCAACAACACCGTTACATCTTGCGGACGAAGGTTGAGAACGCCGCATTCTTGAATCTGTGAAAAATTAAATTCTCGTTTTTGCAGGTTCCCGAAATACGACAACATTACCTGGCCGGTCAGCTTCGATTACATTCAAATAAGCGCCAACTACACGGACGTCAAAACGAAACGCCAGTTCCCCAACTCGTTACTCGCTTCCATAAGACCGATCAATCCGGCATTCACAAAATGGGAGAAGCGTTACTTGAGCAACCGTTTAATCGAGAGGAGTCACACATTGATGGCGCCAACGGGACGATTATTAACTTTCAGCATATACGGCCGAGATTACAAGAGAGACCATATTTCATCATCGAGCGGCGCCTTTAGGGTCAACATTAACATCCTTGCCATTCCAATATTTGTTTTATTCGTTAATCAAGTTAATAAATAAATAAATAAATCGCGTAAATTATTATTTATTAATAAGAAAAAGAAAATAATCTAAAAAAGCTCATTATTAAATTATTACAAAGTCAAAATTTCACTCGCTTTCTCCTCGAGCAAATTCTCCATTAAACTGACGTGCTTGCACCACTCTTGGAGACGATAGATCATGGTCGTTATCTGAGTACGATCGAGCACCCTGGGCTGCACCCACGTCATGTTGATCGTACTTGCGACCTTAAATTAAATGAACGATTTAATCGGGCCATCGTTCCACTGACTGATCGAAGCTTACCTGATCGATCTTCCCTTTCACCAATCCCTGAGACAACGCCTTCATCACCAGGACCTCGATCTCGTTCAACGGCAGCTTGGTCTCACGCGCCACCTCCGCAAACGTTAACTGACGATTATGGGACGGTCTCTTGAAAGTCATCTAAAAAAAAAAGAGAAAAATAGTTACTCTAATAAAACTGCAACTGACTTGATAAATTCTGACAGCTGTCATAAAACAGGTTTTATAAAATACATCATAATATCAAAAATGCCCTATTATAGCAAAAACGCCCTATTATGACAAAAAAAAACACCCCAATAACAGCAATAAATGCCTCAAAATAGCAAAAAAAAGACAAATAATTAAATCTCACCTCCATAAGACAGAGCAATGAGATCTTCTGCCTCAAGAAGAGTTCCCTGGCGGCTAAATCAGCTATGATCGACCACTGCGGTTTCATCTCCTCGAACTTGTTTATGTTGCCTGAATTGAAAGCGTACAGCAGCTCGACCAGCCAGCTGTTCTCCTTGCCCTTGAGGCTTTCCAGGACGGGGTGGGCGAGCAGTTCGCCCAGGTTGTAGACGCCCTCGCCCAGCAGGGCGGCCAGTCCGAGGAAGAAGGCGTGCTGGTGCTTGATGTCATCGGACAACTCGTCCATGTCGATGCAGCCGAGATACCGCAAGGCGGTGCGGTAGTACTGGGCGTGATCGCCTTGTATCCTGCAAAATTTGACATTTATTTTGTTTACAGCGGCAACGGCAATAAACGAACCTATAGTATTGTGACGCTAATAGATAGAACCGGCCGTGGACCGCGGTGACTCCGTCGGCGTTATCGAAGGTGGCCTCGACGTCTTCGATGACCTTCTTGGTGGCGTCCAAGTCGTTCAGTTTCGAGAGCAAGATCTGCCCGGCCAAGACCTTGCACAAGTTCTGGGCGTCCGAGTTGATTTTGACCTTCTCCTCGGTCTTCTCGAGGAACTTGACGGCTTCTTTGTGGTCTGTGATTTGCTCGACGACGATCGCGACGATCTCCACCAGAGATAGAGGGTTGATCCTGGATGAAGAGAGTGAGAGTGAGGTTAGGGAGGGTGGGAAAGTGCAAGTAATGTTTTACGTACTTGTTCTCGAAGGTCTGGATGAAGTTGTTGTAGAGCTGGAGGAGGTTGTCGCCCTTTTGTAGTTCGGGTTTTTTGATGAATTTCGAAATTTTCAAGGTGAGTTGATGCCATAGTCTGAAATTGGGGGTACGGTGTTGGTGTTAGTGAGGGTTGGTTCGGTGGCCGGTGGGTACTTACTTTTTGTTGTGAAGCTCCTCGAGCTCGGCCCATTCTGCAGCCAAATCTTGTGGGCTTTCTTTCTGTTTTTTCGTTAAATAGTCGTTTACATTTAAATGTTGCACTGCTACGCTCGCCATTATTGTTGATTTATTAACGAAATTATTGACAATGATGAGATAGAGGATAGAGATGACATGCTAAAAGTTATTGGAGTGTATTCATTGAATTGACAGTCTGACAGTGACATTTGATTTTTTAGTTTAATCGTGTCACGTCTCTCATTACTGTCACCACATTCACTGGAAATCAGAGATAGTCAATAAAAATTAACCAAAACTCAAATACCAGCAGATATAAACAGCTCAACTATTATGATTACCACTATCTTTATCTTCTCGTTGAAGAAAATATGGTCATACAAAATGATATCCCACTCATATCTTTTTTTTTGAGGAAAAAAAAAGAAATAAAAATCTGAAGACATGTATAAAACTGATGTAGAAAAACTGATGTTGCCAAATCTTTACTTTTATTTGTTTATTTTGTCTTTGTTGTATTCTGTTTGTTGTATTATGTTTAATTGTAGGTTTGTATTTGTATTATTATTTAAAAATTTTGTAAGACTTTGTAGGATTCTGTAAGACAATAGCAATTTTTTGCTAAATAAAGGACTATAATAATATCGTTCGTGCGTGACGTCAACCGCGAGTAAAGTGACATTTCGTTCCACTGCTTGCTTTCAGTCACTTGTCAATTGTCATTTAACGTGAAGATTAAAGATAACAGATTTATGCGCTACGGAGATCTCGAATTGACAGGACAGAAATCTGTTTTTACGCTTTCTCAATTCAAAGCAAATTGAAAAGGATAAAGTAGAAATCTGTTTATAATCAAACCCCGCCTATTTACATTATTATTACATTAGCGGACTATTTTATTACACCAAAACCGTTACTGGTTGAACGCCGCGCACGCCGCATGTCGTTTGTCGTTCTTTCATCATCACCTAAAATAGTTTGGGTAACCTCGTCCGATAGACCTCGACCGCTTTTCCTTTCGCATTTCCATCAGCAGTGAACAAGTGAAACAATTCAACAACGACCATAATCGGTCAGCGGGTGCTCCATCTCGAAGGGAACGTCACCGCTAGTCTCGCACCGGCACCAGAAAATGGCTTCGAAAACGAAGAAGGGCTCGACGCCGTCCCAGCCGGCGCCGTCGACGCGCTCGACCAGCCCGCTTAGTCCGACCAGGCACTCCCGGCTCCAGGAGAAGGCCGACCTCCAGAACCTCAACGACCGTCTGGCCGCCTACATCGAGCGGGTACGCTACCTGGAGGGCGAGAACTCTCGCCTCACCCGGGAAGTGCAGACCACGCAGGAGACGGTCACCCGGGAAGTGTCGAACATCAAGTCGATGTACGACCACGAGCTGTCCGACGCGAGGAGGCTCCTGGACGAGACGCACAGAGAGAAGGCGCGCCTCGAGATCGACACCAAGCGGCTGTGGGACGAGAACGAGGAGCTGAAGGCGGAACTGGCGAAGAAGAGCAAGGACCTGGTGCTGGCCGAGAACTCGGCCAGGGTGTACGAGACCAGGTGCAGCGAGCTGCAGATCAAGTGCAACCAGGCGCTACAGGACGCCAAGAAGGCCATCGGGGACGCCAAGGACCTCGAGAAGGAAAGGGACAAGTACAAGAAGCTCGTCGACGATCTGAGGAAGCAGCTGGAGGAGGAATCGTTGGCCAGGGTCGATGTCGAGAACAGCAACCAGAGCCTTCGTGAGGAGTTGACTTTCAAGGATCAGGTTTGTGGTCTTCTTTTTCTTTTCTTTTCATCTTTTAGTTGCCCGTCTTCGTTGCATCGTTTTAAACAAATTATTTCTCTTTATAATAATACGCAAGAAAATATAAAACTCACACTCTGGCAACACTGTTATATAAATTTTCATTTCTACTCTGATCTTAGTTTTTTTGAATTATATACTCTGTGGGAGGAAGTCACTTTCTGACATTTTGACATCCACATGCCCACCCTAGGGCGCGTTCAGAAATTCCTGACCTTGAGTTGACTACAATAATAATTGAGTAAAGCTGTTATTAATTTAATTCTCCACCAATATTGTTATTAAATAAAATAGAAAATTGTTTAGATCATCATCTAATAATAATTATTATTTATTTTATCAAATAAGCTTTATTTAAGCTTACAAGGATTTATATCATTCATCCCAATAACAACAAGCAATGTGAACATTGCCTCACTTCACAGTAGGTAAAGATTTAAAATTTTGGCCTTGAGTGGGTCAGCTATTGGGGTACCTATGTCACCTTTATTTTTGAATCAGCAGTGTTGACAAATTTATATTTTTGTTTATTTTTGCTTACTTTTTTTTTACCTACATACACTGCACCATTATTTTTTTTTAGTAGTTTATTTCCGTTTGTATATTTAGTAAAAGGGAATAAATAAAGCGACATATTGATTAAAATGTCTGGTTACTATGACCTACTTTTATGTTCATGTGAAAACATGAAAACAGTTTTAATCGTGTCACCTGGATTTTCTAAATAACGACAGTGTTGACAGATTTTTTGATAACCAGAAGGAGCATAACTTGAACTAGAACAATCAACCCGGCTTTTATTAATATTATTATTATTATTCAAGCTATTTCTGTATCAGATTTACCATCAGAGTTACATTGGCACATACGCATCTAAGATTCAGATTCCTAAAATACTTGTCCCATATTATATTATTATTATCTTTGATTGTAAATTGTAATAAATACAGCAGAATCACAAAGTAGAGAGTATGAATAAAATTCACAAGTCAAGAGTGTCAGCTTGTTGATATTTACTTACCAGTTCACCTGTGTGTGATGATGTCATATCTGATTCTATCATGCAGCAGCCTACCTTTCATGTTCAGAAACAAGGATATTGATCTTTCCATCATCGGTGGGATGTGAATTTTAATCAGTCACAGTCCAAGGTCGTCTTATGTAAATAACGGTCTTGGTCCTAAAAACCAGACGGGTTACATAATCGGAAAAGCTGGTCTATGCTATTCTAATTTAATGGGAGAATTTAAATTGTTTGTTGGTTGAAAAATTTATGAATCTGTTGCGTAGGTACTTTACTTACTTGTCCTCAATTTTAATTTTTTGCTATAATGGGATTAACAATAATAATAATAATAATAATAAAGAAAATTTTTGTTGATTATTTGAAACAGACACTCCCTCCGGTGCTGATCTGCATATAAGGGGAAGCCCCATAATTCATCCCCAGACGACATAACACATAACCTAATTCTCGATTCAACAAGACATCTTAATTTAGGAATGACTCTTATGTTTTTTATGCTTTAGCATTACAGAATCGATTTATTTATACAGTTTTAATCAATCAATAAATAAATATTGATTTTGTAGTAGTTGGTGCCTGAGCTTCTGATAATTTTAGACACTTCATTGAGTTTCTCAACAGAATATGACGTCATCTATGAACTATTACAAACAGCTTCAGATTAGATTATTGTTGCAAAAATTACAGCATCGAGGAAAGATTTTGATAAAACTATAAACAACGATGATAGATAATGAATTGTTTATCTTTTTTCTTTCTACACTTTTCTCTTTACTCTCTCATTAAAAAATAACAAGTTTCTAAAATGGATTTTTCTTCTTCTTTTTATAACCAGCAGTTCTGCATTTAGTCAGCTATTTGTCATAATATTCTTCTTATTTTTGTAACCAGTTATTCTTTTTTTTTTCTTGGGTTGAGAAATTAATTATTAATAATAATTAATTATTAATTAATTTTATTAATAACTGAACTAGGAAAAAAGCACCTTCTAAACACAACTTCTGTTTTTATCAATATTTCTCATAGTATTCCTGTTCCTCCTACTTCTCCTCTTGCTTCCCTCTCCTCTCCTTCTCCTTTTCCTATATTTCCTAATGACACTACTTGCAAGAGTGACCTTTAAAAAAATAAAATAAAATAAAATACATGGAAAACTCTCTTTATTCCTATTCGCATTATATTCTTCTTCTCCTTATTCTGCACATCCACTTGGCATGCTACTATTCTTCTTTTTTGTTTGTTTGAGAAAAATTGATTGATTTAAACTATTCTCAATATTTTACTTCGATTTATTTCTTCCTTTGTTTGTTTTTCTTCTTGTTTTTCTTGGGCTTTTTCTTCTTGTCTCTTCTTAACGGACATTTAGCCAGTTCTTTTTCTTCTTGTTTTTTTTTTCTTGAGAATTATTGTGAAATATTAATGAATTTTATTAAAATTAAACTGAAAAATTAAAAGGAAAAAAAAGGACTTTTTAAGCCAATCATAACTCCCTTTTTGCTTTTCTCATTATATTCTTGTTCGTCTTATTCTCCTTTTTTTTTTCTTGTCCAATTTCTTAACGGCACTGGCACACTTGTACATTTAGCCAGCTATTTATAGCCTTTTTTTT
Organism: Malachius bipustulatus; assembly: GCA_910589415.1. Taxonomy (NCBI): domain Eukaryota; kingdom Metazoa; phylum Arthropoda; class Insecta; order Coleoptera; family Melyridae; genus Malachius; species Malachius bipustulatus. The sequence goes on along the minus strand of OU342638.1, from coordinate 38,698,631 downwards.
AGTTTGATTGGTTGAGAAAAATAAACTATGGATTTTAATAATATTAAAAAAACCCTTGAAAATTACAACAAAAAGCACTTTCTATCTAAGCTCTAAGCTAAGCATAACCCCTCTTTTTTATATTCTCATAATAATAATTCTTCTTTTTTTCTTCTATTTTTCCAAGGCACTTGCACAATTATTGTGTATTTAGCCAGCTATTCTCTTCTTCTGTTTTTTTTTTGTTTGAGAAAAATTTATGAATTCTATTTAATGTATCTTCTAAGCTAAGCATACCCTCTCTTTTTTTCTAATCACACAATAATTACTCTCTACTCCTGCTGAATCATCCCATAACACTTGACATGCGACATAAATGAAACATTTTTCTTTTTCTTCAGACTTGTTTTACGATTTACTAATCGTTTTCCGTTGAACAGATCCACCAGCAGCAGTTGAACGAGACCCGAATCCGTCGCCAAGTCGAGATAAGCGAGGTGGACGGACGACTGGCCGAGAAGTATGAGGCCAAGCTGCAGGAGGCGCTGCAGGAGCTGCGCGACCAGTACGAGGCGCAGATGGCGAACAATCGTCAAGAAATCGAGCTCCTCTACGAAGCCAAGATCAAGAATCTCCAGTCGGCCGCGACCAGGCAATCGTCGGTTGCCGCCGGCGCCATCGATGAGCTCAGACAAGGTGAGATTTTTATTTTTTTACAATTTTCCAAAACTAACATCGCTCGGTTCTGCAGTGCGCACGCGCATCGACAGCCTGTCGTCGCGCATCGCCGAACTGGAGAACCAGAACGCCGGGCTACACTCGCGCAACCGCGACCTGGAGAAGCTGCTCGAGAACGAGCGGATCCGTCACGCGGAGGACGTCGCCAACATGGAGGCCGAGCTGGACCGTCTCAGGCAGGAGATGGCGCTCCAGCTGCAGGAGTACCAGGACCTGATGGACATCAAGATATCGCTCGACATGGAGATCGCCGCCTACAGGAAGCTGCTCGAGTCGGAGGAGGCGCGACTGCATATCACGCCGCCCGGCAGCTCGACGGTCGATTCGACGTCCCGTTCGCAGCGCGCCGGCTCCCAACGACGCACCCCCATCCGCGTCGGCGCCAAACGCAAGCGCACGCTTCTCGAGGAGTCCCAGGAACAGTCGATCTCCGATTACCAGGTAAGAGCGCCCGTTTCACTTTTATTTCCAAACTCGCTCCGACTGTAACCGATTTGTGCAGGTTCAGAGCTCGAGCAAGGGGGACATCGAGGTCGCCGACGTCGATCCTGACGGTCGTTTCGTGAAGCTGCACAACAAGAGCGGGCAAGAGATGGCGCTCGGCGGCTGGCAGATCCAGCGCAAGGCCGGCGAGGACGAGACCGTCTTCAAGTTCCACCGTTCGCTCAAGCTCGAGGGGAAAGGGTACGTGACGGTCTGGTCGGCGGACAGCGGACAGGACCACGAGCCGCCCAGTAACCTCGTCATGAAGGGCCAGAAGTGGGTCGTCGGCGACAACATGATCACCAAGGTGCTGAACAACAGCGGTGACGAGATCGCCGTCTCTGAACGGTTAGTTTTCTTCGATTTCTTTAATTGAATTGTTGATTGATCGTCTCGATCCACTTGCAGGATGAAGCGTCAGTTGTCCAGCTCGCTAATGCGACACAGGGAGATGGGCGGCAGCGGGTACCACGGGTCCGAGGAGCTGCATCATCAGTACGGCGACCCGCAGGGCGACGAGAAGTGCCGCATAATGTAGACAACCCCCCTTTTTCCCTAGTTTTTCTTCCCAGAGGATTACAAGCAGGCCTTCTGCGTGCGTCCTCGATCGGTTTGGTTTATTTGACGGGGGGGCTGCTACCTCGCAGTTGTAAACGAGCGGGACGGACGCAGAAGTTGCAAGCGAGACGGACGAGAGAAAAGTCGATCGTTGTCTCTTGTTGTTTTCGCTGTTTCAAGTCGACCGTCTTTATTGAGAAATTCTGTTAAGTGAAGTCAGAAAATGTTTATTAATAAACGAGTTGTAGTCGTTCTTTTTATAATAATTATTGTAATAAGTTTTTTAAAATCGCTGCTTTATTGTATTTTATTAAATATTGAGGAGGTATTATTGATTAATTAATTAATTAATGATTAAGCTGCTTAATTGGAAACAGGTCGTCAAGAAGAGATAATCGAATTGTGTTAATGTAACGAGACGTTTGAATGAAGTCGATTGTAGTTTGTAATAATTAAACGATTAATTAAGTTTATTCATTCGTTAGTTAGTGTGTAATAATAATAATATAATGAGTGTAACTTTTCTCTCGGTCGTCTGGATTTATTTTTACTACATAACGATTATAATAATAAAATTAATTAATATTTTGCATGAATCAAGATAGGCCAGAACATGACCGCATTGTTAGAGTTAGAGTTAGGAGGATGAAGAAGGCGTGCAGGTCTTAAAAAAAAATAAAAGAGAGGAAACTATATTTTGCAAACTTGTTTATACGACTTTTTTTATATATTTTTATTTTATATAAGTATTACAGAGGTTTGTTTTGTCTTTAAATTTTTATCCGATTTTCTATTAATTATTATTGCCTACTTATCACAAAGTTGTAACTTTAACCTCATTCTTGGAGCGCATGTTTTGTGCGGGTACCCCGTTTATTTATAGACGCATTTATTTGTATCTCTTGTGTTCAAGCAAATAAATGTATGATTGTATTTCGTTTTTGATTTTTTTACTTTACAGTGCCTTAGTATATAAATAAATGAATAAATGAATATAAAAATTAAATTGTACTACCTACAAGGTATTGCTAGATTTAATTATTATTAGCGATTTTAAGGCAGATTTGAGTTTATATAGTTTTTTTTTGTGCTGGTAGTGTTATAGTGTTAGGGTTGCTGTTAGTGTTAGTGGATAGTATAAATCACAAAATTTCAAATCAAATAAATAAAATATATTTTCACCTAGAAGAAGTATTTATTATTGTTCTTAGAATGTAGCATGGAATTTCCTGCATGTGGGGAAGGAGAATAAATAGATTTATGGTGGTGACATCACCAGATGTCCCATTCCATGGACGGGCTTCTCCTAGATCGATAAGGTCGGTTCTTCGCGTCATGCTATATGGATATACCATGCGGGGAGGTCTAAAAATAAACGTGTAATCATGAGACTCCAGTTGACGTAATAAATCAAACCTACTACGAGGCCAAGGCAAAGTTACCGGAAAGTGGTGGTAGCCGCGGTAATGATTCAAATTTTATTGAAGCCGGGGCTACTGTTCGATAGATGGCGCTCGAATCTGTTGATTGATATATCACCTACTGTACAGTGACTCTAACAATAAAATATATTACGTGAAACGTCAAATAATAAAGATGAGTTAATGGTGTATTATGCATAATGCCTCCTTTAATAAATAAAATTATAATGACATCATCGCTAGTTTAAAATTCTATGCAACATGGCGGCTGTGAGAGGATAACCACTGTAATAGATAAAGCCACTGTAGCGCTTGTTAGTTAGTCCCACTTCTAATAGATGGCAATCTCGTATAAATCAGAGATAAGTTTCAATAAGGCGCATGAGCAAACTTACAATTATTTTAAATTTCATTTTTACCTACAAATACAGAATTAGAACTATTTAAAGGGCCACTACAGCTACTGGGATATCCTAAACCATTAAGATACGAGGTCGGTTAAATTAGAGAAGTTGCGCAATTTTGTGGCCATCTCGAATCCGTCAAAACATGCAAGATATCTGTGACCGTTCCTGAAATATCCTGAAAAAACTGAAAAATCGAGGAATCTTATTTTTGCCATATCTTTCTCACAATTAGAAATTCTTAAATAATTTTTCGTAGTTTTTTAATTTGTCTATGATATTCCGTCTAAAAAATTGTCTTTTTTAGAAAAAAAAAGCAGAACAAAAATTTATTTAAAATTATTTTTCAATTTATTAATTTTTGGTTTCCATTATTTTTTTCTTATCGAACGACATAAAGAAATAATATGGCGGCCATAAGAAAAACGAAAGTTGACTATGGAAACTCTGGGATCTAGTGGGCTTTAAAATTTTTAGAAACGTCAGATGAATAGCTCATAACGGTTTATCTAAGCCTACGAAAAATTATTTACTAATTTTCAATTGTAAGAAAGATATGGCAAAAATAAGAAATCTCGATTTTTCAGTTTTTTTCAGGATATTTCAGGAACGGTCACAAATATCTTGCATGTTTTGACGGATTCACGATGGCCACAAAATAGCGCAACTTTTCTCTAATCTAACCGACCTCGTATCTTCAATGGTTTAGGATATCCCTGTAGTGGCCCTTTAAATAGTTCTAACCCTGTATATTGAGTAAATTAATAAATAAATTATACTGATTATCCAAAATATACAAATATTATCATTTATAAGCTAATAAATAAAAATATAATTGCATATTACGTCTCAAAATTATGAAAACACTAAACCTAAGACGAGGAAATCTTCCCCTAATAAATGTCTGGATATCACATCGATTTAGAAATTTAAAGTTTTACCCGAAAAATTACATATTCAAACTAATTTTTGTGCTTTGAATTATAGGGTACTTGTATTACCGACATGCAACATGTCACATAATGGCTACTAGGGTAGTCAAAGAAGGTTAGCGCATTCACTCATTGAAGCACAAGTTTACAATTTTTACCAAATAATAAAATACCCTAGTTAATGTCAGTGTCGGTAATGCAGGTACCCTTGTCTTGAACTTTTACCGTGGCTGGAGCTAACTAAAATCTAAATGAAGTTGGTATAGAACGAAGAGAAAAGAAGAAGAAGAACGCTTTTAATAAAATAAAAAGAAGACTTGTTGGCCTATTCAATTTAATTTAAACATTAATTAAATGGTTAAATAAACAATAATAAATAAGTTAAATAAAAAATGTGCAGTGCAGTACAGTGAACACTGATTAAATATTGTAAATAATAAGTAATTGAAGGATCAAATAAATATTAATAATGGCAGAAGCGATGGAGAGTGTTGAGGTCAATCAGTGTAGCACAAGCACCACCGGGGCCCCTTCTACTGGACCCTACCAAAATAGACCTACTTGTGCTATAGTCTTAGGAATGGCAGGCAGTGGCAAAACTACACTAGTGGCTGCCCTATCCAAAGCAATTAAAAATAAGCCCTACCTTATTAATTTAGATCCGGCTTGTTTAAATCTTCCGTATTTCACAAATATAGGTACGTAACCCCCTTTTTTTTTAAATAATAATAACGATTTAATTCATCCGCTCCCTCTCTTACAGATATCAAGGACACGGTTAATTATAAAGAAGTGATGAAACAATACAACCTGGGCCCCAACGGTGCCATAGTAACGTCCCTCAACCTATTCTCGACGAAATTCTCCGACGTGATCGACTACATCAGCAAATCCCCCAGCGACACCTGCGTCCTGGACACCCCCGGCCAGATCGAAGTCTTCACCTGGTCCGTCTCGGGGACCATAATAACGGAGACTCTCGCCAGCACCTACCCGACGGTCATCCTCTACGTCATCGACACCGTGCGCTCATCTTCCCCGACCACGTTCATCTCGAACATGCTGCACGCGTGCTCCGTCCTCTACCGCACCCGACTGCCCCTCGTCCTGGTGATGAACAAGTGCGACGTGGTCGGACACAAGTACGCCCTCGAGTGGATGAGGGACTTTGAGGCGTTCCATCGGGCCCTGGACGCGGACGAGGGCTACGTCACCAATTTGACTCGTTCGATGGCGTTGGCGCTGGACGAGTTCTATCGGAACCTGAAGGTGTGCGGGGTGAGCGCGGCCACCGGGGAGGGAATGGAGGAGCTGGTGGGCGCGATCGGGGAAGCGAGGGAGGAATACGAGAGGGATTACAAGGCGGAGTGGGAGAAGATGAGGGTCAGGATGGAGAAGAGGAGAGCGGAGGAGAAGGAGAGCGGGACCGGGACTGGGGAGATGGGGAAGGATTTATCGGATGTTTATTTGAGACATCCGGGGGATTATAGCAGCACGGATTCGGAAGGTGAAGAACGTCCTTATCAGGGTAAATGTTATTTGATTGTTTTTTTTTTTTATTAATTGAATTGATCGAGTTTGTTTCATTTGTAGATGTTGAAGATGGGAAAGAAATGGATGATGATGATGACCTTTTCAAGAAAGTATTGCAGAAACAGAGAGAGATGCAAGTGAAACGAGCGAAAGAAGCTGAAGAACGTAAAACAACAACGGAATGATCATTTCTCTTGATCGCTTTTTTTTTATTTCTAATAAAATGTATTAATTTTTCTATTGTGCTTTATATATTCATAAGCTAAGATCCTTTTATAATCATCTTTCAAATGATGATAAAAAGAAACCCATTAGAACCTGGTGAATAGGTCATTTGGTCATTGATTGCTATGTGGTTTTCCCTAAAATTTCAAGAAAATGACACAGACCTGGATTTAATGGCAGTCAACTCCATGACTCAAGACAGTGTAGCTTCACCTTTTTCTTCAAAGGAGAACTACCCCTAATCTGGCGCATGAAACCATCTTATATCTGGTACTCTACTATATTGCTATTGGCTATTGCCTATAAGTGAAATGTGAAAGTGTCATGAACTAAGTGAGGCAGCTTCTGTCTCTTTTTAGATTACTCGACCCATTGTGCGCAAGCGTCACGAATCTGGTGAGAGTGGTGGGTCGAAATGCACGCTTGTAGACGAGTTCAATCGATTGAACTGGTTGTATTTCAAGGAGGATGAACAACTCGAGCCGTTGTAGGGTACCTGTATTACCGACACTGATGCATACTAGACTTAGTGTCGGTAATACAGGTACCCTAAATCGTTGTTATCTCAGAAACTCAGAATATTCTGTCTTTCTGAATGAGGATAAACCAATATTTCAATTTGACGTTTCCGTTCGAGTTTAGGTTTTTGAATGTTCCAATAATTGTCATTTACCATTTTATAATTTCACTTCCAAAGCACAAAAAATAACAAAACTTATGAAGAATGGTGGTCAAGAATGTCATGAATCATAAAAAAGTGACAATTAAGGTAGGTGTTTACTAACATACCAGTAATTTCATCACGTTCTTAGATTATAGTCATAAATTATTGTTTTTCGCAATATCTTTAATATTTTAATGTAACTGACCGGAATTTAAATTAAATATAACACATGAGAATTTGAATTACAAAAGTTATTTCAGAATTATTTTAGTAAAATAAGCTCAGCCATGACTGCAATTGGCCATCTCTCTCTTCCAAGGCACTAGTTGATGAAAAATTTTGTGGATCACTCGATTGCACTTTAACGACGACACGACAACAATGCCGTAGTCGTTTTTGGTTCTCTTTTTGACATTTCCACTAGGCCGCTCAATGACGTCACACTAGACATGCCAACTTAGGTTATTGAGCACATACAATTATTGAGAATTCTGAACGCATTAAGAGTGTGCTAATGGCGTTATGACAAGTGACTCACCTGTCATAGAGAAATTTTTTAATTTTTGTGTTTGCGGTTTATAAGACAGATGACAGGTGTCACAGAACACGGATGTGTCAAAAATAGAAAAGATGGACTACTGCTACTGTTTGTAAATAAAATTCTTCGAAAACATGAATTTGCAGACCTTATTTCAAGACTTCAACCCCAGGTAAATTAACTAAAGCGCCACCCCTATCGTTCAATAAGTTTTTTCCTCAATATTACCCCCGAACCAGTATCGAGGTTAATTTAGGTTAAGTACTAAAAAACCAATTCCTTGCAGCAAATTCGTGGTGCACACTTGTTTACTAATATTCACCGCTCTATTCGCTCTGCAATTGGACAACTACATCCAATGGTCCTATTGGTGCGTTTTCACCCCGATATGGGTCTGGAAGGTGCTGGTTATATCGGGGGCCACCGTCGGGAGTTACGTTTGGTGGCGATATCCACATTTCAGGTACGATCTGTTTTCTCCATTATTGCCTGTTATTTTAAGTTTAAGCGGTCTGTTTTTAGATTGGAAGGTGAAGCGTACATCCATTACAAGTCCATGCTGATATCGCTCGCTTTACATTTGATATTGCTGATGTTCGAGCTGCTTGTTTGTGATAAATTAGAGTCGGGTAGACATTTGTGGATTCTGGTGTTCATACCGTTGATATTTATATCTATTGTTAGTATAGCTGTTTGTATATGGGCCGTTAAACACGATAGATCTTTCGAGGTGAGACTATTTTTCTTTATTATACAGAGTTTAACATCAATTTAGTGACTTTTCATTCTTCCAGCTGGAGTTATTCTGCTCGGTGAACGTTCTACAATTCATATTTCTGTCGTTGCGGCTGGACGGTTTCATCGCTTGGTCCTGGGAGGTCGTTTTCGTCCCCTTATGGATCGTCATGTGCCTGTCACTGGTAAGTTTTATCGATGCTTCATAATTTGTCAATGTTTAAATTTGATTCTTCTTTTTTTAGGTGGGCGTGTTGTACACGATAATATTCGCAGCGATCCTGCTGAGGACGCCCGAGGTGAACGCGCAGCAGAGGCGTTCCAGTTTCCAGTCTGCCCTCGGTTACACTTTCCTGGTGGTGCCGATTTTGATCTTTCAGGTCAGTGGTAGTGGTACCTGTTTCGGTTGCCGTTGTCAAGTTTGACAGATTGGATCGTTTCAGGTGCTGCTGGCGAATAAGCTGGACGACGATATCAGGTTGTCGTACACGGCCGTGGTGGCGCCGCTCTTCATATCGTTCATCACTCTTATTATTATGTCCTTCAGCGCCAAGGGTGGCAATAAATGTAAGTTTTGTTTTAATTTTTTGGTTAGATTAATGTCGTGCAAGGGGCTTGAAAGTAGTGAATTCTGCTTACAATTGGTTGAAAGTCAAATAGGCTCCTATATGTTTAAAACGAAATAGATGTCTGAATGCAAAATATTAAACTAATCAGAAATTGTAAAAATATTCATTGTGTAACCGCTTGCCTGAATTCCCAACTAACTAGCCCATTGCCTGTGTTTGGGAAATTGATTTGCAGAAAAAGAAGACTATCAACTATTGATAGCTGTCAATATATTTTTTTTATAAATTCCTGTCCTGCTATTTTATGTAATGTAGACACGCTAACTTATATTTGAGTTTGATTGTTTTGAAACGCGCCCAGTATGATCGCGTTTTCGCAAAATCAACTGTCAAGTCAATTTATTGGCGCAAGCGCAACTGCAACATTCCTTAACGCATCCAAAATTATCGAGTTTCGCGCATATTTTTGGAGTGGTTATGCTGCGCAGGCGCAGCGTTTGCTGTTTAGAAACGCACCCGGAATTGTTGAGACTGCGCAATATGAACTTTAAATTGAATGGAGTGTATATGTCAATGTCAACAATCAATATGTCGGATTTAATTACTTTTAATGATTTTATTTGACGTTTATCTGTCAGTTTGTTGCCTGCCTGTTCATTTTCATTATTCATTATAATAAAAATTGAATCAAGTTAACATAACAATCAAATCAAACAACAGTTTTATTGTTTTCCCCATCCGCCCGTAATTAAAACGAATCCTTGTGGAAAACTACACGTCGCGCCCAGAAAAGAATCAATCAGCGAGCGAGCGATGTCCTGCAACCAGTGCGCCTCGAAGTTCGGCCTGTTCCGCAAAGAGCTGGGCTGTTCCAGTTGCGGTCAGGTGTTCTGCAGCGACTGCCTCAAGAACAAGTGCGCAGTTCCGCGAAAGGGCCCCGAGAAGCAGCACGTCTGCAAGAAGTGCTACCTGAAGATCACGACCGGCGAGACGGAACAACCGCTCCCGTACCAGCCGCCCGACGCCTACCTGAAACGTCTCGAGCAGCTCGAAAGCACGGCCGCGCAGCATCCCTACCTGGCGCCCGACGCCTACATGAAGCTGCTGCAGCTCGACAACCCGGTCGCGCCCCCGATAACCGTCTACAAGCACGACCCCCGCATCGTGCACCTCCGCACTGGCCTCTCCAAGGTCGACCAGGACCTGGTCGATCGTCTGGAGAAGCTCAAGCGGGAGAACAGCTCGCCGCCGCCGTCCGAGAGCGAGATACGGCAGCGCCTGGACAAGCTCATCAAGAGCGGCAGCAGCGAGTCCGCGGACGGCGGCGGGCAGCAGGAGGAGCCGACTCCGCCTGAAGAGGCCGACTCCGAGGGAGAAGTCGACAAGCTGACGAGGAAGCTGGTCGAGGAGGTGGGGCTGGATCAGAGGTGCGCCGTTGGTATCGGGGGGAAGGAAAAGGAGGAGGCCGGTGACGAGGAGGAGGAGGAGCTGCCGTGGTGCGTTTTGTGCAACGAGGACGCGAAAGTTCGCTGCGTCGATTGCGACGGGAGCTTGTATTGCCAAAAGTGCAACGTGGACGTGCACAAGGAGTTCGATTACGATCACAAGTGGGTCGCTTATAAGGGGAAGAAGAGCGAGGGGGACGTCGACGAATCGGACGAGGAGTAGATTTTTCTCAATGATTGAGGGATCATCATAGTATCAGAGCAGGCTATGATTTGATCGAGGTTGTGTTGTATAAATTGTTAACGATTGTTTAGATTGGTGGCTATTTTAGTAATTATAGCTTGCTCTGATGGTTAAATATTAATTAATTATTATTGGTCGAGATGGGCGAATTTGTTGGGTCATTTTTGACTTGACATGATTGAAGTATGAAGCGAAAGAAAGTGCGATTGTTTTGTAAATTTTTATGAAATATAATTTAGGTTACGTTTGTTTTTGATTATAATATTCTAATAATTATTATGATGTTTGACAGTTATTGTTTTTGACTTGATTATTGACTTTTTTACCCTGTCAGTTGTGTGAGCGCGTTCAGCAGAAATCGATTTTTGGTTGAATGATTTGTGTCTATGAACCTTGTGATTTGTAATTTTTTCTATTGCTTTGACACCTGTCATTCATCAAAAAATCGTTGAATCAATAATTAATCAATCGCTATCACAGTATAATATATTAACCTAGAGCTTTTTGTGATTATTATTTGATTTAATAACTTGATAAAAATATATTTTTCTCAATAATAAACTGTTTATTTCTTTTTCATCGTTTCCTTTGAGCACTAATATTAACCCTACTAAGGTTTTTAGCACAATAATTAGCTTTAATAATAAATTCTCATGTTAAATCGTATGTCAATGTCGCTTCGGCTATCATAAGTTAGGCTTGATAATGTTGACCGATTTTTTAATTGATTCAAGGGTGGTTTGGGATGAGGAAAGACTTCTGCCCGTTCATCCTGGGCGCGTGCCCGCTGCTCCAGGAGTACGCCAACATATCGTACCATTCGGAGAGACGTCCCAACGGGGTCGAGCTGGAGCAGACGGAAAAGGCGGACCTGGCGAGCGTCAAGAAGGCCGACCTGATGAAGCCGGTGCTGCCGATCGTTTCGATAGAGATGCCGGACTGATGGAGTCGTCTCTTGATCGCGCTTCCCCTTTTCAGAGACGCCGTCAGTTAATCGTGTATGTGTGTATAGTATAGTAATACGAGATCGGTTAATCGTGCGATTAACTGTGTAAATGTCAACGACGCCGGTACGATTTTGAAAAATGCTCATTTGTAAATATAATTAGCCGAGTTTTTAATAAGTATGATATTATGTATTTTAGGTTAGGTTAGGTTAAGCGATGTAATGTCGAGAAAGCGATCCGTTAAGTCGGGTGCGATTGACGGGATGAGGTGACGGTCGGTCGACGGGACGGTTTATCCGCTGCGCTTTATTTATTTGATCAGGTCATTTCGGAGAACGTACGTACGTACTTATCACAATTTTTAATAACACAAATGTACAATGAAACAATAAATGTTTTGCATTTTATTATATCGGGGTTTTCTTTGTTGGAAAAATAATTACCTGCATTTCTTAAACTTAAGACTTTTAACTTGGCGTTAAAATACCAATAAAATACCAAATAAACTTAACGTGTAATGTTATTGTCAAAAGTGTCCAAAGGGAAACTGGTTCCTTTTGAAGGTTAGGAATTAGTGCCGTGACGGTTAGTTGGTTGGGATTTTTTCCTCCATCGATTAACCGTTTTATAGCTTGGTAATAAATCTATTTAACAAAATCGACAAACTGAAATAGCAGGCCCATGCTACTGCGCCGCTAATTTTAGCAATAACAAATCTATTTCCCTGTCATTTTCTTCCTCAAAAAAAAAAAACAATTTAAAATGCATGCAGCTTTTTTTAGCTCTAAATGAGCTGTGTGGTGCTGGTGAGACATCATCTCCTGGTATTTTTTTCTCTCTTGATTTATTACATAACGAGGTTTTTCCATTATATTTTATGTGATTGCAAATTAAAAGAAATTAACAACTAATGTTAGGGCAATAAATGCCTGCTCAAAGGACTTAATAAGAATAAGACGACTGATAAAAGGAGCTTCAATGAAATTTGGAATTTTTTTTTCTTTAAAATTTATTCATACAAAATTATTTTCTACAACTACAAGTACAAATTATTACAAATGTGTCATTTATATCCAGATATTACATTTTCCGATGTGTAAGTGTATGAGGAATCAAATCCCTTTTAACTTTGGTTTTGTACGGGCAATTCGCACATCTGTACATCTCAAATGTTCGGGCATGTTTTCGTATGAAATGTGTGTTCAGGTGATGTTTAAATGGTGTTTTGTATGAACACTCATCACATTCATATATTTTAGCTTCTTTTGAATGTTTAAATTTATAATGTCGAGTGAAATAGCTTTTCATTCTTGTTTCAAATGAACATTCCTGACATTTGAACACTTCTGCATCGCTTGAATGTTTATGTTTATGATGCAAGGTCAAAGATCTTTTATGTTTTGTTTCATATGAACATTCCTGGCATTTGTACACTGCAGCATCTTCGGAATGTTTTCGTTTGTGATGTTTGGCCAAATAACGTGTAAGTTTAGTTTCGTAAGAACATACCTGGCATTTATACATTTTCGCATCGCTTGAATGTTTACATGTAAAATGTTTCGTCAAATCACCTTTATGTCTCGTTTCATATGAACATTCTCCACATTTATACATTTCTACTTCTGCTGAATGTTTGGTTTTATAGTGATTCCTCACAGCACTTTGAACATTCCTGACATTTGAACACCTCTGCATTTTTGGAATGTTTATGATTATAATGCTGAATGAAATAATATTTATTATTTGTTTTAAACGAACAATGGGCACAATTATATTTCGCTTGCTCTTCCCTGGTCCGTTTAGAAGATCGTGACTCACTTTGTTGAACGGACTCACATCGATCGAGTTCATCGTTCAACATTCCAACATGACTACTACTTCCCTTAATCTGCTCCCATCCCGGTTTGTGCTCTTCAATGTCGATCTCTTCTTTCACGGACACGTTTTCTGCTTTCACTTGAGGAATTCCTCCGAACAGACCCCATCCTGGGTTATACTCTTCAATTTCAATTTCTTCTTTCAAGACCACATGTTCCGCTTTCAGGGGACTAGTGAGGCCCCGCCAACTTTCCTTCTGTTCGTCCATAATGTAATGTAATTTCGATTATTGTCTGTGGAAGTGTTGAACTATTGATCTTATCACTTCTTAACAATTATTTAAGGGCAACGTGGTGTTTATCAGCTTTAGCTTTTTATCAACATGAGTTTGAGTTATTATTAGACTTGTAATTTGTATTAATGGAATTGAATTGAACTGTGCTAGTTGTGCTACTGTGCAACTGTGAATGTGAAAGGAAATTATAACCTATAATAATAACGTGAACTTGAACAGAGAGAGAAAAAGAAAAGGAAATTGACATCTAAAACAAATTTACGACATTTGACCGATGTTAATATTAGCCTAAGCAGCACTCAGAATCTTTTAGAAGTCCGTGAAACCAAGGTAATGTAGGGAACCTGCATTACCGACACTAACACATACTAAGCGGTAATACAGGTTCCCTAATGTAATGCTCATACGACTGTAAATTTAAGTAGTGGGCTATAAAAATTATAGTTAGTTTTACTCTGACCATGAAGAAAGATAACACATACCTATCTTCATTTAATTTTATAACTTGTTATCTAAGAAACCCTAGAGGAAGAATCCTTACCTAATTCACGTGGACTGGATTTTTGAAGGATAGGCCTCGCTCGTATGATTATTGATGTATTTTATTTAAAACCTAAAGTGCGCTCCATATACTTCGCTCAGTTATTATTGTTACATCTCTGTATAGCTTTCTTTAATTCTTCTAAACAGATCGAAACGAACGAAATTTGTTTACGTTCGTTCGAGAATAAAATCTGGAACGGACAAAGTCAGATTTATTATTAGCTCCGAGGCAAAGAAGCGAGCAGACAAGCAGAAGTCCTCGATTCTAGAACGAAATTTAAATCTGCTCCAGTTGAACTTTTTATTTCTGTTAATTTAGGTTTTGTTTAATTTCAGGAAGAATTCTAAAACGCTGTTTAATTAAATTGATAGTCTTGAAATATGACAATCAACTTCCGCAAAACTTATTATAGGCAGGAGTCGGTGCTGGCTTCGCGGGCTAGAAGTGCAGACTGCTAAACCTTTGAACTGAGTTCGATTCCCAGCTCGCTCTGGTTGTTTCTGTCGTCTATTCTGCTATTTATTTGGTGAAGGTTTATGAGTAAGTTCTCACAGCCGATAATTACTAAAGCGAAGCGACTTTCTCGTACCTACATAGTTAAGTTTGGACTGATGTTCCCTTATTTTAATTGAAAAAAATTAAAAACGCCGATAATGGTGGCAATAATAACTCTATCTCCGTGTCATTTTCTTAAAATTTTAGGGAAAAACCTCAGTATGGTTCAAATGACCTGTCCACACCGGTTAACAGCAAGGATATTCTACACAGCTTTGGTTAACCGGTTTGCAAAATTTCATAGCAACCACAACCCTAGTTGTATTGTGTCATTTGTCAAAGGTTAGAATTAGAAATGGACCCAAAAAAAACAAACTAATCATCAACGCCTTATATATTCATCAATCTGTCTTTACTCTCTTCAACTTATCATATTAATAATAATAATAATAATAAACACCTATGATAATAAAATATACACATTCCCTCTTTATACTACACATACAATCACACACCCTTTATATAGAAAGACACTGACAGCTTGTCTTATCCAGTCATTCCAGCACACACGCATACAAACAGTATTTACAAAACCTGCGTCGCAACGCTATTCGTAAAATAGATAAACGCCCCGACGATATTAACGAAAGTAGCACCCAGAAACACCGTCAGCCACTTCCCGTCCCCGGCGGTGACCAGCGACGCCGTCACCGGCCCGCACAGGATCCCCGGGATGGTCGCGATGGTGTTGCTGATGGCGAACGTGGTCCCGGCGTGGTTCGGCGCCACGTCCACGTGATTGCTCAGGTGCCCCGCCGAGTTGGACGCCGACAGACCCATCGAGATGCTGACGAGAATGATGGCGAACGCCAGATGATCGACGACGCAGAAAATGGCAAGAAAGAGGGCGGGCCCGATCAGGCCGACACTCGTCATCAGTCTGCGGACGTTCAGCACCGACCAGCCCTTGTTCTGGAGCAACCCGTCGGCGATGTGCCCGCTAACCACCCCGAAGATCGAGTTGACGATGTACGGGACAGCGGTCAGGCTGAGGCTGTGCGAGTTGCCGCCGAGGTAGTGCGAGAGGTACGTCGGCAGCCACTGCATTATGATGTACGAGGACCAGTTCATCGCGAAATGGGCCGAGTAGATCGCCCAGAGCGGCTTGCTGAGAATGAAGTCGGCCCAGCGGATGCTGCGCGATATCACCTTGGGCATGTGCAGGGGGATGGTGTCTTCGTTGGTGAAGGCGTCTTCTGGGTAGAGGAGGCGCCAGAGGACGACCCAGATGAAGCCGAGCGAGCCGAACCAGTAGAAGCAGGCCTCCCAGGAGAGGTACGGGCAGACGACGGACGCGACGGTCTGACCGATTGAACCGCACGCCAGGAGGTAACTGAAAGCGCGGGAACGCTCCTCCACAGGGACGCTGTGAGCGAACAAATGGAATATCGTCGGGAGACCTGCAACAAAAACATTATTTCACTACTTATCGTAATAAATAAAAACAACCCGTACCTAAACCTTCAGCAAAGCCCAGCGTTATCCTACAAATAACCAGAGCGGTTATACTGTGAGCGAGAAAGGGGGTAACGAAAGTCGCAATGCTCCATAACCAGACACTCGAGATGAGCACGTTCTTGGCCCGTAATTTCGTCGCCCAGAAGCTGCCTGAAATTCATAATGACAATTCAGATAATGACTCACTGACTGAAATAATAGCAAAAACAGACCTAGCAGCTGACTGGTGAGGTAGCCGAAGGCGAAAGCCGACAGTATCCAGCCTCTCTCGTGCAGCGACCAATCAAAGGATTGCGCCATGGGGACGATAGCGATGGGCATGATGACGCGGTCCGCGCTGTTAATGAAATTGGCGGCGCTGCAAAGGGCCACTATCCTGGACGTCCTGCTCAGCCAACGTATCCGAGCCATTTTTGCGCTTTGGGTTTTCTCCGTCGAATTCACTAAGAGACGGTTGATTTTTGGTTGGGATGGGAAGTCTTTATGGTTAGTCTTTGGGATCTGGTTGATTTTTCGATCATTATTCAGTTATTTTTGAAAACTGGATTTAAATATGTTCCATTTCTTTGATTACTGATACTTACAGGTGACATGTCAACAAAAAATCGCCATTTTATTTTATTAAAGAATGACAGTTGACAGTAGTGACTTGTGAGTGTCGGTGTCAGTCTGGGTAATAAAAAAATGAGTGTCAAGTTTACTAAATGCTATATTGACTCTTACTTGTACGCATGCGCATAATTATATAATTTATTACCACTCTAAAATTAGCGTAAATAATATAAATTGTTTCAATTAGCTTGTCCCTCATCATCCAGCTTCTGAATTTGTAAAAAGAGATATAAAAAATCACAATTAAAACTAATTTATAACAATAATGACAAAAGTCCAGGAAGGTTTACCTAATTAAATAACAAATTATAAGCAAAAGTAGCCAGCGAGAGAAAAAAGTCAACGCGATCAAAAATAATGAACGCAATTCTTCCTCTCTCTAATATTTAAGAATATTTATTATTAACATAAACATTATGAGTCCTCAAAATTGAATAAAAAAATTCAAATTATTCAAGAAATATAAAAATCCTATTTACGCTAATTAATTACAATTCCGCCAGTTTAAATTTTTTTTATCAACTTTCATAGTTGCCATAGATGCGCTTACGCGATAAGTTATCCCCTAGCGGTACAACAACAACTTGTAATTATATCTACACATCCGCCATTAACAGGCCAAAGCATTTCTTATTTATTTAGCGTTATTACCCATTGATTTTCATTTTAATTTTAATTTCATTTTCAAATTTAATTTTATTTGATTGCTCTCATATAACAAATATGTAGAATAGATCCATTATTAGATTTGCATCTCATTTTCAATGTTTGCAATAAAAGAAAAGATACCAATACCACACTGTCTTTACCCGCACTCGTCTCCCATTATCGCACCTGGTGGGGGCTGCCTAGTGGGGGTCCGCGGCGCATACCTGCCGAGGCGATTGACCAGTGACCACGACACAAAGATCTGCCGTTAGAGCGTCCGTAATAACGTCTCAGCGCGCTGTGCTCCCATTAGTTCGACTCGAGAAGAAGACTCCCCACCACTTCTTGTACCATCCCTGGATTACTTCACGTACCTGAACGCAACCCTCATCACAATAAAGTAGGTAAGTTACTTAAGCCTGTAAAGTCACTTATTACTTAGTCGGGGGTGGTTGGGCGAATTTTATTTGAAAAAGTAACGGTTTTACTTCTTGTAAATCTTGTAATGGGTATATAAATTTATCGTGTATGTATGTATGCGTGTGTAAGTGTAATATAATGTAGCCCTGGGATGTTTAATGTATAAATGTAGGTCAATTTATGTTTATTATTTTGTTTGAGTGTTATTGAGTATCATATTGGGGTGTGATTGTTGTTATTTGTTATTTATAATTATTTTTTTAATAATAATAATAATAATAATAATAATAAGTTAAGAAATTAATAGGCGGAATAGGTGATCCGCTCGCTGATACTTTCACTTTGTAAAATTGTGTCTAATAGCAGCGTTCTTTTACGGTATTTCTTAATAATACCTGTTTTAATAATTAGTTTCAAATGTTACTATTCTTACTAATTATTGTCTCTTATTTATTTACTTATTAAACTCTCCTCTATATGTAAATATATAACTATAATTTATATAAAAATATAAAAAAAAGACACACGCTCTAGTTAATATTATTATAGAGACACAAAATTACTAAATTCGTTTTGTAATAAACGGGTCGTGACAGTTACAATTTATTTTGTCACACATACCCGAAAGTAGCCCGAAATTGTCTATGCTTACTCCAGCGTGAAACCGATTTTCCTCGCGTTCATCACTTTTTTTTTCCCCAGATTCTGATTTAATAGCGTGGTTGCCCGATCGTCCCCCGATTAATTGTTTAATATTCAGTTCTTCGCGTGACCATGACCAGCGCCAGTACGTTATTACATTTCGATCAGTTTGTTATGTAAGAGAAGAAAAATGTCGACAAATCATTGCACCAACCAAACGAACTAATAAATTTCGCAACCGCGTTTATATGTATGCATGTATATGTAGTTATATATTGTGGGTACGAGCTGCAGTTGCGAAATGGGAAATAAATATTCCTCCCAGCACAATAATAAGGAGACAATAATTATTTATTGATAAATGACAGTATTATAAGGGAGGTCCCGGTACCGGTAACTAACAGAGGAAATTACTAAATAAATAAATATTAGCTATAATTATTATTGCAACAATTACGAGGCCTAATATAATAATTTCTAATAATGCAAATGCTCGAGTCGAAGGTAAACGTTGCAGTGTCGAATGTCGAAAAAACCTGACGTGATTCTCAATAATTCAATTGAATAATAACATGCACGAAGCACCGATTTAAAACGGAGGTAATTCTAGGTCACCCAGTATACCTGATGATGGATAGGTTCACTTATTATTATTATTATTATTATTAAAGTAAAGGCAATCCTCTTTTCATATTCTTGTCTTGAGATTTACTAGAAAAACTAACATAAGCGCAGAATATTAATGAATTTATATTATCGTAAAAACGTGAATATAAATGATAAGCAAGCAGTGACGTATATGCTGCTGATGATCAAGCCGATAACGGCGCGATCTTCACGGTTGATGAAACCTCGGGGAAATTTCCAAATAAGTAATAAAAAAGCAGCCGCTTAAACCCACTTTTTATTTCGACTATTTATAAATTATAAAACCCATTACCCCTCAGTATTAGTAGATATGATGACTCCTTCAGAATTCATGAAGAATGACTCATTTCTTCAATCATTGACAGGAATAAATTTATGCACAACACTTTTCCATTTCAATACAAAGACCTTTCGGGTTTCAATCACCTCACCTTGCCGTACCAACCTGAGTCATAACATAATAAATGAATAAGATGATGATGACGTTCAATGTATGAATGAATAATGTGATTTATTTTTCTGAACGCGCCCCTATTAGTAATTAATGAGCAGCCATATTTCTCCTTAAAAACATTTATAAGGTATGTAAACAAAATAGGAATAAATATGAAACGTCCTTTTCGAGAATACTATTATACTACCCACTCAATAATAGTAAACCGGTATTTTCGCATAAAATATTGCCTATTACGCTTATCCTGCTATTATGAATTTAATTATTAAAGTTGTTATTGCCTTATATTTATTTAGCAAGTTAATTTGTGCAATTAAAGTGCACATAAAAGCCAATAAACTTCAGCAATCTTTTAAAATTTTAACTCGCATTTAAGTAAAGAATTGTTAGAGGGGGCTCTTAGACTTTGTTTTGTTTCTAGTATCATCGCATTTGCATAACAAAAAATTTAATGACTCCTAAATGCCAATCAATTAACTATTGTGGTTTGTTTTATTTATTTATTTGATTTATTTGCTTAAAAATAATTGAAGTTTAGACTTTCAATGTCAACAATATAATCGTATTCACCTGTTAAATTTAAAAGTAAATTAAAAAATTTAATGAACAAGCATTTCCATTATCTACAAATCAAATAATGAAGGGACCCTATTGTTTATCATTATGTTCTTATCATCTCCGTGATCACGGAAATTATTATTACAAATAAGAAATAAAAATAATGAAGAGAGGAAGGGACCTTAGGTATTCTTATTATTGAGGGAGGAAGGGACCTTATTGTCTATCATTATGTTCTTATTATCTCCGCGATCATGGAAATAATAAGTGTGACAGCTGACATCATGTAGAAATATAATGGCGGTGAAAGAGACTAGAGAGGAGATTTAACTGTCAACTGTCACCGTGTTGCTATTATCAATAATTATTATTAACAGCTAACGAACTTCATTTTGAAAAAAGGTGACGATTTGAATAAAATAATGAAACATGTAATTAGTTAAGATAAATAAATATACCGCGTCCTGCTGGTGCTGGTGTTGGTGTTTGTGGAGTGCTGATGCTGGTGCTACCTCTTACCGAACTTCCTTCTCCAATCATTTATTTCCGAGTAGTTTGGTAAGTTTTCAAAATTTGAAAAACTTAATTTTTTGACTGGAAAGTTCGTTGATTAATAATAATTATTATTATTATCGTGCCGCCCTGTTAGTTTGTGGGTGTTCATTTGAAGAAATGGCAATCAAACATAATTTCATTAATAATTAGGGATAATAATTCAGAAAATTTGGTTATAGCAGCGTTGCCGGTTCACTAGTTTTTCCCTCTCTGTCATAGTGACTTCTATTATTTACTACACCAGTCAGATATGTCAACTCATGTCAATGTAAGACGTTTTTATGTTTTTTAAACCATAGATAACTTGAAGCTGGCCAAGTGCACAAAATGTGCGTAAGCCATTAAGCAAGAATAAGAAGAAGAAGAACGTTTTTATGATCCAGTAATTTTTTTGAATTATTATTTAAACATTTCTTATTCTAAACCCAGGAAAATGTTGTCAGATTGTTCGACAAACGTTTATTTTCAGGATAAAAAAAATTGCCATAGTTGCGTGTTGCCGGTTCATGAATTTTTCCATCTCACTGATTCCAAGTCTGTCAAATACGACAACGATTTGTTATTCCGGATTCTTCAAACGTCAAAGTAAAGAAGTCTTAATGCAACGTTGTCACATTGTGCAATTCTATTTGATTTTTATTCTATTTTAACCTCGAAAACGTCGTTAGATTAATCAAGTTTTCCTCGCGTCCTTTACAACGTTGCCGGGTTTTAAGTTTTTTTCTATTATTATTATTTTTCTTTTTGCAGTGTTGTCAAATTAGTAGTTCCTCATACATTCTAAGGTCATTACGTGAACGTGACCTGATGCGACGTTGCCATATGTCATATTATTATACTTACGCGGTTTAACGCATAACAGTGTTGCCAGATTGGGCAATTTAGTCCCTTACAACGTTGCCGGATATTAAGTTTATCCAATTTTATTGTTTTTTCTTTCATTTTTTTCTTAGTTTTATTTTTGCAGTGCTGTCAGATTTAAATTTAGTCCTTTAGAACGACGTTGCCGGATTTTATGTTTATGCAATTTTTTTTTATTATGTTTTTCCTGGTTATTATTAATTTTTGCAATGTTGTCAGATTATAATAAGTTTCTTTGACCGTCATTTGATGCGTCTTTGCCATATGGCATATTTCTTCTGCTTTTTTTTAAAGTAATGCTTTAACGTATAACAGTGTTGCCAGATTAGGCAATTTAGTCCTTTACAACATTGCCGGATATTAAGTTTATCCAATTTTCTTGTTTTTTCTTTAATTTTTTTCTTAGTTTTATTTTTGCAATATTGTCAGATTATAAATTTCTTACACGTTCTTAGGCCGTTACGTAAACGTGACATGGTGCAACGTTGCCATATGGCATATTTCTTCTACTTTTTTTTGAAAAATTAACCTTTTACGCATAACAGTGTTGCCAGATTGGGCAATTTAGTCCTTTACAACGTTGCCGGATATTAAGTTCATCCAATTTTTATATTTTTTCTTTTATATTTTTCTTAGTTTTATTTTTGCAGTGTTGTCAGATTATTCATTTCTTTTAAATTTAGTCCTGTACAACGGCGTTGCCGCATAGTTTATCCCATTTACTTTTTTTAATTAAGTTTTTCTTAGTTATTTTTTACTTTTTGCAACGTTGTCAGATTATAAGTTTTTTATACATTCTTAGGGCCGTTACTTGAACGTGACTTGATGCGACGTTGCCATTATATCATGCCGTATTACTTACACTTTTTTTGAAAAATTGAAAAAAATTTTAACCTTTAACGCATAACAGAGTTGCCAGATTGAACAATTTTCGTATAAAAGTCTTTTAAAATTTGCCACAATGAAACCATTTTTGTTGTAATGGTTTCACTATCTATTAACGTTATATTTTTTCTTATTGGTAAGATATTATTTTCTTCTTAAATTTAACAGAACCGCCCGGGATAAAAATTTGGAGCTGTAGTCTCGTTTTCATGAAAGGGGTACCTCAAGAGTCCGTACCAATATCTTTCGAATTGCCTAAATTACGTCTGTTTCTTCCGGAATGTTTCATCAAACGATAAATAAGACTGGGAATATTTTTCCAGAAACATTTCTCGATAATTATTAGCGTTAATTGGATTGTGGACTAGAAACAGGTTGGACCAGGCGTCGGCCGGCAGCGAAAAATTCCCTTTGTAAACAGAATTAATCGGACGTGACATTTGAATCGAGCGTGTCACCTTCATCGAAGGTGTACCTCAAGGGTCCTCGACTGAACCTTTGGGGAAATTCCGCGATTTGCCGATCAACG
Source organism: Malachius bipustulatus (assembly GCA_910589415.1). Taxonomy (NCBI): domain Eukaryota; kingdom Metazoa; phylum Arthropoda; class Insecta; order Coleoptera; family Melyridae; genus Malachius; species Malachius bipustulatus. The sequence continues at coordinate 38,675,734 of OU342638.1, read as the reverse complement.
CGGACAGTTTCGCGTCTCCGGTCTCCGGTATTATCGGAGCTAATTATGCGTTAAATTCCCCGATGAACTGGAGTTTTGCTGCGTCGACCGAGCTCACTATTACCGAGTGACGAGTGAGGCAAATTAGCAAACCGCGGACCGGTTCTTGAGGAATTTTATTTATTCCGCGGCCGGTTCCAGTTTTGCATTCTCACAGCGTATAGGTAATAATAACAAGCAACAAACCACGGGCAGGTTTGTCGCTGCACTGGTGTCATCGGTTCGGTTATGCCCCGCCGGGGGGTCTTGTTATTATTTTTCTTCTCCTTTCTGAAAGAAGAAGAACAAATAAGAAGACCAGTAGATAGCGTTTTTCCCATGGAGCGAGGACGCAACACGCGGCAACGTCTCCATTTCGCGCGCGCTAAGGCTACTTCGCAACAATCTCAGGTGTTTACGTGCACACAAGCAACAAGCAAGCGATTTCTTCACGAAAATAATGATATTAATGAAGAAATAGTTGCGGCGGTAACAGTTCACGTCTTAGGAGGTTAAGCTGGCTCGTTTTATTTCACATCGGTTAATGTTAATGGGTGCCTATTTATAATGCATTAAAAAGAGAAAATTCACACGATCGCCGGTTGCAATCGTACCGCGGGTAACGTTGCGCGGTGTAACGACGCGCGAATGTAGACATCAAAGCGTAGAGCCCCGAGGTACACCTATCACGAAAACGAGATAATCGCCCCGAATTCGATTCTATCTAACGCTACTGTCGTGTAACATTGCTCCAGAAAAGGATTTGTTTTTTATTAATACGGACTAAAAAATGTTTTTTTTTTATTAAATCGACTACAGATGATGATATTTGCTGGCATAGGTGAAATTTAGGCAAATATAAATATAATGGTACCTGAATAAATAATATCTGACGAAATAGAGACGATTTCGTGAATTTATTAGTCCAGGTACGAACTCCTGCGGTACACCATTTATGAAAATGCAATAATCACTCCGAATTTGTTTCTATCATTACAGTCGTGTAACATGGCTCCAGAAGAGGATTTTTTATCCTATAAAAATAATAAAAAATGATATTGACGGTCATTATAGGATTTTTATGAACATTGCAAATTATATTTTGCGGTCAAACGCAGTCAAATATAAGTATAATGATACTTGTAATAGCATATCAGGATATGGAGACGATTTCGTGAATTTATGTGTCTCAGGTACGAACCCTTGAGGTACTCCGTTTATGAAAACGAGATAATCGTTCCGAATTTGTTTGTAACTTTATAGCTGGGTAACACTGTTCTAAAATAGGATTATTTTCTATATAAAAAGTATTTTTAAAGTCATTATAGGCTTCTTATTGACTACACACATGCTGTTTTGAGGACAAATGTAGACAAATAAAAGTATTATAGTAATAATAAGAACAAATAATATCTGACGAAATAGAGACGATTTAGTGAATTTACAGGTCCAGATACGAACTCCTGCGGTACACCATTTATGAAGACGTGATAATCGCTTCGTGTTTGATTCTTTTTATACAGGCGTATAACAATGACGCTCAAGAAAATGATTTTTTTGTCCTACAAAATACAAAAATGTCATTTTTGGATTTTATTGACAATATAAATAATATTTTGAAACCAAACGTAGGCAGATATAATTATGATGGTCTCTGAAATAGTATACCACAAAAAGAGACGATTTCGTGAATTTATATAGGTCCAGGTACAAACCCCTGAGGTACGCCTTTTATGACAACGAGATAATCGTCTCGGGATTGATTCTAATTAAACAGCTAGGCTAAGAAATTGTTTGAAAGGAATTGTTAACTCGATTAGATAATAAATACGACATCCCATCAGTCGTCGGAACTGATAATTTGATCTAGTGACCAGTTATTTGATGCATGATTCCGCATGACGCATACCGGCCTGGTGTTAACCACATCCACTTCTGGGTAGCGTACACCTTCGCAGTTTATAGTAAACTAATTCATCATTCATTCCTTGCCGATTATCTAATTATAAAAAGTGTCTGTTGTCTGTCATATTTATTTGTCGCACTTGCGATCGATGAGTGGTTGGTTCTGGTTCTGGTTGTTATGAGGTGTAAGTGAGCGGGTTCGAGTCGGTTGAAGAAAACTGAAGGTAAGATGTCGTGGTCGGTGGTTGGTGGTAATCGGTGCTTTACCGGCGTGCGGATAGAGAAAACTCGTTTAAAAATGAAAAGAAATCGATCGATTAATGTTAGGAATTTGAAAAAGTCGTGTTTGTGTTTTTATTATTCGTTCTCTCGTTCTGACCTAGTAACTTTTGCACTAATGTCTGTAATTAAATTAATATTAAAACAAGTAGGTTTATAATTACCATATACGCTTACACAGTTATATTAACTGCAAAAATTATATTAATAGCTGAGGTATAAGGTAAGGTGGATATATAACCGCATATATGCATATAGGGAAGGCGCCCTTTAAGTCTTAAGTCTTAAGGTGGCAGATACTTTACTATATACCTAATATGGTATTAAAGTGTAATTAATAACAGCAAGCAGAGAAAGGTTAATTTCGGGTAATTATTATTAATTTATACAAAAGCTAATCGTTCAAGGATAAAAGATCCAGAAGTGGTCTTGAAACCGTCCAGTTTTCTGCGATGAGCTTACCATGTATTATATTGTATACATATATGTATGTATACATAAATTTAATTGATTAAATTATCACAATTAACTTGATTATGATTAATTTAAAAGTCCCCGCTTGATCGAGGAAACGCAAAAACACTTAAATAATTGTTTTATAGCTCCCGAAACTAAAAACACCATTACTTGGGTCTTGGTATCCACCCTTGAGGTACGCCTTCGGTTTTTGCGAGAGAGGCCACTCGAGTTTTATTCTAGCGTGTCATCTACACTGGACTTTGGTTCAGGTACTTGAAACTTAAAGGAATTTTTTCTTCCAACATGTAGCATAATATTTTCATGTTCTATCTAGAATGATGATTCTTATTTTTCTACACGTTTCAAGCGATTTATTGATAATAAAAGTTATGAGAACAATTTTTAGGGAACTTAGATTTGATGTTTAAGTAATATTAGATAAAAAATGAGAATATTGAAGGTCTCAGTATCGGCCCCTGTGGTACCCATTATTTTGTCGCGTCGTAAGAGTTGCGGATTTTCTTGCAACGAAACGCCCCAACGTTGCCGCTTATAAAAAGGAATAATTTAGACCGCGAAAATGAAGAAAAAGCCAGTAAGAGGATTTTATCGCGTCGAAAAAACCTATACTAGACCAAATACTTTCTATCGCGTTATAAAGTTAATTTTTGACATCATTTTCAGTAACGCGTCATTTAATAATAAAAAGTGAAAGTAAAACAAACGTGTGCAACTTACAGGCGATTAAATTCAGCCTTAAAAGTGTTCATTTATGTTTTTTTTTAGTCGTTTAAAAGTAAAGTTGCGGGCCTCGCGCCGCGCAAAGGTAAAAGAGCGTCGATCAAGGCGATCGTCTTAATCCATCCGTCAATTTTATTGATGTACAAACAATTATCGCCATGCGATGAACAAACGCGCGGATTTCTTTCCGTGAACTACTACGTGGATATGATGATGGGAGAATCAAATTTGGGGCGATTATCTCGTTTTTGTGAAGGGCGTACCGCAAGGGTGAGGGTCGATACCTTTGGAATTCATGAAAGTTGTATTCTCGTTTTAGAATTGCTAATTATAATTTTTTTTATATCCTCTTGACTTACCTATATACCTGCTGATATTATTATTGTAACAGGATGTTTTGGATCGAGATAAAGAATAATGTTTTGCTTGGTTAAGTAATAATGGTATTTTCCTGTTTATTAATAACAATCCGTAAACAGATCGTTGTATCGAAATGCGGAGCGTTTCCGTTGCAACAGTGGAAGGCGTACCTCAAGGGTCGATACTATGAACGAGTTTGAGATAGCGATAGCACTTCGTGACGGTTTTACGTCACATCAAGCCTCTTCACCGGAATTAACATTAAAATTCAATTAAAATAAAACACCATTGAAGCAATAATAATTATCGTGCCCCCGCCACTCTAATTGGAAAATTTTTCTTACCTTTAGATTATCTCATTATGCTTATTCTGTTCGTGTTATTATTATTTTAACGGGTAAGAGCGAGACGCAAGTAATAATAGTACCAGTCCGAGCTAATGACGCTAATTTAAACGCTTTCCCAGAAATGATAGCGATAGTTATTATTGTTTCTCCCCTCGCCCTTGACACTATCATCGTTGTTGAGTCCGTAATATACGAAATGACAGAATGACAGCGGAATGAGATTTGGTGTTTTGTTGTTTTTACGCATGCGCTGCTTTAATTAAATAAGAGGGGGTATCGTTCGGCTCCATCGTTCTGATTATGTTTCTTTTTTGTTTCAGTTGTTCTCGGAGCAGAGCGTGCGTCGATTGGAGGAGATATAATGTGATTTTAGTGATTTTGAATTGATTCAAGTGCTCAAGTGATTGTTAATAATAATAATACTAATAGAGACGACTCTCTTCACGTGTAAATAATTAATTAAGTAGATAAAGTAATTAATAAATAAATAAATAGAAAATGAAGGGGAGAGAGAAATTATGTGCCAAATTGTCTAGTGCCTTTTTACGGAAGTGGTGTAAGTATTGCATTTTTTATCTATAGGTATCTAATTAATAACTCGGTAATTAATAATTAATAATTAGTAGGTAGGACGCGTGTAAGAAGTGCGTGTATATGTAATCATGAAAAGTGTTACGTAAAGTAATAATGATTATTCTCCTTACGAGCGTTGATCAAAGTTTAGAAGCGTTCTGAAAAAAAAAGACGTGGAGAAAAAACCGCCGAATCCGGTTTCTTGAATTTTCAAATCAACCTTTGCATTCCTCTTGCGATTCCAAGGTCGCAAATCAAGAGTAACCGCTTCTTTAATTATTATTTTATTATTGTAATAATGGCACGAAAAAATCTGATAAGATCGGCGCGACCGTCTATAAAACGGTGGAACATTCTCGAATTCGTCGCTGCAGCAGCGATTATTTTTACGCGATCAAAAAAACAAAAATCGTGATGAAGATGACATTGACGTTACCGTTTACGTTAATAGAATAACGAACGTTTTATTATGGTTTTAGTTGAACGGACGAAATTACCATAAATTTTATATCCGTCTTATTCGAGTCGCGTATAAGAGTCTCATGAATAATACTGGTTTCGATGGTATTTTTCTCGTTTTTCGTAGCACGTAAATATCGTTATTTTTTCATCTAGCCTTGAATCTATGTCGTTCATGAACGTCCTTCAATTTTTTCAGTCAGTCTCGTCACCGATGTTTAGGGACTCTAATGCTGTAGGGATTCTGAAAAGCATCGAGTAGTCGATGAAATTTAATTTAATAAAATCCTAACAGCAGCTATGAGAATTTCTTGTTCATAAAACATGTAATTTGCATTAGATTAATAAAAAGACGAGAGGATGGAACGGTTTTCTGTAACGGATTAAAGATTTATCGCGTTTAAGGATGTTAAAGAAATTAATAAAGTGAAATTACGAATAACGATCTACGCCTGCGTCATATGATTCAGCAAGCGGCCGCCATGTTCCTGCAATCGCTCATCTCTCGCTGCGACCTTTTTCGTTTTACATTAAATTGAATTATTCAAAGAATTACAATAACACATTAATCGACGCCTCGCTATGACACCCGTCTGCGATGGTAACCGCGTTTGGTAATATTATTTTATTAAGCAGAATGCAACAAGATGAGTTTACCTTGAAGTTTGAGCATTATCATTTTTTTCAACTGCATTTTAATTTATGCGATGATGTTCACAATAATTATTTAATCGTCGTTTCATGCTGAATTTATTACCGCAATCCCGATAAATCCGCACCGGCAGCCTTAGGCATCCGTCAAACAAACGTCAAGGTCGCCTAATTTAATATCGAATTAAACGGGAGAAAAATCGAATCCACGATTATTATTCCCAGACATGGCGGCTCGTCGTGCGTGACGTAATAACAACGTAGAAACGGAAGAAAAGTCGGAAGGAAACGATTAAGAGTCAATTCATCTGCGCTGCCGATAATACCCGACAATAAGGCCGCGGGTGAAAGCAAGAGCGTTTTGTTTGAGGTCGTTGCGTTAACTTTACCATTTCTGCGTTCTTTAGACAAGTGTTCCATTTACTTATTTATTTTTTTTTTGTTGCAGGGTTGGTAGCAGCTGTAGCGGTAGGAATATTACTAGTCGGAATTATAATAGCGATATGTTTCCCTAGTTGGGTTACTTTAGTAATACATAGTGTAAGTATTATTATTAAGTAATAGGTATTTATGTACCAAGGGCGTTAGGATAGGGATTCTAGGATATGTAGTAACTTTTGCGTTGCTATTCGTATCCAAGGCGTTATTGAGATATAATGAGTAATTGAAAATTAAGTCGAGTCAGATAATAATAACAATAATAATAGTAATAAGGTAATAACGCCTCGGGTATACAATTTCAATAACATTATCATTCGAGACAGGATAAAAAATTAATTAATTAACCAGGTCCGAAGTGTGACCCGTGCGTCATGACAGATAAAAGTCGCTTTTTGCTATTGTAAAGTTATCGTTTTTATTGCTCAATTGATAAGAATTATGCAACGTAAAAAGAAATGTTGATTATTAATTATTATCGTGAATCATCCGATAAGAACGCCGCCAACTCGATTATCGCACTTTTATTGTCTTTAACTGAAGGAGATTGTGATTAGAAGAATGGAATGCCGGAAGGTTCGAATGAATCACCTAAAAAATTCACGATTTTACCATGAATGATCCCGATAATGAATGAACGAGGTGATTTCGTCTCGGCGTCTCTATTCTAATACGCTGAGACGTGTAATTTATTATTATTGTTGTGTGAGAAGCGCGACCTATTATTATTTGAAAGTTCAACGGTTTTTATTCATACAATCGCAACAATAATAATAATAATAGTAATACGCAAGCAGGTACATACAAAACTCCCGCGATGACATAGCCGTAACCCGTAACCCGTAACCGTAAATCACACACACACCAACACCATTGTTTCGTAATCACTACCATTACCCAAGCAACACCCCATAGTCTAATTGACGTCTATATATGGTCGATCACGTCTAAAACACGTTTCGGTCTAGTCGTCGATTAGTAATAGATGTGTTTTAGATGCCACCATAATTACATCTAACTGGTACACATTTATTAGATGTATTTTTTACATATACTTTTAGATGAACAAATAGCAACAAATGATTATACATAAGAGTTATTTGTTTTCTCTGATGAAACACAACAAAATATGTGTATTTCATATGAAAATTCTCTCAATTTAATTATATTGAAATATGGTAAATCAATCGGTATCTAATAGACATATCTTAGATGTCCCCATTATTACGTCTACGGCTATACATTTAATAGATGCATTTTGAAAAATAGCAACAAATCATTATACATAAGGTTTATTTGTTATGTCCGATGAAACACAACAAAATATGTGGATTTTATATGAAAATCTGTCAATTTAATTAAATTGAAATGTGATAGATCGATCGGCATTAAATAGACATATTTTAGATGTCCACATTATTACGTCTACGTGTATACATTTTCTAGATGTATTTTATAATTTTATTTTTTGATACACAAATAGCAACAAATTATTATAATACACATAAGAGTTTATTTGTTATATCCAGTGATGCAAAAATACGGTATTTTATTTTTTTTTGTATTATACAGCGTATAATACGGTTAAAATACCGTATAATACAAATTTGAAGGTTACCAAAAATTACGGTCACTTGTCAATTGTCTCCTGTCATTGATCAATTCATTATCCAGAATTCCAGACTACAAATTCTTAACCAAGCTTTTATTTTTGTTATTTAAGAAAGAGGGATCTTCCTTTTCCTTCGGTCTTAACTGTGTAGATAAGACAAATTCGTTTCACTCCGATAATTATTGGCTTATCCAGCCTATCCTAAGCAAGCTCATCCAGCCAGCCACACACTTGATAAATAGTTAAATAGACGAACACACCTGCTGCCTTTAGTGCCTTTTAATCAGAAATTCAGGCCGAATCAGCAGGAGTCAAATAAATAACAGGGAACTTCGAGAACACAAAAGTTTTTTTCATTTTAAATTCATAAACTTATAATTAGATGGCATCAATACCTACCTAGTACCAGTACTACCTATGTAATTATTAAGGAATTCCTACCGAGATACCTACCGCGGTTTATTTTTTGCTGAATTTTTGAAAAATCATGAAAAGTAATCATGATGGATAGTCTCGGTTCTGTCACTTCTGTCAGTTCTGTCATTTGGGAAGGTCTATTTCAGAGAGTTCTTCTTTTTGTTTTTAATACCGGTATAAAATGTTCTGGTATAATACAAAAAATACGTATTATACAAGTGTATAATACAACGTGTATAATACAATTCGCATCACTGGTTATATCCGACGAAACACAACAAAATATGTGTATTTGATATAAAAATTCCCTCAATTTAATTAAATTGAAATGTGGTAGATCGATCGACATATAATAGACATATCTTAGATGTCGACATTATTACGTCTACGAGTATACATTTTCTAGATGTATTTTGTCATTTTATTTTTGGAAATACAAAGCAGCAACAAATTATTATGCATATAAGAGTTTATTTGTTATATCCGATGAAATACAACAAAATATGTGTATTTCATATGAAAATTCTCTCAATTTAATTATATTGAAATATGGTAGATCAATCGGTATCTAATAGACATATCTTAGATGTCGACATTATTACGTCTACGAGTATACATTTTCTAGATGTATTTTGTCATTTTATTTTTGGATGTACAAAGCAGCAACAAATTATTATGCATATAAGAGTTTATTTGTTATATCCGATGAAATACAACAAAATATGTGTATTTTATATAAAAATTCCTTCAATTTAATTAAATTGAAATGTGGTAGATCGATCGACATATAATAGACATATCTTAGATGTCGGCATTATTACGTCTACGAGTATACATTTTCTAGATGTATTTTGTCATTTTATTTTTGGATGTACAAAACAGCAACAAATTATTATGCATATAAGAGTTTATTTGTTATATCCGATGAAATACAACAAAATATGTGTATTTTATATAAAAATTCCTTCAATTTAATTAAATTGAAATGTGGTAGATCGATCGACATATAATAGACATATCTTAGATGTCGGCATTATTACGTCTACGAGTATACATTTTCTAGATGTATTTTGTCATTTTATTTTTGGATGTACAAAACAGCAACAAATTATTATGCATATAAGAGTTTATTTGTCATATCCGATGAAACACAATAAAATATATGTATTTTATATAAAAATTCCCTCAATTTAATTAAATTGAAATGTGGTAGATCGATCGGCATATAATAGACATATCTTAGATGTCGACATTATTACGTCTACGAGTATACATTTTCTAGATGTATTTTGTCATTTTATTTTTGGCAGCAACAAATTATTATGCACATAAGAGTTTATTTGTTATATCCGATGAAACACAACAAAATATGTGTATTTCATATAAAAATTCCTTCAATTTAATTAAATTGAAATGTGGTAGATCGACTTTAATCAAAAATTTATGACGACAAAAGCTCATTAGAGGAATTCAAAGCTATAATTTTATTCGCGAATACAATAAATTGAAAAATTAGATAGGTACCTACATCCGAAACCAAAACAATACATGCAGTCATCAGATGGTCAACAAATTACGCTCACCGAACACGCATATATAGGTATAGTCGAAGTCGTCCCTTCTCCCCTTCCCGTTCACCCCTTATTCCTTTGTCTTTCCCGTAGGTTTGTCTTCTGAGTTGCGCGCTGTTGCCAGAGTAATTACTTGAAAAAATAAATTTTTAACTAGCATTCGGACTACAAATATCTTCAATGCGTGAATTTATAAAGTAGAATTATTAAATTCATTTATTTCATTATTTTTAGTAAAATATATACATAATAAAAAATATATTAGGTACTACAATAAAATATTAATGTTATTATTCAAAAAATAAATTTACTTTATTTTTTATTAATTTTTAAATAATTATATTATGTTGGAATAATTATTATCGATCATATAGTACAGAATATACCTACCTATTGTTTACTGTATTTTTCAGAAAAAGTAGGGATGTTACAAATTATTCTTTACATCTGGCAACGCTAACGTGTTCTGGGTCCTGGACCTGCCGGGCCGGGAGACAACAAGCAAGCACACTAAGCACAGTCAAGCAGATCGCAGACGAATAATTGTAAATGGTTGAATAAAGAAAGATTTATTATAGGTAGATTCCGACCGACCGAATTCCTGACTAATAACTGAATATTATGTAGATTATGCATTTCAACCTGCTTTCAGTTTCAATAAAGATACGATATTATATTATTTTTCAAAATAAAAAATAAAAAAATTGGAAAGTACGTACGTACCTACCTTACCTACCTATTTACCGATGCAGTTCACAAACACTAGGTAGGGATATATGTAGTATGTACCTATATTTGTAAGCAATTTTATGGTCAAATTATCCTAAATTTAATAATAATTTTTTTTAAAGTGATGCATGACGTCATATTTTCTTAGAAGTTACACAGCACTTATGGTGGCTAACAATTCGATAGGTACTCACCATTGTGACCTCGGAAACGGTAAAAGATATCTTACAGGGTAGGTTAAATTAGAGAAAAGTTGCGCAATTTTATGCTTATTAAGAATCTGAAAGAAAATTTATGGAAACTTCAGGCGTTGCTGAAATATCCTGAAAAAACTTATAAATGGAGATTTCTTATTTCAATCATATTAGCTTTATTATTGAAAAAAAAAAAAATTCTGTAGGTTTACATTATCAAAAGCTAATCATCTGTCATTTCCAAAATTTTAAAGTCCCGGAGTTTTCATAGTCAACTTTTGTTTTTCTTATGGTTGTCATATTGTTATTTTCGTGTCATTCGCTATTAAAAAAATCAAGGAAGCAAATAATCGGGGGTAATTACACGAGAGCTTATTTTTTATCCGGATAAAGATGCAGTTTTAACGAAAATTTGTTTTTTATTGGCAATTTAACGAGTCAAATTGTCTGATAAAACGACGAGTCCGAAGGACGAGTCGTTTTATCTGACAATTTGACGAGTTGAATTACCAAAGAAAAAACAAATTTGAGTTTAAAAGTGCATCTTTATCCGGATAAAAAATATAAGCTCGTGTGTAATTTAGGGAGATAATTTAACGAATAACAAAATTTATTTAATAAATGACGTTTATTAATTTGTCAATTAATATCACCTTGGTAACTACTTACTTGATTTTGCGTCTAAAAAGCTAGCTTACATTTTATCCAGATGCAAAGTTAGGGCTAACTTTATCCGATGTCAAAGTGACAAAAACACTATTCCTTATGTCATTTTTAATACATGAGTTAAATTATCACATTCAAAGAAAAATTCTTTAAAATTTTATTCTTTTTTCGAAAAAAAAAAGAAAATTGTTTCACCGAATAACGTCGATATGACGTTGCGACGTGACATTGCTTATGGGTTTTTTTGTGACATTCGGTTAAACTAAGCTTTTTTTCGACAAAAGAAGAACAAAAATTTCTATGAATTTTTTTTTTGAATGTGATAGATGTGATAGATTATTTTGTTTCTTTTGAAATTTTATATCGCGAATGACACGAAAAAACAATATGGCGGCCATAAGAAAAACAAAAGTTGACTATGAAAACTCTGGGATATAAGAGGTCTTGAAAATTTTCGAAATGACAGATGATAGCTTTTGATGACTTATGTAAACCTACAAAAATATTTTTTTTTCGGTAATAAAAAAAAGATATGGCCGAAATAGGAAATCTCCATTTTTTATTTTTTTCAGGATATTTCAGCAACGCTTGAAGTTTCCATAAATTTTCTTTCAGATTCTTAATAAGCATAAAATTAGGCAACTTTTCTCTAATTTAACCGACCTGTATTTTTTTGCGTTTTCGAGATCCTAATGGTGAGCATCGAATTGTTAACCAGCCTGTATATGCCTATACCTATAGGCATACACAAAGGTGGTCATTTCATTTTGACCTAAGAATCTGAAACAAAATTTGCGATAATTTCGGTCGCGCGTTATTGCTGAAATATCCTGAGAAAAACTGAAAAATCGAGAATTCCTATTTTAGCCATTATCTTTTTTATAGGTACCTAATTGAAAATTGACTATTTATTTTTTGTAGGTAGGTGTACATGAGTTATCAATATAGCTATCCACTTGACATTACAAAAATTTTCTAAGCCAACAAAGCCCACTTTTGATCCCAGGGTTTTCATAGTCAGCTTTTCACTTTCTTATGGCCGACATATTGGTTTTTCATGTCATTCTAAAAAAATCAATTTAACCAAAAATCTATAAAATAAAAAAATATATTTTCGAAAAAAAAATCCCCATGTAGTACATACCACCTGTTATCTCGGACACCCTATAAAATATTTAGTGCATATTTATGTTTTTATCAAAGTGTTTCATTATAAAAATCGAATTACACCTAAAGGAGTTGAAAAGGGTAAAAAATATGGTATTTTTTATAGACGGAAAGTGGCTGCATTCCACCCACATCTGGTATACATAATAATAGTCCAACCAAACCCCTAACTGACTGAACATTCTACTCTACCTTCTTTACTTCTCTAAATCTCTCATCTCTCATCTCTTTCTAAATTAGGTATAGTATAGGAGGCAGGGAGCTGAATAATTGTTCTTTCTTCTTCTTCCTTCTGATCTGATCATTCATTCGCTTTCGGTCGGCTCGGCATTCCTTATTTTGTATCTGGCTTAAGTGGTAGTGTAATCGTAATTAAACTATAATAATGATTATTAAACTACTAATCTGGTGTAAGCGAGGTGTCTGTGCTGTGGGGGGTGGGGTGGGTGTGGTGCGGGAAGCTAGTGACTGAACTTATGATCTGACTGAAGTAAGAAAAGAAAAAAACTACGAAGAAGAAGTCGTTCACGTTATTGTGTTGTGTTAGTGTTATTATTAATCATTTGAAGAAAGAAAATTAGACGATTATAGGTAAGTAGGTAATGCCTAATTTGGTATACCCCTAATTTTATTACCTATAATATTTTTCAATAGTTTCTATGTACAGTATGTTTTACTTCAAATGGAATCACCTCAATAACTTTTTTATTTTTTGATGAATATAATAAAAGTTCTTTCTTTATGTAAAGCTCCCGAGGCTTTCTTAAATGGGTAAACAACATTTCAGCCATAGCCAATAACTAGGCCTACCGTGATCAAAAATTAGACTGAAAATTGAAAAAAACATCCTATAGGCATTTTTTTTTCAGTATTTAACAAAGTTGTTTGAAATCACCTCAAACCCCCAAATCTCAAGTTTGGTTGAAACCAAAAAATCCCTAAAAATGTTTGCCTTTCTGCAGTCATAATCATGCAATTTATTTAAACAAGTAAAATCAAAAATAAATTATTTTATTAGGAGAGTGACATGACATAATATTTATTAAATGTCTCCTGTACCTACCTATTTTTTATAAATCATGGCAATCTTGTATAAGAATTAAATTAAAATGATAGTGTTGAATTTTTTTTTGGTATTTTTTGTTTTCAACCAAACCCGAGATTTGGGGGTTTGAGGTTATTTCATTTCAAACAACTTTTTTAAATAAAATTTTCCGAAAAAATGCCTAATGCGACTAATGCCTATGCTTTTTCAATTTTCAGCGCTAATTTTTGATCATAGTGTACCTATACCTACCTATAGGCTAGTTATTTAATTGCTACTACCAAAATGTTGTTTACCCATTTAAGAAGGATTCGGGAGCTTTACATAAAGAAAAAAGTTTTTTTTTAATTCATCAAACAATAAAAAAGTTATTGAGGTGATTCCATTTGTAAAGTGGAACACACTGTATTAGGTGTAGGTATTTTTACAGTCAACAAACAAAAATATTGCATACTTACTTGTAGTATTTTGAAACAAAAAAAAATTTAAGACTCATTTACGTTTAATTGATTAATAATAACAATTAGGTACGTTAGTTAATAATATGCAATCTTTTTGTCTCTGCAGTGCTTTTTTACTTTGAGATTTTTTACGTTATTTTTGTTGACTTATCATAATTAGGTATTACGTGCTATTCTTCAAAATTAGGGAAAATTTTAATTTGCCTTTCGGATATAGTGTGTTAGTTTCAACTCACTTGATATACAGGTGTATTCTATAAGAGTTATATAATATAATTAAAAAATATTATAAAATTCTCTTTGAAATGAAATTCATTTCTAGCTGCAGTTTCCTCTGACGGAGCAAAACCTAACGATGCCTTGAGAAAACATTTTCTAATTATTTGGGACAATATACTGTTCTTGGACCGGAAAGAAGAAAGGAAATTTCAAGCTGAGCCATTTAAATGTTACGAATATCATAAATAGTAAGTGTTATTTTTAAGCTTACCTATTAGTATGTAAAATAGTTCAATTTACAATTAAGTGAGATAAAATGGTATGCGTGAAATTTATAAAGTAATTTTATTATTGGAAAGTCATTATAAAAAAGATTTAAATATTTTCATATTTTTAATTAGGTGTATGTATGATTTTCAGGCGCCGTGAAAAGAGCGTTTTCCACAATTAGAGGACAGTGAATTCGAGAGAGACGTTATGGCTTGCTGCATCTACAAGATATAAACGCAGATATACCTATTATATGTGTACAATAATGCAATAACAATAATTTAGTGTAAAAAAGCAAAGTAATTAAAAAAAATCATTTTAAAGTATTCCTCTATCTGTTGTCATTATATTTTCAGCCATATAGTTTACCTACTCACATCAGTCACATCCCATTATACAGGCTGGTGTTCCAGTTTGTATGTTCATAACTCCGGCTAACGCTAGAATAAGTAAAAACAAATATATTTTTTCCTAGAACTATTGCTCTAAAACGTTTTATTTTTCAGATACAGGGTATTAAAATTTTATTAAAATATGGCTTTTTCGAAAAAATTTTGAATAAGTATACTTTTCCCAATATTGTTGAAATTTGGCAGTTTTATTTGCTGTAGTAAGGGGCTAATTAAGCTCTAAATGTATTAAAATTATTAAGTCCAGTGGCTCCCATAAGCACCTCAACGAATATTGTTTTGAAAAAAAAATACCCCAATGGTTTTTTTTATATTTTTTATTGTTTTGTCAGATTAAGCAATTACAAGTACAACTGTCTTGTTTATTAGATTTTTATGTATCTTGCTTAATTTTTGAAATAAAAAATAGATTTTACTTAATGCATATCCCTGGACGACATAAGAAACATAAGGAATTTTTTCTGCAATTATAACTTCTTTTATTACTTCTTTTTAATAATATGTAACAAAAAGAAAAAATAAATACAAAATGAAATACATTTTTCTTAACATCTAAACTAAGGAATTTTATTTTCTTAATTTTTTTTAAGTTAAGTTGGTCCAGGAATAAGCAATTAATTGGATTCTATTTATTATTTCAAAAACAAATCAAAATACGAAAAAAATTTAATGGACAAAAAAGTTTTACTTGTACCTAATTGCCTAATCTGACAAAAAAACTTGAAAAAAGCCATTTACGTACTTTTTTTAGTTTTTTCATAATAATAATAATAATTATTATTATTTCTTCCATAAAACTTACAAATAAAATAAGTATCGGAAACTGTCATAAAAATATCTCAATAATATTCATTGAGGTGCTTACCGGGACGCCACTGAACTTAATAATTTTAATTTATTTTGGGCTAAATTAGCCCCTTACTATAGCAAATAAAACTGACAAATTTGAACTATATTGGGTGAAGTATATTATTTAAGATATTTTCGAAAAAGATAATATTTTATTAGAAGTTTACCACCCTGTATCTCAAAAATAAAACGTTTTAGAGTCATACTTTATAGGAAAAAAAATATTTCTACTTATTCCACCAT
This sequence comes from Malachius bipustulatus, assembly GCA_910589415.1. Lineage (NCBI taxonomy): Eukaryota > Metazoa > Arthropoda > Insecta > Coleoptera > Melyridae > Malachius > Malachius bipustulatus. The sequence continues at coordinate 38,659,651 of OU342638.1, read as the reverse complement.
TAGGCGGTATTATGAACATACAAACAGGACCACCCTGTATATTAGATATCTCATTAATGCATATTGCAGGCGTTCCATAGATGCATAGTAGCGTCATCTCTAAGATGTATGTTGTAGACGTCTCATAGATGCATAATAAGACGTCTCATAAATACATATTGTAGGCATCTTATTGATGTATAATGAGCACGTCTATTAGATGCATCTTGTAGATGCTTAATAGATGCATACTGTAGGCATATAATCGATGCATATTGCAAGACATCTCAAAGATGTATAAATGTAGACGTCGCATAGACGATCTACGCCGCGGACATTTTGCTTCAAAATTGTAGTCTATAAGTTACCATCTATAGACGTCTATGCTATACACCCTATAGATTCACCCATAATCTACGTTATAGATGCACATTGTAGATATCTAATAGAAGTATATTGTAGACGTCTCATAGACATATATACAGTAGGCATCTAATCGATGTATATTGGAAGACATCTCATAGATGCATACTGTAGACGTCGCATAGATGGTCTACGCCGCGGACATTTTGCTTCAAAATTATAGTCTATAAGTTACCATCTATAGACGTCTATGCTATACACCTTATAGATTCACCCATAATCTACGTTATAGATGCACATTGTAGATATCTAATAGAAGTATATTGTAGACGTCTCATAGACATATCGATGGTGAACTGGCAATAAGTCCTATCTCAAAAAAGTAAATTGGTCAGGAAGCGAAAAAAACGTTCTTTTTTTTTTAATTTAGAATTTCCGAAACAAAAAAAAAATACGTATGTTTATTTTGTAACATATACTTAAATTTAGCAATAAATATTAATCACATGCTGAACGTGTATAATAGCAGATAGGACAATTTAACACAATAAACGGAAAATGCCTGAAATTTCAGATAGGACATATTGCCAGTTCACCATCGATATATACAGTAGGCATCTAATCGATGTATATTGAAAGACATCTCATAGATGCATACTGTAGACGTCGCATAGACGGTCTACGCCGCGGACATTTTGCTTCAAAATTATAGTCTACAAACTACTGTCTATAGATATATATGCTGGACGTTAAAAATACATCTTTTAGATGAAACTGTGTTACTTGGGTACCTACGCTAATTTCATGATATTTGAGAGATTTGAGAGAAATCTCGTGTAATAATACCTAATTGAACGCGCCCATTAATCACCAGTAGCGTCAATTGATAATAAATTTTTATTAATTTCCTCTGACATTGATTGCAGCAAGTGGTGCTCAGGGACGGCACGCAGACGTTCGGGTGGTGGGCCAGGCCGCCCGTGGTGCCGGCGATCAGGATCTACGTGTACAACGTGACGAACGCGCAGGAGTTCCTGGACGAGGGAGCGAAGCCGATCGTCGAGGAACTGGGACCGTACACGTACAGGTGAGGCGAGAAATTCGGAAGGTGATTGACTCGAGTCCCGCGGCACGCCCGCCGGGGGTGACGCTTGTTTATTGTGCGCGACGCGTTTCTCTTTTTTTCCTTTTTGATGATGATATAATGTGCGTATTATCGTCGATTGATTGTGTAATAGGTGAGGTGCCGGTGTGCCACCGTTTTATATTTTTTATACACTCATATCATACCGAGAACTACCAAATAGGTTCGAACGTCTCATCTCAGCCGATTCGTCACTTTCTCTGCGTGTGTGTGTAGAGTTAGAGTGTACTTTCTCTTTATATTTATGCCCATTGATATTTATTTCTTATGTTTGTATGTATAAGAATAATAATAGCAATGTGATATTATGCTTCGTTGTTTTGTGAAAATTACAATGTCGCTGTCAACTGAGACGGAAAATTGCCGCAATTAATAAAAGAAGACACGCGATTTTTTTATTTTAGTTGGTATCGATAATTTATGAGTGCATCTTGCAGACGACGAGCTGTCGATCAATTGAGTCGAGTTGAATCGAGGCGAGAAACGGATAAAAATTTCATTTCAGCAGGTTTCAGGTCAGCGCAAAGCGCGCGACTATTACACATTATTGTTAGCCTACTTTGTCGCGTTATTATTTACTTATACAGGGTGTCCCAATATTCCATGGACATGGAGCAACCACAGATTACTGATGTAAAAAAAAGTCGCTCGGACCAAACTTATCTCTATACCAAAATGCTTCGTTTGTCCGTTAGAGGGCTTCAAAGTCTTTTGAAAATTTTAGTTTTTTTGAAATAGCTCAAAGTCGGCTGATTAAAATTCGATGAAATTTGGTAGGTAAATTTCTTATTAAAAGTACTAATTTCTGATGTACATGATAATTTGACGGAAACCCGGGAAGGGGTGAAACTACCCCTACCCTCCACTAAAATCGATCGTAATTGTTGATAGGGTAGCAGGAACGCTGTTCATGTTTTTTTGTTTGTAAGATACATCGTTTTAGCCCATTTTTGGTCTCCTACAAAAATCTGTATCTTTCCGAGGTGCGATGTGATAAAATAAATTAGTCGATGATAACTAAATTTTTATTTCATTCATTTACTTTGAAATCAAATTTTCAATTGTCAGGTGATTATTTGATCTAATCTCATAAAAGATGCTCGATGTGGGCGCCGGTTTGGACCCTAGAAAGTTCCATCTTGCTTAAAAAAATTATTGGAATCTTTTCTTGGAACCTCGTCGTTTTGAAAATTGTTTACTGCGTTTGAAAAAAACCGTTTGCAAACACCTGAAAAAAAAACCGAACCATACTAATCATCTTTTATGAGATTAGATCAAATAATCACCTGAAAATTGAAAATTTGATTTCAAATTGAAAGAATGGAATAAAATTTTGATTAGGTACCATCGACTAATTTATTTTATCACATAGCACCTCGGAAAGATACAGATTTTTGTAGGAGACCAAAAATGGGCTAAAACGATGTATCTTTCAAACAAAAAAACATGAACAGCGTTCCTGCTACCCTATCAACAATTACGATCGATTTTAATGGAGGGTAGGGGTAGTTTCACCCCTTCCCGGGTTTCCGTCAAATTATCATGTACATCAGAAATTAGTACTTTTAATAAGAAATTCACCTACCAAATTTCATCGAATTGGAATCAGCCGACTTTGAGCTATTTCAAAAAAACTAAAATTTTCAAAAGACTTTGAAGCCCTCTAACGGACAAACGAAGCATTTTGGTATAGAGATAAGTTTGGTCCGAGCGACTTTTTTTTACCTCAGTAATCTGTGGTTGCTCCATGTCCATGGAATATTGGGACACCCTGTATATAGAAAACGTCGTTGATCTGTCAATGGAAATAATCGAGAGGAGATATTATTATTAATTACTATTTCGGACTTTCTATTGTAGTTCTAGTGTGTTTTCCCTTATTTTCTATTGTAAATTAAGAAGCGAGAAGTGCGATTTAATTCCCAATCCCAATCAAGTCGTCGCGCTTCTTAGAAAGTTCCCTGCCGTAACGCGACTTTTACATAAACCATAAACGACCCAGATATATGATGGATAAGTTAAATAACTAATAATAATTGAACGCGTAATAATGATCGCGTATATGTAATAAAAATTAAAAGAAAAAGTACAGCTAACAGTGTTAGTGACACCGCGCTGCTGGCGATGCGTTATTATTGTGTTTGTTGCGTATAATTTGTAATTTAGTAAATCTCTAAACGCAACCTGACGTTGCGCAAGCATCTTGTATGAAAACAGTGGTAACCCTAACTTATGATACGTCCAGCTTAAATTTCTCGATTATTTTTTCAGGGAGAAATGGGAGAAGAAGAACATAACGTTCCACGGGAACGGCACGCTGACTTTCAACCAGGAGAAGATTTACACGTTCGACCCGGACGCGTCGAGCGGTTCGGACGAGGACAAGGTCGTGATACCCAACATACCCATGCTGGTGAGTAGTTTCGGTCTTAATTTTAATTTCAGCGTTCAAGTCGCTTTTTGTTTGTAATCAAATAATAATTTAAAGTCGAATCCGGTTCTGGTTGAGGCTGCTACGACAACTTTCACATCGAGCTACCGTAGACTTTAGTTCGACTCGATCGCGATCGCGTCGCGTAAGCTCGCGCACCGGTTAATTTTATTGAAAATTGCGGTTTAATTATTTTTGTTTTTAATTATTGCTGACGTAATGATAAGGTGACTGTTAATAATGATTATTATTCCGGCTGGTTTTGTTCATACATATATGTAAATGTAGTTGCGATTCAATCAAATCCAAGGTTGCCTGAAAGAGAGAGATAGACTATGCGCGCATGCGCCCTGTCATTAATTTTTTTTTAACCTTATTTAATAATAATAATTACTACTTTTACTGTTTCATATATTTATAATAATAATTTGAAGTATTATAAAATTGAATGTTCCACTTATTTCTATTATTAAGTAACATTTTTGAACATACAATAATAATAATTCCATCTGAATGTGTACTCTATGAAATTATTGCAATCTACAACTCTATTCTGTTTTTGTAACTCTCTATGAGTCGATCTTGTCAGTTACGTCATTCGATGATTCGATTCAAACTGTCAAATTCAAATAAATTATAGTAACATAACATAACCTAACATTTTTATAAAGGTGCGCGTGTCAATTTATTCGGTTTTTTTGAACTTTATGAGTTAAATAAAATAAGAAATAACAAACAGGACAATGCAAAATTACGAGATCGACCATAGAATCAAAAAACTGATCCAATCGGGGATCGAGAAATCGCATAGGACGATGTTCGCGGTGACGGACGACACCAAGAAGGACCCCGTCATTGTCCTCCACCATGTCCTCTCGTCGCTCCGCGACGCCCCCCCGTCCCTGCTCTGGTGCCACAAGAAGGACCCGCTCCTCAAGACGGGGAAAAGCTTGAAGAAGCTCCGTCAGAAGATCGGGTCGGGCAAGCTGCGCGTCAACGAAGAGGACCCGGCCGACTTGTTTCTCTGCTCGACCCGGATCAGGTTCTGCCATTATTCGGACACGGCCGCGATCCTGGGCCGCACCTACGGGATGTGCGTGCTGCAGGACTGGGACGCCCTCACCCCCAACCTCCTGGCCAAGACGATCGAGACGGTCGAGGGAGGCGGCGTCGTCGTCCTCCTGCTGCCCCCCTGTTCCACGCTGAAGGAACTGTACGACGTCGAGATGGACGCGCACAGGAACTACCGGACCGAGTCGCAGAAGGAGATTGTTTGCAGGTTCAATCGGAGGTTCATGTTGTCGTTACGATCGTGCCCCCGGTGCTTGGTGATCGATGCCGATTTCAATTGTCTCCCCGATACCGATTCTAACCTCTCCAATTATACCGATACCGTTCCCGAACCGGTTAATCCGATCAAAGAAACAGAGACAAGCGATCGCTTCCGGGAGCTCCAGGAAGTTTGTAAAACAAGCGATCAGAAAGAAGCGCTTCTCAAGTTGACCGATTGCTTTCTACCGGGTCGAGAAGGTAAGACGATCGTCTCATTAACGGCGGCCAGGGGCCGCGGTAAATCAGCCGTGCTTGGACTGGCAGTCTCGGCCGCTGTCGTCTCCGGGTTCACAAACGTCTTCGTGACGAGTCCCAGCCCGGAGAACCTGAGCACGCTTTTCGAGTTTATCTTTAACGGGCTCGAGACGTTTGGATACAAACGGGGGGTCGATTACGACGTCCAGGAGATGACGGGGGCGATCAAGCAAGTCGATATATCAAAGAACCGGAACCATCGTCAAAGGATAACTTACGTCAAACCGGATGAGATGAGCTCGCTTCGCTCGTTGCATCAAACCGAGTTGCTGGTGATCGACGAGGCGGCCGCCATCCCTCTACCCATCGTTAAAAACATGCTCGGACCCTACTTGACCTTCATGGCGTCCACCATCAACGGATACGAAGGAACCGGACGCTCCCTCTCGTTGAAATTGCTCCAACAGCTGCGGTCCCAATCGAATGGAAGACTGATCGAGCTTACCTTAAACGAGCCCGTCAGATATAACCAGGGCGACGCGATAGAAACCTGGCTGGTCGATTTACTCTGTCTCGATTCGACCAATCTGAAACCTCTCGATGGCGACACCCCTCCCCCGGACGAGTGCCTCCTCTACTACGTGAACCGAGACACCCTGTTTTCGTACCGCGACGCCTCCGAGGCTTTCCTCCAGCAGATCGTCGGTCTCTTCGTGTCGTCCCATTACAAAAACACCCCCAACGATCTCTTGATGCTGGCCGACGCTCCGGGGCATCACATCTTTTGCCTGACGAAACCGCCCACCGAGACGGAGCTGCCGGAAGTGCTGGTCGCGGTGCAGGTGTGCCTCGAGGGGGCCCTCTCCGAGAAATCGATCAGCGACGGCTTCTCGAGAGGTAAACGCGCGTCCGGTGACCTGATCCCTTGGACCGTCTCGCAGCAGTTCCAGGACAACCGATTCGGAACCCTCTGGGGCGGTAGAATCGTTCGGATATCAACGAGACCCGAATGTCAAGGTGCGGGATACGGCGGGAGGACGATGAGACTACTGCGGGATTATTATCGGGTCGCCGCTGCCACGACCGAGGAAATAAAAAGCGGTGCTCTGTTGATGCGACTGAACGAGCGCCCCGTCGAGTACGTCGATTACCTGGGAGTGGCCTACGGTCTCACCGAGGATCTCCTAAAGTTCTGGAAACGATCGGATTTCGTGCCCGTCTACCTGAGACAGACGACAAACGAACTGACGGGCGAGCACACCTGCGTCATGATAAACGATCTCCGGCTTCCCGGTGGAGCTCTGAAGGAGTATTACGTCGATTTCCGGAGACGCTTCGTTAATCTCTGCTCGTTTGAGTTCGCCAAGTTCGGTCCCGGACTGGCCCTCTCTCTTCTAAACAACAGATCGATCGAGCCGGAGAAGAGGGATCTGAACGGAATCGAGCGGGAGCTGTACCTGACCGGGAAGGACCTGAAGCGGCTGGAGATGTACGGGAACAACATGGCCGACTACCACTTGGTCGTCGATCTAGTGCCCAACCTTGCGACGATGTACCACCTGAATTTGACGGGGAAGCTGCAGCTGTCTGCCGTTCAGGGGGCAGTGTTGTTGGGGGTGGGGCTCCAGCGTAAGGGGGTGGACGTCCTGGCGGCCGAGCTGGGTCTCGCTCCGGCCCAGGTTTTGGGGATGTTTAATAAGTGCGTGAGGAGTTGCGTGCAGTATTTGAGGTCGTCCGGGGACGATTGTGAAGATCGCCCGGGCGAGAGCGGCGGTAAAAAAAAGAAGAAAAAGAGTAACTGAGCCGGTGTAATTGATGATTGATGGAAAAGGTACTTTGACGATGACGTTTTTTTTTTAAAGAAAGGTAAGATTGTGTGATATTGGAGTGTTTTAACGTTTCGTTTGTTTTTAATGTTTAAAAAAGCTCAAGGTACTGTTCATTAGGCTTGGGTGTTTCATTTATGTGGCTGAAAGATTAAAAATGGGTGATTTTCATGGGAAAGGGAAAACGATCAGAAAATATTTTTAGTCTTTTTCTAAAAAAAGGGATTTCAGTTTTTTGAAGGTACCCTAAAATGTCAAAATATTGACACGTGGTACCAATACGGGTACCTAAAGGCTCTCTTCATAAGCCTGTAATTTATGTTCTTGGTAACTGATCAAGAAAAGTATCTTCATCTTCCTTGAGGCCTTTTATTTTACTTGATTGTTCAAATTCAAATTATCATTAAAAATGTCAGTTTCTGTTCGATGTTCCTTAATCAGATGACAGTTGACAGGTAAAATTATTACAAAAATAGGTTGATAGAAATATGATTGACAGATGATAGATGGCTGTGTTCCAAATATTATTATTTAAAATGTCACTGTCTGGTAGATGGTTATATATTATTATGTCTCAGGCTCAGGTGACAGGCAAAGTTTACAATATTATTTGCAAAAATACAGGAACAATAATAATAAGTATAATTGTGTAATTATTATTTGACAGGTTTAATTGCGTTAGTTTTGATTAATTGAACCAGATTATTCCATTTTTAACAGGCTCGTTCGTTATATTAGTAGACGGTTTAATTGGTTTTGCATTTTGAACCCGGCACCCCGTTCCACAGTTCAATGTCAACAGGATAAGCAATAAATGTCATTGTGAATGATGAAAATCAGCCATTTTTTTATGTTCCATAAATCAATTCAATTAAAATAGAAAACTCGTTTTGTTAATTTTTTTTTCAGTCCGCTGGCTCCCGAGGTTTTTAATTAATAATAATTGGACTGTTTACAATTTGCATAAGTGTTGTGACATTCCTGAACTATAATAATTATTTTAAACACTTATAAATATATTATTATAATGTCAGCATGAATAAATGAAATATTAGGTAAAAGTTAATTTTTTTAGCTTGTACCTTGTACAAACTTAAAAAAAGCAATTTTGATATTTTCAGATTGGTTGTCTTTTTTTCTTGACTTTAACCAGAACCATTATGACCAGAAACTGATTGAAGTCAGGGGGACAGTTCATTGTTGGTAATTGTTAGAGGTTTTCCCGTAACTTTCAGGGTCATATTTATTTTTGTTTCTTACACTGTATGTCACCTATCTCGACTTTTCTCGCTAAGGGTGCGACGCCGCGAGATTTTGTCGGCACAGTTTTTAAGGAGAAAAATCACGTACAGTTTTTAGAAAAAAAATGGCGAGCTGCTGTCGGCCAAGAATATATTATGAACAACATATTTTGCAGAAGAATTTGCCCTCTTAACAAATGGCCGCCACTAGTGGTGAGGAATTTGCCTCTTAACAAATGGCCGCCACTAGAAGTGAGGAATTTGCCCTCTTGAAAAATGGCCGCCTCTAGAGGTGAAGAATTTGGCCTCTTAAAAAATGGCCGCCACTAGAGATAAAGGCCTCACTCTTGTCATGAGTGCAGACAGAGTAAGAAGTTCGTCATCTATATAGTTTAGACAAGGAAAGAAAAACTTGAAAGTAAAAATTATTTAGAAAATAAATATCGTGTGATCCACAAAATTTTTCATCAACTGTTGCCTTGAATAAAATGAAGCATGTCTGCCAGGTAAAACACAAACAATTGGTAGGTGTATGTATTATGTAATTGAACTACTCCAATCAATGATCTACAAATCATAGAACAATAAACAAAAACATGACTACTTGCATAATGAACTTTGTTAGAGTAAAGAAACTAACCTGGAACGGTAACGATACATATCTGCCGAGTATGTGTGGTGCTGAGTTTCTTACTAATTGCAGTTTGGCATTGGTTGTGTTTCAAGGAGGATGAACAACTCGAGCCGCTGTAGGGTATCTGTATTACCGACACGGAGCCTTACTAGCCATAGTGTCGGTAATACAGGTACCCTAAATCGTTATCTCAGAAACTCGGAATATTCTGTCTTTTTGAATGAGGGTAAAACAATTTGAATGTTCCAATTATCATTTACCATTTTATAATTTCACTTCCAAAGCACAAAAAATAACAAAACTCATGAAGAATGGTGGTCAAAAATGTTATGAATCATAAAAAAGTCGCAATTAAGGTAGGTGTAAATATAATAAAATATAATATTGATATTATAATAAAATGAAGGCCAATGCTATAGTGCCGATAATAAATCCATGTCCGCGTCATTTTCTTCAAATTTTAGGGGCGAGAAACCTAACAAAGACCAAATGACCTGTTTAGCAGTTTATAATCAGTTTCTGGTCATCTCTATGTGAAAAAAAACAACTTATAAATTTCAAAGTCACCACACCATCAATCACACTTGAATTTGGCAGTCTGAAAACTTGTAATGCGCATGCGCATGCTGACTTATCGGCGCCTTAGCAACAAACAATTGAATCAGTTCTCTAGAAATTTGACTCAGGGAAGTCCCTCTAAATAGAAACTAGACTCACAGCCAATATTATAAAGACTCATTAGGCCACGATAGATTTCTGTGCTCGTTTTTGAAGCTAATATCGACGTCAAATGACTTTTATTGACATTTTTGTAATTACTTTCATGTCAAGAATAGATAAAATTAAAAAAATTTCCACTTAGACTCGATACCTTCTTCAGAAATTGCCACAGAAATCTGCCCGTTAACCTACTGAGCCTTTATAATACCCGCTGTCATTGGTCAGTCTTCTCTCCGTCTGTCATCTTCTGGCAATTTTATTGGTTGATCGATATGACGAATTCCAGAGCGCGACGTCTCAATCGAAACACGCCGCCAAGTTCCTGCGGCTGGCGATGGCGAGCATAATGGAAATTGTGAAGGTGAAACCGTTTGTCGAGGTGACGATCCACCAGCTGCTCTGGGGCTACGAGGACCCTCTGCTGAAACTGGCGAAAGACGTCGTCCCCAACGACCAGACTTTGCCCTACGATGAGTTCGGTCTCATGTACAAGGTAAGTCCCTCCCATTTTCCCCCTTACCCATCTAATTTTTCCCATCAAATTCCAGAAAAACGGGACGTCCAAAGACAACGTCACACTATTCACGGGCACGGACGACATCACCAATTACGGGCTGATCGAGAGGTGGAACGGCAAGTCGAGCCTCGGCCATTACAAGACCGACAAGTGCAACAGCATCAAAGGATCGGACGGCTCGATTTTCCCGCCGCACATCACCAAGAACACGACGCTCTACATCTACGATAAGGATCTGTGCAGGACGCTGCCGCTAGTGTGAGTCTCTTGTTTATCGATTTCGTGTTATCGTTGTCTGAACGGTTTTTAATTATTGTCGTCCGGCAGTTTCGAGAAGGAAGTCGAGGGAGCCCCCGGCGTCCCCGCTTACAGGTTCACGCCACCAATGAACGTGTTCGCGAGCCCCGAAGAGAACCCCGAGAACGACTGTTACTGCCCGCAGGGTCCCCCGTGCGCCCCGAGCGGTTTCTTCAACGTTTCACTTTGTCAATACGGTAAGTCCGATTGATCGATCGATCGGTCTAATAATTAACGATTGCTTGTGTCTCGATTTACAGATTCCCCCGTGCTTCTATCGTTCCCTCACTTCTACCTGGCAAACGACAGTTACAGAACCGCCCTGGACGGAATCTCACCTCCCGATCCGGAGAAGCATAAGTTCTTCATGGACGTACAACCGGTAAGACTATTCATAATCGATTTCGGGGGCTGATTTTATTAATAATCAAATTCCTTGCAGTTGATGGGATCGGCAATGAAAGCGCAAGCTCGGGTACAGATTAATCTGGCCGTGTCTCACGTCGATGACATCAAACAAGTCGCCACGTTCCCCGATATCATCTTCCCGATCATGTGGTTTGAGGACGTAAGTTTCATTGTTCTTACGATGGCTGCAATTTAATTTGACATTGTTACGATCCCTCAGGGTTTGGAGATGCTGCCGACCGAGATGACCGATCTGATGGCGCTGGCGACGAAGGTACCCCCGATCGCCCACATCGTACTGACGGCGATCGTCCTGATTGTGGGGGCAATACTGCTCGTGGTCGCCATCTGGAGGCTGGTCAGGGGGGCGAACAGGCTCAGTTCGCTGCACTTGAACAACGCCCACACTACCACGCCGCCCAACAAGAAGGCTTCCGAGGTTCCTATGGGCAACGTGCACATGTAGAGCTGCCGGGGTGGGGGGTTAGTCGCAGATGGGACGGTTCGAGAATTGCCGATCGACTTGTTTTCATTGTCGATGGGTCGGTTTTCGAGTCGTCGAGCTGGGAGGGAAGGGAGGGGGTATCTTGTGATTTTAATCTTATTGAAGAGTTTTATCAGGAGAGGTGTCGTCTATCGTCTGTCGTTTGTCGTTTGTTTATTCCGTCCATTAGAATAATGAATAATTATTGTGACAGAGGTGGCAGCTGCTCATTGCTCTGGTATGTTTTTATTAGTGACGCGTTTCCTGGTGAAAATTAAATTATATTCAATTGTTATGGTAATGCAAGCAATAATCGATCGGTTTTTAATTATTGTAAAATTTTAGGCCGGCATGTTAATGAATGTCTGATTTGACATTGTTAGTTTTTGGGATCAAAGCCATTTATTTAGACGAAGAATTGTTTGAAATTGGTATCAGTACTTAAACGAAGAGAAGACTTTAATTAACGAATCATGACAGAAGCTCAATTTAAGTGTAGTCAAGTATTTTAATTTTTACTATTAAAAATAACAAAGTAGTCGAATCTCTCAGCCAAAGCGGAAGGTTTGCTTTAACGGTTTCGGTTTTATTTTAATTTTTTACTTTCATAAGTCACGTTTGGCGCAAGTTGAAATTGAAATTTCTGACAAATTCGGGTAAATATCTGTAATTCTGTGGTATTTGTAAAATATATTTTTAGATACACTTTTACATCAATACATCGAAATGACAAATAATATTAGATATTATTAAATAATAATAATTATACATTGTAAATTTTTAAAGTACCTTTTTCTTGATAGTTTTTATTTTATAATTTTGAAATAAAATTATATACAACAAAGATTTGCGTTTATTTATCTCCTACTATTATTATTATTATTTTATTATTCATGAGCGTTACAACAATAATTTATACATTACAATTACATCAAAAATAAATGGGTATGAAATCATAAACTCTCCAAGTGACGTCACGCGTGTGAAGATTGTGAGTGCTTAATAGTATGAGGTTTGTGACAGTTATAAGCTATCTCATGTCTACTAAAATGCCGATCACCGTGGAGTTTATCCTATCACAGTATTAAATATGTCGTATCGATGTTTTTTTCATGGCGATAACAAAAAAATAATTAAAACTTGATGGACAGTTTTTGATCACTGGTATTTCTTCCCCTACCCTTGCGCATTCAGAGTTAGAAAATGCCGTGAATTTAGCAAGGGTGCCTAAACTTTTAGCAACATCAAAAAAAAAAGAAGAATTGAATAGTACACCTTTAACCTAAAACCTAACACAATAATTACATGTATAAGTTTTGATTTGGTATTATCGTAGCGTATTGTTTATGAATAATTAATAATTACAGAAATTTAAATGGACCAGCATTATCTCTGATTGACAAGCGTAGAAAAGATGTCGTTCAAAATAATAGACCTCCAGCCAAATCGAGATCTCTTGAAACCCTCCTTCGACGGTTACAAGTTGTCCCTGGAACCGGTCGAGACGGTCCAGAAACATCTGGGAATTCACGTCGACAGACGCTACCCGGACGCCAGTCAATACACCCTGCACCATGCGAAACTGTTCGGACTCCACAACCACCTCACGGCGGACCCGGACGACCCCAAAAGCGCCGTTTATTTCACCGATGCGGACTTCAGGGTGCTCAAGGCGTACGTGGACGCTTACAACGAGCTCAACTTGGTCGAAGTGTGGAGGATCCCGAGAAGCCGTTCGGAACTCCGGAAGGGCGACTTCAACGTGACCTTAAAATTCGCCGGAAAAGAGTACGCCGTTTTTTCAGACGGAATGGGGTACTTGTACGTTCTAAAGACCGGCTGCCGGACCAAGGACACTCCCTGGGACGTGGACTACATGTCCATGGTGATCGGAGGGGAGAATTTCATTGTGAGTGACGTTTCTTATTGGATGGACGAGTCCCTGAACCATAGAATTGAAGTACTTTTGAGTAGTTTTAGTTTCAATAAAGAAGGCGACGACAAATTCAAGACCCTACTTCATTGGATTACGTTGTCTAAGAACGAGAACGCTTGGCTGCAGACGGCCGCCAGGGAATTGAAATCGACTGGGATCCATTACATCTCGTTCAGTGAGAACAATCGAGCTCTGTACGTAATAAGTGACTCGGGTTGTAAATTCACGTCCGATTCCTGCAACCCCATCGCTGCTGAAGAGATAAACGACGAGAATCAAACGATACAAAACAAGGAGCACACTTGGTCTCAGACCGATGCATCGATCACTGTAACGTGTCGCCTTGAACATGACACGATCATCCCTGGAGACATCAAAATAATCCCCTCGCCTAATAAGTTGATTGTAAAACACAAAAACGATTATCTCCTTCTCTCTGGCGAGTTGTATGAAAAAATCGACCCCGCCCTCACCACCCAGACTGTTGAAAACTCCACCTTGACGATCGTTCTAATTAAAGCCGAACCGGGCATCTGGCCCGAGTTTATCCTGAACGATCACTCCGGCTCTGGTACCTACCTCGATCCTCTCTCCAGCGAGACGAAAGAACCCGCTTCTACCAGCACTCGTGGCCCCGGTACCACCCCCACAACATTTAACTCGCAAGAAATCGAAGAATGCGACTACGAAGAAGACAACACGATGGTCTTCGAGAGAATCGACTCCGAGACCCATCGAGTCACCCATAAAGCCACCCTAGCCGGCCAGCTCGTTCTCGTCGCGAACCTAGAAACGGGTACCGATTCGACCCCGTCGTTCGGGTTACGCTGGGACGTGGACGTGTGTCTCTGGCAGCCCCGCGAGACCGAGTTGGGCTTCGAGTTGAGCCACGAGGGGACCTTGCACGCGTTCGCCTACATCCAGGCGTCGAAACGAGAGAGGAAGTTTTCGGTCTGTTCGCCCGATTTGGGCGTTTCGGTCGTTTGCGAGTCCCTGCGGCACGTGTTTGTGTATCGGCAGAACAAGGAAGTGGGCTCGGGGGTGCTGAGGAATCGAACCAGCGGGGTCAGGGTTACCCGGGTCGCCCGGCAACACGTCATCGTCATCCCAGATCAGGGGGAGATTGTTGGGGCTGTTTGTTTTAATGATTTGGTGTATGTTTTAAGCTCGCAATGTGTTTTCGCTTATAAATTTTGAATCATTTATGTAATATACGATTTATTTTCTTTGTTGTTGCGTTAATTTGGTCACTACTAGTGCCACTTGTATTGTAATTAAAAAATAACATTTTATGAAGAAAACGTCTTAAAATTATCTGCGTTTTTAGTATTAATACAATAAAACGCGGCTACCTGGTTAAGGTGAGCGCAGAACTTTTTAGAACGCGCCCAGTATTTGCGTTATAAACACGGGTGCGCTCACCAATTTCACTGCATACGCTCAGAATGAAGAATTATTACCTTAAAGAAAATAAAATGAAACACTCTGACGGAATGGACGACCAATTCGCCGGTTAATGTAAAATGTAACGTATCTAGGGTACCTGTATTACCGACACTGACGCTTACTAGGGTAGTGCATTCACTCGTTGACGTTGACTTAAAACAGTTATGTTTGAACAGCTGAGCTGGATGTCATTGTTTTGGTACTTGATCACACTCATAAAGTGATAAAAAGCAAACACGAACAGAAATCGAGGAATCATCATCTTTCAGTCGGTATTAGAAACATATTACGTGTCTAGGGTCTATGAAGCTATGTAGACATTATAGTATTGGGTGTAATTTTTAACTCGATATCGTAGTTACTGAGAAAAAGCGACTTGGTAGATACACGAACGGCAGTATGATCTTAGTACCCTTATAAGACCCTCCCATATTGATCCTTAAAAAAGAGATTGATCAAGATGTAATAAAACCCACCTGACTTTCAGGTTTCTAGACGGAAATTTTTAGCCCCGTACATTTTTTTTGCAATCATACCTGCATGCTGGGTGCATTTTTTTTAATATTGATAAAGAGGACTATAATAAGTTTAAACTTCAAAGTATTAAAAAGTTACCTTTAGTCACCGCCAACAAGTAGAACTAGAAACCCACTTTTTATAGTTAAAACATCCCCCCAAAATGAACAGTTGTACGTTCATTGAAAATCTAACGTTTTTGAAGTTGAATTTGAGATTCCTGCAACTTTTTGTGAGAATGATAATGCGCTAGCCTAGTAAGCGTCAGTGTCGGTAATGCAGGTTCCCTAAGCGCATCGTTCTGTATGGTTATTACACAAAAGTCAATTTCTATTTATGAACGCACCCCTGTTTTTGTAGTAAAAAATATTCGGCCTGTTTAAACTCAGCTTAAGGTAAATGAGGGAAGCTGACGTAGGTAAGTGATGATAATGATGTTGATTACGATCTTGAATTTAAATTTGTTGAATTCTAGCAATCTCTAGAAATAAAGATCGGTGACAGTAAAGCAATAAAACGCGGCAATAGTGTCGTACGTGTTGCCTAGCATTGCTGTATAGAAATGTAAACGCGCCCAGCTGTTTTCAAAACAATAATAATAATAATAATTGAATACGTTGCAAATAATAACGGCATTACTGATTTTATTATTGTTACTGATTACTTTACAATCACCGTTTATTTAATATACGATAATTAATCAGTAAATTTGATTCAATTAATTAAAAATTCTATAAAAAAAGGAAAATATTTACTGCATTTTATTGACAGGTACATAACAGAGATTAAATGACAAATTGCTTTGACAGATGACTGATTAATTGATCTGATCATAGATTATAGGGAACGATAATAATAATAGGAGACTCCTATAGAATAAGAATTGGAATACACAGAAATCGTGATGTCACATGATGTATAAATAATAATAATGCAATAATTGTTAAACGTTTATTATTTATTTACTAAACAATTATTTTTCACTTGTTGTAGATAATTTAGGTGGTTTAACGGAAAAAACAGATCACCATTGTGTTAATTTGTTTATATTGAATCGAAGCCGATCCGATGAGTAATATTATTAAATTTGAACTACCTACATTACAAAAGTACTTGATACTTGAATCAAGCAACATCGCTTTTTTATGTACTCATTTATTTATTATTATTGTTTATTTAAAGAGTTAATATGTCGATAATAAAGGGAAATAATAAATTTTTCATATTTATTTACTGATAATCAAGATTCATGAATGTTTAAAAATATACGGGTCTGTTGTTACTTTATAATAGTAAACTACCTAATAATTAATCAATCGAATCCAACAATAATTAATTAATTAGGTGCTTAATTAATTAATGAACAATAAATAAACCTGTAAACAAGGTTAAATTAAAAACAAGGTTGACTCCTTGTTGAATTAAGGCAATCCGATCCGATCGGACAACAAGTAACAACTGGAACTGACTGACTGTGACTCGACCGGAGAGAAGAGACGAGACGGCTCATGAAAAACAAATGAACGTCTCCGGCGGCCGGACAACGGCAGCAGGCAGCAAGCAAATAATAATAAGCGATGAATGATCGATTTCATAACAACAGTTGACAAACGCGATTATGTCAAGATTTATTGGCTCCTCTCTGGTTTGTAGTAGGCCGCGGTATGTAAAATTGAGCGTTATGTAAAGTAAAAGTGAGCGTGTCAGCGTGTGCGTGTATTCAAATGTTATTTTTTTGTCAGTATCAAATGACGCTTACCGTCGGCCAATCAGATCGCAGCATTCCCTGTTATTCCGAGAGGGAACCCCGTTTTGCCCATCAAGTGAAAATTGTTTTAAGGTACGTAGAAATTTTACTCATTTTAACGCGAAACGGTGCGCTCCGCCGTCTCGGTTGTCCCGGGCCCGGGGCGAATTTCGACGGGAAATTAATTTTTATTACTCGATATGCATGGAATTTACAGCACGCATGTATATTAATATCGTTCATTCAGTTAACCTTACTTTCATATTGATTTCTTCGAATGGATTATCGGCAGTTGGACGCTTTTACGGGACGCCGTTCGTCATTTTTTCCGCCACTTTGGAAAAACTAATGCGTTTTTTATGAGCGCTCGTCGTCCTTTTCCGATTTTATTATTTTAACATTTTTGTTCTTTCCTCTCCTCTCGGCTCCCCCCACTCCTTTTCACACCAACACCATCAACAATACGACCCGTACATACTCACATACATACACACACACACACATATTAACGCATCGATGTCGTCGTTTTATCAATTTTATTATCAAGGCAGCGGCAGCATCGAACTGCTACCGTGTAACTGACACCGTCACGATATGTTTCCTTTGTTTAGGTTTACATAAATTTTATTATGTACAATTTTTGTACATGAGACCATGGATGCATCCCTTCCCTCATTTTCAGTAGTAATTTTATTATTTTTAATAAAATAAAAGTAAAATTCCCGAGTCGATAATCGATTATTATTATTATTGTCTTTCCTCCTAGTCATCATCATAATGGTGTTGGTCGTCGGTGTAATGTAATATGATGAATTTTACTTTCGTTTCTCGTTCGTTCCGTTCCGTTTCGTTCATCTTGTCTACCTTTTGTCTCAAACGAGACGAGAGACGTCCATATTTTCTTAAAGCCGAGAAGCGAGCGTAGAGAAAGAGAGAGACGGAAAGGTGTGTTTATGCCTTGCAATTCAAATACGAGAAAAAGATAAAAAGTCAATTTTAAAAGGACGGCGAATCTGACAGACGAGGACGGAGCCATACTTGAAAAATGGCGGTGTTGTGAATAGTTACCTTTGCAAATTTGCGGAATTGTTTGTTGTTTGTAAACAAACAATAAAAGACAGCTCCGATTTTCGATAGCCGATTCGGTCGATCGGGACGTCGCGCTTCGAATTTCCCGACCCGCGGGCCGATCGCGCGACCACTCGACCGTCAACTCGCAGCGAAAAGATCGAGAGGTTATAAAGTGAATTTCTGTTGCAGGTTTTCGGATGCATCTAGTCGCCCGGTGGTAGCTGCGAGAAACGGAAAAACAAGAAACAAGCGCCCGCCCCCCCTTATCGCTTATCATCGCTACCGCTTGAGACACGTGTGACGTGTGAGTGCGACGACGAAACGAGTGCTCCGAGAACAACAGTGCGCGCGATGGGTTACGGAGGTCCGGAATAATAATGCCAGCCGCTCATTCCCGGCATTTAAGAGTGTTGAAGGAAAAAATGGCTTTATTCGAGTTCGGCTAATCGTACCCAGATAGATGTACTCTGAACTGTCTCGCCAGTTTCAGCATGCTTATTAGGCAACTGCTGAAGACGAGACCCAGGACTCCAATCAACGACATAACGTAATACTAACAGCAGCAGCAACAATAACAACAACAAGTCTGTGTGTGTGTGCGCGTGAGTGTGAGTGTGGTGTGCGCGTTTTCTTTCTCAGTCTCGTTCCCGCGGTCAAGACAAACAACATCAATCAAACATTCCAGCCCGTCTCACACACGCACATCGCCCAGAGATAATGCCCGTCTTGCTCGCCTCCCGTCGCTAGGTCCCCGTCTAGTCTAAGAGAGCTCGAGTCAACCTAGCGCAGTTAAACATGTCTCAGACTCCACTGAACAACAAAATCACTACGACTCAGAAGATGTGCAAATCACCGAAATCCTCATACCAGCAGAACGTCGTCTCCGCCAAGCTCGACGGCAAGATGATCGAGTACGAGAACCTCAGCACCAACTGCACCGTCGTCGGCAGCAACAACCTCAGTCTGGTCAAGAAGCAGCAGCAGCAGCAGCATCAGCACCAGCAGATGCAGCCCGGCATGTCGCCCGCCTACAGTCCCGGGTATCCGGCGTCGCCCTACAGCTCCCCGGCCAGTCTCAAGAGCCCCTCGCCCAGTCTCAAACCGCCTACTCCTCAGCCGACCTTCCCGGTCATGCAGCTCATACACAACAGCCTGCTGGCCAGGCCCATACAACCTGCCCAGCATCCGCCGCAACAACAGAACATCATCAAGCTCAAACCACATCTAAACATCCTACCCAAACCGAGTGCCAGTCCGCAACCCTCACCAAAACCGAGTGTCAGGTAAGCAAACAAAAGTCGCTTCTTTTGGTTGGTTTTTTTGACATAAAGAGGGATAAATTGGCCCCTTTAGTTGTATTTGTAACTGACTTGGTAGCAAACTACAAGGAGGGCTTGACGTTGTTAAATCCATTCAGTAAAATTCCCAAATACCAGAGCCCAGTGGAGTACCTCTAGGATCAATATTTGAACCTTCATTATTATATTGTAAGCCTGTATTCTTCTGTTTTGGTTGGTCCAAGAGCTATGGGATAAAAGAATAACAAATCTTAGCAACTTTTGCCTCATGAAAGGACCCTCCATCTTGTTATGGGGTGTTTTATGCTCCCAAAACTTTTTGACTTTAAAATTAACGTTGCGCTTAATAATGCAGTCTTCTAAGTTGAGAAAAATACGGAGGCACTGACTAATATCGATTACCGTTTGCAATTATTCAGTCCGCAAATAGTCCTACCGACCAGTCAGCCCCCGACGGCCGCCACCCTCATGCCGACGGCGCAGCCCCTCCTACTGAACCAGATGCCGATGCTGACGGCGCCCGGGGTGCAGTTTATCTTGCGACCGCAAGGCCCCCCTACCACGGCCAAGCTCTCCCAAGCGACCGCCACCCCGCAAGGCTTAATCCTGCAGCCGTCCGGGCAACCGCTCATCCAGGTAAGTCTCCGTTTCCTCTGTCCGACTCGATGTTTGCTCACCTCAAACGAGACTCTTTTCGTGCAGCTGCAACCGCCTCGATCTCAACCGATGGTACGGGTGCTGACCAACGGGATGCAACTGGCGCCGACCACAACGACGTACGTCACTCAGATGGCGAACCCGTTACCGGCCGTCGCCCCTCCCCCGCAGATGCACCTACACCAACACCAGCACCAGGGCGACCAAATCGAGAGCCCCGGCTCGAAAAACAAGAAACCCAAAGCCAAGATGAAGAAGAAGCTCGATCTCGCCAACATCATGAAACTCTCTGGTATGTTTTTTCTTCTATTTTTTTGAGGTTAAATTCTATTTAAAATGTCGCTTATAAACAAACAGGTATAGGAGACGAAGACGACATCCAGTTCGAATCGGACACTTCCCTGAGCGAATCGGAACCGACGACTCCGCACAGTCACTCCGGGGTTATCCAGACGAACTCCAGCCTCCAGACGGCCGCCGCGAATCTCCTGCAGTCGCAGGAGGCGGCCAAGAAGGCGCTGGGCGCGGCCGGGATCCAGATATCGGGGATCGCGGGAGGCGCGATCGGCGCCCCGGCTCCCGTCGTTCAGGTCCTGAACCAGAACTTCCACGGCGGGATGCTGAACGCGGGGTCGGGCGGCCACCCGGCCGGCATCCCCATCAACCCCTTCATAACGCCGAACTTCACGATCAACAACGGCCTGATGCTGCAGCGGAGCAGCGGCGGCTTCAAGCTGACGGTCGGGGAGGACGGTCGACTGGTGCTGCAGCACGACCCGACCCTCAACCAGGACCTCCAGTCGCAGCTGATCCTGCAGAGCATATTCGGGCTGAACGGCGGGCTGGTGCTGCAGCCGTCGATCGACCAGCAGACCATCCAGCAGCAGCACACCGTGCAGACGATCCAGCAGCAGTCGGTGCAGACCATCCAGCAGCAGACCGTGCAGTCGCAGACGATACAGACCGTGCAGCAGGCTCTGCAGCCGCAGATACACCAGCAGCAGACGGTGCAGCAGACGATCCAACACCAGACGGTGCAGTCGCAGCCGCTGGGGCTGCACCAGCAACCGCTGCAGATCGTCCAGCAGCCGCAGGTCCATCACCACTCGATACAGCCCCACTCGCTGCACTCGCAGGTCCATTCGCTCCAGAGCCAGATCCAGGGACAGATACAGAGCCTGATCCAGAACCAGGCGACGGCCGCCCTGCAGCATCACCCGCAGCTCTCGAACCTGCACCTCCAAGGCGCTCCCGTGCAGACCTCCGTCGCGCACACGATCCCGACAAGCAGGGAACAGCATCGGACGGTGTTGCAGCAGCAGCACCAACAACAGCAGCAGCAGCAGCCGCCGCCCCTCAAGATGCCCTCGCAGTACCAGAAACAGCAGCTGCTGAGTCCGGCTCAGCAGCCGGGCGAGAACCCTGGCAACCCGTCGCAGGCCTCGTATGTCGTCAACCTCACCCCCGACCAGTTGGAACAGCTCAAGAAGAACGGTCACCTGACCGTCAACGGGCAGACGATCTTCATGCAAAGGGCGAAGCAGCCCGAGAACAAGAAGACCTCGCCGAAAGTCAAGCCGGTGAAGAAACCCCCCAACAAGATCCCAATCGGTAAGAGTTTCGTCCATCAGGAACCTCAGATAAAGATCAACAACGTGCACGAGAGCGGCAAGGAGAAAAAAATGGGGCTGTGCGTTCCGATTCAGTCACCCCCGACCCCCAAGGTCTCCGCCGCGATGAACTGCTCCCCCCAGTCGCAACCGAGCCCCGGCCCGATTCAAGTCGATCACATCCCGGCGACCGTCAATCGATCACCTCAACTCAACAAGATCGAGCAGAAAACGACAACGAACAAGATACAACAACAACAGCAGCAGCAGCAGCAACAACAAGTGGTGCAGCAGCAAAAGAACAACCATCAGGGGAAGAGCGAGCCAAACGGGGGTGCATGTCCAGATGTCGAGAAGATTTTGGGGCAACTGCTAGAAGACTCGGCCAATATCAACATAATCACGTCATCGTCGGGGGGCCCGGTACCGGTCCCGTCGGCGCTCCCGATTCCCGCAGCGTCGGTACCTCCTAACGCCGCCGCCGGGCAGCAGCAGCAGCAACGGATACATACGATCCAGCTGACGCCGCAGAAGCAGCAGCACCTGAAGAGCGTCCAACTGCAGATACAGACGCTGTCGGCGCGGATGACGCCTGGCGACACTGAGGTGCAGAACGCTCTCAAGCTGCTGTTCGCCGAGCAGCAGAAGATCCTGGCGTCGGGGAAGCTCCTCTCGCCCGACAAGGTCTTCTATCACAACAACCAGTTGACCATCGTCAATCCGTCCAGCTTGAATCAGGCGCCGCCACCGCAGCCGCCCCCCGTCAAGTGCGAAAACGCCGCCCCGTTGAGTATAAGCAATAATAACGTCATCAGTAATAATAGCGGCGGCGGCGGGAGGGGCGGCGCCGGCGCGGACGCACAAGTAATAGCTACTCCCTCTGCTAAGGTGAGTCTTTTGAAATTTTTTTTGTCTCCAGTCGGTAGGACGAGTTCGATTTGTTTCAGGTCGTAAGCGTTAGCGGTAATCAATCGCACGTGCCTCGAATATCGTCGGTACCGGTGCCCGTCAGCGATAATCAAACCAATCACCCGACAATTCACATACCGATACCGCAGAGCTTGCAGCAACCGCCTCCGCCACCGCATAAAATCAGCCCGTTACCACCACCTTTGCAGCAATCGCCGGTGCCCGTGCCGGTGCCGGTCGTCAGTCGGCACTCTCTGGCCAAGAAGAGTCAATTGTAAGTTTCTACGCTTCCCTTATCGCCGGGGGGGGTGTTTGTGTAATTGCTGACGCCTCGTTTGTTTTGGTTTCTTTCGCAGGGTGGAGGCCCAGCTCCAGCTGGACCAACAGGAGGCGGTGAAACCCGACACCAGTCTGCCTTTCCGGGACAAGAAGGACGCGTGCGTCCGGCTGATCCGGTACCACTGCATGGACCAGCCGGTCCTCTCGCACAAGGACCTCAAAAAGGCCGACGAGATATTCGAGTTGACCGCGCGGCACTTTATCGGCAAGTACGCCCGGATGGTCGACAAGTACAAGTACCTGCTGATGAAGGAGAGCATGGTAAGGAGGATCGATTCGTCTCTTAATCAATTGATTAACTTATTTCCGACACCACAGAGACAAGTACAAACGAGCGAGCTGATGATGCTGGATCGGATGTTCCTGGCCGAGGAGCAGCAGTCGCTGATCCGTCTCCGGCAGGAGGTGGAGGAGGGCCAGTACCAGGAGCAGCCGCCGGCGGTCCCGGAGCCGGCGCCACCCCCCTCCTCCTCCTCGCCGCCGGAGCCGTTCAGCAGCGAGGACTACGACGAGTGGGCGTGCATCCAGCGAGAGCTCGGCTGCCTGAACGAGTCGGAGAGCGCGCCGCAGCCGTCCGCGCTCAAACGGACCGCGAGCAGTGATTCCCGTCTAGAGACGCTGAAGCGGTTCCGCGTGGACAAGCACAACAAGAGGAACGAGTGCGTCGCGGCGGCGGCGGCCGCGACGGCCGGCGCGGCGGGCGAGGGCGGGAGGGACGATGGCGCCGGCGGGGCCCACGGCGAGGGCGCCGCCGGCGAGACCGAGGAGAACAACAGCATCGACGAGCAGGTGCAGTCGGCGATCGACTCGATCCTGAACTTGCAGCAGAGCACCGCGTTGGACCTCGACAGCATCCTCTCATGACGATTTCTATAATTTGATCGATCGTTTCGTTTGTTTATTGTTTACGTACTCTTCCGCTGTTGTCTTTTCTTTGTTCGTTTCGATTGATTATGTGATAATCTCCTCTAAGACGCACGTTGAGAATTTCCCGATGGATCTGATGATGATATGTGTCTTGTTCGATTTAGCGCGTCGAGTTAGGTTAACGCATCGATTTCTTCTTGTTCCTTTGTTTGGGTTCGAAGTAAGTAGGTAGGTAAGAAAGGTAGAGGTGGCTATGCTATGAAAACGAAAGTTGGAAGCTTTCTAACAGGAAAAATATGTGACGAAATTATTATCTAAATAATTTTTTTCTACACTGCTACTGCCAATTGACAGCTGTCAAATTGTAATTCCCCAAAGGGACTTTTTGACAGTTTACTTCTGTGAAATTTTGACCCCAGTAAGATTTATCCCAGTGAAATTGACAGTGACAGTTAATGTTTGACGACAAATCAATCAACTTTGGCCAAATTTCTATTTAGGCGAGCTTCCCCCCTTCCCTCTTACTGGTTACTGGTATTGTCAAAGGTTTTGAAAATGGACCAGATTTATTTATGGGTATTCCTGACTTTTGAATTTACTCTGTCCTATATTCTGGGATCTATCCAGAGGCCACTTTCGGGTGTGTTAATGATCTACTGTTACCCTAGAGAGAGAAGAGTTGTTTCCTGTGTTGCGTTTTGTTCAATTATTACTAAACTGCCAAAGTTACAAGCACTAGAAATCGTTTAGGGCTTGAAAAATACTCGAGGATGGCTGTTTGCACAATAGTATCCAGGCCAGAGAAAAGAGAAGAAGAAGAATCTGCCCATTATCCTACCGTTGCCAGCTGTGAAGTTGGCCTCCATAAATGCGAATTTTCAATTTTAATTATTTTTATCCTACCCCATAAGAAAATTGAACTTTCTCGACTGCATGCCCCCGGAGAAAGTGCCACTTTTCCTGCCTAGGCGGTAAAATTATTTTTATATTTTCACGCTAGAGGGCCACCCAATTGCAATTGAATGCTATTTCCAGAGGGAACCAATAGCAAGCAAGCTTATAGCTGTATGTCAATCTGTCAATGTCAATAGACCAGCAAGACCCAGCAAATTAAATACTAATAGTGAGGTACTGATGTCAAATTTATCCAAACAAGGAATTTCTTTCAATAATAATTATTGTAATACATATTCAAAATCCAACGTTCACTATTAATGTTATCCATAAATAAATAAATAAATTACTGATTGTAATTTAACTAATCTACGCTTACTGATAGTAATGTATTAAGCAAACATCATATGAAGGTATTCAATAAATTTTCTTTCAAAACAAATTTTTTTCAAAAAAAAAATTATTATTATTATTTTGTGTAGGATAAAAAATTATGTGTAAACCACGGCGGTAAAGTGTCTTTTCAGGCCTCAAGAAGTGGCCAGCCTCGGCTGCGCCTCGCCTGGCCATATCTTCTTGAGGCCTGAAAAGTGCCACTTTACCGCCTAGGTATACAATATACTATTTATAGTGCGGGGGCACCCACTATACTTACAGTAGCTTTTATTGTCATTAAACTTTTATTTCTTCAACAGCACCTGGACAAAGAAAAAACACTTTTGGACTAACAAACGTGATTGAAATAATTTAAAAATCCGCATTTTGGGGGCCATCTTCACACCCTCGCTTAGAATTACGAGTGAATAACCAAATTTGATCTGTCATGAATGCTCTGTTAGTGTTCCATTTTGATTGTAATTTTTTATTATCAAGAGCTGTTCTTCTTATTTGTTTAATGGCCTGCTCCTGATGGTTATCTTGTCATTGAACGAGGTGAACTGTTTTTTGTAGAACAATGGATTATTCTTCCTCTTTTTCCCTTTTTTACTTTCCTCTCAGACTAAACAGTTAGTAAACGGACATCACAAACAGAGGAATAACTCTTGAAATCGTAATTGACTATTGTGCCGCGGTCCCTGGAGATTTGTTCCGAACGTTTCGTCTACAGCTGCGGTAGATATCATCAGCGGTTACGTGTGCGCAAACGATAAGCGATGCTTCCACTCCTCTTCACTGATAAGGTTTCAAGTGAATCAATAACTCTTCTCGCTCTAGGACAGGTCCAGAGCTTAGCACAATCCGAAACCTGCCAGGATTAGCCAGGGATCGGGCAAGAGAGCTCTAAAAAAATATGGCCATTCTTGTCACTTGTCAGGCTTGTTATGTGATACGATTTGTGGAGCTTACTTTAATAATATTTATTGTAGTTTTTTTTAGAGCGGATTGAGACGATATTCGAACGAAGGAAGAAAGACACTCATAGCATAGCCAGCTGGAGGTTTCGGTCAAGTCGTGTCGAAAGTGTCCGGTCGTGGGTGCTCGCTGCAATCTCGTCGGCGTAACTAACGATTCCGCTGCTCTCCCTGCCTCGCTCGTCGATTTTAATTTATTTATTTATTGAATGGCCAGTCGTATCGGAGTTGGGGGGCCCCGTCGCGCTCCTCGGTGAATTCTCATAACCTAGCAGTTAACACGGTAGTCTTAAAGAACATTGTATAAACATGTATCCTTGGTGTTTTTTGAAAAACAAAGTAAAAAAAAAAACGTAATTTTTCGGTTGATTTCGGTAGGCTCGGTTATTTTATTGCTTGGAATAATAATGAATATAGCGGGTTCTATATTTTAATATAAACGACGCGTTTTTATTATTGATCGATTGATTGTTGTTTGATTGATTGATTGATTGATTGAAGAGAGAGGCGATGGAAAGAATCGGTCGGTATCAAATCAATAATTCCATTCCTTGTTTTAGTGACGACGACGGATCTCAGACAGATTTATTAGCGTGCCCTCCGTTAAGTGGGGGGGTGAACGCGATCGACGGTTATGTAACTGATAGTGGGTAATAATAATAATAATTGCAACCAAGGAAAATATGTTTATGCATTTTATTTAAATTTTTTTTATATAAATAATTGTGTTTGGTTGTGACATCAGGATTTACTGAAATGATTCGTTTTTATTTGTATATAAAAGTGAACAACACTGCACTGTACATAAAAGTTGATTGTATTGTATATACCGATTATGTGTTTGTTTTCTACATACTTTGGGGGAATTGTTTGTATTTATTAAGGCCGGTGCCGGTGTCCTATTAAAACGATTAAGAAAAGTCGGAAGAGTGAGCTGTGTGTTGGTGTTGTCGTTGTCATTGTCATCATCATCGTGTCAAATGTCATTCAACATTCAACATCACTTATTATTATTATTATTAATGTCACTAGGACAGATGACAGATGACAGTTAACACCAACACGCGACATTAGTGAGCTTGCTCTGGATCTGGATGATTGAAACGAACGAATGTACCTCCCTCGACGACGACGAGTGCGAGGAATTATCTGAAACCAGTGGATTATTTATTTTCTAGTCACTCACAGCATAGCGCAGCTAATTTATATATTTAACGATTATTCCCGAGTAATAATTACATTATTACGGTTCGATTCGGTAATCTCTAAGGTTATTTAGTATGTGAAACAAATACATAAGAACTGTATAGTTATAAATATCTTTCTTTCTCAATTTTAATTTATACATATGTACTTAGGCATTATTTTATATTTTTTATTATTAAGACTGAGATTCTGAAATTTTGGTTCCTAAATGGGAAATTTTAAATAAAGAGATAATTGTTACGTCGTCTCTTTCATTGCTGCCACTTGTCAATCAAATCGTGGTGACAGTATTAGAACTGTAGCTGTCATTCAAAAACCAAAAAACCACAGACAATAAGAGCAAAAACTTTTGCCAAAATCAATTTGCTGTTGCCAGTTTGTAATTTTTTTTTCTCGTCTCTAGTCTTATGGTTTGAAAATTGATTTAGGTAATTGTGTTTAAACATTACAACTATTTTAATACATAGCTTCTGCATCATTTGTCTTAAAATATCGTTTTACGATCGTTATTTTTTCAATGCCGAGTATTCATTCATTTTTCCACAAGTTTTTCAATTTGTGTATAATCAATTTGTTGGACAATTTAGAACAATCAATTTTTTCATACATCTGCTGAACTTCTGCTTAAACAGTTCTGTCTTGTCCAAATAAATCTGGGACGGTTTTAATTTTCTAATAGTGTAAATGTGACATATAAATTGACAATGGTTTCCATGCTGACAACAAAGATGACAGTCTCTTTTATTCGCCAAAAAATAAACTGAGTTGATTCCAAGGAGAATTAACTAAGAGAGGGATTATTGTAAATGGATAAACTGGCAATAGTACAGCAGGAACTAACTACCATCCTGACATTGATGTTTCTATCCTGTTGTTACGTCCTTGGTGAATAATCGATTCGTATTCTCTAAGACACCACCGTTTCCTACCCCTTCCTATCCCTTTACACATCGAAGAAGGAAAAGGACACCTGACCGGACAGGACCACACATAGAGAAGAGTCGAGGTTTAACATCGAGAGAGGAGAGAGCTCGACCAAGAGTGCCGTTCGTACCAGACTCGTCGATGCTGGTGTTACGAGAACGGGATACCTAGTTCTTTAATGTAATAAGGAAGCGGTATAAAGTAGTGGAACAATCGTGGGTACCTACATAGTGAAGCAGAGTGAACAATAATAATAGTTACAACATCTCGCAAATTAAAACAAGTGCCCCTTTAGTCGGACAAGACACAAGGTCAGTAATTTCGATAATTATTAATTAATTGTGTTCCTGTCAATCATTGGCAATTATAGCCTGGTCCTTCCCTAAATTTTGATCCTGTCACCGTGGCGATTTGTCATTACCATCGCGGCATCGAGCCGCATTAATTTAGCCCCTTTCAGGATCGAATCGCGTCGTTAATTTTTCGTGTTGCTCTTTGACGCGGAGTTAACATTTTTTTGGTCCTTCGAGCCGGATAGGAAAGCTCGTGGAAATATAGTTCATTAATTGGTTGCATCATTTGTTTGAAATTAGTTTCTCACTCACTGTGTTAAGGTAGCCTGTTTGTAGGTCAGACGGATTCGAAATAGTCGATCCAAAAGGACGCCAAACGGTCTTTACTCATTCCACTATTTTACTCCATTCTACCTCACTCCACTTCTTCGTTCGTTGCAGGTGTTCGTTTTAAAAACTTCTGTAAATATAGTTGAAATATTTTCTCTCTGAATTCGCAGGGCAGAATATTGATTTTGTATTCACGGTATACTGGGTACACTCGGTATCTTAAGTATTGTTTTTGGTGAATTCGAATTCAATAATTTATTTTCAACTCGATATTAAATAAGTAACTTTCACTTGGTTAGGTACTTATTTTTGGTATTGCTCATCGTTCGTTGTTGTTGTATTTTTGCAGGTTTTTAACGAATAACCCTTTTTCGTTGTTACAGGGAAAATATTGATTTTTGTATTCACGGTATACCTACTGGGTACACTCGGTATCTCAAGTATTGTTTTTTGGTGAATTTCAAAGTCAATTTATTTTCAACTCGTTTTTAAATAAGTAACCTTCACTTGGTTAGGTACTTATTTTTAGTTATTGTTCGTATTTCGTTGTCGTTGTATTTTTTACAGGTGTAAAAAATAACCCTTATTCGTTTATTGCTTTAGTGTTTTGTTGATACTCTTTAGCAAAATGTCCAACACTTTGGTCGGAGCAAACGCTTCTGTTTCGAAGTTTTTGACTCGTTTGAACTCGATTCTGACAGTAGTTACAGCACCCATTGATGAAAAGTCGCGTTTTATTGTCCTGGCTGCATGCGACAGCGCTTCGGATTTGTACAGTCAGGTGCAGGAGGTTGATAGAAATATCCTGATTACGGTTGAGTCGGCAGATAAGAGTGCTTTGGTCGTAGATGTGTCATCGGAGATTTGGAAATCATACTCGGGACTACTTATCGAAGTTGATTCGGTTTATTTTCAGATTAGAGCGGTTCAATTGTCGTTGGAATCGACTCAGGATACGGTGGTGAAATCACGTCATGGTTCGAGTGAATCGTTGAATAGTCGACAGTCTGGTGCTCCCGCACTACCCTCCTCTGCAAGTTCACATGTGAAATTGCCTCGTATCGGTATACCTACTTTTGATGGTTCGTTGAGGATGTGGTCGGTTTATTATGATTTGTTTAGGACTTTGATTCATTCGAATGATTCGTTAGCTCCAATTGAGAAGTTCCAGTATTTAGTTTCGACTTTGTCGAAGGAACCTCTTACCCTTGTCAAACATTTACCACTGACAGATGACAATTATTCGATAGCTTTCGATACTCTTGTCCAAAGGTATCAGAATGAGCGAGTACTTGCGACGTGTTATTGGCAGTCGATTTGTAATGCTCCCAAAATAACGGATTCTGATTCCTCACAATCGCTTCGTGAATTGTTGAATACCTTTTCAGAAAATATTACAGCTTTGGGTCAGGTCTCAGGCGTCTCTCTCTGGGATTTCACTTTGTTCAACTGGTTGCTACAGAAATTGGATAACGCTACTCGAAAGCGTTTCGAACTCCAATTTGCATCTGAAGAGTTTCCATCATATCAGGATTTGCACAAGTTTTTGTCGTCACAGTGTCGTGCATTAGAATCATCTTTGGGGAATGACCTATCTCCGTCTGCAGTCGTTGGTAAGCGGAGTAGCGTCAAGTCTGGTGGAAAAGTGGAATCGAGGAATTCACATGCATTTTTGTCAACGTCGAGTGCGTCTTCATCGAAGCAGTCGTGCTTCCATTGTAATGGAGAACACCCGATCTCGAATTGTCGTTCTTTTTTGAAGTTGGACCCGCGCAAGCGTTTTGAGGCTGTGAAGGCAGCGCGCTTGTGCCTAAATTGTTTTGGCCCTTCACACTTGGTGAAGCAGTGCCCCTCTTCTCATTCGTGTAAGGAGTGTGCAGGTCGGCACCACTCTTTATTACATTTCGTTAAACTTAGTAATTCGGATGGAGCAGCTTCTCATCGAGTTGAGCCGCCTCCAGTCGCATCCACGGTTGCCATGTCTTCTCTCCCATCCTTTCAGGATGTTCGTTCTCGTTCTCGTAGCAATACTACGGTTCTTTTAGCAACCGCATGTATTGAAGTTCAAGACAAGTGGGGCAACTATCAAGTGGTTCGTTCTTTAATTGACTCTGGCAGTCAGTCGTCTTTTATTACTGATCGGTGCCGCAAGCGTTTGGGCTTGCACTTGAATCGATCATCAACACCTATTTCTTGTTTGGGTCACGTGACCTTGGGATCGGCCCAGGGATCATCTGATTGCATTATTCGTCCCGTTGGGGTACCATCACCTACTTTTAAAGTAAGTACTTTGGTCTTGCCCAATATTTGTGGAAAACTTCCCAGTGTTGACATTTCGCCATCGAAGGCGCTTGATAATTTGAAGTTAGCGGATCCTAATTGGTACACGCCTGGTTCTGTCGATGTTTTGCTAGGAGCTGACATCTTTCCCAATATTGTTCATGGTGGTTATTTGTCGGGCAGTGATAACTGTCCAGCCGCAATGAACACGACGTTTGGTTGGGTTCTTTTGGGAACCATTTCGTCGAAGGTTGCGGGCGAGGTTCAAGCTTGTTTTGCGTCGGTAGATTCGACCCTTGAAGAGACTCTTAAGGCATTTTGGAGAGTTGAGGAGGTGCCTTCAGTTGAGGTTTGCTCTAATGAGGAACAAGAGGCTGAGTCGTTGTTCGTTGAGTCTCATTATCGAGAAGAATCAGGTCGTTTTGGGGTATTGTTGCCATTTAAGGATAGCAAAGAGTTGCCTATCTTTAATGATTCGTTGAATGTCGCAGATCGTCGTTTGCTCGCTTTGGAGAGACGATTGTCGAGGTTGCCTCACATTAGAGACATGTATGTAGAGTTTATGAAAGATTATTTGGAGGCTGGGCACATGTCGTTGGTGCCATTGGAGTCGGAATCTGCAAACTCTTATTACATTCCGCATCATTGCGTTTTTAAAGACCCTGGTGTTTCGATGTCTTCTGATGTGTCTTCGCTCGCCCCAGTATCGTCGAAAATTCGTGTCGTGTTCGACGCCTCGGCCAAAGCATCGAACAATCTTTCGTTAAATGATACCTTGTTGATTGGTCCGAAGTTGCAAAATGACATCACTAGTGTTTTGCTTCGTTTTCGAGAGAACAAATTCGTGTTCACTTGTGACATTAGGCAGATGTATCGGCAAATTTTAGTTGGAGATTCACATCGACAGTATCAATTAATTCGTTGGCGTTTTTCAGAAAAGGATCCTATTCGAAGTTACAAATTGAACACTGTAACTTATGGTGTTTCGTCCTCGCCATATTTGGCCATTAGGTGCTTGTTACAATTAGCTCAAGAAAATTCTGAGAAGTTTCCTCTCGCTTCGAAAGCCATTCGTCTCGGGCTTTATGTCGATGATTTTGCCATTGGGGCAAATCAAATCGAGGAAACCTTGGAGTTGAGAAATCAGCTCATTTCGCTATTGCAATTGGGACAATTTGAGTTGCGGAAATGGTCTGCTAACAATCCACAATTGCTTCAGGATCTGCCGGTTGAACATTGTCAACAGCAGTCATCCAACTTTGATTCGGAATCGGACTTTTCGGTGAAAATTCTTGGCCTTCAGTGGCAATCGGCTACTGATTCGTTTTCGTTCATGGTTAAGTCCATAGATTCACCTTGTACTAAGAGAAGCATTCTCTCAGAAGTCGCTAAGATCTATGACCCGTTGGGTTTCTTGTGCCCATTGACCTTTATGGCAAAACGAGTCATTCAACATTTGTGGTATCTCGGGCTGGATTGGGATGAAGATCCACCAGCTGATGTTGTCGAAAAGTGGAATCGATATAAGTCCACTCTTCATGTTTTATCCAAGTTGACAATCCCTAGGTGCTTGGTTCCCGAAGGATCTTTCGTGTCGTGTCAACTGCACGCATTTTGTGATGCGTCGACTGCAGGTTATGCGGGTGTGGTGTATTATCGTTTCGAGGACGCCGATGGCAATGTGCAGGTTCGTTTCGTTACTGCCAAGTCTCGTGTTGCTCCGCTCAAACCACTCTCCGTTCCACGGCTGGAATTGTGTGCCGCAGTCTTACTATCAGATCTCGTTTCGTTCGTCCTTGAACAAGGTCCTCAATCCATTGTTGTTGATAAGGTTTTCGCTTGGAGTGACTCTTCGGTCGCTCTATCCTGGATCAAGTCGTCTCCACATCGGTGGAAGACTTTTGTTTCGAATCGTGTCGTCCACATTCAGGATCGAATTCCTCCGGATTGTTGGAATCATGTACGTTCAGGTGACAACCCAGCGGACGTCGCGTCTCGGGGCTTGTTACCAGAGGAGTTAGTCGGGGCTTCCGCATGGTGGGCGGGGCCTGAATTCCTCAGATTGCCGCTGGAATCTTGGCCAGCACTCGTTCCCATTGCTCCCACTTCTGATGTTGAACTGGAGAAAAGGAATATTGTTTTGTTCGCTACGATAGAGATTTCGGATGTCGATGTTTTGTTGAAAAGATTTTCTTCTTTGAGGAAAATTCAGGGTATTATCGCTCGTTGTTTTCGTTTCACTAACAATTGTCGTGCTGTCAATAGGACCACTGGTGCATTGAGTGTCTCTGAGTTGCATGCTGCTCTCATGCACATTGTTAAAATTGTTCAATCTTCGGTCTTCTCTTCGGAATTGGAGAAAATTCGCTCTGGTAAACCATGTGCCAAGTACTTGCAGTCATTGTCGCCCTTTATTGATGATTTCGGTATTTTGCGAGTCGGGGGTCGACTGTTGCATTCGGGTTTAGCATTCGACGCTAAATATCCCGCATTGTTGCCAGGAAGGCATAGGTTGGTTGAACTTTTGATTGATCAGATACATCGAGGTAATTTGCACCCAGGAGTGAACACTACTCATTATCTCCTTCAACAAAATTTTTGGATCCTGTCTGCTCGTAGGGTCATTCGTAGTTATTTGTCGAAATGCAATCGTTGCTTTCGCACTCGTCCCCTCTCGTTGGAGCCTCCCATGGGGAATTTACCTGTCGCTCGTGTCTCCCAATTGAAGCCTTTTAGTTGTGTCGGGGTCGATTATGGGGGACCCTTTCCTATTGTCTTGTCGAGGTATAGGGGTGTCAAAACTTCTAAAGCCTATTTATGTTTGTTCGTATGTTTCGCGACTCGCGCGATTCATCTCGAAATCGCTTCTGATTTATCGTCAGAGACTTTCCTAGCAGCTCTAGGAAGAATTGTTTCTTTGCACCCTGATGCGGATGGTGTCGCCAGGGTTGCCTCGGTTCGTACGACCAAAGGTCTTCGTAAACGACCTCTGGTCAAACTTTGCCCGTTACCTAACCAGTAACGGACTCAGGGAATTTCGTCCCTGACTTGTCGTTTCGTTTCGTTTCGTTTTTGTTATTGTCGTTAGTTTCGTTTTCGTTAGTTTCGCTTTTGGTTCAATTTTCTGATAGCGGAAAATTCCTCCGGTAATTTTGGTGGGCGGTATGTTACGTCCTTGGTGAATAATCGATTCGTATTCTCTAAGACACCACCGTTTCCTACCCCTTCCTATCCCTTTACACATCGAAGAAGGAAAAGGACACCTGACCGGACAGGACCACACATAGAGAAGAGTCGAGGTTTAACATCGAGAGAGGAGAGAGCTCGACCAAGAGTGCCGTTCGTACCAGACTCGTCGATGCTGGTGTTACGAGAACGGGATACCTAGTTCTTTAATGTAATAAGGAAGCGGTATAAAGTAGTGGAACAATCGTGGGTACCTACATAGTGAAGCAGAGTGAACAATAATAATAGTTACAACATCTCGCAAATTAAAACAAGTGCCCCTTTAGTCGGACAAGACACAAGGTCAGTAATTTCGATAATTATTAATTAATTGTGTTCCTGTCAATCATTGGCAATTATAGCCTGGTCCTTCCCTAAATTTTGATCCTGTCACCGTGGCGATTTGTCATTACCATCGCGGCATCGAGCCGCATTAATTTAGCCCCTTTCAGGATCGAATCGCGTCGTTAATTTTTCGTGTTGCTCTTTGACGCGGAGTTAACACCTGTGATCCACAAAATTTTTCATCAACTATTATTGCCTTGAATAAAATGAAGCATGCTGCCAGATAAAACACAAACAATTGGTAGTTGTGTAAGTGAACTACTCCAATCAATGATCTACAAATCATAGAACAATAAACAAAAACATGACTATAGTCCAATAAAGTCTAAAAAGTCATACGTATCGATTAAGAATACACATCCTTTTGATAGTTCGATTTATTTTGTTTCAAATACCTACTGGTTCTCGTAGAAACCGTCCAGTTTGTCTAAACACTCCATCCCGCATAAATAAGTATACGTCAACATTGGTTTTGAATGAGAATTAAATGCACAATACAGAGGATAGAATGTCATTACGTGAATAAATTTTATGTAGTTGTCAGTGGCTCTCAAACTGACGTAAGCGCTTCAATTCATTGTTTGAATGATTCCTTCAAAAATTTACGCTCGTTCACAACTTGACAATTAACTGTTTGACATTTTCTGGTGAAATTAAAAATATTAATTCGGACGGTTAGTGTGACGTCACATCTGACTTTTTAAAGTTAATCCTACTATACTTGCATAATGAGCTTTGTTAGAGTAAAGAAACTAACCTGGAACAGTAACGATATCTGCTGAGTTTCTTACTAATTGCAGTTTGCATTGGTTGTATTTCAAGGATGAACAAGTCGAGCCATTGTAGGGTATCTGTATTACCGACACTGAACCGTACTGGCCTTAGTGTCGGTAATACAGGTGCAATAGCCAGCTCTCTCTTCCAGGGCACTAGTTGATGAAAAATTTTGTGGATCACCGGATGTAAATAACAATAATACAAAACAATCAAAAACTAAACATCAGTGTCAAAACCCCGAAATTGCAATTTAATTCGGGTTTTTATTGAATCAAAAGTCCAGCAGAAAAAGAACGATTGTAGAGCTGAAGGTGGAAGGATGAAGAACAAATGGATAAATTTCCTTTTGTCAAGTATCGCCAAAAGATGTAATGAAATCAAGTAACAACTAAAATGTTGAAGGCCACGTTTTTATTGTTTGGCTTGCCAATTTTGCTTTCATATAGGTGCAATTTCTGTTTTCCCACTACTACACTGATAGATTTAATTTAAACACACATTTTCTTACTTTATGGTGTCCAAGATTTGAAGTTAAAACGACTCGTTTAGTTGTTATAATTTAATCCTGCTAGTTGAACCTCCTTATAACAGTGACAATTATTTCACAAGAACTGGTAATAGTGACAGTTTTATATAACTCTGTCAATTTGACAGTTTCAAGATTATCATCGAAAATCAGAACTGTCACTTGATTTTATAGTGGTGTTAATTCACTATATCGATGGTGAACTGGCAATAAGTCCTATCTCAAAAAAGTAAATTGGTCAGGAAACGAAAAAAACGTTCTTTTTTTTTAATTTAGAATTTCCGAAACAAGAAAAAAAATACGTATGTTTATTTTGTAACATTATACTTAAATTTAGCAATAAATATTAATCACATGCTGAACGTGTATAATAGCAGATAGGACAATTTAACACAATAAACGGAAAATGCCTGAAATTTCAGATAGGACATATTGCCAGTTCACCATCGATATTATGGAGTTAAATTAAACGACTCGTTTAATTGTTAAAAAATACCCCTCCTAGTCGTATCTCCTTATAACAGTGACAATTTCATAACGACTGGTTAATAAATAACCGAAGTAACAATAAAAGACAAACAATCAAATATACCAATAGTTTTATTAATAATAATAATCATAATAATAATGATGATTAATGAATTCACCCTTTTAATCAAACAATCAATCAATGCAAAAACACGTTAAATAAATGCATCCGTCCACTCTGTGTCTGATACCAATAAAATCCTATCACATTAAAACTAAGTGCGCACTTCACTTGGAAAGTTCATTGGAGAGCCAGTCGAGTCCCTCGTAGAGCCCGGTCCCCTGGGTGGCGGTGGTCGCCTGGATGTACCAGCGTCGCCCCTTCAGCTCGCCCAACCCGAGTTTCTCGGTGATGTCCGCAACGGGCATCGCGTTCGGCAGGTCCTGCTTGTTGGCGAAGACGAGCAGGACGGCGTCCTTGAGCTCGGCCTCCTGCAGCATGCACTTGAGCTCGGTCTCCGCCTCGGCCATCCGTTCCCTGTCGTTGCTGTCCACCACGTAGATGATGCCCTGCGTGTTCTGGAAGTAGTGCCGCCAGAGCTTCCTGATGCGGTTCTGTCCGCCCACGTCCCAGACCGTGAACGAGATGTTCTTGTACTCGACCGTCTCGACGTTGAAGCCTATCGTGGGGACGGTGGTCACGACGTCGCCCAGTTTCAGCTTATAGAGGATGGTGGTCTTCCCGGCCGCGTCCAGCCCCACCATCAGTATTCTCATCTGTTTCTTGCCGAAGAGTCTGGTCAGCGCGCTGGATATTGTCAGGCCCATTGTCGCCGATCGCTTGAGACGGGGTGTCGGTGTGAGAGGGTGGGTGCGTTTCTGTTATTCCCGGAACTTGGCTTGTTATGCTTTAATAATAAACACGCCACGTCGATTTATAGCAACTGGTGCAACTTACGGTAATGGGAGTGAGACGTATGGTTTTCATTTAAGCAACGGTTGAATGGACGTCGTTCGTTGGGTTATCATCAGTCACTTGAATTACGTTCTCAGCAACAAGTACATTCATAAGAGACGCGAGTAATTTAATAACTGAACTGATTCTGATAATAATTGGATCTCTATAAAAATGTTAATAAAACAACCAACAACGTTTTACTTTTACCATCATCATACACGATTAGATGCGAAGATGTCATGTCTTATTTAGTGTCTTGTCATGTCAATTAAACGACAATTGACATTTAGACATTGACAATTTTAGCTGCGTTCGGATATTGACTGTATTTGCTTTATTAAAACCGTCTAATTTGAAAAAAAAAACTGTACACTGTACACTGTACACCTTCAAATTCTCAACTGAAAGCTGCAATTCGAAAAGAGGAAAACCACAGAGCCACTAAATCAAGAACTTAATAACGGTAAAAACCAATTCTGGATGTGGCTCATGGTCATGGAGTCACAGACAAGTCTAAAGAAAGAGTGGACTAGCCACTGGCTCTTAGAAGTACGCATGCGCATTATTATTACGCAATTACGCATTAATTTTTATTGTTTTACGACTGGAGGAGGGCGCTATTTTGTGGCGTGTTTTTACTACAGATAAAGATTAACTCCTCTCATCTCTAGTTATTTTCTTTGGTTTGGTTTGGTCATTCATTGCATTTTTTAATTCTTCAGAGTAGACGCCGACAGTGATGACGTCAGTGGGCGGGGCCAACAGCCAGGGTTCCAAACAAACAAACGTTGCTTACAGGTTTGCCAGTTCTGATGGAAGTTGTCTCGTCAAACATCAAAGCTCTAATGAGGGCTCTCATATTAGTAGAACTTCAAAAGTGATGCAATGTGATGACATTTTATATCCTTAGGACAACAACAACTTTTCCCAATGAGATAATAATCCTTCAATTCAATCTGTAAATAAAAAAAAAAAAACAATTAACCAATTTCCACTACCTGCTGAATTTGCTGGCAGGATATTATTACCTCATCGCTGTTAGGTTTTGTTTTTCATGCTGGTGTGTTTGTATTGTTCCACGAATTATTTTCAGTTCCGCCTTGAACTTCATTCTCTCAACATGGCCAGATTCCACAGCAATTTCACCTTTGGAAAATGCTTTAGTTTCTTCGTAAAACAAACTGAGGATGGTGGACATCTTTATTAAATATTTTCCAGCCATATTACCTTTATTTTATTTGTTGGATTCACCTACTTCGCCGACATTATAAACTTGGAATTTTACGGGAACACCCAAATCAAATCACTAAATCAATAAATAAATACCGACAGACGGACTAACTAACTAAAGTAACTGAACTGCCTAAAAATGGCATCACTAATTACTTCATTAATGGCTTCACTAATCACTTCGATGTCAATGGCGATATGGAGACTGGCGGAGGCGGGGAAGAAAAAATCACGTCAAACTTCAGGAAAAACCAAGACAACTGAGTTCAACTGACAACATTGACCACGGAAACGGTTTGTTTGTATGGAACCAGAACCAGTTAGCCCCGCTCTGTGACGTCACACTGACGGCGTCTATTCATTAATTCATTATTCTGTGGTTCTTCTGTTGAATCTGTCTGTTGTCTTTCTTTAGTCGCTTCGCTTTGTCGACCGACAAGTCTGTCTGTGCTTTGTCTTGTTGCCATTATTTTTTTATTAATGTAATGTAATTTTCTTCTACGCGATAAATAAATAAATGTTGGGATTGGGAGTAAGGTATATTATCATTTCAACAAGAAACTGTATTTGTAAGAAACATCAACATCATGAATTTAAATGAAGCGAAGTACTGTCCTGTTCAACAACATGAGGAGATGATTATCAAAACGGAAGCAGTAGAAGATAAGTTTGACCACGGCCCCCTGCATGCGTCCCCAAAGTTGAAGTGCGAAGATGAAGCAAATCATTCAAGCTGCGATCCGTCCGCGGAGTTAAACAATTTGGAGAACATCTCTTCATCTTGCCCGGTAACAAAGATAGAACCTGAAGGCTCATCACCAGGACCAGATGACCTTCCTCGAGTGCAGGGAGCAGAATATGTGACATTAAAAGAAGAACAGATCGACATCGAAGACCACAAACCGGGCTGGGAGCAGATTAAGGGAAGTAGTAGTCATGTTAGAATGTTAAAGGATGCACTCGATCGTTGTGAGTCCGTTCAACAAAGTGAGTCACGATCTTCTGAAAGGACCAGGGAAGAGCAAGGGAAATATCATTGTGCCCATTGTTTCTATAAAACAAACAATAAATATTGTTTCATTCAGCATTATAATTGTAAACATTCCAAAAATGCAGAGGTGTCGTTCAAATGTCAGGAATGTTCATTTGAAACAAAATATAAAGTCAATTTGACTCAACATAATAAACGTAAACATTCAAAAAACGCAGAAGTGTACAAATGTCAGGAATGTTCTTACGTAACAAAAATCAAAAGTGTTTTGACTCGACATTGTAAACGTAAACATTCAAAAGACGCAGAAGTGTACAAATGTCAGGAATGTTCTTACGAAACAAAAATTAAAAGTTGTTTAAATGCACATTATAAACGTAAGCATAATGAAGTAGTGGAAGTGTATAAATGTGAGGAATGTTCTTATCAAGCAAAACATAAAAGTGATTTCAATAAACATCATAAATATAAACATTCAAAAGATACCAACGTGTACAAATGTCAGGAATGTTCATTTGAAACAAAACATAAATGTTCTTTGACGAAACATTGTAAACGTAAACATTCCAAAGAAGTATTGAAATGTAAGGAATGTTCCTACGAAACAAATTGTAAACATAATTTGACTCAACATTCTAAAGTTAAACATGAAGCAGTGGAAATGTACAGATGTGACAAATGCTCGTATCAAACACCATATAAATATGTTTTGAAACGACACCTTGAAATTTATTTGAATAGAAAGTGTAAACGTAAACACAAGGAAGTAGCAGTGGAAGTGTATAAATAAATGTGCTCATTGTCTTCTTCTTCTTCTTCTTTAATGGCTTGAGCACCCTTGTGCATATAGCCAGCTTCTAGTAAGTATCACTCTGTCAAGTGCTAACTTGACTTGACATTTTTGTGTTGCGATTAATGATGTCTTGTGCCATTTGCAATTATCTGAGAGGAGTTAGTACATGGACAACACAACACAGGATAGACTCTTCTCTCTCTGGGGCAACAGCAGAGCATTACACACCCGAAATGTGCTCATTGTCAGCATGAAACTAAAATGAAAAGGGACCTCGTCAGACATTTAAACTCCGCTCACTCTGTTAGAAGAACGTAAGGTAATGTGTGTGTGAGTGAGTGAGTACTTAGCTATGTTCGGTGTCTAATCTAATATTTGCTGGCGAAGGCGAATCATTATTTTACTTTAATATTGTTTTTAGAGTACGGGCATGATAATATTACTGTAATAGCTGAAAGCTAATAAATAAATCTAGGAGATACTTAACATGTATAAGTGATATAACTACTTGTGACTGTTTTATTGTTAAGTATAGTTCGAACGAAGGCAGGTTAAAAAAGATTGTTCATTATTTCGGTAAAAAGGAGTGTAAATGAATTTACATTTTTGTATTCAAGTCCATATTTTGTATTAAAACTTCAGGAATAAATTTTGTATTAAAAAGTTATAAACCATGAATAAATAAATATGATCATGTAATAATAACAATGATACTCTGAAAAAATAAAAGTTTCATTTGCAAAATGTTAATTCAGGTCTTGTTATTTCTCTAGGGAAAGTTCATTATTAACATCGCCACACCTCGCCAGTCAGATCAGCACTGTTACTGTTCGTCAGGTCAGCACCCTTCATTCAATGTCTTGTCCTACCTGAGCGAGCGGAAATCCTGAGCAAAGTCCGCTTTCAAACTGCAAACTGTTTATAAAGCGGAAATTCCACTTATGAAATAGCCGCCTAGAGAAAAATTATGACAGGAGTATAAGGGTGCCCTTATTTTCTTTACATGTAAACCAAGGGCCTATTCACGATAATTCCTACTTAATATACAGTGTCAAACAATATAATTTTAGTGGAAAAAAAAGAGGAAAGGGTTGTTGGTTATCAAGTACCTGTGTAATAATGTTGGACCCTGTTTTTTCGAGCTCACGAATATTTTCTTAAAATATTCGTAAGCCGAGAACAAAATTTCCTGACATAATTTGATTTCGAGTGGTATTTGGAAAGAAAATTTCACAACAAAATTAGTTTTGAATATAAAAATTACAATTTAATTGTTAAATAAAAATAAGACATGGCGATGTAACATGCGGCGGCGTAACATGACATGTGACAATTGTGACAACGCCAAACTGACGTTTAATAGTCGCGCCGCCATTATTACTTATTAGCGCTGTCAAACACGAATCTTTTAGTTTCTAACCTTCACCAGCCGAGTGTGGTTTTTGATAATGATAAGTCGACAATTATTATTGCGGTATAATAGTATGATTAGTATTATTGATTAGATGCCATCCTTTATTCCAAAGCGCAAGGATTTGCTCAGCAGATCGATTCTAGCAGCAAAAAGTGCCATACAATTAATTATTATAAAGATAAAGTGCGGTCGAACCTGCATGAATTCGCTGTGAGTTAATCCGAAAAATTAGGTAAGTACCTACCTATACCTATTTCAAATAGAATTACTAAATTGCTCCCTCCTTAAAAAAAAAAAAAACAGCAACAGTCAACAGTTATTGACGGTTATAAAGTTCCGGGTTGTCACTTTTAAACGTCAAAAAATTTCCACTATAATTCCAGCTTACCCCAGCAGGCGAAAATTTCCGATATAATACACAAATAACCATGGCAACGGTAAGCAATGCTCGTACTTTATTTAGGCTGAAAATTGATGGCGTGAAATTTTCAAAGCAATCTTGATTTAGGCGTCTGGTCAATGGATAAGTAAATTTTTTTCCTTCAAAATATACCACCGATGTTATTGTGATCTGATTCCCTTGTTAACAATAAATCATTAACAGCCAGTATTATAAAGGCTCATTAAGCTAACGGGCAGATTTCTGCGGCCATTTTTGAAGCTAATATCGACGTCAAATAACTTTTATTATTAACATTTTTGTAATTCTTTTCATGCCAAGAACCACTAAATTGTTTAAAAACGGCCTAAGAAATCTGCCCGTTAATTTAATGAGCCTTTATAATACTGGCTGTTAGTGTTTTATTTATCATCCATCCATCCAGTATGCAGAGATTCTACAAAGTAAGGGTTGAAAACATAAATTTTATAACGTGAAATACTTCGCGTTGGCGCAAAGAAAATCGGTGTGCACGACACCGGACTCCGAGATTTGGTCCGACTTTGAAATTTTTGAAACGCCAGGTAGCTCTTAAGTCTTATCGTCTTATGTTACCCTAAAAAATCTTTCAGCCGCGTGACGTCAGAAGATCGGAGCGCAGCCTGCGCGCGCAGCCACAGATAATTATTAATAGACGCCGTCAGTGTGACGTCACAGGGCGGGGCTAAGCGGTTCTGGTTCCATACAAACAAACCCTTCACGTGGTCATTGTTGTCAGTTGTCGTGTTTTTTCTTGAAGTCCCGCCTCCGCCAGTCGCCAATCGCCATTGACATCGAAGTGATTAGTGAAGTCATTAGTGATGCCAATGATGCCATTAGTGAAATGAATACTGAATATTACAGTTTAGTTAAAATTAGGCAGTTCAGTTACTTTAGTTATAGTTTATAAAGTACGTCTGTCGGTATTTATTTATTGATTGAGTGGTTTGATTTGGGTGTTCCCGTAAAATTCCAAGTTTATAATTATCCTCTCTTTGTTTTACGAGAAGAAACCAAATCATTTTCCAAAGGTGAAAATGCAGTGGAATCTGGCCATGTTGAGAGAATGGAGTTCGAGGCGGAACTTAAAATAATTCGTGGAACAGTACCCGCAAGCATGAAAAACAAAACCTAATAGCGTTGAGGTAAGAATATCCTGCTAGCAAATTCAACAGGTAGTGGCAATAGGTTAATTGTTTTTTTAATTTACAGATTGAATTGAAGGATGATTATCTCATTGGGAAAAGTATAGTTTGTTGTTGTCCTAAGGGTATATATAAAATGCCGTCACATTTGCAGCACTTTTGAAGTTCTACTAATGAGAGACCTCATTAAGAGCTTCGAGACAACTTCCATCAGAGCTGGCAAACCTGTAAACGTCAAACGTTTGTTTGTATGGAACCCTGGACGTTGGCCCCGCCCACTGACGTCATCACTGTCGGCGTCTATAGTTCACGCAAAAGTTATGCAACATAAAATACACGAACGTAAACAGGAAGTCGATTGCCTAACTCCTCAATCAAACGTCAATTGTTTATTCTTATTATTTATTATGATATGACCCTCTTGACCTCCAATTTATTTAGGTGAGGTACCTAAATTAGGTAGTTTAAAGTGTATGATTAATCCATCAATAATTAGAAATTAGAAGATTGTTACTACAGGAAAAGGTAAATGATAGCAAATACGCTAGACTATAATACGTCCAACTTCGACTGAAAACCGGCAGCGAGGCGACGCTAGCGAACCTGGCGGCTCGAGGACCGCTTCAGTTGTTCTACTGGGCCCG
Organism: Malachius bipustulatus; assembly: GCA_910589415.1. Taxonomy (NCBI): domain Eukaryota; kingdom Metazoa; phylum Arthropoda; class Insecta; order Coleoptera; family Melyridae; genus Malachius; species Malachius bipustulatus. Next base: position 38,615,471 of record OU342638.1, on the reverse strand, counting down.
GAATAGAGATGGGAAATACTGTTACCGAAGAGTACGACCGTTCCAATCCAACTGGTACCGCGACAGAAAAATACCGCGACAAAATATGTACCGGTATTTTGGAACTGTTTAGCCATAGCCACATCGCCGACTGGAGCGGAGCCGTAATCGCGACACGCATACCCTGACCCTCGGAACGGTATCTCTACTATTATAATAAACTCCTGCTCCTGGAGTGCTGGAACTGAATTATGTATAATCATAAGTTCCTTGTTCCACGTGATGTTTTAGCCCATATGGCCTTGTATCTTGTATTGCATCTCTGTCCGTACTTCGGTTCGGTACGTATACCTATGTAGGTATCTTCATTTTTTTTTTCTTACAAGACTGAAGTAAATGAAAAAATTTTTTTTTGCTTATTTCACATTCCATCTCAAGTATTTTTTCATTATATGTAATACAGTTACATATTTACATTTTTATTTGATAATTATTATGTTATTACTTATAATTTTTAAAGAGTCAAGTATACCTATAATAATTATTCCTTTTTTGTTTTCTGGCTTGAAATTTTTACTTTTTTTTAATTTTCTTAGAGGACCGAAGTAGCCTTGCATAACTAGTCAGTAGGTACTCAACGATCCCATAGAGAAATATCGGGTCCGGGGTCTGGGTATAATGATTAAGTATCAAGCAAGCAAAAGTAATCAAGTAATCAACTCAACGTATCAGATACTTGTGACTAATGTATCAATATCTACTCGATACTGTTATCTGTTGCACATCACTATGGTGCAGTGTGTTAGTTACAACTCGCGACACTAAATGGCGCTGCCACAGCGGCTGCCTTCGAAATGCATGTAAAATTGCCGGAGTTGGACGTATTAATAGTCTAGTGTATTTGATGATAGTGTGTTATTATCAATTAAGCAATCAAATAGTATAAAATTAATAGCAGTCCATTTTTATACAGTAGATAATGAAAGTAGTATTGATTTTCAAATAATCAGAATAACCAACCACTTGTGGATTCATTCAGTAATTCTCATTCCAGATCCCGACCACTCAGTATTATTATTATTAACCAACCAGAATGCCTTATCTGCGTATCGAAACTAATGTCGCACAAGTCAAAATACCAAAGGATCTTCCGAAGAGGCTGTGCGAAGTGGTCTCCAAGTCGCTAGGAAAACCGATCAACGTAAGAGTAAAGTAAATTGCTACCCACATTATCGAAGAGACGTTTGTTACTTTCAGTATTGCGTGGCTTCCGTCGTGGGTGATATAAATCTTTCGTTCGGAGGGTCCGACGACCCGGCCGCTCAGGCGACCCTCATGAGCATCGGAGCGTTGGGCACTGCAGAAAATAAGAAACATTCCAAGGCGATATCGGAGATCGTCTCTAAAGAGATCGGTGTCAACCCAGACAGGTACGTACATCTCATCACCACTGTCGAGGTCGCATTATCTTTTCCCAATTATTATTCCAGGATGTACATTACTTTCACTAATGCGAAGAGTTCTGATGTCGGGTTTAACGGCACCACTTTCCATGATATTTTGGGCTAGACTACGATAACTGTTACTTTTCTATCTATCTGTCTATGTTAAAGAAATAAAATAATACAAAAAAAAATGGTGACTATTAATTTATTTATTAAAATCATTGAATTAATCCTAGTCTAAGTTACACTTCTAGAAATAATATTTACATGGGCTCATATTCATACAATGGAACACGATATCTGGTTTGTTGAATGAAATTCATGACCAATCGCCTGAAGTGAAACTGGGACAAGTCAAAGTGTGAAAATAACTTCTTTGACAACCGTCACTTTTATTATTTAAATCTCTGATCGGCACTTATTCTGTTTGGCAGTTCGACGAGTTGTCAACACTAGCAGTGGGTATTATAGAAGTTCATTAAGTAAACGGGCAGATTTCTGGAACCGTTTCAAGTTTCAAGAAAAGGTACTTGACTTTGATAACTGTAAAAATGGTATCAGAAATCTGCCCGTTTAACTTAACGTGCCTTTAAAATACTGACTGTAAGTCATTATTAGCTCAGCAATAACGATACGTTACAGAATAAGGGCCATGGAATTGGTTCCGTTACATAACTGAAATAATTATTATCAACATAAACTCGTAATTATTAATAGTAATAATGATAAAATGAAAAAAGGCGAAAAGAAGAATGCTGTTGTGAACCTTAACAACTAAAAAAAGTCAACACAAATAATTAATCCGTTTTTTCTTCATTATTCGGCGAATGCCATGTTAATCTCTCCTCGTAGAATTTAATAACCACCTGGGGGCACTTGATATTCGCTTGTTTCGCCGGGACGAGATCGGCCTCGTCTGTCCCCGACCACTTCATCAGGAACATTAACTGTCCTGAAATCAACGAAACGTTAACAAGTCAACATCGACTAAAATCACCGACCACCTTACCCGAGCTGTCGGTCGCTCCGATGATCTTCTCCGGTTCCAGTCCCCTGTCGAAGCCGTGCCTCTTTTCCTCGCCTTTCCGTTTCGCCGACTTCAGTTCGTTGGTGGGCGTCCCGGCCGACTTCCTCTTCTTGCTCTTTTCCTTCGCTCGGTCCGCCTCGAAGGCCTTGATCAGGTCGGGGCAGGCGAGGTTTTCGGCCGGTTCCCATGTGTTGTCTTTATCGTCGTAGCCTCGCCACTTCAGGAAGTACTCTTTCTTGCCGTGCTCGTTGATCCGGCTGTCGAGGATCTTCTCGACCGTGAACACGTCCGGAGCCTCGTCCTCCTGGTGCGGCGTCGGACTCTTCGTTTTGCTCATTTTCGCGCTATAAATATTCCGGGGATCAGTTTGTATACACTCGGGTTGGGGTTATGTCGGGAGCGTTCGTTTTTCTACCTGCTTGTTTTCGGTCCGTTCGGGAAAATTGTTCGAGGTACGGGTCGCAAATTGTGCTGGAGCGACGGGATAATTTCCGGCAGTCCTCGAAAGCGGTCTCGTTTTAATAGAAAAGCCGGAAAACGAACGCAAACGATTTAGTTTTCAGCGTCACCATTGAAACTAACACGGAAAGATGGCGGGTTATTTTATTTTATCCCCACCGCTTTTCTTCAAATCAAATGAACGTCAAATTTTCACAACTAGCTAATGCTAAATACAGCTTTGCTCATTTATATGCGCACGCTTGGGGTGGTGTAGTATATTATTCCCCTAACTTGATTCACTGATGAAAATTTACAAACAAACAAAAACCCTGATTGAAATTTCACAGGCGAGTATCTCGGCACACCCAATTCTACTAGCAGTGTTTTTTTTTTGACAAGCATAGAGGTACAAACCTTATAAAGATAGTTATTCGAAATAAAGATTAGGAGAGCTGCTATCCGCTCGATATGAAATAGTGCTGTATTTGTCTTCAGACTCCTTGCATGCCACATTTATCTATTTATATAGGGTGTTTCAATAAGAGGGCAAGATTTGAATTGCGCGTCATGTTTGACGGTCATAATGTCACATGATTATGACATGACAGTTCGAAAGTTGACAGATAGGAGTTAGTAAAGATGGAGCATTACACGGTAGAACAACGCGTCCTGATTGTCAAAAAATTATTATCAAAATGGTGAAATTTTAATTGCCACTACGAGTACAGGCTTTTAAAGTTTTTTTTTATTTTTTTTTGTCGATATTTTGCCGATAAAAATCCTGATATTTGCTTACATGTCAGCTAACGCCCTCTAGAGGTTGCGGTGGTACTAACTTAAAAAAATCGTAAGATGCAATCGACAGAAAAAGGTAAACTCTTTGCTAATGAGACTAATATCTTGTTAAATTCCGAGTAGCAATTAAACTTTCACCATTTTAATAATAATTTTTGACAATCAGGACGCGTTGTTCTACTGAGTAATGCTCCATGTTTACTAACTCCAATCTGTCAACTTTCGATCTGTCACGTCAAAACTATGTGACATTATGACTGTCAAATATGGCGCGCAATTCAAATCTTGTGCTCTTATTGAAACACCCTTTATTTATAGAACAAGCCTACAGTAATAAAAAAAAACCGGTTGGTTTAAATAGATTTCTAGGAAATAATCATTAGGACAGCTTTTTTTAAAATATCATTTTATTTGATTACATTTCTAGGTACCAAATATTTTATTTAACAATGAAAAGTATTATACTCCTTCAGCATCGAGAGCTGCTTCACTTTATTTTGGCCTTATATCAGACAATTATTTATTAATTAGATACAAAATTTAAAATGCAAAAAGGCACTTTTGTTTCGTGCTTATTATTATCATATTTACTGTCTTTTTATTATATTGATCATTTTTTAAATTAAAGGAATGCCATTTGTTTGATTAATTGATGGAATAATAAATACATAACGCTTCTACCTATCAGGACTCCAAGATGGCCACAATTCATAGACGATTGATGATAAAATAAAAATAAAAATCGAGTTAAAATCAGGTACAAGAGCAAAGGATTGGACTAATTTTGAGCGAATCGATGGAGTATTGACAATGACAAAAGTGACAGTTGACGTGTGATGCTTATACTTAATTATTTGAGAAACGATTTGGAACTAATTATCAAGCAGTTATTCACAATTTTACGTTAATGAGACATCAGAATATAACCAGTTGACGTTCTGTGAATACAGACAAAAGTATCGTTATTAAAATTTACAATAAAAAGCATTTTTACAATGACCAGCACTAGCACTACCGCTACTTAATAATAACAATATTACTATCGAATACTTTTCAAAATACTAAAAACGAACACCGCTCCGACCACCAGATCGACCCTCGAGGAACCCGCCCCGCACGGTAACTCGTCTCTCGAGTAAGTCGAGGACGGCGGCGACTCCTCTCTCACCTTGCACCTCTCCCCTTTCAGCGCCAGCTCCTCGGCGCACAGCTCCCTGCACGGAGGACACACGATCGATCCCTCGTGCAGCCATCCTTTGTACAAGATACTGATCATGATATTCTGGTTGGGGTGGTAGCATTTGTACGTGTAATTGCCGACTTTGATGTGCAGCCGACCGTGCTCGCACGAGTACTCGTAACAGCCCGAGCCCCAGTGCTGCCACTCTCTCGACTGCCTGCACGTCCGCTCCCCCCACATCTGGTCCGAGTGCTCGAAGCAGCGCGAGTTCGTCCCGTACCTCTCCAGGGCGAAGTTCTTTTCCGGAGCCGGGTTGTTCTCGGTGAACTGGCAATGGGAGCCGCGGATGATGACGTCGTGCATTCGCCACGTGAACTCCTGCACGTAGGGACAGTAGTCGGTCAGGGAGATCGAGCCGCCGAAGTGATCCTCGTCGCCGGGCTCGACGTACTGCAGCGAGTCGAAGTTCTGGTACAGCTTCGGCAGCGTGTAGTTGTAGCGCATGATGTTACAGAGGGCGACGGACGAGCGGTCGTTGGTGCACTCTGTCTGCAACGGGTCCCGCTTGACCTTGTTGCAGAACGGGTGGATCGAGAGTCCTTTCACCGCTTTCAGGGTCATCCAGACTTTGCAGCTCTTCTTGACGAAGTTGCAGCCCAGGTTCTTGCCCCAGGTGAGCGGCTCGGCGATCGAGTAGTTCGCCCGGTACCAGCCGGTGTCCTCCATTAGGGCGAGCGTGATCCGTGATATGACCGGGTTTTGGGTGTGAACGCCTGTCATCGCTTCGTTCTCGAACACCCGTTTCTCCCAGTGGGTTATGCTTGTCCCTGTTGGTTGATAAAATGATGACAATTAATTTTAAAGAGAAGAGATTAATAACAATTGAAATCATACCTTCCCCTCCTTGATCTTCCAGCTCCGCTCCCTCTAAATCGTCGCACTGGAAATGCGAGCGGACCTCCCGGACAACGGTCGGGGTCACGATCAGATTAACGACGCGATCCAGCATCTTTGACTTGACGATCATCCAATTCTTCCGGGTGATCGTCTTGATCACGCGATCGCTCCATTGGTACGTCTGCAGGACCTCGTTCAGGGGGGGCTTATTGGTCTCGGGACGTCTCGGAGTCAACGGGTCGCCACGTCGATCGCGATAGAAGGCGTACAGGCTGATCGAGAACCCCAAGGCGTGCAGAAGCTCGTGCTTGACGGTCGACAGGAGCGACTCCAGATCCTGTCGCTTGGTGCTGATGGTGTCGGGGCAGAGATTCGCGTGTCCGGCGATGGGTCGATCCATCCCGGCCTCCTGCTGACAGTGGGCGGCGAAGGCGACGGTCTGAGACTTGTTGCACCGCTCGGTCTGCACCGCGGAGACGTAAAAGACGAAATCGGTGCCGGTGATGCCGGGCCCGGCGACCGATCCGGCCGCGACCCGGCAGTTTTGTCCGGTCGAGTTGCACACCCGGCAGACGTCCAGGTGCTCGTCGGGCACCCTCACCTCCCCGCACATGGTCTGCTCCTTGCAGGAGTCGATGCAGTGCGTCGTGCCGTCCTTGATGAAGACCTGGCTCTCATTGCACTTCCTGGTCAGACGGATCGGGGTGTTCTCGGCGCGTCGCACGAACAGCGCCCGCTCCCAGAATTGGACCGCCTGTGGCAGGATTGTGTCGTTGATTAGCTTGAACTTGTCGCTGTCCAGTCGGTACATGCTCTCGTCGTAGAGCAGGAGGATGCGGAGCGGCTGGTCGGGGCTGCGTTTTTTCAGGACGTGGTGCGGTTCGAGGCGGGCGTGGGAGACTTCGTGGTGTCTGGGGTGGACGTGGGTGCAGATTCTTTCGGCCAGGGAGCGCCGGTGCTGATGGTTGTACACTAATATGAGTAGGAGGAGTCTCAGGTTTATTTCTTTTATTTGCAGATGCATGATTTGCGGTGTTGAGCTTAAAGTTGAAACGGAGCAAATCAGTGCGAGCTAGACGCGGAGCTGCCTCTCCTCTCCCCTAGTGCTGATGAATTGCGATAATTGGACTTTATTGGATTCATTTCTTGTTTCCTTTTTGCTGCTGCAACGTCAGGTAAGTGTTAATGTTCTGTTATTAGATGCTATATAGTAAACTGCTATTAATGAAATAAATAACAGGCTCGAAAATAATTATAACACGACGCCAACATTTCAATAATAATTTAAACATTAACGATAATTACTTATTAATGTGTATGCGTATCCAGTCCAGTCACACGACACCACTTTCTAATAAATTCTAATTCCGCTCGCTCCGCTCGGTTCCGAACATGCCGACACCACTACCAATACCAAACAACGCACGCCTATCCATAATAATGAGATAAACAATTAACTTTTCACGTTCTCGTGATTGTTATTGTTTTTTATTGGATCCAATTATTATTGTTGTTTTTATTGCATTGCATTGTTGCTTGCGGTCGTGTTGGTGCAATTTGGATTTTGACATTTGACCGCAACAACACCGCAATAATTGGGACATTTGAACTACCGATAAGCGATCTGCTGACGTTTTCTTGACGCAACCATATGACGTTTCAATTCAACTCAATCAATCAACTGAATTATTTTTAATTTAAAGATGATGTAATGTAACAATACTTGTTACGTGACGTGTTAAACATCTGGGAATTGAAACTCAACTCAACAATTCCCGGCATTGTTCTACATTGTTTATTGTATTTATTTTAAAATCAAGAACTTTCATTACAAATTACAATAAGCACCGACGACGTTATTATTTTGTTGTGTAAGGAAAGGAATGAATTTATAACAAAAATCATCCCACTACGTGTAATTTTAAAAGGAAATGTCCTAACGTGGTCCTAACCTGCTCTAATAATGAAAAAAATAATAATAAATTAAAGAAATCACGTGCCTCTAATGGCGGCCATTTGTTAAGAGGGCAACTGGAAAATACGTTGTTCGTTTAAAAAGTTTTATCTTTATATGTATTGCGAAAAATTTAACACACTAATGACTTGGGATTATTGAAAAGATAATTAAAATTAATTGTTAATCGTTATTTCTAATGAATTTTTTTTTCTTTTTTGCAAATGTTTACTTTGTATTTATAACGATTTGTTATGGTTTTATATTGTTGTGATTACAATAAATAAATTTGTAACTGCTATGTTTATGTATAAAAAGGATTTTTGATCCGTTGACATTGAATAAAAAATAAATAAATAAATAAATAAAAAATTCTATCAACTTGTGTCCGAAATGCACCGATTTTGAAATACAGGAGGGTGTAAAAAATATTATTTTCTAGTTTTTTGAAGATATCTCTTGTTTTTGTACAGATCTTATCATTGATATCAGCTACTTTTATAACGCTAATAATTGTTTTTCATATGCCAATCGCGGAGATTTTATGGTTGCGTGAGGTTTTTTGCCCCTAACATCTACGACACTGGGTAAATAGATACTTTTAAAAAGCGCACTTTTAACCGACAATATTTTCTACATAAACAAGATACTCTTGGTCATAATAAGTGCCAGTGTGAACCGTTTTCGAGAAAAACAGCCACTTACTCTGAAAAACTCGCTTTGGATGTTTCAGAACAAGTGTCGGAAAAATTAAGCCAAGAAAGCTTCACTCATTCCTAAGTTCTTAGCCAATGGCACATGGAGAAAAATTAATTAGTGTCAAAAATAAGTAGCTTAATTATATCAATGATATAATTAACGAATTTGCCCTCTTAACAAATGGCAGCCACTAAAGGTGAAGAATTTGCCCTCTTGAAAAATGGCCGCCACTAGCGGTGCAATCCTTATTTCTACTAAAACATGTTTATACTATTGCCCGTATTCACAAACGATAATTTCCTAAATAATTACGTAATCAATTATCCCCATCTCATTCTATTGCAAAAAAACTGCATATCTCCATCTCACTCATTTAATTAATTACGTAATTATTTAGGAAATTATCGTTTGTGAATACGGGCATATGACTATTAAATATGAACTTCCCACTCTGCAATTATTATAACAAAAGCCTCTAGTGGCGGCCATTTTTTAAGAGGGCAAATTCCTCACCTCTAGTGGGGGCCCTGTTTTAAGAGGGCAAAATCTTTTCAATTCAATTTAAACATCTTCTTTTAAAAAGCAGTGCTATGAAAACATGGTGAAAATAAGTACCTATTAATTCAAAGAGCGTTTATAAATTATTACAGACATGTTTTAGTAAAAATAAGGATTGCACCGCTAGTGGCGGCCATTTGTTAAGAGGTCAAATTCATTAATTATATCATTGATATAAATAAGCTACTTTTTAATACCAATTAATTTTTCTCAATGTGCCATTGGCTAAGAACTTAGGAATGAGTGAAGTTTTCTTGTCTTAATTTTCCCGACACTTGTTTTAAGATATTATCTGACATATTGCAGGTATTATCTGACCTAATAATAATAAATTCAATAATTAACGACCGCTATGAGCACCCTGTCCGAAAAATGACGTCACATTTGTAATTTAGATAAAATGGTAGAGTGGCGCTCAGAAAAGAATACAAATGACGTCATTCTGGAGAGAAAAAGCGTATCACGATTCATGACTATTAGGTGTAGGTGGGAGATTCCTTTGGAACAATTTATTATTCCATTTGCAATAATTTTAATTTTTATGCGTTGATTAGGGGGTTACAAAAGTGATTCAAAACAAGCTACACATTTAGATTTTTGTACGATTTCTTTAAGAAAATAAGAAATAACTATTTATAAAAAAGTTATAACGGAACTGTGAACTTCTACAAGGACACGAAAAAAAACTAATAATTATGAATAAAAAAATAAAAAAAACAGTAACAACTTAGTAAAATAAATTTATAACATCCCGATGAGATTGACTGATGACAGAAAGGTAACAAGGAATAATAACATCTAAATAATATTTAATATTTACAAATGACAAGTCATATTATAATATTAAAGGCAACTATATCACGCTAGCTAGACTCTCCTTGATCTTGTCATCGATCCACTTTTTGTAATTAGCAACCTTCACGTAAACTCCCGGTCGGTTAGCGTAGCCGCAATGTTGACCCCACGAGGTGATTCCGTACAGAGTAAAAACGCCTACAACAAACAAATTCGTTTAAATAACAACACAAATAATTTGACATAATTATAAATTGATTGTAGTGGTAGTGATTATAAGTAGTCCATACCGTCATCTAGACAAACAAGCGGCCCTCCGCTGTCACCGTCGCAGGCGTCGACGCCGCCGTCCAAAGAACCCGCGCAGAACATGTTCTCGGTCATGTGATCGCCGTAAACGTGCGGCATGCGACAGGTGTCGTGCGACTGCATCGGGATCCAGCCTGCCAGCATCTCGTGAGAATAAGCTGAAAATTTAAATTAATAATTGAAGATTTATTTGACTCAGTCAATGCAAATATTAGTTTAATAAGGACATGTTTGGATTACGTTATATTATTAACGTGCGCCTACTCAACTCAAAGCATTAAAAATATGAGATCTGTTATCTGAACGCAGCCGAGATCATGGCTGGATTTAGGCTAGGCTGCTATTTAATCTTCTTCTTCTTCCATCTTAAATGGCTTTGGCACCCCTGTGCATATAGCCAACTATTTAATCTAATAACTTATTGTCATTTTATATTTTGCCCTTTTGACAATTGACACTGTTGACAGAATTATTAGTGTAAATTGCAGTTTAGTGTGTACTGTGTAGTGATGGGCAGAATCGAATACTTTCAAGAATCGAGACCTCAGTACTCGAATACTTATCAGAATCGAATACTTCAGTATTCGAATACTGACGATACGAGTACCAGACCAAAGATCGATTCTGCCGCGCTCGGGACTCCGGAATCGGGCTGTTGCCGATACCTACTACCTACTACCTACTACTACTACTCGAATGCTTCAGTATTCGAATACTGACGATATGAAATATGAATGAGTACAAACAAGAACAAGAACAAGGATAAGGATCGATTCTGCTGGTCGAAGGTCGAAGCCGCTTGACCTTGATTCCTATTTCTCCTACACAGTGTCCCGCAACCCGCATTGACTTTTCCCGAAGTTGTCTTAGTTATAGGTACTTATTATTATTAATATTATTATTAATACGAGGATCGAGACGGAACTTAACAAATTAACTTTTTTACTATAACTAATATGCATATTATATGGTATATCGGGATCGCGTTGAATATTAACTAGGTACCTATACATAGGTATGACTTAGAAAATTGTAAATATTGAACCAATTATGCCGTATAGATGAATTATATTATTATTCTTGTATTGGTTTTTAGGTATGACCTTATAATTATGTGAACTTCATTTTATTTTCAGTACACCAAAAAACTGTTAGTTGGATACAATTATTATTATGGGCAGGTACCTACCTGATCTGTATGAAAAATTTAAACAATTTGATCTTATTGTATAAGTAGGTATATAACTATATAGGTAAAATTTATAAGGATAATAGAGTAATGTTAAATTATTAATTAAAATAATTACTTAAATGACTGCGAAAGGTACCCATATTCAGTACATATTCAAGTCATTAAAAATTATTAAAATTAAAATTAAAACAATGAATGATGATACGGTAGGTACCTAGGTAGGTAAAACACATTTTATTTTATATTTGGAATGTGAGATTAAAGATAGATTTCATATTTCATCTAGTCTATAAGCGACTGCAGTAGTTTGTAGACAATACAACACAATAATAAAAATAAATAATAATAGCGGCAATCCGGCAATGCAATAAATCTGGACACGATTAGGAGTTCCGATTCCACATCCGAGAATCGAGACGCGGGGCGAGACCCGAGACATTCATCATCCCATCCGAGATCTTGTACTCGTACTCGTAGTAAAGTATTCGAATTCTTTTCTGACGTCGAAAATCGCCGATCCCACATCCGAGCCGAGAATCGCTCCACGATCCGAGACATAACACAAGAAGCGAGTGAAGCGACCATCCGAGATCTAGTATTCGAATGCTAGTACTCGAATGTTTTTCAAGTATTCGAATTCTGTTCTGACGTCGGAATCGGCAAGAATCGATACCACCGAGTACTTGAGAGAATCGAGACATGCGAGTACTTGTGAGAATCGAATACATCTCGATTCTGGTATTCGAATACTCCCAACACTAGTACTGTGTGTGTACTGTGTACTGTGTAGTAGTGTAGTGTATTAACTAGGAGTTTAAAAATTATTATGGAAAAAACAGTGAAGGAATCTTTGCAATTTGCATCACTTACCAGCGCTTCCGCTTCTGACGCTCCCGAATCCGGATATCACGCAGTCCCGCTCCCGTTCGTAGTGTCCCCGATCGGTCAGACACACCGCGTTGACGGCCCCATCCAACCGGAACCCGGTTCCCTTGATCCTTATCAAAGCGATGTCGTTGTTCATTCGGTGTCCCTGTCGAAACTCGTGGTGCAGGTAGAACTCTTCGATTGCGGCCCGCTGCTCTGTACCCTCTTCGACGTTCGTGTTGTAGTCTCCCGCCACCACCACGTAGGCGCCTTTGGGGTAACCCGAGAGACAGTGCGCCGCCGTCAGGAGGAACGTGGGCGAAATTATGATCGCCCCGCACCAATGGGTCGAGATCGTCGGAGTTGCTTTGATCTTCAAAGCGGCCTGTTGAGTTAATTTGATCGGTCGTTATTATTAGTTTCATAATTGATTGGGGGTTAAGTGGTGATTGGTACCTGCCAAGGAAATCGTCCGGGCTTCGCTAAACTCCCATTGATGACCCTCTGCTGTACTTCTTCGTTAACGAAAAGGTTTTCGCTGGTGTAGCCGCACGTTTCCGGGTAGATGAACTCGGAGGTATCGATGACGGGTTTGTTGCCGTGTCGCTCGTCCGACGGGACGTAGATCTCGCTGCAGGTCACGCCGACGTCCTCCGAGTGCTCGCAGTTGTGCTCCCCCCAGGCCCAGTGGATGCAGGATTCGATGTCCGGCTCGCTGCCGTTGCAGTACACCTGGTCGAGCCAGATCACCCCTTTGCCCTGGCCGTAGTGCTCGTTCCGCACGACGCTCGCAGACCCGTTGTAGCCGAGACTCCTGCAGATCACCCTGGCAGCGTTCTCGTTGAAGTCGTCGTCGCAGACCGTCCCCCATACCCCGTTGTGCTTCACCTCGACGCGGCCCTGGTTTGCGCTCGATCCGTTCACCAGTCTCACTTCTGTTTTTCCCTTTATAATATGGATTGAAATGGTTAAAAGTCATCAGAAAAATCATCTGGCATATAGCTGAACGAGAGAAGGAAAAAGGAAACTCACCAGACACGTCATGTCGGACTCGTCTGATTCGTCCGTACAGTCGCTGAGACCGTCGCAGAGGAACGGCAACGGGATGCACTCGTTCCCTGACCGACACTGCCAGAAATTCTCGGGACACTTCTCTTGTTGCGTTTTACACACCACGCCGACGATCTGTTGAATTGGTGCAAGCTGTCATTGTATGGTAACCTGTTTGATGTTTGTTGTCTTACCTCTTCCTCTAGACAATTGTGTACTCCCCAGCCGTTAAAGTCGCAATCTCGCAGACTGGTCTCGTTTCCGCGACACTTGACGTCGTCCATCAAGTACAGAACGTCCGTGTCGGAGACCTCTTTGGCGTAGTAAGAGTTCTTCTTCACCTCCGCCGCTCCCAACTGGAAACCGAGCTCTGTGCAGACGATCTGTGCTTCGTTTATACCGAAAGAGTCGTCGCAGATGTAGCCCGTCGAGCCGAACGCTATAAGTGCATAATTAAAGAACGTGATGTGCCTATCAAAAAAATCGAGTCACTCACCGGTTATCTCTATTCGTCCCTCGTTGGGCTTGGTCGATCCGGCTAACCGTACCCGGTACCCGATCTCGTCCGCCCGGCAGTTCTTCTCGTCGCTTCTGTCGCCGCAGTCGTCCGCGCCGTCGCACTTTTGAGATGCGTTGACGCATTTCTGGTTGGTGCAGGTGAACCCGGACGAACAGTCGATCGAGGCGCTCTTCAGCTCGTAGTAATCGTCCGCGACGTATTGGATCGGGGCGCCGGTGGTACCGATGTTTTCGTCCGAGAGGAAGCAGACGTTATCAGCTTTCCTGCAATTATCGTTGAAAGTAACAGTTGAAGCGGACAGCTGTCCGAATTAATATCTACCTGAAATTGAAAGACCTGCAGCTGAACTTTGCCTCTATGCAGAGCAGCGCACAAGTTTTATACGAGACGTTGTTCCATCGCTCCCTCTCCAGGACCATCAGATGAGAGTCCTCGTAAATGATGAAAGTCTCGGCCAGGTCCTCGCAGTTTTCTTCGTCTTTTCCGTCGAGGCATTCCTGGAAGATCTCGTTAGAAACGAAGAGGGACTCGATCGATTAAATCCTACCTTCAAGCCGTTGCAGACTTGCGTCTTGGGGACGCAGCGGGACTCGTCGCATTTGAAGTCGTCCTCCCGGCACCGCTCCCCAGTTCCGTGGTGCCCGAAAGAGGGCTTCTCGTTTTCGGCGGGGATCTCCACCGAAGACCCGTCCTCGTACTCGTAGTAGTACTCGTAGTCGGGGCTCGATTTTGGAAACGGAGGCGGCCAGACGCTCTTCTCGTTCTCCTCGAAGTCATCGTTGAAGCGACTATTGATCGTTATTCGGGCGGTGGTTGCGAAACTGTTTCTGGCGCTCTCCTCCCAGTCGAGGTGATCGTTGATCCTCAGTCTTTCTGTTCTCGATCCTCGTTCGTATTGGGAATAGGAAGCGGTTACGGTTCTGGTTCTAGTGCTGGGACTGTCGGGATTGGTTGGTCTGAAAACTGTTCATTCTGTTAGTCTACTTAATTATAAATGAATTTAACATGTTGTATAAATATTTATATGTTTGTATTTGTAACATACTATAATAGCTACTGGCTAAATAAACTTTTATCAATCAATCAATCTGTCTATACTATAAGTTTATAGGAGTTTATAGTTACTTACGAGGAGGTAGTCTGGTCGTACTCCTTCCGATCGATGAGTAACTAGGAGTGGTCCCAAAGCTAGTCCTTCTGGCTATTCTTTGGGTTGTCGTAGAAGGTCTCGGTGAGGTATTCCGGGACGTGTCATCATTACAGGGGACATTCCGGGGCCAGTCGCAGACTTTGGTCGCTTCGTTGAAACGAAGCCCCGAAGGACAGTCTTGAACCACGTGGTGCCCGTTGAAGCAGTTGAGGAACTTGGAGCAATCCGTCGGATGTCTGAACAGACCAGTCGATTCGGGGCACGTCGTCTTCGAGGATTGCTGCTGGTGGTAGTTGTTTGAGTTGGATGTCAAGTAGTTTTCGTTCTCTTCATCTTCTTCTAATCGATTGGAATCGATGTATTGTCCTCGGGTGATTTCTTGACGGTAGTACCCGTTTTCGTTGCTTCGGTGCCCGTTCTGGTTCACGCGTGTTTGTGTGGCACCGGCACCGGCACCGGCACCACTTCCAATAACTCGACGATTCCCGTAACTCTGGCCTCCGTTTACATCAACCCGGTTCAAATTTGATTGGATTCGACGGTTGGCGTAGCTTTGATCTTCAGTTACAACAACCCGGTGATTCCCGTAATTCTGACTCCCATTTGTATCTGAATCAACTCGATGGTTCCCATAACCCTGGCCTCGGTTGTAGTTCGATTGGACCCGATGGTTCCCGTAACCTTGACCCTCGTTTGCTTCATCCCCGTCCAAAGTTGATTGGACCCAATGGTGCTCGTAACCTTTGCCACCATTTACATCTACCCTGTTCAAATTTGAACCGGCCTGTTGACTTCCATAACTCTGGCTCCCAGAGACATCTGAATCAACTCGATGGTTCCCATAACTCTGACCCCGGTTAAAATTTGATTGAACCCGATGGTTCCCATACCCTTGACCACTGTTTACGTCTACCCGGTTCAAATTTGAAGCAACCTGGTGGCTCCCATAGCTCTGACCCCGGTTAAAATTTGATTGGACCTGATGGTTCCCATTACCTTGACCGCGGTCAACTTCAACCTGGTTATAATCCGAGCCCCTCCCTTCGTTTTCACGATAACTATTAACGTACCCATTATGGAACCTCGAATCACCTCCGTAGCTTCCCCTGGTTCCGGATCCAGACGAGTAAGTCTCTCTCGCCCCCGTCTCATAATCGTAATCCTCGCCGGGGTTCAAATCGCGATCGTCTCGTCCGTTTTGACCGTTGAAGCAGACCGAGAGATGTGCATGGTTGCACATGTTGATGCTCATATCGAAGAGGGTCCCGGGAGGGCAGTCCTGCTTGTAGGAGATACCGTGGTTGCAGTTGATGAACCTGAAAATATCGAGAATGTCTTAGCGATAGAGAGGAGAAGGTCGTCAATCTTTTGCCTTACTTGGCGCAATCGGTGTAATCGGGGATGAGTCCCACGAAGTCGGGTGGACAGCCGGTCTGCGCGACGTTTCTCTGGACCCGATAGGGCGCCAGCTGGGATTCCCCCGTCGAGCAGATTACTTTTGCGGGGTAATCGCATTCCAAGCTGCGCGGGTTGAAGAGGGTTCCGGGGGCGCATGTTTGGACGACTCCGTGACCTGTTAGAGGGAGGGGGGGGGGGGGGAAATTAATTGCATGATAATTTGATAATATGGTGTTATAGTGAGTTACCTTTCCAGCAGTTGAGGAATTGATTGCACGAGGCGTAATGGACGAACGATCCGGTAGCCCCTTCGGGGCACTCATTGTAAGCTTTATGGGGTTGAGCGATCTCTTTCTTCACCTTGTAAATGGATCCGTGCCTTCCGGAAGTGTTTTCTCGGACCAGTTTCTTGAAAGTCCTTGCTTTTCCGGTCTCTTTGTAGACGGGGTAGTATCGTTGATTGTCTCCATGGGTCTCAGTCGAGCCCCTCGTCTGGCTGTTTTGATGAATTACTCGGCTGTAGTTGTGGTGCATGGTTAACTGGTCGTTGTTTTGCCGCCATGTCTCACTTTTTATTCCGCTGCTGTATGGGGGTTTTGTGATGAATTGGTTTGCCGGGATTATTATCTGGAATTAGAATTATTATTGTTTGTATAAAAATGGATTAATGGAAAAGTAACTCACCCCTAGTAGTGCTCGATAAAATACGGAATAAATTAGGAGAGTAAAAAGGAGATTCCGTGTAGTCATTTTAGTGAATTAATAACGAGACTGAATTTTAAGCGTAATCTAGGTCGCAATAATAATTATTCTGCAGGCTGTTGGAATTGTTAATCTTATCAGGGTTTCTTGTGATGGGTCAAGATGTCAAACACATGTTGTTTGTTTAGTTGTTCCCAGAACGAGTAAGAAGTCATCAGTTTTGTAAACAAACTGGTGATAATGTTTCGGTGTTTGTTTTGATTAATTAGTTAATTTGAAACGTGTTTTGTAGTTCAAGATCATTTTTTTTTGTAAATATTTGTTTTTTCTTCCATTTATTCATCAAGAAAATTGTTAAAATATAGGCAGTAAGGGATGTTAAATAAGCGCGGTGATTTTAATTGCTCCGTTGAGCTTCTAGATTAGTCGTTTTTATCTAAGAATTATAATAGTCATAATTTTAAAAACAGAATATATTCTAAAAGGGGTATTTTGGCACGCCGAATGACGTCACAAGAAATTATTTTAGTTGTTCTGTGATTATATGGTAAATTCTGGCTAAATTCATGGTAGTGTGAAGGCCAAAAAAAGAAGAAAAATCATTGTTGGAATCCCTGAACGGCTAACGCTATTAATTATCGATTTTCTCGATTAGTTCCTTTTTCGGCATTTTTTAATTGTAATACAAGAAATGAAGAAAATTATACCTAGTAGTAGTAGTAAGTATAGTAGAAAAACTAAAATTACTAGTGTTGAGCATGCGTGATTGTAAGAAACTGAACTACGTCATCTACTCATCTCATTTAAATCTCGTTCTAGGTTTGCCTGAAAATGGCTGCCGTAATAAAATAATGTTATATCTATGCGCAGACGCAGTGTTACGATAGTTATTCCCAGCTCCACTTTTTATAATTAATAATGAATTTACAAGAAACGTGGATCGATTTATCATTATCACCACATTCCAGGTTTCTTTGGGATCAATTTTAAAAATTGGAGTAATAATACTAATGGGTAGGTAATTCACTAGACTCACTAGTGACGTCACATTAGAGGAGTAGCGCATCTACCTGTTGACTCTCAATGAGTCCGGTTACACCGAACGTCACTTTTCATCTGTCATATGTCATTTTCATTTTTCATTTAGGAAATTCAACAAGCAGCAACAAGAAAAAATTTCTTGTATTCGTTATTTTCGCGGGTAAAAGTGCGTTTTCTGATCGAATTTCATAATTAAATCAGACCATTGAAGACGAATCTTGTCCCCGAAGCAGTAAAAGTGCCCGGTCGAAGTGTCCCGCTGTTTACAATCGCGAGTCCGAGATAGTTCGTCTGTAACTTCCAAAAAAAAAGTATGGCAAAAGTTCAACTGTGCAATATAACGGTCATGGACAACCCCAGTGCCTTTTTGAACCCGTTCCAGTTCGAGATCACCTTCGAGTGCATCGAGGAATTGAAAGAAGGTACGTTCCATTTCCACGATAAGTGAGTTTTTATAAGGACCCCCCCTTGTCTCTTTACAGATCTGGAATGGAAGATGATCTACGTCGGTTCGGCCGAAAGCGAGGAGTACGACCAGATATTGGACTCAGTGTACGTGGGACCCATCCCGGAGGGCAAGCACATGTTTGTCTTTCAAGTAAGTGGCTCCCAGGGATTATAACGGCTCTGGTTCATTGATTCTGATTGCAGGCCGAACCTCCTAATGTGACGAGGATACCTGAAAACGACGCCATCGGCGTAACTGTGGTGCTGTTGACCTGCTCTTACAGGAACCAGGAATTCATTCGTGTCGGTTACTTTATCAATAACGAGTACAGCGATCCGGAGCTCAGGGAGAATCTACCGAGCCCACCACAGTTCGATAAAGTAAGCATTGTCGCTTGTCAGTTTTTTTTTTTTAATTATTGTGTCAGAATGTCATTTGTCATCAGTCAACTTAGTAAATGAAAACAAGTCAATGCTGCTTGTTCATTCGATTTGTTGACATTTTGTATTTTGATATCCGTATCTGATTGGCTAGAGTTGGAAGGTTTGATTTTGACGTTATGACAGAAGTTTTAGCCAATGAGACGTTATTTTATGATTTTTTTAACATGACAAGACATCTCGATCAAAAAGTCAAAATTGTCAAAAGAAGAAAAGTTATTTACTTCATTTGTTGACAAATCTGATATCTGATAGGTTAGAGCTTGACATTGATGAATATAAATGAGTCGTGTTGTCTTTATTTTTTTTTGTGTAGGTGATTCGTAACATTCTGGCATCGGAGCCTCGGGTGACCAGATTCAAGATCAACTGGGAGGAGCCGAATAGCCAGGAGGCGGGGGGGACAAACGGGGCAGACCAGACGGGCGCTTCTAGCAGCGCCGAGGCTCAAAACAACACCGAGGTGCCCGCTTTTAACGATAACTCCAACTCGTGGGCCACAATGGAGTGCTCTTAGAATCGGCGGCGGCGTTTCGTGTACAGAATTCTTGTAAATATCTCTCCTCTTCGATTATCATAATACGATTAATAATAATAGGAATAATTAAAATGTTTGTTTATACCAAGATGTTAATTTATTACCGTTTAAGTTGTGTAAAAAGTCAGGTTTTTGTACGAATTTTCTTGCATTGATTGATTAATAAATTTTGCGGATAAAAGGTTTTTTTTATACATTTTTGTCTGGTTTCCTTGTGTGTGTAAGTGTGTATCAACATTTTTTACATTGAAATTGAACCGTTGTCCTCTATTATACCATACCCTGTAGGTCAAATATTATTTGGCCGTAATTTTTTTGATATGCTACTGTAACTTAATTTAATTGTATCGGTAACGTCCACTCTTACAGAAACCCTTTTCTGTTGAACCGAAAATAAATAACCGCCGGCTATTACTTCGAATAGTTGAAGGGAAAATTTTTCAGTGAAATTTGCCCTCTTCAAAAATGGCCGCCACTAGAGACACAGCGTACAGCCATCATTGTGCTTGTCATGGGTGTATAACTGCAGTCCTTAATCCTCTCTGTCGAGGATTTCGGAGCTTGTTGATTTTTATTTCATCCTGTCCTGTCTCAATAATAATAATGATGATTTAATTTTTTCATCTGGCTTTTTAAAATTCCCGTTTTCACGGTGTGTCTGCGTGTTCGTTTCAGATGATTTGCTCATTTCTCAATAAAATCGTACGTCACGTGATTACAAATCTGTTCGTTCAATCCCGTTTGTTTTATTTCTAAAAATTATACGCCAATGATTTTCAGTAAAATTTGCCCTTTTCAAAAATGGCCGCCACTACAAGCACAGTGGCATCTTTGTTCTTGTCTTGGGTGTAGAACTGCAGAGAGTCCTCAATCCGCTCTGTCCTGTATTGTTTAGTATTGCGGTTCATTAGTAAACTAGAATACTTTACTATTAGAGAAAACCACTTAGCTTTAAATCAGTTTATTATTATTATTAATGATTATACAAAGACCTAATACTAGTTAACTTAACGGCGTTTGGGAATGCGTTCTTGCCAGGTTGGAGAGGGGCGCTATTAGGAGGAAAATTTTTTACTACAAAAAATCAACCCCTCCCCTGTTCATTCTCCTTGGGTAGCATATACACGGTATGCCGTTTGCTGTTACTATTTTGGTTATTGCTGCGCAATGACGTCTTGTGGTTTTATTTTGACTTAAAGTATTAATCGCGGCGAGGTTGTTTATAAAATTAATGTCAAATTATATTGCTTCCATCCTTTTTGCTTGTGTATTTCTTTGTGCTAGATCTATTATAGAAAAATCTAAAAATTTAAAATAAAATTTTTACAATTTTTTTTTTAATGTTATTGATTTTTGATTTTTATGATTTTTTTCGTATCAAACGACATAAAAAACAATATGGCGGCTATAAGAAAAACAAAAGTTTACTATGAAAACTCTGGGATTTAGTTGTCCTTGAAAATTTTTAAAACGTTAAATGGATAGCCGACTTATGCAAGCCTACAAAGAATTATTTATTTATTCCTGACAATAAAAGAGATAATATGAGGAATCTCATGGTGTAGTCTTAGAACCACGTGACGTCACAAGACCGGAACGCAGCCTGCGCGTCATCGTCTATCGGCATACCGTGTTGGATAGAAGAGATTCCAGCAAATGTCAAATGTCACTGTCGATATTGAATAAATAGCACAGAAGCAAATTCTGTGGTAAATATATACCACTTATTAAGAACCAACAATTAAATAAAAAATAAATAGTTTGATAGCGTATTATTTAATCTTTAATCATCCAGCGATAGCCGCATTTTCATTTCAAAGGAAAGTGTAACTTTATAGTAGTTAACATCATGAGTTTAAATGAGGGCAATAATTATTATCGTCCGGTTCAACATCAGCAGGAGGTGGAGAAAATGATCATCAAAACGGAAGCCTCAGATGATGATGATCAGTTCATGGAGTCCGAGGAGGAGCAGGAGCAGGAGTTCTTGCTACTCAACTCGGCGAAGTTGAAGGGTGAAGATGAACAAAACGAGGACGCTGGTTGCGGGGAGGCACCTGTTCCTATAAAACAAGAACTCGAAGGCTCATCGACGTCGGCCTTGAAAGACGAGATCGACATCGAAGATCACAAACTGGAATGGGAACAGTTGACCGGGAGTCGTGGTATCGTTGGAATTGTTAAAGGTGGACTCGAACCGAGTGAGTGTGTTCAAGAAAGTGGGGCACTTCAGGCACGATCTTCTGAAAGCAAGAGCGGAGGAGAGTTCAAGTATAACTGTGCGCATTGCGCGTGTAAAACAAATAATAAATATCATTTCATTCGGCATTATAAATCTAAACATTCCAAAGATACAGCTGGAGTGTACAACTGTCAGGAATGTTCATTTGAAACAAAATATAAAAGTGCTTTGACTCGACATCACAAACAAAAACATTCCAAAGATGCTGAAGTCTTCAACTGTCAGGAATGTTCTTACAAAACAAAATATAAAGATTATTTGACTACACATCATAAACGTAAACATTCCAAAGATGCTGAAGTCTTCAACTGTCAGGAATGTTCTTACAAAACAAAAATTAAATATTATTTGACTCAACATTTTAAACATAAACATTTAAAAGAAGCTGAAGTCTTCAACTGTCAGGAATGTTCTTACAAAACAAAAATTAAATATTATTTGACTGAACATCATAAACGTAAACATTCCAAAGATGCTGAACTGTTCAACTGTCAGGAATGTTCTTACAAAACAAAAATTAAATATTATTTGACTGAACATTATAAACGTAAACACGAGCGTAAACATTTCAAAGATGCTGAACTGTTCAACTGTCAGGAATGTTCTTTTCAAACAAAATATAAAAGTCATTTGACTAAACATCATAAATGTAAACATTCCAAAGATGCTGAAGTGTTCAACTGTCAGGAATGTTCTTACAAAACAAAAATTAAAAGTTATTTGACCAAACATCATAAACGTAAACATTCAAAAGATACAGTTGTGTACGAATGTCCTAAATGTCAGTATGAAACGAACATTACAATGGACTTCTTCCAACATTTGCGGTCCGTTCACTCAATCAGAATGAGCTAATGGATACCAAGACCGAGATACAACATGTAAATGGAAAGTGCTAAGCAATAGATCTTTAGTTTTAATAACTGTTTATGGTAAATATACATATACATCCACGTTTCGTAAGTTTCATCAATTTTTTTGGGACCGAGGAGCGAAATAGGGGTGGGTAAGAAGCTAAAAACAGCCATTGCAAACTAATATTAAGGTCACAACTAAGGCCTCTTTGCCCTCTGGCACTACGGTCGAATTTCTATTTTTTTTTTCTTGACTTTCAGGGCAAGGAATATGACTTGCTTGAATACTTGATTATTATAATATGTGATACCTATACTAGATGAGCCAGGACTGGGCTTCTATATACAACTTTTAGACACCGGTTTTTTCGCTTAACTTGTATTTGCAAGAGCAAATTAATGAATACCTTGTTGGTGTTACTATATAGGTATGTTCTCCACCCCTATATAGGTGCCATAGTGAAACAGTATTTAAACCATTTAGGGCCGGTTGTTCGTACGTCAGTTAAAAATTTTGAAATAACTACTGATTTTAAAATGCCCTGCATTATCAAACCATTGGTTTGATATTTCTGAAAATGAATTCTGCTCGCTTTAAGAAGAGTTAATTACTGATTAAAAATACAAGATCATTAATTATATTCGCCGTATTTTCAAAATTTGCAATTTAAAATCAGTAAGTATCTCAAAATTTTTAACTGACGTACGAACAACCGGCCCTTAATGAAACAAGAGAAATAAGGTAATTTGAGTTCATAAGCCGAGTATGTTCACATTTCCTCCATTGCATAAACTGTAATCCTTTATATTTAATCATCAACAGGTAGAAATTACTGTTTTTGTTTTATTTAAATTATTAGGAAATAAGTTGTACTCTAGAGAGGAAGGTGCGATCCCGTCTTTCCAAGAGGATGGTCATCGACATACTCTAGCAATAAGTTAGTTAAATATTATTGTAATGGGGTAATAATCAATAAAATGGATATTAGTATAACTCTGAATTTTGCTTAACCGCCCTTTGCCGCCTATAGCCTTACAATTTTTTGACTTTCAAACGAACGACAAGTTTTACAGCAAGCCCTCAAGCAGGACTTGCTGTCACTAAGCTGTTTTCAAATTCAAAGTTACGTAACTTTTTACGTTTTTTGACCGCTTCAGTCAATCGTAATCATTATTAATTTGTCATTAGTAAGCGAACGTTTTAGTCTCGTGTATAATTTCAACTTCAAGTTTCTCTCAAAGCGCACTGTCAGCAGATACATAGTTTTGTTGTGTACAGTTAAATATGAATTTCTTCAATACGCTACTTTCCGCTGTATTAAAGTGAACACGTCGAGAAAAATATGTGCTGTGAGTGGTTGCTCGAACTATGGATGGATTGTTAATAATAATAATAATAATAATAATAATAATATTTATTGTCCATCAAAAGTTTACAGAGTAATACCATTTGAGCTATGCAATATCTATATATCCTACAGAACAATAAACAGTAGTATACCTATGTGTTCACTGTTTTTTTCTTTTAAAGGTACAGATAATTGGAACAACGGTAAAAGAAAATTACTTGTGCACCGCTGTCCCAGCATCATATTATAGTTGGAACACATTTCATAATTACAAACAAATTACAATCAACAAATCCATTGGAACAAATCTACATTATGCACAGTCCAAGTTTCTGTTAAAATAATTACGTCAAGTTCAAACTTAAAACTAGCCAAGTGCACGCTGAGGTAGTCCATGTTTTTCGATATACTTCGTATGTTTTGATGTATCAAGCTAATAATACTAACATTTGACAACAATCCCCTTGCAATTTCCACATCCTGAACATTGAGTACCTCATGCGTCTCAAAATTTATGTAATTACAATCACGAATTAAAGGATCCATCCTTCCTCAATTATACAGCCTATAATACGCTCAAAAAACAACACCAACAACAAAAAATAATCGAAATCAAGATTAGACAATGGCAGCATGTTTACTCGCAATTCAGATGACAAAAAAATATAATATATATTGTTATGAAAAATTGGGTTCAGCTGTAGGAAGGCAGTGATTTTAAGTTGGATCTAGTTTGAATATTATGACAATTAAATTTATGACTTTTAACAAATAAAAATTGTTAGTAATAATTGATAATTGAAAAATGTCAAAAAGAAATATTTGGATTGTTAAAAAAAAAGGGAGTGCATGGAAAAAAGGGAATAGAATAGAATAGAATGTTGATAGCAACGAGAAGAATTTGAAGGAATTAATTAGAAAAATTTGAAAAAGTAACTGGCAGAAAGAAAGTAAAAACGTAAAAAGAAGTATATAGAACAATTAAAGAGAAGCATAAATGATATCGAAGTGAAAGAGGAATAAGGAGTAAAGAATTAGAAGAAGAAAAATTTAAAAAGGAACTGTCGAAAATAATAAGAAATTAGAATTAAAATTTTTTGGAAGAGTAACGGTCAAGAGATAAGTAAAAGAACGAAAGAAATAATAATTAAGAGAAATTTGGAAGCGGACTGTCAGAGAAAAAAGTAATAAAAGTAAAATAATTATTTGGAAGAAAAAAGGAGATGGGAGAGTAGAGGAGAGAAGAGATGTTTTAAACCAAGGAGTAATATAAGCAGGGAAAAGGAAAGATTAAAATTAGAAGAGCAGGTGAAAGAATTTTGACGAGTAAAAATTGAAAAACACGTTCATATTGGAGTAAGGTGCAAGGAAATTTGAGGTGCAAGGAAGGACACGGAATTGTATGTGATTTGGTTAAAATTATTTGTAATTGTTGTTTTAAATTATTAAGTAGAGAATAGCCAATTCAGAGAGCTCGAGGTAGGTTTTTGTAGTATTTTTTTTATGTAAAATTTTTATAAAATTACAAACATCATAAATTAAAGGATTTGTTTTATAAAATTTCAAATTTAGATTCAAATTGAATTAAAACCTAAATTTCTGATCTGAACCCACCTGGGAAGAGAGTGCCCTCATAGAATAATTAAAATTTTATTGTTTATGGTATTAAATTTTTTTATAAAAGTAATAATAATAAATTTAAAGAAAGGGGAAGACGGTATACCATAACAATATATAAACTTAAATAATATTTAACTGAGCAGCGATTATTTTTCACTTGTCTTTCCAGCTCCAGTAACTCCTACCGGTAACGCACCCTTGCTGAATTATCTTGCTCCCTTCCTATTTTTTTCCTGCGAATTACTCCTTGTTAACATACCAACATCAGACACCGATCCAAATGTAGCTTTCTGTTCTCGTTTTCCTGCTTTCTTCCAAGAACCTGAACTCCGTGATCACGCTGATTATTCCCCTTCACGTCGATTGGTACATTAGGGGCTGTGTCAATATTATTATGCTCCTGCTTCGAAGGTCTATTGACTATGGAATTGCCAACTACAGCGATTTTGACCGTCTTCAAATCTTCAACACTATTCCTAACTCCATCAACTATCAAAAATTGGCCTCTGATATATGCACTACACTTCCTTTCTCTTGCCAATTTTCGATGATTTCTCAGTAGTTTTTGCTCCTCTATTTCCTCTAGTGTTAAGTCTTCCTGTATAAAAATTTTCGTTCCTTTCAGGTTCTTAGATCTCTTCAGAATTTCTATTTTATTTAAATAAGAGAGACAAGTTCAATCTTTATGATTTGTTGTTTAGTTTTCCCAATCAGGTATATGTTGTTGATCTGTTCACGTCCTAGTTGAATGTCTAGTCTATCACTCAATAAATTCTGGATTACCTCTATGAGGCCCAAATGTGACCTGTCTTGAATATTTTCAATACCACGAATAACTATGTTATTCTTCCTATTATTCTTGTCTATCTTTCTAATAGAGCTCTCCTGCTTAACCTGACTTTTTTTTTTTGGAACCTAGGTTCCAAAAAATGCCCGCAACTTGACGCTCAACAGTTCACAAAACATTTTAGAATAAGTAGAGACCTAGAGAAATTGTATCAGATAGATACGAAGCATCCCTAATTTTTACGAAACTACGAAACCTAACCTAATTTTTATTGAAGAAAGAAATGTAAACAAAACAAACATCCCTAGTTGTGTTCACGATACACATATACACGGTATGCCGATAGCGTTTTCTATTTTGGTCAACTACTGCGCAATGACGTCACGTGGATCAGATATTACACATGAGATTGCTCATATCTATTTTATTGTTAGAAATAAGTAAATAATTTTTAGTACACATTGCTTTTATGGCTATTTCTGATATTCGGGTAAAGGTGGAGGTGGAGATTTATGCTATATTTAATCATAATCATAGGTTAATTATTTAAAAGGGAATATTTTAAAGAAATATAGGATATAAATATGGTGTCCCAGCTTATTCGAAGCGGTCTTAGTAGGCGAAACGATACATTTTTTCCCAAAAAATTTTGCAAATTCAAGCACAGAATTACAATGGCCATAATTTAACATTATTTTGGAGTATACAGAGTGTCCCATATGACAGTGTGGCATATCAAAGTTATGTTTTTTTTTTTTAATGGAATGCTCCTATGTTATTGCATTTTTAGATTGTCCGAGAAGAGAAAATAAGATTGGCTTTTACAGTTGGTGTTTAAATTCAGAAGTTTTTGAATTATAAACAAGTGAAAATTGTCATTTTTAAAGTTCAAGGCCCTGTACGACGAAAACGGTTCAAGATAGAGAAAAACGGTTTACATGTCCCTATTTTAACTTTTTATGTACTATCCTATGGTATAGAAACATTTGTACTTCTGTAATGAAGTCGTGTTACCCCGACTCCATCTAGTTTATTTTATTTCTATTTTTCTATTCTTTTCAATAAATAAAGATCATTCCAACGACATAGGTAGATAGGTAGGACCACCCCGTTTAAGTTATTATTAATTCAGTTAAGTTTTTGCGAATAGTACAAAAATAGGGTTTGGTAGGTAGGTACCTTGAATCAGCAAAGTACTAATAATTTTCATGATTTCATTTAATTCCATTAATTTTTTATGCACAGGCTGATTTTTAAAGTAACTAAATCGAGGCAGTTGGCTTCAAATTCAAGCAAGTTATCGACCACTATCGCATTATAAAAACGCCGAAATGCACCGGGCCGCAGATAGCAGTTTAAATTAACCTTTTTTACAGAGAAAATGTTCTCGAAAATTTCTATCTCACCAGGAACCGATAGTGGTCGCTATATAAACCGGGGCCGTGATTTGAAAAATTAATTCCGAATTCTGATCTCCGATCGTAAAGACGTGTGTCAGCAGTCTCAGTTTAAGTACCTACCGGGCATTCCGAGTGCAAGCAGTTGTAGTTATTTTTATTTTCGTTCTTTTCACCGGGAAGTCAGTAGTTAGTTAGTAATAGTTTAAGAGTAGGTAATAGTTAGTAGTGCGGCTGAATTAATAGAAGATCTCTATCTAGACCCGTTGCCGAAGAATAGTCAAAGGTAGGTGCTGTTGCAATTTATATTTCTGCTGCGGTCGATATTTTTTTCTCCTCTCACTCCCATCTCTCCAGCCTTCATCAGAACCGTCTCCTCCTTCCGTTGTTGGTAACAAAGGCTTCGCTCCTAGTTCACGGTCCATCGCCTGGCATAGCAAGGGTGGATCAGTGCGCCGGGAGTGGTGTCTGGTACCAGCGGAACAACGGGTTCCTCTGATAACCCCTACCATCTCCGTTGTGGGTAACAAAGGCCTCGCTCTTAGTTCACGGTCCATCGCCTGGCATAGCAAGGGTGGATCAGTGCGCCGGGAGTGGTGTCTGGTATCCGCGGAACAACGGGCTCCTTCAATACCCCTTCATTTCCACGTTGTGAGCAACAAGGATTTCGCTCCTGGTCCACGGTCCATCGCCTGGCATAGCAAGGGTGGATCAGTGTGCTGGGGGTGGCGTCTGGTGCTCGCGGAGCAGCGTCCCGCCAAAATCGTGCCGATTCCCCTCCGAATGCGTAGTTGAGATCACCGTGGCCGCACTCCTCACATACCGCCGAGAACAGCCCGCCTAGTTATTCTTTTTTTTTGTCTAAACCGATCCAGGCCGTTTTTAACCGCCCGTTCGTCATTCCGACGTGTATACCTACCTACTTATTCGTCGCAACCGCCCCTCACGTACCGCTGTGCCCCGTGACCGATTTGTTATTATTTATTCATTCATACCGATTCATTATTATTGCTCATTGTGTACCTACTCCGATAAATTAATAATAAAAATTGTTAAGTTGAATTCTGTGGTGTTAATGTTCATCCGTTCTGCATTAATTAATTAAGTATCCTTTAAACTGACAATCACTCGCTACAGCTTGGCTCCTCGGAGGTGCCAATGCTTTCGGAAAGCGATTAAAGCCCGCTTTGCCGAACACAATTCTTTTAGGGTGGTAACCTCAACCGACCCCTGGCACTTTCCGTTTCTCCACAGAGCTACCCCTGGGACAAGGGTACTATAGCAGTACCATTGTAATTACGACTCAGGTAAGTGGGAAGATTTGGCGAGAACATCTTCCCAAGGGAGTAAACCCTCAGTAAAAATCTGGCGCCCGAGGAATCCGTCCGATCTTCAGGCGATTCCGGACCAGCGAAACGCCATGGACGACTCTCAGGCGGAGTCGTAGTTACACTTCCTTTAATTTTTTTATTTGGTGACACGTGGAGAAATCTCAGAATTTTTCAAATTTTTTATCACTCTGTAGAAACATTTCATCTACATCATAGGATAGTTCAAGAAAAGTTAAAATAGGGACATATAAGCCGTTTTTCTCTATCTTCAGCCGTTTTCGTTGTATAGGGTCTTGAACTTGAAAATGACGATTTTCACTTGTTTATAATTCAAAAACTTTTGAATTTAAACACCAACTGTAAAAGCCAATCTTATTTTCTCTTCTCAGACAATCTAAAAATGCAATAACCTAGGAGCATTGCATTAATGAAACAAATTGAATAATAATAAATTATTATATCAATTACAGCAATCCGATTGTTGAAAGATATCAGAAAGATAATAATATCAGAAAGCATTATTGTTTTAGCATTGCATTAAAAAAAAAATATAACTTTGATATGCCACTGTCATATGGGACACTCTGTATGCTCCAAAATAATTTTAAATTATGGCCATTGTGATTCTGTATACTTGAATTTGCAAAATTCAAAATTTATCGTTTCGCCTACAGAGACCGCTTCGAATAATAAGCTGGGACACCATATTTATATCCTATATTTCTTTAAAATACTCCCTTTTAAATAATTAACCTATGATTATGATTAAATATAGCATAAATCTCCACCTTCACCTTTAACCGAATATCAGAAATAGCCATAAAAGCAATGTGTACAAAAAATTATTTACTTATTTCCAACAATAAAATAGATATGAGCAATCTCATGTGTAATATCTGATCCACGTGACGTCACAAGACCGGAACGCAGCCTGCGCGTCATCGTCTATCGGCATACCGTGTATATGTGTATCGTGGTTGTGTTCGTGGAGTAAAAAAATTGGAACATGTTTGGAACTATTTCGGAGACGCGCTTGCGCATTCATAAAACATCGAACTTGCTCTGTGTATGCTCTGAACGTGTTCGGGATAGTCTCCGCGAAAATAACTATTAAATTTGGGATATGCACGCAGAGCACAATCTCGAAACAAGACACCAGCATAAAGCCTACATACACTATTGTTAAGCACGTCCAGATCTTTCCACAGTTTTCCAAGCAGCAGGAATGAAGAATTTGTGTGTATGAAGTTAACTTTATAGAAGCCGCGTAAATAAATTCATATTTTATAACTATATGTATACTAATTGATGGATGATATTGTTACGGGTCTCACAATAAATAAATCACCACCCAAGTCTGCAAATCTTTATTGACCAAATTATAACCTCTAATTAATAATAAACACACACAGCTGACTACACTACTACTCTTGTACTTGTCTGTTATACTGTCACTACTGGCTTCCTTACTTCACACTTCACTTCACTACTTCTCTGTCTATACTTCAGTCTTCACTCTACGTCCAAACCAATACTACTGTTCCACGCAACCGCAGGCTGTCCTTATATAGTCCCCTCGACGGGGCAGCGAAACAGTAGGTACATTCTCGAACGTTGCACCGGCCGTCGATTCGTGGATTCTGGAAATGTCGGATTGTTCGGCGAGCCCACTCCAGAAATCCATAGAACTAACGTCTGTCTGTCAATGTGTCACATGACATGTGACTGGAACTGTCGCGAACATGTCATTGACTAACTCAGTATAAAAAAAGAATGTAAGCAAAAGAAACGGCGGGCTAGGAGCTCTTCACGAAACAAATAGAATGTTTCCAGAGCGGTCTCGTTCTCTCGTTATAGTATCATAAGGATTGTGAATTTCTCCCATGTTTGGTAAGGTTTGATGATGATGATGATGATGGTTCATAATAAATAAACGAGATTTGTATTTTGACTGGTTTTTGCTCATATTGTAATAATTCTTACATTTAAAAGTGAATTAATAAAACGATGCAATGTTTCTATGTTTTTCTGGTCGATTTATCCCTTGAAATTGATAAAAAATGCCTTTGCTATAGTATTTTATGGAAACCCCCAGACAGAAACCAATATTACACCAAGACACCTTTACGTTTTTTAACTTTTGGAATCATTGTAAAGCTATGGTGTCAAAGTGAATTGAATTCTTGACTCCAAATTTCTATACAATACATTCAAGTCATAATTTGTTCATTAATATGAGTGTTCAGAGAATATCATTTTGATTTTAAACAGTCGATTCAGTTCATTTTTAACTTTGTTGTGAAACTTGATTAGAAACACTGATGGCTCCAATATGTCTTCTAAATTTGTAATGGTGTCCTATTTAAAAAAAGCTAGGTACATATATGGGGATCTCGGAAACGATAAGAGATGCAGAGTCAGATAAATTAGGGAAAAGCTGCACATTTTCATGCTTATTAGGGATCTGAAACGAAATTTATGAAAACTTTTGACGCTGCTGAATGGTCCTGAAAAAAATGGAAAATCGAGATTTCTTATTTTATGAAAGAAATTATTATGATTTTTTAGGTCATTCGATATAAACAATCAAGGAAACAAAAAATTTATTACATTCAAAAAACTTAAAAAAAAATAAATAAACTTTCTTTAACCGAAAATCATAAATAGCCATAAGGCAAATTATAAATACATCATATCATATGTATATATTTTTGTTTTCGAAAAAATAAAATTGAAAATTTTATAATTTTTTTAATGTTATTCATTTTTGGTTTTCGTGATTTTTTTATACCGAACGACATAAAAAAAACAATATGGCGGCCCTAAGAAAAACGAAAGTAGACTGAAAATTCTGAGATCTAGTTGGCTTTGAAAATTTTTAAAACGTCAAAAATGGTCAGCTGTTGACGACTTATCCAAAGCACACAAAAAATATATATTTATTTCTGACAATAAAAATAATATGAACAGTCTCATGTGTGGACTTTCAACCGCGAGACGTCATAATGACCGGAACGCAGCCTGCGCGGTCACAGTCTATTGACATATCACGTTAATCATTCTCATTGCTGATACGATTTTGTAGTATTTAAATTATAGTTATGCTTAGTATTTATAGCGTAAAGCTCTCTTCAATAAATAACTTTATAATCTGTTTTTAAAATCTATCATTGAATTAATATTTTCAGAGCATCTTTCAATATTATTTATTGACTTTATGAAACAAATATTTTTTCATTGACATATTATGTGAAAGCTAAATACAGGAATGCGTGTTTGCATAGATTAGTTCTTGCCAGGTTGGAGGGGGGCGCTATTAGAAGGACAATTTTTTACTACAAAAAAATCAACCCCTCACCTGTTCATTCTCCTTGGGTACGTTCATAATAAACGCCGTGTGCACACGGCGACGCCCTAAACCGTTCATAATAACATTATTGGGTAAACAGTTACACCGTTCAGAATGAACGCCGTGTGATCGCACGGTAGACAACTTTTCATCCCAGGAAATTATATGGACGAAAAACGCCCGTCATGCGCAGTAGCAAAAACGAGCGGTTCGTGATTTATTAAATATGAAATTATGAAATATTATTAGGTTAGAAATTATTGGAGAATGGAGATGTTGAAATAGAATCTGATTCCAGTTCGATTTAATAATAATTATTGTTTGTTCCACCGTCCGTTTTTAGTTTTAATTAGGTATATTATTATTTGTTGTGTGGATAGTTTTAATTGATAAAATACCTATAAACCTAAATAAATGGAAAACATAAAATATAAGCCTCTAATAAGTAGGTACCTACAGAGTTACATTCATCATCATGATTCTTCGAAGTCATCATAAAAATCTGATATATACAGGGTGTCCCAGCTTATTCGAAGCGGTCTCTGTAGGCCAAACGATGAACTTTTTCAAAAAACTTTTTGAAAATTCAAGTACAGAATCACAATGGCCATAATTTAAAATTATTTTGGAGTATACAGAGTGTCCCATATGAGAGTGGCATATCAAAGTTATGTTTTTTTAAATGGAATGCTCCTATGTTATTGCATTTTTAGATTGTCTGAGAATAGGAAATAAGATTGACTTTTACGGTTGGTGTTTAAATTCAGAAGTTTTTGAGTTATAAACAAGTGAAAATCGTCATTTTTCAAGTTCAAGGCACAACGAAAACGGTTCAAAATAGCGAAAAACGGCTTACATGTCCCTATTTTAACTTTTCATGTACTATCCTATGGTATAGAAACATTTGTACTTTCTTTGATTTTTTTATTTGACGACGCGTGGAGAAATCTCCGAATTTTTCAAATTTTGTATCACCCTGTATAAACATTTCATCATTGGATAGTACATGAAAAGTTAAAATAGGAACATGTAAGCCGTTTTAGTTGTACAGGGCCTTGAACTTGAAAAATGACGATTTTCATTTGTTTATAACTCAAAAACGTCTGAATTTAAACACCAACTGTAAAAACCAATCTTATTTTCTCTTCTCAGACAATCTAAAAATGGAAGAACATATAGGAGCATTCCATTTAAAAAAACATAACTTTGATATGTTTCATGCTTTTGGGACACCCTGCACATTATGAATATAATTTTAAAACGTACCTCTGTCGGGTCTCTATCCACTCCAAAAATAAAAAGATCCCAAAATCCAGAGACACGGCCATAATCCTGTGAATAACCCTGTATAAATTAAAATAAATTATAACATCATCAACATTCAATGACGAACGGGAAATTACGACTCGCGTGATTGAAAAAGTATTTATTATGTACACGTTGATTAATTTCTAGATAGTCTACCAAGGTCACATGAAATTTCAGCATCGATGTCAGATCTCGAATTTTGTAGGTGCAATGAGGATGAGGAATCACAGAATATTAGACAAAATTTATTACATTAACAATTTTTGTTTATTTGAAAATAAGAAGTAGTTTTAGTTTAGTTAGTTTAGTTATATAATGAGTGGGTCGATTAGTGACACCTCCACTGCGACCAAGCGGTCTATTGTGGCTCATACCTAAGTACCTACTTTACATCCACTCTAGCAGGCCACTGCTTTTTAAAAAGCTAATGATCTTAGATGGTGTGAATGTATCCAGGTCTCTCGGAGAGAGAAGTACTTTTCCGAACGTTGAGTGCCTGGTTCTTCCCAAGGCGGGGCAGTTGCATAGAACATGCTCTGCTGTTTCTACATCCTCCAAACACAGGCGACATTCTGCGTTATCGGCTAGATTCATCCTGTGTAAGTGGTGGTTCACTTTGCAGTGTCCTGTGTATAGGCCTATTAGGGCCCTTAGGTCAGTCCTTTTGAGTTCCAGTAGCTTTTTAGCTCTGTTTCTCGAGGGTCCCTCAATGAAGGTCTTAGAGTGAGTTAATCCTGGTAGAGTTTGCCAGTACCGAAGTACCTTGTTTTCCGCCCAGGTGTCTATTGTTGTTTTGGCAGTATTTGAGGATATGCCAAGAGCAGGTTCCGGTCCTGTAAATTTGGATTCAGTTGCTCTTCTAGCCAGAGAGTCGGCTATTTCGTTCTCTCCAAGGCCGGAGTGACCTGGAATCCAGACCAGAGTCAAGTTATTGTTTTTAGCTACCTCATTGAGTGCTGCTTGACAGTTCCATACTAGTTTGGAATTGCAACGAACGGAGCAAAGGGCTTTTAGGGCCGCTTGGCTATCTGAGAAGATTTTAATTGTTTTCCGCGTGCAGTGCGTTTCATCCAGCATCTGCGCGCTGAGTACAATGGCATAAATTTCTGCCTGAAATATTGTTGCGTACTGACCCAGGTTTGCAAAGAATTCTCGTCTTGACCCAGCGTCGTACGCTCCGGATCCAACTCCCGTTGGAGTCTTTGAACCGTCGGTAAACCACGTGAGGTCTGCTTTGAGGAGGTCGTTTGAGTTACGCTCCCATTCGTCTCTGCTTGGAAAGAGGACGTTGTATGCAGTGCAGTGGTTTGTTGTGTATGGCATCATGTCTGAGGGCATACCCAGAAGACTGTGACTTTGAGTGTCGTCCAGTAGACTGGTCCGTTCCATGACACAAGCCATTTGTGTGCTTCGTGCTACCTGTAGTAGTCTGTACGTTGTCCATCTGGCCTCTCTTTCCAAGTATATATGGAGTGGAGGAAGGTCCAGAAGTATTTCCATAGCCGCCGACGGTGTGGTGCTCATTGCTCCACTGATTGCCAGGCATGCTTGCTAAAACTTCAGAATGTTGAGGTATATATTTCGTTCTTTCACTTCTCATTCTTCTTCTCCTAAAGAGTAGATATGCAAAGGAAGTTAATCATTTCCATATTCTTCAATTAACGATTGCCGGTAAGTCAACATGTCGCGTATCTGAGTAGGTAAAATCTTATAATAATGTAGAACTTACAACTGCAGAAGGACTAATAAGACGATCCGGATGTTGAATCAAATATTTGCCATCATCTTTTTGGCTTCTTGACTTAGATAGGTACCTACTTTGGCATTTTGCTTGATCTAATAATGTTCCGTCCCCATTTCCCGTTCCTACACCCGCCTGTGGTCCGGACGGCATAGTGCAATACGACGCATCGATACTCGCCCCGCACCCCTGAAGGAAGAACCTACAGGTGAACAGAGAGTGAAGATTAACCCTTCGAGACGGTCGCACGCAAAAGATATCGCTCCGCGCTCCGCTATATTCGCACGCTCGCTGTTGTCATCCAATTGTAAGTACCCGCTTGTTTTTCCTAATTACTTCTTATCCTTATCAATATATAATTCTTTTACCCGCATTTATCGCTACACCGCCACTATTCATTAATCCGCGTTTATTGGGAATTACAGGAACTAAAGCTGTTTTCTGTACCCTACCGCCGGCGTCTTAGACAGGTCGTAAAAATATAATTGCGTCTGTGATAAGAACCCCAAACATTGGTCCTTCGAGCCGGATTTAAGTAATTAATTGAAATCAGATCAATTAATCACATTTCAAAAAAAATCATTCGCATTTCACTTTGTCGAAATTTCAATGCAATAAGTTACTTTGCATTGATTATTTACTTTCCGCACTTGTTATTCGCAAAAATAAGCTATAGATACTTGTTTTTCATTTTTTCGAAGTCACGAAGTTATTAATTAAATAACTTCATCGCGAAATTACAGCATTTGTTAACTTGCTACAAATTTGTAAATTTCATCGTTCTTTAATTGTAATTGTGTTTAGAATATTGCATTCTAGAAAATAATTACCGCATGTAGGTAATAACTATTCGATCGATATTAATTAATTAGGTACCTATACGTATTGCTGAAAAATATTTGGTGAATATTTTGTACCCACACCCCTTGCTTGAAAAGTGTAGTCTGCCTTGGGGTAATAAAAACCCGTCCTCGTCTCACCTCACACCACTACGCTTTATTCTCGATTTCTCGCTGCTGTGTTTGCACCTTGCACGTGCAGGCAACTTTTAACAATTTTACTAATCCCGGTGTCCGGAAATAATATACCTACGTCGAGGTGGTACTGGTTTGAAAATTATTGATTATTTTCAAGCTGAGTTGGTGTTGGTGTCGGTAGGTATATACTTATATACCTATAAGTTCAGAGAAGAATAATTCTATTATTCACGCATCATCCTTCTTTACTCGCATTTTCAATTGAGAAAATTTAACTTTTATTAATTCGCTAATTCGCTATGTCTCTCACAATGGAAAAGGCTTTGTCTACCGGCAAAATTATGTTGTCTAGGCTACAGTCGATTTTAGATTTAGGTTCGAATGCAGGTACATCTGTTGACGAAAAATTTAAATTTCTCGCAGCTTTAGACTCAGCAGAAAGTCTATACAGGGGGTTTCATTTAGTCATTACAGACACGCTAGTTGATGAAACATCAGATCAGTGGAAATTGTTCTGCGATCAAATCGCTCAAATTGATGGGGTATATTTTGGAATTAAAGGTATTCAGTTACGTCTATCGCAATCAGAACCTAAGGTTAAAGATTCTGACTCCTTGGTTGGGAAACCTGACGCTGTCTTGCCAGATGGGCGAGGTTCGAATGGGTCGCTAGAGTCAGTGGGTGGAACTCGATGCAATGTGCGTCTTCCTAAAATTGATCTTCCCCGTTTTGATGGAGACCTCAAATTATGGCATTCTTTCTATGACATTTTTAACTCGCTTATCCATAATAATTCCGATTTATCCTCAATAGATAAATTCCAATATCTAATTTCTACGCTGTCAAAGGAACCTCTGGATCTCGTTCGTCACTTGCCTTTAACCGAAGAAAATTATGTCATCGCTTATCGTACTTTGATTGATCGCTATCAGAATGACAGAATCTTAGCTACCTATTATTGGAATGCTATTGCTAATGCGCCCAAGTGTCGTCCAGACTCAACGCACTCCATGAGAGATCTTCTCAATTCTTTTACCGAGAATACCGCCGCGCTCCAGAAATTCCCGCAAGTTGATTTGTGGAATTTCACTATGCTAAATTGGCTTCTTCAGAAGACCGATGACTCGACTCGCAAGCGATTTGAATTGAAATTCGCGCAAGAAGACTTCCCTCTTTATGAGGATCTTTTTACTTTTTTGACCAATCAGTGTCGAGCACTGGAGACACATGCCTTGAGTTCTCCAGCCACATCTTCTTTCAAGCAACAGCCATCACATTCCAATAAAGGGAAGGTGAACTGGCGCACTGAGGACAGACGTAGTCCTCACGTGATGATGGTGTCTACCACTCGCGAGTCTCCCAACGCCGCTCATTTTATTTATTGTTCGCATTGTCGCTCCAAGTCGCACACACTTCAAAGGTGTACCGCATTTTTAGGATTATCTCCTCATAATAGATTTACATTTGTCAAATCCGCTAACCTATGCACGAACTGCCTGAGTTCGGTGCATTCGTTCTCCTCTTGTCGCTCTACATCCACATGCAGACATTGCTCAAGTAAGCACCACACTCTACTGCATTTCTTTAAGGAAAATGACGACAGAATTTCTAACAAAGAAGTTCAAACTCCAAATGAGTCTTCCGCAACAAGTTCTTTTAATCCGCATTCTTCGCCACCACTTGCCATGTCTTCCATTGGCGAAGCTTTAGGTACTCCTCAATCGATATTACTGGCCACGGTGCGGTTCCAGGTCCGTGATAAGTGGGGAAATTACCAATCTGTTCGAGCCCTCTGTGATTCGGGCAGTCAAACTAGCTTCATGACAGAACGATGTCGTAAGCGTCTCGCTCTTGAACTCATTCCATCTTCATCGTCCATAACTGGAGTGGGTCATTCCGCTATATCCTCTGCGCACGGATATGTAAATTGTTCAATCCGTCCGGATGGATCTTCTACTAATTTGGGTGTCGCTGCCATGGTGTTACCCTCTATCTGCTCGGAGTTACCGACTAGTCCGCTTTCCAATATTCATTGTTTCGAAAACTTGAAACTCGCTGATCCCTTGTGGCATTCTCCTGGTCCCGTGGATATGCTCCTCGGGGCTGAAGTCTTTTCCCGCATAGTCAAAGAGGGTGTCATATCTGGCGATGGTACGAGACCTGCTGCTATGAACACAATCTTTGGTTGGATACTTTTAGGTCCCACTTCTTCCAGCACAACGCATAAGGTGCATTCTTTTTTTGTCTCGACCGAATCTTGTCTTAACGACACGTTGAGAGAATTCTGGAAGTTGGAGGATATCCCCAATCGCTCAATCCTGTCGCCTGAAGATAAACAGGTGGAGGATCATTTCACAAATACGCACTACCGTGCGCCCTCTGGTCATTTCGGAGTCTGTCTCCCCTTTAAGGAGTCTAAGTCGTCGCCGCCGTCGTTTCCTGGGTCACTCAAAATGGCCGATCGCCGATTATTGGCACTTGAACGTCGACTATCGAAGCAACCTTCGGTACGTGATCTTTATCACAACTTTATGCGCGACTACTTAGATGCTGGTCACATGACTAA
Source organism: Malachius bipustulatus (assembly GCA_910589415.1). NCBI lineage: Eukaryota > Metazoa > Arthropoda > Insecta > Coleoptera > Melyridae > Malachius > Malachius bipustulatus. The sequence goes on along the minus strand of OU342638.1, from coordinate 38,576,525 downwards.
GCTTTCTACTCCACCGCCGCCTGATAACTGCTATTTTATCCCGCATCACTGCGTTCTGAAAACAGAAGGCAGCACCGCAAAGATACGCGTAGTTTTCGACGCGTCTGCCAACGCTGAAAACGGACCTTCATTGAACGCATGTTTGCTCACTGGAAGCAAGCTTCAATCAGATATTTCAGTTATACTCTTACGCTTTCGCTTGTACAACTATGTTTTTACATGCGACATCCGCCAAATGTATAGACAAATTTTAGTCTCTCCGCCTCATCGCGTATTTCAAATGATTCGCTGGAGATTTTCGCCGCAGGACCCCGTCGAGACTTATTCCTTGAATACCGTCACCTATGGGGTGTCAAGTAGTCCTTACTTGGCGATTCGCTGTTTGCTACAATTAGCAAAAGAAGGTCAAAATCAATTCCCGCTAGCCTCTCGTGCCATTAATAATAGTCTTTACGTGGACGATTTGGCATTGGGTGCCGATGACATCGCTTCCGCCATAAAACTTAGGGACGAGATTGTCCAGTTATTGAGTTCAGGTGGCTTTGAACTCCGTAAGTGGGCGTCTAATCACGCAGCTGTGTTGGATGGTATTCCTGAGGATCATCGTCAGACCAGTTCGTCTAATTTTGATCCAGACGCAGAAATGATTTTTAAAATTCTTGGCCTCCAGTGGCAGTCCAATCTGGACGTTTTCACCTTTCATGTCAACGCTGTCCACACACAGTGCTCCAAGAGGTCTATTTTATCGGAAGTTGCCCGTATTTATGATCCTCTGGGGTTTCTGTCACCTTTAACATTCTTCGCTAAACATCTCATCCAGCGCCTATGGTCTTTGGCATTGGGCTGGGATGAATTACCGCCGGCTGAAATATGTTCTCAATGGCAGAACTATAAGGCCTCTTTATCGCAACTGTCTCACGTAAAGATAAATCGGTGTCTTAAACCGCAATCTTTCGTCGAGAGTCAACTGGTTTTCTGCGACGCCTCTGAAGCCGGCTATGCTTCAGTAATTTACTTCCGCTTTCGTGATGATCAACAACGCATTTCTGTATCTTTAGTGATGGCAAAATCCAAGGTCGCTCCTTTGAAACGAATATCTATTCCTCGTTTGGAACTGTGCGCAGCCGTGTTACTGGCAGATCTAGTGTCATTTGTTCTCGATACGTTTCGCAACCACTTGGTTTTCAATAAGGTAATTGCCTGGAGTGATTCCACGGTCGCTTTGTCCTGGATAAAGTCCTCACCGCATCGGTGGAAGACCTTTGTGGCCAATCGGGTTGCCCACATACAAGACACGATTCCTCCCGATTGTTGGCGGCATGTCAGGTCAGCTGACAATCCCGCTGATCCCGCTTCTCGAGGTCTTTCGCCAGAGCAGTTGTTGTCATGTTCCCTTTGGTGGGCGGGGCCTCCCTGGCTTAAAGAACCGCCATCCAGGTGGCCTGAAGATCTTCTCGTTTCCGCTATCTCCGCTGACTCTCTGCCTGAGGGCGAGGTCGTTTCTTTACTCGCTGAAGTAAGTACTTCTATTGTAGATCGTTTACTTCTTCAACATTCTTCGCTACTAAAAATACAACGCATCCTGGCATATTGTTTTCGATTTGTCCAGAACGCTCGAGGGCACGATCGAAAGTCACTCACTTTAACTGATGCTGATTTACACCAAGCCTTAATGGTCAGGGTCAAGGACGTTCAGTCCTCATATTTCAAATCTGAAACTGCTCAGATACGCAAGGGACAGTTGTGCCCAAAATATTTACAGAAATTCTCGCCTTTCATTGACGCTGACAGGATATTTCGAGCAGGTGGTCGTTTGGTTCATTCCCCTTTGTCTATGGAAGCCAAGCATCCTGATCTACTTCCGCAGAAACACAAACTCGCCGACAAGGTTCTAAGAAGACCCTTAGTCAAGCTCTGCCCATTACCCTGTCAGTAATGAGCAGCCTCTTATCAATTTATAATTTGTAAATATCGCAACTGCTGTAAGTTTTAAGAAATTCACATTTAATTCACATTCTTCGCTTATTATTCGCTACGCAAGTGCTGCAAAGTAAATCTTTATTTTAATAGTAATTTTTCAAATTCGCAAATTCGCTTTCACTTTTTTCGGAAAATTACATTGTAATTTTGGTGGGCGGTAATGTTCCGTCCCCATTTCCCGTTCCTACACCCGCCTGTGGTCCGGACGGCATAGTGCAATACGACGCATCGATACTCGCCCCGCACCCCTGAAGGAAGAACCTACAGGTGAACAGAGAGTGAAGATTAACCCTTCGAGACGGTCGCACGCAAAAGATATCGCTCCGCGCTCCGCTATATTCGCACGCTCGCTGTTGTCATCCAATTGTAAGTACCCGCTTGTTTTTCCTAATTACTTCTTATCCTTATCAATATATAATTCTTTTACCCGCATTTATCGCTACACCGCCACTATTCATTAATCCGCGTTTATTGGGAATTACAGGAACTAAAGCTGTTTTCTGTACCCTACCGCCGGCGTCTTAGACAGGTCGTAAAAATATAATTGCGTCTGTGATAAGAACCCCAAACAAATAAGATAATTTCTATTACTTTCGTTAATTTTTATTTTATTTTATAAAATTAGAAATTAAGTCTCAAAACTGACAGATGTAAACAGAAAAAAATCTGTTACTTTTAATAAAGAACTTGACAACAAAGCCAGGGCAATGTTGTGATCGATTATTAAATTTATTGTTTTTGCGTCTTCCTAATGTCAAACATTTTCATTTGATCCCTTTAATAACCTTCAAATTCTAACTGTCATTTTTAGTGTCATAATGTTTGATGTTACAACGTAGCATAAACAAATATGACCTTGGCAGACTATCTAGTAATAAATCAATTGAGATCCTGCGTCATGCGCAGTTAATTCATAGTAATGTGGCTCCCAGACTGAATGGTTTTGAAAAAGAAAAACCCCTTTGACGTTTAAAATGTCGACTTGCCTGTCATGAATGACTGTTTAGATTTCCCGCCCTGAATGTTTGATTTGAATTTAAAGTTCTCCCTCCCTGATTTCAAATAAATGACCACATCACTTACTTACCGTTTGTAATCGTTATTTTTACCTGGGCTCGTGTTTGTAGTTTTGGCTCGTGATCTGTCTAGTTTTCACCTTGTTTGGACATTACGTTGTTGTGTGTGTAGTAACCTTATTTGGGTTCGTTCGTAGCAAACGCTACGAAAATACTTTGAGCCAGTCTTTCGTTGAGAGATAGGAGATTTAATTTAAAAGACAGAGTTTCCCCTTTGAAATGAATTGATTTATTGACTTTTGAAATGATTTGAATGTTTGAATTGATTTGAATTGATTTGAATCTCTCCCCACCAACCCACTCGACTGATCCCACCCGCAAAGAGTTCCGCCTACACAAAATTTATAGTCAGAGTAAAAAAAGAACCCCGTGAAAATAAAAAAACCTCTGACTTGCGAAGTGCCAAAAATAAAATACAAAAACATACAAGGAAAAACACACAACGAAACACATACAATGAAACGACGACATGTTAGAATCAAGCATTTGCTTGGGCGTTGAGGGGTGAGAACTAAATCTCTTGTATTATGGTAACCTGTCATTTTAACGTTAGTCTTTGCGAACCGTTTAGTACCTGTAAAGAAAAGACATAACAAAACACACATAAATTAGACCCTTTGATGCGAGAAGCCCAATCGACTTATCTCAACACCTCCGTGGACTAATACCAAATAAATAAAATCGATTCCAAAGGACATCCAACGTTAAAATGAGACATAACCTATACAACAGATTGAAGCGTCGTTGTCTAACGTCGCGATTCGTGAGCCAAACATACAAAATCATATCGCCGTTTCATTTAGGATTTTACATAAAAATACACCATGACAAAAACGTAAAATACAAGAGACACAACATAATATCGTCACCGTTTTGGTGCTAAATTGACATTGATAAACAAATCTGTTATATTCAGGAAGACCACATTTTATCTTTCTATTTCAAGGACTCATACCTCCTGAAAAGGAAACAAAACACACAAAAATGCAAGTAAAAAAAAACACATAAATAGATCAGGCGAATAAATCAATAGATCGGGCAAGCAAATCAGTAGCAAGAAATAAATAATAGGTCAGAGCAAGTAAATCAGTAGCAACAAATAAATAATAGGTCAGAGTCCAGGAAATATGAAATACAAAATGAGGCCAAACATATTATATAGCAGAGGCGTTATCGATCCATAAAAAAGACGGTCCTTGATAACAATTTGGAAGAGAAATTAAATTAATCAATGCATGTGTCGCTAGTATACCAAAACAATAAAATTTCAATTTAAATAAAATGATTAATGATCAAAACTCACAATGGCAATTTAGTTTGACGAAAATGACAAAGAAGTTAAAATTCACCAATAAAATGCAATCAAAGACATAATAAAATTATACAGTGTGATCGTTTAAATAGTTTCATGAATAAAATGTAAATAAAATTGTTGAGAGCAGAAAAGAGTTTAAAATACAAAGAAAATGTGACCATGGTAAAATAAACCGCTTGTAGAGAAATGTGCTTGATCATAATAATAATAACAATAATAATAATCAAAAAGGCATGTGCTGGTTCAAGATTACAACAAATAAATCTAAACAATTCAAATAACCAAAGAGATTGAATGAAACGTGTGTTAAAATGAATCATGCTTTCCTGTAAAACGTGGCGCCAAAATGGGGCCCTCCCTGACTATAAACTACATGTACCTGCACCAATTGTATGATTTTCATGAGATAAAATTAAAAGTCGAGCAGCACGTGTTAATTTACCAATTAAAATAGATAGCAATTGTAAACCTCTTTACACACAGAAATAATTATTAAAACGCTATGGGCATGGGCCCCCTTCATGAGAGTAACCAAATAACCAAAGGCCACGTGCACTTTTTAAATAAATGATGTTTCAAACAATAAATAAACAGTAAAAGGTAAGAGCTAGTCTCTTGTAATATTGCAACAACGATAAATAAAATAAAAATAAACTCACGTGTGTAGGTATAAATAAACAAATAACAAAATGCTGGGAGAATATAACCAAAAACCAAACAAAAATGATAACGATGAAAAACCATTGTGAAAAACAGCTGTGCAGATGTTCACTGTCTCGTCTCGATGTCAGAAATGAAGTGAAGTCTGATCTGAACACTCAGTGTTGACTAATGACAAAATGCCGTAACACGTTTTTGGATACATCGAGTGACCGACAAAATTGACGTTTCTGCTTCGAAAGCTTGAAGTGACAAATGACATTTGAATTCATAGAACATAACTGAATAATAATAATAATAATAATGTTTATTTTTGAAGAATATTACATTCTTTATAACTATAATACAATACTTAATTAAATCTACATTAAATCAAACCTACTTACGTATACATTTTTTTCCTATACCTACTAGGTAATTATTTCTTTTTGCTCATTTTGCACTATCATGTTTTTATTTTTATTCTCAATACCTATGTTTATGTCTAAGATCGCGTGGTCAGTAATTTTATCATCGTTATTGTTGTTTACAATATCCATTTCATACCTACCTATGTGTTATGTTTATCAACAATGCAACAATCTGATAGTGTCCTACTTTTACTTGTCCATTGATTTCTACCAAATATTCACCATTTTCTTCTTTTTCTGTTCTATTTTCTTCTTGTATACACCACAATTTACATCAAAAACATCATGACTTACATCCATATTCAAATTCAATTTTCTATTCACCTCAACACAATTGATACATTTCTTCTTTTTTTCGCAGTCTTTTGATAAATGTTCTCCGCTGCATCTAAAACACGCCATTCTATTTTTACATGCTTCTTTTTTATGATTGTATCCCCCACAATTGAAGCATCGCTTTATATATACGTGCTCGTAAACATAACAGCGATCCCAACCAATGTTAATTTTTTGCATCTCCATTATCTGCTTGAACGATGACTCATCCACTTCTGCAATCAAGTCCCAGTATCTCTTTTTCTTTGTTTCTAACAATTTAACTATCTTTATTTGACTCACATAGTTGTTCTGTTGTTTAATTTGACTGATTATTTCTTCATCTTCATTTACTTCACTCAGTCCACATATTTTTATTCTTCTTTTTAACTTCTCAATCATATCTGCTTTATAATCTGTCATCTTCTTACTAACTTCTGCTTTGAGATTTTCGCCATCCTGTTTTGTTTCACAATTTACTATAATAGCACCACCTTTTGTTTTCTTTATGCTTTTCACTTTGTTGGAGACAGGATCAACAGTATCCCTCAATTCCTTTTCAATTTTTTCATGTTCCTTTTTAACTTCATTTTTATTTATCTCATTTTTAGGTTTAATAATCACAGGTGTGATTGTTTCCTTAATTGCATCCTTATATGATATCTTCTCCTTTTTATCTTCCAACTTTTTTACTATCTTATCTATATTATTTGCTAATACCTTTTGTTCTGCCGCTTGTTCTTGCATTTTTGCATCCATTTTGTAAATGAATTGAACTATCATGTCCAATCCACCTTCTAAAACCCTTTGTTTGTAAATTTTATAATCATTTCTACAGGGTTGACAAATAAACCAAAGTGCAGTACTTTTCTTCAGTACCTTACATTCATTGTCTGAAATATTCATACACACTTTGTGTACTGGTTTTCTACATAATCCACAATTCCAACCTTGCTCTCCACTTTCAACCTCCTTTGTACACACACTACACTTGCTACTCATTTCAGCTATATTTTTATCCTTTTACATTTAAATTCTTCGGTTTGTTCATACTATACTATATCGCAGTCCGGCAACGATGTGCATCGTGCCGCTGCTCAAACACTACTATCCTAATAGGATCGACTTAAGTTTACAATTTTTAACATGCGCAGTTGTCATATGGTTTGGGTCCTTTCACTCATGGCCACCTAAGTGAAGGTGGCCATGTTTCACTCCTTTCAATTATTGATTTGTTAATGAAAAAAATTAGGTTATGTACAACACTGTCGAAAACTTCTCTGAGAGCGTTCACTTTAAAACAACGCACCAAGAACGCTCGGTAATTCGCCCGGTAGGTTATTGTTTATCATTCACACGGCGTTTATTATGAACGCACTCCTTGAATAGAAGAGATTCCAGCGAACGTCAAATGTCACTGTCGATTGTCGTTATTGAATAAATAGCACAGAATTAAATTCTGTGTAAAGTGTGTAAATAAATAGCACAGAAGAACCAACAATTAAACAAACAAAAAATAAATAGTTTAATAGTGTATTATTGTGTATTATAATTTAATCTTTAATCATCCAGCAATAGTCGCATTTTCATTTCAAAGAAAAGTGCAACTTTATAGTTAACATCATGAGTTTAAATGAGGGCAATAATTATTATCGTCCGGTTCAACATCAGCAGGAGGTGGAGAAAATGATCATCAAAACGGAAGCCTCAGATGAGGATGATGATCAGTTCATGGAGTCCGAGGAGGAGCAGGAGTTCTTGCTACTCAACTCGGCGAAGTTGAAGTGTGAAGATGAACAAAACGAGGACGCTGGTTGCGGGGAGGCACCTGTTCCTATAAAACGAGAACCCGAAGACTTATCGACGTCGACCTTGAAAGAAGAGATCGACTTCGAGGACCACAAACCCGGCTGGCATCAGTTGACTGGTAGTCGTGGTAGCGTTGGAATTTCTAAGGATCGGTGTGAGTCTGTTCAAGAAAGTGGGGCACTTCAGGCACGATCTTCTGAAAGCAATAGCGGAGGAGAGTTGAAGTATAACTGTGCGCATTGCGCGTGTAAAACAAAGCGTAGATCTAGTTTCATCAAACATTATAAAATTAAACATTCCAAACATGCTAAAATGTACAAATGTCCAGAATGTACTTACAAAACAAAACTTAAAGGTAACTTGACTGAACATTATAAACGTAAGCATTCCAAAGATGCTGAACTGTTCAACTGTCAGGAATGTTCTTACAAAACAAAGTATAAAAGTGCTTTGACTGAACATTATAAACGCAAACATTCCAAAGATACTGAACTGTTCAAATGTCAGGAATGTTCTTACAAAACAAAGTATAAAAGTGCTTTGACTGAACATTATAAACATAAACATTCCAAAGATACTGAACTGTTCAAATGTCAGGAATGTTCATTTGAAGCAAAATATAAACGTGATTTGACTCAACATTATAAACAAAAACATTCCAAAGATGCTGAACTGTTCAACTGTCAGGAATGTTCTTACAAAACAAAAATTAAATCTGAATTGATAAAACATCACAAACGTAAACATTCCAAAGATGCTGAACTGTTCAACTGTCAGGAATGTTCGTACAAAACAAAAATTAAATCTGAATTGATAAAACATCACAAACGTAAACATTCCAAAGATGCTGAACTGTTCAACTGTCAGGAATGTTCGTACAAAACAAAAATTAAATCTGAATTGACAACACATCACAAACGTAAACATTCCAAAGATGCTGAACTGTTCAACTGTCAGGAATGTTCTTACAAAACAAAAATTAAATATTATTTGACTGAACATCATAAACGTAAACATTCCAAAGATGCTGAAGTGTTCAACTGTCAGGAATGTTCTTACAAAACAAAAATTAAATATTATTTGACTGAACATCATAAACGTAAACATTCCAAAGATGCTGAACTGTTCAACTGTCAGGAATGTTCTTACAAAACAAAAATTAAATATTATTTGACTGAACATCATAAACGTAAACATTCCAAAGATGCTGAACTGTTCAACTGTCAGGAATGTTCTTACAAAACAAAAATTAAAAATAATTTGACTGAACATCACACACAAAAACATTCCAAAGATGCTGAAGTGTTCAACTGTCAGGAATGTTCTTACAAAACAAAAATTAAAATGTATTTGACTGCACATCATAAACGTAAACATTCAAAAGATGCAGTTGTGTACGCATGTCCTAAATGTCAGTATGAAACGAACATTACAATGGACTTCTTCCAACATTTGCAGTCCGTTCACTCAATCAGAATGAGCTAATGGATACCAAGACCGAGATACAACATGTAAATGGAAAGTGCTAAGCAATAGATCTTTAGTTTTAAGAACTCTGTTCATGGTAAATATACATACAGGATGTCCCAAGATTTCTTTATCAAGGGATATCCGCGTTGTTTAAAAAAATAAACAAATGAAATTCGGGAAATTTCAACCATACCCCTAAGGCTTTGCAGCTGCACCCTCAATGCCGCTTTACGTCTTTCTACCCCTAAGTAATCATCCCCTACTTTTTTTTTTCAAATGACACCCCCATATTTTTTTTGCTCGACAGGATTGTTGACTTCTTTCTGAATACAATGTCACACGATTTTTTTAATTCGAGACATATCTAGCACGCCGAAAACAATATAATACCATAACAAACGAGGGTCGTCAAGGAGTAATAATTAACATTTAATATGACATTAAAACCACAGAAGCAATTATTGTTATTAACGTCTATACCAGTAACACCGGTATTACTATTTAAGGTGGTTGGAGGAAACATTAACACAAAAAACAAGCAATTACAACTTCTTGACAACCCTCGTTTGTTATGATATTATATTGTTTTCGGCGTGCTAGATATGTCTGGATTTAAAAAAATCTTGTGACATTGTATTCAGAAAGAAGTCAACAATTCTGCCGAGCAAAAAAAATATGGGGGTGTCATTTGAAAAAAAAAACCAGGGGATGATTACTTAGGGGTGGAAAGTCATAAAGCAGCATTGAGGGTGCAGCTGCAAAGCCTTAGGGGTATGGTTGAAATTTTCCGAATTTCATTTGTTTTTTTTTTTAAATAACGCGGATATCCTTTGATAAAGAAATCTTGGGACACCCTGTATACATCCACGTCTCGTAAGTTTCATCAATTTTTTTGGGACCGAGGAGCGAAATAGGGGTGCTGGGTGGGTAAGAAGCTAAAAACAGCCATTGCAAACTAATATTAAGGTCACAACTAAGGCCTCTTTGGCACTACAGTCGAATTTCTAATTTTTTTTTCTTGACTTTCAGGGCAAGGAATATGACGCGGTGAATTCGACACTACTTGATTATTAAGTGTGATATACTAGATGAGCCAGGATCGGGCTTCTATACTTAAACAACTTTTAGACACCGGTTTTTTCGCTTATCTTGTATTTGCAAGAGCAAATGAATACCTTGTTGGTGTTACTACAGGTATGTTCTCCACCCCTATACATATAGGTGCCATAGTGAAACAGTAGGAGACGTGGATGTATATAATGACCCTGTTTATTTACAAAGTTATGAAACAGAGGAGTTGCTGATAATGTAATTTAAGTTCATAAGCCGAGTACATTTCCTCTATTGCAGAAACTATGTACTGTATTATTTTAGATTTAAATTATTAGGAAATAAGTTGTATGTACTCAAGAGAGGAAGGTGCAGTCCTGTCTTTCCGAGAGGATGGTCATCGGCATATTCTAGCAATAAGTTAGTTAAATATTATTGTAATAGGGTAATTATCGATAAAATGGATATTAGTATAACTCCGAATTTTGCTTAACCGCCCTTTGCTATAGCCTTACAATTTTTTTACTTTCAAACGAACAACAATTTTTACAGCAAGCCCTCATGCAGGACTTGCTGTCACTAAGCTGTTTTCAAATGCAAAGTTTCTCTCAAAACGCACTGTCAGCAGATACGTAGTTTTTTTGTGTACAGTTAAATATGTATTGTTATGGTATTCCTTTCCCCCCTTATCTTGTTTATTATTATTATTATTAATTCTATTTAAGTTAAGTTAATTTAAATTAAGAATATTTATTTACAGAAAATTACAAAAAAAAACCTACTTCGAGCTCTGTGATTCTAACTTTTGTTAAAACTACACTTAATAATTTAAAATTAATTATCACATCAAAATCTTACAATATCCCTCACAATATGCGTCTCGCTGCCTCGCTTCTCCTTTTCCTGAACTACCAACTCTCTCTGTCACTCTCTTCGTCTCTCGCTGCTTCTCTTCTTCTTTACGCTTCTCCTTCCTTTCTTAAATATAATCTTTAATTTCCTATCTTCCAGGTTTCTTCCACTTCTTTTCAAGTTGATCCTCTCTATAATTTATCCCCTTCCGACTTCTTCACGTTCTCTTCGCTATCTATTTGTTCTTCTCTTTTGTGCTTCCAAAATAACTACCTTCACCCTTTTTACCTTTTCTGACACACGCTCTTCTCAATTTCAATCTAATTAATTAATTCTCCTCGTTAGCTATCTCTTTGTTCTTCTCCTTTTTCCTTCCAAATAATTATTTTTACTTTTCTTACTTTTTTCCTTGACAGTCCGCTTCCAAATTTTCTTAATTCTTCATTATTATTTCTTTCTTTCTTTTACTTTTATCTTCACAGATACACTTCCAAAATTATTCAATTCTAATTCATTATTATTTTCGACAGTTCCTTTCTAAATTTTTATAATTATTTCCCCCCGTTGCTATCAACATTTTTCACATTCACTTTTTTTTTTCACTACTGATTTTTTTAAACAATCCAAAATTTATTTTTGACATTTTTAATAATTAAATACTAATAATTTTTATTTGTTAAAATCTTCAAATCAAATCCAAACTTTAATCATTAGCTGAACCCAATTTTTCATAACAGTATTTCTTCAATAATACTTCTACGTTCCGCTGTATTAAAGTGAACATGTCGAGAAAAATATGTGCTGTGAGTGGTTGCTCGAACTATGGATGGATTGTTAAGCACGTCCAGATCTTTTCACAGTTTTCCAAGCAGCAGGAATGAAGAATTTGTGTGTATGAAGTTAATTTTATTATAGAAGCCGCGTAAATAAATTCGTAATATTTTATAACTATACAGGGTCAACCTTTGGGAGCTGATACCATTTATATAGGCTAAACTGTCAGCTTGACAGTTTCCATTTTTTGTGTATTTGTGTTTTAAGATAAACTCAACATTTCCGTTTTTTTTGCGTTTTTTTTTATGGATTCATGTTTTTCATCAAAAATTAATAAGTGACTAGTAAAACGACATAATATCGATCTTCAATTGTTTTTGAGTTACATATTTGGATTTTTTGAATTTTTTGACACTTTCAAACTAAAACCAAATACGTTAAAATATTAATACCGGACACTCCTATACCTATAGCATTGCAACAGGTTGCGTCCACTTTAGCAGCGCCACCAAGCATGAACTGGGGCCACTAAAAATTAAATTTGGTGAAACATAGCGGGAGTTTTAAATATCAACGCTGAATAGAAAAGCCCTTAAAATTAATTAGACGGAATAGACGGAGGAAATTGGGACGAAGAATTATAATACAACAATAAACAACAAAGTTTTTAATATGTTTATTATATTAACAATAATTAACTACTATTACACACAATATTATTAATATCTTTAGGTATGAATATTTCAAAAAGATTGAATCGCTATATATACCTAAGTGTAAGCCTTTTATTTGCCGCAATTCCAATAATGTGCTCCCTTGCAGTTTTAAAGGTCTATTATTTGCTGGATTAACAAAATTTTCCTCTTTGAAATGATCAGTAGGTACAAAATAATATGGTGAGAAATCGGCTTCGACACTCCACACTTTTTCAAAATTTCGTCATTCATCGATGTTATTATAACCTATTTCTTGTTCCTATTTCCATCAGCATAGTTATAAAATATTAATAAGTTTATTTACGCGGCTTCTAAAGTTAACTTTATACATAATTCTTTATTCCTGCTTGGAACACCGTGGAAAGATCTGGACATGCTTAACAATCCATAATGCAACCGCACACAGCACACAGCACATATTTTCCAGACATTATGTTCACTTCAATACAGCGGTACATTATAAATGCCTATTTAACTGCGTACGCAACAAAATTATCCGCTGATATAATGCTTTGAGAGTAACTTTAAATTGAAATTATACTTGAAACTAAAACGTTCAATAATTACTATATCTCATTTAATAACTAGGAGGAGTAAACTGCAAAGTATCATTTACACCACTAAAAGTCACCAGATTAAATCACCAGATTTTTTTTGGCGGCAAATTTGAATTGAAACAATAATTATTAATAAGGAAGATAGGATAGGACTTATTTTCGGTGTAGGAAGTCTACTTTTCATTAGACTCTACAGCAGTATCACAAATCATTGTGATTTGCATAATATATCAGTATTATAGTGCTGAATTATTTTCTGAATATAAATAGAATGAAATTGAATAATTTATAGATATTTCGAATAATATATTAAGGATAATAATAATTATTAACATTCATATTAAATTTATTGAAAGTACTTTATTTTAGGCAATACTTATGTGACAAATTTAATATAACATATAAATATATTTTATGTATGTATTATATAACACATAACATCGTAGATAAAGTTTTTATTTTACATTTAATAATATATAATTTGTGGATAAATCAATTTTTTCAAACAGTATTATAAACAGCATTTTTCAGTTTTTGTAGGACCAGATTCAAAGTGCGTTGTTGAAACTAACTTTATCACATACAGCAGTCCCTGTTTGGTCTAAATCTGCACCTTGTTCGATTGGAATATGTTCTTCAATTATTGGTGAAGTACGCATATATAGAGTAGTTTTTCCAAAATCTTGTAGGTGACACTCTTTTCTTCCCGTTTCTTTGGAGGAGACATCCTCTCACTTGTACTTGATGTAGGATTATCCATAATGGCACTTGAAACCGTTTGCAGGATGAAAATGGAAAGCCAAAAATAATTTCAAAATTCTGAAAAGGATGTCTGTTCTCTAAAAAGAACTGAATGGGCTTCAAAAAGAACTTATTTGGTTTTGAAATAGCTTTTAAAGAACTTATTTAGAACAACTTATAGGGTTTTGGAAATAACTGATTATAAAACTGATGTGTCACATTCGACGCTGACATTGTAAACAATAATGACACAACAATAAAAAAACAAGCGTATAATGTAGTGTTGAGCGTTGCATAGATTCTATTTCCTGTACAAGTTTTGCTGGGTGTAATTTTGCCTATGAATTGACCAATGAGAAGCATCTTTTTTTGGCGGTTTATTTAAATTTACTCCTCCTAGTTATTAAATGAAGTATAATGACAAATTATTAATAATAATTAATTATCATTGACTGCAGCTGTCAAAAACCGTGAAAAGTTACCTAACTTTGAATTTAAAAACAGAGCTTATAGTGGCCCCAGTTCCTGCATGAGGGCGCTGTAAAAATGGACGGAGGTTTTGAGAGGAAGTGTCCGGTATTATATTTTAAGGTATTTGCTAAAACCGTGTTATCTATGAAACTGCATGTATGTATATGACATGCGGTGGAGTGCTAGAACGTTAATTACAGATCTGCCAGATAATTACTGATTTTAAAATGCCCTGTATTGTCAAAATGTTGATCTGATATTGCTGGAAATAAACTCTACCCCCTGTTAGAAGAGTTAATTACTGATAAAAAATGAAAGACCATTCAAAATATTCACCCTATTTTCACAATTTGCAATTTAAAATCGATAATTATCTGACAAATCTTTAATTAGCGTTCTAGCACTCCACCCCCGAATTGCTGAAATGAATTTTAGTTCACTAAAAAATTAACAAGTTATCACACAAAACTCGAGAAATCAGAAGAAACGCGCAAAAAGTGATTGAAAATGACTTTTGAAATTTCGAATTTTACAATTAAAAAAATAAATAAAATTAATAAAAAGCGTTAATACAGGTTCCCTAGACAATATTAGGGAACCTGTATTACCGCTTTACTAGGGTAGCGCATTCTCATTCTCACAAAAAGTTGGGAAAAAATTTGGGAATGTCAAATTGAACTTCAAAAACGTCAGATTTTCCATGAACGTACAACTGTCTAAAAATTCATATAATTATTTCTTATTAAATCTGCGTATTTTATAAAAATAGTAAGCTTTTGATGCGTTAGAAGATGTTTTAACAATAAAAAGTGGGCTTTCCACTTGTTTGCGTTGCCTAAAGGTAACTTTCTTAATATTTTAAACTCATTATTATAGTCCTCTATCAATACTTACCTGTTACTAGGATCTTCTGAACAAAAAATGCATTCAGCTCCATCAGCAGACATTGGGTACGTTCACCTGACGTCAACTGTTGAGTTGTTGAGGTAGCGCTTGCGTTCAGACATACCGCTCACTTACAACCGTTGCGTATTTTTGTGAGCGTAAATATTTCACGCTCAGCATGTCAACGTGTATGTTGCGGACATGCACAAAGTGGGAAGTAAAAGTTGCAAGTAAGAATGCTTCTGATATAATCAGCGACAAAGAAATGATAATAATTATTTCTATAAACTTGAATCGTATCCAGAAACATGTCACATATCTCTCTATCTCAACAATTCGTTCAGACTATTTCCAACATGTTGCAACAACTAACACTCAACCGTTTTGCGCTTCTATTCAACAGTTGACGTTAGTCAACGAGTGAAATTCGCTACCCTTGTTAAGCGTTAGTGTCGGTAATGCAGGTTCCCTACTCTCGACGTAGTCGAAGATTTCAGAGCTTGTTGATTTTTATTTCATCCTGTGTTACTTGTCAACTCTCATTATTTTATTCTCAATTTTAATTTAAATTTTACTGGTTTTCTGTCTATGTCACTATACTGACAAAGAAAGAAAATAATAAATAGTATATTAATTATAATGATAATTAATAATAATGAGGATTTTAATTTTTCATCTATCTTTTTACAATTCCGCATTTCACGGTTTGTCTGCGCGTTTGTTTTGTCCCCTAAAATCGTACGTCACGTGAACACCGAACGCAGCCAGGTCCAGTTAAAAATTTATTCGTTTTTGTTGTAAATGTCACCTGTCATTAGTTGTTTTGTGTCAATAAAATGTCAGTACAACATGTCAATTGTCAATCAACGTAACGTCAATAATGATTTAAAATCAAATTATTTAGCCATTAAAAACCACTCAAATCAGAAATTATTATTATTTTGTTATTTTTTCATATCAACGGTAAAAAATCGGGATGTGATTTGAACTGATAATCAAAAATTTAAATAAGAATCCGGGGATAACATGAAATGAAAATTACAAGTCTCGTCGTCGCTCGCATCCGCATCCCAGATCGAATCCAATCAGCTGTTTACCGCAGTAGTCACAAGGCTGGACTATTATTTTATTACTTACTTATCTCGTTGAATTTTTATTTACTTCCGATAAAATTAATCGTAATCGACCGCAAAAACCAAATGTTTTTATTCCGGGACAATGGAAAGCAATGCTGTAAGATTTGTAGTGAAAGGTAAGTCAGAGCCGATCTAGTTCTAGTTCTAGTTCCAATTATTTATTACAGGACCCAGACCAACGAACTTGGACAGGTATAACAGCTCCCACTTACTTTCACTATTGTTCTCGTGGACCTTGTAGAATTATTAGTCTCGTTACTCTTATTAGGAATTAAGTGAAGTGAAAGGGAGTCTTGTTTGTTTGATTCCTTTGACTAATGTCTGTGTTATTATAGTTCTATATGTTTTGCAAAATATGGTTTTTTAACGTGCTTTAATATTGTTATGTTACCTAAAGTGTTGATTGAAGATACGGAAAATGCCTTATAAGTACATGAAAATTAATTCCTGTAAGTCTACTTTATCGGTTCTGTATTAATTTCATTATTTAAAGCAATTACAACTCGGTGGGAAAAGATTAAATTAATAATACTGACAACTAACACTATTATTCCTCTGTACTCTATTATTATACTGTTCTTTCTTTTTCTTATTATAATTATCTTCTATCAATTGTTTACTCTATGGTTAACTTGTATCCTTACTCTCTTCTATTACTGAGACTGCTTGTTTGATTTATGATAACACCTGACCAGACCATAGAACTATAGAAAGTTAACTCTTATTCTGTGGTAACTGTTCCATGCGATTTATGTATAGGAAAATATCGAGCAGAAAAATAGTTTCTTTTTATCATAAATAAAACGAGCGAATTTAATTAATTAATATACAAAATAATGGAGTAGGTCATGATATTGACATCAGACATCTAGATAGATATAATTTATTTGTATTTATCTTCTATTGGTTTTATCTCCAGCATGAAATTTGCTAGTCGTGCCATAAACCACAGATTGAGTCTCGCTTTCCTCTGTCCTATTGACAAATTATGACGATAAGAAGATAACAGGATAGATAAAAGGTTGTTACTCTGTTCTGTTTATCGTTATCTGTCTTTTCATGTTTACCGGTTTCTTAGTCGCTTTCTATTGTTGCAGTTTGTTATTACAATTTAGTGCAAGTGTCGAATGTCAGTTTAGTTTATTAACCTATCTATTGCCTATCTGTCATATTCTCTCCCTCTGTCAAATAACCGGAACTAGACTGTAAGATTTAATCAATTTCAGAAACTAGAAACTGTAAAGTTAGTGTTATTTCTTATGTTCGCTTATTTCGTTGTGAAATATTGTGTTGGTTGTCACCTGTCGCTTGTCAATTTAATATCAAGTTTAACTACTAACTGTCAAAGTCATGTTTACTCTTCTCTTGGTTGTGATTGTGTCTTTAAACTGAAATTATTGAGTTTGTAGCGTAGGAAACTAATTTCTGGAAAAGTTGTTGCCTGTCTAGTTGTGCAATTTGAATCCAGGCGACTGATTTATGATACGCTTGTCAGTTGTCAATTTACTAAAATGCATATTAGTCAAAGTTGATTTGAGTGTTACCTTTATCTGTCGTTTCGTTACTTTTTCATTTCTTTGCTTACTCTTTTTTGTATTCAATTTTATTGTTTTTTTTATTATACTTCGCATCTAAAACAAAAAAAAAACACATATTTAAGTTTGATTTTTATAATATGATCGTACTTTATTAGTTGTCATTTGTCACTTATCACTTATCATTTGTCAGTTTAATAATACAATTAATTTTCGAAATGTCTATCTCTTTATCTTTTATCTTTTCTTCTCGCTCTTATTTTATGCCGGCTTAACTCTTTCGCATAAAATAAAGTCAACAATCGAAATTTATATCCAGTTATAATAAGCGACAGGTCATACTTTAACGATTTAATGATTACAATGATATATCGAAATTTTTACAGGGAACAATGACAGAAATCTACTCAAGGACTACGAGACCTACAAGAGCCAGATCCAGAAGATCGACGGGACCGTCGTCAAGATCCCAAACGATTTCTCGTACGTCGAGGTGCTGGTTCCGGAAGGGAATTTACCTGTTGTTCAGTAAGTTCTTTTTTTTTATTGGAATATTTATATTCACCGGTGTTGGTGTTATTAGTGTTGCCAGGTATTTTGTTCTCAATTATTATTACTACAAGTGTTTGTTTAATCTATTTATTTATTTATTTAAGCTAAGTTATTATTATTATTATTGTATTGTATTGTAACAAATGTAACTCGATCCTGATAAGAATTTTTCCTTATCATCGTTTCTTTCTGCTCCAATAGATTGTTATTATTATTAATAGCAATAGTGCTCGGGTAGAGTACGGGTTTCTTATCTTTTGAATATTATCTCGTAATTTCCACGTATTTCGTATCATTTAGTGCGCTAGTGCTATAGCGCTAGTGGTTTTAGTGTGTTTAGGGTATTTCCTATTTAGTTTTGATGTTTCATATTAAGGTTTCTTCTTTCTTTTGCATAAAGAGAGTAACAGTGTTTATTTTTTTGTTAGTACCTTAGTCGGTTTGTTTTTGTTGATTCACTCAGAAAAGTATATTATTACGGACTCACAAAAAGTCTGACTTGTTAAGTGTAACTCTATACCCTGTACCCAAATCTAATGTTGCTCTAGTTAGTTTGAATGTTTCTGCTTTAGTTAGGGTTCTGTTTTTTTATAACTTGAATTAAATCGGAATTTTCATAAGAAAATGGAGAAGCTACCTTTGCTTGACAATGTAGACAGTACGGAATGGTAAGATGAAGTAATTTTTTTTCTCTCTCTACTCACTCAATATCCTAAAACAACTTTTTCATAACTTTGAGAAATCGATTTATAATCGAACCATGGCCGGGCGATTCTACAGGGTGTTTCAGTTTGTGTAGGTATTCAAAACTCCAGCATTTTTTTTTCTATACATAGAGTTGTGCTCTAAAATATTTTATTTTCGAGACACTGGGTGCTTATGATATTTTTCCCAACTTTCGTGTAAGTTAATATTCGTAACAGTGGCGTAGTAATGGGATTTATTATATATTTGAAGCCCCCAAACTTCTACGCCACTGGAGAAAATAATTTTTTTTTTATAATTTATTTTGAAATTTCATATTTTTTTCAATTTCTTCAAGAATAAAGCCTTCACTCCAAGAAAAATAGTCCAGTCAATGACCTTTTTTCCTATTAAAGTTGTTCTGAGAGTCAATACTTTTTGACTTATCGCGAGTGAAGTGTCAATTTTTCAACCTGGTTTTTCTCAAAATAAAATAACTCAAAAACTGAGTATTTTATCGAAATAATCGTTCCCAGTAAAAATGTAGCTTGGGAAAAAAACAAAAGAATGGTGGCTTTATTGTCCCTGTAGACCTAATACAAACGGAGTAATAGCTTGTTGAAGGTTAGTTCTTCTTATTTGCCAAACGCCCAAATTGAAAGTATCCACGTGAAATTAAATACCAAAAAGTCAAAAAGTCATTTTTTGGGGGAAACCCACAGAACCTTTTTTGTCAGTGCTGAAAAAACCTTTATTTTTTTATAAAAGTGTCCCTAGCATTAAACTGAAGCGAGTTGTGGCGAAAATAATGGTGGTCCCTATTTTTTTCGTCCTCAAAAAAAAGTGAAAATCACCCCCTAATTACCACCCCGATTGAAAATAATCGTTACCATTTTACAAATAATTTTATTTACGCACTTATTGTAACATGCTCTAATAGTTTGACTGGTTTAAAACGCATAGTTTTGAAAAAAAATGAGCTTGAAGGGAGTAATTTTGCAAAAAATTGCCTTTTTTTCAAAATAACTCAAAAACTGTTGATACGCAAATTTTTGAAGACTTCAAAACTGAGGTTTTGCTTTTCTGGAAGTTTTCGTTTTTGTTTTTTCTTCTGTAGGATTAAACTTGAGTAAGATATGGCCGTTTAAAGTTTGCATATTATGTTCGTGTAAATATAATTTGCTTAAGACTTTTCAGCCCAATTTTTTTCAAAAATAAGGGCTGAAAAAAAATTAAATTTATACGAGCTTTTAGCTCTTGAAAAAACCTACAAAATGGTTTTTTGAAGGACTTGATAGCTCGAAAACTAAGCGAGTAATTGGCAAAAAATCAAATCACAACTTCATTCAAGAGAAAATTATTTTTTACATACAATGAGGACTTTTATACCCCCCCCCCCCAACTTTAAATTTTAATCTGAATGAGTCATATGACATGGAACATAGTACTAAGAAACGTTGACTAAATCAAATGTCATTAATTTTACCGCACTTTTTGACGTAAAACTGATCTGTCAAATGTCAAAGATGACGTTGCAGTCGCTGTCAACTTCAAAACTTTGAAGGGAACGGGGAGGGGGTCGTGTGAGACCTCATTTTAAAGGTTAATTTTACCCAAAAATTGTGTTAGTTGTCAATTTTTTAGTCTCTTTGTCAATGAAGTTTATAATCCCCCATACTCTCTTTAAATTCTGAGCCGACTAGTCAAAATTTAATAAATAAAATTAATCAAAATAAAATTAAACATTACCTAATTAATAAAAAAAAAGAACGAAGGTAGCTCATGTGAGTACAAGTATAAAGCACATAAAGTGCAATTACTGGCCTGTTAGATGGGGTCGGAGCATTCCTCCATCGCCCATAACAGTTTTCACGATGGCAGTGCCCGAAACTCCAACATAGAGAGCTTCCACAGCCAACAGCAGAGCCAGCCAGAGTACCAGAACAAGCACAGACACGTGTTTCACTCTACTGGAGCTCATCAGTGTGCTGCATCTGGAGTATCCGGACAACTTCCATTCATCCGACAGCATCCTTCCGGATACTCCAGATGCAGCACACTGATGAGCTGCATCTCGCCGGAAACTCTAACATAGAGAGCTTCCACATTCAACAGCAGAGCCAGCCAGAGTACCAGAACAAGCACAGACACGTGTTTCGCTCTACTGGAGCTCATCAGTGTGCTGCATCTGGAGTGTCCGGAAGGATGCTGTCGGATGAATGGAAGTTGTCCGGATACTCTGGCTGGCTCTGCTGTTGGATGTGGAAACTCTCTATGTTGGAGTTTCGGGCACTGCTATCATGACAACTGTTATGGGCGATGGAGGAATATGACCTACCTTCGTTCTTTTATTTATTAATTAATTGTTGAGTATACTAAACTTATTTCTCTTAAAACATTACCTAATTGAAATATGTATAGTCGACCAAGAGATATAACGAAAAAATCTAATTGTTAAACTGTCATTTTTTAGGACTTCAACAATATTTCAATAATCAAAAAATTGATAAAATGGCAGAAGTCGTTTCGTGATATCTCTGGTCCAACTATTAAAATGAGGTCTCATACGCCTCCCCCTAATAACATGTAAAAAATCGAATCTACAATTCAAAAATTATTTTCGAATAGGGGTAGTTTTAACCCCTTAAAAAATAAAAAACATCTGGCACAGGGTCGACTTTGAAGTAGAGGGAAGATAAGTAAAAACTAAATCCAATTTTTTTTCCAGTAGTAGTGTAAAATTTCAAAAAAAGTTTAAAAAATTGAATTTCTCCAGTGGCGTTAGAAATTTAGGGGCTCAAAATTTACCCCCTCTACTAATTACTTAACCTTCACCAAAGTTAAATTAAATTCACCAAAGAAAAAATTGCTAAAATTGATTTTTTTCTTCCACTTTTACCACTCTGTAGTGTGTGGGTATTTTGAAAATAAAACTTTTTAAAGCAAAATTTAATAGCAAAAAAACAATCATTTTAACATGTTCTACTGCCGGAATTATGAACACAACCTGTAACACCCTGTATAACGAAAAAATGAGAATATTTGTCTCTTTTCAGGGAAGTGAGCGACAGTTTCGGATTCGAGCCTCTGAGAGACGACAAATCGCCCCGGGATGGCGATTATCGGCTCATGTCGCCCAAGGGCGATTGCACCGTCGGATCCCCCGTGGCCGGCGGTTCCCGTTCCGGCAGTTCCACCATCAAAGTCAACATATACGGTACGTACGTTCGTGTACAGGGTGTCGAAAAAGTCCCGGTACCTTCTCCAATAAATGCTTAAGTTTAAATTTTGGATTTTGATTTTTAATTTAATTTACTTTCTAAGATACAATTATTTACAACAGGGTGTCCTATTAAAAAATATATATATACAATGAGGAACATCCAGCATAATTTTTTTTGCAGCAATAGAAAGTAAATTAAATTATTACAAAATTGTAGGATTTATTGAGGGGTACCAGGATTTTTTCAACACCCTGTATTTATTGTTTATATTGACCGAACTTCCTATATTTTTAAGTTTTTGGATTCTCAGGAAAATTCCAGTCCGATTTGATATGGCACACTTGTGCCATGATCTGTCAGAAGTTGTTTTGAGTATTTGAAGTCGGCCTGGAATTTTCCTGGGAATCCCAAAAATGTTAAAATTCAGATCGGACTATGCGACTTGATTTTACAAGAATAAATTTTATGATTATTACTAACTGTGAATGTGATACATCAGGTTTTCTAAGTAATGATGATTAATAATAATTGATTTGTATTAACGTCCAGTTCAATTATTGTTATCAATGAGAGAAATACCTCAAATTCCACAACCAAATTCCTGATGTTTCAAGTTTTAATAGTAGTAGTGATTGAGCAGTAAATTCCATTAACATTTCCAAGCAGGATTCATTCATTTTATGAGAAAAGAATAATGCGAAATATTTGTTATTTGTTCCTTATCTCTTCATTCTTCCACTTCCATTTCCTCTATTTCCAGGCATGACCTGCCAGTCTTGCGTCAGAACCATCGAGGACACAATCAGAAATAAGCCGGGGATCTACAGCATCAAGGTGAGTCTCATATTATTATCAGGACTTACTGTTTTATGGGCAAGATAACCGTAATAACGTTTAGGGTTATTAATTTTTGTTTTGCCATTTTAATTACAACAGTGCTGGTGCTGGTGCCGGTGCCGGTGTTTATGTTAGTGTTAGTGTTAGTGTTGCTTATACCAGGAAGCAGAGCACTTAAATTGGGTGTGAGAGTTAAGAACAGATTTCAAGTTTAAGAGCAGGATCTATTTACAAATAATTCCAGGTGAACCTGCCGGAAAAATCGGCCCTCGTAGTGTACGACTCGCTCGTCCTCACCCCACAGAACGTCTGCGATCTGATCGACGACCTCGGTTTTGAGTCTTCCCTGCCTCTGCTGAACGGATCCGAGACCATGGCCAGCTGCACGATCCACATCGACGGGATGACCTGTAATTCCTGCGTCAAGAGCATCGAAGGTTCTCGTTCTTTATCTTTTTTTTTTTATATATAATTTTAAATGAATAATTTAAAGGAATGGTTTCAACGAAAGAGGGAGTGGAATCGGTGACAGTTTCTCTGGCGAACCGGGAGGGGTACGTCGAGTTTATGAGCGACAAGACCGACCCGGATAAGATCGCCGAGCAGATCGAGGATATGGGTTTCGAGGCGTACGTCGTCTCGGTTAACGGGAGCTCGATAGACGGCGGGAAGTGTAAGTGCTCTTTCATTTTTTTAATCGACTTTCTTATTTTGTTTTCTATAGCCTTGGCTATAAGATTTTTGGATTCGTGGAGAAATTCTAGTCTGGTTTGATATGCGACATCGGACATCTGCGATGAGTATTTCGCGATCTGGAATTGACACTCGAGTGATTTGAACCAATCGATGTCTCGACACTCGACATATAAAAAAAGACTCACAGATAGAGAGTGTCGCATATCAAATCAGGCTAGAATTTTCTCACGAATTCAAAAAAATCGATATACAGGGTGTTCTATTGTTAATAAGAAAGTTGCATCTGATTTATTGTTTTGCTTGAAATTGCAGTGCGAGAGGTGAAGATTGAAAACGAAACTAGAAAATCCCCGGGCGCTGCCGCCAATGATAATAATAAAGAACCGATCGAGAAGTGTCAGCTCCAGATCCTGGGAATGACGTGCGCCTCGTGCATCGCTGCCATCGAGAAGCACGTCAGACGGATACCCGGTAAGCTCCCCCATCTCTCTCTAAAAATTAATTATGAACCGCCCGCCGTCTTCTAGGCTGTCACAAGATCCTGATCTCGCTCCTGGCGGCACGCGCAGAAGTCCAGTACGAGCCGTCAAACGTCTCGCCCAGCGACATCGCCCTCTCCATCACAGAGCTGGGCTTCCCGTCGAAGGTGCTCAAGGAGAACGGCGCGGGCGAGTGCGAGACCGACCTGATAATCGACGGGATGACGTGCGCCAGCTGCGTCCACAAGATCGAGACGGGCTTGCTGAGGTTGCCCGGCGTGCTGGCCGCCAACGTCGCCCTCACCACCAAACGCGGCCGGTACGATCGCCTCCCTTCATTTATTTCGAATTGCTCATTTTATTGAATCTGCAGGTTTAAGTACGATCCGGAGGTGACGGGCCCCCGCACCATAATCACTGCGGTCGAGTCGATGGGCTTCCAGGCGGAATTGTTCAGCGGGAATCGAGGCGGAGATTACCTGCAGCACCGCAAGGAGATCCGGCGGTGGCGCAACTCCTTCCTGTTCTCGCTCGCTTTCGGGGCGCCCTGTATGCTCGCGATGGCCTATTTCATGGCGCAGATGCAACACATGTCCCACAAGGAGATGTGCTGCGTCGTCCCAGGTGAGTTCTTTCTATGGTTTCAGTTAAACAAATCTGAACGCTCCGTCTAATAGGTCTCTCGCTGGAGAACCTGATAATGTTCGCCCTCTCGACCCCGGTGATGATTTTCGGGGGGCGTCATTTCATCATCCAGGCGTGGCGGGCTCTGCGTCATCACACAACCAACATGGACGTCCTCGTCGCAATGGCGACGTCGATCTCGTACGTTTACAGCGTCTGCGTGGTGGCCGCCGCGATGTCTCTCGAGCAGGACACCTCTCCGCAGACTTTCTTCGATACGCCCCCGATGCTGCTCGTATTTGTCAGTCTGGGACGGTGAGGAGCCCTACATTGAGGTTGAAACAGCCATGATAAATAATCGACGTTTATCTTATTCTCAGGTGGCTGGAACACATAGCGAAAGGAAAAACGTCGGAGGCTCTGTCCAAGTTGTTATCTTTGAAGGCGACGGAGGCCGTGCTGGTGACGCTCGCCGAAGACGGGAGCATCGAGAAGGAGCAACAGGTGCACGTGGATTTGGTGCAAAGGGGCGACATTTTGAAGGTAAAAATTGTATAACAAAGAGAGCTTCAATTAGGTAAAATATTTGCTTGCTTGCAGGTGGTGCCCGGTTCGAAGGTGCCTGTCGATGGTCTGATCCTGCAGGGCCGTTCGATGTGCGACGAGAGCCTGATAACGGGCGAGTCGATGCCTGTGGAAAAACGGGCCGGCAGCCAGGTGATCGGCGGCTCGGTCAACCAGCACGGTCTCCTGATCATCAGAGCGACCCACACCGGCGAGGCGACCACCCTCTCCCAGATCGTGAAGCTCGTCGAGGAGGCGCAGACCTCGAAGGCGCCCATCCAGCAGCTCGCCGACCGCATCGCCGGCTACTTCGTCCCGGCCGTCGTGCTGCTCGCCCTGCTCACCCTCACTATCTGGTCGATCGTCGGATCGATCAACATCGATTATCTCCCCGTCAGCGAAATGGAGAAGGAGGGCTTCGACAAGACCGAGATCCTGCTTCAGTTTGTCTTCAGGTGCTCGCTGAGCGTCCTCGCGATCGCGTGCCCGTGCGCTCTCGGCCTGGCTACCCCGACTGCCGTGATGGTCGGGACGGGCGTCGGCGCCACCAATGGGATCCTCATAAAGGGGGCCGAGCCGCTCGAGAACGCGCACAAAGTCAAAGTGGTCATGTTCGATAAGACCGGAACCATCACGAAAGGGGCGCCCGAGGTGGCGCGCGTTTATCTCCAGGTCGACGTGCACGATCCCGCCCTAATCCTGGCGGCCGTCGCGATTGCCGAGAAGAGCTCTGAACATCCGATCGCGGCCGCGATCGTCAAGTTCGTCTCGGACGCCCTCGGAGTGGAGATCGGCGGGATGACGACAAACTTCCAGGCGGTCCCCGGGTGCGGTCTGCGGTGCAACGTTTCGTCGATGACGTCCATGATCAACACCTTGAAAAGTCACCCGTTTGTCTCGATCCTGTCCGCCGGTAAAACGACGCCGCACGTCTTGGGGCAGGTCAGAGTGGAAATGGCGAGCAGGCAAGACGTCCGTCTGGAGCAGCTGATCGGAATCGAGCCGCCCGTTCCGGACACGGGTCGAGGGGAATACGAGCTGGTCATCGGGAACAGAGAGTGGATGCGGAGGAACGGGGTGGAGATCGAGGCGTCAGCGGACGAGTGGCTGGGAAATGAAGAGGGAAGAGGGAGATCTGCTGTTGTGTGTGCTATCAACAGTAAGTGTGTGTCGTCGTCTCTCTGTAATTTATAACGAAGTAATGTTATTTTTTGTTCCAGGAAATCTGGTGGCTATGATCAGTGTAGCGGACGTGGTGAAACCGGAGGCCCACTTGGCTGTGTATTCGTTGAAGAAGATGGGGCTCGAGGTGATCCTACTGACGGGCGATAATAGGTTAACGGCGACCAGCATCGCCCGGCAGGTCGGCATCGCAAAGGTTTACGCAGAGGTGTTACCGTCGCATAAAGTCGCCCGAGTGCAGAGGTACGATCATCACTACACTTCTCTTCTCGTTTATCTTTTCTTTTCTTCTCTTTTAATAAACAATCGATTATAGGCTCCAATCGCAAGGCCTTCGTGTTTGTATGGTGGGCGATGGGATCAATGATTCGCCAGCTCTGGCCCAAGCAGACGTTGGTATGGCCATCGCGACAGGTACCGACGTTGCCGTGGAAGCCGCCCACGTGGTGCTCATGCGGAACGATCTCTTGGACGTCGTCGCCTGTTTGGATCTCTCCCGCAAGTAAGTTTCCTTCTTTTTTATTAGTAACAATAACAATATCGTTCCGTTTCTGATCTCTTTGTTGATAATGGAAAACAGGACAGTGAATCGGATCCGTTTGAACTTCCTGTTTGCCAGCATGTACAATCTGTTGGGGATCCCGTTGGCGGCGGGCGCGTTCAGTGCGCTGGGGCTGATGCTGGCGCCGTGGATGGCGAGCGCGGCGATGGCGCTGAGCAGCGTGTCGGTCGTCGGGTCCAGTCTGCTGCTGCGGCTGTGGCGGAAGCGCGGACGGATCGATCTGGAGACGTCCGAGTATCTCATGATCAAGGATTGCGAAATCGAGCCGGTGGAGGTGCACCGGGGGCTGGATGATTGCGAGGAGGGCGGCGGGGCGCTGTTCGGCTCCATTAAGAGGTGAGTTTAGATGATTGGTCTTGCAGGAATTGAGCGAAATTGCCGATTGTTGTGTTTTGTTTCCAGGCTGTCGAAGAAAGGAGGCAACAGGCCCTTGTTGTGTATCAACGACGATGAAGAGACGAGCGTCGGCTTCCAGAACGGGGGAAAAGATCTAATGCAGCCCCTCGTTTGATTTTTTCTTTATGAATTTATGCTTCAGTACTTACTTACTTACCCCATCCCCCTTGTATATAAAATTATTATTATTATATTTTTTATCTCGTATACAAATATATTTATTTTGTTTGTTAGTTTTGTTGTTTTCTTCATTATTTGTTACTTAATAAAAAAAAAACTACAGGAATAGTCGTGTGAGCAAATGAAAACGTAATTTAGGTAGGCCCTAAATTTAATAAAAAATTTCATGTCTTAGATTGAATCCTACAATAAAATTACTTGTCATCTATTTTAAATGTCTTATTTTGTGATTTTGAGTGGTCTGGGGTGCATTCCATATACCTCCTCGCAACTTCTAAACGCAAAATGACAGGAGCCATGTTGAAGGGAAAGTTGTTTATGCACATGATCGCATTTTTCTCTTGTCCCTAATATACCTCCTCACTACTTCTAGCCTCCTATTAACAGGAGCCATGTTGAAGGGAAAGTTGGAGCACTTAGGCCCGTATTCATCAATAAATTTAACCCCTGGGGTTAAATTTTGGAGCATGTCATTGGTTTATAATTCGTAGCGTTCGTAGGCTTTGAGCATTAGACCAATCAGCTGTCAGAAAATTCAAAATATAACCCCAGAGTTATATTTTGAAGTTTGATGAATACGGACATTAATTCCACAAATAAGACTGCCAGGAGAACATAAGGCAACGCCAGGTTCCATATACCTCTCCGCTACTTCTAGCCTCCTATTAACATGCTATGAATTGTTTTTTTTTTGTAAATATTTTATGGGAGACGGCTGGATTTTATTTAATGAGATAAACAGAAATATTTCAAGTCTTCATTTATTAAAAAACATAAAAACAGTATAAATCTTACAAGTTAAGACGGGCGCAACTATTAATAAAAACTACTTATCAGCTTAAAATCAATCAAATCAAATTAAGTAACTCTCCTCAGCTTCCAAGCAAATCTCAATAAATTATAATTTGTACTGATAATTATCGAAAAAAAAAAGAAAAACTCAAATTCCATCTATGGGCTCTTATCCACGCTCCCGTCCAAACTCTGCAACGCCGAACTACTGAAACTGTAGCCCCCGGACGCGTTCCCGTCGCTCTCGTTCTCCAGATCGCTGAGGTCGGTCCCGAACAGCTGCGGCGCGCTCACCAACCTGATCTCGTTCCTCACGTACACGTACACCCCTTTCCTGAAACCGACCGGTTTCATCCCGGGGATCTCCACTCGGACCCCGGGCACCTTCCCGCCCGTCTCTTCTCTGTTGCACAGCTCCGGCGTTATCTTGACAATCTGCGAAACCAAAAACCGAACCGGTTCATTAATCTGACACCCGTTACATTCGCTCTTTTGGTACTCACCTCGACCGCCCTGAACTGGACGATGTAGAGGTACGGCCGGTGGTAGAAGAACCGGATGGGGACGTGCCGCGACTTCAGTTCCGACTCCCGACTCGAGCACCCGTACTCGTCCAGGAAGATCGAGAACTCGTTGAACGAGAGCAGGAACTCTTTCGGGCTGTCCGAGATCTGGATCACCGAGAGGGGGTAAGATTTCATTTCGTAACACTTGCTGACGATCCGCTTGATTCTGGCATCTGTCAAGTCAATGAACTCTTCCGCCTGGAACGTCTTCAGGTCGATCTCGAAGTACTTGTCCGCGCCCACAATCAAGCTGAAAGGTACCCGTTCAATAAAAAAAAAGAAGAATGTGACAGGATAGATAATTTCAAGGAATTCTAAAAAAAAAAAAACTCACCTGTTATCAGTAAAAAGGGCGCAGGTGGTCGGTTCGGCCGTGTCCAGTATCCGGATCGGGATAAACTCGCCCGTCTCTAGAGAGTAATTGAGCAAAACGAGCTGTTTCATGGTGGCGACGATGACGTAATCGTACCCGTTGAAATCGCTCGCGTCCAGCAGATGGAACCCGTGCAGTCCCTTGATCTTGACCTCCTTGAACGAGAGCTGCGGCTTGGTGAAGCGCGCGCACTGCGAGAGGCTCTTCAGGTGGTTCGAATCGGTCGAGACCAGAACGTTCTTCTCGTCGACGATCATCAGGACGGTGTTGATCTTCTGGATGACGATCACGTTGTGCACCTCCGTCGGACCGTTTAGGGACAACAGGTGCCCGTTATTGGACGTGTAGAGACCCTTCGTCGTCCCCAGCAGCTTGACCCTCTCGTTCAGGTCCAGGTAGCAGTTGACGTTCAGGTCGAGACCTTCCGGTAACTCCAGGATCGTCTCGAATTCCTGACCCATTTCCGCGAATATTTTTTCCAGAGCTGTAACGAATCGTTTAGTTTTAGTTATTTATTACCACACCTGACGACATGAATCAATTAATGAACAATACCTCTGAACCACATGGTCTTGTCGCTCAACGAAAGCGTCATGAAAGTGAACGATTTGGATGGCCAGCAGGTGTTGCTCGGGGTCATCTCGATCTTCAGGACAAAAGGGAGATCGTTCTCGGACACGTTCTCCTCCAGCTGGGACATCACCGGATCGAAAATTATCTTTCCCCTCGAATCGCCCGCTTTTGGTCTCAGCTCCAGCTGGTAGCAGGGCGGGACAGTTTTACCTTTTGCCGGCTCTTCCGGGTACACGTTCAAGAAATTTCCCTTGATCGCAGCATATTGCTTGACCCAAGCGCCGTTCTTACTACGAGCAAACGATCGATTAAAATTTGATTGAGTCGTTTATTAACGACACTCACTCGGCCACTTTGATGAAACCGGCGCATCCACCGTCTCGGTCAGTCTCTTTCTCTCCCGCGTCGTTAAACCTGATGATGGTGTTGGAGAAATGCTCGACCAGGGCGTCGGGAAGACCGCAGGTCCGGGGCATCGCGCCGGTGCAACCGGGATGAGCGAGGACGTTGCAGTGCTTGCAGACGGAGACCTGTCGCCCGAGCAGTATCACCTTGTCGCAGTTGTGGCACGATTGAATCCGCGAGCAGATCTTTGTCTCGAACCTGGAAGAGGCAAACCAAGCGAGTTTTTTTTAACTAAAAAAAAGTAAAATAAAATCAGAAGTCACCTGTGCGGGATGTTATGTCTCATCCTTTGGACGGAATTCTGCCGGTACAGCTCGCTCTTCGGCGAAAGTGACGACTGGGCGATCTTCTCGAGCACCTCTTTATTACTGGCCCCGGAGCCGCTCTTCCCGGGCGACGGTTTCAAGGTGCACTTGCAGGCGACACCCGATTTCGTCCCCGATTTCGCTTTCTTCAGCTCCTCCTGCAGGGAGGCGTTCCGTTGCTTCTCCTTCCGGAGCGATGCCTCGAGATCGCGGAAGCTCGAGTGCAACGTCGGCGGCTGGTTCTCTTTCTTCTGATGCCCCCCGAAAAGGATCTCTGTGAGTGATTTCT
Source organism: Malachius bipustulatus (assembly GCA_910589415.1). NCBI lineage: Eukaryota > Metazoa > Arthropoda > Insecta > Coleoptera > Melyridae > Malachius > Malachius bipustulatus. The sequence goes on along the minus strand of OU342638.1, from coordinate 38,545,490 downwards.
TCTTGCTCAGTTCGTCCACCTGCAGTTACATAACATTACAAACGGCGGTCATAAAAAAAAGACAAAGAAGAAAAACTCACTCTGGTTTGGAGATAATCGATCAGCTTGACGTGCTGCTTGACGGTGGAGTTGAACTTGTGCTCCCGTTCTTTGTAATGGTTCGCCTTCTCGTTAAGGCTCTGCTGGAGCTCTTCGACGCGTCCCAGGAGCATCGAATTGTTCTCCTACAAACCGAAACGTCAAACAATCGACCCTTCAATAAATCGTCCTCACCTTATAATCCATCAGGTTCTTATTAATCCGGTGATTCATCTCTTTCAGCTTGAAAATGGTCGTCAGATGATTGGAGACCTCCTCCTTGAGGGCGTTCACGTCTCGTTCGAGCCCCTCCGCGTTTCTCTCCGACGCCGTCAGCGCCGCCTTCAGCTCGTCGATCCTCTCCTCGGCGGCGCCGAGCTGCTGCGACAGCTCTCCCGCGCACCTCTTGTACTCGTCGCTCTGCTCCCTGTAGAAGGCGGTCTCGCCGCGAGCGTCCTCCGTCTCGGCGCGCGCCCTCTCCAGCTCCGCCTCGGCCCGGCAACGCAGCGAACGCTCTTCGTTGGTCTGCTTACGGGCCTCCCGGACTTCTTCCCGAGCACGGCACGAGTCCTTGACGAGGCCGTCGACGTTGGCGTCGAGCGAGGCCTGCTTCGACCGGAACGACGCGACGAGCTTCTCGTACTCGATCAGCTGGGTCTCGAGGACGGTGCATGCCTCCCTCAGAGCCTCCAAGTTCTACAATTAGAAACGAATTGATTAAATTGAAATGAAAGAAATAAATGAAAACGACTCACCAAATCTTTATTACGGATCTCTGCCCTCAACTTCTCGCAATCGTTCATCAAGCTCGCTTTCTCCAAGCTCAATTTATTGACGACTCGCTCCTTCTCCTTCAAGAGCGCGTTGTTCCTTTCGATCGTCACCGCGAGTTCTTTCGCCGCGTCCGATGCCCTGTCGATCTCGCCCCGTCTCGCCTCTTCCTTTTTATTAGCGGCGTCGAGCGAGGCACGGAGCTCCCCGATTACCGTCTTCAGTTCCTGAGATTTCTCCTTCGAGAGGCCGAGCTGCCTCTCGAGAGACCTGACGGTCTCCTTGCTCTTTAGAAGATCCATGGACAAACTCTCGTTTATTCCATTAAGTTCTAACAGCGCCCGCTCGCTCTCCCTCCTGCAAGTCTCGGCCTCCCGTTTCAGTCGCTCGGTCTCCTCGCTCGACGATTTCACCTCGGCCCGCGCTTCCTTCAGCTCGCGCTCGAGGATCCGTTTGTCGATCTTCGCGTTGCCCAGTTCCTTTTCCGTCCTCCAGAACTTCATTCGGAGCTCCTTCAGCTCCTGTGACTCACACCTGCTCTCCTCCAGGGCCTACGGATCACAAACAAATGCGTCTTTAGAAGCGACGCAAGGTAATAAAAATAAATAAACACATACCTTCAATTGTTTCTCTAGCTTCGAGCTCTTCTCGCACTCCAGCTCGAGCTTCCTCTTCAGCTCGTTGATCCGATCGTCGTTCCTGAGCTTTCCGATCGACTCTCTCAGGTCGTCGTTCTCGCCCTTGATCGTCTTCAGGTTCTCGACTTCCTTCTCGACGAGCGTCAGCTTCATTTCCAGTTCCGTGACGCTCCTCTCGGACCTGCTCAATTCTTCCTCCAGTTTCCGGTTTTTCTCGCGGTACCCTTCGACGTCTTCCAGCTCGCCCTCGAGGGCTCCGATTTTCTTGTTCAGCTCCCGTATCACCGTCTCGGTCTCGTCGATCTTCGCCCTCAGCTCGTCGTAGTTCTTCTCGGACGTTTCCACCTTCCGCTTGAGGGCGACCTCTCTCTCGTTGGCGTTCCTGAGCTCGCACTCGGCCAGTTCTCGTACGTGTTGCTCGTTCGAGAGCTTCTTCTGGAGGTCGGCGATGTGAAGTTGCGTCTCGTTGGAGACTCTCTCGAGACGTTGCTCGAGGCCCATGACGCTTCTCCGGTTGAGATGGTCGACTTTGTCAAGAGACTCCTTGTGCTGCTCCTTCGATTGAAGGGCGCGACGGAGCTGCTCGTTCAGCAGCTTATTGGTCTGGGTCAGTTCGGTCGTTTTAGCTTTGAGCTGCTCGATCTCGAGCGTGTAGCACTCGGTTTTCGCCTTCTCGCTAGATTCCCATTTCGTTTTCGCCCCCTTGATCAAGTCGAGCGCCCTCTTTTCCAGCTCGACTCGATCCTTCCTCTCCAACTCGAGGGTCCTCTTCAGGGCCTTCATTTCCGATATCACCCCCGCGAAATCCTTCTCCAGCTTCTCCCGCACGCTCTCCAGGTTCTTCAGCTTGACATCCTTCTCGTCGAGTTTCTCCCGCAGGCTCCGGTTCTCTTCTGCCAGACCGTCGTTCTTCATCATCTTGTCCCTGACGCCATCCAGCTCTTCCCTCAGCTTCTTTACCAGTTCCTCCTTGAAGACGCGTCGCTTGTCGAAGCCGAACGCGAAGTCGTCCTGGCAGGGAGTGTACGTGAACCCGACAAACGGCAGGTTCCTGCCCGAGAAGCGCGTCCGTTTCTTGAAGTTCTCGACGCTCGGCTCGTTCTTCTTGGAGGCTACGCGGCCAAAGTTGCTCGCGTCGTCCTCGGAGGCGATCTTCGGGATGTACGGCGGCACCTGACCGTGCAGGCTCTGGAAGTCGACCTGCCCGAAGACCGGGTGCGCTGTTATCTTGTCGTGGGTGAGACGTTTCGATTCGTCGACGAGCGTCTGTCTGATGAGGGAGAGGTAGCCGTGAGAGAGGGTGACGTCCGGGGGAAATCTCAGGCTCTCCGAGTGAGTCATGATCTTCGAGTAGACCGTAGCGGTGCTCGGACCCGCAAACGGGGTCGTTCCGATTGTCAACTCGTAGGCGACGATTCCTAGAGACCAGAAATCGCAGAGCACCCCGTAAGATTTTGAGGTGTTCTTTCCCCCCGTCTCGTACGCTCTCAGCACCTCTGGGGCCACGTAATCGGGGGTGCCGACGGGAGGTCCATCGGTGACGAATCCTCGACTATCCAGCTTGGCGGCCGAGCCAAAATCGGCCAGTTTCAGGTGTCCGCATCTGTCCAGTAGGATGTTTTCTGGTTTCACGTCTCTATGGACGTACCCCATTTGATGGAGATGGTTCAATGCTACCACCTAACAATTATTATTGATAAACATATAATCGATCAACTATTATAATTGAATCATTACCAGTTCGGCTAGGTAGAAAACGGCCGCAGTTTCCGGAATGGTGCCCCCTTGTCTAGCTAGCAGGGCCAATAAATCACCGCCCGGATGGTAATCCATGATGAAGAAGAGGTGCGAAGTGTCCTGGAAGGCGTACTGCAGGGACGTCAACCATTCGGACGTGTTAAACGCCATGATGTCGCGTTCCTCGCGGAAAACCAGCTTGGAATCGCCCCCGCATGCGGATTTTCTCACGCTCTTCATAGCGTACACGTCACCTGCGACGAGGCAATCGATTTTATATGTAACACAAGACTAGTCGGTCTAAGTAAGAATGAAAAATTAACTCACCGGTTTGTTTCTCCTTCACGACATACACGTCGCCGTAGTGGCCCCGTCCGATCAGGCTTTTGATCTCGAAGTCGGTCAGATTGACGCGAAGCATTTTCAGCTCGGTCAGGCTGCTCTTGAAGGTCTCGACGAAGTTCCGGATGTTCCGGTCCTCCTTCTGGAGAGCCTCGACGGTGCACTCGTCGTAGAGAGTCTGCAGGGCGTCGAGGAGCGCGTCCCCGTTCAAAGCGTTCTCTCGGGAGCTTTTTCCCAGTATTTTCGCATTGATGCGGGCGGTTCGCATGCTAATCGGTTCTTGAAGGGGCTCCATTTCGCTGCTGGAATTTGCAATTTGTCTTCACTTAGATTGGTATTGCAGGAATGGGGCGGAGGAGGCGATTGGGCACTTTCTAGTTCTTAGGTACTCGTAAAATCACCAGGGTGAAAATAATGACACATAATTACTTAATCGAACGCAACGAAAATTAATTATTAGTCCGTTTATTCTTTCATCTTCTTCCTTGTCCCTTCCCTTATCTTTACTTTTTAACTTGAATGGATTCGAAAAATTCAATTTTGTAATTGTAAATATCTATCTAACCGTCGTGCAGAAATAACCGTCGATTATGTCAACAAGTGACAGCTGTAAAGTTGTTGTCACTTGTCATTTGACACTTGACAATAATTGCGTTCTATTGTACTACATTTAGCGTACCTGTATTACCGACATTAACGTCTTCTCAGTGTCGGTAATACAGGTACCTGTAGTACCAACATCAACCATTTTTTCAAGTGTCGGTAATACATTTACCCTAGCTTGACTAATTTAATTGACGATTTAATTTCATACTAATTTCATTAATAACAAGAAGTAGTGTAAGTAGTGAATGTTAAAGTTTAAAATAAACAGACAAATTTTTTTATCATCTAGGAAATACAATTTAATTAATACACTGCTCTGTTTGAATAGAATCTAGGACTTAATTTTAATTTTTTTCCGGTGACGTCGGCTACTGCGACTAGCCATACGTTCTCATATCAAGGCCATTTTAAATTAGAGATAGTTCTTGTTTTATTTATATGTAGTAACAAGCTGTCAATGTCAATTGTCATGTCACAACATGATTGACTCGTAATCGTAGCAGTCGTAGCGAGTATCAACCCTACCAAGATCGTAACGTAGCTTTCGTAGACAGAAGACCGTTGATCTAGCATAAGCATAGCATCACATCATCCACCATCACGTTTACGGTTTGATTTACGACGACGCACTAGTGCACTACGCAGATTTGTCTACTACGCGTACTACGACTACGAGGGAAAGTGAAACTTCTGGGTTTTTTCAGTCTGCCAATCGTAAAGTGTGTTTGAAAACGTGTCTTCTCGATAATTAGAATCCCAATCCAGAACAAAAAAATGTCGAGGAACGATTGCAGAATTTACGTGGGCAACCTCCCGCCGGACATACGCACCAAGGACATCCAGGACTTATTCTACAAGTTCGGCAAAGTCACGTTCGTCGACCTGAAAAACAGACGCGGTCCTCCTTTCGCTTTTGTGGAATTCGAGGACGCCAGGTGAGTCGAATTCCTTTCTCCCCTTTCTCTTCTCTGGACGGAAATGATGCGACGACGACGAGAATTATTCCTGTTTGGATGGATGCACGCTTTGAGCGAGCTGTCATGGAGTCGTGGGGAGGAAGAAAAGAAAGACGCATTCGTCCGCCATTGCGCGGTGGTTGCGTCGCGATTGTCCTTATCATTTTTGTTACCATAAACCGTAACAGCCAGAAATAGAAAATGTGAATAAAAGAACTGGAAGGAGCAACTCACAGAGGTCGCAATTTTTCCAGTCTCCTTTTGTTTTATTTTTTCTTGATGAAAAAACTAACCTCTCACCCCATAAAAACAGAGACGCAGACGATGCAGTGCATGCCAGGGACGGCTACGACTACGACGGCTACAGACTCCGGGTGGAGTTCCCGAGAGGCGGCGGCCCCGGTGGTTTCAGAGGAGGGCGCGGCGGCGGCGGAGGAGGCGGTGGCGGAGACAGAGGACGAACTCGAGGCCCCCCAGCCCGTCGATCCCAATTCCGAGTACTAGTAACCGGTAATCTCACCCATGCCCCTTTCAAAAAAACAAAATCACCCAACGATTCCCGTTTCAGGTCTACCTCCATCAGGGTCGTGGCAGGACCTGAAGGACCACATGCGGGAAGCAGGGGACGTCTGCTTCGCCGACGCATTCAAGGACGGTTCCGGCGTCGTCGAATTCCTTAGGTACGAGGACATGAAATACGCCATCAAGAAGCTGGACGACTCGAGGTTTCGATCTCACGAGGTAAGCCTGTTTTAGGGTCGGGTTCGTTTTCAGTGGAGTGAGACGAGTCGTTTGGTTTTTCAGGGCGAGGTATCGTACATCAGGGTGAAGGAGGATCGAGGCGGGAGCGTCGGGAGGAGATCGGGGGGCGGTCGCAGCCGCAGCCGCTCTTACTCGCCGAGACGTCGCGGCTCGCCGACGTACAGCCCGGTTAAGAGGAGCTACTCCCGCAGCCGATCCCGCTCTTAGAAATTCCCTTAAATGTAAGTTATCGCTTTGTTCTTCTTCTTTTTTTTTTTTTCATTCTTATCACTGAGATTGGCAATAAATTATCGAGTAGGTCAGGTAGATTTAGTTTGAAGGTTGAAGTTACGGTTATTAAGTAAATGAGGGCTTTAAGAAATGAAAAAAAGATTTTGAAGGTAAATAAAACTTGCACAATCAAAATATCCAATGTTAAACTGTCAAAGTGTCAAATTTATACGAATGAGCTGTCAGGATAATGATAATTATTGTAGTACTCTGTGTGAGTTTCATCAAATTTACAATCAATCAGTCATGTAAAAAAAAAGTATTTGATGAGTCAGAATGAGCTGTCATAGCTGTCACAAGTCAAATAAGTTTCATTGTCATTTTTTGAGAAACCTTAACATCAAGTGGTCAGGGTGGTTTGGTTAAATTAAAAAGAAACGGAAGTTTTCCTGTTCTCTTATGAAAACTTTATCAAATTTCAAATCAAGCAGTGACATTGATGAAGCTGACAGGTCGTGTTTAAAAGAAGAGTTGATGAACCAGAATGAGCTGTCAAAAGTTGTTATTTGTCAAATAAGTTTGAAAGATGTCATTGTCGTTTTAAAAAACAATAAACTTGGTGTTAATTGCTTGGAGGGGGGTGGGTTTGTAGTAGATTGTGTAATTTATAATATATTTTGATGCAATCCGAAGCCCTAATAGTTGTCTATTTTAATTTTATCCTCTGTTTCAGATAATAAAACGGTAATAATAACAATATACAAGGAAGTTAGTTCATAAATTTCATTACGAATATTATTATTATGACTTTTTTTAATGTTTTGTGAGACATTTTTTTCTTATTGGTATCTTGTTAGGATTCTTTTCTCATGTATTATAATAATTAACGATTCCGATGATTCGATTTGGTGTTTTCGGTTTATTATTTACCCAGTAATTGATGACGTAGCTGATTGGGCACGATGTTTTTTAAGGATTTTAAAGAAACTGAAAGCACCTTCATCATCCCTATTATCATCATCATTATCACAATCATCATATTTGTCAAAATTAAATTTGCTATAATAAAAAATACACGAATTATTATTTTTAATAATTGTCTCAGTTACTATTCTGTAACATTACTGTGTCTGTTATGTACTCTCTAACTGTAATCCGAATAATAACTAATTCTGTAATTCTGTTTTTCTGTTGTTTGCGCTGTTGAGAGCACACACACACAAACAAGCAAGACGGACGAACGAACGAACGTCCGTCGTCTCCGTTGGAAATGGCCGTTTGGGAATAAAATGTGTGACTATTTGAGACCTGACCTAAGTTTCATCTTCTCACTACTCTCGCTCGCCGGCAGGATCTTGACCCCCCCTCGCTCTCTCTCATTCTATCACTGTCCCCAGTCCAGGATTCATGTCACGGATGATCTGCCAGGATGTGACGACCGGGGAGACCGTCTGGAAAGTTCGACTCGCTCGAAAATCGTCGCCCGTCCCTCTGACGGGCGACGTGCGTCAGTCGATGATGGACGTACGTGTTGTTTGATTTTCCAGACGGTCGGTCGTCAGCTTTTCGTGTCCGGAATGGAACAAAGGAGGAACGGCAGGATTGATTGAATTAATTTTGAAGGATTTTAGGAGCGGATCAGGACGCTGATGCGGTAAATAATTGTTATTGTTATTTTTGATTTTCATTCACTAATCCGTAATCAAGCGGCCCGGTCTTTCGTCCCAGCTGAAACTTGAAAAATCGAGCCGTTTGATTCCCGTTAAATTTTTATTTCTTTTTTCTCCTTTGTTGCTTGCGTGCAAATTAACAATCCGTTATTGAAAGAAAAGTTTTTCACAGAATTTAACTGCTCCCGAGCATTCATTATTATTTACTATTAAATTAAATTAATTAAAGAAACGATCCAATAGCAGTATTCTGAGAGAAGCACACACGTGTATATAAAATAAGATAAAATAGACGAATGACTGACGGGGTATCACCAACGAGGGGTCTCATTATTGTCATGTTGAATAACGTTTTTGTATTTTGTGATGTGTTCAGGTCTCAAAAAGGATCGGATTGAGAGCCAAAATCTGGATCAAATCTCGTTATTCTGTTGGGATCCGAGAGAGAAAGAAAGAGAGAGAGAGATAGCATAAAAATTATTGCGAGAGGAGGACTCCGAGGGAATCGGGAGTTACTCACGTCGCTCGCTTTAGGATTATAGGATCACGTGTGTTTTAATAAAACAGGATCAGGGATCTCGTTTACTGAGGGGATCAGGATCAGAAGGATTTGGCCTCTAATCCAAAGGTATATATGACCAACGTATTACCTCTTAATTATTATTATTCTTGTTCTTCTTTTATAATTTTGCATGTAGGTTTTTGTATTTACTATTTGATAATAATAGAGCGAGAACTTATTCGTTGTCGTAAAGGATGACAATGTCTCGGGGCTGAGCGGGGATGTCCGTCACGGGACATCTCTGGTCGGTCTCCCTCAAGTACGTTAAAATGCATTTGAAGCAATAAATGTACCTGCAAAATTTGAAACGATCATTACGATTGAAATCTCATCTCACAGGGAGGGGGAGTTTTGCTTGATTCAATTTTATTATTTTAAACTTATCATTATCATTATAATTATTATGTAGCCTTATCAATGATGAATAAATAAATAATTTTATAAGATTTTTCATTTCACCCACCCCACCCACAACTTACCCGGACGCAGGCAGTACCGACGGTATTTTCCAGACCTGCAGACACAACGGACATTTCCCTTGGTACGTTTTGGCTTTATTATCCGGCTAAAACAAATAACCATGAGGGATGCTACCCATGCTACCGCCACCAAAGCATACTAACCAAAGGTGGTTCGACTTTGGGTAAACTAGAGATGCTATAGTTTGACATCTGAGAGTTCCAGACTTGCAAGAATTGTAGGAAGAAGGCCGTGGTTTCTAATAGACCGGCCGTCGCTTGTCGGAAGACGTCAAAATTGAATGATCTAGAAGGTTATTTTTATTTTTTAATTATTTCCTCCTACTACGTAACCTCGATCTTACCGAATCTGTCCCTTGAATAGAGAAGACCAGAAGTTCGGCACGTCTGCCATCTCTTCGCAGTAGCCCAGTTTCAGGTCGAGTACCTTCAAAGCGGGCAGCTGCGTTTGAGATTTATTCGACATGTAGAGGAGGAATGTGTGGAGCGTCCAGGCGCATATCGTTACTTCGGTTAAGGAATGCAAGTAGATCAGGAACGTCTTGAACTTTCCCTTTAAATCCTACAAATCGAGTGTTAATATTTGTTTAATTTTTATACGACAGAGCATACTTTTGATAAGGAGCCTTCCGCCGACTGTACCCTGTACAGCTCTAATTTCTCTTCAAATTTTCTTTTAATATACGGCAAGACAACGAGGAACGTAAAAGACATCCAACGATCTTCCAGTTTTAGGCTATCACCTGACAGGAGTCTCCTCCGGAGGCCGTAGAAGCATTCAGAAAAAGAGGAGTCTACAAAATTGTGTAATTATGCCATCTTGAAAGGAAATTGAATAAAACAGCAAGAGAGGTTACCGTAATTTTTTAAATAGTAATATTGCAGGACTCCCGATATTACCAGGAACGTCTCTTCGTAATATTTATTGAAAAGGGAGAACTTTTCATGGTTTATACCGTCCAGGAACTGAAACAATAATGAGCCAACATTGAGGTGAAATGTTTATAAAATAGAAGAGACCTACCAAGACCACTTTCTGCAAGGCAGGATGGAGGGTGTCGTTTAATGATTTCTGGGCTATAATCTCGAAAATTGAAGGCCTATTATGAGTTGTAAACGTGAAGTTTGCTGCATTCTCTGCCATTTCATTATTTTATTTATATGTACGTAATTATAAAGTAAAAACTAATTTTAATTTTTAAAAAACGTAAAAATACAGAAACAGAAATATCATGGTTATGTTGATTATTATGAATTGACGTGACGTTGACAGCTTTTCAACTTCAATCAAACGATAACAGTACTTGGGCGCGTTCAAGATGCAAACATATGAGTAGTTAGTTCCTGCCTGCCAGGGGTGCGTTCATAAATAATTACACTCTGTATGCGTTCATAAACAAAACCAATTTATGAACGTCATCGGTGGACTTCCTGCTTTTTTTTATTAAAAATACACTAAATAAACACTCATTTTTTGTAATTTAGTTGAATTTATTACAATGTAAGTAAAAAAATTATTCAATATTTAATAAGAAATTAAGATCATTTTTTATTGCAATAACACCATTATGGCTATTATTCTAATATAGAAATATAGATGCACTGATAGTCTAAATTCAAAATTCCACCCCAGCCTAGCATCAGCAGCTATTTTGAATTTGAAGAGGATTCGTTTATGTTTAGTACCTTTCTTTATTGTACTAAATTGCAACAATCATTGCTCAATATAATAGTGTTACATGGTAATTACATTATGCAGTGAACAAAAAAAAAGAGAACTAACTCATACAAATCGCACGTGTATTCAAAAGGTCGTAAGAACGTGATTAACATCCCTCTGGAATACAGCAAACATATGGGAAACACGTGTCTTCATCATGAAAGCCAAAATGAAGAAAGCATGAAAGCCAACAACTAAAGAGCAGAAATGATTCTTCGTTGATTATAGACTACCAGTGGCCCTCTCTGAAGGTTATAGCAACAAAATAAAATTTCTATCACAGTCACCTGCTAACCTGAGTGGGCTACTTAAAATGTTGTAAGGTAAAATCATTTTTATATTTGACACTCTCAAAATAAATGATACCTACACTTTGGCATTTTTTGAATGTTTACGACTACGTCTATTATGTTGAATAAAAGCACTTTTACCTCTTGTGTCATATGAACATTCCTGACATTTGTACACTTCATCTTGTCTTAAATGTTTACATTTAAAATGTTCAGTCAAACAACTTTTAAGTCTCGTTTCATACGAACATTCCTCACATTTGTACATTACAGGATCTTTTGAATGTTTATTGTTATAATGACGAGTCAAACAACATTTATAATTTGTTTTGTAAGAGCAGTCCTCACATTTGAACATTTTGGCATCTTTTGAGTGTTTACATTTATAATGTTGCTTCAAATAACTTTTACGTCTCGTTTCAAATGAACATCTCTGACACTTGTACACTTCCACTACTTCCGTATGTTTTTGTTTATAATGTTGAGTCAAATGATATTTTCTTCTTGTTTCGTAGGTACATTCCCGACATTTGAACACTTCAGCTTTTTCAGAATGTTTAAATATAAAATGTTGAGTCAAATGAGCTCTTCTCTTTGTTTCATAGGAACATTCTTGACATTTGAACATTTTAACATGTCCTGAGTGATTGTATCTAAAATGTCGAACAAGGTAACTCTTGAATTTAGTTTCATACGAGCACCCGTTACATTTATATTTATACATTTCTGTACATTCGTGATTACGAGCATTATGCTGAGTGAAATTGAGTTGCCCGTTTGTTTTAAAAAGACAATGTCCACAGTTATACTTGGTCTCTTCTTCAATGTTAGTTTTAGTGTTACTACCCAAAGAGTAGTTTGACTTATTTATTCCACCCAAGTCAGATTCGCCGTATCCTTCACCACATAAATCTGAATTGCCTGCACCCCTCCACAATTCCCATCCTGCGTTATACTCTACTTGGTCTTCGGTGTCAATTTCTTCCTTTACCATAACATTTTCTACAGGAATTTGCAAGTCAAATTGGGGGTCTTCTGGCTCCTTCTTAATGCGGAGGAAAGGACAAACATCATCATCATCATCCCTCTTAAAAGAGGAAAATTCGTGGAGAGTTAGGTCATTCTGCCCATTTTCACTCTTCACATTTGATGGGAGTAAAAAAGAGTAATCCAACTTGTTATCTTCTGCTATTTCAGTTTTGATTGCTGTATCTTCTCGATGCTGAGCAGGACAGTTTGCTTCTTCTGCTGAGTTCATTAGGACCACTTTTCGTAAAAATCTTCAAACAAATTATTATCCGCGTATTTGGCAATTTTATAAAAAACAAAAGGAATTTTTTTTCTCTTTTTTCCAGCAAGAGTAAAACCTAACCTGACTCTTTTCACTTCTTCTTCTTCTTTCTTTTTGTATGTTTTTTTTTAGTATTTTCCCTTGTTTTTAAGCTGCTTTTACTCATCAAATTACTCATTTAGCTTTTACCGATCAGGACCGTATTTGTTTCTTTTTTGGACCTTACCACCTAGGTATCTGAGCCTTTCTCGGTATGAGTGCGACGCGTCGAGATTCTGTTGGCACAGTGTTATTTGGAAAAATTGTAGACGTACAAACTTCATGGGAATAGTTTTTCGAACAAAAAAAATTAGGCGAGAGACTATTTTTTTGCTAAAAATATATTTTTCAGAGGAATTTGCCCTCTTCAAAAATGGCGGCCGCTCGACCCTGCTGAAGTTACAAGTGTCAGCTCGTCATCTAGTCATAATACTCATAATATAAGCATCTCTGTAAGTGGACGCGACAAAGTACACTCAAAAATAATAATAATTCATCTATAAGAAGACGTCACCAACAAAAAAAGCTTTACCTAATTGAATAAATGAAATGGAAAGTTAGTCTGAGCGCACCCAAACTCATATAATATTTGGTTGACAGTTAAAATGTACGAAACATCACTGACATGTCATATATTACTTGTCAATTACTAAACGTCATAAAATTGACACTGTTGACAGTAAAAATTAGTTAGGTTATGTAGTTTTGGAAAAACTAATATTTATTATTATTAGCAAATTCCAAACAAAACAACAATAATTGCATGAAAAGTCAAACAGTTCCAAGAAATATTGGAAAAAGCTCTAATAATAATGGAATTTTGAAAGTGAAGGTGTTGGTAGTGTTAGTGTTAGTGTTAGTGGTCCGTCCTGGTGATGGTAAGTCGATTCCCCAGTAGTTCAAGTTCAACCAAGTCAGCATATTTTTCTCATCCTCTCGGTCTCAAATTGCAGCGCTAGCACAAGCACCGGCACCAGCACCAACACCAACATCAAATTTCATCGCCCTACCTCGGCGATAGAGCGCTTAAACGACACGATTTACATAATAAAAAGTCAGTAATAGGAAGAGTGCTGGGTATTCTCCGGTGGTGCGACCATGAACAACATAAAAGGAAAACGATGCCTCAGAAACAGTTGCTACTTGACAAAATTATCGGACTGCTTACTGGTGAAGCTGTTCTCGTACATGGACGCCAGCTCCCTCTTCAATCTCGGTCGGTAAGTATAAATTATAAAGGCAGGGCCCCCTCGATCAGTCATAACGGATTGAAACAAATCGCTCTTTTCCAGTACGTGTAAACGGTTCCAGAGCCTTGTCAACGACGAATCGTTCTGGAAATACATCGACACCAGGGGCCCCCCGTACACCACCGAGAAATACGACTACTGCTTGAAAAGATTCCACGCCAAGACGACCGGTTTTCTGGTGAGAAAACTGAAGATGGAAATTGACCATCCGGACCTGTTCGATGCGATCCGTCTCGCCGACAATTTGACAGTCCTAGCCCTGGAACAGACTGTCATGAATGGGGAAAAGGTGGTTCCCGCTCCTTTATAATTGTTCCTTCGTTATAACTTCTGTAACTTATCATTCCAGATTACTATGAAGAATTTTCCGGAGACTTTAAAGGAACTGAGTCTGAAAGGCTCGGAGGTGTCGAAGGGGCAAAAGTTCTTCCATAAATCGTCGCCTCGAATGAAAAACTTGAAAGTAAGTCTTGAACTGTCGGAAAATGTTGTCTGACAGATGGATTTCCAGGTGCTGATCCTCGATCATTGCGTCTGGCTGGACGTATGCTGTATCATGTCGATTTCAAAGTACCCGGAACTGGAGATATTCTCGGTGCTCGGCTGCCTGACCCTCTACGATTCCATCCCCTATCTGAGCCTCGCCCGGTTCAAGGGTTTCCCTTCTCTGAAGGTCATGGATGCTCGAGTTACACGTAAGCGTCTTATCAACGGATTCTCGAGGTGACCTATTGAAATTGCTCTTCCATTTAGAACTGGGCAACGAGCTGCTGCGCGTCCTGATAGACGTCCCGTCGATCCAGGCCATCTACCTGACAAACGGGGACGTCTCCTTCATGCTCGATTATTACCGTCGTAAGCTGGAGATCGCCTCGTCATCTGAGGGGATCCCGGATCGCGATCCCGTCTACAACGGTTTCGCGAAGACTGTCTACGAGACGGTCAACTGGTCCAAGTTCTGCAACTCAAACAACGCACCCGACGTCAATGACAGAGGACTGATCCACTGCACCAAGTGAGTTTTGGTTTCATAAATGATAGACAAGTCAGGTCAGCTCGATTTAACAAGGACCCAAGACTACTGATCTTCTCATTCCAGGTATACGAGTCCCGAAAAGATGCAGAAGCTACCCGGGAGCTGTCTATACAGGTACCCCTACCATCCCTGCAGGTGCAAGCGTTATTTCGGTGAGTTTACGCATCCTCGCAAAGGAAAGTATTGATTAATCGTTTGTTAGCGAGCCGTCCCGGTCCTGGACCATCAAGACCGTCCCCGTTCACGGGCGGCTGGTCGGACAGCTCAGATTCGGACGATAACGACGACGACGATCGCACTGACTGGTTCGGGAAGCCGGGCGTGCTGCGGCGCAGCGTGCGCTTCCTGACCGGCGAGGTGGCCAAGACGAGGGCGCAACCGCTGCTCAAGTCCTCCAATGAGGACGTCACCAGGCCGACCCCGGAGGGCATGATGCAGGTTAGCCTCAATTCCGGTGGGCAGATCACGGTCGAAGCCTGGTCTTCTGACTCAGTCGAACCGGTAAGTGAGCGCGCGCTATTTCTTCAATTACTCCAACCTGACGATGTCGTGTTAGATGCAGGAGGTGCCGCTCAACGACAATCGTGTAATGCTGCACGAGGTGCAGGTCGACAGGTCCCGGTTACGCGTCGTCCACGGCGTCCCCGATCCTCTGGAGAACAACAACGACCCGCCGGGTCCGGGTATTTATAAATTCATACCGGCTCCTTGGCAATCTAGTGAAATGACGCTCTTTTTCTTAACGTTTCAGGTCCCCAGAACGATGATCCTCCCAGAGGGTACGATGTGTTCATGTCGCTTTTCTTGGGAGACAGGCCCCCCAGCCAGCAGAGGAGATATGTGTTCAGGAAGAACTCCGCGAGACACAGCACTTGGGCCCTGGAAAGTAGGGCTGTTGAGCGTGTCAATTCCGCCGAACGGGTCCAGCGTTCGCCGGGCTCACAGCGGCCGGGTCCGCAGCAACCGGACTCGCAACAACCGGGAACCAGTCGGGACACCGCCGACGAATCCGGGTTAGTGTGCGGTCTACGATTCTTGTGCTCTCAACGTAAACCAACTGTTTGCAGGCAAGCCGACTCGATGCAGAGTCAACGGGTTCTCCCGTTCAGTCAGAAGCGCAAATCGTCCGAGAAATCATCGGAGGATCACGACGTCCCGTCAAAACGGATGAAGGTGAGCGAACAGGGGGAGTCCAGCGGTTATGGATCCGGTTGTTCCCGTGCCGCCGATTCGCCCCGGTCGGGTTCCTCCCCGGGCCCCTCTCCGATTCTGCCGATCCCCGAGACGTCCGAGACCGCCGTCCAGAGCATCCGGCTGATAATGGGCGTCGCGGCGGAGATCGTCAGGCTGCCGCATCGCCTCGACAAGGTGAGCGCCTCTCGGCTCCCGTTGCGACATCTCTCGCTGAGGGGTTTCCGGAGGATCACGGACCGCTGCCTCGAGTACCTCAACGGGCTGAGCTTGGACGTGCTCGATCTGACTTACACCGGGTGCACGGAGGAGGGGATCCGGAATTATCTCTCGTACCATCCGGAGTGTCGGATCGTGCACGAGAAGTGGTGCACCTGCATGCCGGATCTGGGATTCTGAACGAGTTTATTGTTATTATTGAATCGATTGTATTTGACGGTTCATTTTTTTTCTAGTTAATGGATCTTTTATTAGTTAATCGATCGTTAGTACATGGTACATGAGAAGTTTGACAGCAGGAAGGAAATAAGTTCCTTATTAATGTGGTTGAAACCTTGCAAGTTCAGTTTGGGGTAGTGTTATTATTGTTATAAGGGAAAGAAAGAAGTTAAATTGGAGATGATGGAAATAAATGAAAAGTGAACTTGTAAGGTTTTGTTATAAAACTTCAAAAAAAAAAGAGAAGAAAAAGTGCTAAATCTTGAAGAAGTGCAATTCTCTTTCTTAAAAGTTCTTAGTTTCTGGAGCGATTTAAAATAATTATTGGGGATTTGAAGGAAGAAAAAGATTGCCGGGGGCTGGTGATCCCTTCGCATGGTAAATTGCAATCGATTTATTTATATCAAACCGAGTCTGATAGTTGAGATGACAGACGACATATAAGACTGCTCAGTGTTCTTCATTCATTGTAATTATTACTTGTTTTGTGTCGTTTTTGGTTCTATCGTGTGAGGGCATGAAAACTATCGTATGAGCAAATGAAAACATAATTTATGTAGGCCCTGGAAAAAAATTTCATGTCTTAGATTGAATCCTACGATAAAATCACTGTCATTAATTTTAAAAATCTTATTTTTCTTATTTTGTGATTTTGAGTGGTCTGGGGTGCGTTCATGAATTACAGTTTGCATCATACATGAAAAATTCTGGATGCGTTCATATAAATAACCAGTTCGCTTGATGGATAAAAATCTAGCATCGCTCATAAATTGCCGATGACGACGCTTGAAGTGCACTCGCAGAGTTTTGAAGAAACACATGGGTGAATCAATTCTGTGCATAATATTAGTAAATTACAAAAATTAGAATTAAATTAAAAAAAAAGTGTGAATCTGACAGTTACACATAATCTAATACTTTGGAATTATTATTTCCTTTGATTTCTCGTTCGAATTACGTTCATAAAATGGAACAATGGCATCACTCTGGTTGTTACACATAAACGTCAATTTCTGTTTATGAACGCATTCCACCTTCAGGGCCGTATTTGTGTTTTTTAAACCGTACCACCTATCTGGACTTTTTGAGGATAGTTTTTGGAAAAAAAAATTGGGCGAGCGACTGTCCGGCAAAAATTTATAAACATTATTTCCAGAAGAGTTTGCCCTCTTAAAAAATGGCCACCACTAGAGCCACAGATCACAGACCTTACTTTTATCATGAGCATGAGTGCATAGTAGGAAGAAAGTTCCTAATATATGGTGTAAACATCTCTGGATTTATTCCAATTTTCATTGGTTATGTTACTTTATTCTTGTTTGATTTTATTTTTATATCTTGTGCTTGTGGTGGATTCGGATTCTTTCTGGGGTGTGTTTATGTTAAACCCTCAGATGCAAATACATAAATGACTTTACTATAATTAATAAGTTGATAGATAATTCGATAAGTAATAGGGTCTTAAACATAAATACCTACCATTTTACAAAGGGCAAACTGCAGACTAAGGAAAACTATTATTAGATATTAATCCTTTATTGCTTTGGCTTGAACATGACATTCTTACCCGGTTTGCAGTGTCAATAATCCAATAAACTTCACGGTAACTGGAACAATCTCCGAATAATTTATGTCCGCGTTATTCAAGAAATCACAAAACTAATTTTAATAACAACCTGATTCACCTTATTTCAGCAAATGTCAAAATAATTATTATTTGACAATAAAATTGGAAAACAAGAAGAAGGCAATATCAGAATGAGTTTACGATTTTACAAACCAAAATTTTCATTTTACAGTTTTACAGATCCAATCCAAGACATGAAATTTTTTTCCAAGGCCTACCTAAATTATGTTTTCATTTGCTCACACGATAAATCTAGGTAGGGTTTGGAAAAAATCATGTCTGAGATTGAGTGCTACAATAAAATCATTGTAAATCTGTAATTTTTCTAATTTTAAGTGGTTTCGATTAAAAAGAAAACCAATCTGCAACCAGTAATACAAAAAAACCGTTTTTGTGTATTATTGGTTGCCAAGGTGTATTAATAATAGCCAAGGTGCATTAATTTTATCAACTCACCATTTTCTTGGTTATGTTAATCATTTTATTATTGGACAAGGAAAGAGAGAGGGCACTTTTTGCTCATTTATAATTCGAAATAATCGAATATCCGCCATTTTTTTGGTGCCAAAAAATTGAAATGCCTGGAACATATCCCCGAATTTGATTCAAGAAACAAAATTAATTTTCAAAACTTGTACTTTGATACTTTTCATTTTACAGCCTAATGTCCGTATTCATCAAACTTCAAAATATAACTCTGGGGTTATATTTTGAATTTCCTGACAGCTGATTGGTCTAATGCTCAAAGCCTACGAACGCTACGAATTTTAAACCAATGACATGTTGCAAAATATAACCCCAGGGGTTAAATTTATTGATGAATACGGGCCTAACAGATTCAATCTCAGACGTGATGTTTTCTTCCAAGGCCTACTTATAGTAAGTTTTCATTTACCGACACGATGTGACGATTGTAAGCCTAAAATAATTTGATTTACTATCAGCAGTTGTAGGGAGTAGTGTTAGTATCATTTAATCATCCCTAAACTAATCGAGGGAGTATTTGTATCGGTTTCTCTATTTTTATATAACCGGATTGTAAGTTAGTACTAGTGCTAGTAAGATTAGAGCGGGATTGTTCCCCGGAACCGTCCGGATTATGACTAAGGCTACTGTGTGATACGATTTATAATATACGGACCCGGATCGGTTCCCGGGACGCTCGATGATTTTTGTATTAATCAACCAACAACACTATTTAATCATGATTTTGAAGCAATTTTATGTAACATTTATTTAATAAACATTTAATTGAGTAGACGAGTCGTTTGATTCAACCACGGCTTCCTGCATGTCATCCTGTTTGTTCGTCGCTATCTCCGTCTCCGTGGTCGATTGTTTTTCTTTCCCGTTATTATCGACCCGGTAAACAATAAACAGGAGATCGAGTAAATTAGGTCAAGATGGAGATTGATTGTATAAAAGCGGCCTCCATCACGAT
Organism: Malachius bipustulatus; assembly: GCA_910589415.1. Lineage (NCBI taxonomy): Eukaryota > Metazoa > Arthropoda > Insecta > Coleoptera > Melyridae > Malachius > Malachius bipustulatus. The sequence goes on along the minus strand of OU342638.1, from coordinate 38,526,356 downwards.
CGGAGTTCATTACTCTTCTTTTAGAGCTCTCGTGAATCGCTGTCCGTAAAATGTCCGATACGAAAAAGAACATTCTCCTGTTATTCGACCGGCCCCAAGAACCCGTCTTTGTGGCCAAGGGTGACCGGAAAGCTGTCTTCAATGTTCCTCAAAGCTACTTGGTGAGTTCAACCTCTCTATTTATATATTTATTTAATTAGAAGCGAAATTCTCCAGCAAAATATTAATACATAATGAATTGTAAATAGAAAATGCGTGAGTTCTAGGGCTCATAGAAAGTAGTGGATTTTATGTCTTTTTTCTTCACCTTCTTCTTTCTTTAAATCTAATTTATTCCCGATTAAAGGCCGATAAGTACAAACCGATCGCAGTAGAGCTCCAGAACCGGTTCGGCGAGGAAGCCGCCGAGACCATCGCGGTGCGGGAGATCTCGATCCCTCCTCTCGGGGAGATACTCGAGCTGAAACGGAACGAGAACTTCTCCCTCTTCATCCCCAAACACAGGAAAATCGCTGGGAAACTGATCGATATCTTCCTTGGTACGATTTTATTTGTTAATTCTTATTCGAGCGCGTTTTTACTTACGATTAATCGGTAACAGGTGTCAGAAATGTGGACGATCTTCTCTCCGTGGCAGTGTACGCCCGCGATCGCGTCAACCCTTACCTCTTCAATTACGCCCTATCCGTTGCTTTGCTGCATCGCCCCGACACTCAGGACATGGATCTCCCGTCTTTCATCCGACTCTTCCCGGACAAATATCTGGACAGTCAGGTGTTCCAGAAGGCGCGCGAGGAAGCCAGCATCGTCCCGGACGGATCTAGGGTGAGTTTTTTTTTTTTGTTCCTGCCCCGCAGGTGTCTGATGTAATTTATTGTTCCCGGTTGCGGTAGATACCGATCGAGATCCCCATCGATTACACCGCCTCGAATCTGGAATCAGAGCACCGATTGGCCTATTTCCGGGAAGATATGGGTATCAATCTACATCACTGGCATTGGCATCTCGTCTATCCCTTCGAGGCCGACAGGAGCATCGTCGATAAGAACAGGAGGGGGGAACTGTTCTATTTCATGCACCAGCAGATCATCGCCAGGTCAGTTCTTCTTTTTTATTGTACCCACCTTCTTTAATAACGTTTTGTAATTTTTAAACAAGCGATAAATTGTGAAGTTTGTTGTTTCATCTCTTCAGTATTCTCAAAATTATTGTCCTTTATATTGAGCTAAAAATCCCCCAAATTGGTGAGAAATCGCATAGTTCAGCAACACTGCATCAAGTCTTCTTGACAAAAAATTTTTCAACTCTCTTTAATCGGCCTGAAACCTGAAACAAGGGATGGAATCCTGAACCTGGAACATCTTTGTGCATGCAGTCACGAACGTTTTTAAAAAATATCACTCAACATCTGATCGCAGGTACAACTTCGAGCGTCTCTGCAACAACCTGAAACGCGTGGAGCGTTACCAGGAATTCCGTCAGCCGATCGAGGAGGCCTACTTCCCAAAAATGGACAGCCTCGTCGCGAGTCGTTCGTACCCCGCGCGCGTCTCCAAACAAACCATTTCGAACTTGAACCGTGAAGTGGACCAGATCAAGCAGGACGTTGACGATCTGATCCGGTGGCGGGACAGGATCTACGACGCCATCCATTCCGGGATGGTCCAGGACGTAAATACACCCGAATAATCATTTCGATCGTCACGTTATCGTATTTTTCGGTTCCAGGAGCGCGGGAGATCGATCTCGTTGACCGAGAACGAGGGGATCGACATCCTGGGCAACATGATCGAGTCCAGTATATTGTCGCCGAACAGGACTTTCTACGGGGACTTCCATAACATGGGACACGTGTTCATCTCTTATATTCATGACCCGGATCATCGTCATTTGGTCAGTTCTATTCCCGAGAGTCGTTTCATAAAAATTAACATTGAAAGTGACGATTTCAGGAGTCCTTCGGAGTCATGGGCGATTCAGCGACCGCGATGAGAGATCCGGTCTTCTACCGTTGGCACGCAAACATCGACGACATTTTCCAGGAATACAAATCAACGTTGCCACGTTACACAGAAGCTCAAGTAAGTTACTGACAACACTGTAAATTTAGCCTAGTTCCTGTAACAGTATAATTATTGTTCCCCAGCTCAATCATCCGGGGATCTCAGTGAGCCACATCGAGGTTCGTCCAGAGGGCGGCGGTCCCAACAACGTCATCAACACCTTCTGGCAACAGTCCGATCTCGATCTGTCCCGCGGAATGGACTTCCAGCCGCGCGGATCGGTCTTTGTCCGTTTCACCCATCTCCAGCACCAGGGCTTCACCTACAACATAACCGTCAACAATAACAGCAACAGCAACAAGATGGGCACGTGCCGGATCTTCATAGCGCCCAAATTCGACGAGCGCGGCAACCCGTGGCTGCTCCGGGACCAGAGAACAATGTTCGTCGAGCTGGATCGCTTCACCGTCTCTCGTAAGTAACTCACTCTCTGGATAACATAAAAATTTCAACACCAATCAATCCGCCGGGTTTTGTTTTAGTGCGCCAGGGCCAGAACACCATAACCCGTTCATCGACCCAATCGACCGTCACTATCCCGTTCAACAGGACTTTCCGTGACCTCGACATCGGCAGACCGGAAAGCGGGGACGATCTGGCGGAGTTCAACTTCTGCGGGTGCGGATGGCCCCATCACATGCTCATCCCGAAGGGTACTCCGGAAGGGTTCCCCAGTCAACTGTTCGTCATGATCTCCAATTATGACGACGATAAGGTGAGCGGTTCCGGTCTGTGATAATTTCGATTATATGACAAGGGATATGTTTGACAGATCGAGCAATCGACTGAGGGACGCTGCAACGATGCGGAGGTGTTCTGCGGGATCAAGGATAAATTGTACCCGGACAAGAGGTCCATGGGTTATCCGTTCGACAGGATGCCTCGAGACGGGGTTGATGTCCTTCAGGAGTTCCTGACGCCCAACATGAGGGTTCAGGATATGACGATTAAGTTTAACGATCGCACCGTCAGACCTAGAGGAACCGCTCGTTCGATGCAGTAGTCGGTGCAGGTTGTTGTGTGGTACGTTGGCTCGGAAATGGATTTGATTTATATTAATTATATTATATACATTTATGTATTATTTTAATGGATAATTTAATAAAAGCATTATAAAAAATTGTAGTTTCTTGTTATCTTTGGGGATATTTAGAATGTAAAACTAATTGATAGGGGGGGTCATTTTAAAATGCGAAATGAAGACTCGTAACACTCTATTCTCGTAATCCTCGTAACACTTGAAAGTCGTCCAATTTATAAAAATACAAAAGAAACCAAATAAAAGCAGAACGCAGCCATGTTCATGGCAAACTATTAGTGACGTCACTTTGGAGAGAATCGCTAATGCGACATGATTTGTATTTCATTTTTATTGTCCTACTGATTTCTTGCAGAAAAAAATCAATTTCTTGCAAGAAGTTATGAAAAAGTAATAAAAGTTGCAGTAAAAAAAATAAAGCAGAACGCGGCCATAAATCTGACGTCATTTTGGAGAGCGGCTACGTTCATGGCAAGCTGGTAACGTCACTTAGAAGAGAATCTTGTTTTCTATTTTATTTTTAGTTCTCCAATTGAATTCTTGTAGAAACAATCAACTAATTCCCCTTTTTCTTGTAAGAATAAACAAAAAAGTAATAAAAAAAGTTGTAAAAATGCTTGAAATGCTGATTATTAAGAAATTAAACTGCCGCAAAAATAAAAATAAACAGAACGCAACCATAGATCTGACGTCATCTTGGAGAGCAGCTTCGTTAATTACGAACTAGTGACGTCACTTTGGAGAGAATCACTAATGCGACATGTTTTCTATTTTATTTTTAATTTTCTTACTGAATTGTTATAGAAAAAATCAACTAAATCCACTGTTTCTTGTAAGAATAAACAAGAAAGTAATAAAAGTTGTAAAAATGCTTGAAATGCTGATTATTAAGAAATGAAACTGACGCAAAAAAAAATAAACGGAACGCAGCCGTAAGTCTGACGTCATGTTGGAGAGTAGTAGCGATGTTCATCTAAAGCTAGTGACGTCACTTCGGAAAGAATCGTTAATGCGACACGAAATGTATTTTATTTTCATTGTCCCACTGCTTGCTCTTACAGAAAAAACAATTTCTTGCAAGAAATAACAAAAAAGTAATAACAGTTGCAGTGAAATTTTTTATAATTCAGATTACAATGAAATGAAACGGTGGCGAAAATAATAAGACAACAGAACGCGGCCATGTACCTGACGTCATCTTGGAGAGCAGCTTTGTTAATTACGAACTAGTGACGTCACTTTGGAGAGAATTACTAACGAGATATGTTTACTATTTTATTTTTTTATTTTCCTACCGAATTGTTGTAGAAAAATATCAACAAAATCCCCATTTTCTTGTGAGAATAAATAAAAAAGTAATAAAAGTTGTAACTGCTTAAAATTCATGTCACTTTAAATTAATTAAACGCCTTATAGTTAGATTTTTTTTTAATTTTTTTTTTTTTTTATCGAAACATATTTGACTAGGCAGCAATTTGTTATATGGATACCTAATCTGAAAGACTCATTGATGATGTAACGATATTTTAAGAAAAAATGCAGCCAAAAACAAAAGACAACTTTACCTCATACCTCATTAATGACGTCATGTTGGAGAGGTAGATTAACGTCACGTCACTCGCCATTGAGATTTTATTGTACTTAAAAAAAGTTTTTTGTTTCAAAATCGGCTATCAAGATTGTTCTAAAGGTTCGAGATCATAACCACAGTAACTAAGCAAAAAGAAAACATAATGTAGAACGCAGCCAAAAAAATTTTGTTTTATGAACCAAATTTCACCTTCTTTTATTGATAAACAAAAAAAATTATATTTTTTTCTTATAAAAATTTGCTTCAAAGTATAAAAAGAGTATCCGCAACGTTTAAAATTCGTTTAATCTGAAATTCATATAACAGTGAGCATAGAAGAAATAAATAAAACGCACCCACAAGATGATAATCTATCCGCTGACGTCATTTGGTGAGTTTCTATTTCACGAATTGAATTTACATTATTTGCTTTTCTATAACCTACCAACAAAGCAATCCGATTAAAGTTTGTTTTAAAAATGAGCAACACAATGAAAATCAAAGTAAAAAATTAATAAAATGCTTCAATTTCGTTTCGCTGCTGTAAGTATTAGTAGTCTAAGCAAAAATAAAACTAAAGGAAAAAAAACGAAGAAATTAGGTTAAAATGTTGCGTCACTATAGCGACATTTCTTTTTTTCACATCAAACTCAAGCTGCTTTTATTAAAAAACGAAGTCAAACTGACACGAATTTTTTTGACATGAAGACAAAGTCTACAAAACTTATCTTCTATCAAATTTAATTTCGTAAAAGTAGTGCTACCGTAAAAACATAAGCACAATTAAGGGAAAATAAAACGCAGCCAGATACGTGAATGTGATACCATGACGTCATTTTGGAGAGGTCGATTAATATCCCCTAATCCCAGTCTTATTTTTGAAGTTTCTCTTTTAAATTAACGTTTTTGTCTCTGCTACATTTTTCAGAATTGAATTTTCACTATTTATAAACATCGGCAACGGTGGCTTGTACAAAAATCGTCTCCAACCGCAAAAGAATGCGCGTTATCTGTTCATTTTTCAGTGTCTATGCCACATCCTTTATCCTTTATTAATAAAAATAAGAAATAAACAAACTTGTTTTGATCTATTTCGCGGTTTCCAAATTTTTAATCAAACAAGATACAATTATCATTTTTTCGTGTTATTCTCTGTGGTCACTTGTTTTGTCGAATTGACTCTACTATAAAAATGACGAGGAACTCTGGAGCTTTATCACTTCAGATCAACCTGTCGTGGTGTTATTATTTTCATCAACGGTCTTTACTTGAGGTAAGTACTTATTTTATTTATTTATTTATTTTTTTTGTATCACCACCACCAAATATGTAATAATAAATTTTTAAGCTCAAGAAATGCCTACTGAAACCAAGCAGAACATTCTCCTTCTCTTTGACCGTCCCCAGGAGCCGGTCTTCGTGGCCAAGGGACATCGGAAAGCGGTCTTCAACGTCCCCCAAAATTTCCTGGTAACGCAATAACCGCCCGTTAACTAATCACACATTAATTTCGATCTCGATCAATTACAGGCGGACAAATACAAACCGATCGCTGTCGAAGTGAAGAATCGCTTCGGCGAAGAAGCTGATGAAACCATCCCGGTCAACAACATAACAATCCCCAATTTCGGCGAAATATTCGAATTAAAACGGGACGAAAACTTCTCTCTGTTCATCCCGAAGCATCGAAGAATCGCCGGAAAACTCATCGACATCTTTCTTGGTAAGTACCAATGCATGATAATCGGTTATTAATTATTTTATATCATGTTGTAGGTGTCAGAAATACGGACGATCTCCTCTCAGTGGCCTGCTATGCTAGAGACCGCGTCAACCCTTACCTCTTCAATTACGCCCTCTCGGTGGCGCTGCTTCACCGAGAAGACACTCGAGACCTCCAGTTACCTTCGTTTATGAGACTCTTCCCGGACAAATACCTCGACAGCAAAGTAATCCGGATAGCTCGAGAGGAATCCAGCATAGTCCCTGAAAGTTCAAGGGTGCCAATAGAAATCCCGGTGGATTACACGGCGTCCGATCTAGATCCAGAGCACAAGCTCTGGTACTTCCGGGAAGACCCCGGCCTGAACCTCCACCATTGGCACTGGCATCTCGTGTACCCATTCGACGGCCCCCGCGTTGTCGTCGACAAGAACAGACGAGGCGAGATCTTCTACTACATGCACCAGCAGATCATCGCCAGGTACAACATCGAGCGTTTCTGCAACAATTTGAAACGCGTGCAGCGGTTCAGCGACTTCCGTCAGCCGATCCCGGAAGCCTATTTCCCGAAGCTGGACAGCCTGGTGGCGAGCCGGACGTACCCCGGCCGCGTCGCCAATCAATTACTATCGAGCGTCAATCGGGAAACCGATCAGATCCGAATCGAACTGGCCGATATGGTCAGATGGAGGGATCGAATTTATGACGCTATACATTCTGGGAGCGTCAGAAATGTGCGTATATGTCTGTTGGTTGTTGTTCTAGGATGGGGGGATTATTTTTATCATATTACAGGAAGATGGTTCCACGACCGTACTAACAGAGTTTGAAGGAATCGACATATTGGGCAACATTGTTGAAGCGACGATCCTTTCCCCGAATAGAACTTATTACGGGGATTACCACAACTTTGGACACATCTCCATCTCTTACGTCCATGACCCTGACAACCGACACTTGGTAATTATAAAAATTAGACTGATCGATCGTTATTCCGATTTCTTAAATTATAGGAATCCTTCGGCACCGTGGGTGACTTGGCCACATCGATGCGCGATCCCGTTTTCTACAATTTCCACGCGCACATCGATGACATCTTCCAGGAATTCAAATCGACTCTACCCAGTTATCCCGAGTCCCAGGTAAGAACGAATAAAACCGCAATTCATGCGTAATTCGAACGATATTTTCAGTTGAACTATCCCGGAATAACGGTGACCGGGATCGAGGTCCAACCGGAAGGGAACGGACCCACCAACCTCGTCAACACGTACTGGCAACAGTCCGACGTGGACATGTCGCGCGGGCTTGATTTCCAGCCGCGCGGATCCATCTTCATACGTTTCACGCATCTCCAGCACCAGGAATTCACCTACAAGATCGGCGTGAACAACACCTCGAACGGGAATAAGATGGGGACTTGCAGAATTTTCATCGCGCCGAAGTTCGACGAGAGGAGCAATCCGTGGCTGTTCCGCGACCAGAGACTCCTCTTCATCGAGCTGGATCGATTCACTGTTTCCCGTAAGTTATTGTAATACCTCTAAGGTTTACTCATAAAATATGTCTGGCTAAATAGCTTGGCAAATGAAAAAGGTCATAAACTCTTAACGAAAAAAAAAGAAGAAATCACGCCATGTTCCATGTTACGTCACGCTAGCCATGGAGTTAATTCGTTCACTATATACATGATCATTTCATCATTGTTTTCGAAACTATCTCATTCAAGAATTGAAGTATTGAAGATAGCTATGGATTTGGTGGTCTAATTAACTCCATGGCCATCTCGATCTAGCAAGGTTTTAAATAAATCTTGTTCTATATTAATTTAATAAATTTGACAGGTAAAGGCAAGTCATCAACAACAATTAAATTTCTATTTCAAATGAAAACTCTTTTTATTTTTACATTGGCCTGAGTGACAAGGGAAGGGAGAACTTAACCCTTATTTCTCAATTTCAAAATCCTCTAACAACACGCAACACGATTTTCCAGTTCGACAAGGTCAGAACACGATCACCCGTCACTCGACCGAATCGAACTTGACGGTCCCCTGGGAGAGGACCTTCAGGGACCTCGACGACGGCAGGCCGACCGGCGGAGACGCCCTCGAAGAGTTCAACTACTGCATCTGCGGCTGGCCCCAGTACCTCCTGTTGCCCAAGGGGAAGCCCGAGGGGTACCCCTGTCAGCTGTTCGTCATGATTTCCAACTACGACGACGACAGGGTAAGTCGACGTCCGATCGACAAGCGACAGCCGTCAAACTTTTCCCCTCCAGGTTGACCAGACGATCGAGGGACGTTGCAACGACGCGTTCATGTTCTGCGGGCTCAAGGACAAGCTGTATCCGGATCGGAGGTCGATGGGCTACCCGTTCGATCGCGTCGCCCGGCAGGGGGTCGACACTCTGCAGGAATTCCTGACCACCAACATGCGCGTCCAGGACATGGTCATCAAGTTCAATAATCAAACTGTGAGACCTAGAGGACAGATGGCGACGACCGGGACTGGGAACAGAGGGCAATGATAGGATAGAAAAAAGAGAGTCAAGGATGGGAATTTATGTTATTATTATTATCTCAATAAAATATCTTATGCATTATTAGTTGTTGCTCTTTATATTGTAGTTTTTCCGCACTCCAGAATGTCAATGTCAATGAAGCAGTTTGTATCGTGTGATCCACAAAATTTTTCATCAACTATTGCCTTGAATAAAATGAAGCATGTCTGCCAGAGCCAGATAAAGAGATAAAACACAAACAATTGGTAGGTGTAGTGAACTACTTCAATCAATGATCTACAAATCATAGAACAATAAACAAAAACATGACTACTTGCATAATGAACTTTGTTAGAGTAAAGAAACTAACCTGGAACAGTAACGATATCTGCTGAGTTTCTTACTAATTGCAGTTTGGCATTGGTTGTATTTCAAGGGGGAACAACTCGAGCCATTGTAGGGTATCTGTATTACCGACACTTACTAGCGTTAATGTCGGTAATACAGGTACCCTAAATCGTTGTTATCTTAGAAACTCAGAATATTCTGTCTGAATGAGGATAAAACAATAACAGCCAATATTATAAACGCTGGTTAAGGAAGATAACTCGGAGTTAGTCCCTATCTGCCAGTTAAAAGAGCAACAGGTGTATTATAAAGCTTTTTCCAGCTCTCAAGGTTAACTTTTTAACTGTCAGATAACTTTAACTCGGAGTTTGCATAGATAACCTTACTATTCGGTTTTATAAAGCTATTTTTATCTTGGTTAGGTTAAAGTAGCCGGTTAACTTTGCCTATCTGGCCGATAAAGTTAACCGTCAGATTTCCGCCGGTTAAAGTGGTAAACTGGCATATTATTTTGTTGAATATTAAGGTAATTCTTATTGGATCTTAGTTTTTATAGGTTTACATCCTCCCTAATTGATAAAATTTTGAGTGTGAGTTTTCTAATAATGAAATAATTTCAATGTTAACTTGTAAAATAACTTTTAATAAGTGCATAATAATATTATTATTATGGATGCATTTCAATCTGCTGATATAAATTAATTTTTTTTTTATTCATTTCAGTCAGTTCATTGGTAGGTAGGTATAATAATAAGTAAATAGAGAATTAGTAAAGAGCATATCAACTGCCCTATTTAATAAAAAGCCAGAGGTTACAATTATTTCACAATTATTATTATATCACTTTAACTAAAGGGTAGGTAGGTATAGGTAGGTAGATTGATTCATAAAAAATCGATATTGAGATATGAAAATTAAAGACTAGACACTTCTTCAATCTATTCGACAATAAAACAACAGAAAATTGAAAGCTATAAATTTATTCAGTTTATAACAAATTAACGATCAACAAATACCTAGGTATAGGTAGGTAGGTACATTTTATATACCAACCCTTCTTTCCATATGGACCAAAAAACTATTACTCGAACCGAACGTTGTAGGTAGGTACATAAGTTTCTTCCAGTATGTCCCATAATGTGGAATAAAAATTCACTTTTGTAAATAAATATGTTCTTAGGTAGCAGGTAGGTACTGACTATTGACTGCTTTCAACCAAGTTAGGTTTACCTACTTCATTTTAATAATTTTTGACCTGGAATAGCGCTGGTCTGAAACTGAAACCGACGGCCGACGGACACGGGACACGGGTGTACACGCTGGGGCACTGGACTGGGTTGGGCGGACGCATTAGGCAGAGGCAAAGCCCTGGCCGTCTCTTTCGCATTAGTTACGAATTATTATTATTATAATTATGCAGTCTTCAGTCTTCCGTTGGTCGTTGATGAGTGTTAGATTGATTTGATTAGCTTAACTGGAAAACACGGCTTGAAAACGCTCACTGGTTTTATTACGTATCGTAGACAGACGATTCAACTTTCACACGATTCAATTTTCACTTATTATCACTCGCTGTGTGTTGAGAATTAATATTGATTACAAACAATAAAATACATAACGGTAGACAGTAATAAATAAATGCAGATTGTTTATCTTCTAAAACCTAACCACCTAACCTTGTTCATAATACGATACGAATACGAATGAAACGAATTAAATTCAGTCAGATTTAAGCCAACTGACATTTCTTATTTATTTCAAGTGTCACTCACGTCATTTCTTCAGCGTCAATGGCTGTTTTGGCTGTTTCGTTGACATTCGTGTAGAATGGACGGTTAAATATGGCCGACTTCCGGCGATAACTAACCACGAGCTATGCTCGGGGAAATCTTGCTTTATAATACGCACCCGGAAACTTAACTCCGAGTTAGTGCTATCTGCCAGATAACTAACTTTCTACTTAACCAGCGTTTATAATATCGGCTGTAAGTAATTTCATCATGTTCTTAAATTATTGTTTTTTGCAATATCTTTAATATTTTGAAACTGACAGGAATTGAAATTAAAAATGACACATGAGAATTTGAACTACAAGTTATTTTAAAATTATTTTAGTAAAATGAGCTTAGACATGACTGCAATAGCCATCTCTCTCTTCCAAGGCATAGTTGATGAAAAATTTTGTGGATTTTTGTGGATCACAGGATATAGCTGCCATATTTAAAAAGTCACCATAACCTCAAAAATTTTTCACAATACAATAAAACAAGTTCAGCAGGAGTGACATGATATGATTGACAGATGATATAGGGGTGTTGTAGTAGTCATAAAGAAACAGTGAAGGAGAATTTTAAAATTTAATTTTCATAATCAAAATATAATAACTGTACAATAAGCTTAAATTGCACACACTATATAAATAGCAAAAAATGACAAGGTCTGTTTGTTTATCGAGGAGAACACAATAATTATTTATTATTAAAAATCGAGAAAAGCTCTGGAACAAACGATCATGATCATGACAATGATGATGATTGATGAAGAACAACGCTATAGTATTAGTAAGTAGGTAGTAGTAGTAGTAGTGGTGGTGGTGGTAGAGTGACAGTGATAGAAACAACGGAAACGTCCAGATTGTTTATAAATTTTACAATAATAGCGCGCTTACATAATAATTATCATTAATCACAGAAAATCATTGAAAAATTTGATAAGTAATATATTATTATGATTTCTTAGACTTTTTACATAGCAAAAAACTCTCGTCTATAATAGACGAGTACGGGTCACTTTACCCAGACCCAGATGACCCTAACCCCTCTCAAATATCAACCAACGTAATACTTAGATAGATCTCACAGTCTTATCATTTATTTATTTATATTTATATGTAAATATAGAAATATGTAGAAAAAGGATGAAAACAAATTAAAACATTTATACACGTATTCTTATTTACATTAATATACAAAAAATATATAACATATACACAAATATCATATCTCCTCTTCTTCTTCTTCTTCTTTTTCTTTTGTTTGTTCTACCCATACTTTTACTTCTACATTTGTGACGGTTATTTTTCATCCAATTTTACATTGTAATAATTAATTAATAATAATAGTATACCGAAACGAGTACGACGACTCGTTAAATGCAATAACACAACTCATCCAATAAAGCACAAAGAGCTGCCTTCGATTTATTTAATCAATTAAATAACCTTCCAACGATTAAAAAATAGCCGCCATTCTACGAGTATGCAGCACCCATCACAGTACTAGTACTTGTGCATATTATCGTTACTTAATCAATAGAAACTAAAAACTCTCATCGTAGGATATCTCTCACAATGTATTTTGTACCTTCTGCTTCTTTTTCTTGTAAAAGTCGACTGCAAATCTACCACTTTACAACAAGTGGCTACACTATTACAATCGCCTATTTCTCTCTATTACATTATTATTTATTATTATCTAGCCTGGAAAAAGTAAATAAAAGGACCAATCGCTAGACGCTTGATTAAATCTAGCCCGTCCGTCGTCTCTCCCAGAAAACTCCAATCTGGATTCTTGACACACGATTATTACATTTAAATCAGTGTAGCCTTTTCTTCGCACAATTTTGATTCAAAACATCCTTTTAGATAATCTACAACAATCTACATTATTACCTAACTAAACAGGGCGCAAAGCTCATAATCTGACACATGAAAATTTTGATTAATTCCTCAATATCTGTAATCCTAACCCTAAAAATTTCTTTTTCTGAATAAATAAAACTGCCAAAATCGGTTGCCAAAGCGCCGATTACAGTGGAATACGCCTTTATAATCGTGACTAATTTCGGGTGTTGATCAGGCATTGATTAGAACCTGGTTGGCGTTGGGCGTTGGTAGGTCATTCATCTCTGTTTCTGTTTGACGTTTTTTTCAAGAATTTGGAGAAATTAAAATTGCCATGGATTTAGTGAGCGTCTTAAATCCATCGTCATCGGCGCTTTAGCAACCAGGATAAATAAAAAATCAGTTTTTATTGATTTGAAGAATTAAAACGAATCCAGCGCGTTTTAAAATATTAATTATAAGTATCAATCAATCATTTAAAAATGCATCATAAGTGGGACCTGTTTTAAATTATTCATTAATAGTTTTTGAAAGAATTTCAAGAAATTAAAACGGCCATGGATTTAATGAGCGTGTTAAAACCATGGTAATCGGCGCTTTAGCAACCAAAACTAATAAAAAATTAGTTTGTAGTTAATTTGAAGAATCAGCGCGTTTTAAATTCTTAATTATTATGAGTATTAATCGATTATTTGGAAGATATCATAAATGGGACGCGTTTTAAATTAATAACATCAAGTACTGTTAGTTGTAGCTCAATTATTTTAGAATAAAAAATAAAATTGAGTACTGCTGCTTTTAGCAATAATAGTGACGCGCATGCGCATATTCACACTCGTAAAACGTTTAGATTTCTTCTTTATAAGAACATTTTTCATCTTTAGAGGCCAAAAAATAAAAAATTCCTCAAGCTCAACCGAAAACACGAAAATTGTCCCTTTCTTGAAAGTGTTTCACTTATCAGGCGTCAAAAATCACCTATTAAACCAACCTATAATAGGTACGTTATATGTGTTGAAGTGAGATCGAACATCAATATGATCGAAGAGAGAGAAGACGGACGGCGATTGATCCTAAAACAATAAAAACCCGAGAGAGAGAGAGAGAGACCACTTTTAAGCGCAATCGGCGAAGAAAAATAACCACAAAAATAAAAAAAATCACTTGTAAGGTTCGTTGTCTTGATAAAGCTCTAAATAACGATATTTTTCCCATGATCGCCCTTAGAAGTGGTCTCCGTTATCATTATCGTTATTATTACAAACACTGTACAGTAAAACGGACTGGAGCTCGACACGAAATCATCCCCGGGGCTATTTGTTTGCGATAGACGCGGGAACCCCCGGCGACGACTCACCTGTCGACTCAGCAGCCCGCACTTATTTTATTCTATTATAAAAAACTACAAGCCAACAACAAATCACATTATGGTTCAAATCCAAGTAGTGGCCAGTTTGTTTGTCGATCGATTCATCAAAGAAAGGACATGAGAATTAAAAATTAAAAATAAGAACACTGCACGAGATAATACAGTTAAGTTATTACGGTTAATAGTATTTTTTTTTTGTTTAGAAATTGGCAAAAAGTACCCGTACCTCCTGTTGCTAGAACATGAAAAAGTCGTCGAGAACGTCCAGATCTAGAAGACCTGCCGTTTGTTTCGTTTTTTAATTTAATTCCTACTAAATTCATTTAGAAACGGCAGTTTTCACAAGTATCAGTCGATGATTATTATTATTTAATTAAAATAAATAATAAACAATAAACAATAACCCCCCTCGCATCATTAAGTACCTAGAGCTATTATCTCCCATTGAAATTTACAAGAAGAATAATAATAATAATAGCTAACTTTATTAAATTTTCATAGATCTGGCAACAAGGTGGCATTCACCTAACCTACCGATAATAGAAAATATCTTTTTTTTTGTTAGAAATCACTTATTTAGTAGTATTCCATTTTATTAATAATATTATAGTCTCTATCTTGCTCTCTTTCTTTTTCTTCTTGTTTTTCTATTTTGTTTTTTTTTGTTTTTTGTTCGTCATCGTCAATAATTACAATAATATAAAACATCTAATACTCTGTTAAATATAAAAACGGCGGCCGTTGCTTTCATCATCTCAGAATCAACAGGATCAATATGGGCAGGGCGAGGAGAAACGTCGGCACGATCACCAGGTACTGTCCACTCTGTCCGCTCTTCGCGCAAGTCCCTGCAAGAAGAGAAAGTCAACAACTTTTCTTAAATTCTGTTACATAAAAGTGAGGTATAAAATGCTAGGTTAGGTAACACAAAAATCACCAAATCCGGGGACAAAACTACACGTCTGGCAACGCTGTCACCTGTCATGTCGCTATCAAAATTGTTACATCAAAACAATAACAACTTCTTGAAATTTGTTACATAATAGTGAGCAATAAAAAGCTAGGTTGGGGTAGCAGAAATATTACCAGATTCGGGGCAAAACTATACCTCTGGCAACGCTGTAAATGTAAGACAGCAGCTGTGATCCAGGTTTATCAAAATAAATTAGGCCAAAAAAAATGGAAATACGTCAATTAGTTATACTCAGAAAAATACCCAGATATAGGGAAAATATTCATAACTAGCAGGCCCTGTTTGTCATCTATTATATTATTAATTATATAATTTGTCACCTGTCATGTCGCTATCAAAATTGTTACATTAAAACAATCACAGCTTCTTAAAATCTGTTACATAATATCAAGGAAAAAAAAAAACTAGGTTAGGGTAGCACAAAAATCACCAGATCCGGTAACAAAACTACAAACCTGGCAATGATGTAAATGTAAGAGGCAACTATGATCGGAATTACAAAAAAAAAGGGAATTACGTTAATCATATCCAGAAAAATACCCAGTTTTAGGGAAAATATTAAAAAAGTAGTTTGTCAATAAAATGCTGTTATAGTAGGATTAACTTTAAAAAGTCAGATGTGACGTCACACTAACCGTCCGAATTAATATTTTTAATTTCACCAGAAAATGTCAAACAGTTAATTGTCAAGTTGTGAACGAGCGTAAATTATTGAAGGAATCATTCAAACAATGAATTGAAACGCTTACGTCAATTTGAGAGCCACTGGCAACTACATAAAATTTATTCACGTAATGACATTCTATCCTCTGTGTTGTGCATTTAATTCTCATTCAAAACCAATGTTGACGTATACTTATTTATGCGGGATGGAGTGTTTAGACAAACTGGATGGTTTCTATAAAAACCACGTATATGAAACAAAGTAAATCGAACTATCAAAAGGATGTGTATTCTTAATCGATACGTATGACTTTTTAGACTTTATTGGACTATAGGTAGCACAAAAATCACCAGATCCGGGGACAAAGCTACTAGAAGCTTGGCAAAGATGTAAATGTAGGATACAGTTGTGATCAGAGATATCAAAATAGGGACTCATTTCAACTTATTTAACTCATTTTTATTCGCCAAAAAGTTACATACAATTTACAGAAAATTTAGGGACAAAAAAATATAATTATTTTACCCAGAAAAATACCCAGTTTTAGGGAAAATATTCAAAACTAGCACCCTGCAACTATGGACTGACTTGTTCTCAAGTTATTTAGCCAGCTGTTACATTTACGGCCACCTGCCAATAATTAAAGTGACGTTGTCAAATTTATACTTGCGTTCACAGACATAAAGTAACTACAAACAAGCTTGGCAACACTGTTAACTATCGTGGAGAAACATAAAGACCACGATTTCAAATCTCGTCGTCCAAACAAACGAAAAAGCCGAAAGAAACACTCACCGTTGCTGGTGAAGTTGAGCTGCAGGTCGCCCGAGAGGCCGGGCACGACGTGCCGGTGACACGAGTCCGAGACCCGCGACAGCCTCAGGAACGTCCGCGCCCCCGTCTTGACGGCCGACGACGACGAGTCGCTCGTCACGTCGCCGGCCGTCTCCGACAGCAGCGAGTAGATCAGGCAGTAGCGCGGGGTGGCGTCGGGGAGCTTCCTTGCGGCCTCCGACGGTCCCCCGACCGGGGCGCCGGTCGACGGCTTCTTGACGAGCGGCAGGGCCGGCGACGTGATCAGATAGTGGACGCCGTTCTCCTCCCAGTTGCCGTGGCAGTAGTACGCCGTCGTCATAACTGTCAAATATTTAATCGTTTTTATTCTTATTATCTGTCAGTAATTAATCGGGGGCTCGTACTAACCGTTTGAGCCTTTCTGGGGACACGTCGGTTCAAAGTCCATCTCGGTTGTGGTGCGACAACCGACCGCCAGGGTTTGGTAGTTCTGATTCTGACAGTTGGGGTATTGGGCCACCTCGATCGTCTTGTCTGAAAAATGCGATTGATAAAACAAAATGAGGTTCGAGTCTTCTTCTTTTTTGCATAATTTTGACTTACCGGGACGACTTTCTCTTTTTCTTCTGGTCGCCTCGTTTGTGTCGAACATCACGGAGTATCGGCCCAGGTGGGGGCAGTCTTGCGCGTGCAAAGTCGTAGCTGGAAAAGCGACACAATCAATCAACTGTCTGTCAAATGGTAAAACAAAAAAAGACTACTCACTGACTAGAGTGATGTAACTGGACGTTACGGGGTTGAAACTGGCGCAGGCATCATCGGCGCTCTCCACAAAATGCTCTGTGAATCAAAAGAAATTATAAATTTGACATAAGTCAACTCGATTGAAATCAACTCACCGGATTGCTGCAACTCGATCACGTTCGTGTCCCTCTTATGAAACAACATACAGACATAACCGCTATCACTGCAACAAAATCATCAATCAACACCACTTAACCTAAAAGAAAAGAAAAAGAAGAACTAACCATCCGGTGGTGACGTGCGCGACGATCTGCGCCTTCTTGCTGCTATGCTGCAAGATCATGTGACAGATCACGCGCATCTCGTCCGGTCTCCGTTGGTCGCTCGACTCGAGCCCCGCTTCCTGGAACGGGAACCGCTGCTCCCCGGCGCCGGGCGGGTTGGGCGCCGCGGCGGCCGGCTTCGGACGCGCCTTGAAGAACGGCAGCTCGGCGTCGTCGAGGATCTTCAGCGTGGCGTTCCGCTGAGCGAAGTGGTAGATCTTGCGGTGGTCGAGGCTGAGCCAGGTGTGATGGTCGGTGATCCAGGAGGGGAACTTGCAGCGGTTGTGGTGGTTGTCTACTGTTGATAACAGAAGTGTTAGCGTGGGTGACGCGCAAGCGCGAGTGACTAACGTACCAGTGGTCAGTTTGATCATCCTGCTGCCCTCGAAAGCGCTCGACAGACCGTTGCAGGTCGCGTCGCCGGACTGCGCGATGTTGTAGACGATGGTCTTCCCGTGATCGGAGCGCTGGTAAATGAAGCAGCGATACTGGTCCTCGTCGGAGGTGAGCGCGCGCCTGCCGAACTGCGACACGCGCCCGATCAGGTACCTCGTGGAGCCCTCCTTCCACGTAGCCAGACACACCAGCTCCTCCACTGAAACATCCGGAAAAAAAATAAAACCATCTTCAAGAAGAATCGGTTTTCGTTACGTACCGTTACTCTCGGCCGATGGGACGTCCGGGCACGCCTGGTACTTCAGCACCAGCCGGCTGTCGTCCGTGCAGCTCTCCGCCTTGCTCAGGGGGTAATTGCAGTCGCCCAGGTTGCGGTTGTAGGTGAAGGTGAAGGGGGCGCTCTTGAACGGACAGGTGATCGGCTTGGGTTCCGGGTACTTCCGGAACATGCTGAAGAGGGGACTGTCGCCGGTCATCGCGTTGCAGATATCCGACAGCGAGCCTTTTCCTTCGCAATATGCTGAAAAAAAAAACGTATGTACAAGATAAATACTGAATTTTATAAATAAATATTAGTTATCAATTCGTGTTTAAATAAATAATTTTTACTCACTTTCTTTGTATTGTAAAACGCTACTGTGTATCACGTGGATCACCATGCACCTATAGCAGTCTTCCGATCTGGAAATTCAGACAGTTATAGCTAGGAAAGGTTATCTAGCTGATGGGTGACACTTACCTGTCATATACAAGATACTTTTCCCCTTCAGTCTGATAACATTCGCCCTTGGTCTCGATGTGGGACGTGTTGATAAGGAGCTGCTGCTGAACGCCGCTCTGAAACCACCGGCCGGACCATGACTTCTTGAACTGGCAACCCCCTGAAATGGGAGAGAAAAAAATAGGTCAATACTAAATCAAGAGATATTAGAGATTTCGACGCGTCATCGACGCGGCTGGTTAAGAGAGGGCTGTTTTTATTTATCGCCGTCGAGGAGGGGGGAGGGTGTAGTGTTAGCGTTGGTGTCGGTGTCGGTGCGTTCGCGGCGCGAGGGTGAATTTTGATGCGCATCGAGGGTGTAATTGAATGTGACAAAAAACCGTTCCGGGTGATGAATGCGCCTCTCTTATCAATCGGGCGACACGCGAGGTTGACCGGACGCCCTGTACGCCGGCACGTCATTGCTGTCTAAATAAATTCCAGTGACGAAATGCGATATGTAAAAACTCGCACGGCGCGACAATCCAGCCAGCTTACGCTATTAAGATCACATTAAGAGAAAGAAAAAAACAAAAACAAGATGGTTCCTTCACGATTGATTATCGCTTCCCGTTGCGGAGAGTAATGAAAAAGAATTAGGACGCCGCGTGCCCCCTGAAGCGTAAGTCGGTTTAAGTTTAAGGGATGTTTTCTTTGCCGGAGGAGCGAGCGCGAGAGTATTGGAGAAGGTAATTCACCCTAATAAAATAATAGACTGGAGACTGCTAAAGTGCAACGGGGGAACTCTTTCCTAATTGTGTTTAACCTTAATGGCGCCTAATAAAATAAATTAGCATATTTTAATTTCCACGGCGATATCGAACGAGCGGTCGTCGCGCTGGGGGGCCTATAAGGGGCGGATTCGGCCCCCGAACGAACACGTTCCGAAACACCGGCACCGGTCGATTTTACGTTCGCCCGCGAGACGGAAGGGATAAGACCCTTTGTCTGTTCATTCGAGACTTGAAATTTCTGATAAGATGCAGCAATTCCGGTTATAACGAACACTTTATAATTCTTTAACTTGTTCAAGCAGACGACTTTCTATCTACATGTAGTAATACTGTCAGCTCCCAGGGAAAGGCTATAAAACCACGGCTCAATCACTGAATTCCCATAGTAAAGCATGGTAAAAAATTTCCTCTGCGGGATGATCTTGCCGGCGACGATAAAAGCGAATAAAAATCAAGGACGCCGAGGAACACGACGCGCAACACGGAACAGAGAAAGGACTCCCGGAGGAAACAAAGCGAAAGCGGATTAACACCGCAGACATAAAAGAGTAGGTGCTGGTGGAAAACCGGGAGAGGTGAGAATCGTTCCGCCACTTATTCCGCTTGTTCGGCGACGACGTCCCGTCTTCCCTAAATGTTTAATCCGGTATTTCCAGTCGAAGGACCCCCTTTCATCCGCTTACCGCTAACCGGGACCGGGAGCCCCATTGTTGGCGACGCGGAAATCGATGCGGATTATTCTTGCCTGATTTATCTTTGCTTTCTCTTCCGGGACGAACAATTTGTATTATAAATAAAACCCCCCGTCCGCCGACCATCCACCCACCCTCCCCCCGACCCGACGCCTCTCACCGGCCAGAGCGAGGGAGGAGGGCTCGGGCTATTGTCCGAATCTTCGGGACGGCAACGGGAAGGATTACTATTGCGCGGCTTCTTCTTCTTCTTCTTCTTAGTTGTTTAATGGCCTGATCCCTTTGGAAATATGGCCAGCTTCCATAACCTTGATTCCACTAGGAAATCGATTCGTGTTTCACTTTTCAGTTGTTAACTATCTTGTCATTGTTGTCAATTCACAAGGTGAACTTTCTTTTGTGGTACGATAGGTTATTCTTCACTTTTTTGCTTTCTTGTATCCTCTCTAATAATAGACAGTTAGTAGTAAGGACATCACAAACAGAGGAAAAACTCTTCTCGCTCTAGGGCAGGTCCAGAGCTTAACACAGTCCGAAATCTGCCTGGATAAGCCCAGGATGAGGAAGGATAGTTCTAAAAGAGACGGAGAAACATTTAGGTAGATCTGGGTAAAAAGATTTATTTAGTTAGGTCTGATATAAGTTATAGCATAATTTTATTGATCTGCAGGAATCGTATAATGATGGGAATTGTATCCTTATTTAAATTGTGGATCAATGTGTTAAAATCGATTGGAGTGGGAATAATGGAGCTGAGATCTTTATAAATATCGCAGAGATTACTGATGTTCAGGGGGCAAGAAAAAAATATGTGTTGTAGATCTTCAATTTGTCCACACTCACAATTGGGATGATCTAGAAGTCCTAATTGGTGTTTGCGTTTCCCTGTGAGGCAGTGCCTCGTACGTAGACGAATGATTGTTGTGATGTGCCTACGATTGATGTATGGGATCGCAACAAAATAAGGATTAACTGGGAATGTTTTTACTAATGAATGATAGTCCCTACCTGTAACTACACTTTGATTGCCCCAGTCTCTAATCCACTCACGTTTTATGTCAGCAGTAATTGGCGGTAGCACAGTTGTCACATCTATGGACACCGATAAGGTAGAACCTAACGCAGAGCCAAATTTGGCCAAACTGTCAGCAATATCATTCCCTTTTATATTAGTATGACTAGGGACCCATATCAATTTAATTAGTTTGTCCACCCCCAGAGAGTCTAAAATAAGTTGTTTAGTTTTCAAACTGACCAATAATGAGTCGCCGCGGAATGAAGGTTCAGCTATACTCTGCAGAGCGCTTTGGGAATCAGTGACGATAGCAATGTTTTTTAGGTCGTTTTCCAGGGCCATGGTGCATGCCCTATGGACGGCTAGAATTTCAGCTATGTAGATGGTGGTGTAATCAGGTAGGCGGGCTGCATACTTTAAGTTCAATGCTGGGATGTATATTCCTATTCCAGACCTGTCGCTACTGTATGTGGCGTCAGTGTAAATGATGGTAGCTGGCTGCCATTCTGCCTGCATTCTTGTGAATTGCATACTGTTATCTTCGTTTTTGTGAAGGTCAGTTATTGTGTAGTCGATGGTGTGATACTGTGTCTGCAACTCAGTTTGAAAACACGGGAGAGACTGTTGGGTTGTCGCGTGATTATTGTTTATATATTTTTCAGTGTGGGTGAACGACTGGGCAGTGTAAGGGGGTTGTCTTCTACGCCAGTAGTCTGAGGGGTGGTTACAGTATGTCGCAAGGGTACGGGTAATCTCAATTAGGGGATGTTCGTGAAGGCGGGCAAGTTTTACCCAGAAACTGCTCGACAATTTTTTACGGCGGGTCTCTAAACTAGGTTCTGCACATTCAGCTTGCAAAGCATTAATTGGTGTAGTCTTGAGACATCCTGTTATTATTCTTAAGCCCTGATTATGAATTGTATCTAATTTTTTCAGAAGGTATTTTGGACAGGGTTGAAGTATTTGGCACCCAAAGTCTAGATGAGAGCGAACGATGCCGTTATAGATTAATTTTAGAATTTTTGGGTCAGCACCCCATCGAACCCCTGCAGATGCTCGTAAGACGTTTAGGCCTTTTTGGGATTTGCTGATGATGTTTTCAATGTGGGGCTTCATGGACAAGGTTTCTGTAAATTTAACACCCAGATATGTGGTTGTGGATTCCCATTTGATGGGCCTACCCTCATATTGAATTGGTGGGAGGGGAAGAGTGGATTTCCTTTTACGGAAGAGCATTGCTGAACATTTGGGGACAGAGACAGTCAACTCTTTATCATCTAACCAGTGTGATAGGATGGTCAAGGTGGTATTCATTTTATCAATTAGTTGCGGTATGTCGTGTCCAGTGGCTGTTAAAAGAATGTCATCGGCATACTGGATGAGTTCCATATATGGGGGGATAACATCCTGCATGTCTGCAATATATAAATTAAATAGTATTGGACTTAAGGATGAACCTTGAGGTAAGCCTCGATAGACTTTTTCTGGACCGTGTAAGTCATGGATATTATCCTTCACGTATACATCCCTGTTCATGTAAAGGTTAAGAATGAGGTTGGCGAGGCTGGAGTCAATGCCTATTGACAATATTTTTGAGTATAATTTGTAGAGATTGACACTATCGAAAGCACCTTTGAGATCCAAGAATACAGCCACTGTGTACTGGTTACGGGTAAAACCTAGTAAAACTCTATTAGTCAGATAGACAATATTAGTGGTTAGAGAGCGTCCTTTACGGAATGCAGACTGCATTGGGGGAAGGATGTTTTGATTTTCAATGTACCATTCGATGCGATTTTTAACCATGCTTTCTAGTGTTTTACCTACGCAAGATGACAGGGCTATTGGACGATAGCTGTCTGTGTTAAGTGGATCTTTGCCTGATTTCAGGAGTGGATATATTAGGTATGTTTTCCATGGAGGGGGTAGAGGGTAACCCGCCAGCGCCTGATTGTAAAATTCAAGAAGTAAAGAAAAGGCTGCATCGGGGAGATTTTTGAGCATTGAGTAGGTGACTTGGTCTAGTCCAGGAGTAGTATCTTTTTTTTGAGACAATACATAGGTCAGTTCTGATAGGGAAAAAGGCTCCGGGTCATTGTTAGGGGCCGGGTTAAAGTCAGGGTTTATATCACAGATTCCAATTGTCTGTAGTATATCTTCGGCCAGTTTACTGGATGGTAGACTGGTGAAGTGACTACTCTGCCTTTTACTCATTGTCCTAAAGAAATTCCATATTTTTGAGAGGCTTGTTTCTCGATTTAGACCTGAGCAGAACTTCGCATAGGATTGTCGTTTCTTCTCTTTAGTTAACCTCCGGAATTCAGCAATAAGTTGCTTTAAATTGAGGTAATTTTCCATTGTACAGTTATTTTTAAAAGTGATCAGCGCCTTTCTTTTTTTTACCATCATATCACGGCACTCCTCGTCCCACCATGGCATACCTATTATATGTTGCTTGTGATTATTGTTATTTTTTGGTACTGATTCTTTTACTGCACCGATGATTACATTGGTGAATTCGTGATAGGTTATATTACCTCTATCCCAGTGGTGCTGGGCCAGGGTACTGTGATATTTTTCCCAATTAGCTCTTTTCACATTATAAATAGAGTTATTATTACTCTTTCGCGGCTGTTGGGCAATGGTGATAGAACACTTTGTTGGATAATGATTACTGAGACCGGGACTGTCAATTGTTTGCCAGGTAGCCAGGGGAGATAACTCTGCCGAAGAAATACAAACATCCACTGCACTAACTTTCTGTACCGTGGGCGGGTGCAGTAGGGTGGGGGAGCCGTCATTGAGTGATACTAAATTATTAGTTTCCAGCGAAGTGGCTATTGTTTTGCCGCTAATGTTGGCTGGCTGTTGGTCCCATGTGGGATGGTGAGCATTGAGGTCTCCCATTATAATGAATGGCTTGGGAAGCGTGTTCAATAGTTGGGTCCAAAAATGTGGCCGAATGATAGTAGTTGGGGGGCAGTAGATGTTAAAGAAATTCATACCTGTTGTGTTAATGCCAAGGATTTGAAACCGAGGTGGAAGTTTTACTGCCGTGCTGACAGAAATCAATTGGTATGGGATTCTGGAATGGATTATTGTGGCGATGCCACCGTAGCCATCATCCCTATCTGCACGTATAATGTTGTACCCTTTGAGTCGTGTCACATGCTTGGATTTGAGCCATGTCTCATTTAGATGGACTATATCTGGATTTTGGTCATTGATGAGTAGTTTTAGATTATCTATACCACACTGGTAGCTTCTAATGTTCCACTGTAGGAGTGTGAGTGTGTTGGTTTGTGAAGTTTGGGTTGCATTAATACTCATCAAGTTCTTCATTGACATTTGGGTGTACCTCTTTGGACTGACAGTCCATTAATGATTGGTGGGCTGGTAGTTGGTGTTGTGATGTATTATTTGTTTGTAGTTTGAGATTGTTTAATAGTTTGAGCGCTTGCTCTCTTTGTAAAGTATTTAGGGTTGTAATAAAGTCGGATAATTCTCTTTCTGTAGTCAATTGTGTACCGGTGGGTTTTATGTTTGTGGTCTGAGCATTGGAGATTGGAGTACTTTGGTTAGTACTATGTGATCGGGAATTGGGGGAAATCAGGCAGTAGTTGTGTTCGGCTTTTGAATAGCCTGGTTGTGGGCTTTGGACAATTTTTTTCCTTTTATTTGGGGTGGAAGTAATAACCTTACTGCTGTAACTCAGCATTGGTTGTGAAAGGAATTTTCGCCTATCATGAGTTTGCATTAAAGAGTGGTGAGAAGGTGTAGAGGTGGAACTGGACGTTACCGGAAGTTCTGGAAAATCTCTGGATCTAGTAAGGAAAGATTTATTTTGGCTAGTTTGTTTGGGTAGACGTAGGCTTGCATCGTAAAATGATAAATTGTCAGCTGCCATTATCTGTCTTATATTTAACTGACGGTCGTATTCTGAGCATTGTTTACTAATTGAAGGGTGTTGGTTTGAATTGCAGTGAATGCATTTTGGTTGACATTCTCCTGTGTGTGGTGTATTGGAGCCGCAGTTTTTACACCTGGGCCTGGAATTGCAATGTTTCTGTATGTGTCCATACAGCAAGCATCCCTGGCACTGGATTATTGGTGGAACATATACTTCCACTCGCAATGGTACTCTAAATAGTTCTACCTCGTATGGTATGTATTTTCCAGAAAAAGTATACAGGACCGTTCCGGTTGGGACGTATGTGGCTTCCCCTCCTACTCCCGCGACTCTTCTATTCATTCTTTTAACATTTAGAATTTGTTGATTGTGTGCACGCGAGTAGTTGATCAGTTCAGTGTCTGTCAAGTCCTTGTCTACATGTCTTACGATACCTTTACAGGAAACTAGATTTGTAGGGATATAGCAATTATATCCCCAACTTATAAGTCTTTCATCTTGAATAAACTTGTTAGCGTCTTTGGGTCCCGTGAAAAATACGGCTAGCCGATTACGGCCCTTTTTTTCCATCTTTACAACATTTTCAAAGTTCAGTAGTAGCAACTTTTTCGCAACTGCAAGAGGACTAAAATTCCCCACATTGCGGTTTTGACTGTTTATGGACTGAGTCTGGGGCAACGTGTTTGCTTTATTGACATTATCTGTTGATGCATTTGCATTAGAATTTTGTGAGTTATTAGATTGGGAAAAATCATTCGTAGCAGTTACTGGAAGTTTATTAACAGTGGAAATTGATTCAATGTTAACTTGATAGGGACCGATATCTGAATCTTTATATAAAAACTTTAATCTATCCGATAATTTTTTACCCCCTCCGGGGTCCGGAGGCATGGCGAAATATTGGCCTAACTTTTTGTTAGAAGACTATTATAACTATTGTAATATTATATTTTATTTATTAGGACTTACCAATGTGGTTGGGAGATAGCGTTGTTTTAAGAAACACAAGTGTTAGTACCTACTTTTATTGGATTTTGGTATGATCTGAATCAAGTTTTGATTTTGCACGACCGTTCACCTTCAATTCCAAATCGAAAGTCCATTGCGCGGCTTGTCGTGGACTGTTGTAACTTGCACCGGAACGCTGTTGCCGAACCGTTTGAAACAAGCAGGTCGAAGGAAAAAAATTAATTACTCGGATAAAAAAAAAAGATATTCGAGGCGTGTGAATTTTATCCATCTCTTATTGCGCATGCGCATTACGCAATATTCTCTTCTTTTACATCTTAATGGCCTTCGCACACTTTTAAATTTAGCTATATATTTTTTACATTTCGATTTGGTTGGTAAGCTCTCCCGATGTTCAGGGACTCCAAAACGATTATTATTCTTTTCTTCTTCGTTTCTTTAATGGCCTTCGCACACTTGTGCATTTAGCCAGCTATATCTTTCATCTCGTTTTGATTGGTAAGCTCTCCCGATGTTCAGGGACTCCAAGACGATTATTATTCTTTTCTTCTTCGTTTCTTTAATGGCCTTCGCACACTTGTGCATTTAGCCAGCTATCTATCTTTGGTTTGGAACTCGTAAAACGATTCCACTCGCGCTTCCGCTCGACACTTGACATTGACAGGTGGCTCGTTCAAACAATCAACGGCCGCCGCTCTCGCTGCAATCTAAAAAAACCGCTCATAACCTCTTCAACGTCACGTTCCCGTCCTCATTGCTCATCCGAATCCGACACCGCAATAATTAAACCGTCCCGATTCTTCTTGTTGCGAATCCAATTTCCTTACTAAAAAAAATCGCACAAACAAACAAAACACGGAAAAAACTGCAGTAATAAATTAATCTTTATGCAGATTGTTTTTGCCGCTTGATGGATGGACGGCACGACCGGGATTCCGGGACGGATTTAGCCGTGCACCGTTTCGTATTTGAATTTTATTACTTGCATGCATAAAACAGCGTGCGAGATTTATCGACGGAGTGGCCTGGACGTGTGTTTGATATTCCAAGTATTATTAATGCAGCCGGAGCGGCGACAAAAACCTTCCAGCCAGTCAAGGCTCCAGCTCCGGATTCCAGACGAGGCTTCCTTCATCCAGCGCCAGCCAATATCGGCGAGGAAATCCAGTCGCAATCGCCTTTCATCGTATCGTATCAAATCAACCCCGTCCTCATCATGACGAGAAGCCCCGTCTTGCTGGATCCTCCGTCTCGTATTTACATAAAGACGAACATAACGCGAGCGGTAAAAATTGTAACATTACGGTTTAGTTACCTTCGGTCCCGGAGGAGCAGGGCCGACGATTCCTAGGGGGACCGGGCGTCTCCCGATCTCCTGACGTGACTAGTCCTCTCTTTACGACTCGGGCTGCATTAGGAGACATTGCGAGAGTGATGGTGGCGGCTCTCGGGAGTGGTGAATTTTATTTCGCATTTATATTTTAAAGGAAGTAAATGGGCGCCCATAAAAGTCATGTAATATTTTTAACGTCCATAAAAGTTCCTCAAAGTCGCGCCGGCAATAAAAATAATAACGGGGTTATGTCATTTATATAAGGAGAGAGGGAGAGAGAGAAAGAGGGCTGGGCGGGACTCGACGGGAAGTACCTAATGGCCGTATTTACTCGGCCATTTCGTCCTCGACTCTTACTCTATTATTTATTATTTATTAAATGTGTAACTTTACAGGAATTGATCGCGGTCGGTGTCGGTGGCGGCGTTTCTACCATACCCCGTGCGCCCGTAAACCGAAGATATAGATGAAGTTGTTTGTTGTTGCAAGCCGTTTTATCGGTCGAGGTATTGATTAAACGCTGCAGCATTGTATCCATCTTGGTAGTTTTAGACATTCTGACAACCCTTGCGGGAGTTTCCTATTGGAAACCGCGAACGAAGCAAATAAAATTTAACCCGACAGAAGCGACCGCGACGTGTGTGTGTGGATATTCCACCCGGAATTCATGCAACCTCCACAATTCGACAGAAGTTGCCTGGACTGGAAGACAACAATTATTACTAGCAATAAATCTGGCCCATTGTAGAAGACTTCCATAGCCCAACAGACCCCGGTAGTCTTGAATTACCGAAAAGTTGCCTAGAAGATTTCTAGAGGATGAACAACTTAGAAGAACTAAACAACAACTTGCCTAGAAGAGTTTTAGAAGACCAAAGACATTTCAGCCAGTGAATTAATACCTTGCCCAGAAGCATCCGATTTATAACATTATGGTAGCCTTGCCCAAGCTATCGAAAAAGTTGACTAGAAGACGCCCTTTGAAGACGAGATAAACTCGCAAATAGCAAGAGTCTTGAATCACTGAAAAGTTGCCTAGAAGACTTCTAATGAATGATCAACCGAGCAGAACTAAACAACATCTTGCCTAGAAGACTTATAAATTGTCAAAAAAACTTTCCATGGCGTCTTATATTTATTGTAAAAAGTTGCCTAGAAGAATTCTAAAAACCACAGACACTTCAGTTGAATATACTCGTAAATCTTGCCCAGAAGGCTCTGAAATGATATATACCGTTATGGTAGTCTTGGCCAAGCTATCGAAAAAGTTGACTAGAAGACGCCCTCAGAAGGCGAGATAATGAGCAAATATCTGACGTTGTAGCTGAGGGATTATCTTTCCCCAAATGCTGTTATTAAGTAACTTAAAAAACGCAAGAGAGTCTTGGATCACGGAAAAGTTGCCTAGAAGATTTCTAGAGAACGATCAATCCAGAAGACCTTAACAACATCTTGCCTAGAAGACTTACAAATTATTAAAAAAAAACTTTTCAATTATGTCTTCGTTTATTGTTAAAAGTTGCCTAGAAGAATAATTCTATAAGGCCACAGACACTTCAGTTGAAAATTAATCTTGCCCAGAAGGCCCTAAAACTGTTGAAAAACTTGACTAGAAGACTTCCTCTCAAGACGAGATAACCTTGCAAGTATCTGCCGTTTTAAATGAGCGAAACTCCTTCCGAAAGAAGCTTCAAGGATCTAAACGATGCTGACAGTCTCAATTTACTCGAAAGTTCTACTCTTTATAAAAAAAACCTCCCAAAAACAGTCTAGAAGAAAATTGGCTCCCAAGACCCGGCAAAACCAAATATCGGTTCATACACTGCCAAGAGGACTTAAAATGGTCTAATTAAGAAACCTTGTATCCGTCAAAAGTTGCCTTCAAATCCACATAAAGAAGGTCCTCTGGAGACACTTGAACCAGAAGTTGCCTAGAAGACTCGACGAGTTATAATAAAAAATCGTGAAAATTTTGGTTTTCCGAAAGTTGCCTAGAAGACTTCGACGACCTAGTACGATGCTCTTGCGTGGGACAGTTTAAACGCTCTGAGAAGATCCTAGAAATGTTGCCTAGCTGTTATAAAGCTAAAAGAGAGATTTCCAGAAAATGGAGAAGACTCCAGAGAAGATGCTGGTTAAGAAATTGCCTGGAAGACTTCTAAAATACTTTGCCCAGAAGACGAAGATCGAGGAAGGAACTATTAGATTGTCAAAGATACCTGAATCAAGTCAAAAGTTGCCTTGAAGCATTTCTGACGATACAATTCATCCAAATTCATTCTTGCCTGGAAGACTAGAAGATTAGATCTTGTATAATGATGTTGCCGAAGAGACACTCTCCAGTTGGACAGTGATCTTGCCCAGAAGACTCTTAAAGTGAACCGGAAGATTCTGAACGATACTGAAAGTCCTGAATCGAGTCATAAGTTGCCTAAAAGAATTAAAATCACAAAAGACAAACTGAGAGGCCCTTATTTGGCAGTGTCTGTTACTTTTCTGCACAAATAACGCACAAAACGATTCTTGACTATTTCAAACTTTCAAATAGAAAGTAAGAAATGTCTTAAGTTGTCTAGAAGACTAGAAAGAAACCTCTTAGACTTTAATTATACTTATAATCACCCCAAGAAGTGGTTCCCTGACAGTTACTTCCCTTCCATCTTGTCCAGGACATATCCCCCCAGCAATCTCGCAACTGTCTAAATCTAGAAAGACGTCCAATCTCTCCAGGAGTACTTCAAAGCGGTAAGCCTGAAAGGGGTTCAACGTCCCGGAATGTCCCTTGCATCTCCCTGCAGTTACGTCGCCCGACGTCTCAGACTCTCAGAAATCGGGGAACGCTTCTGGATGAAGAGGAAATACCTACTCCTGCTTCCCGCGCGATGTTTACACGACACCGGGAGAAACCAAGAAAACAAGCCCGACGATGACGAGTTCCCGGAACGCCAGGAAATAGTTTATTTATCGTTCCCCGTCTCCCTGTCTCTCTCTCTCTCTCTCTCTCTCTCTCTCGCTCCGTCGTAATGACCATAACCTCGCTCTTTACGAGCGGGATGACTGGTCGGACCGCTGTTCGTTCGTCTTAAACCGCCGTCTCTGAGCTGAATGCTTCATTAGAATCATACCTCCATTGTCCTCTTCTCCGGTCATTTTATATTTCAATCTGTTCGGTTTATTGCTCGCGCTGGATCAAATAAACAGCCCATTGTGATAAAATTGGAGCCAGACATTACTAGACGGTTTTATATTTATTATACCCCGTCCGCCTGTCGCTCCAAGAGCCCACCAGAAACGCAACGTCATCTCGAACAATCACGCTAATTGAATTATTTCTAATAATAATAATAATAGTAATAATGATGATGATGATGATGATTACATGGCTATTTGGCAGGGACTCTTATTAAACTCTCTGGCCTGGTTTTTTGTAAGGGTCCTCATCACATAGTTTTTTTTTTTTTTTTTTTTGTAAAATTCAGGTTTGATCGTTTTCTGGATGCCCATGCCATATGCCCACTAAAAAAAAAACCATCTAACCTGGGCGACCATTCATAAAACCGACCTGGACTCTAAAAAAAAGCCATCAGAGTTTAAGCCAAATAGTTTTTTGAGAGTTTTGGCCAGATAGTTTTTTACAGTCTGGCTAAGATGGTTTTTTGAGAGTCAATGGCAGATAATTTTTTTCAGATTCTAGGTTCAATAGGTTTCTGGGTGACAGGGCTAGATCGATATTTGAGAGTCTAGGCCAGATAGTTTTCCAAAAAGTCCAGGCCCTATAGATCTTTTACAGTGTCTAAGCCAGATAGTTTTTAGGGGGAGTCCAGGCTAGATAATTTTTCTAAAGAGTCTAGGCTAGATAGTTTTTAGAGAGTCTGACCCAGATAGTTTTTTTGAGAGTCCATGGGAGACATTTTTTTCAGATTCTAGGTTTGATAGTTTTCTGGGAGACCAGGCTAGATCGTCTATGAAGAGTCTAGGCCAAATAGTTTGAAGAAAGTCGAGACCCGAGGTAGCTCTTTTAGAAAGCCTAGGCCAGATAGTTTTTGAAGAGTTCACGCTAGACCGTTTTAGAGAGTCTAGGCCAAATAGTTTTTAGAAAGTCTATGCCAGATAGTATTTCAGAGAGTTTGGCTCAGATAGTTAGTTTTTAAAGAGTCAAAGTCAAATATTTCTTAGAGAGTCCAGGCCAGATAGATTTTTAGATAGTCTAGGCTAGATAGTTATTAGGAAGTCTAGGTCAGATAGATTTCTTTTAGAGAGTCTGGGCCAGACAGTTCTAAGAGTCAAGGCCAGATAGTTCCTTGAGACTCTAGGCTAGATTGTTATTATCGAGTCGAGGCCAGATGGTCTTTAGAGAGTCTACGCCAAATAGTTTTTTAGGAAGTCTAGGCCAGATAGTTTTTAAAGAGTCTAGGCTGGTTGGTTTTTAGGGAGTCCAGGCTAGATAGTTTTTTTAAAAGAGTCTAGGCTAGATAGTTTTTAAAGTCTAACCCAGATTTTTTTTGAGAGTCCATGAGACAATTTTTTGCAGATTCTAGGTTCAATAGTTTTCTGAGAGACCAGGCTAGATCGGTTCTTGAGAGTCTAGGCTAGATGGTTTATGAAGAGTCTAGGTCAGATAGTTTTAAGAAAGTCGAGGCCCGAGATAGCTCTTTTAGAGAGTCTAGGCCAGATAGTTTTTACAGAGTCTAGGCTAGATCGTTTATGAAGAGTCTAGGCCAAATAGTTTTTAGATAGTCTAGGCTAGATAGTTATTAGGAAGTCTAGGTCAGATAGATTTCTTTTAGAGAGTCTGGGCCAGACAGTTCTAAGAGTCAAGGCCAGATAGTTCCTTGAGACTCTAGGCTAGATTGTTATTATCGAGTCGAGGAAAGATGGTCTTTAGAGAGTCTACGCCAAATAGTTTTTTAGGAAGTCTAGGCCAGATAGTTTTTAAAGAGTCTAGGCTGGTTGGTTTTTAGGGAGTCCAGGCTAGATAGTTTTTTTAAAAGAGTCTAGGCTAGATAGTTTTTAAAGTCTAACCCAGATTTTTTTTTGAGAGTCCATGAGACAATTTTTTGCATATTCTAGGTTCAATAGTTTTCTGAGAGACCAGGCTAGATCGGTTCTTGAGAGTCTAGGCTAGATGGTTTATGAAGAGTCTAGGCCAGATAGTTTTAAGAAAGTCGAGGCCCGAGATAGCTCTTTTAGAGAGTCTACGCCAGATAGTTTTTACAGAGTCTAGGCTAGATCGTTTATGAAGAGTCTAGGCCAAATAGTTTTTAGAAAGTCTATGCTAGGTAGTATTTTAGAGAGTCTGGCTCAGATAGTTGATTTTTAAAGAGTCTAAGTCAAATATTTATTAGAGAGTCTAAGTCAGATAAATTTAGTTTAGAGAGTCTAGACCAAATAGGTTTTTAGAAAGTCTAGACCAGATAGTTCCTTAAGGCTCTAGGTTAAATAGTTTTTAGAGAGTCTAGGCCAGAATATTTTTGAAAGTCCAGGCTAGATAGTTTTTAGAGAGTCCAGGCCAGGTCAGGTCAGGCCAGGTCAGGTCAGGTCATGGGGTTTAGAGAGTCTATGCCAAATAGTTTTTTAGGGAGTCTAGGGCAGATACTTTCTAAAGAGTCTGGGCTGGATAGTTTGTAGTGAGTCTACGCTAGATAGTTTTTAGAGAGACCATATTATGAGATACTTTTTCCAGAATTCTGCTCATCAGAGCTGTGAAAAAACTATTTGGCAGGAACTTGAAGAAAAAAAAACAGATCTAGCATGGCCACTCAAAAAGACGATCTAACTTGGTCATGGCAGATATTATCTTAACGAGTCCTGGTTAGATCGCTTTTTGGGTGTCCTTTTCTAAACTCTAATAGTAAACTACCCCTCTCTCAAAGAACTATCAAGATTGAGCAACAAAAAAAAACATCTAATCAGTGTCCAGGTTCGGTAGTTCGTTGACGAGAGTCCTCCTAAAACAGAAATCGTCCGGAATTATTATCAAACATCGCGCAAAGGATTGAATTGAAAGGCGGGGACCGAGGGGTGCGGGGGATGGTAAAATCGCGGATCGACGTGAAGTAATTTTAGGAAACAGCGAGAGATCGCGGTTACAAGTTATATGCACGTAACAAATTACACGCCACCCCTTACGTCCCGTCCCTGTCCCACCCCCCTATCGTCAGGGGGTCGCGTATTACGTTTTATTAAACATGCAACTGCAACTCTGTCATTTATG
Organism: Malachius bipustulatus; assembly: GCA_910589415.1. Lineage (NCBI taxonomy): Eukaryota > Metazoa > Arthropoda > Insecta > Coleoptera > Melyridae > Malachius > Malachius bipustulatus. Next base: position 38,492,599 of record OU342638.1, on the reverse strand, counting down.
CGAAATGGAATTGCAGGATAAATTAGTCGCGGAACAATAGAAATGGAACACGCAAAGCTTCCCGTATCAATTAAGCGGAATTGGATATAGTATACCCACCCGGTTCCTACCCGTTTCTACCTCCGCTACTGCCGTCGTGCACTATAATACCCACATCCCACATACATAGACATACGTTCACTCCCACCCAATTCCGACCTCCCTGTTCTAATTCCTCCAAACTCCATCCGGCGGGTCTTATACTTTAATTACCTGCTCTCTCCCCCGCCCCGACATCGACTCTTCCGGAAGAAAAAGGGCAATCTCGAGAGGAGCGGGGCGAGGGTTTATGGTACATCTGCATCGCTCAATTTACTAAATGGAAGCGAGGAGACCGGGCCCACCTGATGCGGGATGTCTCCAGGGTTGACGCGCGCCCGTTCGCCTAAGCAGACGGTTTATTGAAAATAAGTGCGACGGGGAGATCCCGCTTTTATTACCGCACATTACAAATTTGTAACTTCAATCAACGCGGGGAGATAAATCAGTCGAATTGTAATAACGCGCCCCCTACTCCTCCCTCGGGGGTTGTAAGCCATGTAAGCAAGCAAGTAAGCAATCAAAAGTGGTAAAATAATAGCCCGCTTCTTGATCCTTATCACAGTGGGGGGGGGGGGGGGGGTTGTTGGATGCAAGAACGGTTCGCCAGAGAATTGGGCACAGTAGTAATGCACGGAGGGATAGATGGATGGATATTGATTAAACACACACAAAGCGACGCTGGACGTCGGTTATTTATTGCCGACGGCGCGTGGGCGTCGATGAATTAAGAGTTTCCAGTCGCGTATACCAATATCTCGAGGCGCTGATGGGGGATTATGCTCGCCCGTCTTTCTCCCGAACGCTATGGGAATGTAATCGCCTGCCAAACGTAATGACGGCGGCGACGTCGAGATACAGAAACGGAATAAGAAGAATCCGGACGCGACCGGTCCGGATTATTGCGGGGAAATAACTCACTTACACTAATTATGATTTATGAGATGTATTAATCTGCGACCGCACCGGTACATAATCGTTCCGTTTATCTGCGAGTTAATTTCTGGAGAGGTTCCTGGAAGATCCCTGGAAGACATTCCCTCTTCACTGTAGCCGCACCAAGGCGATATTCTTTCATCCTCAATACAGCGATTCATTTTTACTGAGGCAAAGCGGTCGTGAATGTACGATGGAAAAAAGGGAGAAAGAAGCTGGCGCCCGAAAAAAGTGGAAAAAAGGTAAATGCTCTCCACAATATTATTTATAAAAAATAAGGACGCCAATGAACTACACAAGAACAAGAACACATTTTGCCAGATGACAGATGTCGAATATCAACGTCAAACATACGACGTTTTTGTGACGTTTGACGTTTGTCAAAGCAATCCAAAGGGGTGGGGGGTTCGTCCCATCTTTCTAAATATTAGGGATTCCTCTAAGGTTATTCCCGCACATGTCCCCTCCAACCACTCCCACCTAGAAGTGTCGCTTTGTTGGGAGATGAAATGGAAGATGAAGGGCTACATACCGTTAAAACCTACGGGGAACCCAATCCTAGTTGGAGGCAGACAGCGTCGAAGGATTAAGGGAGAGTCAACAGCCAACCCAACGCCCAACAAGTTGACCGTGAGACATCGTATGACAAAGTCGAGTCCAGGCACTGAGCTTATACGAACCAAAGAGAATTGATCTCGCCGCGACGTGTTTAAATTTAATAAGCCGTCCTGAAGAATTGCTCTTTTCTTACTTACTTGTGCAGTGCAGCATTTGGATAAATCGTAGGCACACTTTTCCATGCTCCTGTTGTCCTAGTTTCTCATACTTATAATTAATAAACTTTACCCTATCATTCAGATACGCGGCAGATAATTTTTAATCGCCTACACGCAAGCCGGTCATTAAGCCCGCACAGGGGGGGGACCACGTGATTATTTTTTTCAAAAAATAAATTTTCGAAAGCGAGCTAAAGGTTTTTTTCTGATAGTGCTTGGGACGTCGATTTAGGACATATAAGGTATTGGGGGTCGCCGAAGCCCAGAAGTGTCCCAAATCGAGCCCCAAAAAAGTCAAAAATCGAAATTTGGAATTTTGAAAATTCATATCCCCGAAACGATGGTTCCAATTAAAAAACGGACTTTGTTTTCAGACTCGCAGTGGCTTAAAGTATCAGAGGCAAGGATTTCGTTCAAAAACCACGTCCAAAAAAAAAACCCTATATTTCAAAGGGGGGACCCTGCGATTTATTTACTCAAAAAAAGCATTTTTCGAAAACGAGCTGAAGGTTTTTTCTGATAGTGCTTGGGACGCTGATTCAGAATATATACGGTATTGGGGGTCGCCGAAGCCCAGAAGTACTCCAAAAAGAGCAAAAAAAAAATCCAAAAAAGATTGTTTTAATGAAAAAAAAAAGGGGTTAATTATCAGATTCGCAGTGGTTTTTTAAGCTTTCTGAGTTAATTCACAGATACATACAGTTACGACAGTAGACAGAACAGTCACACATGTCGGGAAAAATTCCGTCCTCGCTCCAGCAGAGCTACATCGGGGGGGACCCCCGTCCCGTAACGCCCTCGCTCCATTTGCTTTGTACGCCGTAGCTTTGTGTGTCTATTATCCTTGTTTCGCCCGGTGGGAATCTAATTTACCCCCGAAGAAAGCGGGAGAGCACCATGTGCCGAACAGGTCAATGAAATTAAAGTAGTTACTTAAGTAATGCACCGCACGAACCTGGACGGGGGATCCCCCGACTCTCTCTCTCTCTCTCTCTCTCTCACTTGGTAGTCGTTCGGGGACCGTTTACACACGCCTCGCATTATGTATCTCGGGCGTATCTACATAAATAACTATCTAAGAGGCGCGCGGAGACTCGAGTAGTGATAGTGATAGAGTACTCGGCAACGGTGTAAGAAAGAGGTAACTCCGTTCTGTAACGGAGGGACGAGGCGGATCATCCCTCCGGAGATCTCCGGTCTGCTGATGAGACTGTTCCGTCCGAGTCCTGCTGATGGCGGCGAATATAAGGGTCAGGTCAGCCCACCGCTCTCTGCTCGCTCTACGGTGTCGACGACGGTGCTCCCCCTCGAGGCACATGATGCACATCATCCCGTGCCGGTGGTTTTATTTCATCTCCCTAGCCGCCCGTCCCTCCCACGTTCCCTCCACCCCCCCGACCGACCAAAAATCGATAGATCCCTCCGACCGGTAGTGACACTTCCGTTGCCACACTACCGGAACTAAGTACCTATACCAACTGTTGATTATACTCACCCTGTATAGAGTTTTCTTAGAAAATTAGGAGCCCTGATGCCAGAACGTTTCTTTTCTGCATCAGCCCCCAAAATATCGAAACTATCCCTATTGTTTACAGATTTTTTTAAGCAGCCACCTTCTACTGATTCCCTGGTTTCGGCACCAACTGTTGAAACGGTGTCTTCAAGAATGTTGTCTTAGAAAGCGAAAAAAAAACTTGAAAAGATTTTATCTTAAGATCCAACTGTTGAGCGTACCAACACCAACAACACCCGCCCGTCCCCCTTGTGTATAAAATCGTCCGTTCCCTCCTCAGACTTGGGAGGACGACGACGGAGCGGGCGCCAGGAGGAGAGAGAGAGAGTCCCCGGTATTGACTCGCCGGAACGGAGACAACACAAACAAACGTACACAGATTTGGAGTAACTGGATTAACTATTCAGGAGGGCGCCGGGTGTAGGTGTGCGCGCGAGGAGAGAGGTGAAGGTGTGCCGGGAGTTTTACGTGTGATGAATATTTAAACGTCGGTCTAATGAAGAGGCGAGAGATGCTCAGAAATAGCTAATTTAGCTGTGGAAACGCGCCCCCCGTCCCACATACAAACTAAGCCACCACCGCCAGCAGCAGCTACGGTTCTAATGGCGAAGATACGATATTACGACTGGCTGTAATAACTCAAACGACTCGTCAAATCGAATCGATTCAAATTCGAGCAACATATAAATAACGCACGTGCGTACATGTTTCGGTATCCTCCCGAGACCATCGCGATGTTTTTTAAACCTCGCCGAACGTCCGGATTGATTTAATTTTTCCACCTCTTTCTCCCCGATGCTCAATAATTCACACCGGGTCACATTTATAATTAAAAATGACCAACCACCACCGACCTCTCAACATGACTAATATTAAAAAATAATCATACCAGTTGCTATTATGCCGATCGCATTACTTGACGTTTCGAGAATCCTGTCTCTCTGATTAATAAGGCCGCGTTCAGCAAAGAGACTGTCAGTCGAGAGCAATATAATAAAGCAATCAAATCAGGAGAAAGGATAGAAAATCTGGCAGGACAGAAGATAGAACTGTTGAGTAGCGGCACGGCTTTTCAGCGCGCATACTTCAAACTTCAACACAACACTTCGCGTGTTCCTTTTCAAGGGGTAGGTAAGTTCGGCTTATCGGACAAAGTACGGGTAAGATAGCCCGGTTTAACGTTCGAGTCGGAGCGATCCGGTGAGTTTTTACGGAAGTTCGATAGGGGGCGTTTGTTGCGGGTGCGGGAGGGGTGGCGGGATAATAATTTAAAACGTGCCGTCAAGCTAGCTCCGAAGATCTAGAGGAGAATCCCGAGACTGGAACTGAAATTGTTGGCTTGCACTATACGTTGCCTTGCATGTCGTCTAAATGAAAACAAAAACCCTGAAACGACTTTCAAGAATGTTGCCTTCAAGAAATCTTGAAAGGAGATAGAAAGGAGATTCCTTAAAAAATTTAGAAGTCCTAAAAGTTCCTGGTTTCGGCACCAATTGACACGATCTTAACTGACCGCCTTCACAGTCTTCCAACAGTTTCATCAAGAATGTTGCCTTAGAAATCTTGAATTGCTTGTCTAGGACGATCTTGAAAGTGTAACGATTAGAAAGTATTCGAATGAAAGCAAAAGGGAATCGTACAAAGAGTTGCCTTTCGATAAAATTTGCCTGAAACGATCTTGAAAAATGTTGCCTGGGAAATCTTGAATATGATACAAAAAACTTCTGAAAGAGACGCTGTAAACGAAAAGTGCCAGATACCAAAAGAATTGTAAAAATACAGACAACATTTAATAAGTTGCCTGAAAAGATCTTTTCTGACTCTTTAAAACCGAAAATTCGAGCTTAAATAAAGAACGCGACTTCAAAGACTCTTGAAAGAGACAGAAATGCCTCTTGAAGAGATGCCTAAGCTTGAAAGATGAAGGCCTGGAAGATCATTAAAAATCGAGTATAAGTTGCCTGAAAAAATCTTTCTTGAAACACTTAGCAACCGAAAATTCGAGCTAAAATAAGGAACGTGACTTCAAAGACTCTTTAAAAAGACAGAAATACCTCTTGAAGAGATGCCAAAGCTTGAAAGATGGAGCTAGAAGAGATGTGGCCTGGAAGACCCTTAAAAGGTCGCGTGAAAAGATCAAAAACACAAATCAGGAGACCAAGATTGTTGCCTGTTTTGTTGCCCAAGCTACAAAAAAGATTCTTCCTCCCAGACCGACACAAGCTCACAACCACTTCCCCCTCCTCACCCAAGTTGCCGACGTTTGCGCTTTTGCTGTCCGGGGACCAGCTTAAAAGAGCCGTCCCCGAGTACAGTCTTAAATTCGAGCGATGAAAAATGACATAAAATGCTATATTTGCCGTGGTTGTTGTTGTTGTATTGGTGTGTGTGTGTATGGGAATTTTCCGCCCGACTGGATTTCTATTAAGAACGGCCCGGAGGCGAGACGCCGCGTCACGTGATGTTATCTGCAGAGTTTCATTTTTGCGAGGAAAAGGGCGCGCGCGGGGGGAGAAGGGGGACGCACGGGAGAGAGAGCAGGGCACAGGGAATAGATAATGGGATGCACAGAAAGCATACGAGTTAGTCGAATTTACAACATAAAGAATACGTGTTTGATCTTCGTGAAATGTCTAACAAACACATTTCCTCCCGTTTCTTTTCCTCCTCCTCCTGCTGCTGCTGCTGCTGCCTGACGTTTTCCGTCTCGCTCTCCCTCGCGTTCTTCTCATAATTCCTCTGACCTACTCTCTTTCTCTTATCGAGCTACCCTATCCCTATACATAAATACATATACCAGCGAGACATATTATTTTATATAATATATAAAAATATATATAATGCCATGTTGCCGGATCGTTTCTATAATAATAACAATAAAATCACAACCGTCATCGTGACGATTGTTAACTGGACCTGCAGCAGCTCACCTCCACCTCTTCATCCGAGCCGAGATGAACGTCTTGATTATTTCCCATCAATTGTTCGAAGTTAATGAAAGAATTTCCGCGACGCGGGGGCACAAACAATCCCACAATGACTCCTTTGTGGACCCGGGACGCATGCATATTCAGCTCTCGCGAAGCGGAATAAACTGACAAGTGACAGCACAATAATAAGGCCCCTCGCTTTATCATCGAATCACCTCGCGACTTTCCTCGACGAAATGAAATCTCATCCGTCTCGATGCATGTGCACTTTCACTTGTTCGGCTCGCTACAGGGGGGGAGGAGGGGAAGGGGGTGCGGTCGGAGGAAGGAAAAGATAGAGAGAAAGCGAGGGGGGAGGGCGACTTCGACAAAAATCAACAACTCATATTTAAATTTACTCTAATCACTCTGTATACATTTCATTATCTCCTCGTAATTTTATCCAAACAAGCGCCCGGCGAATGGGGAAATGATTGGCGCAAGATTGTCGACAAATGTTTATAAAGGGTGTCAGTAATAGAATAATAGATCAAGTCTGGGACTCTTGAAATATATGCGATTCTCTTTCACTCTCCCACCGTCGTTCCCTCTTCGTTCCTTCTTCTTCCCCGTCCCGGTCCCGCGCGTTACACCGAACCGGCGATGGCGGATAACGGAACCGTTACCCCGAATCCTCTGGATCTGGCTCTGGAACATGCCGGGCGGAGATAAATCCTCGCTCGCCAAGCGCCAGCGCCACTAACCGCGATCACAATCACGATTAGGGACCGTCGCCCATCCCTAAACGATGCATAGTTCGACGAGCAGAAGCGCCCTCGAGTAATTGCTGATGAATGTCGGGCGCAAACAGCCCCGACCCCCTCTCGGATGTTTCGCATTATTTCAATTCGGTAAGTTCCAGCATCCAGTTTACCTGGAAGGGTTGAAGCGGAGCCAACTCAAACAACAACTTTCGATGGGCACGTCCCTATACTTTGCTGTACTACACCAGAATTTCCTCCCTGCCTCCTCCTCCTCCTCCTCCTGCAATTCCGGACGGGCTGCACGTGGGGGGACATTTTTCACAGCGCCAGGAAGTGACACAGGTGTCTGGTCCGCGTATATCAATTCCCGGTTAATGCGACCGCATTACCTGTGCGAGATTTATGGAGGGTTTAGAGTACTTGTGTCTCGCTCGAGCCCCCTCCCACGAACGGGCGCCTCTTTCAATCTCGCCTAATTGCAGCAGCCGTGTCTCTTAATTACGTCGTCCGGGGGTTGCAGATCGGGTAGTTCTCTGACGCCGTTTGCATGCGGTCGCATTCGGGAGTTTTATAAGGGGACGTAAGTGATTCATTCGTTCCGGGGAGGGGGGATATTCGTTTTCTTATTATTTACTGCTACAATCGTTCCGCGTGATGAATTATTATTATTACGAGATTCGATTCATTGCCGAGTGTAATTCCTGGATACTAGCAGAAGGGTGGTGGTGGTATATAACGTCTCCCTGTGGTACGCAAAATCTGACGCACTTTCTTTATTGCTCGTTACAAGGCATCAAAAGCACTCCAGGCAATAGAGCAGAAAGATAGAAACTGTTTCAGGTGACTGTGAATCTATCAAGGAAATGTTGACGGTGGTAGCATGTGTCCCAGCGGCACGCCCAACTAAACCATTACCATCTAAAACGGTTCATCCGCAACAGTTCTTTCGACGCACTTTTCAGCGCCACATCTGAGGTCTCCTGATCCTTTTAAGAGACCGGGCAGAGGAAGATAAAATGTTGGGGGTGGTTGTATGTGTCCCAGCGGCATGCCATATGGTGGTCCGCGGTTTCGATGATCAGCTCGCTCTTTTCACGTACCCGAAAGCGCTTTCCCTTGTACTAATTGCGCTAATCTGCACCTAGCCCCGTTTGGATTTCCCCGGCGCAGTCGAGCGGGATTGTAAACAGCTAGGATTTCCATTTCCCGCCACCATCAGGCTACCGACCGAGATAATCGCGTTACGAGTCCGTGTTTAATGTCGACAGATCCTACAATCGCTCCTGATTGAGGCGCCGGCTCGTGACCTGACTGCCGGGGTTCCCCGGCGGCGGCGGCTGCGGCGGTGGTGGCGGCGGGACGGACGCACGAACCGGGAGACATTAGCGATGTGTTGTGTACAGGGCGTTGTTTTAATTATTCCATATCGCCTAATCGAGTTATGCGGCTCTCTCGTCTCCGCAGCCGGGTCTAGATACAATAAGCCGCCCCCGTCCCCTTGCGTCATTAGCGGGATTAGTTTTGGAGTTTGTTTCGCAAGCCCCCGAGAGTGGCACACATGCATGCTACACGTATACAGGGTGTTTCGGGTCGGAGCACTTACGATGATAATTCTGGATTGGAGAAACTTGCGGTTGAAGTGTAATGAAGAGAGGAGTGCGGTCCCCCTGATTTGAACCCTTTTGTCCCGAAAGAGGGGCTTTCGAATCAAGCCGGCGAGCCACCCCAACCCCACTGGCCGTTGTTTGAATGAATGGATTAAACCAGGAACACAAATGAATATGCAGGGATAATCCTTAATAAAGCTTCCCTTATTCCTGTCCCGCGATGCGAGCGCTTGTGACTGTCTATTATGAATGAATTAGCTCGAGAGGGGGTGACGGGGGACCGGGATACGTTATCGGAACACAAAGTGCAATTTTAATATCGCGGACCGTTTCTTCTTCTGTGCATGAGAGTGGCGAAGGGAAATTCCTCTCCGCAGAAATCATGCGACGACGGCAACCCGAACCGACGGAACGGACGGGAGAGAGCTCGGCGGGCGGGGAGGAAAAGTCGGAACTCCCGGAGAGTAGATTGGCTCGTAGTGCAAACTTCATGACAAGGCGACGACAAGGGCCGCCGCTCGGCTCGTATTTGGACTGCCAGATTGAGTGTTCTGTGTGCGGAAATGTTTTTAAAACTCCATCTCAAACACTTCCTTCCAGGCTACCCGCGCGCTACCGGTCCCGATGTTATCGACATGTTCGCCGTTCGCCCGCCCGCCACCGCCGCCGCCGCAGCACACTACGACCACCCCTATCGTGTCGGTGTCGTAGATTCGCGATCGATCCCGGCGAATTATTAGGTTGCTAGGTTGGTACTTACGTTTTTCTCGAGTATTATTGAGTGGACGACGCTTATCGAATATCCCGCACTTCGGGGGGCTCGAAGATGGACGGGGGAGGGGGACGTTTCAATACAAACGTTATTCACCCTTACGGTCCTTGCACACGTTATAAACTCCTAAACCCTCTCCAACCTCTAACGTGTGATTTGTATGTATGTAAATGTCCCATGTCTACACGAGTGAATGTCAGTGAGGCATTTTTTGTTTTGAATTTTGACAGAACAAGTTACGTGTGTAACCCGGAAATATTTCGATTGATGATTCAACAATACAAGAAAAATTCTAGAAACGCTTCTAGAATCTTCTACTCTTTCTGAATTGTTTTATAAATTAAAAACAGTCCATAAAAGGTTAAATATTGTTTCGTTCTATTATAGAATGTTCTAGAAACGTTCTAAATGACACGGCAAAAAAACTGTTTCTTCTATTCAAGAATGTTCTAATCTTACTGGAATGTTCTGGAACCGCTAAAAACCCGATAAAAAGAGTCAAAATTTGTTTTTCTATTTTAGAATGTTTATACCTTTCTGACGTACCAGAAACGTTAAAAAACCCGATACAACAAGATCGATTTGTTTGTTAAATTCTAGAATGTTCTATTATTTCAGAAATGTTTCAGAAACTCTTAAGCCCCGATAGAAGGTAATTTTTTTTCTACAATTTTCTAGGAACGCAAAATTTTGTTTCTTATACTTTAAATGGTTCTAATCATTCTGGAATGTTCTAGACAGGTTAAAATTTCGAGAACAAAGAGTAAAATTTTATTTCTTCTATTGTGGAATGTTCTAATATTTCTCGGATGTTCCAGAAACGTTCTAAAAACCCGATACAAATGTTCAAATTTTGTTTATTATATTTTAGAATGTTTGAATCTTTTTGTCTTTGAAAAAAAACGATAAAAAAGGTAATAATTTTTTTATTTTATTCTAGAGTGTTCTAGAAACGCAAAGAACCCTATAGGTATCTACAAAAAGTCAAAATTTGTTCATTCTATTCTAGAATGTTCTAGAAACGTTAAAAACCCGATAGATAAGTCAAAATTTGTTCTTTCTCCTCTACAGTGTTCTAATTTTTCTAGAACTTTCGAAAAACGTTAAAAACCCGATAAACAGGGCCATTTTTGTTTGTTCTGTTCTAGAATGTTCTATTATTTCAAAAATGTTTTAAAAACGCTAAAAACCCAACAAAAAAGGTGACATTTTGTTTCTTCAATTCGAGAATGTTCTAGGTGTTCTACAACCGTTTACAACGAGACAACAAAAATAAAAAAAATATTTCTTTTTTTTTTTTTAATTTTTAAAAATTCCAACATGAAAGGTTTGTCAAACTTTGTTTAAATTATTCAAGAATGTTCTAATCTTTCTGGATTGTTCTAGAAATCTTAAAAACGTGACAAACAATTTTAACTTTTGATTTTTTCTATTCGAAAATGTTCAAATCTTTCTGGAAAGCTCTTACAAATGTCAAAAACAAGATAAGACAGTTCAGCCTTTGTTTATTTTTTATTTCTAGAATGTTCTAAACTCTGAAGGATGTTCTAATCTTTCTGGAATATTCTAGAAACGTTAAAAACCCGACAAGAAAGATAAAATATCATTTTTCCTAGTCGAAAATGTTACTGGAATGATCTAGATACCGCCAAAAACCCAATAAAAAAACTCAAACTTTGTTTTTTTTATTCCAGAATATTTCGAAAAATTTCAAAAACCCAATACAAATGGTCGAATTTTGTTTTTTCAATTCTAGAATATTCCAATTTTTCTGACGTTTTGGAAACGTTGAAAAACCCGTTACAAGACATCTTTTTTGTTGCTCAAGTCACGTTTATATGAGAAATGTTTTAGTAACCCTAAAGACCCGATAAAGAAAGGTAAATTTTGTTTATTTTATTCTGGAATGTTCTAGAAACGTTACAGAACACGATACACAAGATCTTTTTTTTATTCTAGAATGTTTTATTATTTCAGAAATGTTCTAAAAACCCGACAAAAAAGATGAAATTTTGTTTATTCTATTCGATAATGTTCTATAAACGTTAAAAACCTGATACAAAATATCAAATTTTGCTTCTTCTGCTTTAGAATATTCTTAATATTTCTGGAATGTTCCTATAAATGCTAAAAAACTGACACAAAATTCAAAATTTGTTTTCTAGAAACGCCAAAAACCTGATGACAAAAAGTCAATTTTTTTCTTTTCTTTGTTCTAGAATGTTCCAACATTTCTGGGATGTTTTAGAAACGCTAAAAGCATGACACATAGTCAAATTTTTCTTTCTTTTGTTCTAGAATTTTCTAATCTTTCTGGAATGTTCTTGAAACGCTTAAAACCTGACACAAAATGTCAAATATTATTTTTCCTCTTCTAGTAGGTTCATTTTTTCTGGAACGTTCTAAAAACGTTAAAATCAAGATACAAAGTGTAAAATTTTGTTTCTCCTGTTCTGGAATGTTCAAATCTTCGTGGAATGTTCTAGAAACGCTAGAATACTGACTCAAAAAGTCAAATTTGATTTCTTCTGTTCTAGAATGTTCTGATCTTACTGGAATGTTCTATAAACGCCAAAAACCCAATAAAAAAACTCAGACTTTGTTTTTTCTATTCCAGAATATTTCAAAAATTTCAAAAACCCGATACAAATGGTAGAATTTTGCTTTTTCTTTTCCAGAATATTTCAATTTTTTCTGAAGTACTGGAAACGTTAAAAAGCCCGTTACACGACATCTTTTTTTTGTTGTTCAATTCTAGAACGATCTATTATTTGAGAAAGGTTTTAGAAATCCTAAAAACCCGATAAAAAAAGTAAATTTTGTTTGTTTCATTCTGCGATGTTCTAGAAACGTTAAAACACACGATACAGAAGATGTTTTGTCCTTTTTTTTTTGTTCTATAATGTTTTATTATTTCAGAAATGTTTTAAAAACCCGACAAAAAAGGTAAGATTTTGTTTATTCCCTTCTAGAATGTTCTAGAAACGTAAAAATCTGATAAAGAAGTCAAATTTTGTTTCTACTGTTCTAGAATGTTCTAATCTTTCTGTCGCGTTCTAGAAACACTAAAAACTTGACACAAAATATCTTTTTTTTTTCCTGTTCTAGAATATGCTCTAATTTTTCTGGAACGTTCTAGAAACGTTAAAAATCAAGACAGTGTAACGTACATTTCGTACGTACCGGCTAGATGTCGGTAACACAGAGACGACGGCGGGCGCGCGCAGTTAGTGAGTGATAGTGGTTGTTAGTGCATCTACCAACTCGAGTTCTCGTCGACTTCGACTGTCAAGGAAATCAGGTGCGTTCATCTCATACCGGCACTTTCACCTTCCTTTCACTTATGAATTCGCTAGAGGAAGGTACATTCTCGCAAACACCTTAAGTTCCTGAAATGGCGTCGTGAATTTTCACGTTAATTATTATAAGAATCCACTACGTTTTTGGCTTGGTGAGTGTCGTAAAATGATTTTCTCAATTGCGTTAGAATTATACAGATCATATTTTCTTAATACCGTATGCTAATTTTAATTACAGCTTTAAGCCCGATCGAGTTTCGCTCGCATGTAAAATTTGCCGATCACATGTTGATCTCAACATATCTTGAGGACGGGACATCATTTTATGTACCCTCGGCAAGCAGACTCGATCGGACCGATTCATTAATGCAAGAGTGGTTCTGATACACATGAAATTACAGCTTTCTCCCTGGAGTTGATTTTTTTACCTGGAGACGGCTTTTTACCTGGAGACGGCTTTTTTCCATTGAGGCACATTTTTACCTGGAGGCAACTTTTTCCCCGGAGGCGAACTATTTCATGGAAGCCAGGTTCTTCTTCTAACAAGAAGGCAGCACAGGGGTCGTACCTGAAACCAAGTTTACCACCAGCTAAACTTTCACCCTCGCCCGAAGACCCTACGAAGCTAAGTGCCTTTGCCTACCAAGTTTTAACCGATCAGTTCATTCAGATTTTACACGCTCTTGCTCCTTATTGTTGTTAACCGTGCTCAAGTTAATAATTTGTGATAATAACTGTGATTTATTTTAATAAAGAGTACCTGTTATTCTGCTGACCCGCTTGTTATTGTTGACCCTCTTGGACTAGCGACTCAACCTACGACCCTTGTTATCTTTTGCTGTCTCATGCTCTCAGCGACTATTTTTCCCCTCTAAGGGTTAAATAGTTCGTTTCAACAGAAAAAGTCAAATTTGGTTTCTTCTGTTCTAGAATGTTCCAATCTTTCTGAGATGTTTTACAAATGCTAAAAACCTGACACAAAAGTTACCCCACAAGGTAATTTTTTGTTATATTCTAGAATGTTCTAGATAACAACGTTTCTAGAATGAATGTTCTAGAAAAATCTTATAAGGTGTAATTTTTTTTAAACCAGTTACGGAATGCAAAATTTTGTTTGTTCCGAGTGACTTGAAGATAGAAAAAAAGTTTTCATAAAGAAAAAATTATTATTGACTCTAAAATAAATAAAATAATACTTTCACCCTCATGCTGTTAAAGAAATTACGTACAACACCGCAAGAAGGTGTCGAAATATCGAAACGAAACGAACATCTCTTATTTAAGTCCCCTCGTACGTACGTGTCGTCACATCTCCAGCAGATGGCCCATTAATAACGAGCGAGCACGTAATAGCGGAATTATCACAACAACCCATCAAGCCCATCAAAACAAACGATAGACGCGAGATAGGCGGCGCTCCTTCTGATCGGCCCACGACCGAAATAAAATCATCTGGCCGCCGAGCGTTCTTCTCATGTCTTAATTTATAATAGACGGTCGGAAAGGGGGACGACAACACCGTGTCGACGTCTCGGAAATAGCAAGAAATGTCACAACATTCTCGCGCGGTTAAAAAATCCGAAAGCGCCTTTTGTCGGTGCGAGGACTGCGAGGCCGAGGCGGCAATTAGTCAAGCCGGCGGTGCGGCGGGGTACGCGTTCCACGTGCAAGACACATGGTCACAACCTCCTGTCAAATCACCCGACAAATGACACTTCGACGCTCCTTCCCGGCAGTACATCAGCGGTTAATTACTGCGACTGCGACGTCTTCCAGCCGGAGACCGAATAAATTCTCACCTCCGGTAATTACGCTCCTAACTGGCGACAAGGAGATTTATTTAAACGAAGTTTTTATCGGCGCCCGGGAATTTTTATCGCTCCCATCACCGTCGTCGTCGATATAAGCGCTCGCTCGGATCGCTTGCGTTCCGCGGCGGCGGCTGCAATTGATTAGAATTTTATTCCCCGATCAAGAGAACGCAACAACGAAAAAAAAAAAAAGAAGAACAATCGACAGGTGTAAATATATCGTTGCGGTCTCACAGGGCCGAGAGAGACTTGCCCGTTTGAATGACATGGGATTACCGTGTCCCGGACACCTGGCGTTCATATAATGGCCTTGTCAATTAGACCTTGTCACTCTCCTCTATCTCTCGCTCTTCCTCTCCAGCGCTCTCATCACGTGTAACGGCGTCTCTCTCTCCCGCGCTCGGTTGAGAATGTCCTCGGAGAGAACGGACGTTGTCTGTAAATTGATTTCGAGTGCGGCAGGAAAATTCTATACATCCGGGGATTTACTCGACGCGCCTAGAGATAGAGGGAAATGTTTGCTGTTTACCGGAAAAATGATGAAGGTTTATGTGTACGTCCTTCAACGGGCAAGAGGGACGCTTGTAAATTCATATCTTTTGTCGTTTCGAGTGTGTGTGTGTGTGTACGAGTATGTGTGGGATCGTATAATGCATTTCCTTGCCGCTGCCGCGCTATTGATCTTCCCCTCTTGTACGACGTACTTATTGTTGTAGTAAGCACGCGTGTTATATTCTTCACGGCTACTTAACATCCTCTCCAGAGATATGGGGGGTTAATTCAACATATTACCGTATATGAAAAATAGACGCAATTTCCGAGGGACGTCGTTACTCACGATTAATTTCACGTCGGATTATTTACGCCATTACCACACGAATTGAAATTGGTTCGTGGTTCGTTTCGTATCTATCGGCGCGCTGAGGCCATTACTAGCCGCTTCTCGCGTCGTTAGCGTTTCCACCTTCTGGAAGTTCAAATTATCAAATTTAATAATGACCAGGAGATTCTTAAAAAGATTAGATCCAGCAATTTCAACATCGCAAAACTTAGCCCGTTCCCATATCACACCGACCCCCCGCCCCCTTTATCTCGTTCCCCGCCGGCCCCCTTTGTCGGGCCATAAAGCATATCGGTTATCAACACGCTCTCGCCTGTAATAAATGTGCCACGATATACGAAACGCTGCGGATAGAGACGCGATGACCCACAATACGCCGATACCCCTCTGATTAATAGCCTCGCTATAACCACCCACCCCCGCCCGTACACTACTACACGGCATCCCCGACCCACTCGCCCCCCACCCCCGGCTCATCCTCGATACCTGAGTGTGATAATTGAAAATGTATGTCTGGTTGTCTGTGCTATAAATGACACCGCCCGCGTTCTATTTCTATCTCTCTCCTTCATCCTTTCCCTAACTATGACAACGAGACAAAATAAAACAAAGAAAGAGAGAGATAGAGAGAGAGATATACATATATATATAATATTTATAACGAGTGAGAGCACGATCCCATAAACGAATCTTGCAATCAGTAGAGTAAATTAACGAACATTAGAAGTTCAAAAATTAGAGATAATAAACTTTCAGCTCTAAAACGACACCTATAGACATGTCAAAAAGACACCTACAGACATGTCAATAGACATCAGGCGTACGCGTAACGATGGCAGGGGAAGAGAATAAGAGAAAGTGAGAGGAAAAAATATTTGAGATAACAGAAGAGCCAAAAGGGAGAATGAAAAATTAGAGATAACATATTTTGAGCGCAAAAAAAATAACTGAATTTTTAAAGAAGACGAGAGGTTGCTTGAAATTCCCACGTTGTTCTCATGGTAAAAAGAGAAAGGATGTTAAATTAGAGATAAAACACTGTGAGAACAAAAAACACTAAACAATGCCAAAAAATCACGAAAAACGGTGTAGGTACTAGCGAGAAAGAAAAAAAATTGAAGAAGCAAAAATTAGAGACAACAAGAGAGCCAAAAGAGAGAATAAAAAAATTAGAGATAAAATCTTTTGAGCGCAAAAAGATACTGAATAATTAGAAAATAAGAGAAGTTGCCAGAAATTTCAACGATTTTATTATTTTTTCATGATAAAAAGAGAAAAAATGATGTGGAATTAGAGATAAAACACTCTGAGAACAATAAATACAAAAAAAAAATCACGAAAAACGGTGTAGGTACTAGCGAGAAAGAAAAAAAATTGAAGAAGCAAAAATTAGAGACAACAAGAGAGCCAAAAGAGAGAATAAAAAAATTAGAGATAAAATCTTTTGAGCGCAAAAAGATACTGAATAATTAGAAAATAAGAGAAGTTGCCAGAAATTTCAACGATTTTATTATTTTTTCATGATAAAAAGAGAAAAAATGATGTGGAATTAGAGATAAAACACTCTGAGAACAATAAATACAAAAAAAAAATCACGAAAAACGGTGTAGGTACTAGCGGGAAAGAAAAAAAAATTGAAGCAAAAATTAGAGACAACAAGAGAGCCAAAAGAGAGAATAAAAAAATTAGAGATAAAATCTTTTGAGCGAAAAAAGATACTGAATAATTAGAAAATAAGAGAAGTTGCCAGAAATTTCAACGATTTTATTATTTTTTCATGATAAAAAGAGAAAAAATGATGTGGAATTAGAGATAAAACACTCTGAGAACAATAAATACAAAAAAAAATCACGAAAAACGGTGTAGGTACTAGCGGGAAAGAAAAAAAAAATTGAAGCAAAAATTAGAGACAACAAGAGAGCCAAAAGAGAGAATAAAAAAATTAGAGATAAAATCTTTTGAGCGCAAAAAGATACTGAATAATTAGAAAATAAGAGAAGTTGCCAGAAATTTCAACGATTTTATTATTTTTTCATGATAAAAAGAGAAAAAATGATGTGGAATTAGAGATAAAACACTCTGAGAACAATAAATACAAAAAAAAAATCACGAAAAACGGTGTAGGTACTAGCGGGAAAGAAAAAAAAATTGAAGCAAAAATTAGAGACAACAAGAGAGCCAAAAGAGAGAATAAAAAAATTAGAGATAAAATCTTTTGAGCGCAAAAAGATACTGAATAATTAGAAAATAAGAGAAGTTGCCAGAAATTTCAACGATTTTATTATTTTTTCATGATAAAAAGAGAAAAAATGATGTGGAATTAGAGATAAAACACTCTGAGAACAATAAATACAAAAAAAAAATCACGAAAAACGGTGTAGGTACTAGCGGGAAAGAAAAAAAAATTGAAGCAAAAATTAGAGACAACAAGAGAGCCAAAAGAGAGAATAAAAAAATTAGAGATAAAATCTTTTGAGCGCAAAAAGATACTGAATAATTAGAAAATAAGAGAAGTTGCCAGAAATTTCAACGATTTTATTATTTTTTCATGATAAAACGAGAAAAAATGATGTGGAATTAGAGATAAAACACTCCGAGAACAAAAAATACCAAAAAAAATCACGAAAAACGGTGTAGATACTAGCAGGAAAGAAAATATGGAAGAAAAAATTAGAGATAACAAGAGAGCCAAAGGTGAGAATGGAAAATTAGAGATAAAATACTATAACAGCAAAAAATACCAAAACAATGCCAAAAAAGTCAAGAATAACGGTGTTGGTAATATCAGGATAGAACAAAAATTGAAGAATAAAAAATTAGAGATAACAAGAGAGCCAATAGAGAGCATAAAAAAATATGGATAAATAATTTTGAGCGCAAAAAGAGAATGAACGATGAGAAATTAAGAGAGGTTGCTTCAAATTCCCACGTTGTTCACTCATTTCTCTTAATAAAAACAGAAACGATGTAAAATTAGAGATAAAACACGATGAGAACAAAAATACCAAAACAATGTCAAAAATATCTTGAGTAACAGTAGTTCTTACCAGCAGGAGAAAATAAAGAAATTTGTAAAAAGAAAAAAAATAGAGATAACATGGCAGTCAAATAAAGACACTGAAGCAATAAAATAAAGACGGAATGATACGAAAAATGAATGGGGGAAGAAGAAAGGAAGATAGAAACTCCCAAGTTGTTTACTAATTTCGCATAAGAAAAAGAAGAGAGACGATAAAATTAGAGATAAAATATTCAGAGCACAAAAAAAGATACCTAGACAATAATAAAACATAAGATGTAACGATGGTGGCAGAAAATAAATAAAAAGGAGGATAAATAAATTAGAGATAACCGGTAGAATCAAAAGGTAAGAGCTTTGGCCGCAAAAAATACCCTGTTGCTGCCAAAGATATCGTGCAGATGCAATGATGGCAGTAGGAGTGAAGTAGAGAAATGGGCAGAGGGAGAAAAAAAATAGAGATAACAAGAGAACCGTAGGAGAGAGGATGATTGCAATTCCCAAGCTGTTCGCTGACATCTTATAAAAAAAGAGAGATGATGAAATTAGAGATAATTAGAGATAGAAATAAAATAAAAAGGAAAGAGAAATAAATTAGGAGGATAAAAAATTAGAGATAAGAAACTTCAAACACTAAAAAAAAGTATCTTCATAATAAGGAATGAAGTGGGGAAAAGCGGTGGGGTCAAGATTGGAGAGATATAAGATAGAGATTAGAGATAAAAAAATAGAGACAACAGGAAAGCTATAAAAGAGATAATCGTACAATAAAAAACACAAAGCGATACGACGAATTACGAGAGAAGAAAGAGAAAGGGATGTAAAATAAGGATAGCACGATCGCAAAAAAGATTGTTGCAATAATTCGAGTAAATTCTCGATCTGTTTTTTTTCAACGTGTTGGTAACTATCTTTATAGCTGCAGGCTACTTTCAAGCCCTTTAAAAAAAATAGAGCGAGTAATTTCTAAACTTCTGCAGAAATAGACTACAGGAAACGAAAAGAAACAAATCAGAGCATGATCTCATAAACGAGTGCTGCAATAATCCGAGAAAATAATCTGATCCAATCAAGTTAAAATGTAGATCGAAGCACGATTGAGTGTAGCAGCAATTCGAGTGAAATTTTCAAGTTACAACAAGCAAACCGGGGGGGAAAGTTTCCGTCTGTTTTATGGCAGCGGCAGACTGTTTCCTACTTACAGTTACTGTTGTTTCTAAATAAAGGAAGTGAATTTCGTGCGGGGGAAAAAGTGAATCATATATGGAAGAGAAACAAGAATATTTATAATCAGTCGTTTGTTATGACAGTGAGGGTGGAAACTTTGTGTTTTTTCTCCCGAAAACAACAACAACAACGACGACGACGGACCACGGAAAAAATACAACAAGAACTAGAAACAAAGCTGCCTGCAACCGGTCTATTATTTACATTAGTTATAATTTCTCTGGAGAGCCGGGGGGACGGCGGACGGCGGCGTAAGCGAGACCGGGCTCGAAAAATCGAACCCGGGGTTCTCCCTTCTTCCTCTTAGGTAGGTATATGCGATGCAGCCCGGCCCCGGAGAGGGAGTTTCATAAAATATGTATCAGTCTTTGAGAAACTTTCAAGAAGCTGTCTGTCAAACTTTTATTCCATCGATTATTTAAGTAGGTAACTCCACTAAATATTTTTCTCCTCTTTCTCCCGTCCGCCCGCCCGCTCGCTCGCTCGCTCATCCGCACCCCGTTCCCCGTCTAATTACCATCGCGTCGGGGAACCGGGGCGGAGGAGAGTTTCGTTAACAATATAAATAGTTAATACGCCGAGGGGGTTCGGCTGTTCTCTCTTTTTGCATAAAAGTAATTTTCTACATTTCACCCGGCCGCGTCGCCAACAAAACCTGACAAAACTTCGACGCACGCTAATTAAGTTCCCGATATTCGTTCCCGGCATTTTTTCCCGTCAAATCCCGCCAGACTTGCGGATGCAAATTTCTTTAATCAATTTCCAATTTCCAGGCCCCAAGGTTAATTATTTATTCACCTGGCAACGCTGACGCTACCGCCACGCATCAGGTATCCGAATCCTCACGACATGACTTTTATTTTTTCCCTCTCCCGCCCGCGCCCGCGCGCGCGCCTCCTACTCCCGTCTCCGATCTCAATCTCGGGAAGACAACAACGAACGAACGACCGATAAATAAGACAGAGCCGTTTCGATCCCTTTCAATCAAGACGTCCCGGATGCGATGCGAGAGAAACAACCCTTCTCCCAATTAACACCCGGCCCCGGTATTTACGACCCGTCTGAAGATCGGGAAGGAACGACGGGACGTCAAAGGTCGGGGATGATTTTAAGGGAGACTTGGCAATAACGCCACTTACCACTTAGGTACTAGCTCGCCGGCACCGGTAGCAGTAAGTAACGCTGTTGAAAAAGTTGCGCCACTTACTTTAACGTGATTAAGTCTCGCACGAGAAGAGACTGAATTGTGAAGAAGGGGGTGATTGGATTATAAAGTAGGGGAAACTCTCGTAGTTCATTAAACGAGGAGACGTTTTAGGTTGTAGTTTAAGGAATACAGTTACTCAGTTAAGGGAAGATTTAAACAATGAAATTGGAGGGGGGGGGGGGGAAAATTATTGAGATGCCGGGGAAGTTAAAAAAAATAACGCAAATGGGGTAGTTTTTCGAATCAATTGAGCGGTTAGTTTGAAGAGTAAAAATCATGAAGAAAAAATGGGAGAAATTGAATAGTAGTAGGGGAAGCTTGAATAATCAAATAGGGGAAGGTTTAATTGTAGTTTGAGAAATAGAGAGAGGCTATTGGAACCGTGAAAGGGATTCGAAAGTCACTTGAAAGACTGGATGAATGAAAAATAAGGGAAGATCGAAAAGTGCAGGAGGGGGAGATTTGATAAATTCAGTAGGGGAAAAGTTTTTAAAATACAACGAAAGAGTTCAAACGGGAAGTTGGAGGGGTCTAAAAAAAATTGAGGAAAAAACTGCGAAACAAGGGGATTTAATTACATCAGTAGGGGTAGGGGAAGGTCTCTAAATGAAGTAGGGGGAGATTTATACAGGTAATCAAAGGAATTTTATAACAGAAAAGCAGGTTGAGTAAAAAAAAAGGGAAATATCAAACAATGCATTGCAGTAGTGGGAGATTTCATTAATTAGGTAGGGGGAAGTTTATAAAATAAAGCAGGGGAAACGTGTTTAAAATACAGCAGGGGTGGCTTTATAAAGCCGATGGTCGAGTAAAAAAAAGGGGGAGAGATCAAACCGTGCACTGAAGTAGGGGGAGATTTTATTAATTAAGTAGGGGTAGGTTTATTAATTGAAGCAGGGGAAATGTGTTTAAAATACAGTAGGGGTGGCCTCATATGGCATTAAAGAGAGAAATTGGGGAAGTTTTAAAAAATTGAGAAACGAAAAAAAAAAACAAATGAAGTAAGGGGAAATTTGATTAGTTCGGTGGGGGTAGGTTTATAAATAAGTAGGGGAGGATTTATATAATTGATCAAGGGAAGCTTATAATAGAAAAGCCGATTGTCGAATAAAAAAAGGGGGGAGAGATCAAACCATGCATTGCAGTAGGGAGAGATTTAATTAATTAAGTAGGGGGAGGTTTATAAAATGAAGATGGGGAAACATGTATAAAATGCAGCAGGGGTAGCTTTATATGGGATTAAACAGGAAAGTTTAGGAAGTTTAAAAATTGGGATAACAAAAAAAAGTTGAAGTAAAGGGAAATTTGATTAGTTCGGTGGGGGTGGGTTCATAAATGAAGTAGGGGCGGAATTGTATAATTAATCAAGGGAAACTTATAATAGGAAAGCTCATGGTCGAGTAAAAAAAAAGGTAGAGATCAAACCGTGCACTGCTGTAGGAAGGGGGATTTTATTAATTAAGTAGGGGGAGGTTTATTAATTGAAGCAGGGGAAACGAGTTTAAAATACAGCAGAGTGGCTTTATATGGGATTAAAGAGAGAAATTGGGGAAGTTTTAAAAAATTGAGAAACGAAAAAAACCAAATGAAGTAAGGGGAAATTTGATTAGTTCGGTGGGGGTAGGTTTATAAATGAAGTAGGGGATGATTCGTATAATTGATCAAGGGAAGCTTATAATAGAAAAGCCGATGGTCGAGTAAATAAAGGGGGGGGGGAGATCAAACCGTGCCCTGAAGTAGGGGGTGATTTAATAATTAAGTAGGGGGAGGTTTAAAAAATGAAGAAGGGGAAACGTGTTTAAAATGCAGCAGGGGTGGCTTTATATGGGATGGGATTAAAGAGAAAAAATGGGCAAATTTGGAAAAATTGAGAAACGAATAAAAATGAAGTAAGGGGAAATTTGATTAGTTCGGTGGGGGTAGGTTTATAAATGAAGTAGGGGAGGATTTGTATATTTGATCAAGGGAAGCTTATAATAAAAAAGCCGATTATCGAGTAAAAAAAAAGGGAGATCAAACCGTGCATTGTAGTAGGGGGGGATTTCATTTATTAAGTAGGGGAAGGTTTATAAAATGAAGAAGGGTAAAAGTGTTTAAAATGCAGTATTAGTAGCTTTATAAAATGAAGCAAGATCAATGGAATTGATCGGGGAAGTTTGAAAAAATTGAGAAAAAAATAGTGAAAAGGGGGAGATCTGATTAGGTCAGTAGGGGAAGTTTATTAAATTAGGTAGGGGAAGATTAGGTAGTATACCTAGCTAAGCAAGGGGAGCTTATAAATGGGAAGGTGAAGT
Organism: Malachius bipustulatus; assembly: GCA_910589415.1. Classification (NCBI taxonomy): domain Eukaryota; kingdom Metazoa; phylum Arthropoda; class Insecta; order Coleoptera; family Melyridae; genus Malachius; species Malachius bipustulatus. Next base: position 38,469,546 of record OU342638.1, on the reverse strand, counting down.
TTGAAGAAATAGGGGATAATCAAACAGTGCGGTAGGGGGAAATTAGATAAATTCAGTGGGGGAAAGTTAATAAAATAAGCAGGGGAAACGTTTTTAAAATATGGCAGGGGAAATTTTATAAAATGAAGCAAATTCGATTATCTAGGGAAGTTTCACAAGTCTAGGAAATTAAAAAATGGAAAAAAAATCATGAAGTAGGGGGAGATTTGATTGCGTCAGTAGGGGCACTTTTTTAAAATGAGAAGGGAAAGCTTTATAAAAAGAAACAAATTCGATTAAACAGGGAATTTGGGGAACATTGGGGGAAAATAGTTAAGGGAAAATTTGATTAGGTCAGTAGGGGCTAGGTTTATAAATCAGGAGGGGAAGCTTTATCAAATGAGGCGAATTGGATTAAACAGAGCAGCTTGCGAAAGAAAAGGGAGATTTGATATAATTTGATAAGTTCAGTAGGGGGGAGTTTAAAAAATTAAGCAGGGGAGGAGTTAATAAAATGCGACAGCGGAAATTTTATTAAAAGGAAGCGATTAAAGCTTGAACGGGGAAGCTGGGAAGGTTTAAAAAAATTGGAGAGATATAAAATTAAGTAGGGGAAGTGTGGAGGAGGGGGTAGAGATAGAGAAAGTATATTCAAATTAATATGATCGGGGGAGGTGGAAGAAACAAACCCCGGCTCTTATAAATCGCGTAATGAATCGTCGATTTTTATGGAACAAACCTTCCGCGTCGTTTTTCAAAGCCACGCGCAACAATGGACGCGGAAACCGGGAGGGTGATTAAAGTACCGGTCTGGCTATTTGCGCCGCCGGGGCGTCCGTTTAATTTTTAATTTCTCTTTCTTCTATTTATTCAAAAACACGGCCGGCATTAGCAAACAGTCGAGGATAACGAGCGGACATTTATCCTGAGCCGTGTAAACCGAGAGCGCATATAAACTACTGTACTTACTTCTTACTTTACTCTGCTCTACACCTCTCCCTCGCTCGCTCGTTCTTCTTCCCGACCCGGTTAACGATGACGAATGTTCCGAAATCAATTTTCATGATGACGCGTCGCTGTCAAGAAAATTTTTCTTGAAAAAAAAATTCTAAGAGCAATTAAAACTGAAAGAGACCTGCCAGAACCGGTCCTGCTGGAAGGAAACCCGCTCGAGTAAAACAGATATTAATCCCAAACGGTATAAAGGTTAATTGCTAGAAGTTACCCGGCTATAAATGTAAATAACGTCGCTCGCATGTCCCAAAACAGGCAACAGTCGTTTTAATTAAGCGAGATTACACATTGCAACGACCAACCGGCGACGACCGCCTTTCGATCGAGCGAAAAATTCCAAACCTTACTTACCATCATGCACCAGCACCACCATACTCCTACTTCCAAATCGTCGAGAGCAATCGTTCATTCTGCGAGCGATTCGAGAGAATCACAACCAGAGAGAGAGAACAACCGACATAACTAAAGCCGTCCCTGCAGCAACTGCGCCAACTTCCTTGTGCAATTTATCAGAAAATTACTAATTAAAATTGTGATTAACTATTAGAGTAACTCAATTAAAACTAATGGAGGCTAACTCGAGTGCTGCAGATGAGATTGATTCAGTCGACGGCTTGCATCATTTACTTCCGAGAGGTCTTGCCGGATCGCGTTCCTATCTCTACCTATCTAGATCTACCTACCTACCTAATGTAATATCTTTAATTGGACAGTGAAAAGGTCATCTGTCGTGGTTCATTATTTATTTATTATCATTACTCGCGATTGCGGAGAAGTCGACTCGAGGCAGCAGCGGCGGCTTCGCGCACTTCAATTGCAAAAAAAAATTGGGAGAAAAAAAATTAGAGATAAGTAACAGGCGAGCCAAAATGGAGAATGAAGAGCAAACGGATACCTGAATTATTAGAGAAGAAAATAGGTTACTAGAGATTTCCATTTTCCACCCTGTTTCTTATCATTAAATGAGATAGTTATAAAATTAGAGATAAAATACTATGAGAGCAAAAAACACCAACACTATGTCAAAAATATTACGAATAGCGGTAGGTACCTAATAGCAGGAGACAAGAAAGAAATTGGAACAATAAAAAAAATTAGAGATAACAGGAGATCCAACAGAGGGAATGAAAAATTAGAGATAAAATCTTTTGAGCTCAAAAAGATACCTGAACGATGAGAGAAGAAGAGAGATTGCTTGAAATTCCCACGTTGTTCACTCATTTCTCATAATAAAAGAGAAAGGATGTAAAATTAGAGATAAAATATGTACTATGAGAACAAAAATGCCAAAACAATGCCAAAAAAACACGAATAACGGTGTAGGCACAAGCAGGAGAGAAAAAATGGAAGAAGAAAAAATTAGAGATAACAGAAGAGCCAATAGAGAGAATAAAAAAATAGAGATAAAAATTTTTAAGTGCAAAAAGATATCTGAACGATCAGAGAAGAAGGGGGGTCACTTAGAATTCCACATTGTTCACTCATTTCTGATAATAAAAAGAGAAAGAATGATGTAAAATTAGAGATAAAACACTATGAGAGCAAAAAATACAAAAAAAAAACAAGCCTAAAAATCAAGAATAACTGTGTAGGTACTATCAGGTTAGAACAAAAATTGAACAAGAAAAAATTAGAGATAACAAGAGAGCCAATAGAGAATAAAAAAATGAGAGATAAAATCTTTTGAGCTCAAAAAGATACCTGAACGATGAGAGAAGAGAGGTTGCTTGAAATTCCCACGTTGTTCACTCATTTCTAATAATAAAAAGAGAAAGAATGTAAAATTAGAGATAAAACATGATGAGAACAAAAAATACCAAAACAATGTCAAAAAAAATCACGAATAACGGTGCAGGCACAAGCAGGAGATAAAAAAATGGAAGAAAAAATTAGAGATAACAAGAGAGCCAATAGAGAGAATACAAAATTAGAGATAAAATATTTTGAGCGCAAAAAGATATCTGAACGATCAGAGAAGAAGAGTGGTTACTTGAAATTCCACATTGTTCACTCATTTCTGATAATAAAAAGAGAAAGAATATAGAATTAGAGATAAAACACTATGAGAGCAAAAAATACCAAAACAATGCCAAAAAATCAAGAATAACGGTGTAGGTACTAGCAGGAAAGAAAAAAATTGAAGAAGAAAAAATTAGAGATAACAAAAGAGCCAAAAGAGAGAATGAAAAATTGAAGATAACATATTTTTGGTGCACAAAAATCACCAGTGACGGTAGGTATTTGCACTAGCAGGAGACCAAATAGAAGACACTGAAGCAATACAAGAAAGACAGAGTGATTTGAAAAATAATTGAGGGAAAAACAAAATTAAATTAGAGATAAAATATTTATAACACAAGAGATACTAGGCAATAATACGACACAAGGCGTAATGATGGTGGCAAAAAAATATTTTTTGAGCGCAAAAATACACCTGAACGGTGAGAAAAGAAGAGAGGTTGGTTCAAATTCCCACGTTGTTCACTCACTTCTCATAAAAAAAAGAGAAGAGATGAAAAATTGGAGATAAAACACTATGAGAACAAAAAATACCAAAACAATGCCAAAATTAGCACGAATAAAGGTAGTTACTAGAAGGAGAGAAGAATTTGAAGCAAGAAAAAAATTAGAGATACCAGGGGAGCCAAAAAAAAAGAATGAAACATTAAGAGATAAAATATTTTGAGCGCAAAAAAATACGTAGACAACAATAGACATTAGGCGTAAAAATGATGATGGCAGAAAAGAAAGAAACAAAAAGAGAGAAGGGATAAATTAGAGATAACAGCAGAAAATAGAGGAGAAATAAATTAAAGATAGCAAACTTTGAGCACAAAATATACCTTGCTAATGTCAAATATATCATGCAGATGCAATGAAGGCAGTAGGAAAGTGGAGAAAAAATTAGAAAAAGATGTTATGAAATTAGAGATAAAATATTTAGAGGACAAAAACTACGCATGCAATGTATTATATGCATCAGGCGAAATGATTATGGTTGGAGAGAAAGCAATAGAGATAAATAAATTAGAGAAAGTTAAAAATTAAAGATAAGAAACTGTAAGAGTGAAACAAGATATCTCCGTAATGCCCAATAAAAAGTGAAGTGGGGAAACGGGAATAGGGTAAGACAAAAAGAGATAACAGGAGAGCTATTATAAAAGAGAAATAGAAATATAAAAAATAAAATAAATAATAAAAAAAGCTATAAAAAAGAGAAGAAGAAAGGATGATTGAAATTCCCAAGCTGTTCACTAATTTCTCATAAGAAAAAGAGAGACAATAAAATTAGAGATAAAATATTCAGAACACAATAAAAAAGATTCATAGACAACAATAGGGCGTCAGGCGTAATGACGGTGGCAGAAGATAATTAAATAAAAAGGGAGGAGAAATAAATTAGAGATAACAGCAGAATCAAAAGGAAGGAACTTTCAAGGGCAAAAAATATCTTGCCAATGCCAAAGATATCATGCATGGTAGTAGGAGTCAAGCGGATAAATGGGAAGGAGGAGAAAAAAATTAGAGATAACAAGACAACCGAAAAAAAGACTCTGAAATAATAAGACGATTGTAATTCCCAAGCTGTTCGCTCATTCCTCATAATTAAGAAAAAGAGAGATGATGAAATTAGAGATAAATTATGTGGAACGGAAAATGTAAAAGGCAAGTGAAATGATGGTGTTTGGAGACAGAGAGACAGGAATAAAGAGTTAAGAGAAATAAATTAGGAGGTTGAAAAGTTAGAGATAAGAAACTTTAAGAGTAAAAAAGGTATTTACATAATGCCAAATAATTAATGAAGAGAGGAAACGAAGTGGGGGGGGTGAAGAAAAAATTAGAGATAACAGGAGAGCTATAAAAAAGATAAAAGAGAAAAAATTAGGGATAAGATACTGTGGGCGCACGATCTAGCCTAGTTTTTTGCGAAAAAAATCAAAACTTCTGCAGAAACAGATACGGAAAATTAAGAAAAGCAAAACTGGAGCAGGATCTAATAAGCGAGTGCAGCAACAATTCGAGAAAAAATTTACGTTTCCCAGTCAATAAGCCAGAAGCAGATTTCCTTCCGACTAGCGGCATCCCGCGACCGTCTTGGAAATACACACCCACGCAAGGACAAGGCACGATCTAAAGACGGTTATGTGGGAATCCCCTAACTGCCGTTGCTACAACATCCAATGACTCATTACATGGTATTTTATAATTTTACGTATCATCCCTCTCTCTCTCTCTCTAAATTATTCCATTTATTTCCAAATAAAAATTTAACTTTCTCGTTTGCTCTCCTCTCCAACTCATCAGCACCAATCAATACCTACACATCTCTCGCATTCAACGCGCTCCTATTATTAATCGCCAGTGACGGTGGTCGGGAAATGAAATACGTTCACACTACTTAACCCTAGACCCATCCGAAGGAGGAGGAGGAGGAGGGGGGGGAGGGGATAATTTATTGTAGAAGCTGCCATTGTGCTCACGCCATTACTATAATTGTTATTTCAAGTGCCCTCCGGGTCAATTCACGCAACTCCGCGCCGCGCCAGAAGAGAGAAAAATAAGACGCGCCCGCCCGTAATTAATATCACGAAAACAGCAGCTCCGGCCGAACGAAAGTAGTGTTGTAGTTGTAGTAGTGTCTTCTTGTCTTTCTGCTCGGGGTCGACTTATTAACAAACGCGAAAATAGACGACGAAGAGAGATCCGGCTCGCTCCGCCATCGCTAGTTAATATATTGAAATTCTGCTCCGCGAGGCTCCCCGCCCCCTCGGACCGGAAAAATCTAATATAGGGGCGCGAGTGCGGAGGGAATTTTCATCACGAGATTGGCCTTATCTTGGCCGAACATTTACGCGATCACCTCGACCGAGAACAAAGACGGGCCCACGTATTTTATGAACCTCGACGGCATTGAAAGCGCTGACAATAATATTCGTTAAAAATTTATCGCCCCAATCATCGGTTTTAATAAAACTCGGTACAGGGCGGTTTAACCGAACTCCCCCTAACCCTCCCCGATATCCTCGCCACCTATGAGATCGGGATGGGATGTTCGGCGCTATAAAGAACGGGTTCGACTATAAATATTTATAAAAAAATTCAATACAATAGTAACATGTAAAAGGAATGTTGTTTGTCAGCATTATTAACGTAGGTCTGTTTCTATCAATCAATAAAAGTTAGATACAATCAATCAAGTGGTAGAACTGAAATCATTAATCACTAATTAAAAAAGTCCAAGTGTTATCGTTCAACTGTGTTTGAAACTCTCCCATTCTTCCGAGTTTATTACAGCCTTAATGATGGGTGATTTGAAACGATCATCTCGGGACAGTTTCCGAGTTCACGATAATTCGATCGATTAATCGAGAGCACTAAAAACAGTAGCGCCTTTTCCGAATCCTCGCGTATCTATGAATGAAGTCCCGTTAGCAGCGTCGGGATTAGGGAGCGCGCGTCGGGAACGGGAATTTCGTCGGGAAATCCGAGCGACGAGTTCGAGTGTCGAACAATGGCTTTATTGTTCTCGATTGTCATCTTAAACCGACGTTTTCGTGCGCTTTAGATAATTCCCGAATCTCAATCGAATCGAAATCTCCGCAACAAAGATTCATTGTGAAAGTTCCGTTTTGTTGTCATTTTTTTTTTCACTGCTCCGGTGTCGCGATGGGAGCGATTATTAATACCGGATCGATGACAACGAGTCCCGTATTTTTGTAACTGTTAATCACTTTTTTTTTCGGTGATTTCCTTGACAATTTCGGACTCTCTGAGACATTTTTTTTTATTTTTATTCAACCCAAGGTCAGCTCTAAAAAAAATATAATCTGGATTATCCAACAACGAGATAACCAGGATTGTCAAAAAACATGCAAAGATTTCCAAAAACGAAGTAAAATTGTCAGAAAACGAGCATTGTCAAAAGAAGAGCTAACCTGGATTGTCAAAAGAGGGCTAAATTTATCGAAAAACGGGCTTAAATTGTCAAGAAAGGACTCAGATTTGTCGAGAAACGGGTTTAAATTGTCAAGAAACGACTAAGAATGTCAAAATACGAGCTAGATTGTCTAAAAACAAGCAAAGATTGTTAAAATTCGGGCGTTGTCAAAAAAATACATTCCAGCTAGCCTGTTGTGTCAAAAAGGATTGAAATTGTCGAAAAAGAGTTTAAATTGTCAAGAAACGACTAAGATTGTCAAAAAACAACCCAAGAGTGCGAAAAAACGAGCCAAGATTGTCAAAAAGGAGCATTGTCAAAAAAATAGCTAACCTGGATTGTCAAGAGAATTAAGATTGTCTAAAAACGGGCTTAAATTGTCAATAAATCACTAAGATTGTGAAAATAAGAGCTAGATTGTCAAAAAACTATATTCCAGCTAGCCTGTATTGTCAAAAAGGATTAAAATCGTCATAAAACGAGCTTAAATTGTCAAGAAACGATTAAGATTGTCAAAATACAAGCCAAGATTACCAAAAAAGAGCTAAGATTGTCAAAAACGAGCATTGTCAAAAAAAACTAGCCTGGATTGTCGAAAAATGAGCTAAGATTGTCAAAAGACGAAAACTGTCAAAAAAGCTAACCACGATTGTCCAGAAACGAGCTATAACATTGATCATATAAAAACGAGCTAGCCTGGATTGTCAAAAAAACAACTTAATTGAATCAAAAATGAGATCGACCGAATTGTCAACAAAGAGTCAAAATTGTTCAAAAAGAGACAACATTGTCAAAAAACGAACTAAGATTGTCAAAAACAGCATAGATTGTCAAAATACAAGCTAAGGTTGCCAAAAACCGAGCAAATAATGTCAAAATACGAGCAAATATTGTCAAAATGCGAGCAAATATTGTCAAAATGCAAGCTACGGTTGTCAAAAATCGAGCTAAGAATGTCAAAATACATTGTCAAAAAAAGCTCATCCGGATTGTCAAGAAATGAACTACCTGAAGCGTCAAAAACGAGCTTAAAATTGTAAAAATACGAGCTAAAATTGTCATAAAACAAGCTAAAATTGTGAAAATACTAGCATTGTCAAAAAAGCCAACCTGTCGAAGCTCAGATTGTCAAAAAATGAGCTTACATGAATTTTCAAAAGACAAACATACTTGGATTGTCAAAAAACGAGCTATAACTTGGATAATATAAAAAATAGCTAGCCTGGATTGTCAAAAAAGGAACCAACTTGAACTGACAAAAAATGAGATCTACTGATTGTCAAGAAAATAACCAAAATTGTCAAAAAAGAGGTAACCAGAATTGTCAAAAATAACTAAGATTGTCAAAAAACTAGCATAAATTGTCAAAATACAAGCGAAGGTTATCAAAACACGAGCAAACAATGTCAAAATACGAGCTAAGATTGTCAAAATTCAATCTATGGTTGTCAAAAACCGAGTTAAGAATGTCAAAATACGAACATTGTCAAAAAAGCTCACCAGAATTGTCAAGAAATGAACTACCTGCAGTGTCAAAAAAACGAGCTAAGTTGCCAAAATACGAGTTAAAATTGTCAAACAACAAGCAAAAATTTTGAAAATACGAGCATTATCAAAAAAGCTAGCCTGTCTAAGCTAACATTGTCAAAAAATGAGCTCACCTGGATTTAAAAAAAAAACAAACATACTTGGATGTTCAAAAAACAAGCTATAACATCGATCATGTAAAAACGAGCAACCTGGATTGTCAAAAAACGAACTAACTTGGATTGTCGAAAAATGTGATCAACTGAATTGTCAAAAAATAACCAAAATTGTCAACAAGAGCGAAAATTGTCAAAAAAATAACCAAAATTGTCAACAAGAGCCAAAATTGTAAAAAAATTACTTGAGATTGTCAAAAAAAGAGCCAAGATTGTCAAAATACCAGCAATGTCAAAAAGGAGCTCAGTTGAATCGTCAAAAAATGAGCTATAACCTGAATTGTCACTAAAGAGCCAAAATTGTCAAAACATGAGTGTTTGAGCGGCTCGAAGGCCCAATGCTTAGGGCAATGATTACTAATGGTTTGATTATAGGATGAAGGACCAGGGCTTGGCCCAAACGAAAACAGGAGTAGGTAGAAGCAAAGCAAATAATTCTAATAAGTAGTTACTGACCTTCTGTCTGCTCTCTGCTTCTTTATCTTTGATTGTAGATCATTCAATTTTAATTAACGATTGATCATAAACCGCGGTAATCGTGTTATTAACACGATTTTAGGAGGATATCTGACGATCCGTCCTAGATACGATTTGCGAATCTCGAAAATGAGACTTCGTTTTTTGCTTTTGCATGTGCGTGTAGAGGGAAGGAAGGGATGGGGGTTGATTGTTCTTCGAACCCACGAATTTACGATGAAGAACGACTGTTGCTGAATGAAATTAGCATATCGTTCATCGGAATTCAGATATCAATTTTTAACGACTAAATCAATTACGATGACGGAACAACGAGCATTGTCAAGAAAAAAAAACAAACGATTGTTACAGGATCGATAACGACTCGCGTATTAATATAAATATTAATAACTAGGCCATTACGAGTATTACGACATGTATCATCTGAAATATTTCCCAACGTCCCCGTTAAATAATTAATAAGATTGAAGGGTGAAATGTTACCCTTTATCGTTTCGCGGGATCAATTTTTAATGACGACCGTTCTTTCTTTCTTTCCCGACCTGCTGCCGCGGCCGGCGGCGCGTGGAATAGTTCCGAAAGTCGCCACCGGTGTTTGATAGTTTTAAAAGTTAATTTTGACACTTTTTTTTGCTCCAAGCGGATTAAAATCGATTTTACGACGCAGCACCTTAATTCCTGCCCTGTTATCGGGCCTTCTTCTAGGAGTTCTTTTTCGGTGCTTTCACAAAAAACACCCTGTATTATCGTTGAACTTCCTTAAAAAAAATCAAAAATTTTATTGTGTATTGTTGGTTACGTAAATATTTTTGCATTCCCAAAGCTTCAAGAAAATTAAATTTGCTGCTAAGAGCCCAACAAGGAAGCACCATCAAGCGACCGAAAACGCCTTTAATAAGCGAAGAAAACGGCCGCATCAAAATTCAGTGACAAAGATTAGAATTTCACTGCTCCCATAAACACGCGAATTTCCCTGTGCCTTCCCCGGGGTTCTCTGGCGATGACATGAACCATACCCCTTTGTCTGACGAGCTGAGCCGACATCAGTTCCAAATCCCTCCAAGAGGTGCATCGAGCCTTCTGATTGTGGTCTCGCGCATATCCAATCATATCGATACTCCCTCAGATGCCACAAAAGCTCCACGAACCCCTTTACTTGATTACAGACTACACAAAATTGGAACATTCCAATCTTAGAATGATGATGTCGGGTGAAAAGGAAACAGTCGACGGATTGCCGTGTCAGTAGTGCCTAGTGCTTTCGTGGGAGCTCGCAGTATCGACTTATAAATTTCATAGAACAAACCGGCATTCTTAGACCCGATTACTCATCTCCTGAGTCATCATCACTTCATCAGTCTCTTCATGAAAGATCACTCCTTTTTTTTGTTCAAACGGAATAAACGCCGCTCGACGTTGTATACTTTTTCGGCGCTAACGTCGGGCGTTAAAACAATATTATTCCCTCTCCCGGTCTCCCGTAACCCGTAACCGGCCACCGCCGGCAGCGTACGTATGTATTTATTTATATATTCGCATCGGCGGTCGGTTATATTCGGCGGCGGCGGCGGCATTGTGAATCGGTTAAACAGTAATCCGGCCCTGCTGAATTAGACATGAATGGAATAACTAATCGGGAATTGTTGTTGTTGTTGTCGAGTCCAACACTACCTAATTCCCTTGGAACTACCGCGCACTGATTACACTCATCATTGATTCAATTTGGAAGCCGATAAAATAACTCTAACCGGGTTCGGGATGCGGCGGCGACGACGGACCGACGATCCGGATCCGGATCTGGTGGAGAGCCGCAAGCCCGTTCGAAATTTTCATCGACGTTCCTTAGAAACGTGTTCGGCTCATTTTTTGACAATTTAAGCTCCTTTTCTGACTATCTTAGCCCTTTTGACAGAGAAAGAGCTAGCCTGGAATGAGAAAAACGGAACTAACCTGAGTTGGGGAAAAAAGGGGCCAGCCTTGGTTGCCAAAAAGCTGAATTGGATTGAAGGAAATGGAGCTGACCTGAAATTGGGGGAAAAAACTGACATGGATCAACCACCAGGGTTACTTGATTTTGTCAAGAAGTACGCCTGCGACCACCGAGAGAGTGCCTTTCCTACCATTGTAGAGGTAACAGCAGGACCAGCGTTGCCACAGGTGTCTCGTTCGAGCCAGATATGACTCGTTTTAAGTAAAAGCTACTCGCTGACTCCTCTTTCCCAGATTTGGCTCTTTTTCGGTTTTTAGAGACGTCCAGCCAGCAGCTATGCTCATGCAGCCTAGTAGTAGTGTAGTGTGTAGGCCGTAGCTCATGGCATTCTTTAATATAAGGCCGTGGTAACATGTATGTATGTGTATGTAGCTGAAACTTTTAGTCAACAGCTGGCGCTGTCCGCTGTCAATGGATTATGTTATGTTATTCTGCATTCTGCTATTCTGTATCTGCGGCCTGCGCACAGGCACATAGCGGTCGGCGAGTAAAACGTCAAAACACAATAATTGTCAAATGTCAATTGTTAATTGTAATTTTTATTGTACCTCCTCGCAGACAATACAGAATTTCCCTTTTCTTAAATCTGAAATAGCTCGTTTTAGTACGTATTTGGCTCGTTTTTTCGCGACATCTGTCTCGAAAAAAATTGTGCTCGTGGCAACACTGAGCAGGACGGTTCGAATAATTCGTTCGTTTAGTTTAGTTTAGTCAGATACGAAATTAGATTTACACCTCGTTAATTACATACTCGTTTCGTCGGGAATCGTCCAATATTCTCCCTAAATCGTGTCGTATCTGAACTTAACTGTGTGCTCCTGTCTTAATCTGGGACATAGCCCTGGTCCTCCGCCTTATGATAACATACACATTTTAATTAATCCACGTTTAAGCATTTTATTACATGAAATGAAGAAAAAGAAGACGCATTAACGAATACATACGTCACAGTAACGATTACTCGAGCGAAACGATCCGTTCCCATCATTAGCCGGGGCGATATTACCTATTACTCCCGATGCGACCAGAAACTGAACCGGGATTGGCTGGATGGATGTCTCGCGGGAATCAACTAGCTAAATTCCAGTCATAATCCCCCCGGCTGGCTGGGGCTGACTGGCGCGCATAGACTCTTGCAAATCTGATTAATATCAACAATGATGTAATTCGGGTTTTACATTTACACGCACACAGCGCACACAGCACACACACAGGGCGCACTTAAAGAGGACGACGAGCTAAGCTCCTCGGATATTATTGTTCGGGCCAATTAGCGAGCGCACTTTCCTGGCGCGCGCTCGCTCGCTAGGCGGCCCTTCCACGGGCGATGACTGGCGGAAAGGAGGACTCGGGAGGCGGGCGGGGAGGATGGGGGTAAAGGGACTGGGGATTTCACCCGTTAAATAATTTTCATTGCGCAATGTTTGATCAGAAACCGGTGATTATGTGCCGAGGAAACCCCGGGCCCGGCCCACTCCATGATTGCGTATGCATTACCTTGACGGCACAGATGGAATATCAAATCGAGTTCCGGCCAGTCTCTCTCACGGAACAGGACGAAATCGTAGGGGGTGTCTCGGGAGCAAATAACGCATAGAATAAGCAACAATAATTCTTCACAGTCAAGATCCAAGTTGAAGCGCTTCATCGGAGATGGTGACACGATGTCGCATATTATCTAAAAACGCGATGACGTCAGTGGTGACCTGATGACGTGACTGGAGACCACATCCCAATTTCGAGAAATGGCCATTAAGCCCGTTTCGTTTGTTATAGGTCATTCAATGGATTCTTGCACATGAGAGAAAACACCTAAAAGTCATGTAGCTCGTTTTCTGACAATCCACGCTAGCTCGTTTTCTGACAATTCAGGCTAGCTCGCTTTTTGACAGGCCAGGCTAGCTCGCTTTTTACATGATCCAGGCTAACTCGTTTTCTGACAATCCAGGCTAGCTCGCATTTTACATGATCCAGGCTAGCTCGCTTTTTAAATGTTCCAGGCTAGCTCGCTTTTCTACAATCCTGGCTAGCCCGTTTTTCGACAATCCGGGCTAGCTCGCTTTTTACATGATCCAGGCTAGCTCGCTTTTTAAATGTTCCAGGCTAGCTCGCTTTTCTACAATCCTGGCTAGCCCATTTTTCGACAATCCGGGCTAGCTCGCTTTTTACATGATCCAGGCTAGCTCGCTTTTTAAATGTTCCAGGCTAGCTCGCTTTTCTACAATTCTGGCTAGCCCGTTTTTCGACAATCCGGGCTAGCTCGCTTTTTACATGATCCAGGCTAGCTCGCTTTTTACATGATCCAGGCTAGCCCGCTTTTTAAATGTTCCAGGCTAGCTCGCTTTTCTACAATTCTGGCTAGCCCGTTTTTCGACAATCCGGGCTAGCTCGCTTTTTACATGATCCAGGCTAGCTCGCTTTTTAAATGTTCCAGGCTAGCTCGCTTTTCTACAATCCTGGCTAGCCCGTTTTTCGACAATCCGGGCTAGCTCGCTTTTTACATGATCCAGGCTAGCTCGCTTTTTACATGATCCAGGCTAGCCCGCTTTTTAAATGTTCCAGGCTAGCTCGCTTTTCTACAATTCTGGCTAGCCCGTTTTTCGACAATCCGGGCTAGCTCGCTTTTTACATGATCCAGGCTAGCTCGCTTTTTAAATGTTCCAGGCTAGCTCGCTTTTTAAATGTTCCAGGCTAGCTCGCTTTTCTACAATTCTGGCTAGCCCGTTTTTCGACAATCCGGGCTAGCTCGCTTTTTACATGATCCAGGCTAGCTCGCTTTTTAAATGTGCCAGGCTAGCTCGCTTTTCTACAATCCTGGCTAGCCCGTTTTTCGACAATCCGGGCTAGCTCGCTGTTTACATGATCCAGGCTAGCTCGCTTTTTACATGATCCAGGCTAGCTCGCTTTTTAAATGTTCCAGGCTAGCTCGCTTTTCTACAATTCTGGCTAGCCCGTTTTTCGACAATCCGGGCTAGCTCGCTTTTTACATGATCCAGGCTAGCTCGCTTTTTACATGATCCAGGCTAGCTCGCTTTTTAAATGTTCCAGGCTAGCTCGCTTTTCTACAATTCTGGCTAGCCCGTTTTTCGACAATCCGGGCTAGCTCGCTTTTTACATGATCCAGGCTAGCTCGCTTTTTAAATGTTCCAGGCTAGCTCGCTTTTCTACAATTCTGGCTAGCCCGTTTTTCGACAATCCGGGCTAGCTCGCTTTTTACATGATCCAGGCTAGCTCGCTTTTTACATGATCCAGGCTAGCCCGCTTTTTAAATGTTCCAGGCTAGCTCGCTTTTCTACAATCCTGGCTAGCCCGTTTTTCGACAATCCGGGCTAGCTCGCTTTTTACATGATCCAGGCTAGCTCGCTTTTTACATGATCCAGGCTAGCTCGCTTTTTAAATGTTCCAGGCTAGCTCGCTTTTCTACAATCCTGGCTAGCCCGTTTTTCGACAATCCGGGCTAGCTCGCTTTTTACATGATCCAGGCTAGCTCGCTTTTTAAATGTTCCAGGCTAGCTCGCTTTTCTACAATCCTGGCTAGCCCGTTTTTCGACAATCCGGGCTAGCTCGCTGTTTACATGATCCAGGCTAGCTCGCTTTTTACATGATCCAGGCTAGCTCGCTTTTTAAATGTTCCAGGCTAGCTCGCTTTTCTACAATTCTGGCTAGCCCGTTTTTCGACAATCCGGGCTAGCTCGCTTTTTACATGATCCAGGCTAGCTCGCTTTTTACATGATCCAGGCTAGCTCGCTTTTTAAATGTTCCAGGCTAGCTCGCTTTTCTACAATTCTGGCTAGCCCGTTTTTCGACAATCCGGGCTAGCTCGCTTTTTACATGATCCAGGCTAGCTCGCTTTTTAAATGTTCCAGGCTAGCTCGCTTTTCTACAATCCTGGCTAGCCCATTTTTCGACAATCCGGGCTAGCTCGCTTTTTACATGATCCAGGCTAGCTCGCTTTTTACATGATCCAGGCTAGCTCGCTTTTTAAATGTTCCAGGCTAGCTCGCTTTTCTACAATCCTGGCTAGCCCATTTTTCGACAATCCGGGCTAGCTCGCTTTTTACATGATCCAGGCTAGCTCGCTTTTTAAATGTTCCAGGCTAGCTCGCTTTTCTACAATTCTGGCTAGCCCGTTTTTCGACAATCCGGGCTAGCTCGCTTTTTACATGATCCAGGCTAGCTCGCTTTTTACATGATCCAGGCTAGCTCGCTTTTTAAATGTTCCAGGCTAGCTCGCTTTTCTACAATTCTGGCTAGCCCGTTTTTCGACAATCCGGGCTAGCTCGCTTTTTACATGATCCAGGCTAGCTCGCTTTTTAAATGTTCCAGGCTAGCTCGCTTTTCTACAATTCTGGCTAGCCCGTTTTTCGACAATCCGGGCTAGCTCGCTTTTTACATGATCCAGGCTAGCTCGCTTTTTACATGATCCAGGCTAGCTAGGTTTTTTCTCTTTTCTTTTCCAGCACTGGTTAGCTCGTTTTTTTCCGAGATAACTCGGTTTTAGACAATCAAAAAAGATTTAATCGATTTTCAAGCAGCGAACTATCAAAAAGAGGCTAACCTGGCTTGTGCAAAATTGAGCTGACCTGGATCTACAAAAAATGAGAGAATCCGGATTGCTGAACTCTGTTTTCCTCAATCCAGGTCAGCTTCAAACTCTTCTTCTTCGTTTCTTTAATGGCCTTCGTACATTAGTGCATTAGCCAGCTATAAATTCATTTTTTGTCACTACTGATTTGTCCATTTTATATCGCTCAAGGTTGGCTCAGAATTTGTATCAACTCTGGTCAGCATCCCTCTCTCCTGGAACAAAAACACACGCACGCATTTCACTAAAGATAAAAAAACTCGGGAGTAAATACGTGTCTCCAGTAAATACAAAAGGCATCGTCGGGGGAATTGTTACTTTATCCGGAGGGGGGAGAAATAGAGTGTTTTTTTCTTCCAGGATGTCAACCGACATTAAACGTTCCATTGTGGACAGCTCGTTTACATTTCTTTCATCGATTTTATCATTTTATAGAGTGGAGACACGCAACGTTCAACCCGGCGGCAACGGGGAAAGTACCGGATCGGTAATGACACCGCCACAATAATACCTACCACAAAACACACACACACACACACAGACGACAATAATTATTAGAGTTATTATTTCCACACGCCGTGTGTATTTATTTATGAAGCGTGAGTCATGTTGCGGGTGGGAACGTTCTCTTTCTCCATCAGTCGTAGAGGGTAATTACGAGATTTGCCAGTAGACGGGGGGGGGGGGGGTTAGTTATCCGCGCCTGTCTCTGGGAATGTCTCTTTATTTAGATCACAAGTCGTTTCCGCTGTCGACGCCTCCGAACGACCAAAATAACCTGGAAACAGAAGACGGACGGCCTGGACCTGGAGGTGGTGAGGGCGGGTGACGCTGCTCGCATCTGGCGGCTCTGGCGCCCGGCACCGGCACTGCAAGAAGCAAATTAGAAACACGTTGTTCGCTCTGTTTACGACTCGAAGACGTACATCATCGTCGTGTTAAATCGACGGGGATATTCCAGCGCCGCATATTTCATATTTATCACCCGGCGATATGAGGGAGCGGGTCGGAGAGAGGAAGTCGAGGTGGAACGTCAATCTGCTTCACGCCCGCTTATCCTGTCGACAGCTCCCAAATCTTGACGTCTTCATTTCTTTGTTATCTGACACCTCGTGTAGTTGGTGTCAGATGTCTTCTTCATGTGGTTGTAACGGAACATCCGAGCGAGCGACGTTGTCGGACTTTTCTACGTCAAGTCATTCGTCCATTCGTCATAATTGACTACGACTGGCTAGATAGACGTCGATTTCACTCTTTCGCTATTTATTTATTTATTATTAACAACCCCGAGACCATCAGAACGTATAAAACAAACAGCAGAAGACGAGCGGTGGAGAAGCAGCAGCGGCAGCGGCAACGTGGGCTTTATCATGCACGATCTGGTAGCAGCTTCTGCTTTGTTTGTGTCTCATAAACATGCCCGGATACACGGTGATGATTTATGGCTTTGTCGGCAGATTTTCCATGGTAAAAACCGCATTCCCTCTCGTAATATTTACTCTATGATCTCATTAGTAAGAACGTACGTTACTGTTCAAATCGTGACCCCGGGGACGAGGAATATCGCACGATTTCGCTGCAGCAAACGATGTGTCAAAAAGACGCCGAGGGAAAACTGTTTTCTTATAAATCAGCGCGACCAGAAGTGGCGTCTTCCTCTCTGACAGCTCTCGGAGAGAATGATGGGTAGTTATAAAAAGCTCATTACGCTTATTTACGTAGAAATAGTTTTTTTTTTTCTTTCATGAAGAATAGTCTTTAGCTTTAGAAAAGTTCTATTGAAACAGAATATTTAGATTTGTTTGGGAGAGTAGAATAGTAAATATTGTAATAATAAGGTGAAATGTCATAGAATAATTTTTGTAAAATAATTAGAATAATTAGAATAAGTTAGCTAGAGTGTATGGGGAAATGTCAAGCATAAAATTATAAAAAGTCACAATTTGGAAGAAATGAACAGCAACTCTAGTAGCATGGAAATTGGCTGTTAGAAGGGGGAAAACATAACATGTCCAAAGAGGATTTTGTGTGTTGTACTCCAGAAGAGAAATGAATTTCATAGATGTTGATTGGAAGGAAAATACAAAAATTATCCGCTGTCATAGTGAGAAATAATATGTTGTCAAGCAGATAACAATCGAATTTACATAGTTACAAGAAAAACTATAAATAGAAAAACAACGATTATTTGAGGAGATTCCTAAAACACAAGTGAATCAGTGTAAACCACGAAATCATAACCAAACATCGTAAACATCGTGAACATCGAGAAAATTTTCGAACATCAAGAATTTGGAAAAGAACAGAGGCCGTAGCTGACTGCAAGAAGAAACATATAGGTTAGAAGGAGAGATTTGGTTAGCTGGTAGCTGACAACTGCGATTAGATTTGGATACAGCCGTGCGGAGATTTGGCTAGCAGGCAGCTGACAATTGCAGTTTGATTTGGGTACAGCCGTGCAGCGATTTGGATTCTGCGATTTTGACATTGAAGATAGAAAAACGTAGCAGTGAATTGGATATATCCACGCAGAGATCTACATTAAAATTGCTGACACACTAACAGCAAGGCTACTAGAGTTGACTTCAAGCTTTGTTCAACAGCTGATTCCGTGGGTTATTCCTTTCGTTAACCTACGAGGGACTTCTGTCAAAAATTAATGACAGAAAGTCGGTGACGAAGAAGATTCATTAAGGGGACAAACTGTGAGTAATTTTAAGTTATTTTTAAGTTAGTTGTTGTAAGTGTTATTGTTTGGAAAATTTTTTATTGTAATAAAACCCAAACAAATTTAAATTGACTTTCAATAGGAGTTTATAGGTTATGAAAATTTAGAAAAAAATTAAAAAAAAAAAAATACTTGAACTCACTCTGAGTTATAGAGGTCTCATACAGAGTAAACTTTTATTAGTTTTTAAAAAAGAAAGGCCCCCTAAATAAATAAATTGTTTATGGTAAGAGGGAATCAAAGAGAAAAATAAATTTTCAAAAAGAGTAGAGAAAGCACAGTCCCTGCGAACCATAACAATACCTCTGTTGAAACTTGTTTTAGGTGGGAAAACATCCCCACCACAAGATTTGGGGAAGTTTTTCCATTTCAAAGCGTGTTTCAGCCTGTTTGCTCTCCGAAAGTGTTTCTTCTTAGGCCACGTCAAAAGACTTCAAGCAAAAACAGTCAGAAAACGTCCCCACCACAAGATTTGGGGAAGTTTTTCCCTTTCAAAGCGTGTTTCAGCCTGTTTGCTCTCCAGAAGTGTCTCTTCTTGGGCCACGTCAAGAAAGCCCAAGCAAAAACAGTCAGAAAACATCCCCACCACAAGATTTGGAGAAGTTTTTCCCTTTCAAAGCGTGTTTCAGCCTGTTTGCTCTCCAGAAGTGTCTCTTCTTGGGCCACGTCAAGAGAGCCCAAGCAAAAACAGTCACAAAACGTTACCACCACAAGATTTAGGGAAGTTCTTGCATTTCAACGCGTGTTTCAGACTGTTTGCTCTCCAAAAGTGTTTCTTCTTGGAGCACATCAAGCTAGATTTAACGTTTCTGGACTCTTAAATGATGTAAAAATGAGAAGAATAGAGAATCAGTAGACGTGGCAGCTCTAGAAATGTGTCAGTCATCAAAGCCCAAGAGCACCCTTGCCAGAAAAACTGATTTCCATTATTCCATTACGCACAATTAGAGAGAAAAAACTACCCCTACCAAAGTAGTACACACCGAGAGCGAGAGACATCGAAATATCAATAAAAAGCCACGCAACAACTTCACATCTCCTTACTCACACCGGAAACGAACTCGGGACGGGGAGGAAATCGTATCCGAAGGGAGCAAAACAACGGGGGCGCTGAATGTTTTCTAAACGATAATATATTTCGTGCGAAAACTGCCTGGCTAAAACACCATAACCTCTTTTATATTCATAAGAGGAATATTTACACGAGTCGCAATAGAGTGTCGCCCTACCCGGCGGCTCCCGCGCGGCCCACCCGAGCCCGTTTTAGAATTCCGCGCCAGGTCCCAATTCTGCACTTCGGGACGTGCGAATTCAATATCAAATGATTGACGTCCGCTTCTCTCGCTTCCCTCTCTCCGTGCCGCACGGACGTTTCTACCGGCGAGGCGGCCACCCCCTTTTTGCCTGATGTTTCTAAATGCTAGAAGTGATCGTTTCGTTTCCTCACCGCCGCCCGTTTCCCTCCACCCCCGCCGACATCTCGCCCGGTGGATGGAGCTTTTATGCAGACAAGGGCGGAACTGAGGACTGCGAGAAGGTAATTGTTTTCTTTTTTTTACCTTTCAACGCCGAAGATTTATCTTTAAAGCTTGTCCGTTACTAGGTGACTTTTTTGCTGCTGGATCGTCTCTGCACTTAGGACGTCATTGCATTTAGGACATGCCACTTACGACAAGACGTTCTAACTTCTAACCGCTGCAGCTTTGCTCAGATTTTGCTCATTTCACCGTCAAACTAGCGATTTGCTTGTTCGTGGAAGGATGAAGGAGATGTTCGCTGTTAGGACGTCCTCTTGAGAGAACGTCATTGCGTTTAGGACATGTCACTTACGACAAGTAACTCTAACCGCTGCAGCTTTGCTCAGATTTTGCTCCTTTTACCCTGAAACTAGTGATTTGCTTGTTCGTGGAGGGATGAAGGAGATGTCCGCTGTTAGGACGTCCTCTTGAGAGAACGTCATTGCATTTAGGACATGCCACTTACAACAATACGTTCTAACCGCTGCAGCTTTGCTCAGATTTTGCTCATTTCACCGTCAAACTAGCGATTTGTTTGTTCGTGGAAGGATGAAGGAGATGTTCGCTGTTAGGACGTCCTCTTGAGAGAACGTCATTGAGTTTAGGACATGTCACTTACGACAAGTAGCTCTAACCGCTGCAGCTTTGCTCTCTTAAGCTAAGACCTCTGTTAGTTAGGACAATAATTGAAAGACGATAACATATGCAAACTGCAACCCTGTATAATGTAAAAAATTCCTCCCAAATCTACACTACACATGACACAGGAATGTCGATACGAATGGCATCAAACGTTTCGGATCAAACGATTCGCTCTGTCTGTACCTGTACCCTGTACGTCACGTTCAAGCGCGGTGAGTGACATCGTGCAATGACGGAACTAATATCCCCCTCGTTCACCTTCGAACGTCTCCGCGCTTTCAAATATCTCTCCGATTCTTCATCGCCGATCGGGCGTCGCGACGAGTAAATAACAACATCGAAGGGTTATTACTGGGCGTCCTGCAAACACAGGCTCACCCTCGGCAACACCAATTTTCTGTCACTTAATCGAGTGGGTTGTGTGCGGTGCCCTGCCGGCTCCGAGGACCGGAAATGGAACATCCGAGAGCCGGCCCTTCCGGAAATCATCGAGCACACGTGACCATCGATTGCGCGCGCGATGGTCCTTCTTGTGTTTGCCCTTCCGGGCGCCGGAGAAACTACTAAGACCAAGACCAAGACGGCTGTTTGCAATAATTCCATTTCTGCAGTGCAGTTCGTAAAATTGAATATTCGGCCAGACAAATGACGGACGGGAGCTCCTCTCGTCTCTTTCTCTCTCACTCGCGCATACGTACACGCGCGCGCGGCCTTGTTAACTTCTTATTAAAACGGGGACGACGCGGCGCTCGTGTAAACGCGACCGGAATGCAATTTCAGATGTAGCCAGGGAGGAAATGGAATATTTTAAATACCCGGACGAAATTGGCAAATCGAACGGAAAGTTTCCCAGTACGGCGTCGCGAGACTAAATCCATTATGGTCTTCTTCTGGAGTCCCGGACGGGAATATTTCCGCGACGTATACAAGTTCGCGAACGGCGCGTCGTCCTTTCGTTCTTATTTTCCTCGCATCCGGGCGCACGACGGCGTGCCCGGCGAATAGTTCCCTCATTATCTCGTATGAAAAGACTCGGGAACTGGAGAGCACTTCGACGCTCACTTCAGCCATTTAACTTCACTCGAACCTGAATAGTTCGGGTGAAGGTGGGCGACGCTGGAATCACGTTCCCGAACGTCGTTGTTACGAGGCAAAGTTCCCGCGGTCACCGTGACACTCTTTCTTTTAGCAAGTCTTAGTTCTCTCTTCGAAAGTGGGCAATCACCAGGACGTCGGGGATGTCTCCTTGCTGCTACTTCTTAAGCCCTGGTGATGGTGGTGCATGATAAACTTAGAGGAGGAAAGAATGGGGGAATCCAAGTTTTTTAAAGTCAATAGCTCCAAAGTTTAACAAGTTCCGGTTGTGGCTCCTTTTATAGTGGACGTTGTAGTGGTCTCGCTTGCATATTCTCACAACGGAAAGTGTTACCTGTGTAATAACAAAACTCGTTCCGAAATAGAACAGAAACCGTGACTCCATCAGATCGCATCACCAGCTGCATCGACCTGCATTGGTGCAGTACTTCTTGAGAGAACTCCACTTTCCACTTACACAAGGGTCGTTCTGCAAAGTAGAGGTGATTAAAAACCCTACAGTCTCCCCTTTGATGTTTCCCACACGGGAAAAATTACCTCCCGGGAGCATTCACGTGCATTTCTCATTGTTTCTTCTTCAATTAGACGTAAAAAAAGAGCACCGAATCCGCTGTTTCAATTTACACCCGCTTCACAACTGTCTCGTTATCTAGATAACCGTTTAAAAGCGGGTCGCGCCGCGACGAAACACCTCGTTATGGGTGTACCTGTACCTACGTATGTGTATGTACGTGTAACGGCGGAGGGAGTGTTGCGGTCGGGGGGGGCGGTTTTAACCCCGCGTTCAATGGCCAAGTTAATTATTTTATGCAAACTAGGCGAGCCTCTCGTCGCGGAACTGGGACGCCAGCCGACAAGCCGACGGCGGCAGATAAGGAGGAAAACACTCGCGCTTTAACCGAGTAAACTTTTACAACGAGTGATAATTCTTTCGCGCGCGGTCCGGGCCGCTCTTCACTTACCGAGGAGGGTGGGGTGTTGCGGATTCGCCGAAACGGGATATTCCACCGCGGCCCGGTTTGTTTCGGAAACGGCAAGGGCGGACTTGTTGGGACAGGTCAGGCTTGAAACTGCGACGACTGCAACTTTCGAAGAGTTTTCTGTTGCCTCTTTCCTTCAATTTTTGCTATTTTTTGCGAGATTTTCTTAAAACTGATTCAGGTCAGCTCGACTGCTAGAAACGCTCGTTTTAGAGCGTGTTAGCTCTTGAAAGTCTCCTGTTTGAGGTTACCGTTTTTAAAAACATAATAATATGAGGCGCAAAGGAAGAAAGAAGCAGCAACGTTCATTATTTGAAGCGTTCGCTTATGTAAGCGTTAATTTTGGAGCGTGTTAGTAGATCAATTTAACGTCTTCGGTCTTAGAAACGTTTGTTATGTATGTGGGTTCAAACCTTAATTTTCTTTAACAGTTCATTGCGAAAAACGTTTCAAAAAGAAGCGGTTGCTATTGCATTAAATGCAATCTAGAGCGTGTATTAAAAGGTTCAAACGTTCTCTATTGGATCCTGATGCTCTAGGAATACATTTCTATTGCCTTATACAATAAGCTAAAGCGAGTAGCTATAACATAGCAATTGCAACGTTCACTTTTTAAAGCGTTTGTATTTTTTTGGAGGGGGAGGGAGTTTATTTGTTCTAATAATTATAAGTGTTTAATTTTAAAGCAAGTTGACATAAGTACGAAATGTCCTGGTATTGGACGCTGTCACTTTTGAAGCGTTGCCTTTATAACGAGACCAGAAAAAAGTTGTAAATTTTTTGAAGCGTTTGCTTTTAAGCGTTTGTCGAGACGGTGATAGCTCGTGAAAGTGTCTGATTTTCGATGTACGCGTTTTTGGAAACGTCGTGGTTTGAAATCGAACCGCAGTTCGTTTTTTGAAGCGTTAACAAGTTTAAAATGTCGTTTAAAAGCATGTGGAACGCTCTTTAAAGCGTTGTCGATTGTTATTGAGTCAAACGGATTGTTCTAAGCGAGAGGAAAACTGGGCCATCAACCATTTGAAATCTCTGCTGTTAGAAACGTTCATTTTAGAGCGTTTCGAAACGATTGTATCATTCTTCGCAGCGTTGCTTGTTAGAATCAAGTCAAAACGAGTCGCTCTGAGCAATCATTAGGGTTAAATGTAGTCAATGTACCTTTTTTAAAACGTTCGCCGTTTAAAAAAGGCGATTTTAGAGCATGTAACCGCTTTAAAGTGTCAGTTAGTTATTGAATTTGCCGCTCGTGGTAACGTTACTTATGGTATTAAATTAGGGGTTCACTTTTTAAAGCGTTTTTGTTGGGATGAAAAATTGAAAGCGTTTATTTTTAGAGCGTAATTAAACACTAAATGCCATGATCTCGGACGCTGTCGCTTTTGAAGAGTTGTCTTTATAACGAGCCCAAAAAAAGTGAATTTATTATAGCGTTTGCTACGCTGTAGTTTGAAATAAAGCCTTAGTTCGTTCTTTTGAAGCGTTAATAAGTTTAAAATATCGTTTGAAAGCATGTGAAACGCTCTTTAGAGCGTCGTCGTTTGTAAATGAGTCAAACGGAGTAAGCGAGAGAAAAACTATAACATGAACCATTTGAATTCTCAGCTGTTAGAAACGCTCATTTTAGAGCGTTACAGACCTCAAAACAATTTTATCATTCTTTGAAGAGTTGTTTGTTAGAATCACATCAAAACGAGTCGCTCTAAGCAACAATTAGGGTGAAATGTACATTTTTTGAAGCGTTTGCAGTTTAAACACGGGACTTTAGAGCATGCGACCTCCTGGAAATGTCAGCTGTCGAATTATCCGCTCTTTAAAACGTTACAATTGTAATTGAACTGGAGGCTTCGCTTTTTAAAGCGTTTACTACAGTAAGCGATAATTTTAGAGCGTTTCAAAACAATTTTATCATTCTTTGAAACGTTGCTTGTTATAATCAAGGCAAAACGAGTCGCTCTGAAGCAATAATTCGGGTGAAATGAATCAATGTACTACTTTTAGAGCGTTCGCCGTTTAAATAAGACGATTTTAGAGCGTGTGACCGTTTCAAAGTGTCAGTTGTCGAATACGCCGCTCTGGTAACGTTACTATTGGTACTAAATGGAGGGATTCACTTTTTAAAGCGTTTATTGTTGATAACGTTTATTTTTTCAAATAATTAAAAGCGTTTATTTTTAGAGCGTATTAAGACACTAAATGCCATGATATTGGACGCTGTCGCTTTTGAAGAGTTGTCTTTATAATGAGCCCAAAAAAAATTGTGAATTTATTATAGCGTTTGCTACGTTGTGGTTTGAAATAAAGCCACAGTTCGTTTCTTGAAGCGTTAACAAGTCTAAAATGTCGTTTTAGAGCCTGTGAAACGCTCTTAGAAGAGCGTTTATTTTAGAGCGTTACAGACTCCAAAACAATTTTATCATTCTTTGAAGCGTTGCTTGTTAGAATCAAGTCAAAACGAGTCGCTCCAAGCAACAATTAGGGTGAAACGTACATTTTTAAAAGCGTTTGCAGCTTAAAAAAGTGACTTTAAAGCATGTGACCGGCTGAAAGTGTCAGCTGTCGAATTATTGCTCTTTAAAAGTTACAATTGTAATTGATTGAACTGGAGGATTCGCTTTTTAAAGCGTTTACTATAGTAAGCGATCATTTTAGAGCGTATATTAGCTCTTTTAAAGCGTCTCTGTTAAGAGCGTGTGACTTCTTGAAAACGTTTCCGGCGCTCTTGTAACTGGCATTGCATGCATTTTTGGAACATGACAAAAGGGAGAATGAAGTTCTAGTGGAATACCAAGACGTGGCCTCCCGTCACCTGTAAAAGCGTTTCTGTTTTAATTCCGCCCTCTCTCGCGACGCGTAAAATTCAGGAAGCTAATTCTGCGGCGTAAACATGTTTGCCGGCAGAAATTTTACAATCCCAGATTCGCATATTTCCCCGAACAAACGGGGGATGGAAAAAACACCGGCCGAGAACACTCGCACGTCCGATCTCTCGGCTAATCGATCGCGCACCTCTCCGTTTCGGGCCCGCGACCGAACAAGCCGCGAGAATCCGACTGCGGAGACCACCCTGTGCGGCAAGACATCCACTCCGGTGATACCGGAATTTGTAACCCGACACTTATCCTGCCTCCATTTCGCCCTCGTCGCTCCCTTATCGATGCCCGGATAAAGGGAGTCCTTCAGACCCTCTCGAGTGTCCCGCGGCTTGTCCGTCTCCCCCTTTCTCTTTTTACCGGGCGATTTTTTTCCGCGTGCAGAAAAAAATCATCCCCCGCGACAACTCTAATCTATATAAATCCGCGTTGTGAACGTTTAGGCGGAGTCCATGCAGCAGTAGCACAGTAGATCCCTTCATAAAGCGGATTTGAAACCGATGAAAAGAGGTCTCATCTTCTTACAACTCGGATCGATGTAAAACCGCATTAATTCCCACGACGTTCTCGACTGCGACCGCCCCGCAGGCCCCGCTCGCGGCTCCGGCCCTTTTATTAGTTAATGTGCAAGAGATCAGAGAGTCGTGCGGACGTCGCAATGTCGCCCCGATGAAAGAATTAACATTTAAAACCGAGTAAACGTAGAGATAATCCGTCATGAAACGGGAGACAAAGCGTCGCGACGCCCGCTCACGCCACACCGATGTGCTGTTCCCACGGTGACAGTTGAACGTCGCTCGGCCGCCGCGACGACAATAGCCGGGCAACCCTTATACGCGTGCACGGATCATCCCTTAGAAATCATCATATTATATCATGTATCATGTATATGAATATACAGACGGGGAACGAACGGGACTGCGTACGACGACGAATCTACCCGACGAAAACCGAGCCAGATAAAATGATTCACCTAATACAACGATATAAAAGGGTTATGGGACCATTACAAGTAAATAATGGAAATTACTAACCCCCATACAACATCAATTTAAGGGGCGACAGTCGGCCATTACATTCCAAGTCTCGAGACTTAAGCCGTCAATTACATCAAACGATTTAATTTCCCTTACATACCGGACCCGGTCGTAAAGTACCACTTTTAGGACGCCTCTTTGCTGAAGGGACATCCTAAATATTAAAACATACATTACCAATAATTAAGGATGAACATGAAATTAAAAAAAAAACCGCAAACCAGCTCGGTTACGGTTAGTGGCAAATCGTAAAAGAGAAGGTCTCGGACTGTTATAGGTCGTGGTAGCTTCCGGATGGCGCCCCGTACACTTGCGACGGATCCCTTCGGCCCCCTCGGGCTTGAAATCAATAATTAGACCTTACAACTGGCGAGAGAGCGCGGTGGTTAAATCACTTCTATTGGAAATTGAATAAACTGCTAACGGCGTGCCGTAACGTTCTCGTCCCGCGCTGTAAAATTAATGGAGCGAGAAATTAGGAATTTTATGGTCACCCCCCCGCGCGCCGGCGGCCCCCTTTTCGCCCGTAAAAGGTCCCGGAATTTATTACCGCAGAAGAGGTTGATTAAAACAACAAGTCTCCATTCCGTGTCCCCGGCGCCGCACTATGATACGCGTTCACCTGACTTCTGGTTGCTGGTGCGTCCGATCGTGCCCTTGACGTCCGGCACTATTTCGCAACCCTCAGTCAGCTAATCCGTTCTGAAGGGTGGGTTAATGGGGCGGTTTATTAATCGATCGAGTTCTGATCAAGTCTCATTTCCTCAAGAGGATGATAATTAGTAAAATGTGACCTCGAGGCGCTTCAAAACCGTCAAAACAGCTCGTAACTTCGTTATTTCAAATGGAACACCCTGTATATTGTTACATTTTCAGATTAGTCAGACAATTCTAGTGTGACTTGATATGTCGCACTAGCGACTGGAAAGTTGTACTTTTCGAGTTATTCCGGTTGAAATTTTGAAAAATTTTCGGACCGATTTAATTTTTTTTTTTTATTAATTTCCAATTATTTTTGACGCTCTTTTTCAACAGGAATAATTAAATGGAAACCAACGCACTGTGTCGTTTCCGTTACTTTTCTTTCATATCTAGTCTCGATATAATGACTCGGTCAAGACATTTAAATTGTATGACTGGTGAGCCGACACATTGAGTCGTTCTTATCACTTCTCTGCCCATAGAGGATCATTTTTTTAATACGGCAACATGATAAATCGCTTAATGAAAAACTCGAAACAGTTCAAAAACTATAACACTTAGATATACAGTGCGACATATCAAGCCAGGCTAGAATTGTCTGGCGAGTTCAAAAATGCAATAATATACAGGGTGTTCCATTTAATAAAGTGAAGTTACGGCCGATTATACCTCTAAAAGGTATCGCAGAGATAAAATACGCGACATGAACCGCATGAATCATTAAAAAACGATCGTTCCGAATGAAAAAACACCTCAGAGGAGGGTTCACTTCGGCGTCCTAGCTTCACCCTCCTGTAGCTGTTATAAGTTCGCGATGAGGGGGGTCGATCGGATTACGCGATGGAAAAACAATTTAGAATTTAGTAAACCGGGCGAAAAGAGAGGGTTAGCGAAGTAGTTAACCGACCGAACCCTCTACACAAGGTCCCGTCTCATCGACCCGAGCAGGGGAGGCGGGCGGCCCCCGTGCGGGCCACGATATTACACGCTCTAATCGCTCGTGGAAAAATGAAACTGTTAAACGATCGGCCCGTTCTCGTTACGCCCCGTGATGTATTGTTTCCCCGAGAGTGGTAAATCGATCTGGCGGCCTTCAATTATTATCCCTTAAAATTATTTATCTTTTCTTTTCCCAACGGCCGCGGTCGCAACTAAAAAAACTAAATGACAGAGGTCAAACTACGGTCTGTCACTTGTTTCTCTAATAACGAATCGATAAACAAAATAATCCCAGAAGAGAGGGAGAGAGAGGGACGGAGTGAGCGCGAAAGCGTGCGAGAGATGTTCTCTGACGTCACTCGTGGTGAGGAGGAAGAAGGAGGCGGGAGGAGTGTTTGCTTAGTAGGCGCACGGCCTGCTAGGATCCTGGTCCGTAATTGGAGATTACTGGGATAATGGCGCGATTATGTACAGAAATTAGGGAACGATACAGCCCGTTGTTGGGCGCCGCCGGAACTCCGGGAAAACTGGCAAGTGGATGCGAGCGGCCTTGGAGGGTAGCGTCAGGTTTTATTCCTGTCCTGTCTCGTGTCAGTTGCGTCGGATTTATTAAGAGTGGCATTTTAATCAGCGAATTTTATATGTGTCAGCGAACCTGATGTTGCTTTGCCGTCTGACGCGTTTCTTTTCATTTTATTTAATTAAAAATTACTTCGGGCGAGTTGAAGATCCTTCTTAGTATCGGCGTCAATCCCGTGCAGCGCCCACTTCTTCTTGAGAAGGATGGATCACTGTTAGTCAGTAGCACTGGGCACTACTAAATCCAGAAGCCGCGAGGTAGGATGTGCTCTTTATATTTGAGACGATCTCGTTCGGAGCCAAGTAACAGTATCAGGGTGAAGTTTCGTTCTTAAAAATAAATTATTATTGGATTTTTGGATTCGCCAGACAATTCCAGCCTGACTTGATATGTCGCATTATAGGCTGAAAAGTTGTACTTTTCGAGTTATTCCGGTTGCAATTTTGCTACTTTTAAGGTCGACTTAATTTTTTTTTTATACAATTTTTGATGCTCGTTTCGACTGGAAAATTTTAATAATAGCCACACTCATATTTATACAAGAAATAGCGTCCTACTTTGATTTTTCAAATAGAACACCCTGTATATTATTACATTTTCGGATTAGTCAGACAATTCTAGTCTGACTTGATATGTCGCACCATAGACTGAAAAGTTGTACTTTTCGAGTTATTCCGGTTGAAACTTTGCTACTTTTAAGGTCGACCTAATTTTTTTTTATACAATTTTTGATGCTCGTTTCGACTGGAAAAATTTAATGATAGCCACACTCATATTTATACAAGAAATAGCGTCCTACTTTGATTTTTCAAATAGAACACCCTGTATATTATTACATTTTCGGATTAGTCAGACAATTCTAGTCTGACTTGATATGTCGCACCATAGGCTGAAAAGTTGTACTTTTCGAGTTATTCCGGTTGAAACTTTGCTACTTTTAAGGTCGACCTAATTTATTTTATTATTTTTTTTTATACAATTTTTGATGCTCGTTTCGACTGGAAAAATTTAATGATAGCCACACTCATATTTATACAAGAAATAGCGTCTAACTATGATTTTTCAAACAGAACATCCTGTATATTATTACATTTTCGGATTAGTCAGACAATTCTAGTCTGACTTGATATGTCGCATCATAGGCTGAAAAGTTGTACTTTTCGAGTTATTCCGGTTGAAACTTTGCTACTTTTAAGGTCGACTTAATTTATTTTTTTAATTTTTTTATACAATTTTTGATGCTCGTTTCGACTGGAATAATTTAATGATAGCCACACTCATACTTATACAAGAAATAGCGTCTAACTTTGATTTTTCAAATAGAACAACCTGTATATTATTACATTTTCGGATTAGTCAGACAATTCTAGTCTGACTTGATATGTCGCACTATAGGCTGCATAGTTGTACTTTTCGAGTTATTCCGGTTGAAACTTTGCTACTTTTAAGGTCGACCTAATTTATGTTTTTCTTTTTTTTATACAATTTTTGATGCTCGTTTCGACTGGAATAATTTAATGATAGCCACACTGATATTTATACAAGAAATAGCGCGTAACTTTGATTTCTCAAATAGAACACCCTGTATATTATTACATTTTCGGATTAGTCAGACAATTCTAGTCTGACTTGATATGTCGCATCATAGGCTGAAAAGTTGTACTTTTCGAGTTATTCCGGTTGAAACTTTGCTACTTTTAAGGTCGACCTAACTTATTTTTTTCTTTTTTTTTTATACAATTTTTGATGCTGGTTTCGACTGGAATAATTTAATGATAGCCACACTCATATTTATACAAGAAATAGCGCGTAACTTTGTTTTTTCAAATAGAACACCCTGTATATTGTTACATTTTCGGATTAATCAGACAATTCTAGTCTGACTTGATATGTCGCACCATATGCTGCATAGTTGTACTTTTCGAGTTATTCAGGTTTAAATTTTTGAAAATTTTGAGGGCAACTCGATTTTTTTAATTTTTTAAAAATAATTTTAATGCTGTTTTAAACTGAAATGAAATGAAGCTCGATTGACGGTTATCGAACATCGATAGTCGATGACAGTGGACTAGAATTTGGTTTGCTCTCGAATCTTCTACAAGAGTCGATTCAACTTTTCCGGCCTCACAAGTGCGCCCGCGCTATCTCGAACTACCTGGCAAAAGGACATTTACGGCCGTGCGCCCGCTGCTCACACTTGACATTAAACCCGCCGAACGTTTTATCCTCGGAAGCGGTGAGACGATATTAGTAGAGCGGCGGCGGCAAACACCCCGCGTTACACATCAGCCTCAGTAATTCCCGCGGCGCGAACAAACAAAACCGCACACGTACACACGGGCCGCGGCGCACGAGATCTTCTCCGAGGCTCCGCGTATTTATACAGGAAGAGATTGTCTTCCGGAGACCTTCCCGGGTATTTGGGAGGCTCAGCGCCGGCAAATCCCTCTCGCCGTCTGGAACACACGTTGCGCTCATCCCCCGCCGGGGGACGACGGGCGCGCCGCCCCCTCCGGCTCGGCTCCGGGGGTGTTTGCATGAACAAATGTGGTCGTAATCCTGCCAATCAGGTGTGTTTGGCTGACGTCCCTGCGGGGCGGTGAGCGGGCGACGTTGTTTATTAAAGGATGCATGTACGTGTACAGGGTGTCTGTTTATTACCGGGAGACCGGTTAGTTGGGGCGTTGAAATGAGAACGAGAACTAGAGCCCGCATTAACAAATTACTATTACCGGCACGTGTAATCAGAATCCCCGGAACGCAATTAATTCGAGATGGGGCTTGAATAACCGTGACCGGGATGCGTCGTGCTTCGTGCTTGCTCTGCGGTAATAGGGATCGGGGAACGTTCGCGGCTAGTTTTTCTCCCAATCACCATCCTCGTTTTAATGCGATTGGATGCGGGTTGTCATGAGAATTAAACAATTGAATTAAAACGGTTTGTTTGTCATGAACGTCAAACACACACACAAATAACGTATACCGGATTCGAGCCGGGTTTTTTATTATTTGAGTGTGACACGGCGGCGCTTCGATCGCCCTCGTTTTGATTTTCATAAATAGAGAAAGAATCTCGCTGATCACGTGTGCACGTGCCTGCCCCCCCCCCCCCCCCGGGTATCATATAGGTGGACGCACTCGTAAACATCCCACGGGCCGGATCGCGCGGGGTCTCGGTTTTATCATCAGCGCACGTAATCAAAGCCGGAGCTCTCTAAATTGAAAGGACCGAGTAAACAAAGGGCTTATTGATTTTGGACCAATTAAATGGCGTGTCAACTAATTGTAACGTTTTAATCAACTTTCCGGCAACGCATAAACCCCCGCTCGTAACTGACGTCTCGTCGAGCTATGTCGGCGACGCGGAAAGAAAACAAACAACGAGATCTTCCATCTGGGGCGCTCTAGATTGAGCGATGAGAAGTGTATGGGTAAATGTATCAAGACGTATAGACCAGATTTAGGTATAAGAAAAAGAAGAACGACAAAGCGCAACCTTCTCGAATGAGTGAGTACTGCCAGCCAACTGAATATTTACACGATTGACGATTGAAAATAAAATAATCCAGTCCGGAGATTTCTAGAAACATCTGGAACCTTTAGAGGTTGATGTGCGAGTCGTGGAGTTGTTATTATAACCTCCTCTAGTCTAGTGACAAAAGATACCATGAAATGTTACGATGATCAGTGCGGCCAACTTATTGAGAAAATCGTCCTGAGACTTCCAGAAATTTCTAGAAGTTTCTAGAATCTGTAGAGGTCGAAACGAGCGCGAAGATGTTGCTGTAACGTTTTCGTTAGCAAATGTCCCGGGAGATGTTAGGAAACGTTCAGACTTCGAATCAGTGCAGCCAGCTGTAGATGTAGAAGGCTGAGAACATCGTCCTAATTCCCTAAAAGCCTTCCAGAAAGTTTTAGAAGTTTCTAGAATCTGTAGAGGTCGAAACGAGCGCGAGCGTGTTGCTGTAACGTTTCCATTAACAAATTCCCCAGGAGATGTTAGGAAACGTTAAGACTTCGGATCAGTGCAGCCAACTGTAGATGTAGAAGACTGGAGAACATCGTCCTTATTCCAGAAATTTCTAGAACTTTCTAGAATCTCTAGATGTCGAAACAAAGTCGCGAAGATGTCGCTGTAACTTTTCTGGTAACAAATTATTACGTTAAATTGTAATGGCACAACCGTCAAGCGGCCACTAACCCCACAAACGCCGAATGAATAAGAAAAAAAGAAACTTTCACGATGAAAAAGTTTAAAATTTCATTCAGGGGGGTCCTCGTAAACGAAAAGCTGATTCTCCTGGAGTATCATTTATAAATACGACAGTAACTTTTCCCGATTTGCGCGGAGTTGACTCAGTCAACCTCCCTAAGATATCATCGCTTATGGTGCTGACTTGGCGGTTGTCCCTCACTCCTTTTTTCTTTCTTTTTAATATAAAAAAATTCAGTTAGTGGACCTGACGTAGATATAAGCCATCTATATTGTAGTCCTGGCCTGGCAACCGCGATGCGTATATGAAGACGGCTCCGGAGACCTGGAACACAGCATGAATGTGAGATCGTGTAGTTAGATCAATAATAAGTCCCGGGAGTGTATAATTGAAATATGAAGAGTGTATTAGTTCTTGTCTGGGTGATTATCGGAGCTCCCGCAACAACTAACAACTCGCGCATTATATCCCGCACGTTATTATACAATAATGGCTGCATGCCAGATTATCCAGCGGAATCTCTCTCCCTCAAACTTTACGTGCTCCGGAAGAAATTCGCCCTCTCGTTGACCCGGAGCGCAACGTAACGTACACGCCACACACTCGCGATATTAATTTGAAATATTTACTGAAAGAATATTAAATTCTTCGGCGGGAGAGTAATTATGCTCGGGTTCCGACTTTTTTTCATCCCGACTCGGAGCGAAACGGCGGCCCGCGGGAGCGACGAGGAACGCGCGAGCGTCAGAACGGATCGAAAAGATTCTTCTCTCCCCCGCGTTATTCCTGTCGTCGTCGTCGTCGCCGTCGACGGCGGACTCCGAATTAGGGAATTTTCATAATTAATATCGGGATGTGGAAATTTTAAATGTATTCCGAGTACATCAAAGTGGGAAGTATCCCATCCAGCTGCTGATAAACTTTGCACAAAGCCGCCGCCGGATGGGGCGGAGGTGGATCGCGGGAGAGGAGGAGAGAGACTTGGTCCGCTCCTGTCGTTGGAAATTTCATTATTCTGAAAGCAGTTTTTCATCGTCGTCGTCGTCGTCGCCGTCCATTACCGGGGGGGACCGGTGCGGCGGTATTTTTGTTACCCCTGCTGCAGCTTTTTGCCCGAACGGTCGAATATAAGTCAGATTAATTACGTTGTCTTCTTCGGGACGTCGAGGAAATATGTTTCACTTCCTGGAGGTGTCCGACGTTCTACAGAAATATCTACTGAAATTTCCTGTAATCAACCAGAAGGCTCCGACCGGCTGCCGCGCTCGCTTTCAACACAAATCGAACGAAAATTCACGCTGACATTTTTACTTTGCTCGGCTCCGAACGAGATGAGCACAACTCAAGCACGAGCACATCCGACCTCGCAGCTGCCCTAATAGGAATCCATCCTTCTTAAGAAGAGGTGAATTGAGGCCCCCGAAAGTAGCAAAATTCCAACGAAATAACTCGAAAACTATCACTTTTTAGCCTACAGTGCGACATATCAAGTCAGACTAGAATTGTCTGACTAATCCGAAAATGTAATAATATACAGGCTGTTCCATTTAAAAAAATTAAATTACGGACCATTTTTTGAATAAATGCGACTGTAGCTGCGATTAAATTATTCCTGTTGAAAATAGCGTCGAAAATTATAAAAAAAAAAATCGATCCTAAAAGTAGCGAAATTGTAACTTGAATAACTCGAAAAGTACAACTTTTCAGCCTACAGTGCGACATATCAAGTCAGACTAGAATTGTCTGATAAATCAGAAAATGCAATAATATACAGGATGTTCCATTTGAAATAACAAAATTACAGGCTATTTTTTGTATAAATGCAACTGTGGCTGCCATTATTCCTGTTGAAATTAAGTCGCTCCTAAAAGTAGCAAAATATCAACCTGAATAACTCGAAAAGTACAACTTTTCAGCCTATAATTCTGGTGCTACTACGAAATTTTCTTGAGAATAAAAAAAAAATACATGTCGAGTTGAAAAAAAAACAAGTAATGGCTCCGGAGGTGGTGCAGAAACAACCAAATAATCCAACACGCGCGAGTACACTCCGCGCGAAAGCCGCCACCATCCCGGAACACGTGCCAACAAGAAAAATCCCCGCAATTCCCAAACACGTATCCGACTCATCCCTCGACCCTGTAAACACAACATCCACTACACCGGCACCAGAGCAAGGTTGCGGCGGCTATAAGAGGGAAAGTGGGCCGAGGGGGAAAGCGTTAAGGGGCCTATTGGAAAGGGGCGGTGGGGGGTATATATACCGGGCCCCCCCCGCCGGCTCGAAAGTCCCGGAATCGAATCCGGTCAACAATCATCCAGTCCGGTGCCCGATTAATGTTTTACCAACAATCAAACTTTGGCCCAACTTCGGCGATTCCTGTGTGTCGGCTCCACGCTTCATAAGTTAATTGTACGTGAACGCCGCCCGCAACTCCCGCCGCCGCACGGCCGCCCCCTCCCCGTTCCCCGAACTACTACCGTTATCCAATATAAACACAAATATGGTGATTGTGGCCAACTGTTTGCTCGGCGGACCCTGGCAGGCGAGCCCACCTCGCAGGGACCGACTCTCCCTCCCCCTTCTCCTCCCGCCTCTCGAGAACGGGGGGTAAACCCGCACCTACTTGCAAACAAACCGAAAGGAAAGACAGACAACAGAGAATAGACATCAGACAACACGTTATCTATTATTAATCGATGCCATATGTATATTTTAATCCATTAGACATACCTTTCGGCGTCCGATGATCTAGTGGGGCCTCTACTGTTCCCGTATAGTTACAGTGACAGTGAATTTATTCATTTATTAAAAAGAGAGTATTTTGTATACTGTACTGGTATTGCACCCACCCCCGATGCCGCCTCCACCCCGATCCGCCCCGCCCCTTGTCTATCTCCGGAGTAATACATCATTCCGAGCATTGTCAATATTTAATTTCCTAATTTGAAATGCATAATAATATCGAGTATATGAGAGGAAAACGCCCCAGAGTATGCCATTGGAATGAGTAAGTGGATCCCTCCGGCAGCGTTGCCAAGTCTTCAACCACCACCTAAAAACTAATAAGCGCTAGCGCTACAAACAGGTGTCCATATCGATTATACTCGGCGAAGGAGACTCTCTCTAAGACTTGTTTCTGAACGTGTTCCCTCTCCGAACGCTCATTTTTCTTTCCTTTTCCGTCTTCTTCAGCTGCTGCAGCTAATTATCCCCAGTCTAGTGGTTGTGTAATAAACGAAAGAACACTTCAATCCGCATTCATTTTTTTCTCGCATTAGAGGTAAACGAGGAGAGCCGGCAACGCCGATCTCGTAGGGGAACTGATCGATACAAAGAGAACAGAGTGTCCTCGGTAAAGGTCGACGATGCTTTGTTAGAGCGTTGCCACGTGCGGCGAAACGGAGCGAGAAGCGGGGGAAAGCAACAGTGACCCGGCAGACGAGGCAACAGCGCCGGCTCTTCTGCCCCAGACAACTCTCGGCAATAAACAGCGACGTCTCTGTCCTCTTTTCCCCCATTGCTCCCGAAGAACATTCAATTCCTCCTCCGGCTTTATCGTTGCCGTCTGGAGTCTGCGAAAACTGCCGGCCGTTCCACGGAACGGTTATCTCCTCCAGCTGCAAGTCCGAGATCTCGCTGCACCGTCATAAAACCAGTCCGGCGCTGCATCATCTACGAGACGTAAAATCCGGGGCGAGGGAATTCATGAATAAAAAATTGAACGTACGGCGGAGAGACCTTTACGGGAACAAAAGTTGTCCTGGAGGTACGTTTTATAAACCGTCGTAAAGTCACGGGTGTCGTTAACAAAGATCGTCAATATTCTCGCAATCTTAAAACCGCGTGTGGAGACCTTTATTCGAACATCAAAGAGTTCTGAAGGGTCGTCCACTTGATTCATGAAGCCTCCTTCATGAAGCGTTCTTAACCGTGTAAATAAGAATTGGACCAATTAGAAGAACACTCTGGAATTTGGACTTCGAGAACTAGCTCATTTAGACACAGGCATTGTCCAATTATTATATTAATAGGTAATTAGAGAAATGCAAATATCCGCATCGAACTGGGATTCGAACCTCGATTCAAACCCATAAGGTGGCCGTTTTTCAGCGAAATAGTCGAACACGTTAATCGCTGCTCCACCGACGAAGATCGTCAAAAAAAATTCAATTTTTAAACCGCGTGTTGAGGTTTTTATTGGGATAAACCGAGCCCCAAAAGTACTTTTACGCATAAAATGGAAGTCACAACTGTCCCTAACAAAGACCATCAACATTTTGGAAATTTTTAAACCACGTGTGGAGACTTTTATTGGAATAAATATAGCTCTAAAAGTACTTTTACGTTGTGCGGGGCATAATGGGAAAGTCAAAATTGTCCCTAATAGAGATCAATATTTTCGAAATTTTTTAAACCGCGTGTGGATATTTTTAATGAAATAAATTGTTTCGTCCTTGGCGAATAATCGATTCGTATTCTCTAAGACACCACCGTTTCCTACCCCTTCCTCTCCCTTTACACATCGGGAAGAAGGAAAAGGACACCTGACCGGACAGGACCACACATAGAGAAGAGTCGAGGTTTAACATCGAGAGAGGAGAGAGCTCGACCAAGAGTGCCGTTCGTACCAGACTCGTCGATGCTGGTGTTACGAGAACGGGATACCTAGTTCTTTAATTAAATAAGGAAGCGGTATAAAGTAGTGGAACAATCGTGGGTACCTACATAGTGAAGCAGAGTGAACAATAATAATAGTTACAACATCTCGCAAATTAAAACAAGTGCCCCTTTAGTCGGACAAGACACAAGGTCAGTAATTTCGATAATTATTATTAATAATTGTGTTCCTGTCAATCATTGGCAATTATAGCCTGGTCCTTCCCTAAATTTCGATCCTGTCATCCGTGGCGATTCGGTATTACCATCGCGGCATCGAGCCGCATTAATTTAGCCCCTTTCAGGATCGAATCGCGTCGTTAATATTTTTAGGCTCTTTGACGCGGAGTTAACATTTTTTTGGTCCCTCCGTAGTCGGATAGGAAAGCTCGTGGAAATATAGTTCATTAATTGGTTGCATCATTTGTTTGAAATTAGTTTCTCACTCACTGTGTTAAGGTAGCCTGTTTGTAGGTCAAAGGATTCGAAATAGTCGATCCAAAGGACGCCAGACGGCATTTTCACCCATTCCACTAATTTACTCCATTCTACCTCACTCCACTTCTTCGTTCGTTTGCAGGTGTTCGTTTTTAAAAAAACCTCTGTAAAATAGTTGGAATATTTTCTCTCTGAATTCGCAGGGCAGAATATTGATTTTGTATTCACGGTATACTGGGTACACTCGGTATCTTAAGTATTGTTTTTGGTGAATTCGAATTCAATAATTTATTTTCAACTCGATATTAAATAAGTAACTTTCACTTGGTTAGGTACTTATTTTTAGTATTGCTCATCGTTCGTTGTTGTTGTATTTTTGCAGGTTTTTAACGAATAACCCTTTTTCGTTGTTACAGGGAAAATATTGATTTTTGTATTCACGGTATACCTACTGGGTACACTCGGTATCTCAAGTATTGTTTTTTGGTGAATTTCAAAGTCAATTTATTTTCAACTCGTTTTTAAATAAGTAACCTTCACTTGGTTAGGTACTTATTTTTAGTTATTGTTCGTATTTCGTTGTCGTTGTATTTTTTACAGGTGTAAAAAATAACCCTTATTCGTTTATTGCTTTAGTGTTTTGTTGATACTCTTTAGCAAAATGTCCAACACTTTGGTCGGAGCAAACGCTTCTGTTTCGAAGTTTTTGACTCGTTTGAACTCGATTCTGACAGTAGTTTCAGCACCCATTGATGAAAAGTCGCGTTTTATTGTCCTGGCTGCATGCGACAGCGCTTCAGAGCTGTACAATCAGGTGCAGGAGGTTGATAGAAATATCCTGATTACGGTT
This sequence comes from Malachius bipustulatus, assembly GCA_910589415.1. Taxonomy (NCBI): domain Eukaryota; kingdom Metazoa; phylum Arthropoda; class Insecta; order Coleoptera; family Melyridae; genus Malachius; species Malachius bipustulatus. Next base: position 38,430,608 of record OU342638.1, on the reverse strand, counting down.
GAGTCGGCAGATAAGAGTGCTTTGGTCGTAGATGTGTCATCGGAGATTTGGAAATCATACTCGGGACTACTTATCGAAGTTGATTCGGTTTATTTTCAGATTAGAGCGGTTCAATTGTCGTTGGAATCGACTCAGGATACGGTGGTGAAATCACGTCATGGTTCGAGTGAATCGTTAAATAGTCGACAGTCTGGTGCTCCCGCGCTACCCCCCTCTGCAAGTTCACATGTGAAATTGCCTCGTATCGGTATACCTACTTTTGATGGTTCGTTGAGGATGTGGTCGGTTTATTATGATTTGTTTAGGACTTTGATTCATTCGAATGATTCGTTAGCTCCAATTGAGAAGTTCCAGTATTTAGTTTCGACTTTGTCAAAGGAACCTCTTACCCTTGTCAAACATTTACCACTGACAGATGACAATTATGTGATAGCTTTCGATACTCTTGTCCAAAGGTATCAGAATGAGCGAGTACTTGCGACGTGTTATTGGCAGGCGATTTGTAATGCTCCCAAAATAACGGATTCTGATTCCTCACAATCGCTTCGTGAATTGTTGAATACCTTTTCAGAAAATATTACAGCTTTGGGTCAGGTTTCAGGCGTCTCTCTCTGGGATTTCACTTTGTTCAACTGGTTGCTACAGAAATTGGATAACGCTACTCGAAAGCGTTTCGAACTCCAATTTGCATCTGAAGAGTTTCCATCATATCAGGATTTGCACAAGTTTTTGTCGTCACAGTGTCGTGCATTAGAATCATCTTTGGGGAATGACCTATCTCCGTCTGCAGTCGTTGGTAAGCGGAGTAGCGTCAAGTCTGGTGGAAAAGTGGAATCGAGGAATTCACATGCATTTTTGTCAACGTCGAGTGCGTCTTCATCGAAGCAGTCGTGCTTCCATTGTAATGGAGAACACCCGATCTCGAATTGTCGTTCTTTTTTGAAGTTGGACCCGCGCAAGCGTTTTGAGGCTGTGAAGGCAGCGCGCTTGTGCCTAAATTGTTTTGGCCCTTCACACTTGGTGAAGCAGTGCCCCTCTTCTCATTCGTGTAAGGAGTGTGCAGGTCGGCACCACTCTTTATTACATTTCGTTAAACTTAGTAATTCGGATGGAGCAGCTTCTCATCGAGTTGAGCCGCCTCCAGTCGCATCCACGGTTGCCATGTCTTCTCTCCCATCCTTTCAGGATGTTCGTTCTCGTTCTCGTAGCAATACTACGGTTCTTTTAGCAACCGCATGTATTGAAGTTCAAGACAAGTGGGGCAACTATCAAGTGGTTCGTTCTTTAATTGACTCTGGCAGTCAGTCGTCTTTTATTACTGATCGGTGCCGCAAGCGTTTGGGCTTGCACTTGAATCGATCATCAACACCTATTTCTTGTTTGGGTCACGTGACCTTGGGATCGGCCCAGGGATCATCTGATTGCATTATTCGTCCCGTTGGGGTACCATCACCTACTTTTAAAGTAAGTACTTTGGTCTTGCCCAATATTTGTGGAAAACTTCCCAGTGTTGACATTTCGCCATCGAAGGCGCTTGATAATTTGAAGTTAGCGGATCCTAATTGGTACACGCCTGGTTCTGTCGATGTTTTGCTAGGAGCTGACATCTTTCCCAATATTGTTCATGGTGGTTATTTGTCGGGCAGTGATAACTGTCCAGCCGCAATGAACACGACGTTTGGTTGGGTTCTTTTGGGAACCATTTCGTCGAAGGTTGCGGGCGAGGTTCAAGCTTGTTTTGCGTCGGTAGATTCGACCCTTGAAGAGACTCTTAAGGCATTTTGGAGAGTTGAGGAGGTGCCTTCAGTTGAGGTTTGCTCTAATGAGGAACAAGAGGCTGAGTCGTTGTTCGTTGAGTCTCATTATCGAGAAGAATCAGGTCGTTTTGGGGTATTGTTGCCATTTAAGGATAGCAAAGAGTTGCCTATCTTTAATGATTCGTTGAATGTCGCAGATCGTCGTTTGCTCGCTTTGGAGAGACGATTGTCGAGGTTGCCTCACATTAGAGACATGTATGTAGAGTTTATGAAAGATTATTTGGAGGCTGGGCACATGTCGTTGGTGCCATTGGAGTCGGAATCTGCAAACTCTTATTACATTCCGCATCATTGCGTTTTTAAAGACCCTGGTGTTTCGATGTCTTCTGATGTGTCTTCGCTCGCCCCAGTATCGTCGAAAATTCGTGTCGTGTTCGACGCCTCGGCCAAAGCATCGAACAATCTTTCGTTAAATGATACCTTGTTGATTGGTCCGAAGTTGCAAAATGACATCACTAGTGTTTTGCTTCGTTTTCGAGAGAACAAATTCGTGTTCACTTGTGACATTAGGCAGATGTATCGGCAAATTTTAGTTGGAGATTCACATCGACAGTATCAATTAATTCGTTGGCGTTTTTCAGAAAAGGATCCTATTCGAAGTTACAAATTGAACACTGTAACTTATGGTGTTTCGTCCTCGCCATATTTGGCCATTAGGTGCTTGTTACAATTAGCTCAAGAAAATTCTGAGAAGTTTCCTCTCGCTTCGAAAGCCATTCGTCTCGGGCTTTATGTCGATGATTTTGCCATTGGGGCAAATCAAATCGAGGAAACCTTGGAGTTGAGAAATCAGCTCATTTCGCTATTGCAATTGGGACAATTTGAGTTGCGGAAATGGTCTGCTAACAATCCACAATTGCTTCAGGATCTGCCGGTTGAACATTGTCAACAGCAGTCATCCAACTTTGATTCGGAATCGGACTTTTCGGTGAAAATTCTTGGCCTTCAGTGGCAATCGGCTACTGATTCGTTTTCGTTCATGGTTAAGTCCATAGATTCACCTTGTACTAAGAGAAGCATTCTCTCAGAAGTCGCTAAGATCTATGACCCGTTGGGTTTCTTGTGCCCATTGACCTTTATGGCAAAACGAGTCATTCAACATTTGTGGTATCTCGGGCTGGATTGGGATGAAGATCCACCAGCTGATGTTGTCGAAAAGTGGAATCGATATAAGTCCACTCTTCATGTTTTATCCAAGTTGACAATCCCTAGGTGCTTGGTTCCCGAAGGATCTTTCGTGTCGTGTCAACTGCACGCATCTTGTGATGCGTCGACTGCAGGTTATGCGGGTGTGGTGTATTATCGTTTCGAGGACGCCGATGGCAATGTGCAGGTTCGTTTCGTTACTGCCAAGTCTCGTGTTGCTCCGCTCAAACCACTCTCCGTTCCACGGCTGGAATTGTGTGCCGCAGTCTTACTATCAGATCTCGTTTCGTTCGTCCTTGAACAAGGTCCTCAATCCATTGTTGTTGATAAGGTTTTCGCTTGGAGTGACTCTTCGGTCGCTCTATCCTGGATCAAGTCGTCTCCACATCGGTGGAAGACTTTTGTTTCGAATCGTGTCGTCCACATTCAGGATCGAATTCCTCCGGATTGTTGGAATCATGTACGTTCAGGTGACAACCCAGCGGACGTCGCGTCTCGGGGCTTGTTACCAGAGGAGTTAGTCGGGGCTTCCGCATGGTGGGCGGGGCCTGAATTCCTCAGATTGCCGCTGGAATCTTGGCCAGCACTCGTTCCCATTGCTCCCACTTCTGATGTTGAACTGGAGAAAAGGAATATTGTTTTGTTCGCTACGATAGAGATTTCGGATGTCGATGTTTTGTTGAAAAGATTTTCTTCTTTGAGGAAAATTCAGGGTATTATCGCTCGTTGTTTTCGTTTCACTAACAATTGTCGTGCTGTCAATAGGACCACTGGTGCATTGAGTGTCTCTGAGTTGCATGCTGCTCTCATGCACATTGTTAGAATTGTTCAATCTTCGGTCTTCTCTTCGGAATTGGAGAAAATTCGCTCTGGTAAACCATGTGCCAAGTACTTGCAGTCATTGTCGCCCTTTATTGATGATTTCGGTATTTTGCGAGTCGGGGGTCGACTGTTGCATTCGGGTTTAGCATTCGACGCTAAATATCCCGCATTGTTGCCAGGAAGGCATAGGTTGGTTGAACTTTTGATTGATCAGATACATCGAGGTAATTTGCACCCAGGAGTGAACACTACTCATTATCTCCTTCAACAAAATTTTTGGATCCTGTCTGCTCGTAGGGTCATTCGTAGTTATTTGTCGAAATGCAATCGTTGCTTTCGCACTCGTCCGCTCTCGTTGGAACCTCCCATGGGGAATTTATCTGTCGCTCGTGTCTCCCAATTGAAGCCCTTTAGTTGTGTCGGGGTCGATTATGGGGGACCCTTTCCTATTGTCTTGTCGAGGTATAGGGGTGTCAAAACTTCTAAAGCCTATTTATGTTTGTTCGTATGTTTCGCGACTCGCGCGATTCATCTCGAGATCGCTTCTGATTTATCGTCAGAGACTTTCCTAGCAGCTCTAGGAAGAATTGTTTCTTTGCACCCTGATGCGGATGGTGTCTCCAGGGTTGCCTCGGTTCTACGACCAAAGGTCTTCGTAAACGACCTCTGGTCAAACTTTGCCCGTTACCTAACCAGTAACGGACTCAGGGAATTTCGTCCCTGACTTGTCGTTTCGTTTCGTTTCGTTTTTGTCGTTAGTTTCGTTTTCGTTGGTTTCGTTTTTGTCGTTAATTTCGTTTTCGTTAATTTCGTTGTGGGTTCAATTTTCTGATAGCGGAAAATTCCTCCGGTAATTTTGGTGGGCGGTATGTTTCGTCCTTGGCGAATAATCGATTCGTATTCTCTAAGACACCACCGTTTCCTACCCCTTCCTCTCCCTTTACACATCGGGAAGAAGGAAAAGGACACCTGACCGGACAGGACCACACATAGAGAAGAGTCGAGGTTTAACATCGAGAGAGGAGAGAGCTCGACCAAGAGTGCCGTTCGTACCAGACTCGTCGATGCTGGTGTTACGAGAACGGGATACCTAGTTCTTTAATTAAATAAGGAAGCGGTATAAAGTAGTGGAACAATCGTGGGTACCTACATAGTGAAGCAGAGTGAACAATAATAATAGTTACAACATCTCGCAAATTAAAACAAGTGCCCCTTTAGTCGGACAAGACACAAGGTCAGTAATTTCGATAATTATTATTAATAATTGTGTTCCTGTCAATCATTGGCAATTATAGCCTGGTCCTTCCCTAAATTTCGATCCTGTCATCCGTGGCGATTCGGTATTACCATCGCGGCATCGAGCCGCATTAATTTAGCCCCTTTCAGGATCGAATCGCGTCGTTAATATTTTTAGGCTCTTTGACGCGGAGTTAACATAAATAGACCCCTAAAGGTACTTTTATGTTGTCCAGGACATAAAATGGAAGTGAAAAGTTTCCCTAGCAAAAACCGTCGATATTTTCGCAATTTTTAAACCGCGTGTGGAGATTTTTATTGGAATAAATAGAGCCCCTAAAGGTAATTTTACGCATAAAATGGAAGTCAAAATTGTCCCTAACAAAGCCTATGAACATTTTCCAAATTTTTAAACCGCGTGTGGAAACCTTTATTTGAACAAAAACGCCTTAAAGGTACTTCCCGTAATGCGAGGCATAAAAGGGAAGTCGAAAGTGTATTAAACAAAAACCGTTTATTTTCACGTGATTCTTAAACCGCGTACGGGAGTCTTCTCTTGAACAAAAGAAAGAATTCTAAAGGCGCTTCTACATAGTCCCAGGCACTCATATTTCTCATAAACATCGTGATTATTCCAACGGCTTGCCTCCTCGCGGAGCACAATCGTGCAAACAGGTCTTCATTACAGCAGCACCGGCACAGCCGAGTGGAATCAGAATCAGAAGCACTCGTGAAAACCCTTCACATAATAATAATAACGAATGAAAAACCGATTTAAAACGAGTTTGGAATAAAACACGAACCGTAGGATTACACGTTTAATAAAACGCCCGGGGAGCCGACGCAAACAAGAAACGTCTCGAGAAATGTTAATTATTTTAATCAAGGGAACTCTGGAGAGAGAGAGTTGTTTACAGCGTTCTCGCATTTCGCATTATTCCCGTTGCCCGGGAGTCCTCTGTCTTTTTTTGCACATGTACGCCGAGTCGTGTATGATGTGGCGACGTCTGACTGAATCCCGGAGATACCCTCCGGTCGGGATTTGCGCGACCCTCTGTATAACATAAAGGACGGCCACGGGGCGCTTTGAAGTCTGACTGCCCGAATGGTTTGCCGCCGCTCATCCGGGGGTGTCGCTTTCAGCTTCGCGATTTTAATAAACATGTCACAAAAACGGAACGATGCACGGGATGTAAATAATGTTGAGTCTAGAATTATGACTCGGCTGTGTGCCACTATTTTAAAATTGTTCCTGTTGAAGTGAGCATCAAAAATTGAAATAAATGGACCCTAAAATTTAGCAGAATTTCAACCCGAATAAGTCGAAAAGTACAACTTTCCAGTCTATAGTGCGACATATCAAGTCAGACTAGAATTGTCTGACTAATCCAAAAATGTAATAATATACAGGGTGTTCCATTTAAAAAAATGAAGTTACAGACTTTTTTCCTATAAATTCGAACGTGGCCACTATTAAATTATTCCTGTTGAAAAGAGCGTCAAAAATCATACAAAAAAAAAATTCACCCCCAAAAGTAGCAAAATTCCAATCGGAATAACTCGAAAAGTATAACTTTCCAGTCTATAGTGCGACATATCAAGTCAGACTAGAATTGTCTGACTAATCCAAAAATGTAATAATATACAGGGTGTTCTATTTAAAAAAATGAAGTTACAGACTTTTTTCCTATAAATTCGAATGTGGCCACTATTAAATTATTCCTGTTGAAAAGAGCGTCAAAAATTATACAAAAAAAAAAATTCACCCCCAAAAGTAGCAAAATTCCAACCGGAATAACTCGAAAAGTATAACTTTCCAGGCTATAGTGCGACATATCAAGTCAGACTAGAATTGTCTGACTAATCCAAAAATGTAATAATATATAGGGTGTTCCATTTAAAAAAATGAAGTTACAGACTTTTTTCCTATAAAAATTCGAACGTGGCCACTATTAAATTATTCCTGTTGAAAAGAGCGTCAAAAATTATACAAAAAAAAAAAATCACCCCCAAATGTAGCAAAATTCCAACCGGAATAACTCGAAAAGTATAACTTTCCAGGCTATAGTGCGACATATCAAGTCAGACTAGAATTGTCTGACTAATCCAAAAATGTAATAATATACAGGGTGTTCCATTTAAAAAAATGAAGTTACAGACTTTTTTCCTATAAATTCGAACGTGGCCACTATTAAATTATTCCTGTTGAAAAGAGCGTCAAAAATTATACAAAAAAAAATTCACCCCCAAAAGTAGCAAAATTCCAACCGGAATAACTCGAAATGTATAACTTTCCAGGCTATAGTGCGACATATCAAGTCAGACTAGAATTGTCTGACTAATCCAAAAATGTAATAATATACAGGGTGTTTCATTTAAAAAAATGAAGTTACAGACTTTTTTCCTATAAATTCGAACGTGGCCACTATTAAATTATTCCTGTTGAAAAGAGCGTCAAAAATTATACAAAAAAAAATTCACCCCCAAAAGTAGCAAAATTCCAACCGGAATAACTCGAAATGTATAACTTTCCAGGCTATAGTGCGACATATCAAGTCAGACTAGAATTGTCTGACTAATCCAAAAATGTAATAATATACAGGGTGTTCCATTTGAAAAATTGAAGTAAAGACTTTTTTTCTATAAATTCGAACGTGGCCACTATTAAATTATTCCTGTTGAAAAGGGCGTCAAAAATTATACAAAAAAAAAATTCACCCTCAAAAGTAGCAAAATTCCAACCGGAATAACTCGAAAAGTACAACTCCCCAGTCTATAGTGCGACATATCAAGTCACACTAGAATTGTCTGACTAATCCGAAAATCTAACAATATACAGGGTGTTCCATTTAAAAAAGCAAAGTTACAAACAATTTCGTGTATAAATGCGACAATGGCTATGTTTAAATTATTATTACAAATGAAAAGCACATCAAATTTTTCCGATCGCAGATGAAGTAGTAGTGTGAAGAGTGAATTCAGTCAGCTGAATTGCGAGCTCGGGATTTAATAACGCAGATTAAAACTGTCGGGTCCAGTACTTTCTATACGGACTGTAATACGACAACAACAAGCTTTTCGGTCCAAAACCGCAGTAGTCCAGCTAATTAGTACCCTTACAAACGAACACACACACACTCACGAGAGGACGTAAATACACAGTTGCGGGGGCCGTGATGAAAATGTTTCCCTCGTCCTCGTCCAGAGTTAAGGAGGAGCGGCCGCCGCCGGTTTCTGTTTCTCGGACTCGTAAATTAAAATTTATTAGGGTTATAAAACAAACCTTTATAATTAGCCTTTCTTTAACGAAAATAAATTCGCACGAATTCATTTCGTCCGGACCCTCCCGACTAACTAATCTCTCTAAATACTCCCGGTATTTACGTTTGCGGTCTGAACCCGGGAATTATCAACTTTGTACGTTAATTATTCACTTTACGCCAGATATCATCCGTGGTGTCTACTGTTTTACGCGCACCCCTCCACCCACTCCACCCCTACTCCCCCCGTCAATGATAAACAAAGATGTAGTTTGCTCGGGGTAACTCTCCAAGTATACTCCCACAACTTGGCAACATATCGGAACAATCATTACCTCTTCTCCGGGTTAATTTCGAAAACACCGCTCCAGGAAGAAATCACTTCATTCGACGCGTTAAAAATCCCTGTTCCGAACAACAAAGCACTCCGACCGCTTTAATTATTGTAAAACAACGACGGGAGTCTGGGGGAGGGGGCGGCTCGAGCGTGAAATGCGGCAACAATGAATGACCGCCGGGGGAAAGACCGCCGGCCGGCACAAATTGAAACACAACGTACACCGGAATAATGGGCCCGGCAGGTGGACGAGGTGGACCGGAAACACCAATAACATCGCCGGCGACCGAACCGGCTCCGACGGCAGAAGTGCATTTCCCGGCAGCACTACCAGCCCGTCCGGAAAACTGGGAAACCCTCCCGGGCGTTCCGTCCATTATGCTGTTTGCGCGGACCGACGATTTACTCTTTTTTTATTTTTTTCTTCGTTACGCTTCGATCGGTGGGTATACCTATATGGTGGTTTCAATTCAGCAGCAGCACGTTCCTCCTTCTAATGTCGTTATTGAAATTCCGAGTCACTGGAATCGATTTAACGGTTTATACATTCGAGTACCTAGAGCATTCGAGGAAACAGGGTTAATTTCATCATGAGAGTAGAGGTATTAGAGAAAGAACTGGGAGTTTAATCGCATGTAAAGAAAGCAATAGAGAGACTAGCGAACCAATTGTATCCTTAATTACCATAAAATTGAAGTTTTAATGAATCGTAGAACAAGAGATCGAATAGACGATTCCGGTAGAAGCTACCGGCGTGAAACCCGAACCCAGTTCGCGTCACCGTCAAGAGCTTTTAGAGTTGTTCGTTTTGGTTTTTTGGGGGAAAGTAGGTACATACTTAGACCCTCTATCTTATTGATGTGTGTATAATAGGCTTTCACGGCCAGCTTCCATTGAAATCATAATTGATTCCGGGCTGTTGTTCCCTGATCCATGGAGAGTTGCTCCCAACATTTCGTCTATAGCTGCGGTAGACATACATCATCAACGCTTACGTATGCGCAGAAGATAAGCAATTCTTCCATTCCTCGTGTTCACTGGTAACTGACTGGACGACTGGGTGCAGCTCTTTCATATCTGGTGAAATTCTTGAGCATTCGCGGCGAATCTCCTCGGCAGTGTTTTGTGGTAGCTTCCTTACACCGGATTCATTACTGATGGCAACCATTTCCTCCACTGGCAAAAAGCAACTTCAAAAAAGATCGTTAAAGATCTGAAGGGTCGTCCACGTGATCCATGAAGCCTTTAACGAAGATCGAATGAACGGTCTGGTAATTTGGGCTTCGAGAATTAGCTCATTTAGCCACGGGCATTGTTAAATTATTATATTAAAAGGTATAGAGGAATACAAATATCCGCATCGACTAGGATTCGAACCCATTAGGTGGCAACTTTGGCCGAAAATCGTCAATATTTTCGCAATTTTTAAACCGCGTGTGGAGACTTTCATTGGAACAAATAGAGCCCTAAAGGCACCTTTACGTTGTCCGGGGCATAAAAGAAAAGTCAAAAGTGTCCCTAACAGAGATCGTCAATATTTTTACAATTTTTAAAGCGCGTGAGGAATATTTTAATGGAATAAATAGGGCCCAAAAGATACTTTTATGTTGTCCGGGGCATAAAAGGGAAGTCAAAAGTGTCCCCAACAGAGACCGTCGATATATTCGCAATTTATAAACCGCGTGTGGAGACTTGTATTGGAATAAATAGGGCTCTAAAAGAACTTTTACGTCGTCCGGGGCATAAAAGTGAAATCAAAAGTGTCCGTAACAAAGAACATCAATATTTTCGCAATTTTTAAACCGCGTGTGGAATATTGTAATGGAATAAATAGAGCCCTAAAGGTAATTTTACGTTGTCCGGGGCATAAAAGGGAAGTAAAAAGTGTCGCCAACAGAGATCGTTAATATTTTCGCAATTTTTAAACCGCGTGTGGACTTTTATTGAAATAAATCAGAGTTCTAAAGATCCTTCTATGTTGCCCAGAATATAAAAGAGAAGACAAAAGTGCCCCTAACAAAGACCGTCAACATTTTTGCAATTTTTAAACCGCGTGTGGAATTTTTTAATAGAATAAATAGAGCTCCAAAGGTAATTTTACGTTGTCCGAAGCATAAAAGGGAAGTAAAAGTGTCCCTAACCAAGACCGTTAATATTTTCGCAATTTTTAAACCGCGTGCGGACTTTTATTGGAATAAATATAGTAGTCCTAAAGATACTTCTATGTTGCCCAGAACATAAAAGGGAAGTCAAAAGTACCCCTAACAGAGACCGTCAACATTTTTGCAATTTTTAAACCGCGTGTGGAATATTTTTTTGGAATAAATAGAGCCCTAAAGGTACTTTTACCTAGTCCAGGACATAAAAGGGAAATCAAAAGTGTCACTAACCAAAACCGTCAATATTTTTACAATTTTTAAACCGCGTGTGGAAAATTTTAATGGAATAAATAGAGCCCTAAAGGTAATTTTACGTTGTCCGGAGCATAAAAGTGAAATTAAAAGTGTCCCTAACAAAGAACATCAATATTTTCGCAATTTTTAAACCGCGTGTGGAGACTTTTATTGCAATAAATGGAGTCCAAAATTTTTTAATAGAATAAATAGAGCTCCAAAGGTAATTTTACGTTCTCCGGGGCATAAAAGGGAAGTTAGAAGTGTCCCTAACCCTAACAGAGACCGTCAATATTTTCGTAATTTTTAAATCGCGTGTGGAGGCCATTATTGGAACTAAGAGCGTCTTAAAGGTACTTTTACATGGACCGGACCTTTATTATGAAGTCAACAAAGATTATCAACATTTACACCATTTTGAAACCGCGTTTTAACACAAAAACCTTTACACTTTTATTTATTCGGCGTTTTCTGAAAAAATTATTGCCATACTTTTTTGTTGCCCTTTAATCAGCGCTCCAGTTTACTGTAACACCTTCGATATCCGTTCCCGCAGGGGGTAAAATTAATATGGAAAGTGAGTTTTGTAGTTAATTTTTCTCCAACTTTACAGGGAAATAAATTATTCGAGTTATTGGATTGGATTAATTTAAAAAATCAGTCATTTCATTAAAAGATCGCAGGAATGCAGCGACAACGATCTTTAACAACCGGGGATTCCCTGATCCACTTAACAATTTCATTACGTCCATTTACCCGGTACGTTCAACGATGAAGAAAATAAAAAGAAGACTCACCTTGCGAATAAGTGACGGCTTCGATGAGCAGGATGACGACGGTGTAGACGACAGACGTGCCCAAGCTGACCCCCGATGACATTTTATTAATTACTTCGCCGCGTTGCCACCCGGAGAGATTGTATCTGCAACATGAAGATTAAAATATGAAATATACAATTAAAAAACTCATTTCTTTACGAGATTATCGCGTTATCTCGCTCGTTTGCCTTATTACGCGAACGCGAATGTAAATCTGCGGCAATTTCCTCTCTCCTCCCCTAAAACGAAACAAAACAAAACAAAACGACAAGAAAAAAAAGAGTCGAGTTAATAAAGCCGGTTTTTCGTTTATTGTTGCGATGTTGTCATATCATATCATATCGAATAAAAATCATTAAGTCGATCAATCAATGAATCGAATCTAAGATAACGTTTCTCCTCTTTGCATGAGTTAATTTCCTCCCGTTTCCCGTGAATAAAAGAGATCGAATGAGGGCTTTTCCTATTGTCGAGAAAACAGTGGTGCAGAGGAAAACGGCTCTACATGTATATGTAAGCAGGGACTAATCTGGAAATTTACGGGTATTTTAAATGCTAATTCAGGACTCGGCGACCTGTTTCCCGTCTTTCCCGGCACCGGCCGCAATTTGTACCCGACCGCGTTGCCATATCTCGCGAGAACCGCCTCTCCCCGTTCTCTCTACCTATACTCTTCTGCGCGAGGATAACGGCGTCGTTCGCCTCCACATCCGACGAACCGGCAACGGCGCCCGCACCCGAGACACGGGCCGCGACCGGAGTTTGTTAATGGTAACTTTTCAACTGTTTTCTTCGGTCTGATATTCGTAATTTGCATTGTAATTTCTCTCTCGGCGAGCCGTGATTTCTGCCCTTTCGAGGGCCGGATAATAGTGTGCTTACGTTGCCAAGTGCCCTTACATTACCATTCAGATTCACGTGAATAACCCCTCAATTTGCGGGCGCAAAAACCTCGAAAATACGATTCCGTCTTAGCTACGTCCGGGGGAAATATCTGCAGTTACGGCAACAGCGCTACGAGTGATAGATGCATGATCGAGAACTGATTCATGTAGAACGAGATTACCCTGAAGATTCGAGCAACGTGGCAATGCAATCAGCCCATAGTACAGTCAACCAGTCGGAGTTTTATTTTCCTGCTCTTCTTCTTCCTTCATCAATCTCGCTTCTTCTGTACGAGTACCAGCACCATTACCAGAACTACTGGTGAATCCCAACAACTATTGAAACGTTTAATCACACCGTCTCTTTCCGGCTCTTGAATAAGCCCATCGACTTTCTCTCTCTTTGCTATTGCCAATCTTCTGGCTGCTAGTCAGATCGGTCGAGTTTCAATCTCAATGTTACCTCTTCTGTACCCAGCACCATTACCAGAACTACTGGTGAATCCCAAGAACTATTAAAACGTTCAATCATTCCGTCTCTTTCCGGCTCTTGAATAAGCCCATCGACTTTCTCTCTCTTTGCTATCGGTAATCTTCTGGCTGCTGGTCAGATCGGTCGAGTTTCAATCTCAATGTTACCTCTTCTGTACCCAGCACCATTACCAGAACTACTGGTGAATCCCAAGAACTATTGAAACGTTCAATCACACCGTCTCTTTCCGGCTTTTGAACAAGCCCATCGACTTTCTCTCTCTTTGCTATTGCCAATCTTCTGGCTGCTGGTCAGATCGGTCGAGTTTCAATCTCAATGTTACCTCTTCTGTACCCAGCACCATTACCAGAACTACTGGTGAATCCCAAGAACTATTGAAACGTTCAATCACACCGTCTCTTTCCGTCTCTTGAACAAGCCCATCGACTTTCTCTCTCTTTGTTATCGGTAATCTTCTGGCTGCGGGTCAGAAGGGTCGAGTTTCAATCTCAATGTTACCTCTTTTGTACGAGTACCAGCATCAGTACCAGAACTATTGGTGAATCCCAAGAACTATTGAAGCCTTTCTATCTCTTGAATGATCCCATTGACTTTCTCTCTCTTTGCTATTAGTGGTAATCTTCTGGAGATTTAATTCGCCCCTCCTATTCTCAGTCCTTGTCCTTGACAAGACTCGGCTTGTCCTCAGTCAAAAATATCTTGATATCGGGCGAGTGATCTTGGCTATCATTTTTTGATCGTCTCCTTCGCGCCATTTTCCATGCCCATTCCAAGGGCTACTTCCTCTCCCAATTTCTGCTAGCAATTCTTTATGCTGGAAGGTCTTCCTGTCGCTTACCAGAGTAACGAGTTTTCCCGTATAGCTTGCACCTCGTGTCCAGTAGACGTCACGGCCAAGTCTCCTTTTAAGCATTCTCGCATATAGAGAATGTCGTTTTTACTCAGAGGGATGGTTGGATTTAAAGGTGAAGGGATTCATTCAATTCAAACACAGTTGAACAATAACACTTAAATTTTATTAATAACATGGTCAATACTATGTTGATACAGAACATGTCAGATCACAGTCACCGGTTCATGGTGACGAATAACATTCCCTTTAAATATTACCATACAATTTTTTATTTTTTTATTTACAAGTTACATAAAAGTTCTTTTAACATAACAACAAATGCCCGATACATAATAAAGTACTTTCTATGTCATAGACTGATGCTTTAAAGGCCTCTACAGTATGGTACATTTACGCACATTCTTATAAAAAATCGTGAACAAAAAGAAAAATATAAACAGTCGTTTTAAATGCACAGAGATGGCCGATAAAAATTGTAATTTCGAAAAATCCCGCCCGCGTCGCAGTCACGGTTCCGATATTTTCCATATCGTCAATAATTTAAATATTCATGCATACAAATGAGATTTGCTCGATTTTGCGACCAGACTCGACACTCCCAGATAATAATAATAATCACAACAAAGGGTTCTGCTACGTTGCCGCGTCGGCATCTTTAATTCCTCTTGATACCCGACTACAGTCATTATAATCATAAATGACCGATGATCAATCCGTCATGTTACTACCGTTACTACTAACATGACCGTTTTTCTGACAATGTTAACATTTAAAAACGAATCAGGATGGTTGATTTACCGCGGGATGAGAAGACACGAAACATGGCAACGGTGCGGTATCAAATTTAGAGACTGAAAACATAAAAGGCCCGGACTAGGGGAGGAAATTGAAAATCACTGGCAGATCTGAAATATACCCGATGTTTTTTCTTGCCGGAATAAAAAGACCTGCGGGCTATCGTTACAACGTAAATGGAATTTTGTCTGTTTTGTGATTTGTTTTCTTATTTTGCCCCGATTTTCTTTTATTCCCTCCGGAATTCATAATTATTGATACACCGTATTCGAAATACGGACTCCGCTGGCTGTGCATGTCGTTCGGGCAATAACGGGCGAAACGGCCCCCGCGCCCCGTCATCGCGGGACGAGGATCCCGTTCGGATTTTCCGCGCTCTCACGTCCTTTGTCTTTAACAATAAATACGCAATAATAACAGTTACGGGAACAATCGGCATACGTATGCAGATACGTGTCCCGACTTTTTGCACGGTTTTTTGCGCGACTAAACGACATGATGAAAAATCCGAAATAACATTTTTCCCCTCTTTCCAGTCGGCCGTTTCGGAATAATTGAAATGAAAAAATGTACGATAATTGAACGCACCCAACAATCCAAACAACGTTACAGATAAAATCCCGAAACATCGACTCAATTATACTGAAATAAACATTTGACATTTACAAAACATAAAAGACGTCAATAACCTAACAACAGCATTTATAGACCGATCCCTGCAACATCAAACTGTCAATTATTATGTCAAATCTGATAGTTTTCTAAAATACTCGACACTTGCATATTTCGCCGAAATCTGGCACTAGGGAGCCTCGTGCTCTTAATTATCCGCATCTCTTATGGAATTTCCCATTTATGGAAAGCCGTGTTTACCCTCAGGCCTCTGAGTAGAGAGTCCTTTGACTTCTGGGAGAGGGGGCGGGGGTATAAATTACTGACGGTATTGTGACCCTCTACTTGAATTTGAAAAATAAAAATCGAAAAAATCCATCGGTTTTTTGGTCCATAGAATGATACAGGAATGACACCCTGTATCTAAAACGAAACATAAAATATTCAAAACTGAACGCAGCCATCAATTAAAACCATTAACAGATAAGTCCCCTAAACGATCTGATTATTATTTTTACAGAATAGTGACGCAAATTAATTAATATCGCTCTAAATTAGCCTAAATTAACGTCAAATGTGTCAGTTCTTGAAATTATTCAACAACAAAACATCAAAACGGTTATTCTGTTCGTGATAGAAATAGGAATAAAAGTTGCACCGTTTCAGAGAAAACGGCAAAACAATTTGGGCCAAAAAAAATCGATACCTTAACCCCTTCAAAAAATCAAAAATAAAAAATAAAAACGGCCCAAATCCGCACACGGTCTCTATGGAATAGTTGTAAATCTCGAACCGAAACGTTTTTTTCGTTTTCGTGAATAGTTCCGGAAAAAATGGCGTCCAAATATTACATTATCAGGAAATTCCGTAAACACGCGCACGGAAAATAATTTTTTTCGATTGGAAAGATCGCGACGGCGGCCATTTTGCAATTTTGGCGCAACCAGTAGACTCCCGGCTACGACATCCAGGTAAAATATTTTCGAAAAACCAATCCGAACTGTCACTTTTAAAATGTCAAATCGAAAAATAGAAAAAAAAAACGAATTTTTTCACACATGAAAAATTAAATAAAATCGTAGAATCAAGATAGCGGCCAAATTTTGGTGTCGCCGTAAAGCGAAAATATTCAGCAACAACATATTGGTGCAAGAGCCCTCCCGGATAACCGTAATTGTCATTTTTAAAATGTCAAAATTTGGATTTCTTCAAAAAAAGCGTCCAATTTGAAACGCTCGCAGCTCTGCCATTTATCGGTAAAATCGCGGCTTTTTTTGACAAAAACACAATTTCGACTCTTCCTCAATCTCGCCAAAGTGGTCCGAACACGTTCCGAACCCATTTTCGCCGAACAAATAATTCTCGAAAATTGGTCGTTTACGGGCAATGTTTACGCTAAAAACCGTGTTTCGGACTACTCGAAAATTGCCGGCAAGCGCAAAAATCAAGATGGCGGCTCGGTTTTGGTGTCGATGGAAAGGTAAGACCTCGCGCTATAACATATCGCGGAGAGAAAAATAAAAAAATCCAGACCGGGTTTTTTCGATTGTCAAAGTCGAAATTTCATCGAAAAAAACGGCCATTTTGAAACGCCTATAGCTCCTTAGCCTTTCGACCACTCGGTGCTGTTTTTTGAGAACTTAAGCTCCCAAAGCCTTTACCAATACTAATAAGGTGGTTGGCGGGCAATCGGAGTCCAAAATCGTACAAAAAACCACTCTTGAACATTGCCCTTCGATCGGAATTTTTCCACGAAAAAATCGCCAAAAACCACCTGTTTTTCCAAACTTTTTCGCTAGCGATTCGAGTTAGGAGCGTCGGAATCGTTTGAGGCCTATACCAACGTGCAGCCAGAACTCCAGCAATGCTACTGAAAAAATTTCATCGAAATCGACCGAACCTTCTGTCAACGGCGAGCTGTCAAAGTCAAAATTTCGACGTTTTCGGAAGGCGATTTTTCGACGGCTCTGTGGCCGCCATTTTAAAAGCCATAGCGATGAGACCCAGACTAAACAACGCTTCGGTCTTTCTGTCAATCCAAAAAAATTACCGCGCAATCCCGACGTCGGCGCCTTCGGAGGAGATACTTTCCCCGTTTTCTGAGACATCTAAAAAAATTTCGGATCGCGTCCCGACGTCGGCGGCCATTTTTTTCACCGGGACGCTCGCAGAACCTTTCGGTACACCATCGGAGACTCTCGGGAGATATATATTTCCGAATTTGAAAACAAAAATCCGATCGGAGCGATTTTTCGAAAATCACGTAACGCTAAAATCGCGTTTTTCACGAAAAAGTCGTAAAAAATCCGTGTTTCTCCCAACTTTTTTTTGGATAGCTCAGGCCGAGAGCGTCGGCAGGATTTGGGGCCGGTGCCGACGTACAGCCAATGATACGCTCCATGAAGTTTCGTCGAAATCGACCGAACCGTCTGTTAACGGCGAGCTGTCAAAGTCAAAATTTTGACGTTTTCGGAAGGCGATTTTTGGACGGCTCTGTGGCGACCATTTTGAAAGATATCGCAACCTAAATAAATTTACGTCAAATGTGACATTTTCTTCTTGAAATTATTCAACATCAAAAGCGTTTAATACTCTTCATGATCGTTCAAAAAGCGATTTAAAAGTGAGCTGGTACAACTGAACGCAGCCATTAATTAAAACCGTTACCAGATAGAGTCCCTAAACGATCTTATTGTCATGCATTATTACAGAAGTGACGTAAATGAATTATAAATCGCTCCAAAATGGGCCTAAATTTACGTCAAATGTGACAGTTCTTGAAATTATTCAACAACAAAAGCGTTTAATACTCTTCATGATCTTTCAAAAAACGATTTAAAATTGAATTGGTACAATTGAACGCAGCCATCAATTAAAACCGTTACTAGATAGAGTCCCTAAAAGATCTTATTGTCATTATTGCAGAAGTGACGAAAACTGTCAAAACACTTCAAATTTGACATTTATAAATGACAATGACATCCTAATCATCCTAGAAACACATTTTTTTAGTTTTTAAACTGTAATGACAGCGTGTTATGAATCAAATTCGAAAGCGATTTAACATAAAATTTGCTGCAGCTGAACGCACCCATTCCATCTAGATAGATCCCTGTAATACAGCTTAAAGTCCCGAATATCATTATTATTATAACGAATATGACAAATAAATAACAAGTGGCTCATAATAGGGTGAAATTAACCAAAAAAAACATCAAAAAACTGAATGTCAAATTTGACAATTAACAGTCGCTGAGCTGAATCTGGGCGCTTATTAACATCCCCACTACTCTACTGAGGGTACATAAATCGCAGCGGCATTAAAAGCGCAAATTGAACTTGACAGCCATGACAATGACGTCCAAACAAAGCGACATTATAATAACTCCGGCTTATCTTATTCGCACTTGCGCGCTCATTAATCAGATATTGAATCTGACACTTCTTCTGACAACGCTGACAGTTTTCCGGAGCTGTCAAACTTGAAAAGATCAAGACGACCTGTCAAGACTAACAACAGTAGTAACCAAACGAGTCATAACTGACATTGATGGTGATGATAAGGTCAAAACAACAAGCGTTGTCAAAATTGACAGGACCATTCTGAAGTCAGAATTGACAGACCGAGAAAGGAGAAAAGTCCGCAATGCAGCAGGCTCGCAAACTTAATGAAGAACGGCTAGCGAGCGGGGGGGACGAGAGAGAGGTAAGTAACTCGATTTATTTATTCTGGAACTTATTTTACATGTTTAGGAGGGATCAAGTCTCCGGATTACAAGTCCTCGAGTCCGGCGGCGGCACGAGGGGCGCTTTCTTTCTTTCTCTCTAATTTATTTCGCCGAGCAGTGTCACCTCGACTGAACTTTTATATTATAAGCCAACCCCGGTAGCCCGTGCGTACACCCCTTCTTTCATCCCGCCATATGTAACCAATATATTTCTCGCTCACCCCATATTTACTACCACACTCACACTCACACTAACACTAACACTACCCTCACCATTCCACGATTTTATCTTATGTGACCAAATATTTTATTTTACTCATGAAATAATTTAATGACGTGTGTCAAAATTTGACAATGTCACGTGATACAAGTTATAAAATGGTAAAGACATGTTTATGGTTGCTGAACGCACCCAAATATTGTGAAATTTTGACGTTTCCCGTGGTTTTGATTTCGCAGGTAAAAAGGGTAGAAGGTAGGAAGAAAAAGAAACCCGATTAAGTCGCAAATACTGACAAACAGTTCTAGTGTCATAAGTCATAACAAAAAGAATGAAACGTAATAAATAATCATAAATTAAATATTGTAACACGCCAGTTCGTGACAGTTAGGACCGATTAAGACGAAATTGACAGATTAAGTTCGATTGTTTACTTAAATGTCATTGATCCCTCTCCATGGCACTCTGCTCTACAAGTCCAGAAAGAGGTGTGATAAGAAAAAGAATATCAATAAGAACAGAGTAAACATTAACGATACGACTAATCTGCTATCGATACGACAACAAACAACTGACACTTCGTATTCTATGGTAAATAAACACAGCGCAGATAAGAATAATTATTAACACGCTATAACCTTGACATTTTCTCCATTTATCTACCCTTTAACAATTATTAATCATTCAAATAATAACTTCCAATAATCAAATAACTTGAACAAAGGGATCTGGTTCAACAAAGTAATAGGTGGTAAAACGTACCTCGAGAGCTGAAGCGGCCAGAATCCACTCTTTTCCAGCACAGAAATCACATTACAATCACAATCACAGATCTAGACCCAACCACCGAGCAGTAATAACAACAACATCGACCGATTTAACTGACATTTCCATGTTTTTATTCGAATCGATTTACTTTTTTTTACAAACAACGGACGATTCACATGTTCATGTTCATGTTTTCGGAGAGATCCCGTCAAGCGAGCGGCGAACGATGAACGAACGAAACGAACTAACAACACACGTTCCGATAATCCGAGCGAAGATCGTACCTGCAGCTCCGGCGCTCAAACGCCAACGCGACAACGGCTCTTATGAATAAAACTAATAAAACTGCAACCGGCGCTGTTTGTTAATGAAAAGCCGTAACTCGGACATCATCACCGCCACCGCGACACCTTGAACACGAACACCGAAACAGTTCGCTACGTACAAACTACATCACAAGAAGAGTACTAATTTTGTTTGTAGTTGCGTTCGGCCGACGTCGGATATCGGAGAACGGACGAAATTACCCGAATGCTGGTAAAGTTCACCCCTGCGCTCTTATACTGTGAGCTCTGGTATTAGCTTAGCGCTACTGTTTCGAGTTATTTAATTAATTATTATTATTATTATTATTGCAACTCTGCAATAATAATTGTTATTATTATTATTCCTAGAAACGAATCGATTATCGAACGAAATCGAGCTGAATCTATGATCGAATAGCGCTTAGCGATTAACCGGTCGTGAAAAGGTATACCAGGAAACATGGTATAAGAGAGGGTGGGACTGGTTTTCAAGCTGGCGTTAGGGCCGCTACTACATCTCACCACATTGGCAACACCGCATCGCTTGTATCTATGAAGTAGCCGCCCTGTCACATGATCAGCCGCGCGGTTCATCTCGCTCCCGTTACCGCCGTTCCGTATCTCCCCTTTCTCTCACATCACTGCCAATTATTGTTATTTTATTGCTAAATGAAACAATGTTGACATTGACAGTTTATGTAATATTATGACTTATTTATAATAATAATTAATAAATTATAATGATTTATTACGCTCTAGTTTTTGTACCATTTATAATTATTTATGTTTAATTCCCTTTTTACTGAGATCAAGTAGGTAGGTGGGTAATAATAATTAGCATAACCTGTCAAAAAACGATTTAAAATAATTTAAGTACAACTGAACGCACCCACAATAATTCAAATCTCTACCGGTTATTATTATTAGAGTCCCTAAACAGCGTCCATTTCTAATACGTAGTTTGGTTATAATTGATATCTAAAATGTTCAAAATAAACTGTAATGGAGATGATGTAGGTATAATATGAAATATAATATAATACAATACATATCGAAATACCTAAAACAGTGAAACGGTAAACAGTAAACATATAAACAATAAAGACTAACCGTTGCCTGCTGCCTTGTATTATTATAGAACTAGAAAGAAAGAAAAGCGGGGAAACTGAAACAATACAAAACACAGTGTGCGGTTTTTACATGTAGCAAAAGGGGGGGCTGATGTGGTGCTGGAGTGTATTTATTATTTATTAATAACATTGTTTGCGTTCAGAAGTTCAACCTTTTGATGTGTCCCTGGGCGGAATTGCTTTAACGCTAAAGCTTACATGGATCCGCTTTTGCGCTTGTATTTCATATTCATATTTTGTATTCATGAGGTAATTGTATAAAATGACCGGGCTGTCGGTTTGCATACAAGGTTTGTTATGAAACATTCTTTATTTTACCTCCTACATGCCTATTGAGCAACATCCACGATAAAGTTTTAATAAAACCCTTGACACTTTGGGAAATGACATTATCGTGTGTCAAAGACCGACCTAGTCACTTCGTCAAACGTGTATAACCCAGAAATGGTGATTTATAAGACAAAAAGATTATAAAATAAGGCCTGTACCCTGTATCCTGTCCTACCTCTAGTGGCGGCCATTTGTTAAGAGGGCAAATGCTCTGGAAAAAATATGTTGTATATAAATGGCATTTTTGGCGTCCTGATGCGGTCTATTTTTTTTTTCGCAAAACTATTCCTATAAAGTTTACGTCTATGCTTTTACCAAACAATTGTGTCAGCAAAATCTTAAACAAAAATAAAATTCCAAATAGGTGGAACGATGCAAAAAACTAAGAAAACAAATTAAAAAATACGTCCCTGAACGGGGGCATTAAAATTATCGGCTCCATTAGGTTGTATTTGGGTGTACCGGGGGTACTCCCTGCGAAATTTCAACCCGATCGGTGCATTAAAAAAAAAAAAAAAAAATGGGCGAGCGTCTATCCGCAAAAAAAAAATTTAAGAGGAATTTACCCTCTTAACAAATGGCCGCCACTAGAGGCGTTTGAACATCTCTGACTATAACCGGACTGTCAAAACTTGAACTGACCAGAATTGACAAAACTTGATCTGACCCGGACTGATAAAATGTAACCTGGCTTGAATTTAATAACAACCCGATGGGGTAGTAAAAGGAGGGGGAATACAACTTGAACAGTTCACTTCAGTTAAATTGGATTTATAATGAAAAATTGCAACTGACCGGAACAAAGTTAACCCCCCACGTTAGTTTCGAAACGCCCCCTCCCCAAAACTTATTACCCCGATCTAAATTAACTACCCGGTATCCTCGCAAGTATCAAGTCGAAGTGAGCGAACTTTATCGCGTCTAGTTTTATCCGTCAACAACTTAAATGCACCGCAGCTTATTGTGCGGAGGCAAAGAAGAAACTTGCCTCTTGTTGCTCGGTTACAATAAAACGCCCCGGGCAGGTGGATCGCGAGTCTTTGATCTTCAGTTATTGCCAGACGCCGGCGTTTGTGTTTTCTGTTGCTCTTTGTGGCGGAAATCTAACATTTAATTACTGCAAGTCATGTGCAGGTCTTGTAATGTAACCGGAGAACTTCACCGCTCCTGTACACGTCCCCCCCGCCTCCCCGATCCCCCGGACGTCACCCGGCCGACCCACCGAACTCTCACCGGAATTCGCAACGAATGCCTCGGATAGCTTATTATTATTAAAATATCAAAATGTACGGCGTACTCCGACAAGATCCGCGAAAATAATTATTAGCGATGCCCCGGAGGTACGCAAACATACAGGGTCTCTTATTACTGCCGGTTCATTATTTCGATCGAAGAAAAAATAACCTTTCGGTAGACGGTAGACTAATTTCCGGCCAAACTGCACCTAAAAGTCTATTTATTATTTGTCAAAATGTATAATTATTCTAGTTTTACTTTTAATCAACATGTTTATCTTCTCAAGACGGTTAAAATGAGTCCAAACTCGATAGGTGTATCTTGATATTTACAAATTCACCCCCAATTATACCCCCCAATTTGTATCATAAATAAAGTAATCATTACGACTCAACATAACTTCTCAAATTAATTAAAATCGTTAACAAAATACGCTTCGCGTCGACTAAAAATTGAATAAATTATATTACTTATTAATTGGACGCCATGTTGTTATTTGGCGATCTAGGAAGTTCTAGTTCTTATAAAAAACTTTGTCTCATCAAGACGTTTAAAAAGAGCCCAAACACGATATGTGTATCGTAATATTTGAAATCACCCCCCTCCCCGTGATATCGCCGACAGGGGGGTTAAGGTTAAGTTTCTTGTTCCTCCCTTATTATATACTTGAATTTACTTGAATTTAAGTTCATAAATAAATTTTATAACGTTATTTTATACGAGACGCAAAAAACCTCTCAAGGGGGGGAGGGAGATAGGTACTGGGGGTGAATTTGTAAATATGAACGTAGATCCATCGAGTGTGGGCTTGTTTTAAAGGTCTCGAGGAGAGAAAAAGTATGCGATGAAAAAGAATGCGGCATATCTCAACTATACAAGATGGCGATCGAATAAATATTTAATGAGGCTGTTCTTTTATTCAGGAGAGTGATGTAGTTTTCATTATTACAGTATTTTTTGCAGGATGTTGAAATGTATAAAAATTTCACGACTTCGCGATTTAATACGTAATTTTTCATTTTATTTCCAATCTTTCATGCAGTCGTCGGCTGTTTGGGAGCTTTCAAATGGAAGAAGATCTACCTGCAGGCGCTGTTTTCGTTTTTAAATATTCATAATTGTCGGAATAAAAAATTCGCTAGCGAGTGATGTTCGTTGTTTTATTCGCTACGGGCGATTTTAAAAATCAATTAAACTGCCTTGGGTGTTTTGTTTCAATTATACTTTGTAGGTAATGACGCATATATGAGAGTCGCGGCGAATGTTCCTTACGCTGCTATCTCGTAAATGTTTGACGAGACTCTCTCCCGTCACGGCTAATAGTTTGATCGTCACAAGATGATGGGAATTAATTAAAGAGTTCGTTGCTTTCGATCGATTCTTCCAGGATGATGCAGCGGAAAGATCGCGCTTTTCCCGTTCGACTGCTTGCTTTCCGGGCTGTATTAATGTATCGCATAAAATTAAGCTTTACGATAAATAATGAGAGTTATATTAAAGTACGAATTCAATTATTCGGGACGTCGGCTATGAAAAAACAAATCCCCTGAAATGCCTGAATAATAAATCAAAAATTTCCCGTGTGCACAATGAGAAAAAAATAATAATGTTTTATGATTTTCTCGTCATTCTTCTCAAATATCTCATTTACAAGGATTTTTATATTATTTTAAAATAGCGTCGGAAATACGAGGAAAATATTTCTCCAATATTACTAATATTAGATAATACTAATTTAGCGAAGTTCGTTTCACTAGCACCAGACTATTTCACTCCCGGAGACGTTTAAAATGAGCCCAAACTTGATGGGTATATCTTAATATTAAACCACTACCCCCCTACCCCCCCCCTTTAGATCTACAGGTTTATCTTTACCAAATATTACCAAATTTTGGATCATTTTTAAATCACTTAAAAAGCTTCTCTAGCAGAAAGTCTCTTTTTCGCTCCTCTTAAAATAAAGCGACCCATAATTCGATGATCAATTTCGTTAATATGCGTTATAGAAAAGTCTACTTTACGGAAAAAGTTGTATCTTCTCGAGGTGTTTAAAATGAGCCCAAACTCGATGGGAGTATCTTAATGTTTACCATATCACCCCCCCCCCTCCTCGGA
Source organism: Malachius bipustulatus (assembly GCA_910589415.1). NCBI lineage: Eukaryota > Metazoa > Arthropoda > Insecta > Coleoptera > Melyridae > Malachius > Malachius bipustulatus. The sequence goes on along the minus strand of OU342638.1, from coordinate 38,405,310 downwards.
TTACGACTTGATTACACCCCATGTCGTCTTTCAACGAGGAGAGCTTCCATTTTTAGACGTTTGAAACGAATCCAAACACGATAAGTGTGTCTTTTTATTCACAAATTCACCCATCAGTGCCATGATAGGAAGGGGGGGGGGGGGTAGATATCTTAGCTGCAAACCCTATCGAGTTTGGGCTCATTTTAGAGGCCTTCAAAAGATGAAAACGTCTGAGTGGATTTAAAATGGATATTTTTGTCCACTTAGAAGCCCTCGTCAAGGTGGAAGTGGGGGGGGGGGGTGACGTCTTGAAAATTAAAACTCTATCGATATTGGGCTCATTTTAAATATCTTAGCAATTATGTCCTCAGTTTAAATAAGAAATATGTCTAGGTTCCTCCCCTTCCCCCCCCCCCCTGTAACATACCATATCAGATATTAGGTTTCTTTACTGGAAATTCTAATTATTATTTGCACCAGAATTGTTATCTCATCAGGACGTTTGTGATATTTACAAATTCACCCCCCAATACCGTATCAAAAAGGGGGGGGGGGGGAGTTCTTTAGTAGTTTACCAACCTCAAACCTTATTGATTTTGGGCTCATTTTAAAGGTCTTAAAGAGAGAAAAACATTTATGTGTATAAAAAAATCGGCATATTTTGTCTACGGGTTAAAATCATTAAAAAATAGACACTATACGTCAGGAGAGGGTTAGATATCTTAAAAACATAAATTCTATCTAAATCAGTTAAAATCAGACTTTTCATCTCTTCAGGACGTTTAAAATGAGTCCAAACACGAAGGGTGTATCTTTATATTTACACCGCCTCCCCCCCCCCCTCCCCGTCATTACCGTGAATGCAAACCTTGTCGTGTTTGGGCTCATTTTAAAGGTTTTTAAGAGAGAAAAACGATTATGTTGATATAAAGTCGTTACATCTTGTCCGCGTAGTAGAATTGTTAATAATGCCGAGTCATCGTCAAGCGGCGGGGGGGGGGGGGTATCTTAATAATGCAAACCCTATCGAGTTTGGGCTCGTTTTGAAGGTCTTTGAAAGAGAAAACTATGCGTACAAATAAAAAATTTCTACACATTTTCTACACGCAATAATGAAGAAAAATACATCTGTAGTTAAGAATTTTTTTCATTTTATCTTCTCATAAGAATCATATTAATGATAAACGATGACACATCTGTCAAAAATAAATCGATCTAATTGTCCCTGTCATTTCTGTCATACCTGAATCAATCTCTCGTGACCTTTGGCGCGGTTTTCGTGGAGTTTCTCGGGAACCGTCGGACGGATTTAATTTAAATTTTCACCAGATTGGTCGTAAAGCTGGAGGCAATGTTCGCGTGGCCAGCAGGACGAACGGGAGGGCTCGAAAAAAATCGTATGACTAAACGCGGTTCCCTCGTTGCGTTGTAGAGTTACAGTGTACCTATACTGCCGGCTCGCGGCTCGTGTATGTTTGGAGGCATTAATTTACATATTTGGATGGTGTTATCCACGGCTCGATGGCCCCAGTCAATAAAGCAACAGTTGTAGATAATAAAGCATGCCAACATTCATGTTATACACAAACAACGCCCTCCTCTTACGCCTCAATTCGCCGATACATCCGCAATCAACTCATGAAAATTAACATTTCCCTGCTCTCTGATCGAATCGATAAAAGCCAGTAGATAAAACAACGACCGATGAAAACCGCTCTCTACTGTGTGCTTCCACAATATAACAATGCCCAACAATCGCGTTTATTATTTGCATAAGTGATTATAAGAATTGTTATTGTTTATTGGTCGGTTTCGCTCTTTTTAGGACTCATCATCATCATCATCTATCTATCTAAATGTGAGAATAGAACTATATAGAACTACCCTGGATTGGATCGAATTGAATGAGTAATTTTTTAGGGAACAACAATAGGGGATGATAATTTGGGGGAAAAAATGTCTGTGTCATTGTTTGAGGGATGCGTTATCGTGCGCGATTAGAGCAATGTCTTCCCCGTCATTATATTTGAATTAGGACTATCTCTTGACATAATGGGGTAAATAAGTGTAATAATACTAATCCCGGTCCGTATTTATATGGAAATGGAGAAAGAGCCGGGAGTCGTTTCCCGGCCCGGCTGAATAATAGAAAGGCCGTGATGTGCCCGAGCATTAACCTAATGAGGGAATGTCGTGTCAAACGCGGAATCGATGCCAGGCCAGTTTTAATTATTAAACAGGGAATTATTGTTGTTGTCTGTACTAAATGCGATAGGATCACGTGTTTTTGTGTTTCTTTCCACAAAACACTCGTTATTTATTTATCGCGGTTAGAGTAGTATAGGTACTTACTTGCGCACAGTTGCTTTTTACTTTTTAATAATCGTAAATACCTACAACAAATTTCGGCCTTAATTTCATTGTAATGTAATCGATTGTTGCGCACCGATTACAATAAAACGATCATTTACTCCCATTAATGTAACAAAATGCTTGTTTTTTCACTATTATGAAGTAATCGGCATTTTGAAAATTACCATTTTCCCGGGTTATATTTCAGTGTCTTAATAAAGCGGCCCACCCACGGGCAATTTATTTACTATAATATGAAATCGATGAAAAATTAACAACTTTTCTAATTAAATAACATGGAGGAGTTAAAAATGTAACTATTGGTTGATCATTGAGCCGTTTGGAGACAATTAATTAATTGACAATAATATTTTGCAATATTTGGGCAATAAATTGTCCGTGTATGGGCCGCTTAACACCAGCGAACGCTGCAGTAGCTGTGACTACTGTGACGCTTGTGTGATTGATTAATGGTAGTATTATTGAGTATGTGCGCGCGCATCTATTTACGTCATATTAATCATTATATCGTGTGATCCACAAAATTTTTCATCAACTAGTGCTTTGGAAGAGAGAGTCATATCTGAGCTCATTTTCCTAAAATAATTTTAAAATAATTTTAGTAGTTCAAATTCTCATGTGTCATATTTAATTTCAATTCCTATCAGTTTCATTAAAATATTAAAGATATTACTAAACACCTACTTAATTGCCACATTTTTATGATTCATGCCATTTTTGACCACCATTCTTAATAAATTCAGTTATTGTTTTTGTGTTGGAATTGAAGTGAAGTTATAAAATGGTAAATTATAAAACTCAAACTCGAACTGAAACGTCAAATTGAATTGTTATTTTATCCTCGTTCAGAAAGACAGTATATTCTGTGTTTCTGAGATAACAACGACTTAGGGTACCTGCATTACCGACACTAGGGCTCTTAAGCGTCAGTGTCGGTAATACAGGTACCCCACAACGTACTCAGCAAGCAGACGTCGTTACTATAATAGGTTAGTTTCTTTACTCAACAAAGTTCATTATGCAATGCAAGTAGGTACATAGTCATGTTTTTATTTATTGTTTTATGATTTGTAGATCATTGATTGGAGTAGTTAGTAGTTCACTTACACATACACACCTACCGATTGTTTGTGTTTTATCTGGCAGACATGCTTCATTTTATTCAAGGCAATAATAGTTGACGAAAAATTTTGTGGATCACACGATATTAATTAAATGATAGATTTGATGATAGATAAATTACTGTTACCATTGTAACAATAAATAAAAAGAAGATGCATATTTTTAAATTGGTTGAGTTGCGGTCATTTTAATTGAAAAGTTACTTAATGTTTCGAAAAATCCAGTCACCAGAAAAAATTATTAATTTTGTGAGTGAATCTATTTTTTTATTGTTACTTAACCTAATAATGTTATACTGCCTAGGCAGCAAATTAATATTTTTAATTGCTCCCTATCATCAGGCTTCCGAAGTAGAATGTCAATTGTGACAAAAATATGGTTAAATAGAAACTAATAACATAAAATTGCATTTTATTACTCTCCACGAATTTTCAGAAAAATCAACTTTTTCGTAAAAATTCCGCTATAATAGGGCATTTTGTTTTTTAATTTTTTGACTCCAATCTGACCTGGAACTGAAATAGCCAAGAAAAAAGTTGATCGAAAAAAAAATTCCGTCAAATAGATACAAAGAAGCTGTTATAAATTTTCTTGAAAATTTCCTTGAAATTTATTTTTCATTTTTGATCTACTCGTTTTATATTCTCATGAGCTCATGTCTTCCATAAAATAACGGGAAAAAAAGCAGCAACTAGAGACTTAATATTGAAAACAGTAAATTCTTATATGAAACAATTTTTAAAAAAATTCAAAATTAGTATTTTTTGTTCCTTTGCCACATAAAAACAATTTTTGTGCTCAAATCTGGCACAATTTATATCATTTTTTCATAAAATGACACTCTAAATTTAAAGAACAGTCACAAATAACAGAGAAGAATCTACTTTATGTAAAAAAATTTCCCCAATCGATTAATGTTCCATAAATCTCCCCTAACACTGCCTAAATTATTGTAAGAAAGTTAATAGATCTGCTACTTTCAATCCTGGCTCTCTCGGCTACGTCATCATCGCTATTACTGTACAACGAATTGTTACCGTAGTCACAACAATGTTGACGTTTAGATGTAGAAGCGATTAAACGATTATATGACGAATTTGACCTAATTATTTCTTATTATGATAATAATTATCGAAAAGTTTATTGTTATTAACCTAAAAAACAACAATTTGTGGTTCTATTTTTATAAATATCACAATTCAGCGTCAAAGTATTTATAAGTAATTAATTCAGGTAAATATTAAACGATCGGTTCCTGATTTGACTCGATTTTACGTCATACGTCATAAGTCAATACGTCATACTTCATAACGTGTCAAGCAATGACATATCAATAATGAAATGAAATCAACAAAGTGAGAGTTATATTTTGACGTTATTGTTATTAATTATTTATTTTTTATTTTAATTATTTAACTTTCTTTTATTCAAATCATTAATTATTCTTTATTAACACGAATCAGTGCTGCCCGTTCGACGCTCAATCGTCTCTGTTTCATGATGCATCAACACTGCAATAATTATTACAAACCCAAGAGCAATAATGGATAAGTGACACGATTACCAGTACCCTCAGTACCAGTTGTAGGACCAAGAACTGGAAACAATTAATAAGCTAATTGCTCGAGTCCTGGACCTGGTAAGTCTCCCTTAAAATTTTATTTCATAAATCACCACGATTACATTTATTTCACCTGCTCGTAGAGACAAATTTAACAATGGAAGACTTCGATATCGAGAAACACCCAGACCCACCCTCGGACTACGTTAACTGGACCCTGAGCCACTTCAAGGTGGACGACGAGACCGGCAACTTCAAGGAGGACCCCGGCTACAACAACAACGACTCCGGCGAGAGCTTCAAAATCGAAATAACCCCGCAGCACTCTCCCGAGTTCAAGATCGAGGTGACCGCTTCGTCCGACCCGCTCGCCGAGCTCGATCCCTGGGAGTCGCTTCAGGTGAACCAGTCCTACCAACAGCACCAACACCAGCACCAGCACCACCAAAACCAGCATCCGGACCCGCAACACAACAACGACCAGGACCAGGAGGAACCGCTGAGTAAAGTCGATCTGGGGCACATTTGCGAGATAGTCGGGAGCGGTGGCGGCAAGAACCCCGACCACGAGAAGCAGTACATTTGTCTCTACTGCGGCGACCAGCACAACTGGATCAATCTGTCGCTGCACATGCGTTTCGGGCACAGCAGCAACGACAAGGTGATCCTCTGCAAGCGGTTCAACTGCGAGTACCACACGAAAATCGCCCACAACAAGCAGGACATCGACCCGTTGCTCCTGACGACCGAAGACAAGGAGCCCGGTTGTAACGTCCCGGCGAACAACGGGGCCGGGGCCGGGGCCGGGGTTGTCGATCTGGGGGCCACGGCGGCCGCAGCGGCCGCGGCCGCCCTCAACGAGATCCACAAGTGCGTGCACTGCGATTTCCAGACGAAGAAGAAGGCCGGCCTGAAGGAGCACGTCAGGCTGATGCACGTCAAGGAGGAGGAGCAGCAGCAGCCGCAGACGCTGCACAGCTGCCTGATCTGCGGCTTCCAGACCAAGTACAAGTACGGCCTGAAGAAGCACTCGAAGAAGCACGGTGAGCTCGCCCTGCACAAATGCTCGTTCTGTGATTACCAGACTATCAAGCCGCTGCTCGAGGAGCACATCAAGTTCAAGCATAGCGAGTCGTTGGAGAAGGCGGCGCCGGCGCAGGATTAATCTATCGGTCGGGTATCACTCTTGTTTCTTTGTTTGTCTCTCTGCAGCAGCTGTCTCTCTTCTCTTATCGTCTCAGCCCCTCCTTCAATTGAATGATTCGCTTGTTAATTGGTATCGTTAACGGAAAAAAGTACTTACTAAACAACTAAATGTCATAATCATCATCATCACTGATCAGGGAAAATTGTGTGAGGTTATAATCATTGTGATAACAAGCTGAGCTCAAATATGTCAATTGTCGCTTGTCGTTTGTCATCAAAGGGATGAGGTTTTAATAATAATTGTTTTTGAATTTCCCTGTCCAATCTATGTTTGTTTAAATTGTTGGAGATTTTATTTAAAGAAGGGCTTGTCAAATAATTCTGCCCCAAATCGGGATTAATTTTTCAAGAAGACATCTGTCAAATTTGACCTGTTCTTTCAGCTGTCGCTTGTAACCTGTCTGGGATTTTAATTTCTTTTTCCAATAATCAATTGCATTCTGAGAGATGGTGCCCATGCCGTGTGGGGGGTTTTAATTCGATCCAATCAATCTCTCTCTGGAGCTGGTTTGTGTACTGTTGCAAGGAAAAAAGAGCTGAACAAGAATGCGTTTACCATCCATGTTGTATGTCGCTTTTGACATTTGTCACATCAAATCAAGTCTCATTTTAGGGGTGTTCCAATTGCTTGGAAACACCGATTCCGGGATCGTTGCAATTATTGTTTTGGAGGGTATAAAAAAAGTCGTTTCTAAAAAAATGTGCCTAATTTTATTCATCGTTGTATCGTGACAGATTTTGAGGTAAAGTGCCTGAAAAAATGCCAAAATGTGCCTTCAGATCGGAGAATTCGCAGCTCACCTTTCTAGACTCTTCTGAGCCGTTTACTTGACAGAGACATTGTTTTAAAAGGAGAATCGACCGGATCGTTTTGCCGACAGACTGTCACTTGTCAAAATTTGATGTTAATTTTGTTATAAAGAATATGATAAGACAGAAGTGAAGAGGGGGATCAAACGATCTGGTCGCTTCCGATTATTTGACAGTTATGACAATTTTAATTAATTTATAGCGATTTTACAATGCGAACGATCAATTTTTATACACACTTATACAAGTAAAGAATGACAATCTTGCATGTTCATAGTTCCAGTTACTTTCAGGAGACTTGCATCACTCGACTACGGTCTCCCTGGCGGCTCGCTGGCCGCGCGGCCACTCGATAAATTGACCGACCGTTTTAAACATGTTTTTATTAATTAATCCTGGTCGCGTTCGATTTGTCGCGTATGAATTTTGGGTCGCGGCGGCGAGGTCGCTGGTGCGCGGGAGCGTTTAGAATAAAAGAAAAGACATATTTTCACACTTTCAGTCTCCTGAATGCAATTTTTTTAAGACCGAGTATACTTTTTGCAATTAATTAGTATAATAACGCACTAGTGGTAAAGATTAAATTAATTTATTAGCCTAAGTTGTTATGTTATTACACGATGTCTCAAAGATGGTGCGCCGTTTTTGCGCTGGAGTAGATGAATTGTTTACCGTGAAGATGGCGGTCGATTTTTGGGGCCTCGTGAGGTTAAATTTTTGTACAATTGTAAATTGCAGCTTGTAATGTTCTACAATTGTTTTGTTATATCGATAGGAAATAATTTATTATTTATATATTTTTGTATCGTCATTTTTTTGGCCAGGTGATTACTATATTATTATTATCAATTATTATATTATTATTATATTATTTTATTTAATATGACATTGTTCACATCGGTGGTTTTATGGAACTTTTAACGGACGTTGAGAGGTTTATATAATATACAAGACGTAAATATAGTTAATATATTTTGCATTGTCCATTGCATTATCCTATGTAAACAACATTTATTTATATTACGATAAAATATTTTATTTATTTTATCATTTTGTTTTATTATTTAACTCCTTTCAACTCACTTGGGTCTCCCGATGACGTCATTATTAACACATCTGGCATTTTATCAATTATTTTCAATTTCCTTATCTCTTATTCGACATTTTCATAAACGTAAAATCACTTTAAAAGTAGGAAATCGTAATAATAAAAAGAGTACTGGCAGCTTTCATTGGTCTCCAGTGACATCACGTTGCGATATTTGTAATCACGGACATAATAACAGTAACTAAACTCTTCAACGGCGGTATATGACATATGCATATGACATGTTAGAACTGCTATTATTTGACATTGCAAAGATAATTATAAATGTCAAATTAATGGAGGCTCACGGACGTAATAAGAAACATAGCTCTCATTTATTCACAGACTTAATAAACACAGACAGCATCAGCATCACGTTCTAGAATCTGAATCTGGACATGCGCGTAGGACTCGACGAGCTAAAAACAGAAAGATATTATGTCTGCACCGTTGTATTTCCCTCCATATCCAGGCCCACACTAGCAAAATATACGTACACCACAACATTAAAAAAAAAGCAGCCGCTGTCACTTGTCAAATCATTGTTCAGTTCTTAGCTCTAAGATCAGTAATTGTGAATCGTGATCAAAATTACAAGTAATTAAAAAAAAAATGGTGATCTCAGGGACACAACTGGAAGTGACCGACCCGGTGAAGATCCTCAAGCTCTACCAGAGCCTCTGCGACAATCAAAGTAGGAACTTGGAAGTGAAACTGAACAGTTACTTCCGAACCGAGTCAGATTCGACTTCGGTGTTTCCCATAAACATATCTGGCAAGCACGAAGCGACCGTTCAAACGCTCAACAGCGCGATCTTGAAGAGCGTGCGAGTCGTCATGAGTAACGCTTGCCGCGACGGTGTAATTAAAATGGCGAACGAGCCAGCCTGTTCGAGTCCAATTCTCCATCCCGATTTACAAGGCCTGATCAAGGAGGTCGCTGCCGGGAATCCCGATCACAATATGCAAGGCGATTACATGTGCGTTCCGGTTATTAACTGTCACGCCCCGGTTTTCATCTACTGTTTCGTCAATTCGACAAAAAACGCCGATTTCGTCGTTCGATTGGTGAACGAGTGTTTCCGTTTCTGCCTGGCGCCTATCCTCAACGTGATGGCGCTAGAAGAAGAGGCGCGTGTCAAACATCAATGCCAGTCGTTGTTGCAGGTGGCCAGGAAGTTCCTCTCCTGTCTCGGTAATCTCGACTCGTTACTGAAAGAAATAATGACCGAAGCGAGACGTCTAACAAACGCGGAACGCTGCGCTTTATTTCTGATCGATTTCGAAACGAACGAGCTAGTCGCGCGCGTCTTCGAAGGTCTCGCTGGAGGCCATAAGAGCAACGATATCCGCATAAGCATCAAACAGGGAATCGTCGGACATGTTGCAACGACTGGAGTGCTCCAGAACATCCACGACGTCCAGGTGAATCCCCTATTTTGTCCGTCGTTTGATCAAGCGACTGGTTTCAAGACGCGCAGCATACTTTGCTTTCCGATTTTTGATCAAGGCAGAGTGATCGGTGTGGCGGAGTTGTTGAACAAACGAGGAGACGAAATGTTCGATTCCCTTGATGAAGAAGTGGCGACCACTTTTGGGGTGTACTGTGGAATCTCCATACGTCACGGGTTGTTGTATAAGAAGCTTCAAGATGCCAGGGAAAGGAATAAACTTTGCACTGAGATGATGATGTATCACATGCGCGTTCATAACTCCCAAGTTGCTGATGTCCTGCTATGTCCTTCTGGACACTCCCATCCTGATTTGGATAAATTCAGCTTCTCCCCAAGAGATATAATACTTAAAGAGTCTCCCTGTTTCGTACTCGAAATGATCCGGCAGTTGAATTTTATCTCAACCTTCGAGATCCCGAGAGAGACTTTCGTACGTTTCATTCTGTACGTGCAGAAAGGTTACCGGGATACTCCTTACCACAACTGGTACCATGCCTTCTCGGTCGCTCACTTCGCTTATCTCTGCATTAAGAATTTCAAACTAGAAGAGAATAGATACTTGACAAGTCTAGAAAACTTCTCCTTGTTCATCTCTTGTCTTTGCCACGATATAGACCATCGGGGAACCACCAATTCATTCCAGAAACAATCCAACAGCACTCTAGCCTCCCTCTATTCCAGCGAGGGATCTGTAATGGAGCGCCATCACCTCAACCAAACAATCTGCGTCTTAAACACCGAAGGATGCAACATCCTGGAAACCCTCCCCAGTGACCAATACAAGAAGTGCCTCGACTACATCAAAGACATGATCCTAGCTACGGACCTCGCGAACCACTTCAAGGGCTACAAATGGCAGCTCGCGATGGTCCAAGAGGGCTACAAGCCGAACAAAAAGGAGCACCGCTACGCCTTGGTGAGCCTCCTGATGACCTGCGCGGATCTCTCCGATCAGACCAAACCGTTCAAGCTGGCCAAGCGGGTCGCGCAGAACGTCTGCGAGGAGTTCTTCAGACAGGGCGACCTGGAGAAGCGGATGGGACACAGTCCCATATCGATGATGGATCGGGAGACCTGCTCGGTGCCGGATCTCCAGATCGAGTTCATCGGGAAGATATGCTTGCCCGTTTACAAGATCCTGACGCTCGCGTTCCCGGCCGGGAAGGCCCTGCTGGACGAGGCGAAGAACAACATGTTCTGCTGGGAGGTCGCGAAGAGGGTGCTGAAGTGCAAGACCGGCGTCGATATGATCTCGTTGGACATTTTACGGACCGTACCGTTTGAAGATGAGGTCTTGAATATCGTGAAACAGATCAAAGGGAGTAAAAGGTGACGATATGACAATAAAAACGTGTTTTGTTATTGTTAATGAAATAATTGTCTGTTAAATCGCGATTAAGAAATAAAATAAATAATGGACTAATTAATATTATAAGTCAAAAAAAATTTCATCCGTTTAAATTATTTTAATTTCATATAATAGTTTCAACGTATTCGTCTGAAAGTGGTGCTGGTGACTCTGCCGTCACTAACAACTGCCTAGCTTTCCAGTTTTTATTATTATATCTGTGATCAAAGTGACACGCGCAAGCGCAATCGCTACATGTGAATGAGCTAGGTTTTTGATTGTTATTTCAAAGAAGACATAAATATTATGGTTTTATTTGTTAATTCAAATAATGTAATATTATTAGTAAGTCTGGTAAAGGATTATTAATTATTATTTATGATGACGCGTTTTATCTATACTTCCTTTTCATAACTTGTTTTCTTCCTTATGTTTTATACTCAAAGGTATCGCCCGATGACGTTCATTAATATGAATGACAATGACAAGAGACGCGCGCAAGCGCAAATGCAAATGTTTTGTTTAAATTAAAATAATTATTACAATCATCATCATCAAATTACAATAATTACATGCGTTTTCAATTTTAAAGTGATCATTTTATTTTATTAATTAATGGCAATATTAATGTTGTGGAAGGATTAATAAAACTAGTGACGTGATAATTTCTATTTTGAGCGAATCAACGAACATGTCAATGTAAGCTACAACGTAGGAGACAAGGAGAGGAGAATCTAACCTCACTTCTTTGAGTGTTTATTTTTAATTTTTCACACCATTTAATTAATTTCATTAAGATCTGCCAGAATAATATTAAGGTAAACCAGAAGAATCGCTTTTATAACACCAAGAACATCAGAAATGTCAAAATTAACCTATAAAAGGTATACCAAGAGCTCCAAAGAAACCCCAAAGAAGACTTGTGATGGGGATTTTTCTGCAGGTTTTTCAATCGAAGGAGCTGAAAGCACCAGCAGCAGCACCAGCGAATCCAATAAAATAACGCAAGCCCTTCTCAAAGAGTATTACGACAACAAGCTGGATTATCTAAGCGATGATTCTAGCGACGTCGCTGAGTCAAACGATGTCATTGCTGCCGAGTCAAGCGATGTCATCGCTGCTGATTCTAGCAATGCCAGTGAAAACATTCCAGGTATCTCAAAGAATGTGAAGAAGAAGAAGAAGAATCCCGAAGTGGAAAAACTATTGCAGAAAGCGATTGTCACTCCGACTTTTGAGACCGTCCAGAACGTCCCTTCTATCGAATCAGAGAAGAGATTAAAGCTCGCCAGAAAGGTAAGTCCGATCGATCAACTAATGGATCCTTTATTCAGGCAATTACTAACAATAATAATTACAGGCGGAACGGTTGAAAACGAAAGGCTCGAAATGGTACGGATTACCGTCGACGGAGGTAACGGAAGAAATCAAACGCGACCTCGAGATAATCAAGATGAGGTCCGTGCTGGATCCGAAGCATTTCTACAAGAAGAACGATCTCAAAGTGCTCCCGAAGTATTTTCAGGTAACGTTTATCGGATAATAAAACTTTTGTTTTATCGTGTAATCGTAATTTCAGGTGGGCAAGGTGCTGGATTCGCCGCTTGATCACTACAACAGCCGGTTGACCCGCAAAGAGAGGAAGACGACAATCGCGGACGAACTGCTCGCCGACTCGGAGTTCCGGAGGTACAGCAAGAAGAAGTACCAGGAGATTATACAGGAGAAAGCGAAGACGCATTACAAGGCCTGGAAGCAGGCAAAGAGGTTGAAGAAGAAGAATAAATAGTTTTGGATCGTTGAAATGAGTGTTGGGATCGTTGTTATGTTGAATAAAGTAATTTTTATGGTTAGATTTACTGTTTGATCCAAAAATACAACTCTGCTTTGACAGTTGTTGTTTCAACATTTGAATCTGTTCTTCTGTGGGGACAAATGTCTCAATTTGATCACATTGCGTTGAAAAATTGATTGTATTATTTTTCTCTTGCTCCCTCAATATGGGTAAATAAATAGGGCAACTTATAATTTCTTCAGTTTGAAAGGATCACTAAATTGCAAGTCACCATAAAATATGACAAAAGCTTCAAAATTGGCACTGTTTCTTTGAAAAAAGGAAACACTTACTTGAAAGAAGTCCACGATTTCCTATTGTTAGTTTGTCAAAGTTTAATAAAAGAGTATAAAAAATTAGAAATTATATTATTATCCCATCCCGGATGTTTTTAAATTACAGTTGGCTATGGAATTTATTGTAATTGAGGCCAGAGTAATAATTTCTGATAAACTGAATGAATCCAGTAACAGCAATGTAAACATTGTCTGATCTGTTCCTCTATCCAGAAGTAAAAGTGCTCGGTGAGGGTGTTCAAGAGTCTTGAATAACTTTGAAACGAAGTGAGGGTTAATAATTTGAAGGTCTTGTAGTGAGAGTAGTGATTTAAAAGACTTCAAGTGGAATTTTATGCAGAGGTTATAAGAGTAAATAAATTCAAAAGAATGAAAGTTATTGGTTTTTATTACAAACTATTATTATAATTTAATGAAGATACATTACAATATCTACGATGCATGATCAAACTAGCTTCTCTTCGTGTTTCATATGATGAACATCGTTGACATTTGTAGATTTTTACATGGTCCTGTTTAGAATGTTGAGTGAAAACATTTTTGAATTTCGTTTCATATGAACATTCCCCACATTTGTACACTTCTGACTTTTTTGAATGTATAAATTTATGATGCAAGGTCAAAGCAGATTTATATTTTGTTTCAAATGAACATTCCTGACATTTGAACATTTCTGGATCTTTTGAATGTTTACATTTATGATGCGAGGTCAATAAATGTTTATATTTAGTTTCATAAGTACATTCCTCACATTTAAATACTTCAGCATCTTTTGAATGTTTAATTTTATAATGTTGAGTCGAAGCACTTTTATTTTTCGTTTCATAAGAACACTCCTGACATTTGTGCACTTTGGCATCTTTAGAATGTTTACTTTTATAATGTACAGAGAAATAGTTTTTATTTTTTGTTTCAAATGAACATTCTTGACACTTGTACACTTCTGCATCTTCTAAATGTTTATATTTATAATGTTGAATGGCATAACCTCTATATTTTGTTTGATAAGAACACTCCTGACATTTGTACACTTCTGCGTCTTTTAAATGTTTTATTTTATAATGTACAGTCAAATTGCCTTTATGTCTCGTTTCATAGGAACATTCCTGACATTTGTACAATTCAGATTCCTCAGAATGTTGTAGTTCATGATAGTCTGTATGGCTTCGGCTTGTCATTCCAGTCATCTCCGATTTTGGCTTATGCTCTTCAAACTCGACTTCTTCTTTCAAGGCCACATCATTTTCTGGGAGCATTTCAGCATCACATCGGGAGTCTTCCGGTTCCTTTTTGATATGGTCCAGGACATCATCGAAATGATTGTTGAAGTCAGACAGATCCTGGAAATTCTGATTGGTCTGTTCATTTTCCCGTTTCAACTCTGGGAGTTTGGAGTCGCAATCGAACTTACGATCTTCCACTATTTTGGTTTGGATTACTACTTCTTCTCCATGCTGAGGAGTGCAACAATTACCTTCTTCGGAACTCATGTTGATGTTTGGCAAACAATTATAATTTAGGAAACAACATTAAATAAAACCAGCAATATCACACCGAGGAAACATGAACATGAACAAACAAAAAAATCCAACTTTCCATATTCCATTATTCCAATAGGAATAGGTTAGGTTAGGTAGGGACTTTGTTCATAGACCTAGAATATAATGGACGAAACCTTGAGACTAAAATTTGTTGCCAACCAAAGTTAGGCAACCATACATACAAGTAAGGGCAAAGAGACGTATTCAATTCAACAATACAAATTCAAACAAAGAATAATCAAAAATTCCGCATTCTTATTGGTGTTTTTTGAGTGATAGAACAATTAATGTTAATATTATTATCTGACATTAGTATAAATAAATAAATATTTATTATTGGCCTTGTATGGAAATTGTAGGTGTATAACAAATAGATCTGATTTTAATATCCATACTGGTTAAAAGCATATTTATATTTACTTTAAATATCTTCTCTGTCGATTTAAAATTTAATATTAATAATGGTCCAGTCTTGTGCAGCTTATAATTGTGTAAATCGTGTATCAAAATTAACAGATATATCTTTTCATAGGTAAGTGAAACATTTTATCTCTGTAATTGTAATAAATAGTTAATCTATTAGAATTACCCTATAAAAACAAATAATAAAGTCGTGTTATTATAATTTTTATGCATTTATTTTCTTATTCTTTAAAAATAACCATGTTCTTCCTATAAAATACCTATTGCCCGTATTCACAAACGATAATTTCCTAAATAATTACGTAATCAATTATCCCCATCTCATTCTATTGCAAAAAAACTGCATGTCTCCATCTCACTCATTTAATTAATTACGTAATTATTTAGGAAATTATCGTTTGTGAATACGGGCATATGTGAAATAAAAACAAAAAATTTGAATTTCGTATTATTTCTTCATATATTATTTAGTAGTTTTTGCCCTTACAAGAAATGTTGGTTGCCTACCTTACACTGTAAGGTAGGCAACCAACATTTCTTGTAAGGGCAAAAACTACTCTTACACTGGCAACAAACTTAGTACAGTAAAGCATTGACAACTATCAGTCCATTATATTCTAGGTCTATGACTTTGTTCTTGTGCCTGACAGATGACAAACGACTATGAAGTTTAACTTCAAGTGTGGAAGAAAAAAAGAAATGTCAATGTTTCGTTTTCGTTATTGATTTCACATTATTACAAATACCTTGATAAAATGCATTTACCTAAAAAATTAATAAATCATTCACAAAAACGCCGTGTCCTAGCTGCATCCGGGTAATGCGTTGCGTGCGATGCGGGGAACGCACGCAACGCAAACTCGCACGAGAAATTTTTAGTGTGTCCTAACTGAATGCGTGCGGTGCGGGCGAGAAAATGGTTTCCAATCCAACTATTTCTGGTGCAGCTTCAGATTAAATACGTTTTAATTTGGAAACCAGTAGGTTGTTGGAGCTTGAAAGACTTGAAAATCACAAAAAGAAACATGTTACTTAAGAGAAAGAAACAATAAGACGCAAGTAATCTATAGAAATAGGTATAGATTTGATAGATAGATAAATAGCAGGTAGGTTAAATATAAAAAGGTCTACAATAGAAGTTAATAGACCTCATACTTACTTTAAAAGCCTAAATTCGAGACATTTTCACATTCCCAGTGTACCTTGACTCTTGTTCTTGTAAAATAGATTTCTCTTATTGCACAAAATGTTTCGCTTTGGCACGAAGGCAATCGAAATTAAAAAAATTTCCTGCCCGCCGCAAAAATCGCAAGATTTTGACAGATGAAAAAACTAAATATTTCAATTTAAAACAATGCGTGCGTTGCGGTGTCGTTTTATCGTACGACTTTGCGGGCAAACGCGTCTACTGAGGACACTCCCATTGCTTTGCATGTGTTTTATTTTAATCGTTCCCCGCAACGCACGCACGCAACGCACGCAACGCAGTCCCCGGATGCAGCTAGGACGCGGCGTAACACATCAAAGTGTACATCAAAGTGTTAAATGTGGTAATGGCGCTATATGGCTAACATCGAATCTTAAAAAGAATCGATTCTTCTTCTTCTTATGGTTTATGGCCTTTAGCGTTCACCCGCTATTTGGCCAGCACATTATTCTTGTAGTGTATTTTTTTAACAAAAAAATGTATTTGTGTAAAATTAGACAAGGATTTATTTTTTGATCGACTTTTTTCAACTATACTTGACGATATTAACGATAACGATTCATTTAATATTATATGAGCGATTATGTAGCAATTATTCACGAGATGATTGTCATCATCAAGTGAATACTATGGCCATAATTGCGAATGTGATACTATGCTTTTTCTACTCTTTTATATAAAAAAACAATTTCTAATTAAAATATTATTTATGTATTTATTTTACTGCTTGGAACAACTTCTAGTACCGAGTACCAACTACGCACGCGTGGATTCAGAGTAATGTCAATTATCGTTCCTATTTACAGCTTTGCTCTCTCTTTTACTGCTTTTGATTGGTCCAGGAGCGAGTATTATGAATTATTGTTAGTGGTTGTGTTGTGATTCTACAAGAGCGGGGTATTATGAGCTATAATTCATAATAACCTTCATAATTATTCATCCAAAAAGCTCTAATAATAATTGACATATTAATTATTCAATAAGAGTAGAAAAATATGTTTTCTGTATTTCAAAACTTTAATTTTTACTCAAAAAAATAAGAAACAAAAATTGTTAGTTTTCATGTTTGTTAATAAAAGATAAAAATACAACTTATGTTCATTGTCATTAAAATTTATTGTAAAACGTTTAAAATAAGATTTATATTCTACAAAGGTACCTATACGCTATATCTTCTACTACAGTTTTGTTCTACACTTCTACAATGCTTTATAGTTATTGACGAACAATTATTCAACTAGAAAATTGAGGAATGAGAGAAGTAAATTAAAGTCTAGCGGTTACAACATTATTTATTTACAAAAATCTACATAATAATATTATTTCCGATTTTTTTGCTCGCAAAACCTCATGAGTTTACTGTCTAATTATATTGAGCCGGTTAGTATGAACCGAAGGTATAGGCTAAGTAAGTATCGGATGTTTGCGGCGCGCGCGCCTCCTCGTGGATTTTTTTCGCACTTTCGTGCGGCAGTATAACCAAATACGCTAAAATATTAATACCGGACACTCCTATACCTATAGCATTGCAACAGGTTGCGTCCATTTTAGCAGCGCCACCAAGCATGAACTGGGACCACTAAAAATTAAATTTGGTGAAACATAGCGGGAGTTTTAAATATCAACGCTGAATAGAAAATCTCTTAAAATTAATTAGACGGAATAGACGGAGGAAATTGGGACGAAGAATTATAATACAACAATAAACAACAAAGTTTTCAATATGTTTATTATATTAACAATAATTAACTACTATTACACACAATATTATTAATATCTTTAGGTATGAATATTTCAAAAAGATTTAATCGCTATATACCTAAGTGTAAGCCTTTTATTTGCCGCAATTCCAATAATGTGCTTCCTTGCAGTTTTAAAGGTCTATTATTTGCTGGATTAATTAACAAAATTTTCCTCTTTGAAATGATCAGTACAAAATAATATGGTGAGAAATCGGCTTCGACACTCCACACTTTTTCAAAATTTCGTCATTCATCGATGTTATTATAACCTATTTCTTGTTCCTATTTCCATCAGCATAGTTATAAAATATTAATAAGTTTATTTACGCGGCTTCTATAAAGTTAACTTTATACATAATTCTTAATTCTTGCGCTTGGAACACCGTGGAAAGATCTGGACATGCTTAACAATCCATAGTTGGAGCAACCGCACACAGCACACAGCACATATTTTCCAGACATTATGTTCACTTTAATACAGCGGTACAGGTCGACACATCTAAGGTGGCCGCTGAGAGGCGCAGATCGCGAAGCGAGAGGTTTTTAGAAAGAAAGCGACATATTCAAACCATGCCTGTGGTCGGTACACCGAGTATCAAAGTTCTTGACTAAAAATGAATTTTCTGTAATTAATGTTAAAATACGGAATTTTATTACTTTAGTAACGACTTTTGTATCACGACTTTGGCCAAAAAGTATTTTATTTTTAATATATGAAGATGCGGTCACCATAATTCACAACTCACGAGCACGAGGTTTAGCTCAATATTTTTGAACCACGCCGCCCTATTTGAATAGAGAAATGCTGGGTTGTCAAGTTGACAGTACGGTCCGATTTTACATTTAAATAAAACCAAAAAGATAACAAAATTATTATCGAACGCTCCCTTCGCTCTCTTCGCTAGTCCACATTGACTTGACGAGTACTGACATACCTATTTAATTAATAAATAAGCGGATTGGAAAAGACGGCGATTTAAATTATTTGATTGACTTACCGTAATAATGACTCAAAAACACCTCTATAAATGAATTTATAAACAATACGTTTTTTATATGCTGATAAGATAATAAGACAGTACCTACCGAAATTACTATTATCTGGTGCTTTTTAGTTTTTTTGTCATTTCAATTGGCTTTGCATAAAGTCTTAACCTGTCTGCATGGATAGTAAAATTCGTTAAATCTGACAAACTTGAAAATTAAGCCACTCCCCAAAGGCTACTGCGCCACTGGCCACCTTACGTGTGTCAAGCTGTACATTATAAATGCCTATTTAACTGCGTACGCAACAAAATTATCCGCTGATATAATGCTTTGAGAGTAACTTTAAATTGAAATTATACTTGAAACTAAAACGTTCGATTACTAATGACAAATTATTAATAATAATTAATTATCATTGACTGCAGCTGTCAAAAACCGTGAAAAGTTACCTATAACTTTGAATTTAAAAACAGCTTAGTGGTCCCAGTTCCTGCATGAGGGCGCTGTAAAAATGGACGGAGGTTTTGAGAGGAAGTGTCCGGTATTAATATTTTAAGGTATTTGGTATAACCTTGCTTTGCAATTTTTGACAGCTCGTTTGGATAATGAAACCCTTTTAAAATTATTATTTGGCAGTGAACTTATAGATTTTTAAATTTATTATGACTACAATAATTATTAAAAGTCATTTCCAAGCACCCAGTCTCGACTGCTTTCGTTTTAAATCGTTGAGAAATGGGCGAAATCTCATGATGAGTTTTCACATGAGCGGTGTTAGAGAATACGTTTACATGGAACTTTTCTTCAAGGAACAGCGCTCATTTAGAGAGACTCCTGGTGCACATAGCACTCATAAAAATGAAAAAACCTATTATTGTCCCATTGTTCAGGTGATATATTAATTGTCCATTAAAAAAATATCACCTTTCTTATCAACGCATAATAAGTTCATATTTCATCTCATGTTTTCGGGGTTTTTATTGAGCTTATGTATAATAAGTCGAAGAGTTTTAAACATATTTTGCAGCTGTAAAGCAAGAAAATGTTACCCTTCGTCTGAAATACAGCTCGAAAAAATTATAGCAGTAGTTATTGTTTTATTAGTATTACTTATATGCCTTAAATTATTAACTAAAATTTTTAACTTTAATTTACTATCTAAAAAAAGATTCAGGAGTAATAAATACGTATGTATAATCGCAAGCATTTAAGGTACTCGTGTACAACAAACACATCCCGATTTTTGTATACTCGGAACGACCTCATGTTTGCAATAACAAATACATTAAAATGAACAGCGGGCACGCAGGACTTGCCGCATGAAAGTGTCAAATTTGCCTACTTGGTGGCGCCACAATAGTTACTTGTTTAGCCTATAGCATAGATTATGCCCTCCTGAAAATTTACAACAGGCTATTTCAACAAATTTTTGCAACTGAATTAAAAATTTTCTTATACCAAATTTTAGTAATTTGGCTTCGAGAACCAGCTCATTTAGGCAAACGTATACCAACAATACAATAATAAATCAATTTGTCAAATAATTTAGGAAATACATTATATTTATTTATGAGTCTATAATTATTATTGACATCTGACTTATCACCGACACCGACACGGCCCTTGTGAAGCGGAGATATAAACGAGAGTTTCCATGAATCAGGAAAAATTCCCGTCTCAAGTGAACATCAGTTAAACAAGAACGTTAATCACGGTATAATTGCTTTAAAACAACCCTTTACAATAATTGGATGAGTATTATCCGGTCCTGGACTACCAGACGTAGACATCTCATCGATACATCTAGACACCTGATTTTCAGTAATTACCAAATTAGTCAGATACACCAAATGTTTTCAACAAGTTCAACTCTCTATAAACTTTTCTGAATTTACTGGCAAAAAGTACGACTATATCTGAACCACCATTAGCCACTTGATCATCAAAACGCATCCGTTCAGGAATATAATGTCCCTTAGTCCTTACTAACAGAATTAATGTATAAAAAAATGTTTAGGATTAGATCTGACATACCTCTTTTATAGCAATATGTTACATCTACCCCTCTCCATCCTAAACAAAGAATAAAAAAATGACGACTTGTATTCCTTATACAACTTATGATATTTTTTAAAATTTAATACAGCACATCTTAACTCATTAGAAAACCATTCCGGAAACAATTTAGGACTACTATAAAAAAAGGCACATGGATATCCATAAGTCCAGAAAAACCACCAATATGTTCAACAAAGTCATTCAGGTCAGGTCAGACTTATCATGGAGGGATGAAGGAACGATCAACTAACTCAACTATTATAATCAATCAAACAATTTTTCTTTAAAAATAAAAATACAAAAATCATATACACACACACATATATAAACGGACCCAAAAATCACCCCCCAAATATTCAATTAGAAAACACCCTGCATATTTTTTCAAATTTTAGTCTCTTATTAATAGCGATTAAAACACCACCACCTTTTTTTTTGATTGGTTAAAATTGATCATTTACAGCGAACCACGTTATATTTAATCAGTCCGAGTTCGTTATCATCAATATCTTCGTTGAGCCATGTTTCTGTCAGAACAATGAAGTCAGATTCTGGCAAAATTATTGGAAGTTAAAGGTAAAGGATATACATGACAATATCTATGATGTATGCTAAAACTAAGTTTATTTTTTGTTTCATATGATGAACATCGTTGACATTTGTAGATTTTTGCTGGTTCTTTTGCATGGTCCCGTTTAGAATGTTGAGTCAAAACATTTTTTAATTTCGTTTCATATGAACATTCCCCACATTTGTATACTTCTGCTGACTTTTTTGAATGTATAAATTTATGATGCGAGGTCAAAGCACTTTTATATTTTGTTTGATATGAACATTCCTCACATTTGTACATTTCTGGATCTTTTGAATGTTTCCATTTATGATGTTGAGTCAAATTACCTTTACACATTGTTTTGTAAGAACACTCCTGACATTTGTACTCTTCTGGATCTTTTGAATGTTTCCATTTATGATGTTGAGTCAAATTACGTTTACACATTGTTTTGTAAGAACACTCCTGACAGTTGTACTCTTCTGGATCTTTTGAATGTTTTATTTTATAATGTATAGTAATTTTTTGTTTAAATTTTGTTTTGTATGGACACTCCTGACATTTGTACATTTCTGGAACTTTTGAATGTTTCCATTTATGATGTTGAGTCAAAGAACCTTTACACATTGTTTTGTAAGAACACTCCTGACATTTGTACTCTTCTGGATCTTTTGAATGTTTCCATTTAAGATGTTGAGTCAAATTATGTTTAAATTTTGTTTTAAATGAACATTCCTGACATTTGTACATTTCTGGATCTTTTGTCGTTCCCGTCAGCTCCCATATTGGCTTATGCTCTTCAAACTCTATGTCTTCTTTAACGGCCACATCATTTTCTGGGAGCATTTCACCATCATCACATCGGGAGTCTTCCGGTTCCTTTTTGATATGGTGCAGGACATCATCGAAATGATTGTTGAAGTCAGACAGATCCTGGAAATTCTGATCCGTCTGTTCATTTTCCCATTTCCACTCTGGAAGTTTGGAGTCGCAATCGAACTTAGGATCTTCCACTATTTGGGTTTGGATGACTTCTTCTCCATGCTGAGGAGTGCAACAATTACCTTCTTCGGAACTCATGTTGATGTTTGGAAAACAATTATAATTTAGGAAACAACATTAAATAAAACCAGCAACATCACAATTCTATCCCGATGAATATGAAACATGAACTCAATGAGAATGAACTCATGAACAAACAAAAAAATTAAAAAATCCAGCTTTTTAATAGGAAATAGGAATAGGTTAGGTTAGATAGGGTCTTTGTTCATGTGCTTGACAGATGACAAACGACTATGACATTTAACTTCCAGAGTGCAAGAAACATTTCTGATAAACTGAAATAACTGAATAGACGCCGTCAGTGTGACGTCACTAGGCTGGGCTAAGCGTAAACGGTTCCAACTATTACTCAACTAGAAAATTGAGAAATGAGAGAAATAAATTAAAATCTAGCCATTATAACATTATTTATTTATAAAAATCTACATAATAATATTATTTCCGATTTTTTTTTGCTAGCAAAACCTCTTGATTTTACTCTCTTATTTTATTATGCAGGTTAATATACTGAGCAAAAATATTTTTTTTATCTAATATTGTAAAATTAATCCTAATGGCATAATATGAGCAAAGTGGAAGTCATTTGAACTTTTTTAGCTCAAATCGACTGTCCAGTGTATCCAACTTAAAGAAAAAATACCACAGCCAACTTGAATTCGAAAACGTCTGAAATGGTATAGTATAGGTGATGGCGTTCAGACGTTTAGAGTTGTGAATAACTCTGAAATGAAGTAAGGAATATGAAGGGGACAATTCAGTTTGATAAAATTGGATAAATTATTATTATTTAAATTTAAGGATATTCAAATTAGTAGTATCCTACACAACAATAATAAAGAAGGAAGTGTAAACAATCTGATGCAAGTACCCAAGTGAGCACAGCGCAAGCTTCGGAATCGAAAAAATCGATCATATTCATGTCAATAATATCATTGTTGAATCAATTTTTTTACTCCCATTAGAACCCGCTTACGTCAAACTAATTAAAATTACTGTTACAGATACAATAAACATAAAAAACCTACTAATTCACGTTATTATTACTGCTTTGTCGTATGTAGCTGTCACAAGCCGGACGTCATAGGCTGCGCAGTGGTATCAAACAGTTTTAACTTAATATTATATTTATTTGTTTAGTTGTATGTTGTATCGTATCATGAATAATTATGATTGACAGGTATTTAAATTCAACCAACCTCACTATTATAGCTATTTATATCAGTAATCTTATTAGCATTATTTGAAGAAAAAAAAAAGAATAAATACGTAACTCCCTCTTCATACATAATACAGAGTAGACTACGCTACTACGCAGGCCAGTATAAAATTTGCTCTTGAAGTATTACTGGTTGCCTAACACTAGAATCATATGATCTGAAGAAATCGATTCTGGTATCCTTGACCAAGTTCATCTCCGGCAAGTTGCGGTACCGTGCTGCTGGTTCTGGTGGGATTTATCTCCGTGCACGAGGATTGATTACAACACAGAGTATCAGTATTCAAAATTTAATATCTCGCACGAAGAAAAAAATTTAAACGTCCGTTTAATTATGTCAAGATTAACCGCTTCGCGCGAGAGTGCTTCATAGTTCATTATTAGGATAGGTGCGTGTCTTCATTTATTATTATTCGGGTATCGAGATGACAATTCGAGATTTTTTTCTCTCTTCTGTATTTATTTATTTATTTATTTATTTATGACGAGTAAACGACATTTTTGTTTAAATATTGTTAATAATTAAAGCGGGGTAAATTATAAAGGGAGTTATTTACGCTGTATATCTTGTTTTATTTTAGTGTGACAATCAAGAATCAAGCAATCAATCAAGGAGATTATTTTAAAATGGTAAGTAAAGTATAGGCTAGTTTTATGAACGTTGATTAAGTACAATTAATAAATAAACAGCGTTAACGGTTCATTAAATCCGATTTGCGAGGGTAGGTATAATAAATATTTAACAGTCAATTTAACGCCGCGTTAAATATTTTATCCACTGTTTACCTACCTATGTCTAATGATAGCGTCAATTTTGACATTGCTTAAATGACAGTTTTAATTTTAATCTTATCAGCAGCGATTTTTTGACGCTCAATAATTTAAACGTTTACAGTTTTTGATTTTTTTGAAAAGTGACATTATGTCAACAGTACAATGTAAAAAGTCATGAGTACGAGTAATAAATTGATAGAGCGTTGGTGAGGCTGGCGTGTAACTTTTTTGACAAGTGATAGATGTCAAACTTTCAATGTGGATTTTTTAAATTTTTTTCAGACGTGATCAAGAGTAATTTTTATAAAGCTGTCAATTGCCGGGAAGAGGAATTATTTGACAAGACGTGTAATATTTTTGACATCACTTTTGACGTTTAGTAAGTGTCAAAACGTTAAATTTCGCGAAAGGTAGACTCTTCAATGTGGAAATCAAAGAATTAAAAAAATCAGATTTTGTAAATTATGTGAGTTAGTCTATACTTTAATTACTGAGAGTTTTGACAAGTGACAGTTGTCAAATAATGAAAAATTTCTTATAATGCAAATTCTAATGCGGAAGATAAGATTCATCGAATTTTTGAGCATTGGTGGGCTAAAAAAACATCAAATTGAACGGAATGGCAAAACATTTTTGACACTTTTGATAAATAACGTTTCAAACCTGCTCAAATTTAGCAAAAGCTAGATTTTCTGATGTCGAGGTTAAGGTGATAGATGTCAAAAATCAATAATTTCATACGTCAACTTTCAAGTTTTTTTTTTTATCAATTATGTCAATTCCATAAAAAATGTCAAATTTAAACGTGGAAGAAGTTAACAATGTTTTTTTAAACATTTTTTTCCAACCTGATCTTGCCAAACAAACATATTTGGAGCTGATCGAACCTTGTCAAAAAGGATACTTTGCCAATCAAAAAAATTAAAAAATAAATAAAAAATAAAAATATAAAAAAAATGGAAAAGAGCAGCTTCGTTAATAGAAACGATACACCCTGTATAGTTACATTTTCGCATTAATCAGACAATTTTAGCCTGATTTGATATGTCACACCCTATATTTACGAGCTATAGTTTTCTAGTTATAGCCTCTCGATTATTTGACAGGTGTCAAATTTGTATCATATAACTAAGCCCGCTAGACATATAGTGCGACATATGAAGTCAGGCTAGAATTTCCTCATAAATTCGAAAATGGGACTTACTTTGAGTTATCTCCTGAAATAAAAACGTTGAGGTAACATTAATCGTTTTTATCAGCCCCATATGATAGATAATTGATTTAATTAATGCTTGATTGTGATAATGTATAATTTAAAAAATGGTTATTTAGTATTAAAATGTTCTCGCGTGGTCTACAGTCTACACACGTTCCACTGAACTAATTTTCTAAATTCTTTAGAAATTGCATACAATTGATGAGAGTGTAAGTGTTGATATTTCACGCGGTTATGTAATACTCTATTTCGGTTTTAATAGTGAAATCCTCAAAGATTCTGTTACCATTATGTATATTAGTGTGTTACATAAAACATAAACTCATATCTGCCTGGAGGGTTTCGGTGATATATTGAATCTAGGCACTAGACTCAGCACCAGCACTAGCGGTAGTGAAACTGTAGACAATAATAATTAATAATAAATAATAAGTTACGTTATTCAAGCGTTTCTTTTTTTTTTTCGTTACCTACCTGCTAGTCCTACTTCATACTTACATTGTTTATTATTACGTAAAACTATTTGCACTTTTTATAAACATTTCAGGGCTGCATTGTCATTAACAAGATCTTCTATTTGCTCTTCGCGATCGTCGGCGTCTGCAATTCGTCGGTCCTGATCGCAGATAACAGCATGTCGAGGATGGTCGAACTGACAACCCGGCCACCGTATTGCATTTTTTACAACGAGCGGTATTTATGAAATTAATCCAAATATCATCCTTCTTTGATAAAAATGTTGATAATTTTTTCCAGAGGTAAAATTCAGGACATGCTCCTATCGTCCGATCCGAGAAAAGTGCGCCAGATGAGCGACGACTCTATAACGCAGCTGGAGGAGATCTGCAAGAGCAAGGAGGTGAAATCGTCCTATCAGGGAGGGTTCATTTACCCGGGGACGAAGTGGTGCGGACCTGGTTGGGATGCACTTTTTTTGCGGCGGAAACGAAGATTAATTTTTTTGTTGCAGGGGACGTGGCGGCTAATTTCTCCGATCTCGGGTACCACACGCGGGAGGATATGTGCTGCCGGGCGCACGATAATTGCCCGAACAATCTGTCGAGGGGAGAGTGCCGATTGGGGATTTGCAACGATTCACCTTTTACTAGGTGATTTTTTTTCTTACCTACCTACAGTAGAATCTCGATGATTCGTGCTGGCTGGTCATAAAATCCGAAAAGACGGATAATGCAAGGTTTACACAAAAAATTATTATAAAGTCATCCAAATAAAAAATGGGAGAGTGAACATGAATAATAATCCCGTACGGATTATCGAGGTTCTACTACATTTAAAATAAGAATATTTCCATCAAGATTTAATTATTCAAATTTCCTACTAATTGATTGTAACAATCAATTAAGGTATGGCCGCACTGCCGGGTATAGCGAAATTCATTAATAACTTCGTTATTTTTGGTAATACTAAATTTTTCTCATCAGAATTGAATTTCCCGAGACATTCTAGTCTAATTTGATAGGTCGCACTGCATCTCTAAAAGTTACCATTTTCAAACTATTTCCTGATTTTTGAAAAAAAAATTCTAAATTTTTTATTATAATTTAGAGATAACTAGAATGCTATACTCAAATTTAATAATTTCAACATAACCGCTCTTCCGGTTACAGCGAAATGCACTGATAACTCCTTTATTTTTAACAAAACTCATTTTTTTTCATCAAAATTGCATTTCCCGAGACATTCTAGTCTAATTTGATAGGTCACACAACATATCTAGCAAGCTAGGTTATGATACAAATCTGTCACTTGTCAAATAATCGAGAGACCGACTAGAAAAATATAGCTCGTAAATATAAGGTGTGACATATCAAACCAGACTAAAATTGTCTGACTAATCCAAAAATTCAACAATAAACGGTGTATCATTTAATATAACATAATTAAAGGCATTTTTTCATTACACCAGGTCTCACTGCGATTGCGATGCGACTTTCAGGCGATGTTTACAAAACGTCAACACCGAAGCGGCCAATACGATCGGCGCGATATTCTTCAACGTGGTCCAGGTGATTTGTTTCAAGGAGAGGAGTCCCTGCTCCCCGCAACAGAGGTGGTTTCCATTATATTATAATATTCGCACCACTTTTTTTTTATTTACTTTATTATTATTTCTTTTAGTTCAAATTTATTACCTGACAATTCGATTGGTGCAGCTTATAACGAAGTATGCCCGATCGAGTTCGCCAGATCGGAAAAATACGTCCCGACCAGGACCGGCTTCAATTTTTGGCGGAACCCGAAAGAATTTATTCTTGATAAGTTCAAGAAAATAATGAGACTGATTTTTGGATAAATTTACTGTTTTTTTTTGTATTATTATTTTTTATTGTTTATGTTATAATAAACCTATTTTGTTTAATTTTTTTATTTATCCAATTCATTATTATATTACTTATAATAATAATTATTTGAAAACGATTCCAGGAACGGTTACTCCCAGGCCGAGAGTGACGTGATATGTTCCCAGTGGAAGTACAGACCATCAGAGAAGTATATCCCGTTGATGCCGTTTTACTGAAGAAAATAAAAAGAAGACCGACTCCATTTAAAAATAATATTATTACTGTCACTGTCTGTTCTTCTAGATAACAATAATTAGAGGCGAAAGCGCTGTTTCAATAATACATATAGATGGTACCTACCCCTACCCCTATAAAGCCCAAAAAGCAATAATTACTTAGACTTACCCACTACCAAAGAAGATATAGAGCTTAGAGATGTTAGAAATATTTTTCTCTCTAGTTTAATAAAATTAAATAAATTATGAAGCAATATTAAAGAGCATTTAATTTTTTTTTCTTATTTTTACGTACTCTACTTTTCTCATCGGTCTGCCATATCAGCCAACAATACACCAACACCGGGAGAGGAGCGTTCGTCATGGTGACATAGTCATCGGAAAGATCGTGGCTTACATGGCGTATTGCCATCTAGCGGTCGAAAGTACTACTTTTATGTCATCGATCAATCAACGGTACCTAATAAATTACAGATGTCTCTGATTAGAGAATCTCTGCCGTGATATGAATAAGATAGTGGCTAGATGGCTACACACGTCATGTATACGATTTTCTCGATGACTATGTCATCATGACCAACACCCCCTTCCACTCCAATTTAATTATTTTGAATCTATTCACATATTCATACAACTGGGAAAAATGATTACTATTCCCAGTAAAAATTATCTAAATTATGGTTAAAAAAATGGTTTTTTGGAATGTTTGGATATTTCTTCTATTGTCTACATAATTACATAAAAATTACGCTTCTGAAAATTTGAATAATTCCACCACGTAAGATCGAATCAAACCCATATCTCACAGCTGAAAATTAAAGCCGGGTCTAGATTGTAATAATTTATAACGTATTAATTAGAATCAACCACTTTTTTTTCCACTTTTTTTCCACTTTGAACCGTCATATCTCAAGAAGGCGATATCGCACGATAAAACGGTTTTCGGTTTCGGAATCGACTATCACTACTCATGCGATATCTAAACGCGAATATGACGTGTAAAAATATAAATAAATACAAACGGTGTCTATAAATAAATATTAGTAGGCACTTCGTGTTCAAATAAATCGTAGTAGGTATTCGATGTCTTCAAAATGACCAGTTGGGCCGTAGAGAGCTTAGTTAAAAAAAAAAAAACGCTGACAAAAATTATTGAAAATTACTTTTTTCAACTTTGAACGGTCATATCTCGAGAAAGCAGAGTCGCAGGATGAAACGGCTTTCGGTTTCGGAATCGCCCATCACTACTCATGCAATATCTAAACGCGAATATGATGTGTAAAAATATAAATAAATACAAACGTTGTTTATAAATAAATATTAGTAGGTACTTCGTGTTCAAATAAATCGTGGTCTTCAAAATGGCCATTTGGGCCGTAGAGCCCTTAGTTTTTTCCAAAAAAAAACGCTGATAAAAATTATTGAATGTCAGAAAAATCGATTTTTATCAACTTTGAACGGTCATATTTCGAGAAAGCAGAGTTGCAGGATAAAACGGCTTTCGGTTTCGGAATCGTCATCGTAAATTGCGTCAACAAGCGAATCTTCTTGATGAGTTTTTTTTTTTAATAAACAGAAATCTCTTGTTCGGGGCATAACCGGCAAAAATAAAACGAAGCAGGCCGCAAATTGAGCAAAAAGTCAGAAAATAGTTTCGAAAAAATCGCTACTAAGCCTTTGGTATGTGGATTGTGGACGCGCCTTAATAACCCGCAATCGAGCGTAATAAAAAATATTCAGTAAACTAATCAGCTGGGGAATTCATAGAAGTAATCTCGGGGGATTTAACGTTTCATTATTTTCATAAATAAATAACCGGCGCGTGCAATAAAGCAAACATTGTTCTTCTAATCTCTTCACTTTTCAAATCTAATTACCGATTAATTAGTTTTCGATAAGCACCGTCAACTTATCGTTTCCCTCTTTGTTTGTGTATCTCTCCTCGGGGTTTTCTCGTTCTTGTAATAATCAAGTCTCCTGTGTTAATTAATTATTATTATTAATTAATTTTTTTTTTCATCCAGCCCAACTAAAATTGGGACAGGCGTCTCTTGGGTTCAATTAAGAAAGAAACCTCATCATGGGCTAATCGTTAATTATTATTATTATTGTTGTTGCATTAATTGACCGAAATATTATGTTTTCTACAAGTAAACACATAGATAAAATCTGAACTATCATTTGAACCGTTCATTTATTTATTTATTGAAATTCATATTTATGCAGTTTCAGTTAGGCTGATTTTTTTTAAATTGTGGCGATGCTATTACGTATAATCGTTCCTGTCGGAATCACCAAACGAGTGCCAGTGAGATAGGAGGAAGTTGCAGTGCCAGTGCCTACTGTTAATTAGTTGTTAATTAATTTGTGGAAACAAAAAAAAATATTCCGTTCGGTTGTTTTCGACATTTCGTGCAGTTCCGACCGGATGAAATTGAAAATGAATAAGAACGGCTATCAATATTTGAAAGGTAAGTTGCATTTTGCATTCAAATAATTAATTAATTAATGAGATAAAATGAGAACAAATTGGATTATTAAATATTTACTATGTCGGTCATAAACATTATAAGTTCATGATCCTGCTTATCTATGCAGAATATGGGAACAATAAAGTGGGTCATAGAAATTTAACACGCAAATTTTGTGCAAATAATATAACCAGGCTTATCTTTAGAATGAAATTGGAATAGATAATTTATGCCACTGGCTAAAATTAACTTAATTAGCTACTTTTACATTTTTTTTCATTTCTTGCAAAATATAATTTTTAATGCTCTTTTCAACCGGAATAATTTGAAAATAGTCACACTCCCATTTATATTGTTAACCGATCGTAACTTCGTTATTTCATATAGAACACTCTGTGTATTATTGCATTTTTGGATTAATTAGACGATTCTAGTCTGACTTGATATGTCGCACTATAGACTGTAAAGTTGTACTTTTCGGGTTGTTCTGGTTAAAAGTTTTGTAATAATTTTTTGGGGATTTTTTTTTTTTTGAAAAAATATGATATTTTTGATGCTCTTTTTACTGATACGAGGAAATGGTGAGTATTGGGGGGTAAAGTCGCAGAGCTCCGCCAGTTGAAACATAAAAAATTATACGGGGTCTGTTCTTTTCAAACATTGAGTTGTTACTCGGCGACTGATACTGGGTGTTTGATGGTAACTGGGCTGCCAAAAGCAAACATCATGTAGTTAGATTTCACTTGGTTAGATTTTTTTCTTCTCTAAGGTTCTATTGATCGTGCTTTAGTGTATTTTTTAAGTTTAAAAAAAAAGTTTTTTAGCGATTTTGAGAAAAAAAATTATGACGGAGCTTTTTCGAATAAGTCGCTTTTGCTGATCTTTCACGTGAAAAACCGTATCTCGTATCAGTCTTTTTTATAGACTTCCTATAGACAACGTCCTTATAACGCTGTTTTGTAATTTTTTGATCGGTCCAAAAAATTTCAAAAAAAAAAATTAGAAAGCACGAGAAAAAAGCAAATTTTCAATTATTCTTTTTTTGTGGGGTAGTTGCCGCTCACAAAATAAAAATAATACCCCACCAAAAATTACTCAAAAAAGCTTTGATTCAATATTTACCAGGAACAAAAAAAAAATTTGTGAGAGAAAAAAATCGTGACTGAGTTTTTTTTTCCAATAAGTCGCTTTGCCGACATTTCACGTGAAAAATTTACAACTGTCATCAGAATAAAGTATCACTTGACACTTGAAAAAAGTCAAGTATTAGGAACATTATTTATTCAGTTCAATAATAATTATACAATAACAATAATGACGAAGAAGTATATTATTAACAATCATATATTGACTCTACGACGGTTATACAACCACTACCCGTCACTCGTCTCTCTGTTACTATCCCAAGTTCCTCTACACACCCGTATTTCACCAGCTTGCGCACCATTCCCATTATACATTCCTTCTGTCTGCATTCCGATCTGAGTGAATCCTAACAACTCGTCCATCCTGACCAGGATTCGTCCTCGAATCCTACAATGGAAAGACCCAGGGTCCTCTAGAGTCTGGCAGGTGAACCCGCAGACTGGTTTGCAGAATGGCTGAAGCAAATGCTCAATTAATTATACCAACCTCATCTGTTTCACTCAGTCATCTACTTCCCTTTCCATTCATCGTACTTCCATCAGAGGTCAAACTCGACGTTTCCCAGCTACCCTTGCAGCAAAATCGAACGACACCCGCTCGAAATCACAGCCTCCTAGTTATCATAAAAGAAAACCCAATCATTCCAGCTCTGGTAGCAAACTCGGTCCAGCTCAGCTCGAAGTCGTCGGCTTATCAGCCAACCAAGCAGCAACTCGGTCCATCTCAGCTCGAAGTCGTCGGCTTATCAGCCAACCAAGCAGCAAACTCGGTCCAGCTCAGCTCGAAGTCGTCGGCTTATCAGCCAACCAAGCAGCAAACTCGGTCCAGCTCAGCTCGAAGTCGTCGGCTTATCAGCCAACCAAGCAGCAACTCGGTCCATCTCAGCTCGAAGTCGTCGGCTTATCAGCCAACCAAGCAGCAAACTCGGTCCAGCTCAGCTCGAAGTCGTCGGCTTATCAGCCAACCTAGCAGCAACTCGGTCCATCTCAGCTCGACGTTGTCAACTTCTCATTCCTCTCAGGCATTACATCTCCACCGAGAACACCCTTCCTCTTTCCTCTCAGGCATTACATCTCCTCACTGAGAACACCCTTCCTCTTTCCTCTCAGGCATTACATCTCCTCACCGAGAACACCCTTCCACTTTCCTCTCAGGCATTCAGGCATTACATCTCCTTACCGAGAACACCCTTCCACTTTCCTCTCAGGCATTACATCTCCTTACCGAGAACACCCTTCCACTTTCCTCTCAGGCATTACATCTCCTCACTGAGAACACCCTTCCTCCTCTCAGGCAGTATACCTCTCAAACATTACATATCTCTACAGATAACACACTTCCTCTTTCAACACACTTCCTCTTTCCTCTCAGGTATTACATCTCCTCACCGAGAACACCCTTCCACTTTCCTCTCAGGCATTCAGGCATTACATCTCCTTACCGAGAACACCCTTCCACTTTCCTCTCAGGCATTACATCTCCTCACTGAGAACACCCTTCCTCTTTTATATCACATTATTACATTTGATTGTTTGACAATTTATTTACTTATAATTTTCCTGCCTTACAAAAACTGATAGGTACCTACATTAAAAGTAATACCAGTAGGTACTCCTCCAAATTTAAGTTAGTTCAATTTATTTTCATTAATAGCGCCAATAGGGCACAATTGTTACACATGACAACAGCGGAAAATGTCCAAGGTAATCAATCACATAACCAGGCAGTCCAGGTCCAGACACGCAACACCTGACCTCTGTAATTTTTCGATCAACAAAATTACCACTACCAATTATCATTGTCAAATAAAATATTGTCGTTCTAAAGCTTTTAATCAACTCATTATATAAATAAATAAATAAAATACACTAACAGATATCTCATCAGCTGAACGAGGCCTTCCGCTTTCGTATTGTCTAGGTATTTTCCTTTTTTTTTTTTTTGAATATAATGATCGTTTTTCCTTAATAAAATTTTACTTTCAAGAAAAGAAAGTTATTCGTTTCTCTTACCTTGCGTCGTCTCTATTCACTTTCCTAAAGAGAACACTTAAGTGTCTTAACTGTCTTATTCCTCCTAAAGCTTGCCTAAGCTTGCTAACGCTAAGCATTCTTGGCCTTCTTGCTAGCCTCTGGTGCTGGTACTTTGACAGCATCCTGCTGAATACACATAAATCACTACTCTACTCAAGATATCTTGATCATTAGCCGTTGATTCTAGCCTTGCCAAGGTTTCCGCGCCAAGACACGCTATGGTCAACAGTACCCACCATGATCCTCCCTATCTGAAGTTCGCTCGCGGGCGGTCCGCAGAATCCCCTCGATCCTTCACGCCCGGAACACAAAGTCAGGCCACACTTGCCTCCACTCTGACCTACACATGCAAACTACACAGGCACAGGCATCAATTATTGTTTCCTAGCCGCTCTCAGGCCACAGACCTTCTCTCAGGGACTCGAACTTATGCACAGGCCACACAGGCCTACTCGTCACACAGACCAGGCCACACAGGCCTCCCAGAACTCTACGATCAACGCTAAGCTCTACTTCAACGTTTCAGCAATTTAGACATCTTCAGTACTCATTAACCTTTGTCTCTTAAGTGCCTATTATGATTCTCTCTTTTACTACGTGAACTCTATGCGTGACTATACGTTAACTCTATGCGGATTCATGATTTATGCATGCTTCATCATTCAATTTCTTTCTCTAACTCTAAATAAATCTCTTGCGAGTTTCTTTAATTATTCAGTAAGGCTCATAAAATAACTATAATCTTTATCAAGTACCTACTTAATAATCTTTCTTCCTTAACTCTTTTTGCTTATCCTTAACTCTACTCATCTTAGGAATAGGACATTTAGTGAGCACATCAACTCACCTGTTATCTGTATTATAAGAGCACCAGAATACACCAAACTAAAAATACTAAAAGAACTTAAAAGTAAACCTTTGTCTGGATATTTCGTTTTCTTCACGCAGCGGACGTTGGCTCTTCAGTGCGTCGGATGCTTTATGCTAATTAAGTCGACCTTGATTGCGTATGATATTTATTTTACTGATATTTTGTACATCGATACCAAATATAATGAAAGAGATTGAATCTGCTTACGTTCTTTTACAATTCTAACATAGTAGTCAAACCATTACGTCCATTATTAGTCTTATCATGAAGAAATATTACCTTCTCTACTTCTCAGTACCTATAAGTATTTTAATTACGTTCGTCTTCATCACTTGGCAAAATCATTAGGAGGCCTCCATTGTTTACATTCTAATTAATCAATAGTTAATCACAAAATTAAAATATGTAATTGCATAAAACCCCCTTTTTAAATCTGATTTTATTTTTTTTGCAACGAAAAAGCTATAGGTACTTATAATATAATTTTTCAATATTTTTTTTTTTTTTATATAGGTACGTACTTTATTAAACTGTCAATTCACGGGGCGCGTTGTTATTTACCACCTTTAATCATAAGTTTCCTGGCAACATTTCATTGACATGTAAATTGACACTCGGGCATTCGCATCCCTACACATTATTTCTAAACCAACTATTAAATATTAATCATTTATGATATCCAATATTCCGTGAACACTCTTTTATGCTGTGCGGGTAGAAAACTCACTGACTAAAGAAGAGAAATTTAATCTTGCGCCTTGCGCGCCAACAGCGTGTTCAGAACTTCAGAACTTCAGAGTACCTACATCAGACAGAATTTGATAGAAAATGAGAGACTTTAAAAATATAAACTATTTAAAATTCACGGCCTCTTGTTAGTGGCTATTTTCCTCTCTCTCACTTACATGTGCACTAGGTTTACATTAGTAGGTACTTACCTATTTAAACAAAGTATCAAGTCGATTCTATATACCTAAGACGAACGTCGAATGTACATGTTTCCGTAATACCTATCGCCTTAACTTCATAGCAATAATTAAATTATGAATTCACTTAACTTCATAGCGATAATTCCCAAATACGTCGATGAATGTACTTAATATCTACTCTTAGTTTGATCTTCGTCACGTAAATACGAGGTATACTTCACACAATTTAGGTTAGGTAAATTAAATTACATAGGTAGTATACCTAAATCAAGTCGAATCGACGCAAATTAACCCCAAAATGCTACTTGGGTTCAATTCTACTTCAGCTTACTTCATGCTTTATATTCATGCTTCATGCTTATTTTGCTTTACTTCTACCTATCGAATTCAAAATATGTAAGTCCATTTGGACTTTGGAGAGCTCCCCAACTTTAGTCATGCTTTTCATCTACTCATAATTATCTATCATGCATCTCTCAACTCACTAGCTAAAAATAGCTGCTTACCTTTAGGAATAATCTCAGAATAATCTTCATTACTTATCCTCACTTATCACAACTCTACTCAACATGGCAATAGCTAGCTGCTTACCTTTGGGAATAACCTTGGAATAATCTTTATAACTTATCTCCTCCAAACTCTACTTATTAATAAACTTTATTGCAGTGCCATCAACTTCGAACGTCGCAAACTTTAATTTTGGTCAATTCTTGTATGCTGTTTCTCATAACATACCACTGCTTCACCCCCTTATAATTTTTCCTTAGAAAACCTGTAATATGCTTCCTCATTTACATACCTGATCTACTTTACTTACCGACACCAGTCGGATATCAATCCAATAATACGTTAACACTTCATACTCAGTGTTTTCTTGCAAGATTTCTTGAGCTTCCGTTTTCCTTTAATTTACTAAATTCAGCTTCTAATAAATTTAATTGTTGTTAACGGAGGAGCGGAACTTCTCTTAAGTACCTAGGTAGGTAGCATATAATACCCACGCGAGGCCCGCGCCGGGGAAACTCGCGCTGCGACTCAGACACTTGAGTACCGACAACAGCACCACCGTTGTTAAAATTTATTTCATCGGAAATTCGCTAAAAACTTAAATTTTTGTTTCACTTCACTTTCACCAAGAAAAGGCATTTTTGTGGATATCCCACCGCTGCCAAATATTAGGAACATTATTTATTCAGTTCAATAATAATTATACAATAACAATAATGACGAAGAAGTATATTATTAACAATCATATATTGACTCTACGACGGTTATACAACCACTACCCGTCACTCGTCTCTCTGTTACTATCCCAAGTTCCTCTACACACCCGTATTTCACCAGCTTGCGCACCATTCCCATTATACATTCCTTCTGTCTGCATTCCGATCTGAGTGAATCCTAACACAAGTGTCATCAGAATCTCTCCGCGATGTACCGTTACCCAGAAAATTCCAGATAGGTGGTACAGTGTAAAAAAACTAATACGGCCTTGAACGGGGGTTTTAAAGTCCTTGGATCCGGATCAATATCTCGTTCATTATTGAAAATTATCAGTTTTTTAATAATTGAAAAATTTTTGCTTTTGTAAATTTCTCCAATATCAGTTCTGAAGGTGGTTTTCAAGATTTGAAACATTCAATTTATCAGTCATTTCTAATCGACTCGATTTTTCGTCGATTTAAAAGAAAATTGGTAATAAAATTGGCCTCACTGCCGGAACTAATAAAAGTAACCTATCAGTGCGATAAAACGGAAATCAACTTGCTTCAATAAAATTTTGACCGGCTCACTGCATCAAGTCTACTGTAGACTTACAGCAGATGGAGGATGATGGGAACGACTCGAAAAGTTTTAATTTTTAGCCCACAGTGCGACCTATCGTGTCAGACTAGAATTGTCTGATTAATCCAAAAATGTGATAATATACAGGGTGTTATTATTGAAATAACAAAGTTAGCATCGATTTTTGGTTATAATCAGAAAGCTAGTACATATATGAAATAATATCTACGGAGACTTATTATAATACATTAAAATGAGCAAACATTTTTTTTTAATTTTTTTTTAATCAATTTAAAATTATTGATAAGTCATAAGTTATAATTTTTAGACATAAGGTGCGACCTATCAAGTCACACTAAAATTGTCTGATTAATCCAAAAATGTAATCATACTGGGTGTTATTGATAAGATTGAAAAGTTAGCTCCAATTCACGGTATAGCGCCAGCGCTAGCGCCATAAAAATGAAATTATAATAAGCGAGTAAACTACCAGAAAAATTAAAAAAAAAGTAAATTTTTTGTAGAGGATATGGTCGTGTATAACTCTGAAATTATGACTCATAGATATACGATGCGATACATCAATCAGATTAGAATTGACTGATTAATCCAAAAATGTGATAATATACAGGGTGTTATTATTGAAATAACAAAATTAGCATCGATTTTTGTTATAACCAGAAAGCTAGAATGTGAAATAATAATATTACCGGAGACTTATTATAATAAATTAAAATTATCAAACTTTTTATTTTAATTTTTTTAAATCAATTTTTCAAGTCATAAATTATAGCTTCTAGACATAAGGTGCGACATATCAAGTCACACTAAAACTGTCTGATGAATCCAAAAATGTAATAATATACAGGGTGTTATTATTGAAATAACAAAGTTAGCATCGATTTTTGTTATTACCAGAAAGCTAGAATATGATATAATATCACCGGATACTTATGATAATAAATTAAAATTATCAAACTTTTTTTTTCAATTTTTTAAAATAAATTTTTAACCATGGATAAGTCATAAATTATAGCTTCTAGACATAAGGTGCGACATATCAAGTCACACTAAAACTGTCTGATTAATCCAAAAATGTAATAATATACAGGGTGTTATTATTGAAATAATAAAGTTAGCATCGATTTTTGTTATTACCAGAAAGCTAGAATATGATATAATATCACCGGATACTTATGATAATAAATTAAAATTATCAAACTTTTTTTTTCAATTTTTTAAAATAAATTTTTAACCATGGATAAGTCATAAATTATAGCTTCTAGACATAAGGTGCGACATATCAAGTCACACTAAAACTGTCTGATTAATCCAAAAATGTAATAATATACAGGGTGTTATTATTGAAATAACAAAGTTAGCATCGATTTTTGTTATTACCAGAAAGCTAGAATATGATATAATATCACCGGAAACTTATTATAATAAATTAAAATTATCAAACTTTTTTTTCAATTTTTTAAAATAAATTTTTAACCATGGATAAGTCATAAATTATAGCTTCTAGACATAAGGTGCGACATATCAAGTCACACTAAAATTGTCTGATTAATCCAAAAATGTAATAATATACATGGTGTTCTATTTAAAATAACAAAGTTTTGATCGTTTTATGATATAAATATTAGTCATACTGTTTCAAAAAGCTTAAAAATATGGATAGAGTCGATTTTGCATAACTTTCAAGCGAGGCAATAAATGTGAATCAGTTATATCACCCTAATTAACGCATTGTATAATTAATTATATTGCCCTGACAGTCCTAACTTATCGTATCTGCTAGCTTTTCTAAGATTTTTATTGTTTAATAGATGAGGTACTTGAAGATAATCCGATTTGAATTTTTTATAATTACCATACTCGTATTAAACAATGACACTCAATAACAAAACAATAAATAAAAAAGTGTCTAGTTCTCATTATTAAATAAAACGTGTAATGTTTTGGAATAAATTACCCTTTCTGGTGCGATAGCTGGCAATTTTATCTAAGAAAGTGGCGATTAGAATTCATAAGTGACGATATCGTGCCCTGCAGGCTACCTACCTTACCCACTTTTACCATAAATAGTGATACATATACTCACCTACATATATACGTGTTTATACATCTAAAGTGACCTTGCCAGTGCAATTTTTTTTCCTCCAAGCAGCCACGTTGTTACTGCTACAGTGCTAGTGCAGTTTTAATACTCAAAATCGAAATGGTGAAATTGTTAAATTTGAGAAAACTGTTTACAGGTGACGTGTGCGAAGGGAAAAAGTACATAAACAAAAATGAAGCCGACGAGATGGAGATATGCGGATACGAGGAAAGGAAAGCGCGCACTTTCCTCGTCTGGCTCTTATCCGTCCTCACTCTCGGTTTTCCGATGCTGCTCTTTTATTGGATCCCGCAGTTGCGGCTCTACGCGACCTGCGTGAAATGTAAAACAACCGACGCCGATTTCATTATGGTCAAAGTAAGTGGTCGATTTGTCAGGTAAGAGCATTCATTTCATTTCTCCCATCATTGAAAAGTGTCACTTTAACGAGGGAGGGGAAGGAATGATTAATCGGGTAAAACACGCTCTCTCGTCTCTCTAAAATAGGGGGTAAAAAATAAATAGCTGGCGCTCGAGGGGAACCATTGATTGTTCACTGTTATCTTACCATTATACCTTACCTAATAAGAATGTCATTATAGTAAATATCGCCCCTAAATTTTTCGCTAAACTGCTTGAAATTAGCGGTTTTGAGCTCAATCACTCAAAAATCCAAATTTTTAAACAGGTGAGCTCATTTTAGAGGAGTCCAAATTGGATTAATATTTTTTTCGCGGTTAGAGTGGATTTTCAATGCTTTACAGCCTCGGGGACTCACGGACGAATTTGGGGGACTCCCAGGTCCAGGTCAATATCGAGGATTCCCGGTTCACCATCAGATATCCCGAATTGTTTTCCCCGACTCTTTATGTCAATCCTAGACATGGACAGTGATGGGGACGACTCAATGCATCTGTTCCCGGGGTTGAGAATATCACCCTCACGACTATTTCTTGAAATGCTTTTCTTTTCTTTTGACATTGGACAGATTGCCACCTGTCACTTGTAGTTGCGATAGCTCGAAAAGTATCACTATTTACTATACAGTGCGACCTATCAAGTCAGACTAGAATTTACTCGCAAGTTCAAAAATATGATAATATACAGGCTGTTCTATTT
The DNA here is from genome assembly GCA_910589415.1 of Malachius bipustulatus. Lineage (NCBI taxonomy): Eukaryota > Metazoa > Arthropoda > Insecta > Coleoptera > Melyridae > Malachius > Malachius bipustulatus. The sequence continues at coordinate 38,364,461 of OU342638.1, read as the reverse complement.
GAAATAACAAAGTTATGAGCAATTTTTTGTTTATTTCAATGAATTATACTGGAATATCGATTGAAAACAATATTACTAAGATGGATGTCTCGAGCACCAACTTTCTCGCTTCCCCTGAAAGCGTTGACTTGAATTCTCTCAACTTTCTGTCATAAAAACCATAATAAGCCATCATAATCTGAGAATAAATAACTAAATAAACGAAGATTTAATCACCATCAGGAAGAAATCAAGAACGGCCGTTTCAAATACCACATAAAGCGACTAAAAACCCTAACACCGGAACTAATAAGAAGGTCTCCATCAAACCAAACGACCATCGATTTCAATTATAAACTGTTACCGGTCCATTTCGGTGGCGGCGTTTTCCAAAATCTGGACAAGTAAGCTCATTACCATCATTATGAAAAAAAGGTAATAAAAAATGATCAATTCTAGGATTTTACTGTTCGGATGCAAGAAGAACAGCTACATCTACGACGAGACCGTCGAAGACTTCGTGAAGCTGCGCGGCTTCGACGAAGGCATCTCCCGGGAGACCTTACAGACGTTCCGGGGACTGTCCCCCGAGGAACAGGCCTCCCGGCGAGCCACTTTCGGCCCGAACAAGATCGTGATCCCCGAGAAGACGATCATCGAACTCTTGCTCTACGAGATCCTCGATCCGTACTACGTCTTCCAGACGATATGCATCGTGGTCTGGTTCTACGAAGGGTACAACTATTACCCGATAGCGGTGATACTTCTGAGCGCCTTCGGGATCATAATGACGGTCCTGGAAACGAGAGAGGTTTAATTCTTATCATTATCCCCTGATCAGTTCACTCTAACAAGTTCATTATTCCAGAATCAAGCCAAGCTGAAAGAGACTTTCCACTCCTCGGACTTGTGTACTGTAATCAGGGGACGGGAGGGAGACTCCAAATTATCGAGGGAGGTAATTTCCTCGGAGCTCTTGGTTCCGGGTGACGTCATAGAGGTACCGTCGCAGGGTTGCCATATGCACTGCGACGCCCTCTTGCTGAACGGGAGTTGCGTGCTGAACGAATCGATGCTTACAGGTGAGATTGGGTTGGGTGTACCTCAGGGATCGATGTAGCGACCGATTTATTTCAGGGGAGTCGGTGCCGGTCGTTAAGACAGCATTCTTCGACTTACCTGATCGGGTTTATAACGTTAAGGAGCATAGCGGGAACACTTTGTTCAGCGGAACTCAGGTTATTCAGACCAGAGGCGTTGGTGATGATAGAAGAGTTCTTGCTGTTGTTACCAGGACCGGGTTTTTGACTTCTAAAGGTTGGTGCGTCTTTGTTGCATAGTTACTTTATTTTAATTGTTTCTTTTCGAATAATACAACCAGGAGGTTTGGTTCGGAGTGTTTTATACCCGCCAGTGAACGAATTTTTGTTCGAGCAGCATTCCCTCCAGTTCGGAATCGTGATCGCCTGCATCGGAGCGCTTGGTCTCATCTACTCCGTAGTAACCGGGGTAACATTATTGTGGTTATTATTATTATTATTATTAACGTTACCTTTTTCAGATTCAAGCGCAAGAGCAAGTTTCTTACGTAATCCTCGATTCACTCGATGTAATATCGGTGGTTGCGCTTCCCGGGCTACCGGCGGCGATAACCGTCGGGATTTACTACGCCCAGAGACGATTATCGGATAAGAAGATCTACAGCTTGTCACCAAGGTCCGTGAACGTTGCGGGCTCGATCGATTGCATCTGTTTCGATAAGGTGGGCGTGGTACCTACTATAATAGCAACTCCTCGGCATAACAATAATTTACTTCGTCATCCTAGACAGGAACCCTCACGGAAAACGGTTTGGATCTCCTCTCCGTGGTTCCGATCTCCGGGAAAACTTTCGCGGCTCCTTCCGCCCACGTGGAGAGGCTCACATTTCCGGCGCTCGGCAACGCTCTGGTCTCCTGTCACTCTCTCACAACCCTCGACGGGAAACTCTTCGGTGATCCCATGGACCAAAAAGTGAGATTGGATGTTACCTCGATTACACCACCTTAACTGTGATTTTTTCTTGCATAGATATTCGAAATCACCAAATGGTCGATCAGTCAATCGAACGGTGACGATTTTAGGGGAATCACGCCGTTAGGAATTTACACCCCTCCCGACTTGACAGAGGACGCTCGCTTGGCTCTGGTTAAAGAGTTCGCGTTCTCGAGTAATTTACAAAGGATGGGGGTCGTGGTGGCGGTGGCGATGAAGAGTACCAACGAGCAGCGGTTCGAGTACTACTGCAAGGGATCCCCGGAGGTGATCGTGGATTTATCGAAGCCAGAGAGTGTTCCGGAAAATTTCCAGAACGTTCTTAAAAGTTACACTCGGCAAGGATACAGAGTGATTGCGATTGCGCATAAGGTATTGGAGCTTGAAGGCGACGTAGATATGCGGGCGGTTCAGAGAGAAGATCTGGAGAGGGATTTAACCCTGCTGGGGTTGATAGTGTTCGAGAACAAACTGAAACCGGACAGCAAAACGTGCATCCAAGACTTGAACGAGGCGGAATTTCGAATCGTCATGATCACCGGTATTTATTTTTTTTGGTAACGTTTGGTGCACGAAAAAGGTTATTTTGTTTTTAGGCGATAATATTTTGACAGCGATCAGCGTGGCGAAGGAGTGTCAAATAATTAAACCCGATCAGGATCTTATAATGATCAGTTCGAACCAGAAAGAGAATTCCGAGCTGTTGTTCACTCGAGTATCAAATAGAGAAGTGGGAAAACCTGTTAGAGATGTGGATGTGGAAAAGAATCAAGGAAATAATGATTATAGGTAATTATTCTCCCATTTTTCAGCACCTACAGTGAAATGTAGAAGGTTATTAGATCAGAACTTACTTATTTTATAAGGAACACCCTGTATATTATTGCATTTTTGAATTCGCAAGAAAATTTCAGCTTGACTTGATATGTCGCATTGTACATGAATTTTTTATTTTAAAACATGTCGACCTGTTAATTAGGTTAGAAAATCGGTAACAACTTATTACACATAACTCTTAGATATACGATGCGACCTATCAATTCAGGCTAGAATTGTCTCACGAATCCAAATATGTAATAATATACAGGGTGTTATATATAAAATAACGAAGATACGTTTTTTATTTATTTTTTATAGGTTCGCTTTGACCGGGAAGGAGTGGGAGATATTAAGGAAACGCCAACCGGACCTCTTACCAAAAGTGCTGACAAGAGGCGGCGTGTACGCACGAATGGCACCCGAGCAGAAGCAGCAATTAGTCGAGGAGCTGCAGCGTCTAGGCTACTTCGTCGGTGAGTTTCGAGAAACCCAAGAGATTTTAATAATACCTCTCATAACGTTTCCAGCTATGTGCGGCGATGGTTCCAACGACTGCGGAGCCTTGAAATCGGCCCACACGGGGATCTCCTTCACGGAAGCCGAGTCGTCGGTGGCGTCCCCCTTCACCGCCAGCGATTCGTCGATCTCCTGCGTCGCGGAAGTGATCCGGGAGGGACGGTCGACTCTCGTTTCCACCATGGCCCTCTTCAAGTTCATGGCTGCCGGTTGTTTGAACGAGTTCGTGTCTCTTTTGATGTTATATTCCGTCGGTACGCTCCCTACGGATATGGAGAGTCTTTACATAGACATATTTCTGATTACGAATTTTTCGATTTTCATGGGGAGCACGAAGCCGAACGCGGGGAAGTTGTGCAACAAAACGCCGGTCACAAGCTTGACGGATTGCGTTATTTTGCTGTCATTGTTTCTGCAGGCCGGCCTGATGATTATTTTCCAGACAATAGCGTTTTTGCATATGCAGTACGAACCGTGGTACGTCCCGAATGACGATTACGAAGGCCTCACGCCGGTCATCGAACAATACACGAGTTTTGCCATATCGAATTTTCAGTATATCATTTTGGCGTTGGTTTTTTCAAGAGGTAAGCCGTACAGGAGCTGGTTTTTTTCAAACGTCTGGTTGTCGCTAATGGTGATATTTTTTACGTCATTTTCGTTATACATATTAATTGATCCAGCAGATCCTGTAAGGAATTTTTTCCAGTTAGTTATACCCCCCAGCGATACTTTCAAATGGTACATACTTCTCTATACTGTGATCACTTTCTTTTTGAGCTTCTTGATCGAATACGGTTTCGTAGAGGGGTTAGTAGGGAAAGTGCTAAGGCCAAAATTCACGGATATTAACAAGTCGAAGAAGAAATACCTGGCGATCGAAAAAGAACTCGAGACCGCTCGAGGATGGTTCAGGGTTCAAGGTGCAGGACCACTCGACCAGTGTAATTAATTCCCTAATATAAGAAGATGTACGTTTAAAGTGATAATAATTATTGGTGCTACTAATGATAATAATAGTAATAATAAATAAATTAATAATAAAACAAGTTTTATTACTGTTACAGTAGTTAATTAATATTACAATTGTTACGAAAACACTTCTTCCTTGGGTACCCTCTTGAAGAAATTAGCAGAGATTTGTTTCAGGATCTCCTCGAAAGCGCCCTCCAGTCCGGGTCGGGTGTCCTCGAACACACTTCCTGTCAGGACTCGTCGACGGCCTTATGGATCGATTCAGATAATTCCTTGTTCCCGTTGAAGAGGTTTTCGAACATGAAATAGATCCTGCTTGGTTTCAGGTCGAGCTTCAGTTTTTCGATTTCAATAAGGTACTTTATTCCTTTGTCTATTACTTCTTTGAACTGGAAAGTCGCCGTCGCTGATAATCCAGCTAAAAAAAGTTCACAATTTCAGGAAATCTTTTACGTGTTTTACGGATTTTAAAACACGGTGACCTTGAATATTTGACCTTGAAGCATATGTGCCATTGACATGTGTACAGTTCTGGGACAGCGTGACCTTGTGTCCTTATAGAACTGTCCAACTCCATCTATACTGACTATAATAAATTAAAATTGTCAAACTTTTTTTTTTTAATTTTTTTTTTTAATCAATTTTTAATCATGGATAAGTCATAAATTATAGCTTTTAGACATAAGGTGCGACCTATCAAGTCACACTAAAATTGTCTAATTAATCCAAAAATGTAATAATATACAGGGTGTTCTATTTAAAATAACAAAGTTATGATCGTTTTTTGGTAAAAATATTAGTCATACTATTTTAAAAAGTCTAAAAACATGGATAGAGTCAATTTAGCATAACTTTCCAAGCGAGGCAATGAATTTGAATCAGTTATATCATCCTAATAAACGCATTGTATAATTAGTTATATTGCCCTGATAGTTCTAATCTATCGTATGTGCTAGCTTTTCTAAGATTTTTATTGTTTAATATAATAGATGAGGTACTTGAAGGTAATCCGATTTGAATTTTTTATAATTACCATACTCGTATTAAACAATGACACTCAATTCTGGTGCGATAGATGCAATTTTATCTAAGAAAGTGGCGATTAGAATTCATAAGTGACGATATTGTGCCCTGAAGGCTACCTACCTTACCCACTTTACAATAAATAATAGTGATACATATACTCACCAACATCCAACATATTATATACGTGTTGTCATATCTAAAGTGACCTTGCCAGTGCATTTTTTTTTTCCTTCCAACTAGTCACGTTGTTACTGCTAGTGGTAGATGTGCTAGTGCTAGTGCTAGTGCAGTTTTATAACTCAAGATCGAAATGGTGAAATTGTTAAATTTGAGAAAACTGTTTACAGGTGACGTGTGCGAAGGGAAAAAGTACATAAACAAAAATGAAGCCGACGAGATGGAGATATGCGGATACGAGGAAAGGAAAGCGCGCACTTTCCTCGTCTGGCTCTTATCCGTCCTCACTCTCGGTTTTCCGATGCTGCTCTTTTATTGGATCCCGCAGTTGCGGCTCTACGCGACCTGCGTGAAATGTAAAACAACCGACGCCGATTACATTATGGTCAAAGTAAGTGGTCGATTTGTCAGGTAAGAGCATTCATTTCATGTCTCCCATCATTGAAATGTGTCACTTTAACGAGGGAGGGGAAGGAATGATTAATCGGGTAAAACACGCTCTCTCGTCTCTCTAAAATAGGGGGTAAAGAATGAATAGCTGGCGCTCGAGGGGAACCATTGATTGTTCACTGTTATCTTACCATTATACCTTACCTAATAAGAATGTCATTATAGTAAATATCGCCCCTAAATTTTTCGCTAAACTGCTTGAAATTAGCGGTTTTGAGCTCAATCGCTCAAGAATCCAATTTTTTAGGCAGGTGAGCTCATTTTAGAGGAGTCCAAATTGGATTAATGGTTTTTTCGCGGTTAGAATGGATTTTAAACATATTCCAGTCTCGGGGATTCACGGACGAAGTTGGGAGACTTCCAGGTCAACATCGGGGATTCCCGGTTCATCATCAGATATTCAGAATCAGTTAGACCTGTTAAAATTACCTGCATCACTTCAAGAAAGTATACATTTACGAAAGTATATAGTCTCTCTAAAATATATTTTTAGAAAATTCTCCACATTTTACAGCTGTCATCTTCAATATCTGCGGATATCATTCTTAATTCGACCGTCGATGAGAACGGAGCCAAATTATCAGTCCTCTGATATGATAGTGATAACCCGCTTTAAATTATGGTGTTTCGATATTTATTATTGTTGCGTTCGAATAATTCAACCCAACATGTCCTGCAAAATTTGTCTGAAATCGCTGAGAGGACAGTCGGAAATAATGTGCAATTCCTGTAAAGGGAAATACCATACATCATGTACGAAGTTGAAAGATGAAGATTCGAACTATTTGAAGAAAGAAAAGAAGGATTGGTTTTGTGAACCATGTGTTAAAGACAAGAGACTTAGCAGATCATTTGAAACCGGACCCGAAACTGGAAATATTTCACTAAAAGATGTAGTAGCAGTCATAAATGAATTGCGACAAGATGTAAAAAAAATGATTGATACATGTTATAGACCCAAAAAATCTCAAGCTTCACAGGGACCAAAACCAATAATATGTGTACTCACTAGAAGGCTGGTTAAAGATAATTTTTAGGCCCCCTTTCAGGGCCGTACTTTTTTTTTGCAACGTCCCGGCATAAAGATTTGTGTCTCGGTAACGGTACATCACGGACAGATTCTCTTAGTACAGTTACTTAGGGAAAGAATGGACGTACAAACTTTGTAGAGATCGTTTTTCGAAAAAATGATCAGGTGAGCGGTAATCTGCCCTCAAAGAATAGAATATACTCTTTTCGCATGATTTTTCGATTTTTTCAAATTTTTTTCAAAATTTATTCGACCGATCGAAAAAATAACAAAACAGTGAGATAGAGCCGTTTGTTGCCTACAAAAAAGATAATTATGATTTTCACGTGAAAAGTCCGCAAAAACGACTTATTCAAGAAAACAAAAAATCTGTCCATTTTTCTAAAAATCACAAAAAAGATTTTTTTCCGAAAACGGTGCATCCTAGCGAAAAATCAAATCAGACCTTTTTTGAATAGTTTTTTAAATGCTAATTTATTATATGAAACATTTTCCCGAAGAATTCCCGATTTAAGAGCGGGATCGTTTCTTTAAAACAACAACTGATCAAATGCTACTCTTTAACGCATGCTTTCGAATTTTTTTCGAAAAATTGTCGACCGATCGAAAAAATAACAAAGCTTTATAATAGAGACGTCCTTTACCTACAAAAAAGATAGATGTAGTTTTTTTCCTTAACCGTTGGCAAAACTGTCAAAATTCGGAAAAACTTCGCCAGGTCATTGAGACGGTTCAGACGTGTTTCAAATATTTCTTCCTCCATCGACGACACAGTTCAACTTATGTAAAAATTTTTTTCTTCAACACATAACTTGAAGTCTCGGCTTCATTTCGACTCGATCATGTCGGTACTTTAAACTAAAAATAAAAAAGTTTCTCGCTGCTCGAAATTTAGTTTACAATTTTATTTTTATTAAAAAATCGATAAATTAATCCTTTTTATTTTTTTTGTCTTCTTCTTTATGCACGATTGGGAAAATTAGAAGGACAGTTGCAACGAAAATTAATTAACGTAAATGTATGTGAAAAATTATCCAAATTGGTCATTTAATAACGAAGATATAACAATTTTCAGAAATTTGTTAATACATAATACATTGCGGCATTTCGCCGTCGTCGGAAAATTATTATGGTGTTTTGACGTGCCGGAGCGCGGGCTCGGTCGTTCGTTGCCCCGCTCTATTATTAAAATAATTATCCGCCGATCCTGTTCGGGCTAATTTCTGTTTTTTCTTATGCATTTTTGAAATAATTGTTTTTACAATTAATTGCGAGGTCTTTCACTAATAATTTGGGGTGATTATTATTTTTAAAATTTGAAAAATGCGCCGTGAAAAATAGAGTAAAGAACCTAATGTCATATTACCTATGCGGAAATTCCGTGAACGTGACCGAAGGAAATAATTTTTTTCGGTTCGAAGAATCAAGATGGCGGCCATTTTGTAATTTTAGCGTAATGAAAAGACTCCCGGCTACTACACCCCGGTGAAATATTTTCGCAAAACTAATCCGAACTGGCACTTTTGAAACGTCAAAATCGAAAAGTGGAAGAAAATACGAGTTTTTCGCACGAAAAAACTTAATTAAAATCGAAGAATCAAGATGGCGGCCAGATTTTGGTATCGTCGTAAAGGTAAAATGTGCAGCAATAACATATTGGTGCAAGAGCTAACCGCCGAGTTTGTTTGAACGATTTTAATAAAATGGCGTGCGATTTAGTCGGTTGGAAGCGAAAATTTTTAATGGTCTTTCGCACATTTTTCGATGTAAATCTGTTCGCGGTGATCCAAATAAGATCACGGAGGTACTCGCGTGTGGCTAAGAAAAGGGTCACGTCCCCCACCCTCGACTCAAACTAACACGAAAGTAACTTTTTACGCGAATCTATAACTTCCACGCGAATTTTCGTAAGTTCACATATTGGTCCTTCAGGAGCGATATAGAAAAAATAGTCACAAAAAAGGAGGTGGCAGGCGTTAACTTTAACGGGGAATCTACTGCTTTCAGGGCCGTACTGATATAGAAAAACTGCAATTAAAAAAAAACAACTGATGACAAATTTCAACTTTGACTGGGATCTACTGACACTACGGGCCGAAGGCCCGACGCCGCCGGCAGGCCAAGATTTTCGTAAGGAAAATCTTGTTTTATTTCTGAAAATTGTAATTATAAGAATTATTGTGATTCATTTAAATGACCGGCTATCTGCGATAAGATTTAATCGCACTCGAGCAGTTTGAGCTGGTCGCCTGAAGAAAACGGATCGTATAAAATATAAATTTTGTTATCATTGATTTAGATTCATTATTTTATTTCTCCTTGTCTATTATTTATTCAAGAATGGTCCTTACAGTTGTATCAAAAAGGAACAGAGAATTTTTTTGCTTTTATTTTCGAGTAAATGTAGAATGTACGTAAAGTAGGGAACTTTCTAGTTTTGGTTACTGTATTTGGAAAAAAACCCGTATATCTAGTTGTAGTATTAAGTACCTACCGTATAATCTTTAGACAAAAACAATGACAGATAAAATAATCTGCACTCAGCAAAATATTAGAAGTATGAGAAAAAAATTTTGAAATGTTTATGGCTGAGATAAATATAAATTACCCTGCGCCTCAAATGATAATTTTAACTGAAATTTGGATTTACGATGATGAAATAAGTAATAATTATCAAATAGATGGATATCAGATTATTGCAACCTGCAACTCAAAAAGTCGGTCTGGAGGAGTTCTTGTGTATATATCAAATGAATTTGAAATAGTAATTAAAAAAGGAATACGTTCATATCTAAATATGGACCAAGACATAAACACTGAAAAAGTGTTCCGACATCCCTCTCTCTCCAAACAAGACTGTTCAAAACAATGAATGCCAGATCAATAATGAAACTGGCACTTACAATGAAAGAGCGCAACCTCGCCAGTGTTATTGGTGGGCAATAAACATCGATGGATCCCTTATACCCGTTTTACTTTGCTACATCTGGCAACATGAATGTTTACATCCTGCCAGACCGTTTGTTTACATAATACCATAATAAGAGTTCGTGTTTTTCAAACAGTTGTAAGTTCCTTGTTATTTATATTTTCAGCTCTAGCTTTCACTCGTTTTAAGCTTTAATAATTAATTTTTCAATTAAGTTAAAAAAAAGTGGCGAAAACGTGTTCTGTTTGTGAGAAAACTTCGAAAGAAGGTAAGTCTATCAGTTTCCTACGTAATAAGCAACGCAAAGCCGTCAATCAAAACAAAGCATACATGGTCATGGGCGTAGCGTAGTGTAAGTGTTTTATCTTTTAATTTGTGAAAACAATTATTGTTTGACAGTTTCTTTTCATTTTCGAAAGCATACTGAATACCTACTGAATACTTTGAAAAATGCAACTTGGAAAAATTATTCCATTTAAATAAATAAAAAATACTGACTTTTTGAAAGTATATTACCTATTATTATTGTCAACCTCTAATTTAAGATAATCAGAATATGGAGAGGGGGAATAATATTCAAACAATATCATCAAAGAATATGAAATAGAAGACTTTGACCCAGTTGCACGAACGTTATAAAAATTTCAGATTATTACTAATTTTAAGTTGCAAATTTTTAAAATGTGGTTAACTTTTTCCATGATCTTTCATTTTTTATCGGCAATTAATTCTTCTAAAATTGAGACGAATTCACTCCCAGCAATATCAGAACAAAACTTTAGTAATACAGGGCATTTTAAAATTAGTGATTAGGTATCTGACATATTTTCAATTAGGTTCGTTTAATTTATTTTTAGAATAAAATCAACTAAATATGTAAGAAATTGAAAAAATATTTTAGGTACCTACTGATGTATATTGCTTTCCGACTTTCCTATCGATTTTTTATTTGCTAAATTGTTATTACCTTTTTGTACCTTTTATTTTGTATAGGTAGGTATAAGTATATATTTTCTTAATTTAATATCTATTAGTATTCCCATAATTTATGTTTTTTGTAACAAAAACTGCAAATAAAATAATAATATTATGAATATTATGATCATTATTATAATTTATGTAATTATTACATTTTCCTATAACTGAACTCGAGCGCGCCACTGCCGTTGCGTTCTGTTTGTTTACGTTTTACGTCGTTCCCCTTACCCCGCCAATAGCAGCATATGAGTGCGAGAGAGGATATCAACAAACCAAAACTGAGTTCAAGCTAAGATAGGGAAGGCGCGGTCCATATTTATTAATATAGTCTAAGGTTCATATTCTCTCAGCAGATTGTGTATTACTCGAATTAAAACTAAAAAACATAGAGATTGCTATGTTAGCTATTTACAGACTTCAAGAATATTCGATGCATCTATTTCTCACAGAATTAGAAAATTATTTACCAAATGTAAACAATAAAATTTTAATGTTGACAGGAGACATGAATATTGATCTTCCAGAAAACTCTTCCATAGTAGATAAATACAAGCTTCTTTTGTCTACTTTTGGTTTGGAATCATTAATAAATACTCCAACCAGGGTAACAGAAAATACTGCAACATGCATCGACCATTTTTTTGTAAGATTTCCTCAAGGAAACAAAAACGTAATTACTTTCAATTGGCATGTCGAAAAAACTGGTATAACAGACCACGATATGATAACAGTCACAATGCTACATAAACATTTTAAACAGAACATTAACAAAGACAATCAAATAAAAGAAAAAATCAATTTTGAAAAGTTTAGTAATCTACTATAATAATAGTTAATGTAAACAAAGCATTCGATACGTTTGAAACTAGAATAAAATTTTCTCTAAATTTATCAATAGAGAAACAACAAATATCAGTACAAAATTATGTAGCCAAGAGAAAACCATGATGGATAACCGATAGTATAGTAAGCAAAATAGAAACAAAAAATAGACTTTATAAAAAATTACGACAGAGCCCGCAATATTATTTGAAAACATATTATAACACATACGCAGAAACAATCTACTTACAGAAATTTGAAAAGCGAAAGAACGATATTATACAAGTTTATTTGAAAATTGTAGTGGGAACAAGGAACAATGGAAAATTGTAGACAAACTATTAGGGTCAAGGGAAAAAAAATATAAATGAGATAACAACAAGTGAGGGAATTAAAATAACAGACGAACAAAAAATAGCAGATAGAAATAGTAAAAAAAAAATAATAATAAAAATACAAATAGTACCGAAAGACATAAAAAATAGTACAGAACAGTCACCATTTAACGTAGATCAAAAATACAAAAATTATTTCAGAGAAAGTCGAATTTGTAAGTTTGTGTCTATGGAATTGACTGACGTCAACGAAATACAAAGTATTATAAAACATTTTTCTACTCCCAACCTTTAATATGCATATTAAATATGAATCACCAGTGCTTTAATGGGTCTCATTAAGATACAAATTTTCACTAAAGCACTGGTCAAGCTATCCAATGGCAGAAGACGAGCATTTGCAATCGAATCGGTTCCCTTTCGCTCACAATCGGGTCGGCATCGGCAAACCAACCGAAGTCACAGAGTTGTCATACTCACGACAAAAATTGCCTTGTGATATAAGTTCTGTATTTCTGAAAAAAAATTCTGAACGTTTATTTAATTTAGAACATAAGTAACATTCAAAGAAAATTTATCAAGATTTTATGTTACCTTAATTAATTTGATAGGTAGGTAGGTATATCGTGTAAAAGATAGGGAAGATAAAGTATTATATCATTCGTGGCGCTCCGTGATTGTATTCAAAGCGGCAACGCTGCGACCCGCGTTGCGCAGGTAAACAATATCGTAATTAATGGCTGTCGATGTTATTAAAATTATTAATTAATCTCAAAATCGAAGCGTAAAATTCGGAATTCGAACTTCGCATAATAAAAATTACGCAGTAGTGAGTAGTGCCCTTTAAACTTGATACTAAAACATGTCTCAGCAGAATAATCTTAGCGACAAAGAGAAAATTTGGTACCTAATATGCGTAAGCAAATAGTAACCTATCTTAACCTCAATGATCCGCAATTGTACACGGGTCATTGTTAAAATATATAATTTTCCAATCTTTTCTATGAAATAAAAAAGGGTCGTAGAAAAAATAGTGTATGGAACTCGCAGATAATGGCTATTAATACGCTCTTATGATGGTTAAGAATAGCCTTCATTATAAGCTCGTTGCATAATATACTAATAAAACATTTAAGAAACGATAGTTCTGCAGGCTATGATGGAATAGGAGCAAAATTGATAAAATCATCTTCGGTAGTAATCTCGGAACTTATGACACATATATGCAATTTAAGTATAGAAACAGGGACCTTTCCAGACGCACTCAAAAAAGGAATATGCGTGCCTATTCACAAATGTGGAGAAAAAACCTTGCTTAACAATTACAGACCAATAACATTATTATCAATCCTCAAAAATTATAGAAAAAATTATAAAAAAAAGGTTAGTGAAATTTCTTGAGAAAAACAATTATTTTAATAACAACCAGTACGGATATAGAGAAGGGAAAAATTCTGAAAGTGCCCTACAGCAACTAACAAAAAATATACAGTGTGTGTCACAGGCATGGTACACCGCCTTTTTTTTCTTTATTTTTGGAGATAATTTTTTGAAATTTGGTACGTCGCATATTCTCGATAGAGCGCACTTTGTAGCAGAAAATTGAATTTTTTCCCACATCCGGTTTTTCCAGAAATGTAACCAACTTTTTATTTTTAAATAGGACACCCTATATATTATTATATTTTTGGATTCTATACATTTGTACGAATCCAACAATACAACATAAGTACCATTTTAAATGTCAAATTTGTTTTTATTTAATTTTTTATTTTTCAATTATTATAGTGTGCCATGACTTCAGTTGTGTTCGTCACAGATGCAAAATAGGTACACCAAAATGTCCCTTATTGGAAGTAGTAGTAGATGGTACCTCGGTGCCAATATGGTACCATTTGAAAAAAATGAATTCAGCTCAAAAAATCATTCCGGTGCGCATAATTCATCCATAAATCACTTAATTTATTACTTTGAACAAAATTTCGTTTTTTCTATCATTAAATGATCCAATTGGAGTAAAACGAAATAGTCATGGCACACTATAATTGAGAAATAAAAAATTAAACTAAAACAAATTTGACATTTAAAATGGTACTTATGTGGTATTGTTGGATTTGTACAAATGTATAGAATCCAAAAATATAATAATATATAGGGTGTCCCATTTAAAAATAAAAAGTTGGTAACATTTCCGGAAAAACCGGATGTAGGAAAAAATTCAATTTTCTGCTAAAAAGTGCGCTCTGTCGAGAATATGCGACGTACTAAAATTCAAAAAATTATCTCAAAAAATAAAGAAAAAAAAGGGGGTGTACCATGCCTGTGACACACACTGTACAGTGCGACCTATCAAGTCATACTAGAATTTACTCGCGAGTTCAAAAATATGATAATATACAGGGTGTTCTATTTGAAATAACAAAGTTATGAGCAATTTTTTGTTTATTTCAATGAATTATACTGTAATATCGATTGAAAACGAGAATGTCTCGAGCGCCAACTTGATCCTTTCCCCTGTTAGAGCGTTGACTTGCATTCTCTCAATTTTCTCTCACTTAAGTCATAATAATCAATCATAATCTGATAATAAATAACTAAATAAACGAAGATTTAATCACCAGGAAAAAATCAAAAACGGCCGTTTCAAATACCACATAAAGCGACTAAAAATCCTAACACCGGAACTAATAAGAAGGTCTCCATCAAACCAAACGACCATCGATTTCAATTATAAATTCTTACCGGTCCATTTCGGTGGCGGCGTTTTCCAAAATCTCGACAGGTAAGTTAATTACCATCATTATGAAAAAAAGGTAATAAAAAATGATCAATTCTAGGATTTTACTGTTCGGATGCAAGAAGAACAGCTACATCTACGACGAGACCGTCGAAGACTTCGTGAAGCTCCGCGGCTTCGACGAAGGCATCTCCCGGGAGACCTTACAGACGTTCCGGGGACTCTCTCCCGAGGAACAGGCCTCCCGGCGAGCCACCTTCGGCCCGAACAAGATCGTGATCCCCGAGAAGACGATCATCGAACTCTTGCTCTACGAGATCCTGAATCCGTTCTACGTCTTCCAGGCGATATGCATCGTGGTCTGGTTCTACGAAGGGTACAACTATTACCCGATAGCCGTGATACTTCTGAGCGCCTTCGCGATCATAATGACGGTCCTGCAAATGAGAGAGGTTTAATTCTTATCATTATCCCCTGATCAGTTCACTCTATCAAGTTCATTATTCCAGAATCAAGCCAAGCTGAAAGAGACTTTCCACTCCTCGGACTTGTGTACTGTAATCAGGGGACGGGAGGGAGACTCCAAATTATCGAGGGAGGTCATTTCTTCGGAGCTCTTGGTCCCGGGTGACGTCATAGAGGTACCATCGCAAGGTTGCCATATGCACTGCGACGCCATCTTGCTGAACGGAAGTTGCGTGCTGAACGAATCGATGCTTACAGGTGAGATTGGGTTGGGTGTACCTCACGGATCGATGTAGCGACCGATTTATTTCAGGGGAGTCGGTGCCGGTCGTTAAGACAGCGTTCTTCGACTTACCTGATGGGGTTTATAACGTTAAAGAGCATAGCGGGAACACTTTGTTCAGCGGCACTCAGGTAATTCAGACCAGAGGCGTTGGTGATGATAGAAGAGTTCTTGCTGTTGTTACCAGGACCGGGTTTTTGACTTCTAAAGGTTGGTGCGTCTTTGTTGGATTGTTACTTTATTTAATAATTGTTTCTTTTCAAATAACGCAACAGGAGGTTTGGTTCGGAGTGTTTTATACCCGCCAGTGAACGAATTTTTGTTCGAGCAGCATACCCTCCAGTTCGGAATCGTGATCGGCTGCATCGCAGCGCTTGGTCTCATCTACTCCATAGTAACCGGGGTATAGCATTATTGTGGTTAATACTTTTATTATTATTAATGTTACCTTTTTCAGATTCAAGCGCAAGTGGAAGCTTATTACGTAATCGTGAATTCACTCGTTATAATATCGGTGGTTTCGCTTCCCGGGCTACCGGCGGCGATAACCGTCGGGATTTACTGCGCCCAGAGACGATTATCGGACAAGAAGATCTACAGCTTGTTACCAAGGTCCGTGAACGTTGCGGGCTCGATCGATTGCATCTGTTTCGATAAGGTGGGCGTGGTACTATGATAGCAACTCCTCGGCATAACAATAATTTACTTCGTCATCCCAGACAGGAACCCTCACGGAAAACGGTTTGGATCTCCTCTCCGTGGTTCCGATCTCCGGAAAAACTTTCGCGGCTCCTTCCGCCCACGTGGAGAGGCTCACATTTCCGGCGCTCGGCAACGCTCTGGTCTCCTGTCACTCTCTCACAACCCTCGACGGGAAACTCTTCGGTGATCCCATGGACCAAAAAGTGAGATTGGATTTTTTTCTCGATTACACCACCTTAACTGTGATTTTTTCTTGCATAGATATTCGAAATCACCAAATGGTCGATCAGTCAATCGAGCGGTGACGATTTTAGGGGAATCACGCCGTTGGGAATTTACACCCCTCCCGACTTGACAGAGGACGCTCGCTTGGCTCTGGTTAAAGAGTTCGCGTTCTCGAGTAATTTACAAAGGATGGGGGTCGTGGTGGCGGTGGCGATGAAAAGTACCGACGAGCAGCGGTTCGAGTACTACTGCAAGGGATCCCCGGAGGTGATCGTGGATTTATCGAAGCCAGAGAGTGTTCCGGAAAATTTCCAGAACGTTCTTAAAAGTTACACTCGGCAAGGATACAGAGTGATTGCGATTGCGCATAAGGTATTGGAGCTTGAAGGCGACGTAGATATGCGGGCGGTTCAGAGAGAAGACCTGGAGAGGGATTTAACCCTGCTGGGGTTGATAGTGTTCGAGAACAAACTGAAACCGGACACCAAAACGTGCATCCAAGACTTGAACGAGGCGGAATTTCGAATCGTCATGATCACCGGTATTTATTTTTTTTTGGTAACGTTTGGTGCACGAAAAAGGTTATTTTGTTTTTAGGCGATAATATTTTGACAGCGATCAGCGTGGCGAAGGAGTGTCAAATAATTAAACCCGATCAGGATCTTATAATGATCAGTTCGAACCAGAAAGAGAATCCCGAGCTGTTGTTCACTCGAGTATCAAATAGAGAAGTGGGAAAACCTGTTAGAGATGTGGATGTGGAAAAGAATCAAGGAAGTAATGATTATAGGTAATTATTCTCTCATTTTTCAGCACCTACAGTGAAATGTAGAAGGTTATTAGATCAGAACTTACTTATTTTATAAGGAACACCCTGTATATTATTGCATTTTTGAATTCGCAAGAAAATTTCAGATTGACTTGATATGTCGCATCGTATATTAATTTTTGATTTTAAATCACCTGGCTCTGGTGATTAGGTTAGAAAATCGAAGACAACTTCATAAATATAACTCTTAGATATACAGCGTGATCCCGAAATGGCGGACACGGAATACAGGGTGTTGTAGAGGATGCTCAGAAAGACTGCAAATTTAAAACAAAAATGTGTTCCTCGGCTTCGTTACCGAGATATAGGGTGTCCTTTTCCTAAAATTTAAAACGAAATGCTTCAATAAAATTTTTCAATGTGGCATCGTTGTTCGAATTCGAGATTTTGAATAATATTATCGAATTTGTTTCCGCGCAACGATGATTGTTTTAAGCTTTGTTGTGTTTCCATTTTATATGTTTCCATGGTAACGTATATCTGGGTATTGTAGACGTACTCATTATTTTTCTGCCTGAAGAATGGTATCCAGTGCAGTGTTGTGACTTTATTTTCTCCAAAAGTGGTCATAACTTCTTAAGGGAGCCATACTGGAGAAAACAGTAAATAAAACTTAGAATCTTTAATCCACAATAGATGCTGTGGTGCTGTCCGTGTCCGCCATTTCGGGATCACCCTGTATAATGCGACATATCAATTCAGGCTAGAATTGTCTGACTAATCGAACTATGTAATAATATACAAGGTGTTTTTTATAAAATAGCGAATTAATTGCGTTTAAGCACGAAAACTTTCAAATCGTATTTATTTTCAATTCAAATTTATGATAAACTCGAATAATCAAATTTTTTCCGTCGATATAAAAAAATCATCGATAACTTCTATATTTTAAATAGAACACCCTGTATATTATTACATTTTTGAATTATTTAGACGATTTCAGCTTGACTTGATATGTCGCATTGTATATGAATTTTTTATTTTAAAACATCTCGACCTGTTAATTAGGTTAGAAAATCGGTAACAACTTATTAAACATAACTCTTAGATATACGATGCGACCTATCAATTCAGGCTAGAATTGTCTCACGAATCCAAATATGTAATAATATACAGGGTGTTATATATAAAATAACGAAGATACGTTTTTTATTTATTTTTTATAGGTTCGCTTTGACCGGGAAGGAGTGGGAGATATTAAAGAAACGCCAATCGGACCTCTTACCAAAAGTGCTGACAAGAGGCGGCGTGTACGCACGAATGGCACCCGAGCAGAAGCAGCAACTAGTCGAAGAGCTGCAGCGTCTAGGCTACTTCGTCGGTAAGTTTCAAGAAACCCCGCAGAGATTTTAATAACACTCCTCATAACGTTTCCAGCTATGTGCGGCGATGGTTCCAACGACTGCGGAGCCTTGAAATCGGCCCACACGGGGATCTCCTTCACGGAAGCCGAGTCGTCGGTGGCGTCCCCCTTCACCGCCAGCGATTCGTCGATCTCCTGCGTCGCGGAAGTGATCCGGGAGGGACGGTCGACTCTCGTTTCCACCATGGCCCTCTTCAAGTTCACGGCTGCTAGTAGTTTGAACGAGTTCGTGTCTTTTTTGATGTTATATTCCGTCACTACGCTCCCTACGGATATGGAGAGTATTTACATAGACATATTTCTGTTTACGAATTTTTCGATTTTGATGGGGAGCACGAAGCCGAACGCGGGGAAGTTGTGCAACAAAACGCCGATCACCAGCTTGACGGATTGCGTTATTTTGCTGTCATTGTTTCTGCAGTCCGGCCTGATGACTATTTTCCAGACAATTGCGTTTTTGCAAATGCAGTACGAACCGTGGTACGTCCGGAATGACGATTACGATGGCCTCACGCCGGTCATCGAACAATACACGATTTTTTCCATATCAAATTTTCAGTATATTATTTTCGCGGTGGTTTTTTCAAGAGGTAAGCCGTACAGGAGCTGGTTTTTTTCAAACGTCTGGTTGTCGGTAATGGTGATATTTTTTACGTCATTTTCGTTATACTTATTAATTGATCCAGCAGATCCTGTAATTAATTTTTTCCAGTTTGTTATACCCCCCAGCGATACTTTCAAATGGTACATACTTCTCTATACTGTGATCACTTTCTTTTTGAGCTTCTTGATCGAATACGGTTTCGTAGAGGGGTTAGTAGGGAAAGTGCTAAGGCCAAAATTCACGGATATTAACAAGTCGAAGAAGAAATACCTGGCGATCGAAAAAGAACTCGAGACCGCTCGAGGATGGTTCAGGGTTCAAGGTACAGGACCACTCGACCAGTGTAATTAATTCCCTAATATAAGAAGATGTAAATATAAAGTGATAATTATTGGTGCTACTAATGATAATAATATTAATAATAAATAAATTAATAATAAAACAAGTTTTATTACTGTTACAGTAGTTAATTAATATTACAATTGTTACGAAAACACTTCTTCCTTGGGTACCCTCTTGAAGAAATTAGCAGAGATTTGTTTCAGGATCTCCTCGAAAGCGCCCTCCAGTCCGGGTCGGGTGTCCTCGAACACTTCCTGCCAGGACTCGTCGACGGCCTTATGGATCGAGTCAGCTAATTCTTTGTTCCCGTTGAAGAGGTTTTCGAACATGAAATAGATCCTGCTTGGTTTCAGGTTGAGCTTCAGTTTTTCGATTTCAAGGTACTTTATTCCTTTGTCTATTACTTCTTTGAACTGGAAAGTCGCCGTCGCTGATAATCCAACTAAAAAAAGCTCAAAATTTCAGGAAATCGCTCCTAACTTCGTTATTTCGATTATAACATCCTGTATAGTATTACATTTTCGGATTATTTAGACGATTTTAGCTCGATTTGATATGTCGCATCGTATATGAATTTTTTATTTTAAAACAGCTTGCCCTGTTAATTAGGCTTGAAAATTGGTGACAACTTCATAAATATAACTCTTAGATATACGATGCGACATATCAATTCAGGCTAGAATTGTCTGATTAATCGAAATATGTAATAATATACAGAGTGATTTTTATAAAATAGCGAATTAATTGCTTTTGATCTATTATCCGATCTATGAATATCATAAAAACTTTCAAATCGTAGTTATTTTCAATCAAAATTTATGATCAACTTTAAAGAAATGCGTTGTTACAAAAAATAATCCTTGAACTTCGTTATTTTGATTATTAAACCCTGTATATTATTACATTTTCGAATTATTTAGACGATTTTAGCTTGATTTGATATGTCGCATCCTATATGAATTTTTGATTTAAAAACAGCTTGGCCTGTTAATTAGGTTAGGAAATTGGTTACAACTTCATAAATATAACTCTTAGGAATACTATGCGACCTATCGATTCAGGCTAGAATTGTCTGACTAATCGAAATATGTAATAATATACAGGGTGATTTTTATAAAATAGCGAATTAATTGCTTTTGATCTATTATCCGAGCTATGAATATCATAAAAACTTTCAAATCGTAGTTATTTTCAATCAAAATTTATGATCAACTTAAAAGAAATTCGTTGTTACAAAGAAATAATCCTTAAATTTTGTTATTTTATTTATAACACCGTGTATATTATTACATTTTCGGGTTATTTAGACGATTTTAGCTTGATGTGATATGTCGCATCGTATATGAATTTTTGATTTTAAAATAGCTCGGCCTGTTAATTAGGTTAGGAAATTGGTTACAACTTCATAAATATAACTCTTAGATATACGATGCGACATATCAATTCAGGCTAGAATTGTCTGATTAATCGAAATATGTAATAATATACAGGGTGATTTTTATAAAATAGCGAATTAATTGCTTTTGATCTATTATCCGATCTATGAATATCATAAAAACTTTCAAATCGTAGTTATTTTCAATCAAAATTTATGATCAACTTTAAAGAAATGCGTTGTTACAAAAAATAATCCTTTAACTTCGTTATTTTGATTATTAAACCCTGTATATTATTACATTTTCGAATTATTTAGACGATTTTAGCTTGATTTGATATGTCGCATTCTATATGAATTTTTGATTTAAAAACAGCTTGGCCTGTTAATTAGGTTAGAAAATCGGTGATAGCTTCATAAATATAACTTTTAGATATGTAGTGCGACATATCAATCCAGGCTAGAATTGTCTGACTAATCGAAATCTGTAATAATATACAGGGTGTCATAAATAAAATAAGTGATTTTTGCAATAATAATCAAAAATTACATACCCATCGTCATTTTAAATGGTCCGCGTCCTTCAACCGGTAGGAGTAAAATTTTTCCATTCATCTCATAATCCCCTTTCATGATTAGATCATCCCTAACATCGCATTTAAGGATCAACTGCTTAATATCGTCGTCGTAACTGAAAAAATTAATTATTAAAATCACTTCAGCATGAAATTTTTACACGACTTACTGCGCATAATTTACTTTAACACTGCCTAATCCGGTGATTAGAACGTTCGTGTATCTTTGCTCCACATTAACTGCGGCCTCTCCAGCTCCGATAATCAGGGAATTTACAGCCAAAGGATCGATGGGAATGATTCCTAAACCTCTATTCCCTATTATAGATCAATAAATCATTAATTTACTCATGTAAAAATAATAATGATAGTCAAACAAACCATTTTTGAAAAATTTTACAGCATTTTCTACTGCTACTGCAAGACAGGTATCATCCCCTAGTGGACATTTATTTAACTGGGGGGCTGTAATATAATTTATTTTTTTATTAATATAATAAATAATTTGATACCAATAACTTACGAAGATCGGCCGCCGTGGAGAAGGCGAAGAAGAAGAAAAGGACCGTGCACGCTTCTCGGATCATTTCTATTTTTACTGACCCATTTCAACCTGCCGTTCGTATTTATATTTTTTTTTCCTGAACTGCCTTCGAAATTTCCTTTCGGAGATCATCAAGAGTTCATTGCCTCAGGTCTGGGAATCCACCAAGATGCATGGGCGTGCGTCCTTTTTTATTCGCGTTAATTACGGTCCCGCTCTTTTTATTATCCGGATTGTAGAGATAGAGGAACGTCTGGAGTTGTCATAGTTGTCACACGCTTATGGATGTTATTTATTGATAGGTGTTTTCGGGTGTTGTTAATGTTGATGCCGGTAATTGTAATTCCGACTCCACTATAGCTATTTCTGAAAACCAGTGACGCAGTCTAATTTATGCAAATGTATTTTTATAACATCGACTCGAGCTGTATTAAATAATCATAAACACAACTATTATGTATTTACATAAAAAAGTCGAAAAAAAAGAACACCTTTGGTATGATTCCAATGTTTTTCTGCTATTATTGTTATTAGTGACAAACTTTCTTGACCTTCCCTCAATATCACGCAGAGATACGAGAGAGAAAATAATGTATGTGGTGTGTAGGTAGGTATAATAAATTAACGTGTACACGCTAATAATTTATTATTTACCTACTAATTTCAATTTCACTATCTACAATAACAAAATAATCGTTAAATCGTTACAATAACCGGAATAATCTAGTCGAAAATCTCATCTGCGGGGACTCTGTGGAACACGGGGCCGCCGATCTGCTTGAAAATCTCCGCGAAGTTTTCCTCATAGCCGGCTCGGACGTCCTCGAAGACCTCCTTCCAGTTGTCATTGAGGGTGGTCTGGATTATGTCCGCGAGCTCCGGGTTCGCGTCGTTGAAGAGCTTGTCGAACTTGAAGATGATCTGGCCGGGGTCAAGGATCAGCTTCGACTCGTCGATTTTCAGAAACTTCTTGCCCTTCCTTTCCACTTCCTTGAGTTTCATATCGATGGTGGCTCTAAGTTTCCCTGAAATGAAAAAAATAAAATGCGTTTCAATTCAAAAATTCACCTTTTAATGCTAAAATTAGTGTTTAGTGCGTTATTTTAAATGGAACACCCTGTATATTTTTGCATTTTTGGATTCCTCGTTGAGTGCGCGTCTGGATTGATGCGTCACACTTGGGGTGTGAGAGTTGTAGTTTTTGAGCTGTCGCCAAATTTCGTCAGGAAATACAAAAATTATCTTTAGGTTAGTAATTTTTTAAATATAACACACCAATAAAACAACTTTTCTTTAATCAATTCTCCTGAGTTTTTATCAGTTGCTATGAGCAACCGCGGCTGTTATGACGTCAGAATTCTGACTTCAGCAGTCCTTAACTCTCTTATTCAGCATCGCTGCTAGCTCGCATAAAAAACCTCTCGGCATACAATAATGCCTAAATTATTGAACCCAGTGTGAGGCATTCAGTTCAAAATGGCTTATGAACCTTCAGGAGCCTGTTTTCGACAATAATCTCTAGTCGAGCGCACTTAACCGACCAGAAGCCAGGACGCCCTTTTCCCAGGCGAACTGAGTTGATTAGAACGCACAATTTTTTTTTTAATTAGTGATTTTGAATTACCTGATCTGTCAAGTGGTTCAAAAGTTGCACTCCTAGATATAAAGTGTGACATCAAATCAGGCTAGAATTGTCTGACTAACCGGAATATGAAATAATATACAGGGTGTTATAATTGAAATAACGAACATAATTGAGTTTTCTCTAATTTTATTGGTACAAGTATTAAAAACTCCTTATAATTATTAAATTTATATTTTAAAAATAAAAATTACCTGATCTGTCAAGTGGTTCAAAAGTTGCACTCCTAGATATAAAGTGTGACATATCAAATCAGGCTAGAATTGTCTGACTAACCGGAATATGGAATAATATACTGGGTGTTATTATTGAAATAAAGGAAATAATTGCTTTTTTTTCTAATATTCTTAATACAAATATTAAAAACTCGTGATTATTAAATTTATATTTTTAAAATAAAAATTACCTAATTTGTCAAGTGGTTCAAAATTTGCACTCCTAGATATAGAGTGTGACATATCAAATCAGGCTAGAATTGTCTGACTAACCGGAATATGGAATAATATACTAGGTGTTATTATTGAAATAACGATAATAACTGATTTTTTCTAATATTATTAATTAAAATATTAAAAAATCGTTGTGATTATTAAATTTATATTTTAAAAATTAAAATTACCTGATCTGTCAAGTGGTTCAAAAGTTGCACTCCTAGGTATAAAGTGCGACATATCAAATCAGGCTATAATTGTCTGACTAAGCGGAATATGAAATAATATACTGGGTGTTATTATCGAAATAACGAAGATAATTGATTTTTTTCTAATTTTATTGGTACAAATATTAAAAACGCCTTATAATTATTGACTTAATATGTTTAAATTAAAAATTACTAGTTACTTTGTTATTCGAAATGGAATTAAAATTATTTAGACGATTCTATATTGACTTGATATGTTGCACTTTATATCTAATTGATATCATTTTCGAGTAATTAGGATTTATGAAAAAATCTTACTCAGAATAATCCTGAAAGGTCCTTTTCCTTCAACGGGAAGCAGCAGCACCTTCCCCTTCATATCGTAATCTCCTTCTATTAGAACGTCTTCCTGAAATTCGCCAGTAAAAGAGACCGCCTTTCCAGCCGAATCGTAACTGTAACAAGAGAAATAAACCATCACAGGAAGTTAAAAAAATTAAGCAATTTTTCGAATTACTGAGCCTTGACAATTTGGACATTGGCGAGTCCCGTAATCTTCATGTCGGTGTATTTCTGTTCCAGGTTCACGGTGTTCTTTCCCGCTCCGATTGTCATTGCGTTGACACTGAGGGGATCCACCGAGATGATCCCTAATTCCTTATTTCCTAGAAAAATTCTTTATAAAAAAAATTCAAAAAGGGAGAAATTATAATAAACTCACCATTTTTGAAAAACTTGATCGAATTTTCGACCTCTTTAGCGAGACACGCGTCGTCTCCTGCGGGACATTTCACAACTTGTGTTGCTGCGAAAAATTAATTTAAATAAATAGTAAAAAAATTAAATAAATAGTGAAACTTAAATGAATACTTACGTAGATGGGCGGAGAGGGCGTAGCCGACGAGGCAGAGCAGGATCGTCGCTTGGAATTTCATGTCGCCGAGTTTTCTAGCGGACAAATCGCCTTGAGATTCTGTGCGTTACTGAAATTTTCGTCGCCGACAGAATAATTTATAAATCTTTTCCGGTAAAAAATGCAATTGTAAGAGCCAAGGGTGAAGGTCGGCGCTTGAGTCTCTTGTCCAGTCCAGGGGATCAGAAAAACAGGCTTAAGAGCAGAGCAAACACCTTTAATTTAGAGTCGCGCCAGGCGCCAGTGGCGTCCAACTTAGATGCGGACGTGTTTTTGTTTACTTTTTTTGTTTATTGTATCATCCGGCTTGTTGAATTAAATTTCGATCGCTCCAAGCGATTTCAATTAACGATGCTCGAACATTCTAATAATAAGCGAGGAAATTGAGAATTATTATTATACTTATCGTATCGATAATAAATAAATCGGGACGCCCCTGATTGCGAAGGAGTTGTTAATTGGATAATTAGAAATATTTTATCTTTAATCTATAATTCCTTTAACTCGCAATAAAATATTCGAATTTTTCTGTCATAGGTATAACTGGTTCCTCGAATTGTTTTATTATTGCCGCAGCGCGGAAAATTATTTAATTGTCCTCCGTTAAGTGGCGTGGCTGTCAACTCGAATATTTGCCCAATTATTTATTTGCGTAATTATGTTTATCTTTCAATCACGTAACGAATCGTCGCTTTTAACGATTCAAAACAATCAATCCTTCATCGCTTATTTTAAATGTGACCTTATCTCTTCCGGCCCACCTTCTCCCCAACCGTTGGGAGAATTCACGCGATACGGCAGCGTGGCAAGTGAGTTTTAACGCCCGATTTCATTTTAATCTTATCATTCGAGCGATTATTGCAAGTTCTTTCTGGGTACCTACCTAGATCGTCTTTTGCTGTTTCTAGGATCCAGTTTTTAATTCTCTTTAATTACAAGCAATTATTTTAATTTCTGCGGATAAAACGAATTATTTGAACTTTAATTGTTTTTACAAATCGGTTTTTTCAATTAGTTACTTAATTTAACCCATTTATTATTTTATTCTGGAAATGGATTATTGTAATTATTGTTATTCTCGTTCGTTTACATGGCGCTCTTGGAATTTATAATTTTTATTTTATTTAAAATTAAAACCAGTTTTTTGTTCTTTTTTTGACCCGAATAAATAATAAATGCAAATTTAAGCCATCTGCTTTGCTTTTGTAATAACGGGATCTTCTCCATTCGATCTAATAACATGCGCATCTAATAAAATCCTGTAAAAAAAGTGAAAAATTGTCTTTGAAAAGTAAATTAATTATAACATTCTGGCAACGTTGCAAAAATCGTGACTTTTGCAAATTAACCTATCAAAAATTAGGGAAATCGGGGAGTTTTTCAGAGAAAATCGTCAAATTTATAACAATCACTTGGCTATGTTGTAAAAATTTGACTTTTGAAATTCAATTTACCAAAAAATAAGGAAAATCTGTGAGTTCTTTGAAGAAATTGGATAAGTTTATAACAACCTGGCAACGTTGTAAAGATCATGACGTTTACAAATTAATCTTGCAAGAGATTAGAAAAATCGTGGAGTTTTTCGATGAAAATTGATCAAACTGTAACAATCTGGCAACGTTTCAAGAATCGTGACACATTCAAACTAATCTTTCTAAAAATAGGAATAATCGTGGAGTTTTTCGATGTAAATCGATCCATTTATAACAATCTGGCAGCGTTGCAAAAATCGTGACTACTTTGCTCAAAAAATTAGAAAAATCGTGGAGTTTTTCGATGAAAATTGATCAAACTGTAACAATCTGGCAACGTTTCAAGAATCGTGACACATTCAAACTAATCTTTCTAAAAATAGGAATAATCGTGGAGTTTTTCGATGTAAATGGATCCATTTATAACAATCTGGCAGCGTTGCAAAAATCGTGACTACTTTGCTCAAAAAATTAGAAAAATCGTGTAGTTTTTTGAAAAAAATTGATGAAACTGTAACAATCTGGCAACGTTGCAAAAATTGTGACTTTTTTGCAAATAAACCTTTAAAAAAAGAGAAAAAATCGGGCATTTTTTCGAAGAAAATAGTCAAAGTTATAGCAATCTGGCAACGTTTCAAAGATCGTGGCACTTTCAAACTAATCTTGCTAAAAACAGGAAAAATCGTGGAGTTTTTCGATGGAAATTGATCAATTCATAACAATCTGGCAGCGTTGCAAAAATCGTGACAACTTTGCACAAAAATTAGGAAATCGTGTAGTTTTTCGAAAAAAATTGATGAAACTGTAACAATCTGGCAACGTTGCAAAAATTGTGACTTTTTTGCAAATAAACCTTTAAAAAAAGAGAAAAAATCGGGCATTTTTTCGAAGAAAATAGTCAAAGTTATAGCAATCTGGCAACGTTTCAAAGATCGTGGCACTTTCAAACTAATCTTGCTAAAAAAAGGAAAAATCGTGTAGTTTTTTCGATGACAATGGATCAATTTATAACAATCTGGCAACGTTGCAAAAATCGTGACTTTTTTGCAAATAAACCTTTAAAAAAAGAGAAAAAATCGGGCATTTTTTCGAAGAAAATAGTCAAAGTTATAGCAATCTGGCAACGTTTCAAAGATCGTGGCACTTTCAAACTAATCTTGCTAAAAACAGGAAAAATCGTGGAGTTTTTCGATGGAAATTGATCAATTCATAACAATCTGGCAGCGTTGCAAAAATCGTGACAACTTTGCACAAAAATTAGGAAATCGTGTAGTTTTTCGAAAAAAATTGATGAAACTGTAACAATCTGGCAACGTTGCAAAAATTGTGACTTTTTTGCAAATAAACCTTTAAAAAAAGAGAAAAAATCGGGCATTTTTTCGAAGAAAATAGTCAAAGTTATAGCAATCTGGCAACGTTTCAAAGATCGTGGCACTTTCAAACTAATCTTGCTAAAAAAAGGAAAAATCGTGTAGTTTTTTCGATGACAATGGATCAATTTATAACAATCTGGCAACGTTGCAAAAATCGTGACTTTTTTGCAAATAAACCTTTAAAAAAAGAGAAAAAATCGGGCATTTTTTCGAAGAAAATAGTCAAAGTTATAGCAATCTGGCAACGTTTCAAAGATCGTGGCACTTTCAAACTAATCTTGCTAAAAACAGGAAAAATCGTGGAGTTTTTCGATGGAAATTGATCAATTCATAACAATCTGGCAGCGTTGCAAAAATCGTGACCACTTTGCACAAAAATTAGGAAATCTTGTAGTTTTTCGAAAAAAATTGAATAAACTCAACAATCTGGCAACGTTTAAAAAATCGTGACACTTTCAAACTAATCTTGCCAGAAACGAAAAAAAAGGAAAAAAAAAGGAAAAATCGTGGAGTTTTTCGAAGAAAATTGATGAAACTCTTACCATCTGGCAACGTTGCAAAAATCGTGACACTGCAAACTTTGCAAAAAAATTTGAAAAATCGTGTAGTTTTTTCGATGAAAATGGATCAATGTATAACAATCTGGCAACGTTGCAAAAATCGTGACTTTTTCACTCTAATCTTGCCAAAAATAAGAAAGATCAATTTATTAAAATCTGACAGCGCGTTGCAAAAATCGTGACCCTGCAAACTTTGCAAAAAATTAGAAAATTCGTGGAGTTTTCCAAAGATAATTGATCAAACTGTAAATCTGGCAACGTTGCGAAAATCGTGACTTTTGTGCAAATGAAACTTTAAAAAAATAGCAAGAAACGCGGAGTTTTTCGAAGAAATTGGCCATCTGGCAACGTTGCAAAAATCGTAACACTGCAAACTATAATCTCGTTGAAAATAAGAAAAATCTTGGAGTTTTTCGATGAAAATTCGATCCATTTATAACAATCTGGCAACGTTTCAAAAATCGTGACTTTTGTGCAAAATGAACCTTTAAAAAAATAGCAACAATCGCGAAGTTTTTCGAAGAAAATAGTTAAAGTTATACCAATCTGGCAACGCTTTAAAGATCGTGGCACTTTCAAACTAACCTTGTTAAAAATAGGAAAAATCGTAGAAATTTTGAAGAAAATTGATCAATAAACTCAACAATCTGGCAACGTTTAAAAAATCGTGACACTTTCAAACTAATCTTGCCAGAAACGAAAAAAAAAGGAAAAAAAGGAAAAATGATCAAATTCTTACCATCTGGCAACGTTGAAAAAATCGTGACACTGCAAACTTTGCAAAAAAATTTGAAAAATCGTGTAGTTTTTTCAATGAAAATGGATCAATTTATAACAATCTGGCAACGTTGCAAAAATCGTGACACTTTCACACTAATCTTGCCAAAAATAAGAAAAATCAATTTATAAAAATCTGACAACGCGTTGCAAAAATCGTGACCCTGCAAACTTTGCAAAAAATTAGAAAAATCGTGGAGTTTTCCAAAGATAATTGATCAAACTGTAAATCTGGCAACGTTGCAAAAATCGTGACTTTTGTGCAAATGAAACTTTAAAAAAATAGCAACAAACGCGGAGTTTTTCGAAGAAATTGGCAATCTGGCAACGTTGCAAAAAATCGTAACACTTCAAACTAATCTCGCTGAAAATAAGAAAAATCTTGGAGTTTTTCCATGAAAATTTGATCCATTTATAACAATCTGGCAACGTTTCAAAAATCGTGACTTTTGTGCAAATGAACCTTTAAAAAAATAGAAAAAATCGCGGAGTTTTTCGAAGAAAATAGTTAAAGTTATACCAATCTGGCAACGCTTTAAAGATCGTGGCACTTTCAAACTAATCTTGTTAAAAATAGGAAAAATCGTGGAAATTTTGAAGAAAATTGATCAATTTATAATAATCTGGCAGCGTTGCAAAAATCGTGACTTTTTATAATTTTTGTTTGCACTTTAGACAATTTTGTAACTTCTAATTTCAATCTATGTAGGTACATAAATAACCAACTTTCGGCGCAAATTGGCAACCTCAAATTTTTCACCTCGCACAATTTGGCAACGTTTGTCGATTAATTTTAAATTCCGATTGATTAGAACAATCTGGCTACATAAGAAAATTCTGGAAAATTGAAAAAAAGCTAATTTTTATAAATCTGGCAACGTGAAAAATAATTTTAGACCATTTTAAGAAAACGATTTTTAGGTAATTTGGCAACGTGATTTAAGCACGATCTTTTTCTACCGATTGGACAACATAATGGCTAAATCTGCAGTGATAAATGATACGAACATCATCAAAGAAGCAGTGTTGTCATATCAAGAAGTGGTAACTAAAAAATAGCACAATCTGGCTTTGTGAACAAAACATTGTTTGTTTTTTTTTTAATAGAAATTTGAACACGATCGCGCAACCGTGTAAATTTCTATAGTTAGCTTTACACTACATTAGCCAATTTTATATCATAATCTGGCATTAATGTAAAATAAAGTGACTTCTCCTCTTTTTTTCTTCAGGTTATAAAATAAATGAAACAACCAAAAAAATGCCTATTATTTATTATGTTATCTCGCAATAAATAAATAAATAAATGAATGAATTATCGAGTGAATAAAGCAACTTATTGAGCGACTAAATCTTTTCGAGGCACCCTGTTGAGAATCTGGGAGGCGATGTCCTTGAATATGAGACCGAACGCTTCTCCGTACGCTCCGCCGACTTCATCGTAAATTTTCTCCCAGTTTTCGTTGACGGTTTTTAACAAATTATCGGACAGGGTTTTATCTCCATCGAAGAGACCGTCGAATTCGAAAATAATCCTCTTGGGCCTGAAGGAGAACTGGTAGTCCAAAAGTTCACCGTAGACTTCGCCGTCTCTTTCGACGTTCTTGACCAGGAGAGTGTTGTTTGTTGTTGGTTCCACTGGAAAGTAAAAAAATTACTTCAAGACTCTCGTTTGGAAAAATCAAAGCTGTAAGTCATACCAACTCTAAAAAATAAATTTGGTAAAAATATGAAAACGAGAAAAATTTTGACAGGTCAGCAAAAAATCGATATTGCTTGGAGAGTGACTCTAGTGACTCTAGAAGGCGTAACTCTTTTTATAAATTTATTTCAAAACTCTCGTTTCGAAAAATTGAAACCGTAAGTAATACCAACTGTAAAAAATAAATTTAGTGAAAATATGAAAACGAGAAAAAATTTGACAGGCCAGCAAAAAATCGATTTGGCTTGGAGAGCGACTCTGGTCACCTTAGAGGGTATAACTCTTTTTATAAATTTATTTCAAAACTCTCGTTTCAAAAAATCGAAACTGTAAGTCATACCGACTGTAAAAAATAAATTTAGTGAAAATATGAAAACGAGAAGAATTTTGACAGCCCAGCAAAAAATCGATTTGGCTTGGAGAGCGACTCTGGTCACTTTAGAGGGTATAACTCTTTTTATAAATTTATTTCAAGACTCTCGTTTCGAAAAATTGAAACTGTAAGTAATACCAACTGTAAAAAATAAATTTAGTGAAAATATGAAAACGAGAAAAATTTTGACAGCCCAGCAAAAAATCGATTAGGCTTGGAGAGTGATTCCGGTCACACTAGAGGGTATAACTCTTTTTATAAATTTATTTCAAGACTCTCGTTTCGAAAAATTGAAACTGTAAGTCATACCAACTGTAAAAAATAAATTTTGTAAAAATATGAAAAGGAGAAAAAATTTGACAGGCCAGCAAAAAATCGATTTGGCTTGGAGAGCGACTCTGGTCACACTAGAGGGTATAACTCTTTTTGTAAATTTACTTCAAGACTCTCGTTTCGAAAAATTGAAACTGTAAGTTATACCAACTGTAAAAAATAAATTTAGTAAAAATATGAAATCGAGAAAAATTTTGACAGGCCAGCAAAAAATCGATTTAGCTTGGAGAGCGACTCTGGTGACTCTAGAAGGCGTAACTCTTTTTATAAATTTATTTCAAGACTCTCGTTTCGAAAAATTGAAACTGTAAGTTATACCAACTGTGAAAAAAAAATTTAGTAGAAATATGAAAACGTGAAAAATTTTTACAAGTCGTCAAAAAATCGATTAGGGTCGAAGAGCGACTTCGGTCGCATTAGAGGATGTAACTTTTTTTACAAATTTATTTCATGACTCTCGTTTTGAAAAACCAAAACTTCACGTCATACCATCTGTAAAAAATAAAAACTTCACCAAAATCGATAAAAGGAAAAAATACTGCAAGTGTCCAAAAATCGAGAGTGGAGAAAACAGAATTCTACGTGGTGGCATAACATATTGTATAGATAAAAAAATAATAAAAAAAACAAATTAATAATAATAAAAAACCACACACGAACCTAGAGTAATGTTGAATTTTCCACGCCCAGTGAATGGAACGGAAAGCACCTCTCCGTCCATGTCATAGTCTCCTGTCATAACAACATTACTCTCCTTGAAGCAGAAAGAAAAATCGAGCCGGGTTCCATTCTCGCTGCAGCTGAAACATAAACATATGCAACAAATTATACCCACTCATTGTTGCCGGTTCGTTATTAATTTACCTGCTGTTAAAAACTTTAAGATTAGACAATCCCAGCACTTTCGCATTGTGATAGACTTGATCTACTTTGACCACGCTGGGCCCTGGTCCGATTTCAAGCTTATTGATTGGGAGAGGGTCCAGGGGGATAACTCTCAACGGTTTATATCCTGGAATTTAAATCTTAAAATTCACTCAAACAATTATAAGAAATCTCACTCACCATCCTTGAAGAATTTTACAGCGCCCTGGATAGCTTCGTTGAGACACTCTAACAAGTTGGGATCTTGCATGGAACATTTCTTCAGTTCCGAAGCTGAAAAAATTAATTACAAAATCAACACTGACCTTACTTCTTACGGATAATTATTGATACGTACGCAGGCTGGCCGAATTAATCGATTCGACGATTACAAAAACAAACAATACAATCAACTTGACCATTTTCGAGCTTACTCTTCAGGTGTGGATATTTCGAGTTCAAGGACTGCTTTGTTGACGCCGAAGAAAGCAGCTAGTCTGATTCTGCGTTCGTCTCTTAGTGCCTTTTTATACGGGAAATCGCAAACCTGAATAAAACTGGTCATACCTGGTAATACTGTTATAGCGACAGGAATTTTATTGCTTGCATTTGCAGACTTCTAACTGAATATTTCAGCATCTGCGACTTCTTCAGCCAATTAAAGGAGATTTGCATAAGACGGTAATATGGTAACAGGAAAGGCAACAACAAACAACTGTTGCTTGGGATAAATATCTCGTTCTTTCTTTTTTCTTCTGCAGGTCGCCACAGCTTGGGCCATACCAATTTTATTCTCTTTGTTATATTTTTACGAAATGTATTCTTTTTAAATTGCTTTAAACTGCAAATTCGATTTTTTAAACGAGAGTCTTGAATAAAATTTACATCAAAAATTACGCCCTCTAGAGCTACCAGTCACTCTTCAAGCCAAATCGATTTTTTGCTGGCCTGTCAAAATTTTTCTCGTTTTCATATTTTTACTAAATTTATTTTTTACAATTGGTATGACTTACAGTTTCGATTTTTACAAACGAGAGTTTTGAAGTAAATTTATAAAAAGAGTTACACCCTCTAGTGTGACCGGAGTCACTCTCCAAGCCAAATCTATTTTTGTTGGCCTGTCAAATTTTTTTTCGTTCTCATATTTTTACTAAATTTATTTTTTACAATTGGTATGACTTACAGTTTCGATTTTTACAAACGAGAGTCTTGAAGTAAATTTATAAAAAGAGTTACACCCTCTAGTGTGACCGGAGTCACTCTCCAAGCCAAATCTATTTTTGTTGGCCTGTCAAATTTTTTTTCGTTCTCATATTTTTACTAAATTTATTTTTTACAATTGGTATGACTTACAGTTTCGATTTTTACAAACGAGAGTCTTGAAGTAAATTTATAAAAAGAGTTACACCCTCTAGTGTGACCGGAGTCACTCTCCAAGCCAAATTGATTTTTTGTTGGCCTGTCAAATTTTTTCTCGTTTTCATATTTTTACTAAATTTATTTTTTACAATTGGTATGACTTACAGTTTCGATTTTTACAAACGAGAGTCTTGAAGTAAATTTATAAAAAGAGTTACACCCTCTAGTGTGACCGGAGTCACTCTCCAAGCCAAATCGATTTTTTGTTGGCCTGTCAAATTTTTTCTCGTTTTCATATTTTTACTAAATTTATTTTTTACAATTGGTATGACTTACAGTTTCGATTTTTACAAACGAGAGTCTTGAAGTAAATTTATAAAAAGAGTTACACCCTCTAGTGTGACCGGAGTCACTCTCCAAGCCAAATTGATTTTTTGTTGGCCTGTCAAATTTTTTCTCGTTTTCATATTTTTACTAAATTTATTTTTCACAATTGGTACGACTTGTAGTTTCGATTATTCGAAACGAGAGTCTTGAAGTAAATTTATAAAAAGAGTTACACCCTCTAGTGTGACCGGAGTCACTCTCCAAGTCAAATCGATTTTTTGTTGGCCTGTTAAATTTTTTCTCGTTTTCATATTTTTACTAAATTTATTTTTTACAATTGGTATGACTTACAGTTTCGATTTTTACAAACGAGAGTCTTGAAGTAAATTTATAAAAAGAGTTACACCCTCTAGTGTGACCGGAGTCACTCTCCAAGCCAAATCGATTTTTTGTTGGCCTGTCAAATTTTTTCTCGTTTTCATATTTTTACTAAATTTATTTTTTACAATTGGTATGACTTACAGTTTCGATTTTTCCAAACGAGAGTCTTGAAGTAAATTTATAAAAAGAGTTACACCCTCTAGTGTGACCAGAGTCGCTCTCCAAGCCAAATCGATTTTTTGTTGGCCTGTCAAATTTTTTCTCGTTTTCATATTTTTACTAAATTTATTTTTTACAATTGGTATGACTTACAGTTTCGATTTTTACAAACGAGAGTCTTGAAGTAGATTTATAAAAAGAGTTACACCCTCTAGTGTGACCGGAGTCACTCTCCAAGCCAAATTGATTTTTTGTTGGCCTGTCAAATTTTTTCTCGTTTTCATATTTTTACTAAATTTATTTTTCACAATTGGTACGACTTGTAGTTTCGATTATTCGAAACGAGAGTCTTGAAGTAAATTTATAAAAAGAGTTACACCCTCTAGTGTGACCGGAGTCACTCTCCAAGTCAAATCGATTTTTTGTTGGCCTGTTAAATTTTTTCTCGTTTTCATATTTTTACTAAATTTATTTTTTACAATTGGTATGACTTACAGTTTCGATTTTTACAAACGAGAGTCTTGAAGTAAATTTATAAAAAGAGTTACACCCTCTAGTGTGACCGGAGTCACTCTCCAAGCCAAATCGATTTTTTGTTGGCCTGTTAAATTTTTTCTCGTTTTCATATTTTTACTAAATTTATTTTTTACAATTGGTATGACTTACAGTTTCGATTTTTACAAACGAGAGTCTTGAAGTAAATTTATAAAAAGAGTTACACCCTCTAGTGTGACCGGAGTCACTCTCCAAGCCAAATCGATTTTTTGTTGGCCTGTTAAATTTTTTCTCGTTTTCATATTTTTACTAAATTTATTTTTTACAATTGGTATGACTTACAGTTTCGATTTTTACAAACGAGAGTCTTGAAGTAAATTTATAAAAAGAGTTACACCCTCTAGTGTGACCGGAGTCACTCTCCAAGCCAAATTGATTTTTTGTTGGCCTGTCAAATTTTTTCTCGTTTTCATATTTTTACTAAATTTATTTTTCACAATTGGTACGACTTGTAGTTTCGATTATTCGAAACGAGAGTCTTGAAGTAAATTTATAAAAAGAGTTACACCCTCTAGTGTGACCGGAGTCACTCTCCAAGCCAAATCGATTTTTTGTTGGCCTGTTAAATTTTTTCTCGTTTTCATATTTTTACTAAATTTATTTTTCACAATTGGTACGACTTGTAGTTTCGATTATTCGAAACGAGAGTCTTGAAGTAAATTTATAAAAAGAGTTACACCCTCTAGTGTGACCGGAGTCACTCTCCAAGTCAAATCGATTTTTTGTTGGCCTGTTAAATTTTTTCTCGTTTTCATATTTTTACTAAATTTATTTTTTACAATTGGTATGACTTACAGTTTCGATTTTTACAAACGAGAGTCTTGAAGTAAATTTATAAAAAGAGTTACACCCTCTAGTGTGACCGGAGTCACTCTCCAAGCCAAATCGATTTTTTGTTGGCCTGTCAAATTTTTCTCGTTTTCATATTTTTACTAAATTTATTTTTTACAATTGGTATGACTTACAGTTTCGATTTTTACAAACGAGAGTCTTGAAGTAAATTTATAAAAAGAGTTACACCCTCTAGTGTGACCGGAGTCACTCTCCAAGCCAAATTGATTTTTTGTTGGCCTGTCAAATTTTTTCTCGTTTTCATATTTTCACTAAATTTATTTTTTACAGTTGGTATCACTTACAGTTTCAATTTTTCGAAACGAGAGTTTTGAAATAAATTTATAAAAAGAGTTACGCCTTCTTAGAGTCACTAGAGTCACTCTCCAAGCCAAATCGATTTTTGCTGGCCTGTCAAAATTTTTCTCGTTTTCATATTTTTACTAAATTTATTTTTTACAGTTTGTACGACTTGTAGTTTTGATTTTTTCAAACGAGAATCTTGAAGTAAATTTAAAAAAAGAGTTACACCCTCTAGTGTGACAGAAGTCGCTCTCCAAGCCAAATCGATTTTTTGCTGGCCTGTCAAAATTTTTCTCGTCTTCATATTTTTACCAAATTTATTTTTTACAGTTGGTATGACTTACAGTTTTGATTTTTCCAAACGAGAGTCTTGAAGTAAATTTACATCAAAAATTACGCCCTCTAAAGCCACCAGAGT
The DNA here is from genome assembly GCA_910589415.1 of Malachius bipustulatus. NCBI lineage: Eukaryota > Metazoa > Arthropoda > Insecta > Coleoptera > Melyridae > Malachius > Malachius bipustulatus. Next base: position 38,327,365 of record OU342638.1, on the reverse strand, counting down.
CGCTCTTGTACTCAATCGATTTTTTGATCATCTGTAAAAAAAATTCTGTTCATTAGATTTTCACAAAAATTTGGTTTTATAGTAAACATGACTGATGATGTTCAATTTTATACGCAAAAGTTTTCAAATAAATAAAAAAAAAAAGTTACACCTTCCAACGTCACTAGGAGCGGTCTCCATCATAATCCAATTTTTGTTGACTTGCAAAAATTTTTCTCGTTATCAAATTTCAACCAAATTAATTTCTCACAGTTGGTATGACCTAAAGTGTTGATTTCTCTAAACTAGAACTTTTAAATAAAAATTTAAAAAAAGTTACGTCCTCTAGAGTGACCAGAGTCTCTCTCCGTACCAAATTGATTTTTTGATCATCTATAAAATAATTTCTTCTCATCAGATTTTTACAAAAATATATTTGTACACTTAGCGTGACTGGTAATCTTCAATTTTATAAACAAAAGACTTTAATTATTGCTACCCACCATGTCTGACCCGTGCCTATTTAAAAATTCAAAATACTCCGGTAAGATCAAGTCTATTCTCCTTATTTCGTATGAGAGCTTGCTTCTGTAGAATTTAAATAATAAGTCGATTGATAAAGATAATGATAATTAGATCATTAAAAACTAAAAGATTCGTTTCGAAGACCAAGGATCAAGGTAAGCGAGTTAGTAAAATTTTTAATTGTTAAAAATTTCATGGTGGTAAAAGCGATTATTGCAGTTCAAAGTGCTTGCGCGAAATATATGCAAGAAGTGTATCACCACCATCCGACAATGTCGAATTGACATCAGCAATTATTTGTAAAAGGTAGAACGTTTAAAAAAATAAGTTGTTTTTTAATTGTTCGTTGAATTCACCTTCAATAATTATCATAATTTTATAAATCATTGCCGCTTGGAACTTTTCATCCAGTTTCCTTCCATCTTAAGATCGTGCCAGTAATCTCGCAGAAATATGTCTTTCTACAAAGGAGGCTTGATCCTCTTCTTCATCAGTTTAATCGCTGCCGTACCTCTACGTGAGTTAATTAATTAATTAATTCCCTTTAGTCACTAATCGAAGTTAATTGCAGCCAAACAATTGACGAAATGTCCCCCCAACGACAACGCTTGCCTCGCCTCAGCCATCGACGCTGCGCTCAAGATTTTCACCACCGGTAAGGAAAAAATTATTTCCCCATCAATTTTTATTAATTAAAAAAAAAGGTTCGAAAGAAATGGGAATAGTTCCCCTGGACCCCCTTTCGATTCCCGCCCTGACAATCCCAGCAGGACCGAGCGCTGTCAACGTCGAGCAGGTCTACCGCGACCTTAAATTAACTGGATTGTTGACCACCAAAGTCACTAGTGCCAGGTATTTTCTATTAACCAATTAATCGTTCAGAGCATTTATGCGATTCATACCTTTCCAGCTACAATGACAAAGATTTGACGTTGGAATTCGTTCTGACAAGTGACACGGAACTGATCATGCAAGGCAATTACGACATGAAAGGAAAAGTCTTGGTGTTTCCGATCAACGGAAAGGGGCCGTTCAAAATTAAATCAGGTGAGTTGTATTAGCACTTAAATAGCTTTCGATTCATTCGACTGGTCAATATTTCAAAAGCACTTGAATAAAGACCTGGACACTTAAATAATAGCAAAAAAGCACTTAAATAAAACACCAACACTTAAATAATAATCAACAATATCACTTAAATAAGGCCCACCAGACCCTTGAATCTTGAATAAAAATGAACATTTACCCCCCAGTGAAACCGACAATCACGAACAAACTGAAGTTCAAGGAAGTGGAGAAAAAAGGCAAAAAGTATCTCGAAGTCACTGACTACACTGTCCGATTGATGCCCCAGAGGATCATCTTCGAGTTCGATAACCTCTTCGACGGGAACAAGGAGCTCGCCGACGCCCTCAGCAAGGCTGTCAACGACTCCTGGGACGTCCTCTACGATGAACTAAGGGAGGTCTACGAGGAGAGCTACGCTAAGATATATCAATCAATTGCGAATCAGCTCTTCAGCCGAGTACCTAAGGAGGAGATTTTCTGAATTATTTGTGATGTTTCTGTTTGTTTCTATTATAAAATAAACTAATTTTTGGTTTTTATCTCATCTGGAACTCGAAGAAGAGCTTCTTTTCGCCTGCACTTAAGTGATTGCAATCTGCCATTTGGCTAACTTTAATTTTTCACTTGAGTAAATTTCATCTGTCATTTGTATAGCTCTCGCATGCACTTGAATAACTGCCACGGCCACTTTGTTGCCTCATATTTTCCGCTCTAATAAATTTGATCTGCCACTTGAATAACTTTAGTCTGCGCTTGAATAAGTCTTATCTGCCATTTGTTTGCTTCTCACAAACACTTGAATAAACCTTACTTGCTAAGCGAATAAATAATTATCTGCCACTTAAATAATTCTTGTCTGTACGTGAATAACTGCCATCTGCTACTTGAGTAGCTCTCGTTTGCGTTTGAATAAGTCTCATCTGTCATTTGTATGATTCTCACAAGCACTTGAATAATTTGTACTTGCTAAGCGAATAAATAATTATCTGCAACCTAAATAATTCTTGTCTGCACTTGAATAATTCTTATCTGCCAGTTGAATAACTCTTGTTAGCACTTGAATAACGCGTCATCTACCACTGGAATAGAATTTCTCATCTGCTACTTCAATTACGTTCCTCTGTCACTTGAATAACTTTTATCTACACTTGAATAACTCTCACCTGCCACTCAAGTAACTCGCATTTTCCACTTGAATTGATTTATTCTGCTTTTTTAATATTTCTCGCCCGCACTTGAATAACTCTAATGATGCTTGAATATCTCTCCTTTGCACTTGAATACTTGGACTAGGTCACTTGAATAACTTTTATCTGTGACAGATAATGTTGATTATAATAATTTATTTATTTCTATAATTGGACCCTCTAGACTAAGTGCAACACTAATCCAGAGCTTTCGGTCCTCTTTCTCGAACAATCTGCTAATTACTTCGCCGAACAAACAGTCTCCCTAGGAGCCTGCCGCGGGTTGGTCGCATCTAAGAAAATCGTAATTCGATCATGAAAAAAAGTCTCGAAGAACGATACTAGCGGTAAACAAGTCCTGCAGCCATGGAAACAAGCGTTAACAATAACAACCTCATCCCAGAGTCACGGCTGTTTATATTTCCTCTCTTTGGGTCCAAATTTTATTGCATTAGATTCCTTGCACTGTTACTAAGTTAATCAATATTGCATTTTATGTACATAATTTTGCTTAATGACATGCAGAAAATTCAAGAACAAGAAGCTGTTTTTTTAATTGTCCACCGACTCACCTCCAAACACCATAACTTGATAAATAGTCGCTCCCTTGGAGTTTTCGTCCAGTTTCTTTCAATCCTGAAATCGTGTCAGTAATCTCGAAGAAATATGTCTTTCTACAAAGGAGGCTTGATCCTCTTCTTCTTCAGTTTAATCGCTGCTGTACCGCTACGTGAGTTTATTAATTAATTAATTAATTCCCTTTGGTCATTAATCGAAGTTATCTGCAGCCAAACAATTGACGAAATGTCCCCCCAACGATAACGCTTGTCTCGCCTCAGCCATTGAGGCAGCAATTAAAACATTCGCTTCTGGTAAGAAAAAAATGATTCATCGATCTTCTTTTATTAATTTATTAAAAATGAAAAGGTTCGAAGGAACTGGGAATAGTCCCGCTGGACCCCCTCTCGATTTCTGCTTTGACAATACCAGCCGGACCGAGCGCCGTCAACGTCGAGCAGATCTACTCCGACATAAAATTCATCGGATTTACAAACGCCAAAGTCACTAGTGCCAGGTAATTTAATTGATTAATTCATCGTTCATAACATTGAACGTTTCATATGTTTTTAGCTACAATGACAAAGAGTTGACGTTGGATTTCGTGCTGAAGAGTGACGCGGAACTGATCATGGAAGGCAATTACGACATGAAAGGAAAGATCTTGCTGCTCCCGATCAGCGGAAAGGGACCATTCAAATTTAGAACGGGTGAGTTGTATTGACACTTGAATTAGAGTCGTATTAGGTTAAAAACACTTGAATACAGAACAAGACACTTGAATAGTAACAAAAAGTCACTTAAATAAAGACAGAGATACTTAAATAACAACAAAAAATCACTTACAGGAAGATCCAGACACTTAAATAATAACCAACACAGCACCTAAATGAACACTTAAATACTTAATTAATTAAATAAAGATACAGACACTTGAATAATAACCAATAAAACAATTTAAAAAATACCTAAACACTTTATCATTGAAATAACACTTAAATATAAAATAATCACTTAAATGGAGATATAAACACTTAAATATCACTTAAATAAAGATCCATATACTTGAAAAATAACAAAAAAAGGCACCCAAATAACGAAAACACTTGAATACAAACCAACAAAATCACTTTAATAAAGACTCGGACACTTAAGTAATAACCCAACAAAATCTTATCAACAGTGAAACCGACAATCACGAGCAAACTGAAGTTCAAGGAAGTGGAAAAAGAAGGCAAGAAGTATCTCGAAGTCACCGATTATACTATCCGATTGGACCCTCAGAGGATCATTTTTTCATTCGATAATCTCTTCGATGGCAATAAGGAGCTCGCCGACTCTCTCCTGAAGACAGTCAACGACTCCTGGGACGTCGTCTACGAGGACGTGAGAAGCGGTTACGAGGAGAGCTACGCCAAGCTGTTTCAATCGGTCGCGAACCAGCTCTTCAGCCGAGTACCGAAGGAAGAGATTTTCTAAGTGATTGCTGGATCTGTTTTTGTGATTTTGCTTGTTATTATTGCTGATGTTTCTTTTATTAAATAAACTAATTCTGTTTATATATTTAGTTTTTATAATTAATTAATACCGTGAATCTTCGATTGGTGATAATATATTGAATGGCCACTTGAATACCTCTCATCTTTTGAATAACTCGCATCTGACACTTGAATAAATTCAAACCGGCACTTGAACTGTCATATTTCCAGCAACTCTTATCTCTCTCACACGTTATGTCCCCACCCCTTGAGATGTACCCTGATGAACAAGAGTGGTTTGACACAATATGAGATCGATGTTTTAAAAGGGAAGAGGCTTATGGGTGGCTATCCGTTCTCTCTCTCTCTCTCTCTCTCTCTGACTGTGCATGGTGAAGAATCATGACAACATTTCTCAGATGATCGGAGTAATCATTGTTTTCACTCATTTCCAGTCTACCACCGTATTAAATTCAGGTGCGGGTGGTGGAAGTCAGTCTTAAGTCCCATAATACCTTCGTCTCCCGGTGTACTTGAGAATGGTTGGACGGAAATTGGCTCAATCGGTGCTAGGTGAGTATAAAAATGTGTGGCAGGAAGAGGGAAAAGTATCATGCTCTACTTTTTTTTTGGAACCCCAAGCAATAACGGATAGTCGATCAATATATTGCGACTCGGGTTAAGGTTCGAGCTGCTGGAAGTCAAGATTGCCAGGTCTTTCGCATCATTCCACAGGGTGAACAGCGGGACCGATTTTTTCCCTGCGAGTCTGTTTGAATTGTCTAAGTAGATATATAATTTTTCTCACACATAATTCTAATAATTTACAATTAAATTACAATAATTTACATGTCATAAATATGAAATATGAATAAATGCAAGACTGCACAATAAATACCGGTTTCCTGGCAAAAAACACATTTTAATTTGATTCCAAAGGTCAGTGCATTAGACTTCTTTCTTCAGCTGTTGCCACGTTCAGCACAGCTAGAAATGTTTTATTCAGCTTGGTGGGGACAGTGCAAGACAACGACATGAAACGCAGCACCATTTGACAATGTCGAGGAACCAAATCAAACTCATAAACCAAAAGTTGTTTTTGGCTGTTCATCAATAATTAAATCATAATTTTATAGATGCAGCTGCTCCCGGAGACTAGTTACTCTAGTCGTCTTCAAATCGTTACAGTAATCCGTTGCACTCTCGGAGAACTGCACCTTTTATACATTTCCAGCTGCAATGAAGAAGATTTGACGTTGCAAGACGCTGACGGATTGAAAGGACAATTCCGATCAGCGGGAAGGGAACGTATAAAATTACATCAGGTGAGTTATATTGGCACTTAAATAACTTCTCAATTTCATCACTTGAATAATTATTCCACCGATTAACTCGACTCATTTTTGGTTAAAACACTTAAATAAAGCCCTAAGATCATTCAAACACTTAAATAAATACTGAGACACTTAAATGAATACACAGACACTTAAATATTTACAACAAAAGATAAGTAAAGACCGAGACACTTGAATAATAAGATACAAAAACACTTAAATGAAGACTTAAACACTTGAATAAAAACCAAGACAATTTCGCCAACAGTAAAATTAACAATAACGAGCAAGCTGAAGTTGCTGAAAGCGGAGAAAGAAGGAAAAAAGCACCTAGAAGTCACTGGCTATAATGCCTGATTGGGCCCTCGGAGATTCCTGGGACGGCGTCTACGAGGACGTGAGGAACGGCTACGAAGAGCGCGAGTCAAGATATACCAGTCGGTCGCGAACCAGCTCTTCAGCCGAGTACCAAAAGAGGAGATCTTGTAGATGATTGCCCGATCTGTTTGTGATAGTGCCAGACTACTTGTGAGTATTGTTAATGTTGTTTCTGTAAAATCAGCTAATTCGGAATCTATTATTGGTTATAGTTAGGTTAACTCATAAAACTGAATCCTTCACTCGAGAGTTATCTTGAGTAAAGAATTAACTCAATTAACACTTGAATAACTTCACCTGCACTTGAATAACTCTCCTTTGTCACCTGAATAACTTTCTTCTGCACTTGAACAACTGACTCGTATCACTTGAATAACTTTATTATGCACTTGAATAATTCTCGTTTGTCACTTGATCACTTGAATCTCTCGTCTTCGACTTGAATGTGTTAAATATCCAGAATAGTGTAAGGTTTTTTTCTTGTTGTGGTTTCGATAAATAATTTTGAATACAAGTAATTTATCAATTTCTTTAAAAAAATGGTAGAAAATATTGTTTTCATTCCAGAATTACCTCGAAAATGAACACTTAAATAATTCTTATCTAACACTTGAATTACTTTCGTTAACACTTGAACAAGTTTCGTCAACTCTTCCTAACACTTGAATAACTTTTATCTGCACTTGAACAACTCACTCATATCACTTAAATAACTTTCGTTAGCATTTGAGTAATTCTCGTTCGTCATCTGAATAATAAATTTCTTCTGCTCTTAATTTACTCACTCGTGTCACTTGAATAACTTCGCCTGCACTTGAATAACTCTCATTTTTTGTCCTCTGAATTACTGTCTTCTGCACTTGAACAACTGACTCGTATCACTTGAATAACTTTATTCTGCACTTGAATAATTCTCGCCTGTCACTTGGTCTTCTACTTGAATATGGTAAATATCCAGGATAGTGTTATGTTTTTTTTTGTTGTGGTTTCAATAAATAATTTTGAAAGAAAATATTGCTTGTTACTATTGTTAATGTTATTTCTATAAATTCAACTAATCCCGGTTCTATTTTTGGTTATAGACCATAAAACTGATTCTTTCATTCCAGAATTATCTCGAATATGAACACTTAAATAAATTCCATCTAACACTTGAATAACTTTAGAGTTTGCTTTGAATAAATTTCGTCTGCACTTAAATAACTTTCGTCTGACACTTGAATAACTATTGTCCGCACTTGAATAACTCTTGCTGTCACTTGAATATCTCTAAATTTCACTTGAATATATAGACTATGTCGTTGTATGATCGCGCCTTTTATCGCAGATGCTCATCAAAAATTTTGAAGGAATTAAATATTGAGCAACCTATAAGAAATGACCCAGAGAAAAATTGTGGGATACGTCAGTTCTCTTTTTGAGATTTGGAACTTTGCACGTTTAAATGTCGAGAACGACCAATTCAGAGCCTTCGGTCCTTTTTCTCGAAAAATCAGCTGGTAGTCGCATCTCAAAATCGATAATTCGATCATGAAAAAAAAACCGTTTCGAAGATCGAGGTAAACAAGTTCTGCAACCATGGAAACAATCGTTAACAATCAACAACCTCATCTCAAAGTCACGGTCGTTTATATTTTCGCTCTTCTATTAGAAATATTATTGCATTAGATTCCTTCCATAGTGGTCAAAGTGATCAATCCAGTTTAAAGTACGTGCAAGAAATACCGCACCAATCCATAATGTTCGAAGTATCAAATCAAAAGCTAATTAACGAGTATGACGTAATCATTTTTGTAGGAAGCAAAAAAATTCAAGAACAAGAAGTTGTTTCTAATTGTTCTTGAAATCATGACCGATTACCATAACTTGATAAATACTCGCTCCTGGGGAATTTTCATCCAGTATTCGTCCATCATCAAATCGTGCCAGTAATCTCGCAGAAATATGTTTTTCTATAAAGGAGGCTTAATTCTCCTCTTCTTCACCTTCATCGCTGCTACACCGCTACGTGAGTTTATTAACTATTCAATTAATTTAATTTGGTCGCTAATCGAAATTATTTGCAGCAAAAATATGGAGGAGATGTCCCCCCAATGATGACGGTTGTCTCGCCACAGCCATCGAACAAGCGATCAATGCTCTCGCTAGTGGTAAGAAAGAATTCTTTTATCGATCAACTTTTGTTAATTTATGAAAAAAAAGGTTCGAAGCCCCTGGGAGTAGTCCCGCTGGACCCCCTTTCGATTCCCGCCCTGACAATCCCTGCAGGACCGAGCGCCGTCAACGTCGAGCAGATCTACCACGACCTAAAAATGACTGGATTGTCAAAAACCAAAGTCACTAGTGCCAGGTATTTTCTGTTCATTGATTCATTCTTCAGAGAATTTATACATTTCATATATTTGTAGCTACAATGATAAAGAAATGACGTTGGATTTCGTGCTGAAGAGTGACATTGATATGACCATGGAAGGCGATTACGACATGAAGGGAAAAATCTTGCTGCTCCCGATCAGCGGAAAGGGACCGTTTAAAATCACTTCAGGTAAGCTGTATTGACACTTGAATAATTTCATGAATCTTTCTTTTAATTCAGTCCACTCGTGTTAGGTTAAAACCACTCATATTCAGAAAATCACTTAAATAAAGACTCAGACACTTGAATAATAACCAAAAAATCACCTAAAACATTCTTAAATAATTTAAGACCCCCTGGCACTTAAAGAAACATAAAATCATCTAAAGACTTAGACACTTGAATAATAACCAACAAAATTTCTTAAATAAAAACCCAGTCACTTAAATACTAAATTGCAAAATTTTATTCTCAGCGAAACCAACAATCACGAACAAATTGAAATTCAAGGAAGTGGAGAAAAATGGCAAGAAGTATCTCGAAGTCGCCGACTATGCTGTCCGATATGAGCCCGAGAGGATCATCTTCTCGTTCGATAACCTCTTCGACGGGAACAAGGAGCTCTCCGACGCTCTCCACAAGACAGTCAACGATTCCTGGGACGTCGTCTACGGGGACGTGAGGAGCGGCTACGAGGAGAGTTACGCCAAGATATTCCAATCGATCGCCAACGAGTTCTTCAGCCGAGTCCCCAAGGAAGAGATTTTTTAGATGATTGCCCGATATTGTTTGTTATTATTGATAATGTTTCTTCTATTAAATAAACTAATTCCGTTTATATTTTCGTTTTTTTTTGTCGATACTTTATGCAGTGTAAATAAGCAACTCTCATCTTACACTTGAATTAATTTCACCTGCCACTTAAATAACTCGTCTCTATCACTTGAATAAATCACATTTGTCACTTGCATTCCTATCATCTTTTGAATAACTGGCATCTGTCACTTAGATAACTGTTATTTTTCACTTAAATAGATTTTATTTATCTACCACTTAAATAAGTCTTATCTTTTTTAATTATTCTTATCTTCTACTGGAATTAAACTCCCAGGTTCCACTTAAATAAATTTCATCTTCCACTTGAATAAATTTTATCTGCTACTTGAATAACTGCGATCCGTCCTTCGGATAAATCTGAGTGATCTATCTCTTGAATAACTCTCGTGCGTCACTTGAATATTTCTTATATGCCAAGTAGAATTGAGGTCCAAGAGCTGGCATCGCCCACTGAAATAAATTTCATCTTACACTTGAATACGTCACATCTGTTACTTGAATTACAATCATACTTTGAGAAACTTTTATCTGTCACTTGAATAACTTTCATCGTCCACCTGAACAAATTGCATTTGCCATTTCAATAACTATCCTGCACTTGAATAACTGGCATCTGTCACTTAGATAACTAATATTTTTCACTTGAATAAATATTTAGGCCACTTGAATAACTCTCACTTTTTTAATTCCCCTCATCGTCCACTGGAATAATTCATATGTTTCACTTAAATAAATCACATTTCCAACTTGAATAACTGTCAAGATAAAACTGGAAAAATCATTTCTCCCTCTCTCTTTCTCTCACGTTAGGACCTCACCCCTGGAGGAATTTCTTGCACAAGGGTGGTCTGAGGGGTGAACGAGAAAAAGGGAAAAAATATGATTCTCTCTCTCTCTCTCTCTCTCTCTCTTTCTCGGGCTCTCTCTTTTTCTTTCTCTCTCACGTTAGGTCCTCACTTCAGGAAAAAATTCTGGCATCTCAGGGGTGAACGAGAAAAAAGATAAAAAAAGATTTCTTTCTCTCTCTCGCTCTCTCTTTTTCTTTCTCTCTCACGTTAGGTCCCCACCCCAGCAAAAATTTCTTGAGCAAGAGTGTGTAGAAGAGAAAAAGTGAAAAATCATTTCTCCCTCTCTCACGTTCGTTCCCCATCCAAGAAAAAATCTCTTGCACAAGAATAGTCTGAGGGATGAACGAGAGAATGGGACAAATTATCATCTCTCTCTCTCTCTCTCTATCTATCTCACAAACGTTAGGTCCCCACCTCAGAAGAAATCTCTTGAACAAGGATGATCTGAGGTGTGAACGAGAGAAAGGGACAATTTTTTTCTCTCTCTCTCACGTCAAGTCTCCATCACAGGAGAAATCTCATGAACTTGGGTGATCTGAGGTGAGAGAGAGGACTTAGAAGGTATGATGCTTATGTGTAGCTGTAGGTCCTCTCCTACGTCCCATACGTCTTTTTGCTGGGCCATTTGGAGAGTACGAGCTGTTGGAAGTCAATAGCTAGTTATGGAGAGTAGTCGGAGGTCAGTTTCCATTTATTGATGTCATGCTAAAACATGGTCCCAGGTTTCTGGTCAAAAAGTTCGTAGGTCTTTAGACTCGTCCCGCACGCTCTCCATATTTTTTCTCCTGCCTGCATTCAGTCTTTTTGGTCTTCACAGTTTCCTTTTTCTAGATTGTTGTCATTAATCAATTACTGCTCATATAATTGCTGGCCAATTAGCATCATGTTATTAGATTAAGATCTCGCCACGCTCAAGATCATGGTAGTGCTGCTGCAGCTATAGTTGTTCACAAGTATAATTACTGTCTGCATTGAATAAGAGCAATTATTGCATATCGTTAATCATTGCACGATCAAACAATGCGGAAAGAACAACGTGTTAGAAGAAGTGCAGGATATGCGGCACCATCGGACAACGTCGATGCAATTACTCAAAACCTAATCGATGAGAATATCAGCAATTACTACCAACAAGGAAAAACAACAAGAACAAGAAGCTGTTTTTTTTTAATTTTTCGTCGACTCACCGCCAATTACCACTACTTAATAAATAGTCGCTCCCTGGGAGTTTTCGTCCAGTTTCTTTCAATCCTGAGATCGCGCCACTAATCTCGCAGAAGTATGTCTTTCCACAAAGGAGGCTTAATCTTCCTCTTCTTCAGTTTAATCGCTGCTGTACCTCTACGTGAGTTTATTAATTAATTAATTACTTAATCGAAATTAATCGAAATTAATTGCAGCAAAACAATTGACGAAATGTCCCTCCAACGACAACGCTTGTCTCGCCTCAGCCATCGAACAAGCGATCAAAGCTTTCGCTAGTGGTAAGAAAGAATTCATTTATCGATCAACTTTTGTTAATTTGTGAGAAAAAAAAGGTTCGAAGCCCCTGGGAGTAGTCCCTCTGGATCCTCTTTCGATTCCTGCTATGAACATCCCAGCAGGACCGAGCGTTGTCAACGCCGAGCAGATCTACTCCGACCTAAAATTGACTGGATTGTCGAAAACCAAAGTCACCAGTGCCAGGTATTTTAAGATAAATAATTAATTCTTCAGAGATACATTTCATACATTTGCAGCTACAATGATAAAGATTTGACGTTGGATTTCGTGCTGACAAGTGACAGTGATTTTATCGTGGAAGGCGGCTACGACATTAAAGGAAAAATCTTGTCGCTCCCGATCAGCGGAAAGGGACCGTTCACAATTACTTCAGGTAAGTTGTATTTAACACTTGAATTCGTTATTTCAATTCAGTCCACTTGTCTTAGGTTAAAATCATTCAAATTCAGACCCATACACTTAAATAGTAACAAAAAAAAAACACTTAAATAAAGACTCAGACACTTGAATAATAGCCAACAAAGTCACTTAGATAGAGACCCAGTCACTTAAATACTAACTTGCAAAATTTCATTCTCAGTGAAGCCAACAATCACTAACAAACTGAAGTTCAAGGAAGTGGAAAAAGAAGGCAAGAAGTATCTCGAAGTCGCCGACTATACTGTCCGATATGACCCTCAGAGGATCATCTTCTCGTACGATAACCTCTTCGACGGGGACAAGGAGCTCTCCGACGCTCTTCACAAGACAATCAACGATTCCTGGGACGTCGTCTTCGAGGACTTGAGGACCGGCTACGAGAAGAGCTACGCCAAGATATTCCAATCGATCGCCAATCAGTTCTTCAGCCGAGTACCCAAGGAAGAGATTTTCTAGATGATTTCCCGATCTGTTTGCTGTTTGTGATATTGTTTATTATTATTGCTAATGTTTCTTTTATTAAATAAACTAGTTCCGTTTATATTTTTGTTTTTTTTTTGTTAATGTGCTTGTTTCACTAGTGATAATAGTGTGAATAATCACTTAAATAACTTTTGATCTCTCTCTAACTCTAACTCTAACTCTAATCAATTCTCATCGTACACTTGAATGAATTTGAGCTGCCACTTGAATAAATTTCGTCTGCCACTTAAATAATTAAGCATCTGTCGCTTGAATAATTATTCTCTATCATTTGAATAACGCCATTCGTCTTTTGCATTTCTATCATCTTTTGAATAACATTCGTCACTTGAATAACTGGCACCTGTCATTTAGATAACTATTATTTTTCACTTAAATATATATTTTATCTACCAACCTCTTAAATACGTGTTATCTTTTGAATTCCTCCCATCTTCTAGTGGAATAAAACTCCTAGCTTTCACTTAAATAAATTACATTTCTGACTTGAATAACTATGTCGTCTTATAAATATTCAATTGCTACCTAAATTATTTTTATCTTTCACTCATTTATTGAATTTATCTCATCAGCCACTTAAATAAATATCATCTGTCACTTGAATAACTCTTTTTTTCACTTGAATAAATTGCATTTCCTACTTGAATAACAATTTATGAACAACATTCAATTGTCACCTGAACAACTTTCATCTTCCACTTGAATAACTTCCATCTTGCACTTGAATAACTCTAGTGCGTCACTTGAATATCTCTTATATGAAATTGCGTAGAAATGAGGTCCAAGAACTGGCATCGTTACCAAGAATAAATTTCAAGTTACACTTGAATACGTCACATCTGTTACTTGAATTACAATCATACTTTGAGAAACTTTTATCTGTCACTTGAATAACGTTCATCGTCCACCCGAACAAATTGCATTTATCATTTGTCACAACTCTAGCCTGCACTTGAATAACTGGAATCTGTCACTTAGATGAAGTAAAAATTTTCACTTGAATAAATTTCTAAGCCACTTGAATAACTCTCACTTTTTTAATTGCCCTCATCCTCTACTGGAATAATTCTTATGTTTCACTTAAATAAATCACGTTTCCTATTTGAATAACAAACTGTCAAGATAAAACTGGAAAAATCATTTCTCCCTCTCTCTTTCTCTCACGTTAGGACCTTACCACTGGAGGAATTTCTTGCACAAAGGGATCTGAGGGCTGAACGAGAGAAAGGGACAAATATTTATCTCTCTCTGTCTTTAACGTTAAGTCCCCACCACAGGAGAAATCTCTTGAGTTTAGGTGATCTGAGGTGAGAGAGAGGACTTAAAGGGTATGATGCTTATGTGTGGCTGTACGTATACTCTCCTAGGTCCCATACGTTTTAGGACCGCATTTTCGACGGCTGCCTGGCTTCAGTCCGGTGCCTTTGCGTGCTGGGTCAGTTGGAGAGTACGAGACGTTGGAAGTCAATAGCTAGTTATGGACAGCAGTCGGAGGTCAGTTTCCAATTATTGATGTCATGCTAAAACATGGTCCCAGGTTTCTGGTCAAAAATTTCGTAGGTGTGCACAGCGTAGGTCGTCCCGCAGGATGCACAGCGAGGCTCTCCTGCTTGAATTCAGTCTTTTTGGTCTTCATTAGTTTCCTTTTTCTATGTTTTTGTCATAATTATTAATTACTGCTCATATAATTGTTGGCCAATTATCATCACGTTTTTGGATTAACATCTCGCCAACATTCAAGATCGTGCTAGTGCTGCAGCTGTTAGTAGTAGTTCATAAATAATTACTTTCTGCATGGAATAAGCAATTATTGCATGTCGTTAATCATTACACGATCAAACAATGCGTAAAAACACCTCCCGGCAAAAAATCGATAATTCGATCATTAAAAAAAACCGTTTCGAAGAACGAGGATCGAGGTAAACAAGTCCCGCAACCATGGAAACAATCATTAATAATCAACAACCTCCTCTCAAAGTCACGGCCGTCTATGTTTCCGTTCTTCGGGTCCAAACGTTATTGTATTAGATTCCTTCCACTGTTGCCAGGTTCATCGTTGCCAAACCGTTTAATCCAGTTTGTCGCGCTTGCAAGAAGCACGCGTAAGAAGAGTGCAGGAAATGCGGCACCATCCGACAACGTCGAGGCATTAAATCAAAACCTAATTGATGAGAATGTCAGCAATTATTAATAACATGCAAAAATTCAAGAACAAGAAGCTGTTTTTTTTTTTTTATTTTTTTTAATTGTTCCTCGACTCACCTCCAATTATCATAACTTGATAAATAGTCGCTCCCGGGGAGTTCTCGTCCAGTTTCTTTCAATCCTAAGATCGTGCCAGTAATCTCGCAGAAATATGTCTTTCTACAAAGGAGGCTTGATCCTCCTCTTCTTCAGTTTAATCGCTGCTGTACCTCTACGTGAGTTTATTAATTAATTAATTAATTCCCTTTGATCACTAATCGAAATTATTTGTAGCCAAACAACTGACGAAATGTCCCCCTAACGACAACGCTTGTCTCGCCTCAGCCATCGACGCGGCCATCAAAACTTTCACCACTGGTAAGAAAAAAATTCATTTTTCGATCAATTTTTATTAATTTATCAAAAAAAAAGGTTCCAAGGAAATGGGTATAGTCCCTCTGGACCCCCTTTCGATTCCCGCCCTGACAATCCCAGCAGGACCGAGTGCCGTCAACGTCGAGCAGATCTACCACGACCTAACGTTCCTCGGAACTGCCAACACCAAAGTCACTAGTGCCAGGTACTTTCTATTAATTGATCCATCCTTCAGAGAATTTATACATTTCATACATTTATAGCTACAATGATAAAGAAATGACGTTGGATTTCGTGATGACAACTGACACCGAGCTGATCTTGCAAGGCGATTACGACATGAAGGGAAAAATCTTGCTGCTCCCGATCAGCGGAAAGGGACCGTTCAAGCTGACCATAGGTGAGTTGTATTCACACTTGAATAACTTCCTCTTGAATCATTCTTTCGATTAAATTCACTTGTCTTAGGTTAAAAACACTTAAATTCAAATCCTTATACTTAAATAATAAAAATCACTTGAATAAAGACAGAGACACTTAAATAAAAACCAACAAAACACCTAAATGAACACTTAAATACTTAATTATTAAATAAAGATACAGAGACTTGAATAATTGCAAAAAAATACTTGCATAAAGACTAGGCACTTGAATAATAACCAATAAAACACTTAAATAAATACCTAGACACTTTATCATTGAAATAAAAACTCATGCACTTAAATAATAACAAAAATCACTTGTATAAAGACCAGGCACTTGAATAATAACCAATAAATACGCTTAAATAAGTACCTAGACACTTAATCATTTAAATAAAAACTCATACACTTAAATAATAGCAAAAAATCACTTCTATAAAGACCAGACACTTAAATAATAACCAATAAAACACTTAAATAAAATGCGAGACACTTAATCATTTAAATAAAAACTCATACACTTAAATAATAACAAATAAAACACTTAAATTATTACCTAGACACCTTATCACTTGAATAAAAACCCATTGACTTAACTAAAAACAAAGAATCACTTGCATAAAGACACAAACACTTGAATAATAACCAACAAAGTCACTTAAATAGAGACCCAGTCACTTAAATACTGACTTACATAATTTCATTCTCAGTGAAACCAACAATCACGAACAAACTGAAGTTCAAGGAAGTAGAGAAGGAAGGCAAGAAGTATCTGGAAGTCACCGACTTCAACCTCCGATTGGACCCCCAGAGGATCATGTTCTCGTTCGATAACCTCTTCGACGGGAACAAGGAGCTCGCCCAGGCTCTCCTGAAGACAGTCAACGATTCCTGGGACGTCGTCTACGAGGACGTGAGGAACGGCTACGAGGAGAGCTTCGCCAAGATATACCAGTCGGTCGCGAACCAGCTCTTCAGCCGAGTACCAAAGGAGGAGATCTTCTAGATGATTGTCCGATCTGTTTGTGATATTGCTTTTTGTTATTTCTGATGTTTCTTGTTGTAAATATACTAGTTTAAGCTGCAGCTTCTTTTCTATCGTTGTTCATAGAGAGCTTCAAGTAGTAGGAGTACTAGGAACGAGGTGAACTCAAAAAGAAAAAGCCCCATTCCTTTTATAGTACATTACAGTGTTGTCATGTCGCTTCGATTGTGATAATGTCATATGCATCTTCTTGGGGTTTATTTTGACAAGAGGAGAGGGGAGAGGTTACAGCACAAGCAGAGAAATGTGGTGCCAAAAAAAAAAAGATTAGAGGGTGAGACTTTGAAACGTCATTGAATAGCCGTCAGGACATTCACATCGAGTTATTTGTCCTCGCATTCTAGAATAACAATTTTAATTATATTTTTTTTATTTCCTAATTTATTTAAGTCAAAGCGAGTTCCCATTTACCTAAGTACCTACAATAAATTCTGGTTATAGTTTCCATAAAATATCTCATTGTCGATCATTAATAACCTTCAAGCGTTGTTGTCTCGTTGTGACAAAACGAGCATGACCGTAGCTTCATTTCTATGGAAGATTTTGCACGATTCGGTAACAGGGGGACCAAGTTAATGATAATAATTACACGTAAGCTACACCTGTAGCACTGACCCCTATTAATATTAATTATATTGCTCGTTCCAGTTCCTTTATTATTCAATTTTTTAATTGTCTCCAATTATTCCATTTATTAGCGACGCAATTAACCAAAAAAATCGCCTCAAAGATCGAAGTGCAAACGATCAAATCAACAATTCATCGATTCCATTGCGGGAAAAAGGTTTCCCGTTCTTCAATGGCGTTTAGACGTCTTTTATGGACGCCCGGATTTGTAACGCTGGTTAACTGGCTCATGAGCACTTGAATATTATTCACTTGAATACTATCACATCACATCGCCTAAATAACTCTTTTTAGGCTATATTTATTATCTAATCGTAGCTAAAATTATCACCACCCTTAAATTGCTTCTTGAATCACTTAAATAACTGTCTCGCAACACTTTAACCCAAAATAATATTTTACACTTGAATAAACTTTATAAAGCGATCAAAAATGATTTAAAAACACATCGATTTGTGTTTTCTCTCCTTTTTGAGACACTTGCAGTGACACTTGAATAAACTTAATCGAATCGGGTAAAATGATCAACCATTTAGCGAGATCAAAGAGAAAAACAGATCAATCTCTTACAATAATGACGTCTCATAATGTGTACCCGAACAAACTTAACGCTTGAAATACCTAAGAAGTCAACAAACTTTTCACTTAAATAAATAAATTACATTTCACGTTGAGAAATCATCGCTGGGTGCAAATTGGAGTTCTAAGAGATGCAAAAGGATGACAAGAAGTACCCCGAAATTATGGATTGTAATCTGCGAATAAAATACGAGAAGTTTATTTTAAATATAATCTCAGGAACCATCAGTACACTTGAATAACTGTATTTTACGAGCTTATGCTGATATAATTGAATCTGGTAGCCTATTGTCTCTTCGTGAAATCACTCTTGGAGAAAATGCAAAAAATGCTACCAGGTGGGTTATAACTCTAAGCTGTCACTTAAATGACCCTCGAATCCCACTTAAATAAACACCAAAATTTGTATCCTGATAGATTTGGACTTAAATAACTCTTGTTGTCACTCAAATAGCTATTCTCCTTTTTATCCTGGCTGGTTTTCACTTAAATAAATCTTTACTTCCACTTAAATAACTTTATATTATCACTGAAATAGGTATTTTTTCTCGATTATCGCTTAAATAAACGCAAGAAATGGTATCCAGGTGGATTATAACTCTAAACTGTCACTTAAATAACTCTAGATTCCCACTTAAATAAACGCTGAAAATTTGTATCCTGCTGAATTTTAACTCAAATAACTCTTACTGTCACTGAAGTAGCTAGTTTCCCTAATTCTTGCTTTAATAAACATGAAAAATTGTATTCTATTGGGGTTTCACTTAGATAATTCTTAACTTCCACTTAAATAACCCTGCAATGTCACTTGAATATGCTATTTTCCTTGATTATGGCCTAAATAAGCACTAAAAATGGTATCAAGGTGGGTTTTGACTTGGAAAATTCTTCGTCATTTACATAACTCTCGAATTCCCACTTAAATAAACGCCGAAAATTGTGTCCTGCTGGGTTTTGACTTAAATAACTCTCTAATATCACTTAAATAACTATTTGCCTTGATTCTCACCTAAATTAACATTAAAATTTTTATCCTGACTGATTGTCACTTAGAAAATCTTGACTTCCACTTAAATAACTCTCTAATCTCGCTAAAATGAACGCGAAAAATTGTTGTATCCTGGTGAGTTCCATAATATGAAATATTTGGGAATATATTTTTCTTGTAGGAATCATAGACAACCAGAATTTACAGGATTTTATTAAAATACGTTTTATTATAATATAATTATGTGTATTATAATACACATCAAAAAAAAAGGTAATGTCATGTTTAATGTGTGCTGTCCTTGCGTTTTACTGTTTCTTGTTATTTATTTTTTGTTACTATGCATTACTTTTGCAAATTTTGCAATTATTTACCTGTTTGTAAGAAATCCCGAGAATTGATTATCGGGTGCGCTGTTGCCTGATCGTTCCCGCGCTCCACTTGATCATAATTCACAGGATCATGTGTTGATCGGAGATTGTTGGGAGTTACTGCACTATTTGGCCATCGAACCGAATTCATTAATTTGATCTAAGAACTGATCAATTTAAATTTATTAAAATTTATTTAATCACGTTTTTTACCTTTTTCCCATTAAATTCGGTAACTGAACAGAGACATTCATGCAACAATATCAACGATGATGTGGCTCTTCAAGGCAGGTTTCATTGTGTCCTGCTTCGTCTATCTTACCATTAATGCAGCCCCACGTAAGTTAATTTTTTTATATTTATATAAATAAATATTTATTTATATATTTTTCATCTATTTATTTCAGCCTCACCATTAAAGAAATGTCAACCAAAAAACAACCACTGTCTGGCGCAAGCGATCGAGTCAGCTATTCAATATTTCGCTGACGGTTCGAGAGAAATGGGAGTGGTTCCCATAGAACCCCTCTCGATTTCTTCCATGATCATCCCAGCCGGACCAAGCGTCGTCAACGTCGAGCAAATTTACAGGAATGTTAAATTATCCGGTCCCTCGCATGGAAAAGTCATCAGCGCAAAGTCAGTGCCCTTTGTACCGTCAATCGTCAAACTGATAACAGTCTTTTTTCAGCTACGACGAAAAAGATTTGACGTTAAAGTTCGTGCAAAAATTGCAATCGGACATGGTCATGCAAGGCGATTACGAACTCAAAGGGAAGATCCTCTTATTGCCTGTCCGAGGAAAAGGACCCTTTAAAATTG
Organism: Malachius bipustulatus; assembly: GCA_910589415.1. NCBI lineage: Eukaryota > Metazoa > Arthropoda > Insecta > Coleoptera > Melyridae > Malachius > Malachius bipustulatus. The sequence goes on along the minus strand of OU342638.1, from coordinate 38,306,998 downwards.
TTCTAGGTAATAATTTTATAACGTTATTTGCACTTAAATAATCATTTTATTCAAGTGCAATATACTTAAATAATTACAATTCGTCCAGTGAAACCAATGCAGACTAACACGCTGAAGTTCAAGGAGAATCAGAAACACGGCAAGAAGTATCTCGAAGTCACCGACTTTAATATCCGATTGGACCCTCAGAGGATCATCTTTTCCTTCGATAACCTCTTCGACGGGAACAAGGAGCTGTCTGACGTGCTCACCAAGACCGTCAACGACGCCTGGGACGTCGTCTACGAGGACGTGAGGGACGGCTACGAGGGGAGCTTCGCCGAGATATTTAAATCGGTCGCCAACCAGTTCTTCAGCCGAGTACCCAAGAACGATTTATTCTAATCGATTTGTTATACTGAATCAAATAAATAAACATCACTTAAATAACATATTTACTTCCTATAATTACAGTACTGTTTTTTCACTTGACAGAGTCGTTTTGTCATAATAACACTTAAATAACGTAAGCACTTAGTTATTAAAGTGGAATTGGTTAATAATTCCACTTGAATAAATTAATAAATTTAAGCTCTAAGGGTCATTCTTTAGAGACTATCAGTGGGACTAAGTTTTTCCAAGATATTTCACAAAAAATAAAGTAATAAACTCTTAAATAATTTTGATTAAACCTGAATATGCCCAAAAAAGGATTCCCTTTGCTTGAATTCAAGCATTTTGGACGATTTTTCAGAGTCGTTTGCGTTTTTTTGAGAGAGAGAGAGAAATTATCACTTAAATAATTTTTCAAGTGCTGCATGACTTATAGGCAAAACTGAAGGCGATCTTCGAGTAGATAATGCTGTTTCGTCCTTTTTAGGGCTCATTATTTAAGCTCGATTGCACTTAAATAAACGTTGAGAAAAACAGCGACTGTTGCTTGTTAAAAGTATCAACCCTCGAGCTGAAAAAATGAAAAATATCACCATGAATGCATGTTAGAGGATGGTTGCTTCGTCCTTTTTAGAACTCATCATTTTAACTCGATTGCACTTAAATAAACGTTCACGAAAGGAGCGACGATTGCTTGTTGAAAGAATAAATCCTGGAGCTGACAATGGAGAAAGTATCATCTTGAATGCATGTTAAAGGATGGCTGTTTCGTTCTTTTAGGGACTCATTATTTGAGCTCGATAGCACTTAAATAAACGCGTTCAGGAAAAAGCAACGGTTTCTTGTTAAAAGTATCAATCCTGGAGCTGACAATGGAGAAAGTATCATCAGGAATGCATGTTAGAGGATGGCTGTTTCGTTCTTTTTGGAACCAATCATTTAAACTCGATAGCACTTAAATAAACGTTCAGGAAAACAGCGACTGTTGCTTGTTAGGAGTATCAACCCTAGTTCTTACAAAGGTATAAGTATGACTATGAATGCATATTAGAGGATGGGGTTTCGTCCTTTTTTAGAACTCATCATTTAAACTTGATTGCACTTAAGGAAAGTCGGGATAATAGCGGCAGCAATGCTAGTTGTGTAGAAATTAGCTAAATTATATTTCTCGATATGATTTCATAGCTGTTGACGTTACGATTTGCTTCATTAGATTTTTTTTGTAATATTTTTATCAGTAATTGAACTTTATAATATTTTTTGCGTTTATTAATAACCTAGAACAAGTCCACACGAGTTATATATAAAGCGCAGCGATTGCAAAACAACCAAGTCGAGTGCTGATTTTCTTGGGGTGGAGAGAAAGTGAGAGAAATGACGTGGTTCAAGTCGGTCGTCTATTTTTCGTTCTGTATCGGCGTTATCGCCCCTGTACCACTGCGTAAGTTTCCAATGTTACCAATTTATAGAAATTAATATTAATTATAAATACCCGCAGCGAAAGAGCTGAAGAAATGCCCCCCTAAAGACGACGCCTGTCTCGCCTCGGCAATCCAATCAGCGCTCAAGTTTCTCGCCTCAGGTACGAACTTACTTTACCTAATTATAAAAAAAATTTCACCACCTCCCCTTCCCTCGAAAGGTTCCAGTCAATTGGGAGTGGTTCCTCTCGAACCTCTTTTTATCACTTCCATGAAAATCCCGGCCGGGAACAACGCGGTCAAGCTAGAGCAGAACTTCAAAGGCATCAAGTTTCATGGACTTACGGAGGGAAAAGTAATAAGCGCCAGGTAAGTCGTCGGTACAGGTGCCGCTATTTTTTTTAATTCCTTTCTATAATTATTAAAACTAGTTTCAATCGCGACGACTTGACATTGGAGTTTGTATTGAAAAGCGACACGAGTTTTCCCGTTGACAGTAAATACAAGTTCGAAGGAAAAATACTTTTTTTCGATCTAAACTCGAGTGGAAATATAAAAGTGGAATTCGGTAAGTTGTACAAGAACTTTTCATGTAATTTCACATAGGAAACGTTCAAAATATTACATAAATAACTCAAATCAGCACTTAAATAACAATCATCATTTTTCATGAACAACTTGCTTTGTTATCCCGTAAATTTGTAGCTTCTAGATACTAACTATTGCTTTGTTATCATATCAAATATTGCTTTGATACCAACTTGCTTTGTTATCCCGTAAATTTGTAGCTTCTAGATACTAATTATTATACCTGGCAGTGTTAGCACTTGAATACTCAATGCAATGAGTATCAAAAAACACTTAAATAATCAATCGATCTAGCACTTTATCACACAATGTGACTTTTTTATTAAATTGGTATCTTGCACTTAAATAACACATAAAAATTTATCATAAATAATTATGCCCTGAAACTCATTTAAATTATTTTAATAACTAAAAAATCACTTAAATAACTTTTATGTTACTGCTAATGAGATTCTTTCGGAAAGTGTGCACCAATAAAAAATAACACTTAAACATACATCAAAAGCTTTAAGAAATCACAATAAACATGACTTGAAATAACTGATCACTTAAATAACTCCTTTCAGTGAAAGCTACTATGCAGCACAAGCTGAAGTTCCAGGTAGAGGAAAACCGTGGTAAGAAATACCTGAAAATCGTCGAATATAAGCTTCGAATTCATCCTGAGAAGATTACCTTCTTCCTGGATAATCTCTTCGACGGGAACAAGCAGCTCTCCGATTCTTTCCTCAACGCCGTGAACGAATCTTGGGAGTCTATTTACGAGGAAGTGAGGGAATACTACGAGTCCGCCTTTGCAACTACTTTCAAAATGGTGGCAAACCAGTTCTTCAGCAGGGTCCCCATGGATGAAATTTTTTAAATGCTTCATAACACTAATGACACTTATTAGCTTAGCTTTATTTGAATAATATTTATATATTTGGCACTTAAATATAAAATGGTGGTTATATTATTGTAATAGTTAGTGTATAAATAAAATGTTTTGCTATTGAATAATTTTATTTAACAAGATGTGGTTTGTTAAACTTGCCCTAGCACTTGAATACAGTTACAGTTCCACTTAAATAATATTGAACTTAACTAACATAAAATAACTCCTCTATCGCTTTACAAAATGTGGTAGCTTTCTTTATTTGCACTGTAGAAGGAATATTCGAGAAAAAAATGTTGCATTATTTGTTAACTTAAAGGTAATTATCCCATTTATAATTGTTATTGTGGAATAAAATCAATTAAAATTCAACAGAATAAAAAAAAAATTATTAATATGATTAATGGGACACTTTACCTTTTCAAGTTATTTTTTTTATTACAATTAGCTTCTAAGTACCTAATTGATGCGAAGCTATTAAAATAAGAACCACAGTGCATCATTTTCAGTACCAAATTTCATAGCGAAAGATGCGGTTCCTAATAATAACAGGCTCGATTTATTATTGTTTCTTCTGCATCGGTCTAATCGCCGCTCTGCCACTGCGTAAGTCTTATTTTTCTGCTATTCTTCAATAATCGTAACGAATATTATTACAGCGAAACAATTGACGAAATGTCCCTCCAACGACAACGAGTGTCTCGCTTCGGCGATCCAAGCAGCCTTTAAATTTCTAGCTCCAGGTAAGGTCTCGTTTTTTTTTCGTTAAAAACATCAAGTGCGACATATAAAGTCAGACTGCTATTGTCTGATTATTCCGAAAATACAATTGTTCGGGGTGTTACTTTTCAAATAACTCAATTGCAAAAAAAATATTTTTTTACGCGAATAACTCGGTAATTATACGTCGTAGATATACGATGCGACATATCAAATCAGACTAAAATTGTCTGACTAATCCAAAAATATAACTATACAGGGTGTCACTTTTTAAATAACAAAGTTACCTACCGATTATTCTTCTAAAGTCAATATATTTGTGGTAGGTTCTAAAGAATATGGAAAAAACAAAATTGTAATTTTTTTGTAGAGGATATGGTCTCGTATTACTCTGAAATTATGACTCGTAGATATACGATGCGACATATCAAATCAGACTAAAATTGTCTGACTAATCCAAAAATATAACTATACAGGGTGTCACTTTTTAAATAACAAAGTTACCTACCGATTATTCTTCTAAAGTCAATATATTTGTGATAGGTTCTAAAGAATATGAAAAAAACAAAATTGTAATTTTTTTGTAGAGGATATGGTCTCGTATTACTCTGAAATTATGACTCGTAGATATACGATGCGACATACCAAATCAGACTAAAATTGTCTGACTAATCCAAAAATATAACTATACAGCCTGTCACTTTTTAAATAACAAAGTTACCTACCGATTATTCTGCTAAAATCAATTAAATTTGTGTTAGGTTCTAAAGAATATGGAATCGTCCCTCTCGAACCGCTATTTATCCCAGCCATGACGTTCCCGGCCGGATCCAGCGTTGTCAAAGTAGAGCAGATTTATCACAACGTCAAATTCTCCGGGATCACAAAAGGAAAAGTCACAAACGCCAGGTAAGTTTAAGTTTATTTCATATTGAATAAATATTTTATCTACAAACCTCCTCTTATCAGCTACAACGACAAGAGTTTGACGTTACACATTGAAACGACAGCCGACAGTATCATCGTCGACTACGACTTCGATTTGAACGGGCAAATCCTCAGTCTTCCCGTTCAAGCGAAAGGAAGCGCCAAGGCGACATTCGGTAAGATTATTAATCACTTAAGTGTCACTTATATAAAACAACTTCCTCTAGTGAGACCTAAAGTGACGATGAATATCCAGTTCGTGGAGACTGAGAAAAAGGGGAAGACTTACCTCGAGATCACCGATTTAAAACTGCAAATTGAGAATGAGAAAGTCGTCATCGAGAAAGGGAAGATCCTCGAAGGGAACGAGGAAGTCCTTAACGTTATGTTCCAAACCATCAACGACAACTGGGACGTCGCCTTTTCCGACGTGAAGAACGGCTACGAGGAGGTTCTTGGCAAGGTGTATCAATCGATCGCGAACCAGTTCTTCAGCCGAGTATCCAAGGAGGAGATATTTTAGGTCATCCAGCAAAACTGTTATTTTTTTTTCTGTTGTCTTGTTTGCAATAAAATTTTATGTTCACTCCAGTTTTTATTTAAATAACACCAAATAACATTTTCATTTCAAAAGACGCTTAAATAAATCTTCACTTAAATAAATCAGATATTATATAACTTTATAAGTACTTCAATTATGACATAAGCCTATGTTTAACTGTCCAGTAGAAGTACAAATTTCAAGGGCACTTAGATTTAAATAAGTGGCACTTAAATTTAAATAAATGGCACTTGAATAAAAACTCAAGAACAAACTAATTCAGAAATTATAACTATAGTGGGACATATCAAGTCAGACTAAAATTGTCTGACTAATCCAAAAATGTAACCATTCTGGGTGTTTCCGATAAGATAACAAAGTTAGCTTTTATTCACGGTATAGCGCCAGCGCTAGTGCTATAAAAATGAAATTATAATAAGCGAGTAAACTACCAGAAAAATTAAATAAAAAATAAAATGTAAATTTTTTGTACAGGATATGGTCGTGTATAACTCTGAAATTACGACTCGTAGATATATGATGCGACATATCAAGTCAGACTAAAAATGTCTGACTAATCCAAAAATGTAACCATTCTGGGTGTTTCCGATAAGATAACAAAGTTAGCCCTAATTCACGGTATAGCGCCAGCGCTAGCGCTATAAAAATGAAATTATAATAAATCAGTAAACTACTAGAAAAATTACATAAAAACAAAAATGTAAATTTTTGTAGAGGATATGGTCGTGTATAACTCTGAAATTATGACTCGTAGATATACGATGCGACATATCAAATCAGACTAAAATTGTCTGACTAATCCAAAAATATAACTATACAGGGTGTCACTTTTTAAATAACTAAGTTACCTACCGATTATTCTTCTAAAGACAATATATTTGTGGTAGGTTCTAAAGAATATGGAAAAAAATTGTAAATTTTTTGTAGAGGATATGGTCGTGTATAACTCTGAAATTATGACTCGTAGATATACAATGCGACATATCAAATCAGACTAAAATTGTCTGATTAATCCAAAAATGTAACTATACACGTTGATATTGATCAAATGACAAACTTATCTATGATTTATGATAGGAACTACTTCATAAATAATGTAAAACAATCATTTCTACGAATAATAATAATAATAAAAAGTAATTTTATTAGTCGTAAATTATTCAGAAAGTGTAATTTATAAGATCATGGTGTGATATATCAAGTCAGACTAGAATTGCCTGATTAACCCGAAAATTACTTTTTTATTTCTTTTATAATACTAGAATTCATATTAACCGATGAATAATTACCAATTGTAACCTCTGTAAGGAGATAAAATTTCATCAAGGTTACTAAAGGTGATGGTCGCGCAAGAAATTAATTCATTACCGCTTGTCATATTAATAACAGGAAGTGTCCTCGTCGTGAACCTAAAAATCTAATAACAATGCCTATCTCATCCAAGCAGGAAATAGTGCTACATTTGGCAACGTGTCAACATCCATCATGATTGGAAATTAATTGTTGCAATGTGTGAATTAGGTAGGTATGTAATTAATAGTAACAGGAATAAATATTCAAGAACACCGACTGGTTTCAAAGTTTTTTATTTAAACTGGTTGCCACTTCCCATTATGGAAATATTTATAAAAATACGATAAGTAGCCGTGAAGAAGACAAAAATTTCAGTGTGAATCTTCTCACATACAAAGAAGTGTCAGCTGTCAGGATGTTCTGTAAGGGTGCAATTATTTTATTATGCGTCGGTGTGATCACCGTTGCATCGCTACGTGAGTATTTTTTTGCAATCAAAATAACAATAATTGCAATTAAATAATAATTTCAGCCAAACAATTGTCGAAATGCCCCCCCAACGACAACGCCTGCCTCGCCACCGCGATTGAATCAGCCATTCACGCTTTATCTGACAAAGGTCGGTATCATCATTATTATTATTATTTTCGAAATAAACGATAATTTTTTTTAACTCAGGTTCCAAGGAATTAGGGGTCGTCGCGCTGGACCCCATCCTAGTTCCCTCGATTGTGATACCGCCCGGACCCAGTGCCGTCCAAATTGAGCAGACTTACACAGACGTCAAATGTATAGGCTTGAAAACCTCGAACGTCGTCAGCGCCAAGTAAGTTTAAAACCGCCCCCGATCTTCGACGGAATTGTAATTTTATATTATTATTTTTTCCAGCTACAACGATAAGGATCTGACGCTGGAGTTCGCCGTTAGGGCACCGAACGGATTTATCATGGACGCGCATTACGACATGTCCGGAAAAATCTTGCTGATCGTTGCTAGCGGAAAAGGGCCATGCAAGATAACGCTGGGTATGTTTTATTTTACTCTAATCGTCGTTATTTTTATCATTCTTCGTTACTTTTGCACTTGAATAGCCGGCTCGGGAATCGAATAAGTCGGAAATTATAAGTTTTTGATATGTGGTGTGACCTATCAAGTCAGACTAGAATTGTCTGAATAATCCGAAAATGCAATAATATACTGGGTGTTATTATTGAAATAACAAAGTTAGCATCGATTTTTATTATAATAATAACACTGGAGTCTTATTATAATAAATAAAATCACCAACAAGTCATCAACTACTAATACTAATCCCATCATTGCTACTTAATCTCATCCTCATTAACACCCGATTAATTCGGCACATGAATTGTTCCAGTGAACCCCCTTCTGACCAACAAGATAAAATTCAAGGAGGTGGAAAAGGAGGGCAAGAAGTACCTCGAAATCGTCGACTACAAGCTCTCACTTAAACCGGACCGAATCATCTTCGCGTTCGAAAACCTCTTCGACGGGAACAAGGAGCTGGCCGACGTTTT